>JAJVHD010000009.1:1311287-2622574 GCA_022207745.1 Brachionus rubens | reverse complement strand
AAAAGACCTTAAAGTTTTTTTAATACTTTGGCAGGCTTCAGGTGTATAAAATAAGTTATTTTTCTGTGACGAACTCCTTACCGTAATCCCCAATTTTTTCAACTAGTGTTGAGCACGGCCAAACTTTTACAAAACTTTTCAAAAAACAAGACTTCTGAAGCTTGAAATTAACTAATTTTAATGTGGGCGTTATCCATCACTATTTTCAACCAAGGACAAAAAATTTTCAGTGTGTTTGTAGAAATTGAATTTTTTATTTTAAAAAATCATAAATATGCTAAGTAACAACATGGTGTAGTAGTGTTGAGACTAAAAGAAAAATGACCCTACATCAAAAATTTTGATAAGCTATAAAACATGCAGAAGATTTTTTCTCCATAGTACAAAAAATGAGGGATTACAGTATAATGAATCGACACGAATCAGCCAAAGTTTTTCTACGGTACGACGAGAGGACGTGGTACATTATGCTTAGTAAATTAGAAAATAAATTTAAACCGACTCTTTCTGTTCTTTTTTCTTAATTTCTAATAATTTATTTATTTTTTTCGAAAAAAACAGTTATTTACTGACCACTTGGGATAAGATGCCCACTAATGAGATTTTTTGGTTGTTCCTGAATTATGGAACCGTCACAACGGAACCAGACCTCCGGAACAAGTACCTAAACTAAGGAACCGGAACTAAATAAATTACGGAACAAGGTAAACGGAATAAAAAGAAAATTTAATAAATTTTTTGTGTTAGCTTATCCTAAATTTGACCGTCTACCGTCAGTCTAATTTTGTTTCATAAGGCGAGATTTTTTGTGCTGATTAAAGCCGCTCATTGAAGTAATTTTTTGAATGTGAACCAGTAACGTTTCATTTCCATTACTACTCTCAATTTTATTTCGTTAGATCTAAAAAGTTATCTGAATAATTTGTAGTTTTTTTTATTTGAAGAGTGGACTTCTAGATATTTTTTTTCCCTTTAGTGAGGGTTAAACTAAGAAAGTTTGGAAATGAGAAAATATTAAACTTCCAGTTTTAAGTTTTATTTTGATTCCGTATACCTTGTTAAGTAATTTAGTTAGTTCCGGATCCGTATTTTAGTAAATTCCGGTTCCGTTGTTTCAGTTCCGTAGTTTAGGAACAACCGATTTTTTTCAAAAAATGGAGTAAAAAAATTCTTATTTTGATTTTTTTTCGTTAAAAGATTAATTTTTGGCCTTTTTAAATCACTGGATTGTAGTAATACGGTGGTATACGATTGTTTACATTAAAGCTAAATTGAGTCAAAGAAGTGGTTTCTTTGGTATATCCAAAACTTCTCTGTCAATATAGGATCTAAAAATTTTGATCAGAATGTTACTAATGTGGTCTAGCTAAAGTCAATTGTTTCTCTTTCTAGTTACAAAAATGAATTCTTAATTTGACCAAGAAAACTGTCCGCCCTCAAAGCAGCCGCAGAAAATTGTTTTTTCAAGTCATAGGCAAGGACTTTGAAGCATGATCTAAACACCAAAAAAACATTCATCGCCAAAGTATAACTCGCGATGTAAATTTATCAAAATTAAATCTTTGGGAAACGAATTTAAATTGAACGCAGTGAGTATCCAAACGCTACAAGTTCTAACTTGTAGACGGTTTTAGTATTTATCCTATTTTGAGTAGGATTGAGGTAGACAGAAATTGCAAATTTCTAGACTTTTATAAACGAGACTCTGCTGCTCAAGAGACAAGAACTGAAATTTCCAGATATTTTCTTCTCTCTTTAAAAAAAATCATTAACATTTCTTTAAAGCTTACGCTACTGTGATAGTGCTTAAAGGAATTTGGCATTTTCCTTAGGTTAACTTTTTAGAGATTATTGGTTTTCGCTATTGATAGAATTAACGTAAACACTTTATCGATTCGTTTTAATTATCAAATCGCTTTAGGCGGAATATCTAGCAGTTACATTAAAAAAAAACATAATATGATGCAAACAATTTTATTTTTTTTTAATTGATTGTCTTTTAATTAATACCTCAAGTTAAGTCTATAAAAATATATGAAATCTACTGGAAATTTTTCATAAAATCATTACAATCTCTTTTAGATTAATTAATATCTCTTGTATTGAGATCATCATATTCTACGCACATTTAAAAATTACATTAATGTGAAAGAAAATAAAAATATTGATGACGATTAATTTCATACAATCGATATAAAAAAAAAAGGAAAAAAAAATTTCAATAATCGACTTGACGTTTGTGTTTTTGTTTTATAACTAGTTAAAAAAAAACTGATTTATTTTTTTGTTTAGGCGTTAATTTGAATATTAATTAAACATGTCGACTGGGTGCAAATCATAAAAATGTTCATTCATAAAAATACGACGACAAGGTTTTAAATCATCAACACTTGTCTGTTATTGTTTATTTTTAAAAATTAAATAAATATTTTTGTGTTCAGGGCTCTTGAAAGTTTAATAAGATTTTTGTTGTTTCTAAATTTAAGATTTTAAATTAAAAATATGTAACAACTACCTTGATGCTAAGTTTATTTAAGAATTGGCCTTTTAAATTATTGTCAAATCAATAAGACACTTTCATTATTTGTAAGGTTTATTGCCAGCGATTGAGATTCGTGGTTCTTAAAACCTCGGCTTATGAAATTCTTGTTTTTAACCATTTCATAACAAAAAAACTGTTTAACCAGTCCGTTTTTGGAATTTAATGTACTGGGAATATTCATAATTTTGATCAAGCACAAAATCCTAAAAAAAGCACTTGAAAATTTTAAATAGGAAATTAATATTTATCAATTTTTTTTTTCAATAATTTTAAATTTAAACCTCGGTGTAGCTTTAATAAGAAAAAAGTCAAAAAAGGAAGATATGCTTAAAATATCGATATCAAATGACAATAAATGCAAAATTTGATGCAAAAAAATGTGAACTGATGAAATCATAGGTCGGATCCAGAAATTTGTACCCATTTATTTTCGGGTATTGAGTCGGTTTGATCGAAAAATTTGGTTTTAGGGTTCTGTTACGGTATAGGTAACCCATAAATTGTGTGTTTTTGGGTATAGGTTGGGTTGGGTAACCCATAAAATGAGGTCAGTATACACCAAAATTTCTATTTTTAACCCAAATACCCTACTTTTATGGGTTACCATAATCCATACTCAAAAACCCTAAATTTATGGGTAATCTATACCTGAACCCAAAACCCGAATTTTCGGGTTACTCAAACCGACCCATTACCCGAAAATAAATGGGTACACATGTCTGTTGGGATCTCACTTTTAAATGGGACGTTTACCCTTAAAAAAATTAGTTTTTGTGCAAATTTTAAGTTTTCTCGTTTAATTATGGACTGTACAGTTTTTGTATTTGATTTTGCTTTTTTTGTTGTATCTACTGATGAAGTCAATTACTGAGACGAATGAATGAGGGTTGATATTGTCTTGATACTGTTGATCTTAAATTTTTTTTCTCTAGAGCCAAACCAGGTTTGAAAACGGTAATAAGAGCCTTTATCAGACGATTCGTATCTATTCTCAGACTAGCCCCATATTTTTTACGCATCTGTTATATCAAGGGACGATTCTGCATAAATCTCATTTTCTGATTTTCATTTTTGTCTACTTTGTAAATTAGAAACCGAAAAAGGTCGTGTTTTCTAAAAAAAAAATAAATATGAAGAATGTTTAAACTTGTTTAAACGCGTGTTTCGAAATTTTCAAATATTTTTTTTGTTCTAAAAATGTTTATTATGCTCATTCTTGTTTTATACTGTTGGGATCATTCATGTGTTCCTCTTTTGAACTTTTATGAACTAATGTTATGGAAAAGCAATCATAAATTTATGGATATGAACTGAAGGCTAAAAAACTCTAGTAAAAGCTTGTAAAACTAGCTTTCAATTGATACCTATAAATGAATGGTTGCTTTTTTAAATCATTAGTTTATGAAAGTTCATAAGATGAACACGTGAATGACCTATTGATTTTGAATGTTCTATTTCACGTATTTTATTTAGTTTATTTAATGAACAGTTTTCTGTAAATTTTTTTTTGTTAACTTATTTCAGCTTTGTACTGCATATGTTTCCTAGGGTTTTTCCTACACCAGAATTACGAATTTTAAATTTTTTATCGATTAAGGTCTCATCGTTAATGATAGCTTTTAGCTTCTTGGCCATATTTAGTAGTAGTTGTAGTTAATAGAACTGCATAATAGACGGTTAAGTCCATTCTAACGCATTAAAGCGTTTGACTCAGATCAGTCTAGGCAGCCATTGATATCGACCATTCCAAACACTTCTCTATCGATTATTGCCTTGAACGAGTTACTGATTTTGGATTAACCGCTTCTCTTGAAAGATTATTTCATGTATTTATTTATGTGTATCGTTTTTATTTATCTCTCTAACCAGCCAACGGCCTTCGCAAAGAACACACTGTGTCATTTGCTCGATCGTTTTCATATCTGATTTTAAAGAAGGGTTCCAAACGTTAACTACATATTCGAGATGTGGTCTAGCTAACACATTAAATATTAATTTCAGTGTTTTATGATTACGCTCATGATTATGATACGCAGATCTCTTTCTTCAGTTGCGAACGCTAAGTGAAACACTTGGCGTAGGTTCAATTATAGCTTTTCCAAATTATTAGTTCTTGAATATTTAATACAGCACGTTGTAATTTGGCAGCGAAAAGAGAAAGGTTAGGCTTTCTAGGTCGTAGATAAAAGCTAAAAATTCAGGCTGGTTACGACTGAACAAAGCTTTTTACGCTTTTGCATTAAAAAAGTGCTTTCTTAAACATGAAATGAGCGAAATTGATATTTATCAACCGGATGATTGAAGTTTTTTTTCATTTTTATTTTCTCGAAGCCATTAATTTTCTCTTTGTCATTTAATAATATACTGTGACATGTGTTATGTTGATTTAATCTTGTTCGAACAGTCACTTGATTGACTTTAAACTGTTGTAATTACTTAACATTAATTAATGCATCGATCCTTCTTGCATATCCTAGAATTTTTAACAAATTTCTTGTCATTTGAACATGGGCGCCCACAGTCTTAGAAAAAATTTTAGATAAAATTTATTAAATAATCTATGACTCAATTTTCGAATTTACGTTTACTTCACCGTTTTATGATTTAAATTTTATAACATTAGTTGATTTCGTAAGAATTCAAGTACGTAAAAGAATGTGTCATTTGCATGAAACAAGTCATAAGTTTCAATCGAAAAATCATTTTGCAAATAAAATTTTATTAATAATCTTTTATACTCAAGACTACTTAATGCCAGAAACAAAAAAAGAACGAAATGAGATTTTTATCAATTAAAAAGAAAACACTACCTGACAAACCTTTTTTCCTCTTTCTCTTGCTATTTTAGTAAAGATACCAATTATATGACATCGAGAGGAACAAAAAATTTTATAAAGAAAAAAAGGAATAAAAGAAAAAAAAATTGCCAATTATTAGTATTTTTTTTAATTAGTTGCTATAATGGTATTATTCTTAACAACAAAAAAAAAATTTTTTTTTCAATTTCAAAAGAAAGAGAGAGAGAGAGAAAATCTCTAAATAAGAAGAGGAATCTATATTTAATTAAAAATTTACACAACAACAAAATTTAAACTGAGTAATGTCAATATTAAAATAGTCAAAAATTTTGAAATTTTATTTTTTACTTTTTTTTTAGAAAAAAAAAATCAAGGTTTATCTTTAAATTTAAATATTTACAACATTATTTCGTTTTTTTTGTTCTCTTGTTATTTGGTTGGTTGTTATTGTCGTATGCTAAAATGAATGATAAACAAAAAAATGAAAATAATACAGAGTTTTCTCTATCAAAGCTAATTTATAAATTTGACTCAAGTACGTTGAGTAATCAACAAACTGAATTGAGAAAAAGTAACGAAAAAATAAACTCAAATAAGCATAGACTTAACGCTAGTTTTAAAAAAACATTTCGTTTTGGTACAAAAATTGACACTAGTAGTCCGAAACAAATGGAGACTAATAGACGTAATGCAATTGATTTTGATCAAAATAATAATCTAGACGATGATCAAACAACTGCCATTGATAATTTAATATTAAACACGATACAATCTAAATTGGATAGTAATGTAAATGACATAAATTTTATGAGAGCTATAAGTGCCATGCCTTCGAGATTCAAAGAAGCATTCGAAGGGATCCTTAAGGTAATTTTTTTTCAAAAAAATAAATTTAAAAAATTTTTAAAATTTTTGTTTTTTTTTAGACAAATCGAGTTGAAGACTTTGATGAATCTCAAAATTTTCGTAAAATCCAAGACAAACACTCAATAACAAATCCGTTTGTGGACACAAAATTTAGACCATGTGATAGATCGATATGTTACACGGATAATTTTAAAAATTGGCTTGTAACTCTGGGAAAAACGAATCGTAGAGGCGAGATTGTTTGGAAACGAGCTAAAGACTTATATCCAAATGCTCAATTTGCAATTGATGATTATGAAGAAAATTTCTTATCTGTTTTCAACAAAATTAATGAAAAAAATTACAAGACTTTTTTCAGAACAACCGATTTAGATCAAGGATCGTTAGGTATACAATCATTTTTTTTAATTATGCTTTTACCTGTTTGTTCATAATTTTATAAATTAGTAAAGGTAGATTATAAATAGTAAAGTCAAATATTTTGAACAAAAAAAAAACTTTATGTTATTATGTATTCTTTTTAGAATGTCAGAATTTTTAAAAGTCAGAAATTCATCTATCGAGAAATTTCCTCCATTTTGTACTAATTTAAATCTGTATGAATATCGGAATAGGCCTTGTTTTTGTTGAAGAACCAAAATTTAAACAAAAGGGAGTTAATTATAACCCCTGTTGACAATTTTAAACCAAATGCTGTAGAACACTAATTAAAGAAAATAATTTAAAATTAATTATTGTTTTTTGTGGAATATAAAAATCATCATGGAGTTGTCATTTTCAAGAGTTGGTGTGATTATTTTTAGATAATCTATATTAGATCATTTTGTTTGAACATGATAAGCACCCTAAGTCTTAAGGATCGATATTAAAAGATCAAATATCAAATTAAAAGAAAGATTTCGCAAAGTCATAAACCTTAGTTTCCAAAAAAAGTTTCACCACCCATAAATTATGGCTAAAGGGATCTGGAATTTTATATGGATATAGTTTTTAACATTACCTACAAATCTTACCAAAAATATTTTTAAAAATGACTTTTTTTCTAAAAATGAAGAGTCTTAAAGGTTTGAAAAGCGGGTTTTGACCGAAAATTTTCACAAAAAAATTGACAAAACCGAACTTTATACGCCTCTGTTTTCGCGAATTATAATTTATTTCAAAATGATAAATAACAAGTTCTATAGAGAATATCACAAATTGTTTACATAAATTTGGATTAGATTTTGATCACTTGAAGGTTTTTGAAAAAGGTTTATGACTTGGTTAACCTTAAAAAATGTTTAGAAGAATGAAATGGTCAATCTTTTTAATGAATTGAAAGAAGGTTGTTCAACAAACACGATTTCAGATTTAAATGCCACACCTCTTATTTAGTTTTAGAGGAAAAAGTTTGGTCATTTTCATTTTACCACGGTTCTGATAAAAAGACAGTGGTTAAATGAAAAAATAATCTCACACTCCATTAAAGGTTGCGAACCTTTATCAAACTTTGGATAATCATGTGACCAAATCATGTTCACATTATTTAGGTGAACATTTTGGTTTTTAAGTGAACAATTTAGAATTTTTTTGTTCACTTAACAGGGTAAAAAAAATAATGTGAACATTTTGTTCACCTATACCGTGAACATGATTTGGTCACAAAATAGGTGAACTCATGTTCATTTAATTGAGGAGACCCCATTTAAGTTATTATGACCATAATTTTTGAAATCATGAGACTTTTTCAATTGAAATAAGAACAGATAAGATAAAATTACTTTTTACATAACTTATTTATTTATCTTTTGAAAGGTAATTGTTGGTTCATTAGCGCAGCAACTGGTATAATCCAAAATTTTAATCTTTTCAAACGAGTTGTTCCATTTGACAACTCATTCGAAAGCTCAATTTATACAGGTAACATAAAATTTAATTTCGATTTCATACTTTCTTAATTTAAAATTTATTTTAAACAAATTAAAGGAGCTTTTCATTTTCGTTTTTGGATTTTTGGCACTTGGAAAGATGTTGTAATTGATGATTACTTACCAGTAGGACCTGATAATAGATTAATTTTTTGTAAAAATCGAGATATTCAAAATGAGTTTTGGTGTGCTTTACTAGAAAAAGCATACGCAAAAGTTTGCGGTTGTTATGAAGCTCTTGAAGGAGGATTCACTTCTGACGCGTACTTTATTCGCATTTTTTTTTATTCAAGAGACATCAACTGACTATTTATATTTAAGTTTGATCGATATGTCGGGTGGGATTGAAGAAATTTATAATTTAGTAAACATTCGTAAAACATTATCGTCAAGTCGTTATGTTTTATCCCATGATACTCAAACACTTGATTACACAACTTTTTGGAGTATTCTACTTGAAGCCAGAAGAAAGTTTTCTGTTATCGGATGCAATATTGAAGTAAGACATAATCCTCAAAAAAATCAAAAAAAAATCTCTAATTCATTAACTAATAGCTTGAAAATACATTACAAACTGAATTGAGACTAAGCAATGGACTTGTTCAAGGACACGCTTATATCATAACAAAAGTAGCTGAATTGGAAACACGTGATGCCACTTTTAAACTTGTTCGTTTATACAACCCATGGGGTAATGATGTCGAATGGAATGGAGATTGGTCCGATAGGTACTCCTTAAAATTTTAATAAAAAAAATTCCAGTCAATTTTTAAACTTGTCTAAAGATCGCAATTTTGGAATTTAGTCGATCGAGGAACAAAAGAAAAATTGGAATTAAAAATTGAAAATGACGGTGAATTTTGGATGAGCTTTGAGGATTGGTTAAGAAACTTTGATAATTGTCAAATTTGTAATCTTACACCGGATACAATAAACGATATATCTGAAAAAGATTGGGAAAATTCAAGACTCTTGAGCGTAAGTTTACACCAAAAATGATTTAGCTATCAATATTTTTATTCTTTACACAACTAGAACATATTTTCAATGTGGCAGTGTCAAATGTTTCACGGTAAATGGGTAAGAGGATTGTCTTCTGGAGGCCGGGGTCAATACAACCAAGGTAAATATTTTGTTAAAAACCTTCAGTGAATAGTTTTTTTTTTAAAATCTCATTTAGTCAAGTATTGGACAAACCCTCAATATTTGTTTATAATCAGCGAAAGTGATTATATCAATAAAGATGGATGCTGGGTTATTATAAGTCTTATGCAAAAGTATACTAGACAAAAACGAATCGAATTAAAAACCGATAACACTGAAGAATATATTCAGTTTAGAATTTATAAAGTAAGCCTCAACTTTACCACCTTCTTTTTGTAGATATAAAACATTTTTTTTAAGATAAGAGATTTGGAAATTTATTATGAATCATTAAGAACGGGTGAGCCTATTTTACCATCGGATTTGAGTAGAATTAGTTCAAGTGGTTCGTACACAAATAAGCGAGAAGTAACTGGAAGATTTAACTTACAAACAGGAGCTTATGTTATTGTGCCATCAACATATGATGAAGATGTAGAAGGAGAGTTTTTAATAAGGATATTTACAGAGAAACCGTTGAGCAAAAAGTAATTTTAATAATTTTGAATTTTTTAAATAAAAAAAGTATTTTTATCCAATTCGAAAATTTCAGTGGAATCAGGTAAAATAACGAAAGGCTTAGTTTAAACCACGCAATATTACTAATACTTAAGAGCGTTTATAAACACACTTTAGCTTATCCAAAATCTTTAATGTATTTTAAAATAATGTTTTATTTTTTTCAAAAGGTCTTTGGACGCATCTAGCCGTCGTGCTACAGTTGTAAGTTTTATGTAACTTTTGAAAATTGATTAATTGAATAAATAATTTTTTTTTAAATGGTGTTAGCAATACAAGTGTAATTCAATTGAAACTGATGAAGAAGAAATTTTGAGAGACATACACGGATTATCAACGGGTGCATCAAAGGTTTTTAACAAATTTGTTCATATAGCAAGTGATTTTACAAAGACAGCAATTAAAAAACGAAACGAAAAAACCTCAAGAATACAATATGATAACTATGCATCAAATGATAGGGGAAATTTTTTTAATCGACCAAATGGTAATGAAAACAAGCTTGGATTTCATTTAGGGCCAAATATAAGCTGTAATCCGAGTTAATTTTAAAATGTAAAATAAATATTTTAGGAAATTTAGACTTTTTTTTTCGATCGAGATTAACTAAGTATGCAAATAATAAATATTATTCTATTTGTAAAAATGTTCCGTTTTGTTTAAAACTGTTTTCATTTTTTTTAGTTTTTTTAATTCGAACGTATTTTTTAGTTGTATTTTTTTAAAGTTATTTTCACATCGATTTTATAAGATTATGTCAAATAAACTTTATTAATTTGCTTAATTTTTATGGCTCTTTCTCTTGGTTATTTTTCCGATTTAAAAACCGTCTACATGACTTTAGGAATATTTTCGATTGTCAATAAAACATCCGAATTTCGGGTTGCAAAAAAACGGACACATATTAAGGATTTTACAACCTTGCTAAAATACGGATCCAGATTTAAAATAAATTCCATGTGAAGATCAAATTTTCATTCCAAATTTTACACATAAAAGCTTCTTAGGTTTGAATGAGTTACCAGATGGGTACAACTTCTTATAATTCTTCGCAAACTTCTTCAAACTCGTTTTATTTTATTTCAAAAAAATTTTTTTAGCTTGAAGCCGCTTAAAAGATTTTAAGCTTACCAGAGCAACGTCATGATAACAAATTTTAAAAATTGTTTTTGTTACTAATGCAATTTTCTTCTGACCAGCACCAAGTTAGTTCCGGTGATCAGTGGGTTGTTGAGTTTAAGAGAATATGTTAGTACTCTTTAGAATATGAAATGTTATTCTAGGTTTTACCACAATTAAAAGGCACATTGCATTAAAATTTAATTTTCCATTATTAGAAATATTTATTTTATTTGATCCGACCGAATTCGCTTTTTAGGAAAAAGTAACCTGCATCCGTGTATTAGGGATAAGCAATATTTTCATATAAAATCTGTGATTATTAAAACTTAATAAAATAACTTGAAAAAGCTAAATACAAAACTCAATGTCTGGGTGGATTGACGGAATATTTAAGAATTCATGTTTCGAAAAAGGAATAAATATTTTGAAGACATGAGCTATAAGCTTAAAAGATGGTGTTTACGAGTCAACTCAAATTGAATTTTTTTTTAAATCATTAAACTGTATCAAAACAACAAAAAATGACATTTTAAAACTATAACATTTTCCATGAAACATTCGCCATTCCCGATTTTTTTATAATTTTATTCAACAATGCTTGTTATTAAGTTTCGTTAATTTTTATTTGGTTAATATTATACAACCCTGTTCATTCAAAGCTTCCAAAAATGAACATTCATGAACGTTCAAGGGACCCTGAATGTTCAAAGTCTTCAAAATTTTCCAAATATTTTCTAAAATTTTCATTTTTTTTTCAGATTTGAAAAAATGAAAATTTTAGAACAAAAAATGAAAATATTTGAAGACTTTTGAAGACTTTTGAACATTCAGCGTCCCTTGAACGTTCATGAATGTTCATTTTTGGAAGCTTTGAATGACCAGGGTTGTACTACCTTTTACACATAAATTGATTTGTTTTTAAAATTATTTTTAAAGGCAAATAATTATTTTTAATTGGCAAATAATTGTTTTAATAATTATTTTTAATTGAAAAAGAACCATACAATTTTGTAGATCTCACTTAGAGCTTTTTTTTGGTCTACATTACATAAAAAATGAATTTTTCAAATATCGCTTCGTTTAAAAGTTGCAACTCTGTGCGTGTTCTACAGGGTTCCATATTTTTTTCAAGCTAGTAGTATTAGTAAATTATACTGCGACCCATAGGGTTAAATTCAAGGAGCTATGGTAGTAACTTAAACTTTATTAACATTGTTTTGATATCCATTCAAGTTAAACGTTAAGATATTTTTCTTTACCCCTTTACTCCAAATATATGAACTAAGGCGGCGTTAGCTTTGCATATTAACTTTTAAAGACAGATTAGCTCAACGAAAATCGACTCAAAAATAAATCACAAGTGAACCTGGCTAATTTTAAAATGAAAACCCAATAGAAGGAATTGTTAGTTTTACTCAGATTAAGAAATCAAAAAGGATATTGCAGTGTTATTCAAAAAAGAGCTACCGGAATATACCTTAAACGAAACTGTATTTCATTCACACTCTTTTCTCATTAATCCGATCATTTTGGTTGAGAACTTTTCTCTCAATTTGGCGAAAATGTCGGATAATCCAATAGAAAAATGTTACAGTGAGGAATTTAAAAAATGTCGGTTAAGATAGAATTCTGACTTAGCGAGGGTCGGATTAACGAAGTTTGACTGTAAAAATTTTTAGTCATTCACTTGCGCTTCTCTCTCTCTTCTATCAAATTAATTATTCCGGAATTTAAATCGTTTACAAAATTAATTCAAATGAACCCTAGAAATGGTTCTACATTCCTATCTTTATTCGGAAATTGATTCATTCGGTTTTATCTATCTTGATCAGTACTTATACAATTAGAAATAAACCTTATGACACGTTTAGTATCTTTAAGAATCAATGTACTGTTGTGGTCATCCACGTGTTCCTCTTGTAAACTTTCATGAACTAATGTTTTGGAAAAGCCTTCACTGATTTATGGGTATAAAATGAAAGCTAGTTTACAAGCTTTAAATAGAGTCTTTTAGCTTTCAGTTGATACCCCTACTAAATCATTGCTTTATGAAAGTTCACCAGAAGTACACGGGAATGACCACAACTGTAGTAAAGAAATAAATTTTAAAAAAGCAAAAAAGAACTGAAAAACTAAAATAAGATGTAAAGAGTTTTGCAATTATTTGAATCCATATTCAAAGCCTTGAAACATCAATTTTTATAATTCAAACATTTTTTCAAAATAATTTCATTATTATTTTTTTTGTGAGTTAGTATCAATCTGAAAAATGACTTTTTCTCCAAGTACCAGACTTGCACAACATAAAGAAATGTACAAGTCACCTTATAGGCAAAGTGCTTCAAATTCTCCGATGCCAAATGGTATGACCGAAAGTCCTACATGGAGAAATGCTTACAAAAAAAGATGTTTTGATGAATTCAAAAAAAGTCGACAAAAACTTATCAACCGTTTTAGAAGTTGTCAGGTACAAAGTTAATCTTAATTTATCACAACAATTTTACTGATATTGTTATTTTTAGATTGAAGATAATGATAAAAAGACTAAAATAAAAGACTACTTGGAGGAAGAGTTGGAAAAAATTTGTCTCCTCGAAGCTCAAAGCGAATCAATTTCAATCGATGACGCTCTAGACATGTACAAACAAATTCAAAACGAATTGATTCCTAATGCATTTGATGATGCTCAATTGGAAGAGCTTTTGAGAAGTCAAGAAATCGAAGAAATGCTAAATCAAGATACAATAACATACGCTTTATCCGACAAGAATACCCAAGTGTTTTGCCCAATTTGTCAAAAAGAATTTCTAGTTCAAGACAATTACAATATTTATTGCAAAAATATTTTGACAAGCAAATGTAATTTTAAAATAAATTGTCAAGAGACGTGTCTTGACTTGGCAAAATTTTCACAACGACTAGATCTAGCTCTCAGAAATCACGCTTGTAATGAAATACCTTTATTTCAATTTAAAACAAAAGATCAAATGAGTCGTAATGATTTTATACTAATCAGTCAATTGTCCACTAATCAAACAGCTTCGTGTTTTTTACTCATGTCATGTGAGAACTGTGGTTTCATGCAATCTATTATATAACTTTATTATTTTCAATGTCTTCCTTATTTTTTTAGGAAAAAAATTGTCTCATTTACGCTGCCATATTTAAATTTCTAATGACAATGTATTTTTTTTTGCTTTTTCTCAATGAATTTAAAATATAATTTTGAATAACAAACAAATAAATTTTTTTATTTATTTCTTACACAGGTAAAATAAAAAGAACGAGCGAGAAAACTAAGGTAAATTGATATGAGTATTAGTTTTCCATTTCAGGGATTTAGACATAATGTCTCTTTCAGCTGCTAGGAATTAAAAAGAATTATAACAAAAAAAAGGTAAAATAAATATATTTAACAATAACAGCATTCTTGAAATAAAAAAAAAATAAAAAATTCAATTCATAATTCTAGAAAAAAAGACTTTATTTTTGATGAAATTGAGAAAAAAATGACGAATGTGGTCGACGAAATTCGAAATAGTCATCCTGGATTTGGTGATAAATGTGATATTGTTGTCATAAATCCTTGTTTCAATAATAGATTTTATCAAGTATTTTTTAAGCTTAAATTTTTAAGAGTCAAAAAGTACTAATTTCATTCACAGACTGACTTGATTTCTTTGAATTCATATTCGACTGATTACAATGAATTAGTGGTCAATGCTAAACAACTTAGCATGTCTCAGCAAGTACCAGCTTTGGCTCATAATGCTCCTTTTAGATCATCGTTTGAAAAAAAATCACCAGAGGATTTACAAGCCAAGTTTGACTTTTAATTCAAAAAATAATTTCCAAATCAAAAACAAAAATTCATTTAAAAGGTTAAGAAAAATGCATCCATTGCATTTGGCGTGTTCAGTTGGTAATGTTGAAAAAGTAAAAAAGTTTATTGATAAAGACGGATGTGATCCAATGAAAGCGGATTCGAATGGTCTATATCCGTTACATCATGCAGTAATGTCAAATAAAGTCGAAATTTTAAACTTGCTGCTGAATTCATATAATTGTAATCCAAATGTAGCGGACTTAAATGGTATGACGCCATTGCATCATGCTGCTTTGATGGGTTTGAATGAAATTGTTAAAATTTTGGTAGAAAATCCTGACATTGATCCTGTAGGCGATTGAAAAGCTTCTTTTTTTTAAACTAAAATCAAATTAATTTAATGTTTTAATAGATTAGTAAAAATTTAGATGGAAAAACTCCATTACAGTTATGTGATAATAATAGTTTGTCAAATTTCAAGAGTTGTGCAGAAATATTAAAAACGCGATTAAATAGACCAGTAAGCTTTCACTTGATTTTAAAACAAAAGGGTTTTCAGGGTCCTTAATTCCAAATTTCCAAAGAGCCATCTTCTTAAATAAAATTAAGAATCTGGACTATTTGAAATAAGTTTTTATAATTGTGTTTCTAAAAATCGAATCGACTTGATTCCAGGTTCGTTTGATAGCTAAGAAACCAGGCTTTAACTTATGGGTTACGATTTTCTAAAGATTTTCATTCGTAAACTTCAACCAAAATAAAAAAAGTCCATTCTCCCTACCTAATCTGTAAAGAAAATCACAAATTCTTGTAGCCAAGGCCGAATTTTTTCGGAAAATGTGCGATAAATTTATTCGAAAACCAGGTATGTAAAAATGCATATATCCCAAACTCAGACCGGGTAAAGTCTACTGATCCTTAAAAAGGCAGGAGTTAACCCAAATAACAATAAATTAAAACTGGTTTCTTATCTAACAAACTAACCTGGAATCTAGTAGATTCGATTTTTAGAAAAACAATTATAAAAACTTAAATCAAATAGGCCAGATTCTTAACTTTTTTTAAAAAGATGGTATTTTGAAAATTTCGAATTAAGGTTTTTTTTGGGTCCTGAATGTACACCAATTTTTAAAATTTAAATTAAATGTCCGTGAATTTTATTCATTTTCATGCAAAAGGTCCTTTAATTAACCTAAAGCGAATTTCAAGGCAACAAAAAATTTTACGATTATAAGAATCTTTTTTAGTCTTTTTAAGTCAACAAGTTTCTTAATAGAATATTTTCCTACTGATAACAATTCGTTATATTTTTTGACTGAAAACTGATAACTTAAGTTTGTTTCATGGTCTGATGGACATTTGGATCTTGTGAATTGCAAACTTGGATAACCCTCCCATAAAAGTTTTTTGATCAATTTTGTTGAATATCTTTTTAGCTCATTTCTCGTTTTTTCGAGGCAAGGAGACCAGTAATGCTCTCACTATTGAAACGCGGATAGACACGTCAACTTAATATTTTTTAAAGCAGAGATTGTCTTTATAGTTTTTAAAAGCTTAAAGGACCCTTGAAGCAAACCATGAAATACTATGAGATGCTTGATGAGGGTTTACTTTGGATTTATAATGCCCAAAGCTAACATCGAAAATGTCCTATTAGTAAATTCTTTGATTTGGCAGAGATTCTTTTGATGAGTATACCTAGCTGCTCTTTTTTGTAACTCGATAGTACCGTAGTCCCTCATTATAGACACCTAAAATTTGACTGAAAAAAATTGGAGTCTCAAATCAAGTAATTTTTAATTTAAATAAATTTCAGACCCTTTGTTTTTTCAGTCACATTTTAAGACCTCTGGTGTCTATAATGAGGCACTACGGTAAGTGTAATAGAATACGACACTTACACGTGAGTTTTTCTATGTTTTGTGATTCTATTACTCATGTTTATCCTCAACTATCTGTTTCTAAAGAGCCATTAAATAAAAAGTTGAGTCTAAAGACTTTTAAACGTTCAAAGTTGAATTCCTAAAAGTCGATTTCGTTTTATTTAAAATGTTTCTTAAACATTAAGTCAAAACAAATGGTCGTAAAATTAATGGATGGTTCAGAATTAAATTTGAATTTAGTCTCAGGATCAAATACAACAGCAGAACAACTTCAAACTCAAATTAACAATGTAATAAATATTTTCAATTAAGGTTTTTAAACTAAACAAAAATTTATAATTTTTTTTTCTAGAAATTAGGACTAGAATTAGAAAGCGCAAATTGTTTTTCTTTATGGATCTGTTCGAAACATTTAAGTAAAAAATTAAATGTAACTTGAAAACAGATTTTAACGAAGACTTTTTTTTATTTTAAGAACTTCAATTAAAACCTGATCATAAACCACTACAGCATTTAGCAGATTGGAAACGATGTATAGTATCTCAGTTAACATATGTCGATCCGTTAAAAGAAGAACCAAATCTTGTATTTATGAGAGATGCCATGTGTCCTTTAAAAAACGAAAAAAAAGTAAGCGAGTATTACTCTAGAATCTATAATCGAATAATTCTTATTAAGAAAATGACTAGATTTCAAATCCAACAGCAATTCGTCTTTTATGTTTTGAAGCATATTACAACTACATTCATTCAATGTACGTAACTACAGAACAAGATGCAGCCATTTTAGCGGTCATTTTTATGAAAATGATAAACGAAGGATTAAAATTAAAGGATTGGATGCAATTTTTTAAATCAGAGTAATTAAACTGTAAAAATCTTTGTACCAAAATTGCCATTTCAAATTTTTTTGTCAAGACGAAAAAATCTGAGGATATTTGTCCCACTTAAACATCTGTTTAATAAAACAGTTTTAGATTGGACAAAAATAATATCGACCGAATGGGAACGATCAATTTCACATTTGAATTCATCAAGTCAAGCTGTAAGTAAATTGACATTAATTGGAATAAGAATTAAAATTTATTTATTTTTTTCATTTTTTTAAGAAACTTCAAATAAAATTTTTATCTCAATGTTGGAATTTTCCAAATTATGGCTCAGCTCTTTTTTCAGCAATCATTCCAAAAAATAACGTAAGTTTAATTTTTAATCATCAGAAGTCTCCAAAAGTTTTGAAATAAATGTAATTTGCTATTGCCATAGAAGTATAAATATTGATTTTCAAGTCGTTTGAATTTATTCAACAAAGATTTCATTATTTTTTATGACGTCACCGAAATTTGAGGACCCTCCTCTTAAACGTGAAATTGAAATATTTAAAACTTAAAAAATAACTTTAAGAAACCCTAAAAGGAGTAAGATAACTTACAGATTTGAAACCTTCTTTTGAATTTGGAAAAAAATAGTAAATTAAACAAAACTTAGAATCGGATTTTATTAGTAATTTTTTTTTTGCGTAGGATCTAACTACTAAATGTTGGATGTTGACATATAAACCAACTGGGCTAAAATATGAACGTTAAATTTTTATATGGAAATTGTAGATCGTTTACCCTGCTTCAAATGGTGCCCTGGGCATCTTGATGAGATTAAAAAAGGGCGAAGCTCCCCCTAGTATTTATTGCGGGATCGAATGTCCCCTTACGTCCCCATATAGCTACGTGCCTGGAATGAAAATTTAACGTTAATGTTTAAAAAACTAGGGGTAGCGTCGCCCTTATTTATTCCAATTAAGACGCTCAGGGCACCATTTTGAAGCAGAGTAAAAAATAAGCTGGATCCTTAATCGTCTTGCAATACTAAAAATATTAAGCTTAATCCTACACTAACATCTTTCGACATCTCTTTGTAGAAAAAAGGTTTTTAATGAAGGAAGAAATTCAAGTTCTTATGATAAGTTTTAGTCTCCAAATTTTTATTAGCCGACCTGATGTTTATTGCGAAACCTTTTCTCTATAATTAAATTATTTGAATAGTGTATAACTCGCTAGATCTTCCTTTATCGGTAAATTAGCATCAGATCAATTTTATTATTGTGATGGCCTATTATGGTTTCTGCATGAAACCGTTTAAGAATTATAAAAAGTATTGCTTTTTTCTGTGTAGATCTACCATCTAGTAGAACAACCCGCTTCTAAGTCGTGTAGAATGTAACAGTATTTTTTTAAACTCGCTACGTTTGCATCTTTCGACGTCGTTATTTCAAGTCACTGCGACTCGCAAGTCCCGATACGATAATTTCGAAGTTTTTCTTGTATAAGACCATCTTTAGAACGACTAGTCGATGATTCTAGTCGGATCGTTTTCAAGCAGAACAGCACTAATTAAACTTATCCAAGAAATGTAATGTTAGTATTTTTAAATCTATATTTTCATGATTATTTTAGGATTAGAAATCGATACACTCCCGGAAATGTCAGCTGGTATCAGTTAGCATAAGAACTTATGACCATCATTTGATATCATTAAGAGAAATACACACATTATGAATTACCAGCGAATACTTATGGGAACTTATATCAGATGATATCATGTTAATTTCCGGGATTGTAGTATAACAGTTCACAATAATCATCAAGTGAAATGAAAATCTCAAATTATAGGATCACAAGATTTATCAAAGTTTAATGGATCTTCATTATTCAAGCATTAATAAAAAAGCATGCCAAATTCAAAATAAGTGTAATATTCATTAGAAATAATAATTTTTAGGAAGAAAAAAAAGAGGAAAGTAATAAGAAATGAAACCAATACCTTTTAGATTTGTAATTAATCATCAATCTTTTACAAGATAACGCTAATTATAAATTCAAATAAGTATTGATTTTTTTTAAACTAAAAATATTTCAAAGCTTTTGGACTCGAACAAAAACATCAGAGGCAAAATTTTAATACAAAATTTTCCCTAAAAGCATGTTCATGTGTGTGTAAATTCGCTTGGCGTTCATTTTTTAAACAAACAAACAAGAGTATGTGTTACCAAATTATTATTATTTTGTTTCTATTTTGAATTTTTTAACAAAAAAAAGGAACTAGAATGCTTCTATCCGTACCAAGACCTAATATGGAAATGTCACTATTCGCCTGATTCTATTGAATTATTTTCAAAAAAAGCCAAACAAAGTCTTGTCGCTTACACGAAACAAAATAATCTAATAAACCATTTGATGAACAAACTAGAAAATTATCAACGAGTTCAAGAAAAATAAAAAAATTTTTAATTTTTTTTTTAAATTTTAAATAAAAGCAACTCTGTTTTTTTGTTTTAAAGTGAATTTTTAACAACATAAAAAATATTCCACGTTGAACGTAAAATGATTTTTAAGTGTTTATGACAGAAAAATAAAAAAAGTAAAAATTACATAACATCAAAATTTAATCATGAGGGTTAATATTGATGAAAGAAAAATAAAAAAAATAAAAGATTCCATGCAAAATTTACGAACTTACTTAGTTACTGAAAATATTTTTTTTTTATTTTTCGTTTTTGTTTTCTTGTGCTTTAAGATCTAATAGTCAGACATATTTATCCATTAATTTTAAGGTATAGAATGGATGTGGGTAACCTGAAAAATTCAGGTTTTGGGTTCGGGTAGGGTATGGGTTACCCAGAAATCGTGGATTTCAGGTATTAGTCTGGATTGCGCATCCCATATAATTGGGTTTTGGGTATATATACGCAAATTTTATGGGTTGCCCAACCCAGACAAATACCTGAAATTAACGGGTTTAGGTTTCTAGTTCACATATTTTACATCAATCCTAATATTTTATGTAAAATCATATTTCATAAGAAGTAAATTTTTTAATTTAATTAAGTTTATCGTATGTTTTTTTTATATATATTTTTCCTAAATTAACCTGATTTAGATTTTAATTTTCCAAAAGCTTAAATAAAGAAGTGAACGTCTAGTTTTTGGCCTGAAATTCACGATGTCGATTAGCCTTTCAATAAATTTTGATTAATTTAAATTTTGTTAATGAATAAACTAACTTTGATTAGATTTTGAGTTTGAGACGCTAATAATTTAAGTAGATTAATAATTTGAATCTAATAGAAACCGAAATATTGAAATTTCTTTGATTTTTATGTATTTTGACTTACAAATGGTCTTTTATGGATTTTTTTTTAATATGTTCAATGTAATATAAATTGAAATATATGAAAATATAGAAAATTTGTTTTTTGGAAAAAAATTAAAAATAAACTCGCTTAAAGACACAATTTTTGATTTTTTCTAAGGCATGATTGTTCCATTTTTCCAATGTTGATGACTGTAATTTTTTGACTCTTTATGAATCATCTGAAAAAAGTTTCAGATGTTTCATTATTTCCCTTTATTGGCCCAGGGGTAAAAATTCGACTAGACCTCCAAGAAGATCATAATTAATTACCGTAAAACCCTGATTACAATCCCGATGTAAAGTCAAAAAAATTTTAATTTAAGCCCAACCCTAAAATAAGGTATCACCAGAGACACAATGTTGGGGCAGCTATTGATAAACAAATTAATTTCAGCGTCTCAACATGGGCTTCGTCGCTTAAGTACTTTGTTTTAGGAAATAATCTGATCAACTGGGCAAAAGCTTTTTTTGTCTGGTCGTTCTCAAAGAGTAGTGCTTGAATGTGTTTCGAGTTGGTCAAGCGTAAGTAGCGTAGTTCCACTAGTCCACTTTTTATTATTTATATAAACGATATATAAAGTCGGGGAGAAAAAATGTTTCTGGGAATTTCGACATTCCGAATAATCAGGAGAATTTTTCAAGCGAAAAAGGAGTGGAAAAGGAAAAAAATGTGTAAATTTAATTTTCTCAAAGGGACAAAGGAAATCCAAAATGTGAAGTCAAATGTTAAGCTACCCTGGGTTAAAATAGTCTTTCTGCATCAAAAACCTACAGGACAATTTGCGAGCACTTACGGTAATTTAAGGCTTTTGTCAGGTTTAATAATAAAGTGATTGCAAGTAAAACTTTGAAAGAGTCAGATTAGTTTATGTAACCTTTTGTACAAAACTTAAACGATCCGTATTTCATTCAAAGATAGTCATGATGATTTTAAACAAAATAATTGAATAGACATTTTGTGGTTTTATTCCCATACTAAAGTTTCTGTATTTTTAAGCAATCGTAAAAAAAGTTTTCAACAAAATCAATAAACCTACTTAAAAATAAACATAGGAATTTCTATAAATTTTAGTTGAAGCTGAAAAAACTTTGCGTTTAATTTGAATAATAGAAACAATTTTATTTTTTCTGAAGTTCTATGTAACATGATCTGTTTTTTTTCAGCCAGATACTTTTTCGTTCGATAATCGTTGAAGTTAAAGCAAGCAAAAAAAAGAAAATATTTCTTCAATTATTACTTTCAAAGATTTTGAATTGCGTTTAATATTTCAACAAACAGGAAAAAGAAGAAACAATTTAATTAAATCGTCTACCGTTGTGATTCTTCCGAAATTTTAACAATCAAGATTGAATCTTAATAGAAATATGAGTAAATAAAAACTTAACTTAAATTTTGTTTGTTATTTAAATAAAAAGCTTATCAATATATTTAGTAGTTAGGATCGTGCAGTTAAAGCAGATAAACCTGATGAAATTAAATGTTCTGATTTTATCAGGCAATAATAAAATTTAGTTACTACCAAGTACTCTATACACTCGTTAATCCAGTCGAATGCCGAATTATTAGTCGGGAGCTTAAAATTTTTAATCAATTCAAAAATTTAGCTAAAAAGTCTGCAAATGTGGGTTTTTATCAAATAAAATATGGAGCAAGGCGAAGCAAAATTTGCTCCATCCATTGGTGAAATCTGCAAAATCTCTGCAAAACGAATTGCGCAGTTAAAAACATTGCACGCCATTAAAAAAATGAAAATTAAATGCGCAATTCGTTTTGCAGAGATTTTGCAGATTTCACCAATGGATGGAGCAAATTTTGCTTCACCTTGCTCCACATTTTATTTGATAAAAACTCACATTTGCAGACTTTTTAGCTCAATTTTTGAATTGATAAAAAATTTTAAGTTGCCTTATTAGTCTCCAAAAGCAAGTTTGAAAGATCTCGGTCAAAAGAGGAAGTTAGACTTTTCTAATTTATTTTTTATTGAAAAAATTTAAAGAGCAATAGAATTTATTTCTCATGGTTACAAACAAATGTTAAACAAAAAAAATCCAATAGAAATAATTTTATAGGATTTATGTTTTCCGTTAGACCAAACTAGTTCTTAAATAAATAGTTTTTTTTTTTAAATAACGTCTATTCTTAATAAAATCCTGTGGGTATATGAAAATAAAAAAAATGAGAATAGCTTTTAATTTAAAAATTAAACTTAAATATAATTTATATAATTAAATTATGATTTTATTATAGGGAATGAATTTAGTGTCTATTCTAATGATTTTAGAATAGTTTTGTTTATTTTTTAAATCATATAAAATATTTTAGACAAGGACTAGGAATTAATTTGTCACTGCTGGAAGCAAAACTTATAAAATAAGAACCCATTGATAGTTTTATTTCATTATTATATTTGCGTATTAATTAATATCATTAAATTCATTTCTGTACTTAGCAAATTAATATTATTATTATTATTATTATTATTGTCGATTCACAAGTCACAAGATTCTAAATACTCTACAAAAGTCTTTTCTTTTGCTAGAGGACTGTCGTGTCTCATCGACTGATTGTAGGGTCTCGGTGTTAATGAGCTTGACAATGTATTCAGGTTATGTAGTGTTCGATCTGCCTTGTTTACGTTTACCATGACTCGGCAAGCATAAGTTAGGACATACTGACTGATATTTTTATTTTCCTGGTCCTTTCTTAAACAGTGACCAATATTTTTTTAATTGCCTTCGATGATGTTTGCAAGATATTCCATGTCCATTCTATGAAAGAATCGACATCCTTAAACATGTGATCAAATCTTTAAACCCGTAACATGATTAAATCGGGTCGAGTAAATTTTGACGGACTATAGAAATTGCCGGGTTGTCGATTCAAAGTTAATTTATTAATAAGCCAATTGGAAATCGAAAAATCATTCGGCAATCAAATTTGCCGGATTAGAGAGGTTCGACTGTATATTGATTGAAAGATATCTTTTTTGAGTTTAATCGTCAAAATTTTGGATACTAGAATGGTTTTAGTTTTCCAAAAAGCACCTCAAGTTTGACTTTGAATATTTATTCCTTTAATTAAAAAAAACCTCCTGAATTAATATTTCAACCTACGAGCTAAAAATTAATTACAGTCGTGATTTGATAGGAGGATTTTAATAAAATTTAAGTAAATTACCGTAAATTATTAAATCTTATTCAGGCAACTAATAATAACCTTTATAATATTTTAAACCGGTTTACACATAAAATAATTACGTTGCTTACTATAAATCGGGTCTCCCCTGTTAGGTGAACATATGAACATATTATGTGAACAATTCGTGTTCACCGATTAAGTGAACAATTTGTTCACCTAACCAGTCTCATGTTGTTTCTGTGTTCAGATAATGCACAAAAAGTCAAGAGTAAAAGAAAAAGGCCTGGGTATTCAGAACTTTGTCAAAATATTTCAAGCAAAAAACTTAATCAGAGTATGGCTTCATTTTTAAAAAAAAACGAAGCAATGACGCCATAAATAGTTCGTTATTCTGGCAGTGAAGTTGCTGTGGGAGAACAAAGACTTTTTTACTCGATCAAAATAATCGAAAATTAGGTTGCTTAGGACGTATAGTAGAAATCGATGAGCCGATGTATGCTAGATTTAAACATTTGGTTGGAAAATATCTATAGGGAGAGTAACTGTAGGTGTTTGGAATGATCGAACGTGGCCCTAAATATGATAAAGTGGAAGAAATTTTCTTTTCTTTGTTCACATATTCGTGAACATGTTCACCTAATCGGTTTAATGTTCACCTATTTTTACTTCAATTTTTTTATAAATTTTTTTGTTCAGCTATTTGTCTAAAAATAATTAGGTGAACACGAATTGTTCACATAATAGGTGAACATATGTTCACCTAACAGGGGAAACCCTATAAATCTTTTGTCAGTCAAACTGTGAGCTGCTGAGAGATTTTGTCTGTACTGCTACTATTTCACAATGATTACTTTCTTATAATGAGACTTTAAATGAAACTCGAGTCACAGGATAACAATGAACCTGGGTAGACAACTCAAAAGTGACTTTTGCAATAAAATACTATTTATTAAGATCTACAGAGATTTCAACTTGAAATGATCAATTAGCGGTTAGTTTTAAATAAATTGCATTTAAATCTCATTAAAAAATAATTTATTCAAATTTTTTTATTCCAAAGTCAATCATTAAAAAAATCCTATTTTAATTTAAATAAATAATAAAAAAATCTAAAATATTAACCAGATTTTTTTTAAAGATAATTTTTTAACGAGTAAGCGTAAGTTGAAAAAAATATGAAAATGATTAGAATAAATTTTTTCAAAAAATAAAAAATATGACGATTATTTATACTATCATAAAAACATAATTTTTTTTGCATGGAATTGTTCTGTTCTCTTAACTCTTTTTCTCTCTCTCTCTTTTATTTTACTTTTTTTTCTTTTTGTTGTTGCTAGTTGTTTTGATTAAAGCATATTCGATTATTATAAATGTGTCATCATTTTTTTTATTTAAGTTTCTAATTTTTCCATAAAAAAGAATACTACTTGAGAATAAAATCAATTGAGACATTCATAAAATATTCTTATATAATATACATTTATTATTGTAAAATGGGTTTTTACTTATAATTTAGAAGTATCACTAGTCTAAGTAAGATATAGACGCAGATTTGATGAAAATGTAAATTAATTTTTTTTCATTTCAGAACTTCAGAAATACTCAGGCAACATAATTTTAGGATCATGTTACAGACTACTTTTAAGCTTTTAAAAGAAAAAACAGTTTTTATTAGGAGAATAAAATTAGACAACGACATGTCGTTCTGTACACAACGTTATGTTGTTAATTTTAGTAAAGAAAAAACCGTATTTTAGTAATCTCCTTTTTATGGATTCCGCATTTTGGGGTCTAATTCCGTTCCGTAATAGGATTCCGTAATATAGGTACAACCGTAAATATGATTTTTTTTCTAACTTTTAGGAAAGAAGCCCATGAAGAGAATTTTTTTTCCTGATACCTTGTTATTATCACTTCTATTTGAAAGAATTATTTTGAAAAAAATAATTGACTTAGTTTTGTTTTTTATACTTTGATCATTATGATGACCACCAAAAGCACTTGATTGACATAATTGGTACTAGTTGGCCTAATTTTTTTTCAGCAAAAACTTTGAAGAAAACTGAATCATAACCTTAATGAGATCCCTAATTTACTTCACTAAATGAAAGGTAGTAAGGTAAAATAGTTAATATTTTGGAAACTACTCTTCTTTTAAAAATAAAAATAGTTTTCTTTAGACGCAGCTCTTTCCCATTTAAACGATAATAAACGCTTCATAATTGATTCATTTGGATAGAAAATGGTAAAGAAAAATACCACTTTTGTTTAACAGGAAAAAAATTCTTTGACTTGACCCTCATTTGACCCAAAACAAACGGGTCAAAATTGAATGTTAAGCCGAATAAGAGGGAAGAGAATTTCATTAAAAATTTTCTTTAATAGAAAATACCCAAACAAAAGAATAAAGTCATAGGTATTATGTCTCTTTAGGGTCAGGTAAGTATTTTCATTTGATATTTTAGTTGAATTTTTTCAAGTATTTACAGTAATCTTAATGATTTTTTTACTTTTTTTGAAAAAACGTTAGGCTGTGTGATGCAGAAAAATACAAAGTGTTAAAACAGCATAAAATTTGAACACTAATGTTTTAGGGTGCTAGAATTATTTTATCATCAAGAATCGGATTTTTTGATTGTATTTAGAAGTAGAAGTAGTTTAACTGCAACTCGATAAATCGAGTAGAGCCTTACAGCTATAGCAGTTTTTTTGCAAGCCCATATGGCTTGCCCTTCCACCATTCATCTAATTTTGCCTTGAAATTTTCAGTTGAAAGTGCTTCGATTACTCTTTGTGGCAAACTATTCCAGTCGTTAACAACTCGATTTGTGTAAAAATTAAAACGAACTGCACATTTCTTAACCAATTCTCTATTAATGCCCATTGAGTGACCCCTTAAATTGTATGACTCTTGACCAACTCTTGATGGAATTCCATTGATCAAATCGACCTTCTCAAAATTATTAACTATTTTAAAGAACTGGATTAAAACACCTCTTCGTCGTATAGTGTCCAAATCATGTTGAAGTCTTTCATCGTACGTTAGTTTTGAATAAACTGGAACCAATCTCGCGTTGCACCTTTTCAATTTCTTGTTTATCTATCTCCAGAAATGGACTTCTCACACCAACAGCGAGGTCTAAATGAGGTCTTACAAGTGAACCGTATAACAGTCTCATAACGTTTACAGTGATTCTTGCGAAAATGTAACGTTCCGTTTGGAACGCGTTCAGAACGGTCTTTAAAAATAGTTCCGTTCTAGTTCCAAACGTTTTTCAAAACGGGACAGTTTCTCGTAAGGGAAACGAGATTAGGAACTGAAACGAAACCTTTTTGGAAAACGTTTGGAACTAGAACGGAACTATTTTTAAAGACCGTTCTGAACGCGTTCCAAACGGAACGTTACATTTTCGCAAGAACCACTGTAGATCTAGATATTTGAAGTTATTCCGAATAACCCCAAGGATTCTATTAGCTATATTCGACTTATATTATCTGATCTATATGATGAGAATTGAATAAGTAAATTGTAAATTAAAAAAAATGGTTGTTGCCAGGTTAAGGTCTAATCATTAAGTTAACCAACTCGAAATTTGAAAAACTTTCGAAGAAACTTTCCTTCGGAATGATTTTTCATAGTTTGAAAAAAAAGTAATTTTATACATCAAAAAAAAAGATAATTTAAATTAAAATAAGGCTAAAATTTATCTTTTTTTTTATTAGTTCTTTCTTTTTTAAATCAAATATATAACTTGAAATTTTCATAAAAATTTATTAAATTAAGCTAAAAAAAAATTATGTTTGATAAAAAAAAAATTTTTTTTTTAGAAAAAATGAATTTTTTGATAAAATTTGATTAATATTTAAATGTGTTACGATAAAAAATGGGATTTTTTATATTCAAAAAACGACGCCTGAAATTAAAATCTTTTCTAATTATTTGTTTTGCTTTGTTTAGTTGTTTTTTTCTATTGTTAAATTCTTTTACCAAACAAATAAACGAACCTGAGTCAACGAAAGAAAATTCCATAAAAAAATTCAACCGCCCGAAATTATCACACAAAAATTTAACTGATATTATAAACAAGCATAATACAAATCAAGTTGTTAATAATTATTATTTTATTGAAAAATTGTTAAAAACTGAATATTTAAATAGTCAAAATAAATCGAATGTCTCGAGTGGTCAAACAAACACTAAATATGTTTATCAATCTCCAAAATTTTTTGTTATTCTCATACAAGTTCATTCTCGTTTAAACTATTTAAAAGAGCTTATCAACTCTTTAAGCGTTACTAAACATATCGATGAGACTCTAGTCATTTTTTCTCATGATTTTTACGATGAAGAAATCAATTATTTAATTAAATCAATAGACTTTTGTGCTGTAAGTACCATTTTTTTGTATTACCGTAAACCCTCTCTTTTTGTACCCAGAATATTTGATCTTTTACATAAAATTTAAGTCAGAAAATACCTTATTCTAACCGTCTCAGTTTTTTCTTTAAAATAAGGCATCATGGATCTAAACAAATATTTCAACAATCAGAATATTTTCAGAATAAAATACTTAGTGGACACAAATAGAGGGGGTTTGCGGAACTGTAAATCCTATCCATCTGATGCATCCTGAAATTATAAATAAACTTTTCATAAAAATATGCTTCTATCAAATATTTGATCTTAATTAAAGGTTGGGCGAGAATTATTTTCAGACTGGAGGGGTCTTTCGTCTATATTTTGATAATTCCTTACTTTAAATTTTACATGAACAGTTGCCAGTCGTAATTGGCCTTAAAGAGCTAATGAAAGAAATTTTTTATTTCCCTCTTTAAAGTTGTAATTTGGAAGTTTTTCGTTTGAAATGATAAAGAAGTCTTCAAATGAGAAGACTCGCAAAAAGAATTCCAAAAAGCAAGACTTCTCTTCGATAAAAAGTAAGTAGATGCGTCTACCCGCGTTTTAATACAGTACATACTATAACTAACTTGTACGCGATTTATTCCTTTCCCCTTCCTTTCTTCTTCCTCACCTCTTCCTTTCCTCTTCCTTTCTTCTTCCTCACTTCTTCCTTGCCCCTTCCTTTCCTTTCCTCTTCTTCAACTCTTCCTTTCCTCTCATTTAACATGAAGAAAACAATTTTTAAAATAATACGTTAAAAAGTTCATAAAAGTTCAAAAATGCCCATCAAATTTTTTTTTTTATTGCATGTACTAAATATTCCTTGAGATAATTTATTCGCGAGGAAAACTAAGGAAAGGAAAAGAAAACAAGTAAGGAAAGGAAAGGAAAAGGTTGAGGAAGAGGAAAGGAAGGGAAAAGGAAGGGGCAAGGAAG
Source organism: Brachionus rubens (assembly GCA_022207745.1). Taxonomy (NCBI): domain Eukaryota; kingdom Metazoa; phylum Rotifera; class Eurotatoria; order Ploima; family Brachionidae; genus Brachionus; species Brachionus rubens. The sequence continues at coordinate 2,593,303 of JAJVHD010000009.1, read as the reverse complement.
AAGAAAGGAATAAGAAAGGAAGGGGAAAGGAAGAGGAAAGGAAAGAAAACGTCCAAGTTAGTTTTAGTATGTACTGTAGTAAGAGCAGCCCTGGGTCCAACCATTAAAGATTATCCAATCATTAATGGTTGGCTGTTTTGCAGCGTTCGACAGCATTTTTTTTCAAAGGCCTGTGGTCACTTGCATTTGTATATGATTTGCTTTCCACACTTTTTTTCAACACGCTGCCCAAGCAAGTGATCTTTAGTCTACGAAGTTGATAATTCGAAAACTTTCAAAGTTTTAAAAATCTAAATTAAATTTTTTTTAGACACTGCAAATTTTTTATCCATTCTCAGCCCAGTTATATCCAAATACATTCCCCGGTACCGATCCAAATGATTGCCCAAAAGATGTTTCAAAAGAAAAGTAAACACATACATTTAAATAATAACCGTTCTCCTTATTAAACTTTTATTTAGAGCAAAACAAATGAACTGTAAAAATGCTGATTTTCCAGATACATTTGGTCATTATAGAGAATCTAAAGTCGTTCAAATTAAACATCATTGGTTTTGGAAGGTAGGATACTTCTTACTTTTTAATCAAAATAAAAATAAATGTATTCTTTGCAGATCAATTATGTTTATGACAGTTTAAAAATAACTAAAAACATACAAAATTTACATGTTCTACTTCTTGAAGAAGATCACTATTTATTCCAAGATTCCATTCATGTCATTCGTCAATTAACAAAACAGTAAACAATGTAAACAAAACAGAACAATTTATTTGGTATCTTAATTATATTTAAAGGATACTAAGCGATGTTGATATTGTGTCTATGGGTTATTTCAAAGGAAAAAATCAACTTTTTAACAGAAATGAATTAGACTTGGTAAGACATATTTTAGAAATCAACTTTAAAAAGTAGATTCTTTATTACTGTGATAAAGTGGTCAAAAGGATACTGGTGGGCATCAAGTAATAATATTGGTGTCATGTTTTCCAGAAAATATTTTGAACAGATCAAAAGCTGCTCAAAAGTAAAGATTAAATTTTTTGAGTTAATGAGACTAAATTTTTAAAATTAAGATGTTCTGTGAGTATGATGATTACAATTGGGTAACAAATCTAGTTTTTATGTCAAACGTAATTTAGTCTTTAGCAGAGCCGGCGCCAGACTAAAATTTAGGAGATGCTAAAATCCGAGTCTGGTCTAAATGACCATCCATCCCCTCCAATCTGGAAAACTAATTCTGACAACCAAAAATTTTGAGGCTCAACTCGGTTAAGACAGTTTAAAGTACTATATTTGTGCCAGACTCGGATTTTAGCACCCTCTAATATTTGGTCTGGCGCCGACCTGGTTTTAAGTGTTTATGATTACCAAAAGACTAAATTAAGCAGTAAACGATGTAAATCGAGAGTTTTAAATTTTAATTTAATAAATAGGATTGGTCTCTTCAGTACATTATTCAAAAATGTTTCAGAGATTTAACTGTTTCATTGTACCCGACGTTTTCAAGAGTAGCTCATTTTGGAGAATGGTATTACTGTATTATAAATTTAAATTAAATATAAATATTTCAAATTTTTTTTTTAGCGGGACCCATTTTAAAGGAAAAGAATGTGATCCAGAAGTAAAATTGAATGAAATGAGGGCAAAATATCAAGAATCTAAATCGAGTTTTTTTCCCGAACATTTAAAATTTTCTGGTAAAATTTTTGGAATAAGAAAAATAAAAAAATCAAACGGTGGTAAGATTTAATAATTTTATGAACAGTATAGACAAGCTAAAGCATTTCTTTTTTTTTAAAGGTTGGTCAGATCCTAGAGATCATGAGTTATGTAAAAGTTTTGTTAAAAACTGAAAATTTAATAAAATCATGAATTTTTTTTGCAATAAAAGAGCTTAATCAAAAGTTAAATTGATGTTAAATTTTTTTTATCTTAAACCTAAACCCATGTATTTATTCTTATTTAAGATCTTGATAAGTTCTTGTAGAGTGGGGCATCAAGTTCGGTTAAGATCTTAACAAGATCTTTAAAGTTGAATCAAGATTTTTACAGAAATAAGATTCTTGTAAGTTTCTTTAAGAATTTTCTGAAGATCTTGTATGAATCTTCAAACAAATGGAAAACTTAAGTTTCTTTTCGTGGACTTAAGCCATAAGAATAATGTAAGATCTTAGAAAAATTCTTAAAGAAACTTACAAGAATCTTACCAGAACTTATCAAGATCTTAAATAAGAATGAATTCATGGGAAACTACACAACCCTGGTCATTCAAAGCTTCCAAAAATGAACGTTCCTTCAAAAGAGTTCATGAAGGTTTAATGAAAGTTTATGAACATTAAGACTTTAGGCTAATAAAGTCAAGATCGGAAGTTATTGCGATACGAAGCTTTAACCACTTTCTTTAAATTTTGAGGCTGAAAAAGAACAGGTCAACCATAAACAATTTTGTGAGGTCTTTTTGTCTTACCTCAAATTGAGTAGTAAAAAATTTCGATATGTCCCTTGAGACTAAGATTATTCAGACGAAAATTCAAAACATTTCTTTTTTTTTTCTTAAATTTTTTTTTGAAATAAAAAATTTTTCCTAAAAAAACAGGACTTTTTTCTAATCGTCTCTTGAAAATTTTTTAAATTAAAAAAATTTCCAAGAAAATTTCAATTCATCTTGAAAATATCTTGGAAATTCCAAAATTTTTTATTCTTCCAAGTTTGATTTCAAGAGTTTCCAAGGGTTTTCCAAGAAAAATACGATTGCTTGGGATGAATAGGTCCTTACGCCAAAAAGTGCCTTTCAGCTTTAACTTTTTTGAATCATAAGTTATGATCCGAATTAGACTTTACTATGTAACTTCTTTCTTGAAGCTACCCTTTCTTGGACTAAATTTAGTTTGAACCTTTATAATTTTTCCAGCCGTTTACCATTACATGGTACTCTAGTTATCATTTTAGCTTATTACTATACAATTATCGAATAGTTTTTAGTTATTTTTTTATTACTGATTCAGGGTCATGTCGACTATGTGAACATTAGTTCACCAAAAAAAGTCATCTTTAATGTTCAAATGAATTGGACAAAGTAATATTTGAAAAATATTTGAAATATCGAACCTTAGGCCTTGTATATTTACATAACCTCTTATTTTTTGGTAAAATAATTTCATTGTGTTTAAAACATGGGCCAAGCCAGAAAATAACAATAGGTTTGTTTCTCATTATATCAATCATTGAGTAAAGGACTAGGGCTTAAGTCCAAATAATTTCGAGTCGTGTAATTTTCCAAATATGCATTTAAGAATTTGTGCCTCCCGAAGACACGGCCAGACACAGCAAACTTTTTGTCATAAAAATGCGCGGTATAAGTTTTAAATTTGAGAATTGTTACGGAAAGATAGTTTATCTTTATGTAGCACGTTCTTGAGAGCGATAATTATCTTTACCTAGCCAGGTATTTTTTTTAGATAAAAAATATCTTTTCAAGATTAGGCTTCTTAACGATAATTAGTAAGAAGCATGCAAAAAACAGATAATAATTTTAAGATTATTATATGTCATAAGTCAATGCAATAGAAAGATAATTTATCTTTACGTAGCATCTTACTTTAAATTTATTCAATTTTTTACGTTTTGAATGTTTAATCGTTGATCACACAATTTTGTGAGCAATTTTTTTATTTGGTGATCATTTTTTAGACTTGTATGTTCACATATTAGGTGAACAGAGTTTTGGTGAACAGAAAAATCACAAAGTCGACATGATACCACTGATTCATAACTTTGTTAATATTTAAATAGTGCAACTTGACGCTTTTTTTTAAAAACGAGAGCAAAGACTAAGGCTAAAACAATAATTCTATGGAGTTTTCGGACCCGTAGATAATTACATCAACCGAAGGACGAGAAGGTAGATTTCGGATTTAAAGTAAATTTGCTACGTCTGAACCTTTTTAAAATCGGCTATTCAAAGCTAACTTAAAATAAATCTTACATGAGAAACCTTATAGGAAAGTAAACTTACTTAATGAACTTCGAGTTTATTAAGCGTTTGAAAACAAATGCTTTGTTATATTTTCAAATTCCTTCAATATAGCTATATAACAGAATCGGGAATGAAATAAAAAAAAAACAACTTTTAAATGGAAATTTTTAATTTTTAAATTTTTTTTTAAAAAATATACAGAATTAAAAAAAAAGGTTTGAACGATGAGATGAAAAAAAAACTGTTATCAAGATTTGCAATATGCCACCATGGATATAACTGGATCATAATTTTTCTTTAATATTTAAATTTATTCAATAAATAATTTTTAAAAAATTTCACCTTTTTTTATTTAAATTTTGGCACTTGAGAATTTATCGGACGTTTAGAAAACGGTTAAATTTTTTCAAAAAAAAAAAAACAATGAACAAAAAAAAACTTTGACTAAATAGTAATCGACTTAGTGTTGTTGCTGTTTCCCTCTAATGCTTGATCAATAAACGATTTACATAGATTGTGATCTCGTGGATCACCCCAACCACCGTTTGATTTTTTAGCTGTTATTATTCCTGTATTAACACCGGTTAAATCAAATTTATCAGAAAATAATTCGTTTCGTTTTTCTTCAATTTTTTTTTTAAGAGATTCAACTTTTGCGCTTGGATCACAATTTGATCCTTTATGATGAGTTCCACTTAAAAAAAATATATTCAAAAGACTGTTTGCTTAGAAATAGTTGATTAAAAAAATGTATTACCATTCACCCATATGGATTACTCTTGATGATACCGGGAATATAGAAACTAATGGTAGTTTAAAACAAGTTTGACTTAAATACTGTAAGGTCCAGTCCCAATTATAATCATCGTATGTGCAAAAAGCCTTTTAAAAAAATTTAAATTTTATGTTGTAAAACTTGTATGATTAAGACTAGAATTTACGTTTGAGCAGTCTTTTATCATTTTCCACTGGGTTCGAGAAAGCATTAAACCGGTATTGTGACTTGTTGTGTGCCAGTATCCTTTACCATACTAAAAATAAATTTGGATTTTTTTTAACACAAAATATTGATTGTTTTAGGATTAAACTTACCTTATTAAGACTGTTCATATCTAAATTTTGTTTGGTCTTTTCAAATATTGCCAGTGAAACAACGTCAATATCACTCAGTATCCTTAAAATAGTTTATTATTTAAAAATTAATTCAAATTATTTAGAACTTTAAATTAAGACGGCAAAGTTTGTTAAAAAATACAAAAAACACAAGAAGGAAAAAAAACGAAAAGTTTCAGATAATTGAGTTAAAAAAAGATTAAAACACCGGTTAAATATCGAAATATTACGCCAACCAACATCCGGTAACGGTCAATGGTCTATGGCGTGGCGTCTTTTAACTCTAGAAAGACAATTTAAACACTGTAAAATATGTAGTAAATACTGTAATATTGTGATTTATCTTAATAAGTACCATTAGGTTATTGATATCATGATTTGTTGACGTTAAATTTTAATAAGATCTATTATTATGTTAAGCACGTGATACCGCCCTCAATTTTTAAACTTCGACAGAAATAAACTTAAGGTTCATTAAATTCTAAATGTTCACACTATCTGAATATGTTATCTCTGATATTGTAACCGTGTTCTACGAAATTTTACCATTGTCGATGGGGAAAAATCCCTGAAGCAATACACGGATGAAAACGGTAAAAATAAGGGAATTTTTCAGTCAAACCGCATCTCTTCCTAGGAGAGCCACAATATCCAAGTTTTTTTTGCATCTGTTTAAACAAGAGACGATTCTGTACAAATCCTAGGGAGTACTTTTTTATTTTATTCTTTATTTTTGTATACAAGTTGACGAAAAAAGTCATAAAAATGAAAAACGAAAAAGATACGCCATACTCTAAATAAAAATTGATCTCGTAATTAAGCGAGATATTAAAGGCTCTTTGTTGTGAAATATTTAGGATTGTTTTTAAACCACGAATTTACATGTGAAAAAAGTTTGAAAGCTGATTGCCCAGTAAAAACTGTAAGATATTGAACTTAAAACCTCATAATCTTCGTTTTTTTGTTTTTTGTTTTTTTTTCGTAACGATCATTCAAACTAGAAAAAAATGAAAATTCCCGAAAATTTATGAAAAGGTCTCGAAAAATTATGAAATTTTTTTAAAAGAAACTTTTGAAATATTATACTTAGTAAATAATCGTATAAACAGACGAAACTACTAGCGAAAGGGATTGGCTCATGTACGAAACTGTATGAAATCTTTTTGACCAACTAAGACATAAGTATAACTAAAAAAACCTTGAAAACCTAAGCATCCCAAAAAAAAAAATCTCAACTTACTTTTCAGATAGTTTTTGCAAAACATGAATCGAATCAGGAAGTAGGTAATAATCTTCTTCAAGTATCAAAACATGTAAATTTTCCAATGACTTTGTTTCAGTTAATTTCTCGAAAATAAACGAAAGCTTTCATAAATCAAAGATTAATCATTGACAAATATTTTTTGTTGGATCAAAAATAAATACCTTCCAAAACCAGTGATGCTTTATTTGTACAACGTTTGATTCACGATAATTACCATAACGATCAGGATTTGCTGCATTGTTACATTTTATTTCTAAGGCTCTTTATATTAATTTAAAAATCTAGTCTATTTACAAAAGTGTTTGAACAATAAAAAAATTTACTTTGCTTTATTTATAGATTTTGGACAATCATTTTTATCATGTCCCGGGAATGTATCTGGATATAATTGTAATGAAAACGGATAAAAAATTTGCAAAGTCTAAAAAGATTACATATTAGGAGAGGGAGTTGTAATTTTAAAATAATACTTACAGCACAGAAATCAATTGATTCAATAAGAGTATTCATTTCTTCATTGTAAATATCATGAGAAAAAATGACAAGAGTTTGTTCGATGTATTTAGTACTTTTCAGTGAGTTTATAAGCTCTTTGAGATAGCTCAAACGTGAATGAACTTGTATAACAATAACAAAAAAAGTTGGCATTTTATAAATAGTGGTCGTCGTTGTTGAAACGGGAACAGTTGTTTTGCTTTTATCTTCATTTGAGTTGCTTAAGCTTTTGATTTCGTTTGCTAACAAATTTTCTATATAATGTTTATTTCGTATTAATGACTGTGAGTTAAGTTTGAATATTTTATCTCTTAATGAATTAAGATCTTGACTAGAATTATGGTTAGTTGACACTTTAGTTTTGTTGTTTACATTTTCATTTTGAGTTATCTTAATAATTTCAATGTATTCAACGTGTTCAACGTGTTCGCTTGAATTCAAGCGTTTATTATTTTCTTCCAAAGAATTTTGTGATTTTTGTAAATAAAAATTGTTGAATTCTTTAATTTGACTTATTAATTGAATGTTTAAGACAACAATTATGAGCACTGGAATCGACAACAAGTACCGTATTTTGGACCGATTCCGTGTAAACAACGTTCTCATTTATCGTTTGTTATATTTCTCTTTCCTTTATTCTAAGTATCCTCTGGTATCAAAACACTTGAAAAAAAAATTCTAATTTGATTTATGTTTGCTTTAGTTTTGATCTTTTTTTATGTTTTTTTTTTCATTATAAATTTACTATAAATTTTATGTTCTTGAAAATAAAAAATTTTTGCATTATTCAACAACAAAATTTCATAGTTGATATTTCAACAATAAGCTATCTAAAATTTTAAAAAAGCAAACAAAAAAAATCATCATAATAATAAACATTAAGATTTTTCATATTCTCAGAATGTTTAGCCCTATTTTTTTTGTTAAATAAAAATCATTCATTAAAAATCCATTCATTATCCTTTTAAAATCATATTGTAAAAGATTAAACAAAGACAATTTATTTTTGTTGGTGTAGCCTAGTTATTAAGACTAACTTTTTATTTGTAATAAAGTTCTGACCCTTGATTCTTAAAGTGCTTAATTTTTTGAAAAAAATCATCATTTTTTTTACTTAACAGACGTATTATCTAAAATCCACTAATTTCAAATAAAATTAAAGTGATTTTGCACTTAAATAAGCTATTAGTTATGTCGAATTTAAGACAAGTCATTAGCTTTTAAACGAGCCCTCAAAAGTAGTTCATATTAGATAAAAATTTTTTAGACCAAATATCGCGGAAATCCAACGAGGTACCACAAGGGGCAAAAAATGTTATAAATTCATCAATAACTAGCAGTATAACATTTTTTTAACAAAAAAAAGAAACGGTTTTAGGGTTCCGTTCCAATACTACTCGTCACGTTACCAAAGATAGAGAAAAAAGGCGAATGGAATATTCATTGATAAAAAAATTCAATGAAATAAATTATTTCGAAAAGATTAATTATGAAGAAATGAAAGGTAGGAATGAAAGTCTTCAAATAATATGATTTTTTGTTAAATATTTTTTGATCATGAAACGAAAACGGAATTGAAACGGAACTTTGTAGTGACGAGGGCGGGAACTCTTTTGGATTAAACCGTTCTTATTTTTGGAACTCTCCTGAGACGGAACGTTACATTTTCGCAAAAACCACTGTATTTATTTTGACTCATTTGATCTTTTCTTGTATGCTTCGGGAAAAGGTTCCATGTATGAGTAGACACACATTAAAATTAACGAGTACTTAACTTTAAGGCCTCTATAGCACTTTGATGGATTGATACAAGTTTTTTGCTTTAAAAAAGCTTCAAAAACCTTGCAAAGCTAAAAAGAGCCTCTTTAAGTCCTACCCCGGGGACTAAATCAGGGGACCGCCTCGTAACTGTCTTATTAAATAAATTTTTACAATGAAACTAGTTAATATTCGCACTCTCTTTAGCCCCCCTTTCCCAAACCCTAACAAAGCGCTTTGTCCCGCAACAGGACCGTACTGTAAAAGTTTTCTTGGAAAAATTTGTAAAATCGAAAATCGAACCAAGAAGTAGATTTTAGCTAGAATCGAAAATTTGAATGCCTAAAAGCCAAACACCAATGTAATTTTATCAATGTCTTGAAAAACAAATAACGACTCAAAGCATCTTTAATTATCCGAAAATTGAAAGACAATCAAAAACGTTGCGAGTAAGGTTGATTACCGTTAACTTTTCTGGTTAACGACTAAACACAATTAACCATTTTTTTTGGAAACGGTTAACCGTTAGCCAAAATGCAAAAAACTGGTTAACTGAGGGTAACCAAAATTGTTACTGAAAAATAGCATTAAGAGTTAAAATAAACGGTTAACCATCTTTTTTGAACTTCTAGATGCGGTTATAATAAACTAACTTTAATTCGAACCACTTTTACCGAATATTTTAACCTTTATAGAAATTTTGACTCGCAATCACATTTCAATTCATGTATATTTAGGGGCTTAATTCGAACTTATACTTTGAATAACAAAATTTTCAGATTGAAACGAGTGTACCGAAGTACAAAATCTCATGCTGAAAAAATATATATGGTGTTAAAAGTATTTTAATTAGACCCAAGATAATTTTAAATTCATTTACCCAACGATAGAATACAAGTCAAATAGTATGATTGAAAATTTCAACTTCAGATTTATGGGAACCGATTCTCTTCAACCAATTTAGTAAATTGTGATATATTTTTATAATTGGTTAACCAAAACTGATTTTAGCGGTTAACCGTGTGCATCTCTAATTGCGAGTTGATACGGTAATAAAATTATCTTCAATTAAAAATTTACTATCACTGTTACAGCCCGGCTAGTGAAAAAAGGCGTACCATCCAGCGTTCTGTACCGTACCGTACTGTACTCTTTTTGGAAAGCGTATCCTACCTAGGTTAGTACGTTATGGTATGCTGGTACGGTACGGTACGCTTGAAGGCAAGTACGATATGGTACGGTACCCTACCTTCAAGCGTACGTTTTCACTTACCGTGATTTCATTTTACATAAGAAAAAAATACTGATTTTTTAAAAAACTAAATATTTTATAGAACCAGCATTTAAAAAAATGTGTTTTTCCTATGGTGTCAAATTAGTAAAATAACTAACAATTTTTTTTTACTTAAAAATTACAAAACTAAAAAAATGAACTTATTCTAGTATTTAAATGACTAATTTTAAATAAAGAAGTAAACATAAATGCAATAAATTCTAAAGATTATTAGAAATTAAAATATTTGAAAATAAAAGTTATTGTCATTTCTCTTAAGATAAAACTTTTTAATTTATCATTGTTTTATGTATAAGAACAAGCCTCATAAGACGAGAAAGCTATTCGGAGAACGTAGAACGCTTAAACAAAAAAAAACAAAAAAAATATTTTAATCTTTATTATTCAGCAATTTATTATACGATCATAAAACATAAACAAAGGTAATATTATCAAGATGAAAAACGATAAGCTCTAAAGAGAGACTTCTTAAGCTTAATTAAATTTAATTAAAAATCGGATAGTGTTTGAATGGTTTTTTTAAACAAAAAAAAATGTCGATCGAAAACGTTTAAAACGAAAAATCATAATTAGCATACTGCAGAAGAATTCTTAAAAGCTTTTTAATTACACTGAAAGAACATTACATTTAAAAAAGGAACAAAATTTTAATTTAATTGAAATGTTTATAAATTCACTTGATGTAAGATTCGAACTTTCGAGTAAATTCAAGATTTTTTAAAAGCAATATGATCAAAAAAATAATTCAGTTTCTTAAAGCTTTCAAACTAAAATAAACTGTCTCATTTAATCATAAACAAAAATTAAAAATTTTGACATTTTGAAAATTATTTATTTTTGCCTTTGGGAATTATTGAGTTTGGGAATCCTGAAAATTTATTGTCATTTTGAGATGGAAAAAATCTAGTTGACTGATCTACACCAAATTCGAAAATCAGACTTTCTCTGGTTTATCGATAAAAAAAGTCACAATCTCTTACGCATTTCTAGCAAGATTCAAAATTGACTCAATTTAACAGTAGATTCTCTTTTTTAAATTGCCTCTTGAAAATAAACAAGAAATAAAAAAAAAAGATCTTAATTTTTATTAAAGCCAAGTCTAGGAAATATTGTTATAGGCTAAATAACGCAAAAAAATTCTTATTTTTTTTTCTCTACTTTTCAGTAAGAATAAAGGAAACAGTTTTTGCATGTTTTTGAGAAAAAATAAATATTTTATAAAATCTAATGCTGTCTTACGTAGATGGCTCAGGTACTTAAAATTCAATTTTTGAAATTGATTGTTAAATATTTACTAAAAAAAATTACAATGATGCTGTTACAGCATTTGATACATCTTTAGAGGAGTCTCTAAACAAAAAAAATCAGATAGCAAAATTCCATTTACATTGCGTTATATTGCATTACTCAATTTAACATTACGCTTGTGGGATTCATGTATAACGATACATGAACACAGAACACAAAAATTAATTTTAAAGAAAGGTCTTAAAAATATTCGGAGAACACACTAAGAATACTTAATAGAAATACAAGCTCCTAAACAAGGAAGATCAGGTAAACTGGTATAAACGAGTGAATAATGACGAAACAGTCAATCGGATATACAAGAGCCAATTGAAGCGAGAACTTGTGAAAAACTGTGCACCAATATTCAATTTTTTTTACGAACCGTTTAGTGAACGGGCTATCAAATGAAGTTATTGAATCAAAATAAATTAAAATTTTTAAGACTAATTTAGAAAAACTTTTGAAAGACTAAAAAATTGCTTACCGTAATCCCTCATTTTTTGTACCACTGGAAAAATTTTTTTGGCATCTTTGTAGATTATAAAAAATTTAGATGGATGGTTATTTTTTTCTCTAATTTAAAAGACGACTTCGTCATGTTGTTACTAACAACATTTTTGACTTTTTAAAACGAAATTTTCATTTGTTACAAGCACACTGAAAATTTTCTCTTCATGGTGCAAAAAATGAGGGATTACGGTATGGTCTGGATATAACCAGACTTAATGCGAGAGCGTAGCAATTATTTCTACTACTACTTACTACTAAATAAATAATTATTCAACAAATAAAAAGTTTTTAACATTTTATTTAAATGAACTTTTTATTTCCACCTCCTCCCCCAGCCCCTTTTAACCTTCATCTTAGTTTATTCTCTTATTAAGAAAATTCAAATTTTTTAACAATTGATGTTGGCGGGCGTAATTGTAGAGTGAATAAATGATAACATTTGTACGACAAAACTCTTTATTATTTACTATATAATAATTATTAGTACTACTTCTCATAACTCTTAGATACAAAAGATAGAATGAACTAAATGCATTATAAATATTAAAGCTTAGAAATAACCAAGTTAAGTTAGTGAAACTATGCAAGTGACTATTAAGATTATGGTTGCAAAATGATTGCAAAAGCACCCGCTAACAATTGTTTTTTGTATTCTTGGTGTATTCTTGTATTCAGGAATACTTGGATGTATTCTTTTGACATGTATTTTTTTATCTATTCAAAATACATCTGGAAGTTTTCCCGAATACATCCCCAAAACCTACGTTTGTGGGATCTTGACAAAATTAATTTTACTATTTAAACTGTAAAATTTGTTGATTGAATTAAAAACAATTGAAAAGTTTAATTTAAAAAAAAATAAAAAAAAAAAATATTAATAACGTTTTCTGGTACACTTCTCATTAAGGGATACTTTAGTTGTTTTTTGTCATTTGAAAAAATAATTAAACAATCTTATAATAACAATTTATTTTTAAATTTTACACTAAACTATTACTATTTGAAAACAAAGTGAATCTATCTCTCTTTCTTTCCAAATACATTCGTCAAATTTAATTATATTTTGAGTTAAAATAATAAATTACTAAATTAAATATGATAAACTGGAAAAAAAAAGAAGTTACTAATCTCCTAACTTTTCCCATTTGAGTTGAGTTCAAAATAATAGATAGATTATAAATCTATACATTTTTTTCATCTATTTTTTTTTAAACTCAAAAGATAATGTCCAGACCAAAATATATTTAGATATCAATTAAAAAAAATAATTGTTTTAACCGGGCTTTTTTGTTTGTCTAAAGCTTTTAATTAATTTTTCTCAGCCATTAATAGAGACCAAGAAAAAATGACCAAAATGTTTGCCTTTATATTTTCTAGTGATATCATTTTCGATTAACCCGAAAGCGATATCTCTCTTTGTATTAAAGTATACTTTAATCTTCTGGGGAATGCTAACACATGTTTTAGCAAAGAGTGTCTTTAAGCGCAAAAATACTTTCAATCGGATCATAGTTCAGTTCTCTTTTTTAAACATTCTCCAGCCAAACTTTTTTTGTTGTCCGTTTTTTGATTATGCACTTTTAATGAACTTTCATCATTTCTGCAGGGTTAGCGAAGAAAAGCAACCCTACTGTATCTAACAGAACGTCCTGAACTTATCGAACATCCCAACATTAAACTCAGCGTCTTTTTAAACTCATAGCGAACTCTAAATGGGTTACATTTTGTAAAGTTTTTTAATTCTTTTAATGTAACTAAGGTTTAAATTCGCTCAAGCCTAAGTAAACGATTCTCTGGCAACCTGTAGATTAGTACGGTTGTACTTTTGTACGATTGAACGATTAAATTGTTGAATATTCCTTGAAGGATTATTACATCTTCAGGATGCCCGATTCTCTCGAAATCTGCTAGAAGAGACCTTATTCAAATTGACTTTTCTTTCTGGCTAATTTTGGAACTCAAAGAAACCTGCCATTCAAAAGAAGGGAGATGTACTGAATCTGCAATCCTTTATTTAAGATTTTGAATAACTACGACAGATTTTTAAAATAATTTATAGGTACGCTTATCGAAGGCTACGGTTTGCTCAGCAAAAGGTAAAAGTTTGGCACAAGTGAACTATCATGAAAAGTTCAGCTTGTAGAGCAATGTAGAGCTGTAGAAACTAACAGAAGATGAAATAGCAAAGTATGGCAGAGAAAAAAAATGTTATAAACGCATAAAATACGATGACGGCTTAGATAGGTAAAATTAAAAAAAGACAATTGTACACTAAAGTAAAATTCATCAATCAAATAATTTTTTCGGGGCTTTCTTACACAAGAATGTCTTCAATCGAACAATAATATCTTTCCGTTTCTATAGTTTTTTAGTCAAAATTTTGACCTAGAATTCGTAGGGTTTAATTCATTATTTTTTTTTTGAAATCTTGATGGTTGAACAAACAGGCGTTTAAGGATTAATTTATATGATTAAAATATAATTTTATCTATTATTGACTTTGAAAAATAACTTGATTTCGAAATTCTTAATTTTCTTAATCTTATTAAAATGTTTCATATAATTTTAATTTGATTTTCTTTTTCAGACTTAACAAAAATTTTAATAACTGAATACAATATATAATGATTTATTAAAATTAAATTTTGTCTATTTTTTTTCCTTTCAACTTCAAAAATTATTTTTTAATTAAATAAAAATATCAGAAGAAAAAAAGTATATTCGTTTTTTCTCTTAATTTGGCAACAAGTATCTAGGAATTTGAACCTTAAAAAAACCTGTTTTCAAAAGTTAAAAAAAAACAAATTTGAAGACAACACACAATATGCTTGCAATTTATTGATCTTGATACTGAAAATGGAATCTGGTTTAATTAACACCAAAAAAAGACGATTTAGAACCGCTTAGAATGGATCACACATATTTAACTTAAGCAAAAGGGTTAACTAATCCACTTAATTTTCTTTGGTTTAGCTTACCATGTCTTAATCTCAAATGAGAATCTCATGAAATTATCTGTAACGTTTAGGTCACTTAGTTTAAATGAGAAACTATGAGATCTCAAGAGAAAAATAAATAACTTAAGGAGACCTTATAGTTTCTCATCGAAACCAAGTGAGATAAAGATACTAACGTGAGATTAAGTCAGTGGTTGTGATGTTATGGTGATTGAATAAATTAAGAATTGATTAAATTTTAGAAAACTTTACACAATCATGAATACTAAAAAAATATATGATAAAGAGTTTTCAATCACAATTAAAATTTCTTTCCACATGATTTAGTTTTTGAGTTTAGAAAATATATATTTTTTAAATAGACAAAAAATAATAAAATTACCGAAAAATATTTTCCTAACAAAATTTTTAACCAAAAACATGTAAATTAATATTGGGAAATTGTCTTCTTTGTGCTGACGTTCTATTATAAGAGCAATTTTTAGTTTGTGACAAAAAATTTTTTGCAATATTTGCCGCATCGCTTTTTGGTTGCAAAACTCATTTTATAAGACTAAATGGTGCATAGACAAACGCTATTCTTCTTGCACAAATTTTTATCGAAGTTTACCATGCAAAGACTTTTTTAAATGAAGTATTGAAAATGATAAAATTGCCTCAGTAAAATCTTTAGTTAATCTTAAGGAATTTCAATCTGCATAAGCGTTTTGTTTACAAAGCCTTATGTTTATTCTTTGCTTTCTTTTAAGTTTTCAAAAAACTCAAAGATTTAAAAAATCGCATTATTTATTATTTATAACCTATAGGTAGGAAGCTTTCTATTTATATTTAAATAATTTCTAAAAAAAACTATAAGACTTATAAAGCACGGCTTTTTGAAAAAAAGCGTACCAGCGTACCATACGAACAAATTAAAACAGTATTAAAAGTTTGCCGGAATCGTGTTGATTCGAATAATATTCTAACTTAAAAAATTTAACGTAATTAGTGTTGGAAGATCAGACTCGAGCGCATAGGCGATCAGACGGTAAACCATTAGATCCGTATGTCGATCGTGAGTTAATTAAATGCCTTTTACAGTAAACTTATTAAAAAATTGATGATCGACATACCGATCAAATAGTTTTACCGTCTAATCGCCTATTCGTTCGAGTCCGATCTTTCAAAACTAAACGTAATTATTCGATTTGTGTGACATGTCGCTATCGTGTTTGGCTGTGAGAAAATGTTTGTCATTTAATTAGTCTTTTTCCTCCGATTGTCAAAAAACAGCAATTATTTGCAGCATACTAGAAGGAAAAGACGGTTTTAAGTAGCATGTCAATATTTAAAAGCCAAATAGGAGACCCTTTAGTTGTCTAATAGTGTTACGTAATAATGTCCCTTTTAAAACTCGGCCCCTGTCACTATAACCTACAATAGTGACATATCACAAAAATTGAGTAATTACGTTGTGTCATTCAGACGAAATTTTTTACATTATACGAGTCTGTAAAAGTTTTGGAACAGTAGTACGGTGATACACTAGCAGGTACGCCTGTTTTCAACAACGATACAGTATCTCCCAGTTATTTAAATTCCTAAATTCTCTTATTTAAAAAAGAGAATCTTTTGATGCTTAGTACTGCTCGGTATTGTAATGATGAGAATTAGTTTTCCTTGCATGTTATTTTGCATAAGCGCAGCACTTGAAACTCACACGCTGGCATATAGAATTTAAAAAATTGTAGGTGCGATTCGTCATTGAGTTAAATATCGTGTGTAAGAAATTCAGGAATTAGATTTTCATGTTTCTTTGGGTACTAAGAAACGTCTTCTAATGATTCAATAATTCAATTTCTTGAACATTTTATACTGTGTAATCACTAGGCTATAAACCAAACTGCTAATAGTAAAATTGAAAATAAAAAAATAACTAGATATATAATAAATTTTAAATTTCTAGTCGAATTTTGAATAAAACTAGAAACCCACTCAATGGTAAACGAATAAAAATAAATATTTTTAAATAACATTTGTTTCGGAGATTCAAATCTGGTGAACATTAAGACTTTTAGAGACGACTCTTATTTCTTCAATTCTTGTTTATTTCAGAGTGATCCATATCCCTAGTATTTCCTAAATCTCTGATTGACGAATGCTATCGAACACCTAGAAAGATCTGAATTAATGGACTGAGAATTCATTTAAGCTCTTTAAGACTAAAGAATTCTTTTTTAATTCTGAAAGTGTATCCGAAAAAACATCGAATAGGAACAAATTATTTTTTTGTAAATTTACTTCAGTCTCGATCAGGAATACAGAAGCATAATCTTCCATTTTTATTGGCATCATTTCAAATGATTTTTTGTAACTTTTTTTATTTTAGTCAGAGGGTAATTTTTTGACATTTTTGGAACATGATGTCGGACAGGGTAGGTGTTTTTGATGGGAAAAAAGAATTATTTAGGTTATCCCTAAAACATGTGGATTTTTTGGACCTAAAAGACGGATCCGGATTTTTCAACTGTTTCCTAAAAAGCTGATTAGGACCGAAAAAATTTAATTTTTCTCAATACATTTAACATTTTCCTTTTTATTGTGATAAAAACTAAATATATGCCACTTAATTTCTTGGCTACATTCTACAGGTCAACCGCGTGCTGATTAGCAGGCCATGAAAGGATTCAAAAAGGAAATCGCCTCTTCGCTTGCGTATAATATGCATTCGAAATTTAGCTTTTTTTAGCTTAGCTACTCTGCTTAGATTAAAATTTGTAATGAAAACTTGATTTTTTAAATTAGGAACCGTGTTTTAGATGCAAGAAATCCGGATTCGTATTTTAGTAGGTATGATATGAGTCCATAATATGAGTCCGTGTTTTCTTTATTTTTTTTTTAGATAAAACTAAGATTTTATTTTTTGTTTTGAAAAAGTTTACAATTAATTTAAAAAAAAAACATTAACGATTATTAAAAAAACGAAATAAATTTGAGAAGAACCTCAGGCTTCTCCAAATTAATCGAATTCCAGTCCTTCGAATTCGTTTTCTTTTGCCTTAATTTGACTGACACCCTTTTTCCTATCACGATCAAAAGGCTGGTGCCATAACTCATTAGAGCCTATCGCTACACCTTCTAAATTGCCCCTTTCGGAACCTTTATTTTAAGTCATCACCACTCGAAAGCATGCGAGCTCATTTTATGAATCAGTGAGCGCTTGGCTGAGTCGCGAGTCAATGGACCGAGATGTAGCATTCCCTCGAGGGTAGAAAAATTTCGGTCATCGGATGATGTAAAATTCAAAAACAAAAAAGCCTGGGAACGCGCTATATACCGTTCATTGTAACTCTAAATGGGGAGATCATTTGCCACCAAATGGGAATGGTGGTGACTTAAAAAATGGTTCCAAAATGAACAATTAAGCAGGTTGAGAAATTGAGCTTAAAGAACAAAAAATTAAAGCAAATGTATTGGATGGTCAAAGAGCAAATTCAACTAAAATTATTTGTTTTAGTTGTAATTTTTCAACTATCGGTCACCACTCTGAAAATTTTATATTTCGAAATCAAATATCATCTAGTTTCTGAAATACTGTTTGCTCTCTTTTATTTTTTAATTTACTTTAGAATTGATCAATCATCACAAAAAAGGAACGATTTATTTTTTTTAAATTAGACGAATTTTGTAAAAGTTAAAATAAATTCGAATAAGTTTTCTGTTGGTCTTATAACGGATCTGCGCATGTAACAAAGTGTAACAAACTTTGTTACATCATTGAGCAAAAACTCTACAGTCTAATTGCGCATTTAGCTTCAATACTTTTTCAACTATCCTTTCAACTATCCTATAGTGTCCGTTTTGCTGAAACTTTGCATAAATTTAGCAGAGGTTGCTCAATGGTGTAACAAAGTTTGTTACACTTTTTTACATGCGCAGATTCATCATAAGACCAACAGAAAAAATATCATTTAAATTTTTCAAAATTGTTCTGATTCTTTGTACTAAACTTCACAATGCTTTTTTTCACTTAAAACTTTCTGTCAAGTTAATTAATTGATTAACAAAATTAGGAGAAAAATGATAAATAAGATACTAAAATTATTTGTGTCAATTAACAATTAAACCTCGAATAAGTTGAAATTTAGTATTTTTATTTTACCTGTAAATTATCTTACGAAAACCGAAAAGTCACACATTTAGAGAGCGTGGGAATTTTTTTTTGTTTAATGTCTCGAAATTATCTTCATTTACTTCCTATCTTTTTGACACAATGTTAAAGTATTATAGTAAAAAATCGCTGAAATTTTAAATAGATAGATATATTTATGTTAATGCTTTAATAATATATTTCGATAAAAAAATATAAATTCCAAAAAACTTTAACGAACAAAAAAATACAAGATAAAATGAAGATAACGCAAAGTGTTTTATTTTTAAATCTAGTTCTAATTGGTACAGCGTACTCATCGTCTCAACAACAACAAAAAAAATGATTAGAACGTCTTGGACGTCATTTATTAGGTTGGTCTAATAAATTGAAATGAGGAAACAAATAAATGTAAATGTAGGACACTCAAAGTAAGTCAACTTGTAGTTAAAATTTTGATCAAATCGATCAATGGCTATTTTTTTTTTACTAAGAAAGGCTTAAAGAACAAAAATAGTTAAATAAAAAAATTTATGCTAACTTTTTTTTTACAGTTAACTTTTTGCTGTTAATTTAACTAATAAATAAAAGTAGCTTACTTTTTTGAAAAATATTTGAAAATCGATATTTTAACAAAACAAAAACTTACAGGAACATGACTTGAACAAATAATTTTGAAAATTCGAAATTTCTTAGTTGCTTTAATGTTGTTTTGCTGTAACTAAAATAATGTCTTGCTTCTTAAAAAAATTAAATAAAATCGCTGTGTGTGAAAAAAATTTAGACAAAAAAACATTAAAATCGATTCATTCCACGTTTTTCATTTTTAAATGAGTTGATCAAATAGAAATCGAACTCGTTTGTTTTTTTTTTCCAAGAAAACAGGGAAAAACATAACAAAAGCAAACATAATCGTCTGCGAATAATAAAAATTGGAAGTTAACAGTCACAAAAAATTTAAATTTTAATTAATTTTTAATATGTTTTGGGTGTAAAATTCTTGTTTAAATTCAAATTTTGAATTACGTTTTTCTTTTTTTCTATAAGAGAAATTAGACCATTTAAAAATAAGAGCAATCGAGTCTCATGATTCTATTTTTGAAAAAAAAATTTACTAAATTGTGCAAATTATTCAAGGTATTTTTCCAAATTATTAATAAAAGCCTGTAATGATATTTGAGAGGTAAGTTAATATTCAAGAAAAAAATCGTCTATTTCTTATTCAATATTTTGAAATATAGAGATAATAAATCGGGATGTTGAATGACAATTTATTTTTTAAAGATTCATGTTACAATAGCTAAAAGGTGTTAAATAATTTAGATACTTGATCGTTTTGGAACATGATATATTTTTAAAGCTGTTTAACTCATACTAGAATGTAAATATTAATCAATTGAAGTCTTGCTAAAATACAGCACTGTTAGTGAAAAAAAGGCGTACCCTCCTCCGTGCCGTACTTTACTACTAAACACCTTCTACTTAATAAAAATAAGTCGGGTACGATAGAAGAGTTAGTAAGCGAGTTAGTATTTGCCAGGAGACATACTTTACACAATTTATAAAAATTTAAATTTAAAGCGAAAAAAGCTACTTCTTAAATTATTTCAATAATTGGCTCGGCTATTTAAACTAAAATTTTAAGTTTCCAAATAAGTCTGCGCTAACTCTGAGAACGAAAGCGCTTGATATATATGTAGTAGTAAAGTCGTCTCGACAAGTCGAGTCGCAGCAATCTCCACATTCAGAATATTTTATCGACAAAATCTCCACATTCAAAATATTTTATTCATTTATTTTTTAAAACAAAGAGTTCTTGAAGCTTTGGAATGCTTTCTTTTAAAGCAGAAAAACTTTTTCCTTGACGTCGCCTTCTTTTACGGAAGCTGCGGTTTGTTAACTGAACAAACGTTCACAGAAAGGATTTCTAACGATGAAAGCTCATTCTTGAAATTTAATTTAGATTTAGCGAACATTCATGATCGTTCTTGAAGGTCATGAACATGAACTATTACCATCAAAACCCTTTCTGCGAACGCTCCTTCATTTAATTTGTGAATGACAAGCACTGTATATGCTTATACATGCAAAATTATGTTGCTCTGACCATAACCCTTTGAAACAAGATTTAAAAATTCAAAGACTCATGTTTGATTTTCCTTTCACCATACAGGCAAATGCTAAATAATGCATTGATTTTAAATTTCTGGATTAATGATGATATCAATTAGTTATGAAAATTGTAATTATTGCAAAAAAAATGCATTATTATTAAGAATTAATTCAACAGACCCGGTCTTGTCGTCAATCAAAAATGCAAATTAAAAGACTCGAATTGAAATTTTTTTGAATTGAATGGAATCAAGCCATAATCAAACATTTATTTAAATCTTCCAATTAGATTGTCTGGGCTCAACAAGCTGAATCTAGACTTTAAATTTGAAACTATATTTTATAGAATGTACAAGAAAAATTTTGTTTTACCGTATTTTCTCGAATAAAAGCAAGCTCGCATAGAATCACAGTGCTTGTATTTAAGTAAAAATTGACAAATTAATTTATAAATTTTGCTTGCTAGCAAGCAAAAGTGCATTCTTTCAAAGCTTTGAAAGAATCCACTCCAGTAGTTAAAATTTGAGTGCAATGTATCTAAAATTTTTCATTTTCGTGCACGATGAAAAAAAGAACATATCTGAATCGAATCAAATTTAAACTAGGCAAAAGGATCATACACTGAATACATCATCAACAAGGTTGAACCATCAGTCGAAAATATAAGACAGTTAACTTTCATTAGAAAATAATCTAATTGATAACTATAATCCGAAAACAAAGCAATTTCAGTGCATTATTAAGAGCATATTTTATTTAAATCAATTTTTAGTTCCTCTTATTATTTGGAAACCTTTATCATTTTTTAAAAACTTGTTATTATTTTGAATTTCGAAAAAAATCAACAATTTCATTTTTTGATTATACTTAGTAAAAGGGTCAAGTCAAGCAAAAATATTGTTGCTGTAAAAATTCATCAACTTCATTTTTATTCGATCCCTTGTAGATTTAAAAAAAAGTTTTGAAAGAATAATTGAAATTCGTAATTGTCATTAGCGTTGTGCTGCTTGGAAACGATCCGGCTATAATCATCAACTAATCATTCTCTAGATGGCTTGATACTAGAAAAACTTTGAAAATCATCACAATGGGACTCGCGAGTCGCTGTGACTTAAAAAAAGGACGTCGAAAGATGCAAGCGTAGCCAGTGTAAAAAAAATTCTGCTACGGCTTACTCGTAAACTTTCATTTATTGTGCCACGGTCAAAAGATTTTGGAATCGTCCTAAAAATTTAAAAAAATACTAAGTAAAAATATGGTCGAAGTAAAGAAAAAAAGCCATAAAAATAACCTTACATCCAAAATTTTTCTAATCTACAAGAATGCAGAATTTTTCTCTGGTACAAAAAATGAGGGTTTACGGTAATTAGCTTCTGCATCTAATTAAGTCTAGGATTGTTCTGCTAGATGTTAAACTGCAACTGCTCCTACTACTAAAGTGGATAAATTCATCGTGATCAAATTTGATTATAATATTTTACAACACTGATCTTTCACAATGTCCATTTCTGAACACTCCTAAACGTTTTTTTAGTTTTTCAAACTAAACTGTAATCTTTCGAAGATAACATTCTACTGTTAAGCTTGTGAGCGGTTGATGTTTGAAAAGAAAAAAATCTTAAATTTTTGAATTTTAAGATTCACCCAATATTTCGAGGTGGATTTTCATATATGAGAAACCTGTGTATATGTTCAGTGTTTGTAAATACTGATAATGTGGAAGTTTAACATTGCAGAACATTATAGTGACTCGATTTGAAAAACTAAAAAAAATGTTTATGAAATTTCAGAAATGGACATTATGAAAAACCGGTATTAATTGTCACAATTTTGTAACCAAGTTTTAGAATTTCTAATCAAAAAATAAAACAAACCTAACCTTAGAATAGCCTTAAACAATTTTATCTATAGAAACAAGTTTAATTTAACATACAAAGACTCTAATTTTAGTCGTTGATTGGGATAAAGAAAAACCTAGATTTTTCTACTAAGTTTTATTTTCAATGAACTACACAATTTGTACACAAACAATGAACTCGAAAAATATATTTTTTATGAAATTTTCATAGCTAAAATATTCTCTCCTCTCTCTTTAAGTATCTGCAGATACCTAAATCTAATTTTTTTATTAATTTAGGAATAATTTTTGTTTGAAAATCTCGAATTCTCTAAGATTTTTGAGAATTTTTTGATCAAAAGAGATAAATTTTACATCAGAGGATACCTCGTACTTTTTGAAGAAGAAAAGGCAAGAAAATTAACTACATTAGCAAAAGAACACGTTAAGAATTTGTTTGTACATTTATTTGAAATTTATACATTTTTATTTGCATATAAAACAAGTAAAATTGTTGTGAAATTACTCTTGTTAAATTTTTTGAAATGATTTCATAATGTTTCTAGCAAATTCTACGTATTTAAATATTTTAAGGACTAATTTCACAACACTTGTCAAGAAAAGATGTTTTTGAATCCTAATAAATATGGGTCTTCCTATTGTTGAAAAAAAACTAAATCCTTTTATTTATTTTTGCAGATATAATAAAAAAATAATTGAATTAAAAAATGGCTCATCATGGCGGTCAAGTAGGCTGGGACGATGTAACAGTCGTAGGTAAAAGAGGACCAAAATCTGGTACGACACTCAAAAGTCAAGCTGATATTGTTGCTGCTCAACGAAAAGGTTTAGCCGTCGAAACTGAAAAGAAATTTGATGCAGGCGGTAACAAACAACACGGACAAGCATCGAACGCAACTAAATTAGATAGAGAAACCGAAGAATTGAAACACAAAACCCTTGACTTACAAGTCAGTAAAGTGATTCAACAAGCGAGAAACGCTAAAGGTTTGACTCAAGTTGAATTGGCTCGATTAATTAATGAGAAACAACAAATCGTTAACGAATATGAACAAGCTAAAGTTATTCCAAATCAACAAATTTTGAGTAAATTAGAAAGAGTTTTGGGTGTCAAGCTAAGAGGCAAGGATATTGGAGAACCATTTGGACCAAAGAAATAAAATTTCTTTAATAACTGAATCGATATAAAAAAAAACAACAACAAAGTTTTATTTTAAGTTTGTAAAAATTAATCAAATAAAGATTATTTAAAAATTAATAGATTTTTGTCCATTATTGATTTTAAACATTTATACATCTCATCAAAATCAAGTACAGTCAACCCTCGTTAATCCCAACAGGAAATCTTAAGAAAATTTCATTCGGATTACAAAGAAAAGAATCCACTGATTTTACATATAACATTCAGAAAATTTATCCGGTTAAAAGAGATTTTCGGATTATCAGACTTCGGATTAACGAGGTTTGACTGTATTTTTTTTTAAATATAAACTTGTCAGAAATCATTCATCATTTTGTTTTTCTTCTGATCCAGAGTTCAATTGCTTTGTGTTTTAACGATCTCACATGTCTTCGGACCACCTGGTTCCAATGAAACTTAAATCTGGTCTGCAGATTAGAGTTAAATAGATTAAATGAAAAAAAAAACACTACAAATTTGAACCCTAAAATTATATTCGAATTTAATTGGTCACGGTATAATAACGAAAATGACCAGGTGAAATTTGATTTAGTATTTGGTAAAAAAAGTTAATCAGGTAAAATTTGGTTTCAAAAATCAAAATCAAATTTGAACAAAGGTATTGCCAAAAAAAATACGGCTTACTTAATATCAGAGGCAACAAAAATTTGCTCTAGCAAATTTCAGCAACGTTTTGATTTTTTTTAACACCTTTTTGCCTTTTTTGAAAATTTTTCGTAGGCTATCTCAGAAATTTCGTTAGCTGAAATTATTTTTTCTGAGTTTTTCTGCAATTTTAGGTTTAAAAAACGCAATTGTATGTTCTTTGGAATGGCGTTTGTGCATGCTAGAGAGCACGTGATAGAGGTGGACCAACAGAAACAGAATTTTTTTTAACTAAACTTCGTCCAATCCTAAACTTCCACGCTATCTGAATTTTGTACTTCTGGCCACATAGAAGGGTTCTTGATATATCAAAACCTAGATATCCTAAATTTCTAAACACATAAAAAGAGAAAAGATGACTTAACATTTGAAAAGTCGTTATTTGACCCTTTTTTAATTTTTAAAACATTAATGGCCGATTTATATGTAATTACAAGGGTTTACAAATATGAGGATTACAAATTTTTGAAAAAAAAATTGTCAATTTCTATTTCTTGGTAGTTAAGACCGGCGTTGAGGGTCAATTCAAAAAACGACACTCGGTTTAACTACCCACGGTTCTATGAATTCTTGTTAAATCTTTGATAAAAAATTGCCCAAGAACACGTCTATTTGGTCACATTTATCAGATTCAAATAGCATAACCCGATCCTTATCATGAGTTCTTCTAGGACAAAAAACTAATTGGTAATTTTGAAAATTTTTTCAAAAAAAGCAAAAAGTACGGGTGCGCTTGCCACCAAAAGTTCGGAAGAAGTAGAGTATTTTTTTTGACTGTTTCAGTTACCAAGCCTAGTATAGATTATTTGTCTAGAAAACATGTGTTTCCATTCATTTGTAGCTGAATGTTTAAAAATATCACATCCGACAAAACCTCGGTATTGGGTTTCACTTTTTAACGGGTAACGAAAATTTTTCCCAGTCGAGCAAAACACTTATCCGTGTGTAAAATAAACATTTCAAATTAGGTGTTTTATAACACAAAAATAAAGTCAAATTTTGCAAATTCTCATGAGCTCGTCTAGTCGATATCCTAAAAATTCGAAAGCATCAGCCCAAGAAAAAAAAACAAGTTGATTTTCGGGTTTATCGACCCTGAAAATCCCTAAAATCATGTTTCCGACACTTTTTTTACCAAAAAATCAAGGGTGTCTTTGTTGAATCCACAAAAAAATTTTTTACGTAAAATTTAGCTCCTAGTGCTAGTCGAAGGAAAAAAAACATAGACAGATACGTTTATAGATTTTCTATCAGAAAAACAAAGGTGTCTTAGGGTGCCTCTGACAAAAATTCAAAATAAGATAATCTCTTTTAAACTTATTTGTCCACAGGTAAGTGGGCTCATTTTGTAGCTCTAACTAAGCAGAACAAAGTGCAAAAGAAATTTTTTTAAAAAATTTTGCGAATTTTGGTGTTGTTTAAATATCGATCTTTGCTCTTTTTAAATACAGCCGACTCGCTTTAATCTTCTAAAATTGAGTTCGGATAAAATAATTTTGTATCGAGACTTGTTTGAGAGACAAATTTTTTCCCAAATGTTGAAAAATTCGGATTAACAAAAAACTAATTGGTAATTTTGAAAATTTTTTCAAAAAAAGCAAAAAGTACGGGTGCGCTTGCCACCAAAAGTTCGGAAGAAGTAGAGTATTTTTTTTGACTGTTTCAGTTACCAAGCCTAGTATAGATTATTTGTCTAGAAAACATGTGTTTCCATTCATTTGTAGCTGAATGTTTAAAAATATCACATCCGACAAAACCTCGGTATTGGGTTTCACTTTTTAACGGGTAACGAAAATTTTTCCCAGTCGAGCAAAACACTTATCCGTGTGTAAAATAAACATTTCAAATTAGGTGTTTTATAACACAAAAATAAAGTCAAATTTTGCAAATTCTCATGAGCTCGAAACGAAAAATAAATTTTGAAATTTTGAAAATAAATTTTTATCACGTGACGACGCTAGCATAAATTATTATTTTTTTGCTAAAATGAGTGAAATGGAGATCACCGAAGTCCAGATAGATCCCCCTATTGCTGAGGTTTTCACTCCAACAACGACCCCAACGAAACTAATTGAAGTGAGACAATGTTTCGATAGAATCAGGAAAAAGAGAATGATGAAAGATGATGAAAATGAAGAAGAGACGAGTCAGAGGCAAAAGATTCATGCTTCAGAGAGTATAGACGTTAAAGGGAAATTAATGGCGTTGGAGTTCACCGTCATTGAGTATGAACGTATAATAAACGACCTAATCGATATAGCGGATAATCTACAAATGGACAACGATGGTTTGAATACAGTATTGAAGAGCGAACTTAAACGTATTGATTTGAAGCATGACAAAAAGCACGATGAACTCAAGAGGCAAGTTGATCTACTAGAAAATATTCGTGACTCTCGTGGTGTTGAGAATGAAACAAACCAGGCTCCGTGGGCAGAAGCTCTAGCTAGACCCGGAACTATTCCGCTCACAAGTCGGCAAATGGATTTAAGTATTCGTTTGGCGATCGAAAAGGAAGACGAAGAAAGTAGATCAAGGAATATAGTGATTTTTGGTATTGAAAAGTCGAAAAGTGAAGATGGTAAACAGAGGTATCAAGACGATAAAAAGAAAATTGATGAGTTATTTGACAAGTTAAGGATTGACAAAAGGAAGATTGTGGGCCTAAAGAGGTTCAAGGAAAAGCTAGACAATCATCACCCACCTGCTGTTCTCGTTTCATTACCTGGTATATCTGACAGGAATGAAGTTTTAGCTGCTTCTAAGTTACTGAAAGATTCGACTAGATTTTCAAATGTATTTATAAATCCTGACTTAAACGAGCAACAAAGATTGGTACAGAAAGAGCTCAGAAGGTTAAGAAAAGAAAAAAATGATGAGGCCAAAGAAAAAAATGAGCCCTTTCGTTATGGTATTAGAGGATCTTTTCTCAAGTCCTTCAAGGTCATCCCAGATGACCAGAGAAAGGAGAAGTCGAGTGGTCAGACAAGACAAACACATTATCGAGTCGACGATACTCGAACAAACAACAATCGAGTCGGCAATTATCGAGCCAACGACTATCGAGTGGACAATTACCGAGCCAACAACAATCGAGTCGACAATTACCGGGCCGACTATTATTATCGAGAGAGAGACAACCGTGGTCAAGGACCAGGTTCTCTCCCGAGATACTTTTAATTACGAAAATAAATTATCGAGTGTGCTCCATCATAATAATAAAACTCCAAATATTCATTCATCAAATTCAATAGTTTTCGATACATATGTAAAAAATGATTCGTTATCAACTTCAACTCGCGGAGCACACATGCATAAAAGTAAGTCACATAATTATTCAAACCTCCAAAACAATAAAAGTTCACTAAATTTATCACATCCCGTAAATATTTATAATAGTTCTTCAAAAAATTTAAAAAAATTGCCAAATAACTCAAATACAGAAAAAGTATCCAACTCGGTCAGAAACTTAGACCTGTCTTGTCTGTACACGAATGCAACTTCACTAACAAACAAGATACCAGAGCTCTTATGTCGTATCAATAGTCGTAATCACCAAATTATGTTCTTCACAGAGACGTGGTTTAATGAAGCAAATACACATCAACTAGATGGTTACAAGTTATTTTTCAAAAATAGGACATATTCGATTCACGGTGGAGTCGGTATTTATGTTAACTGCGAGCTTAATTCATTTGAGAACGTCGAACCTGAATTTTTAAACGAATCTATCGAACAAATTTGGTGTACGATTATCCGTGGTAAGGAGAAAGTTTTACTCGGGTGTATTTACCGACCCCCTAAGTCTATGAACAATATTCCAATTTTCGAATCGATTAACAGAGCAAGAGGTCTCTTAGACAATAAGACTGTATCAGGTGTTATCATTTGCGGTGATTTCAACCTCCCGAATGTTAAATGGGATGAAAATTTTATTGGGTTTACTTGTACGAGAGATATTGATTCACCTGAAATCGGTTTATTAGAGACCCTAAAAGATTCATTTTTTGTTCAAAATGTTAATTTCCCTACCTTCGTCAAAGCTGATGGTGCTTCCGAAAATGTGCTAGACCTAGTCATTACCGAGTCAACGGATAGGATTCTAGACATAAAATCAAGCTCCCCATTGGGAGATGTTCAACAGGGTCATTTAGTACTTGAATGGAAATATCGTATTTTTGATGATTTGAAGTCGATTGATAGACCTCCTTTGGAGTTAAACTATTCCAAAGCTGATTTTTTGAGTATTTCGGCTGAGTTTTCTAATCGTGACTGGTCTGCTATTTTTAAGAACAAGAACTCAAACGAAATGTACGAGGCTTTCGTAAAAGAATACAACGTGATTTGTCTTAAATTTGTTCCATTTAAATCGAATCGAGTAACGAGGTGGAGGCCTAGATGGTTAAACTCAAATCTGAAACAAATAAGTGATGAAAAGAATGTACTGTGGTTAAAGTGTAGACAGACGAAATACAGAAATAGAAAATATGTAGCCGAATACAACAAAGCTAAACATGAGTGTTCCAAGCAAATTAGGAAAGCAGTTCGTAATTTTGAACGGGAACTTGCTTTACGTGCGAAACGGGACCCGAAACTGGTTTTTAATTATATGAAAAATAAGCAAAAGTTCAAAGGTGGTATAGGTGCAATCAAGACGGGTGTTGAAACATTAACCGATAAAAATCAAATAGTTGATCTTATGAATAAATATTTCAAATCGGTGTTCACTTCTAATAACCCAGAATCTGATGTCCCGAATTTCTCGAAGCGTACTGATAATTGTTTCTCAATGAACCCATTTGTTATTTTTAGTCGTGAAAACATCGAAAAATATTTGAACAAAGTAAACATAAACAAGTCCGTGGGCCCGGACAAAATTAATCCGTCGATACTCAAAAATTGTTCCTCAATTCTATCGTTGCCTTTGTCGTTGATATTTATCAGATCATATTCAGATGGTACACTACCTGAACTTTGGAAGATTGCCAACGTATCTCCCTTACATAAAGGGGGATCTAAAGTTGAAATTAAGAACTATAGGCCCGTGTCATTAACATCGGTAGTTGGAAAATTAATGGAGAGAATTATTAGAGATGAGTTGATGTTATATTTATTGGAAAATAAATTAATTGATGAGAGACAACATGGTTTTATGCCTGGTAAGTCGTGTACAACTAATTTGTTAGAATTCCTTGACAAGGTATCTCACGTACTGGACCAAGGTAACTTTATTGATATAATTTATACGGACTTCTCGAAGGCGTTTGACAAGGTATCCCACGAGAAATTATTGATTAAGCTAAAGGCGTATGGAATTGTTGGTGAGACCTTTGAATGGATCAAATCATTTCTCCTTGGCAGGAAACAGCGGGTAGTACTTGGTGATACCGTTTCAGAGTGGGAGCAAGTTACGAGTGGAGTACCACAAGGTTCTGTTTTGGGACCGATTCTTTTTGTAATTTACATCAATGATTTACTCGAGACGTTTCAAAGTGATTCACTGTCGTATGCAGATGATCTTAAATTGTTGGGTACATTGTCGAGTAATTCAGATGGATCTCTGCAACTTCAACAAGACTTGCATGTACTGACAGAGTGGTCTAAATTATGGTCAACTGAACTGAATTTATCGAAGTGCAAAGCCATGTATCTGGGCGGGAACAGATTAAAACATGAGTATCAAATGAACAGCCCTAATGGTTTTCACACCCTTAATGAGACAATAGAGGAAAGGGATCTTGGAGTTATGGTAACAAATGATTTGAAATGGAATAAACAATGTACAATTGCTGCTGCAAAAGCAAACAGAGTTTTGGGCCAAATTAAAAATTCTTTTGTGAATCTGGATATCCAAATAATCAAACCGTTGTATACAGCACTAGTTAGACCTCATCTTGAATATGCCGTAAGTATGTGGTGTCCGTCATTTAAAACTGACATTTCGATTCTTGAAAGGGTACAAAGAAGAGCAACAAAACTCGTAAAATCAATAAAAGACAAGTCCTATGATGAAAGATTGGGTATCTTGAACTTGCAAAATCTTGAAGATAGGAGATTGAGGGGTGACTTGATTCAAACGTATAAGTTGGTTAATGGTGTAGAGAAAATCAACCTAGTTAATGGAATTAATTACGCCAAAAGTCTGTCACTTAACCTAAGAAGGTCAAACGACAAGAGACTTGTCAGAGAAATCAACAAAAAGAGCTCATGTCGATATAATTTTTTGTCAAATAGAATAGTCTCTACTTGGAATATGTTATCAGCTAGTACAGTGTCAGCCAAATCGGTTAACAAATTCAAAGCGTGTATTGATAGAGAAGTGTTTAAATTCAACTGATGCAGCGACTGCAATGGTCCATAATTGGACTAAGCGCTTAATTGCGCTGGTATGGACACAGTTCATACTGCAGTTTTTTTACTACTACTACTACTACTAACATGTTTCGGTTTAAAGCGAGTCGATTGTAAATAATTGGAATGTCTGATCACAAAAGTTAAGTTAGAACTGACTTTGAAAATAAATCAACTGACTATAAATCAGATTTAGATTTACTAAGTTCAATGTTATGAACATGAAAAATTTGAATTTTTCCCGTTCGAAAAAATAAATAAACCAAACAAAAATTGATTCCATCAGAAATATATTGTTAGCCATTCAATCTAATTTTTTAAACGAGCTTTTTTTTTTCTTTTAAAAATGACGACACCTCGTAAGGTTCATTTTAATCGAGACATTTCAAAGTTCACTAAGACACCAACAGTTGAAAAACCGCATTCGAATCAGACTCCCAAATCGGAAATTGTTAAAAAAAGAGAAATGACACAAAATGAACCAAATTTAATCACAGTTGCTGTTAGAATTCGACCTTTGAGTTCAAAAGAAGCAGCCAATGGATTCACAAATGCTATCAAATTAAATGAACAAACAAAAGAAATTTCTGTTATTGACAAATCTAATAAACCTTTAAAATTTATTTGTGATCATATTATATGTGATCAGCGATCCCCTAATTTTGAGATACCACCCGAATTGTCCAAAGATCCGGACTTAATCGCAAGTAGTCAACAAAAGTATGTTTATGAAAACATAGGTAAACCTTTACTGGACACTGCTTTTGATGGTTACAATGTGTCAATATTCGCTTACGGTCAAACCGGGTCAGGAAAAACTTACTCGATGATCGGTACAGAAAAACAACCGGGTTTAATACCTCGATTTTTTGATGATTTATTCGAAAGAAAAGCCCAACGAGACCAAATCGTATCGAGTACTCATATAGAAATAAGTTACTACGAAATTTATAATGAAAAAATTTACGATCTTTTACGAAATTCGAATGATACAAAAGAAAACTCGAAAGATTCAAAAAACACGTTGACAAGTCGAAATTTACAAATACGAGAAAATCCTCAAACTGGACCTTACATTGTTGATCTACTTACTCTTAGTGCTAATTCAACATCAGATGCTAAGTTATGGCTTGATATTGGTAATAAACGACGAGCTACAGCTTGTACTAATATGAATCAAAAGTCGTCGAGGTCTCACTCGGTGTTTCAAATAACAATCACTCAGACACTGGAGCATACTCCTCCTGAAGGAAGTGAAAATGGAAAAAATCTGGTCCAGTTAGTTACCAGTCGGATTAATTTAGTTGACTTAGCTGGGTCTGAGAGACTTAACAGTGCTTTTGCTGGCGCTGCTCCCTCGAGTATAAACTCAATGTTTTCTTCAGGAAATAATAACGGGTCTAATTCGAGGTTCAAAGAAAGTACTTGTATTAACAAGTCTCTGTTAACTTTGGGAAAAATTATATGCTTGTTGTCCGAGAGACAAAATTCTGGTTTAATTAACTTACCTGCTTATGGAAATAGTAACAACGCTGCAATTAACAATTCGACTACTATGAACTCAAATGGACATTTACCTTACCGCGAGTCGGTATTGACTTGGTTGTTAAAAGAGAGTTTAGGTGGTAATGCTAAGACTGCTATGTTATCGACTGTAAACGCTTCTAGTTGTTACATTGATGAGACTATTTGTACTTTGAGATACGCGGCCAAAACTGCGACAATCAAAAACAGTGCCCATTTGAATCGTAATTTTAAACAAAAATTTATAAATGAATTTGGTGTTGAGCAAGAAATGAATCTAGCACTTGCACCAATGAACTCAGGATTCGAAAAATCATTGATTAAAAAAAACGATGAGTTGCAACAAACGTTGAGAGTCATGGAATTGGAGTGGAAACAAAAGTTAGAAGAAGCCGAAAGATTGAAACAAAAAGAGATTAATGATCTAGAAAAATCGTTGATTGTTTTATACGAAAAAGAGACAAGTGCTCAAAATTGTTGTTTAATAAATCTAAACGAAGATCCTTTGTTGAGTGAAAAGTTAATTTATGTTCTCAAATCGAGTCTTAACGAGACCCTAATTGGTAGTGATCGGAATTTAGTTAACATTCATTTGAGTGGTGCTTTAATCGCGGCTAAACATTCACGGATTTTAAGTGAAAAAGAAGGGGATAATGAGATTTTCTATTTGGAACAGTTGGACGAAACGTATGTGACGTATTTGAACGGTGAGCTTATCGGAAATGGTCAAAAGTATTTATTAAATCATGGTGATCGAATAATATTCGGTGGAAGTCATTTTTTTAGATTTAATAATCCAAAAATGATGAAACAACAACTTCAAAATTCAAACTCGGCAATGAATAACTCTAACTTTGAGTTTAAAGATTATCAATTTGCCAAGAACGAAATTGAACGAAAACAAAATGAAATTATTCAAACAAAATTGAATGAAGAGTTGAATAGATGTAAACTTGATGGGGATCAAAAAATTAAAGAGCTTAAACAACAATACGAGAAAAATATTGAATCAATTGTAAGTAAAACTTTAGATAAGATTAATTGGATCCTAAAGAGAGATATTTCGTTCGTAATGAACATAAATGAAATTGATTTTCTACAGCTTTTAGAGTCAAGGCAGCGCTATTTATGATGCAGGGAAAAAAACACACCTTTTTTCATCTAACACTAGGTCTCACACTATGTTAGTGTCTCTTACGCATCTGATAGCGCTCATCAACCATCTCTAACGCTTGGTAACACGCTCTATCTAGCGATACTATTGCGTCTCTAAAAAATTGTAATTTTTATTTAGACGCTTTTTTGGGTTGTCCCTAAAGTGCGGAAACGGAAACACGGAAGACAGAATTACGTCTATCGAAAAAACGCAAAAATCCTTAAAAATTTCCGTTAATTCCGCAAATCATTTTCCGTATTTTTTTCTCGATCCACTAAAATGCAGAATTTCCGTAGTTTAGTAGTTAATCAGCGGAATTTTTTGAGGAAATTTCCGTTTTTTAGATCGACTGAATTCCGTTTTCCGTTTCCGCACTTTGGGGACAACCGCTTTTTTGAAGACATTAAGTTTTTAAATAAAAAAACTGTAATTGAAACCGACAAAAGGACAGTTTACATTAACACTAGAAGCCGTCATTTTGACGGTTTTTGCATTTTTGAAGAACGATACCCTAAAAAAGTGGAAACGAGAAAAGGTTAAAATTCTTTTTACAAGCTTTTTTTTCTGTCATCAAGTCTTCTGTATCTATTTTTTTTTCAAAAATCCGGATTAGAATTTGTAATCTCGAAAATACAAAACCGGAACATTCTAAAAAGAGGAACCAAAGACTTTAAAGAATACCAAATCTTTGGAAAAGTGTTCCAAAAAAAAGTACTCCTGAAAATTTACTCCCGAATACCTAGGAAAAAAAGTACCCGAGACCAAGTACCGTAAATATTTGTTTTTTAACGCGGCACTAAAATCCCGTAATCTTGGTTTCTAGTGCGTATAAAATTTTCATTTTTGCGACTAATTCTTTTCTCGAATTATTAATTTTTGAGTAAAGAATCTTCACGAACAGGAAAATGTACGAATAAAATTTTTTTCTGGGTGAAAATTAATATTTTTCGAGCCAGTTAAACCAAGTTTTCGTGATTTTAGTGCCGCTTTAAAAAACAAATATTTACGGTGTAGTGTCTTACATTAGTACCTTTGGGCCCGTCTATCCGATGCTCTCGTTAGACGTCTTGAGCATGCTTTTATGCTCAAACTAACTCAACTTTCTAAAGTTAAGTTAATTAACTAAACCAGTGATATCAGCGAGATGTCGCTATATCACATACGGTATTTACGGTTATTTACGGTGTTTTAGTTAATGATTCCGGATTCCTTAGTTTAGGTAAAACCGTTTTTGAACTTTATGGCTTTTTAAGTCCAGAGTTAACAGGTTTCGGTCATATTTTTTATCTAATCCCATTAAATTCTTAGCTTATAACACATTTTACTGTTAAAAGCTAGTCCGGCTTTGCTTTTTACAACGTATTCGATCAACGCTAAATGAATTAATTTTTTTTTATATTTAAGAAAAACGACTATGAAAGAGAAAATTCAGCACGTAGAGCTGAACTTGAATTGCTCAAGTCAGAAAGCAAAATGAAATTGAAGAAAATTGTTGAAAAAAAAATTGTAATTTTTAAGAAAAAAATAAATTAGTCTCATTTTGTTAATAAACTAAACTCTTTTTTAAAAGCTACTTGAAACCAAAATGAACATGGTTGAAAATCAAGTAGCTGAAACAAACAAAGAAATTGATAAGCACGAGAAGGAACTAATCGATGATTCTATTCAAAGTTTTAATAGTGAAAGTTCAGTGTTTAGGACACCTTCGGCAATGGCTAATCGACGATTTATTAACAAGCTTTACTCGGATAAAAAAAATTCAACCATCAAAAAAAGTAAATTTCTCTCTGATAAAACAAAACGATTTTAAGCCTAAAATTTTCGATTTTTTAGACTCAGAAAAAGAGATTGTCCAATTTCATGCAAACTCAAATTGTTTATTTTCAATTGCTCTTCGTGTTACTGAAGCTAACAAAATATGCACAGTCCTTGGTTATGAATATGTAATTTTTGTTAAAGAGAAAATAGCTATTACGTCTTTTAATCTCTAGTTAAAATAAGGAATTTAAACGATATGAAATACAGGACCCTCAAGAGTCGAACTCAACCATGAATTCAACAAGCGTGTCAGCATGCAATAAAACTTATATCCAAGCAATTAGTGTTGTCGATAAACGTCTCAATTTGATTACTTTGTGGAATCTTGAAACATTTGAGTTTAAACTTAATATGTTGAGAGATCATTACAGTCGTTATGTTGATGATGGTTCAATTTCATCGACCAATTCGGGTCAAAATGAATCGGTGTTTATGACTGACTCGAACGAAGAATGGCAAACAGTGGATAGTTATGTTCAAAAAAATGAGAATTTTTCACCAAGAGTAATCGATCATGCAGTAAATAATGAAAATGATAAAAAATCTTATAAACGAAGACTTAGTTTTATGAGTCTTAACACGACTAGTAATTCAGAAATTGGTAAAAAAAGTGTTCATAATGAATGGGATAATGATCAAGATAATGTTGACTCACATGGATTAACAATTAAACGGCAATGTTTGGTAAGTCAAACGCCTAAAGTTAATCAAACACCGGTTATACCATTCACACCTGGTTCAATAGTTAAACAAACAGCAGTTGATGTTGAATCGAATTTAAATTCATCTTTTGATTTGTCGAATACTTGTAATGCGTTTGTTTATGCTACGTGTAGAGACGCATTGAATGATGATGATTTTCAAAGTAATTTATTTTGTTTTCAAGACTCAAGTTTTTTGATAGAATGATCTCTTTGATCTTTTTTGATCTTCTCACTTTAAACCACCCGTTTTTACGGGCCGACAGTATAAGTAGGTTTCCAAATTAAGGATTTAAAATCATTTTCAATAGAAGATTGTGGCGTAATGGTAACATAAAAGGCCAACTAACGCACCAAGCAAGGCCGTAGCTAGAGACTTTTGCTAGGGGGGATCAAACCCTCCATGTCTGACAAATTTTTGGGAATTTATTGAAATCCCACTTTCGCCCCAATGTAGCTACGTGCCTGGCTGCAAGACAGCAAATTAATCTTTTTCAGATACTTTTTAAGATTTGATTTTTTAAAACACTTTATTTTTTTCAAGTGGAAGATGAGGATGATATTTTAGATGACTTGGAAGAAGACGAAAACCCTGAGCTACTAAAAAATCCAAAAAAACTACCAATCATGGACGATGCATATCTAAAATATTACGCTCGGTTAACTTATAATTTGAACAAATTAATGGAGAGTGAGGCTTGTAAAAAAGTCGATAACAACAAATCAGGATTAAGTACAGCTTCAAATGAAGACAAAGATTATTTCAACAATAATAACAATCAACCATTATACTGCATTAAAATAGTTGTCTTATACTCTCAACTAAGTCAATTTAAACCGGACTATTGGTCGCTTATGAACGAAGAAAATGTTTTAAAAATTAAAAAAAGTTATTTCAAAATTAATCGACTTTTACGATGTCTTAAAGACTCGATCAACTGTTTATTAAAGGTAAGTTAACCAATTTCTAACCATAAGAAGTTTGCTCATATTAAAATTATGACTTTAAAGAGCATTGAGAACAATCTAGACACTTTGGCTAAAAGTAAATTCGAGTCAATCAACATTCAATTGACAAAATTATTTTATTTACATGGTGAATATCAACTTTTAACATGTTCCAATACTTTTTTGAATCGAACAAATTATTCTTTGATGATGGTAACTTTTATTAGACACCCCTTTAAAGAAAATAAAATGTTCTAATTTAAATTTGAAAGATCGATCCCAAGTTCTTGCATGAATACTCAAAAGGTATTGACAAACAATTCGAAGAATTTATGAATAGAAAACTTAATTTTAAAGAAACGTTCAAGAATCCAGTCGTTGATTACATTAAAAATATTAAAAATTTTTGGGTAACTTCTAACTCTCAAAGTATATCTTCAAAAGGTTTTTTTGATTGTTTACTTTTTTAAGATAAATACTCAACGATTGAAGATTGTCTCGGAAAACTTGCCAAGCTCGGACTTGATTATCGATTATTGTAATTATGTATTTCAAACTCATTTTCGTCTATCAAGTGTATTCAAGACATTTAAACGTAAAAATCAATTGGATGATACACGTTTAAAATCAAAACTTAATGATCAAATACTTGATCTAATGTATAATATATTGACGGATTCTCTTGCGCTTATAACAACGTTTAGCATAGACGATTCAAGTGTTGAATCAGCTTTGGATAAAAATGAAAAAGAAAATTGGACAGACTTGTTTGAAAAGTCGTTTAAAGATTTAAAACACTATTTGAAAAATGAATATCATCAAAATTGATTTTATTCTCTTTTTTTGTACTTTAGATACAGCATAATTTTCTGTAAAAAAAATTTTATATTTTGTACAACTTTTGTAAGTTAGGTTTTATATTAAAATATTTTAAAATGCAACTAGATATTTTTTGTATTCTTTGTAATAATTTTCTTTTGTTTAATAAATAAAATTGGTTGGAAAATAAGTAAAATTAATTAATTTTAAACAAACTAGCGCATGGTTTAAAATTGTATCAACGAGTCTCCATCCCATTTTCACATCCGGACTTGGAACCGGCCAAGACATGGTTACGACTATGCTACTGCCATTCACTCCAGTAGCTGTGGGACGTTCATCTTAAACCTCGCCACTCATTCGAAGCTGCGAGATCGACAACTATCTTGACTAGCTTGGAACCACAAATCAAGCGTATTCTACATCAAGTAAACTTTGTCACTAGAGCTACACCTATTGCTAAATGGGTCTGCGTTAAGAGCTTTTTTCACGTAGGTAATTAGAACAAGCTTTTCAGTTTAATTTTTTTAAAATTGAGACAGATGGAGAGTAAGATTCGCCCGAAATTATTAACTATCTAAAAGTCTAAAAACTGACAAAAATTGTGTAATTTTGAAATATTTTGATATGTTCAGTTAAGTAACAACAATCTGATAGAATTTTATAGTGTTATTAGTTGACTTGAAAATTTGTAAGTCGACTGAAGTCGACAATTTTTTTTTTTCCAATCGACAAAAGTCAACTTTTTAAAAATCCTAATCGACAATGTCGATTATTGTCGACGACGATTATTTTTTTTTCGAAACCAAAGATAGGGACTCAGACTCGAGTATGAGTCTTATGAAAAATTTTCAGAGATTCATGAGTCCGAAGTGTGTCTCAGAGTCTTTAAGTTTGAATTTTGTCATTAAATTAAACATTAAACTATTAAGTTTTTTGACTTATTTTTTGATAAATTTTTCTAAAAGAACAGCCGACATCAATAGGCAATGTGAAGATTCGTATCAAAAAACATTTGTATCAAATGGATCAAAATTGAAAATAATTTTTTAAAGCTAAACGAATAGAAAAAAGCTCTGCACAGATGTTTTTTAGTGATAAACACTTAAAAAGCCACCCTTAGAATAAGCTCTGCAAAACTCTGCAAAAAAATTGCGTATTTAAATATTTTAAAATACATGAAAATGATTGAAAATAACTACGCAATTTATTTTGCAGATTTGCAGAATTTTGCAGAGCTTATTCTAAGGGTGGCTTTTTAAATGTTTATCACTAAAAAACATCTGTGCAGAGCTTTTTTCTTAAAAAATTATTTTCAATTTTGATCCATTTGATACAAATGTTTTTTGATACGAATCTTCACATTGCCCATCAATAAGAGAATTGCTCTGAAAAAAAACTCCTTTTTTTATTTTAATTGAATAATTGACTTAGTAAAACCGCTTGTGTGAAAGAGAAATTTAATAAGTTATCCATCCTAAAAATAATGTTAGAATAAAGATTTTCTCAAGTCAAATCGAGTCAGAGTCGCTAAATTTTAAAAGACTCAGGCTTATAATCTGAGTCGATTTTAGAACATTATAAAGACTTGGACTTGAGTCCAACTCGTAGGACTCGAGTCTATAAAGACTATACTTACAAAAGAAATAGGCTTAAACCAACCAGAACTTGCTGAATAGCTTTTATTACTAAGTTTTTAGAATAATTAAATTGTATTTATGCTTACTGCAAACTTTTCTTTTTTTAGACTCAATTAAAAAATGTGTTTCTGATGAAATTTTCAAAAAAAATTTATTTTTACAATTTTTTTTTAAATTTCAACTTTGTCGATTTAATCGACAAAATTCGACGCAACAACAACTTAAGTCGACACAAAAAAATCTTAAGTCGACTATCGAAATTTCCTGGAAAGTCGATTATCGATCGACTAATTTAGAGTCGACTAACAACACCAGAATTTTATAATAAAGGTGAAAAACGTCTAAGTTTTCAGCGTTTAGAGAATTTCAATTATAATATAAATTTTTTAAGTTGATTGTAAAAAAGTTTTTGTAGATGCTTAAGCATTTTTTACGCTATCGACAAACAAAACTAATTTGAGTGCTAAAATTTTTAATTAATAAAAAAAAAACTAGATTAGAAAAAATAATTTAAACAAAAACTTAAAAATAAATAAATACTAAACTAAAATTAGACTGTAATGATAATGAAGAAAAAAGCCACAATAAGCATTATTTCATTAAACATTAATTTGCTAGTTAATGATTTGACAACCGTTGTTTCTCTTAACGATGGAGATGTTTCATTTGGAATTGTCGATGTTTCTTTTGGCCATTTAGATGTTTCATTAAAAATATTCGATGTTTCTCTTAACGATTGAGATGTTTCATTAGGAATTGTCGATGTTTCATTTGACCAATTAGATGTTTCATTAAAAATATTCGATGTGTCTTTTGAAGATGGAGATGTTTCATTTGGCCATTTAGATGTTTCATTAAAAATATTCGATGTTTCTTTTGACGATAGAGATGTTT
The DNA here is from genome assembly GCA_022207745.1 of Brachionus rubens. Lineage (NCBI taxonomy): Eukaryota > Metazoa > Rotifera > Eurotatoria > Ploima > Brachionidae > Brachionus > Brachionus rubens. The sequence goes on along the minus strand of JAJVHD010000009.1, from coordinate 2,552,849 downwards.
CATTAGGAATTGTCGATGTTTCATTAAAAATATTCGATGTTTCTTTGGTCTCTGGAGATGTTTCATTAGGAATTGTCGATGTTTCATTAAAAATATTCGATGTTTCTTTGGTCTCTGGAGATGTTTCTTTTGGAGCTATTGTTGTAATATTCTCAAAATCTGTTGAATTTAGATCAGATATCACAGAAAGTTCGACTCCAATTATCGCTTGTTTAAACATTCCAACTGCCTCGGTACCCACTTGATCACAATCAATCATGCATGCATCGTATAACTCATCAGGGCTCAATAATTCACTTATGCTCGAATTATTCAGCTCACTGCTTTGTTTTATATTTTTGCATTCTGGAACACATACATCGTTTAATGATCTTCTTTTTCTACCCAATAAAGTTCTGTTCAATGTTTTATTTTCACATCCATCATACATTATTCCATTACTGTTTGAATAAGTATCATGAGTTGCTCTGACAATAATGTTGAAAAAATTTAAAAATGATCTAGTAATTATTACGTGAGTAAGTGTTTCATAATCATAAATTATTTTTATAAAGGAATTGTAATTTATTAGCTCTACCGATTTTGTTACATCACTGTTATTATTAACACTTGAATAGATAACTGTGTCATTATTACTGAAAGTATTTGGAAAACTTGAACCTTTCAAGTGAATGCTGATGTTCGAGTCGTTTCTTTTGTAAATGAACTTAATTTCTGTTAAAGAAGAAATACCAGGCTGAGTCAAAATTTGATCGGAGCACAGAATTTTAAAATTTCCGGCTTCAAAACAAGTTAAATTTTCTCCTAATGAACAAATTTCATAGTTTTTACGATACGAATAAACATGAGGATCACCGATTATCATGGTTGAATATCTAACAAAATCTTGTTCGTTTGGACATCTGAATTTATTGTTCGATTCTTGTTCACAGTCATCAACGAATTGACTAAAATTACAATTATAAGACCTAAAATTCGTTTGAATACTTAAATTCTTTGCTAATGCATAGAATGAACAATCAGCCATTTGGCTCGAAAACACTTGTATTTGATCTGATTTCAACTGTTTTAACATGCATTTGTCTATATTAGCAACACTATCGACATTAATTGTGATTGATGTGAACGCAAACGAAAACGAATACTTGGAACAGAAGCTCTTTGGATTAAATTTATTAATGCTGTTACGTCTTAAGTCAACATATAAACTTGAATCCAAAATGTTGACAATGTTTACTTCACGTTCAAATGCGTTATTTGGCACCGTGTCCAAATATCGATTTTGATTATTCATGAAAAGATTTTGCAACGAAATGAGTTTGTTTATACTTGGAATCATTTTTAAAAAATTGTCCTGTAAATGAAGGTACCTCAATTTCCCAAGTGAATCTAATGATTTTGGCTCTATACGTTCTATGAGATTATTGGCTAGATTGAGTGTTTCTAGGTTGAATGTATTCTCAAACAATCCTTTCTTAATTAAACGTATCCTGTTATTTGACAAGGAGAGGTATCTTAAATTTTTCTGTTCTGCCAATTCGATTTCTTCTAATAGATTTGAATCTACACTCAGCCAATCCAATTGTTTTAAATTCTCAAAAAAACTTCTCTTTAGACTTGTAACCTTATTATTTCTAATACTTAGAGTATTCAATTTGGTTAAATTTATCAGACTTAAATCACTAATGTCATTATTTTCAAGATATAAACTTCTCAAATTTTTGGGGTTTCCTAATCGTTCAGAATCAACTAAACCTGAAATATTTGTATTTGATAAATCTAAATTTAATAAAAAAAGTAATTTGTTCAAACATTCGAATTTAACGTTTAAATTTCCTCTTAAATCTAAAATCATCAAATTTGGAATGTTTGACATTACTTCACAAGAAATTTTTTTGACTCTGTTATTTTTTACGTGTAGATAATACAAATTCGGAAGGTATGAAATATTAAAGTTTTCAATTAAGTTATCTGCTAAGCTTAAAGAATAAAGGCTTGTAAGATTCTCAAAGGAATTCTTATTGATTTCTTTAATTTTATTTAAGTTTAATGAAATCCTGTTTAGATTTGGTAAATTGATGAAAAAATTATCGATTTTTTCCAAACTATTCGAACTTAAATCCAAATATTTTAAAAATTTACTGCTTAGATTAAAATCTTGAATGCGATTATTATACATATTTAAAGTGTTTAGTCTGGTTAAAAAATTCAAATCAAGATTGACATTGGTAAATGAATTTGAATAAAAGTTAAGCGAGTTTAAATGTGACCAGTTTCTAATCTCGTCTATTAGTGAATTTAAATCAGAGTTATTCAATTTGCTGTAATGGAAATTAAAATTTTTGATCGTACTTGAAACATTTTTAAAATCAATTTGATAAAAAATATCTGGTCCATTAAAATTAGAAAGAGAGATTTCTTCTAAACCGAGTGCACCTTCCAAACAAGAATTCGAAATGTTTCTTAAATTTGCGCCATCTAGGCTAAGACTTAATAAGTAGAGATTTTCAAAAGCTTTGGTTGGAATCGATTGAAGGTTAGAGGAGAATCTAACCCGATTCACATCGGAATCTCCTCTAGTTGGAAATGTGTTTCCTGAACATGAAACATGGCAGTAATTGCCGTAAACCCAGTAATAACTGTAACATGTTGGGAATGGACAAATTGGATCTGATTTTACCGTCAAGGTAATATAAAAAATTATTGTCAGAAAAAACATTTTTGAAAGCATTGTTTTATTCTTACCTGTTAAGAACTTTAATTTATACATTTTAACAGGCGAGAACAAATAAGTCATGCTTGACACAAAAAAACAACTTTTTAAAGAAATATCATGAATTTGAAAAGAATTGTTCCTATCAATTGTTTTTTGATGAAATTATTAGACATTTAACATTTACCGAGGCTAAGAAATGACGTAGATCTATCGAAAGAATTTAAATTATAAAAAGAAAAAGAGCATTTCTGTCGAAAACTCTATTAAATTTCAACATTATTTCCAATTATTTTTAATAAAACTAATAAGACCACATATTTTCTTTGATTTGCGATCTTGCGTGGAATTTTATGATTTTTCTTTTTTTCTTATTTCCCAATTAACCAGATTCTAATAGAAGAATTTTTTCGCGTTTTTAAATAAATTCAAAATTTAAGGCGTTGACTGAAGAATTGTGGAACGATGACCGCGTATGTTCCGTAGATGCATTCCAGAATCTAAATAATTTTGATTTTGATATTGAAACAACTTCTTACCAATTATAAACCTTCGGATAAGTAATAGTTGTTAATAGTTAAATGTTTTTAGAACTAGAGAAGCGCGCTGAAAACGATATTCTTTGAGTTTCGGTGATAATGATAACGTGACAATATTCGAATAAGAATCTTATCAATTAATTGGTTACTTTTTTATATTTTGATTAGGGTTGTTTAAACAAAAGGACCTAAAATTTTGAAAGAAAAGATTTATTTCGACTCTCAAGTTGACTTTATTCGCTCCAGATGTCAGGACAGAATAAAAATGATTAAAATTATCTCACAAAAATCCTGGAAGTTGTCACACAAAACTTTATTGAGGATTTATAATGCACTTGTAGGTTCGATTTTAGACTATAGCTACTTTATTATCAGTCTAGCTTCAAAAACGATCATTCACAAGCTCTTGAACGTTCTATTTTTTAATATTGAAAAAAGTAGTATCTACGGTTAAATAATTAAGTTTGAATGGGCTCACGGTTTTTTGAAATTTCGTTCACACCTCACAGTTTTTCAACATTTTATCTTTCATTGAATTACCGAATCGAGATAATAGGAGTTTAATTTAGGGGCTCACGGTTTTTTAACGTTTTAGTCACACCTCACAGTTTTTCAACATTTTATTTTTCATTGATAGACCGAATCGAAAGAGGAGGAGTTTTAAAAAAAAAGATTGCACCTACATCATAAAAAAATGTTAATAAACTGTTAATTAAAATAAATTATAAAAAATTATGCAAGACTTGAAGTTGAAATTTGTAGAAAAAATTTATCGTAAATCTACGATTACTTGCCCATGGGTCAGATTGGAACGATCATATTGATCTCAATCAGATTTTGCTTTAATATGAATTCCATAAGTACATGCATTCATTTTGAGGCTGGAGTTAAGTCAAATTTTTAATGTAAGTCCTTAAAATCCACTGAAGACAGATGAAAAAAATACAGATGACCAAACAAGATGTTTAAAAATAAGTTTAAAAATTACGCGAGATCCAGTCAAACATTCGAAGAGACTATATATAAAACGATCGAACAATATAATTATACATTTAGTGCTTTATAGATTGAATCTAACTCAAAAAACATCATAGTATGAAAGATGCTTTCGATGTTAAAAAACGAGGAATAGTTTCCTATTTTAGTTATTAACTTTCAATCTAAAAAAAATTATGAAAAAGAACTCGTTGAATAGGTGTTGAGTGTTATTGGTACCGAATATAGTTTCATAGCCTTGAATCTTTTTTCATTAAGCCTATTAAATTTTACTGTACTGATTCTGATGGAAACACTATGACTAAACACTAGGAAATCATGTTGCAAGATTTGCAATATTTTCTAAATTATGTATTGAGTCCTTTTTATTGGAGATTTTTACAGACGAATAGAATTTTGTTTAATAAATTATAATTTTTAATGTCCATCCTGTGTTAAATTTTTGTTAACACCTTTTATTTGAAAATTGCCGAGCGGTTTGTTCAAATAAAAATGTTAAAAAACAGTAGAACCTAATTTAGTTCGCTTACAAACTCTTCTATCGTAGCCGACTTATTTTGATTAATTAGATAGTGTTTAGGAGTAAAGTACAATAATACGGAGGTTGGCACGCCTTTTTTTCACTAACAGTGTATTGTTAGTTTTAACAGAAAAATTTTTTGCCTGATCGAATGTGAAAAACTTTTCCTTCGAGCCATTATTGTTTAGAAAATACTTCGAATTAGGTATTTTTCTGTTAAACCGCAATCCCTCTGACCGAAATCTATTAAAATTTTGCTGCTTAAATAAGAGGCTCAAATATTAAGTAGGGGGGGGGGGACGCTAAAGGCTTGGTTGCCGTATGAACGCAACGCCATACAGCTGAATACAGCTTTCTACAGACACAATTGTTTCAGTTTAGCTTGAGACTTTAGTAAGCTCTTAACTTTATACGTTAGGTTCTTTAGGTACGACCGATAACATTTTTAATTAGAACTTAAGTCTATTGTTGGGGCCCGCCTGCTGTCCGCCTTGCCGGACCATTAAATTTGCGACTAAAAGACGCCCATTTCAGGAAAATTTGAATCTAATTAGACAAAGACAAAAAATCTAATTACCTTTTTGTCACGATTAGATTTACACGGTTATTTTAATTTTTTACACCTTGTACTCAAGTTAAATCTGATGTAAAGAGAAAATAAAAATCAGCGAAATTGTAAAATTTTGTACGGTTCAGTTTTTGATGCAATTTTAAAAAATTAGAAACAAATATAGAAAATTATCTTAAGATAAAAAAATTAATTAAAATAACTTCAAATTGTTGAAAAAAAATTAGATATAAATCATTTTAAATTTCCCAAGGGTCGAATGGGGGGATAATCGTCAGTTCCAAAAGAGAGATCCTAGTCGTCAGTTTCAATTACAAATCATTGAAAAGTTATTACTTGTGAGATTTGAAAAAAAAGAAAAACTAGCTACAGGATTAATTTAGACTAATGAAGCTACCGAATAAAATAAAATTGGATGGATTCGAATCGGAGCAGCTTTATAAAAGGAAAATTGAATCATAGAAACATAATGCAAAACTAAATTTTTATCGAATTTAAATTTAAATAATTAAAATTATGATTAAGATTATGAAGGGGATGTAGCTCAGATGGTAGAGCGCTCGCTTAGCATGCGAGAGGTACCGGGATCGATACCCGGCATCTCCAGGCCGTGATAGTATAGTGGTCAGTACTTCTCGTTGTGGCCGAGAGAACCCAGTTTCGAATACTGGTCACGGCATATTTTTTTCTCATTTTCTAATTTAATGATCCTTAAAGCTTTTTTATGTAAAAAAAAGTTGTCCGAAAATTTTTTAACTTAAAACAATTTCAATAGATCGGGGCTGATATAATTTCTTTTTTTTAAGATTGGATCTTTATTAATGAACAAAAAAAATATGCCGTGACCAGTATTCGAAACTGGGTTCTCTCGGCCACAACGAGAAGTACTGACCACTATACTATCACGGCCTGGAGATGCCGGGTATCGATCCCGGTACCTCTCGCATGCTAAGCGAGCGCTCTACCATCTGAGCTACATCCCCTTCATAAACATTATCCTTTAAATTTATCCTTTTTCACTATATCATGAGAACCCAGTTTCGAATACTGGTCACGGCATATTTTTTTTTGTTCATCAATAAAAATCCAATCTTAAATTAACTTAACGCTTTAAGGATCATCGGATTAGAAAATGAGAAGCATTGTGAAGTTTCGTTTAAAAAGTTAAGGACAAAATTTAAAAATTAAATAATTTTTTGAAATGAAGATGAAGTAAAAAAATGGTGTTACAAGATGTAACAAAAAATGTTACACAACTTGCAAAAAAAAGGAACATAGCAAAATTTGATCAACCGATTATGGATTTTCGAAAAAAAACGATTTTTTGTTAAGTATATAGACATAATGAGATAAAAACTTCAAATAATCGATTATCCGCGAAGATTTGTTCAAATTATTGAAGTCAGTGTCCAAGAAACCCCATTCCATAATAAAATTAAAATTAGGTGTTTTTTTAAGCGCCGATGTTAAAACCAAAAGTTCCGGACTAAATATTTTTTTTAAACATGGCTGAAGTCTATGTCTCTGCATGCACAACACACGTTTCTTTGGGTATTAATGCACGCCTTCTTAAGCACAGAAATACGGTAAGTGATGATAAAATGATTTATTAGGAATATTTCAAGAAAACCGCAATAAAACTCGGTTAAGGCTTTGAATATTAAATGAATTGCTTGAAATAACTAGAGGATTTAAATTTAAGTTTTTTATCTCATGATTTTATAACATGCTTTATTTTACAAAAATCAATAATCGATTGATAAAATTTTGTTTTAAATTCTTTTTTATATAAGTTGTGTAACATTTTTTGTTACATCTTGTAACACCATTTTTTTACTTCATCTTCATTTCAAAAAATTATTTAATTTTTAAATTTTGTCCTTAACTTTTTAAACGAAACTTCACAATGCTTCTCATTTTCTAATCCGATGATCCTTAAAGCGTTAAGTTAATTTAAGATTGGATCTTTATTTATGAAGAAAAAAAAATATGCCGTGACCAGTATTCGAAACTGGGTTCTCTCGGCCACAACGAGAAGTACTGACCACTATACTATCACGGCCTGGAGATGCCGGGTATCGATCCCGGTACCTCTCGCATGCTAAGCGAGCGCTCTACCATCTGAGCTACATCCCCCTTGTATGCAACCCTTAAAATTTATTTTTTATTTGTATAGTCGATCAAAAATAGATTCTTAAATTTTTCCAATCTGTAAAAGCTAAGATGCTTTTTCTTTTTTCTACTTCATTCGTTCATTCAGATTGATATCATAAATACATTTGAAATTTATTGTTGTGACTATAAATTGCTTTTTGATTATGGGTAATTTAGAAAAAGAAATACAAATCATAAAAGCACCATATAACCACTTGAAACATAAATTTAGATAACAATTATCAATGTTAGATGTTTAAAAATGTATTTTTCATGAATCCCAAATTTTTTTCTGAGATGTAAATTGTAATTTCAAATAATCGAGTCAAAAATTTAGGTACAGTCAACCCTCAATAATCCGAATAGATAAATGAAGTTAAAGTTTGGAAGGAAGACTGCATTAAACAAAAAATGGGACTTCAAAAACCATGTTGGTATCATTCAAGCATATCATAGAAACAGATGGAATATGAAATTTTCCAATACGAATAAAAACAAATTTTTTTAATCTTTTCTATCTCTAAATCTTAAATTTGTTTTTTTTGGAATTTCGTTAATTGTAAAGAGCGAGGGACACTAGCTTTTCATGTCAAAGAAATAAGTTTAAAAGACAATTTGTTGTGAAAAAAAAAGTTTTAAAAAATAATCAAAGAATTTACAAATCAAAAAAATAAGGTCAAACAAAATTATTAGATGGTTTACAGTCTTTCTTTTTTTTAATATTCTTATTTTCACTATCATCTAAAATTTCAGTTTGATTTGTAACTTTATAAAATGAGGGTGTTTTTATGGTTTTGATTGCATTCGAATCAAAATTAATGATCTCATCTTCTTCGTCACTGGTCATCTTTTTATCTAAAGTTGTTTTAGCTTTCTTTTTTGAAATTGCTTCGGTTAAATCAGTCAATGCTTCGACTCTTTTCAAAGCTTTAAAAAAAAATAAAATATTAAGTGTGAAAATAAAGGAATCGAATGAAAAAAATAAAACTTACAAAACATTAGAAATGCAACCATTGTGGCAGCAACTATGAGAACGCATCCAGATACAAGAATAACGTAGCTTGATCGTATTTTTGAGTCAGCGTATTCTTCGTCAAAGTCATCGTCTGAATTTTTTGAATAAGATCGGCTAAATAAACCAAATAGAATTAAATTAATTTGAATAGAGTAAAAATAATTCATTTTTATAAATAAAATTCTTCAAAAAAAGATTTTTTAGTGAAAATAAGAATTTTAAAGACTTGAATTTGAAAAAAAAATAATCTTAACTACTGAATAAAAATAACTAATGGATATAGCTAATTTAAAAAACAAAAAAATGATATAGTGAAAAAGGATAAATTTAAAGGATAATGTTTATGAAGGGGATGTAGCTCAGATGGTAGAGCGCTCGCTTAGCATGCGAGAGGTACCGGGATCGATACCCGGCATCTCCAGGCCGTGATAGTATAGTGGTCAGTACTTCTCGTTGTGGCCGAGAGAACCCAGTTTCGAATACTGGTCACGGCATATTTTTTTTTGTTCATTAATAAAGATCCAATCTTAAAAAAAAGAAATTATATCAGCCCCGATCTATTGAAATTGTTTTAAGTTAAAAAATTTTCGGACAACTTTTTTTTACATAAAAAAGCTTTAAGGATCATTAAATTAGAAAATGAGAAAAAAATATGCCGTGACCAGTATTCGAAACTGGGTTCTCTCGGCCACAACGAGAAGTACTGACCACTATACTATCACGGCCTGGAGATGCCGGGTATCGATCCCGGTACCTCTCGCATGCTAAGCGAGCGCTCTACCATCTGAGCTACATCCCCTTCATAATCTTAATGATAATTTTAATTTTTTTAATTTAAATTTGATTTGAGTTTTGTTTCTTTGTTTCAATTTTGGTTTTATAAAGCTGGTCTGATTCAAATATTTTAATTTTTTGTTGTTGCGACAAGAAGATTAAAAGTATTCCCCAAATTATGAGCCAATTAAAAACCCCTTTTTGTCAATTGTGTAAAATCAAATTTCGAACGATTCAAATAACTTCTTTGTTTTACATTTATCAAAGCTCAAAAAAAGTCAAGAATTATTTACAGTAATTTTATGATTTTTATACTTTTTTTGAAAAAACGTAAGTATGTGTGAAACAGTAAAAGACAAAGTGTTAGAAAAGCGTGAAATTTGGGAACTAGTATGTTAGGGACTGGAAATAAGTGTGAGGGGCGCGTTAGAGATATTAATTCAATAGAATTGATAAAAGATACAGAACCTAACGATTTACGAGCCTAACGTTTAGTAACGCTATCAGTTATCATTTTACGCTTTTTTATTGCTAACGTTAACTCACATTGTGAGTGAAAAATAATTAAAATTACTGTAAATCTAAGACGAGAGAGAGATAAACCTTAATATCACGAGTTGTTGAAACTCTCATATATATAAATGGGTTTATATCACCCGAAATATTTGACATCCAGATCTACCTTCTCTAACAATCACATCATCAGTTCCGAAAACATAATAATTCAATTAGATGAACAAGCATTTCAAAACAAAAAAAATCAAAATTTTTTTGTTTCAGTTCTAAGATAAAACCGGTTCTAAAATCTGTTAAAAACGGATGAGTTAACCTTATAATTTTATTTGAATCACAATGTAGTAGCTCTTTAGCTTGCGAAATAAGGGGAGTAAAAAGAGGATTCTTTTTTTGTCAAATAGTATTTAATTCTTTTTCACACCAAAATTGTCGCCCCTCCAATTTTCACATCCAGACTTGGGACTGGCCAAGGCATGGTTAACGGCAATATTTTTTTAATGTTTTTGGTTTTACCTTTGAAAAAATTAAACAAAATAATCAAAATAAAAATTACTTAATTTTACTTACCAAGATCTTTTTGTTAACAACGTTTAGCAAAATTTGTGTAAAAATTTAATTTTTATCCTTAAATATGATAAAACTTAAAAAAATCGAACCTTAAAAAATTAAAAAAACTAACTGTTATATTTACAACGGCAAGTCGCCCTCCCATTTTCACATCCAAAACTCATCCTACTTTAAAATAATATTCACTTATTTTTTTTTGAGGTTGAAAATTTTTTTTTTCACACAAGCGGTTTAACTAAGTCAATTCATTTATTTAAACTTGAGCTAAGGTCACTTATTGGGCCACATTATCGGTACGCTCATAAAGTTTATGGGGCTTTTCCCACTAAAGTATTAACACCTTATCTCGAAAAGGATTAGCGTAACTTTTATGAATTCCACATAAACCTCATTACGTATGAGGTATGAACTTATTAATTATTAATCTATTTCTCTATTTAATTTGAAATTGAAATTGAGTTGCAATCAATAAGTTCTGATAAGTGAAAGCTCAATTAATGATTAAAATGAATACCAAACACTATGAGAAACAATGGATCGGTATATTGGAAGTGTTTTTATGCTCGTAAAAACGTTTTCACCCTGCTTTTTCCAAAAAAATAAATTAAAATAAAGAATAAAGATGAGATGCCGCATTAGTCTATAAAACTTAAATGTTAATATGGGAGTGAGAATTGTCAAGTCTTCTACTCGAGATTTTACTGGTCAAGTCCATCAAAACCATCAAAAGTAACAAAAAATTAGACATATTTACCCATAAATTTTAATTTAAAATTCAGATTTTGGGTCCGGGTAGGCTCTGGTTTATCCAGAAATTTTTTATTTCAGGTATGTTTGTGGTTGGGTCTCCCTTCAAATTTGGACATATATTGCCCAAATCTGTTGCCTGTAAAGCCGAGTTTTATGACATGTCATTAATTGAAAATTTCAACCAGTGTTCGATGGATAAAATATGTCACTAAAATCGAGTAATTTTAATTTTAATTCTGCGGGTACATTTGTTGCTATACCCATTTAGCAATAGGTGTAACTCTAGTGACAAAGTTAAGTGTTCTACTTGATGTATAATACGCTTGGTTTGTGGTTCCAAGCTAGTCTGGTTTGTTGTCGAGTTCGCAGCTTCGCCTTAGATGAGTGGCGCTGTTTATGATAAACGTCCCACAGTCACTGGAGTGGATGACAGTAGCATAGTCGTAACCATGCCATGGCCGGTCCTAAGCTCAAAATGGGAGGGAGATTGGTAAATACAGCTTTAAACCGTTGATACTATTTTAAACGCTGGTTTGTTTAAACTTAGTCGGTTTTAACAACACTGAGTAATTTATTACCGTTAGATCTTAATTGGAGTAGGCTAATTTAATCCAATCAATCAAATTTGACCTTTTCAGTTGTCAAATTAAAATTAATAGCAGAATAGAGCTTCCTGATTTTGATATTGACTGCCACCTTAACACATCCACGGTCCATAAAGACTTGTGACTATTTCTCCCGGTTCCTCTTTTTTTGATTTTACAATCGAATGGAGGGTCAAAAAATCAAATTAGACTTTTCCTTCAAAAAATAAGCATAAGTCCGTTTTTTTAAAAGAAAGAGACGTGGTCCGTGTTTTAGTTACATCCTTTAATTTCAATATTTTTAACGTTTTTATTCAAAATTTAAAAAATAAATTCAAAAACTATTCAAAAATAAAAAAAAAACAAGTTCCTAAAAAAATGAACAATAAACTTGTATCTCTTTTTTTTAAATAAATAAATAATATAAATAAAATTATAAAAGAATGTATCGTTTTCCCAACCAAAAAAAAAAAATTTTCTTTTATTATCCGACTCAAAAATAAATGCTTTAAAAAAAAACAACTTTTAAAAAAAATTAACAATTTTTTCAAATTGCAATTGAAACCATTCACTTAGGAGTTTGTGGGGATTGTTTTATTTGTGACATTATTTGTTGTGTTATTGAACCATTAGGTGACACATAATTACCGCCAAGTCTAAAATCAAAATTCGGTTCGCTTTTTACAGATGGTAAATTTGATGCTACGACTGGTGTCATTTGTGGTGGAAGAAAACTCGAATTGTTCATGTTTGAATTAGGGGTATTTGTGTTTGAATTTGGTTGTTGTGTTGCATTTGTTTCCTCCATTTCGGCAGCACTTCGCTTCAAGTCTTGTAATACTTTAACCAGTTTGGTCCAATCGTCTTGACGTGGATTGGCGTATAACTCGTTTACATCAAACAAACTTATTTTACCTTGATCATCGCCGACTGCCAGTTGATGTCCATTTTGGGTCCATCGAATTTTATTCAAAGCTGGAGCACCGTCAACAACAAACGATGCTGTTGGTACTTCAGCATCGTTTATTAAATTCCACAAGTCCAAACGACCAGTTCCATCGGCACACACAAACATTGCCGGATTTGTTGGAGACCATTGAACGTCATAAACATAATCACTGTTATGTTCAAATGAGTACAATGGTTTACCAGGCTCTTTCAAGTTCCACAATTTGACTGTCCAATCGAAAGAACTCGTCAAAAATATGTGAGAAAAGTCAATTGGTCCTTGAACTTGATGACAACTCAAACCGGTTACTGGACCGAAATGACCATCAAATGACTCGTTTATACCAGATTTACTTTAGAAAAAAAATGATTATAAAAATAATCAAATTGTCATTGAAAGATGATCGTCTTACTTTCCATGTCTTGTGGCCATGTAAATTGGACCCTCTTCTGAACCGAGAACAAAATTATTTACATCACCAGGTCTGAAAGCCATTGAAGTAACAGCGACTTGTTTTGTTTGTTTACATTGAAGTTCTAAGGTTTCTTGTGGGGTGTTCATATTATCCAAAGTCCATGAGCATAATTTACCATCGTTACTAATACTTATTAGATTATGCGCGTTTTGTGAGCCTACAACTTGAACACAATAGATCGGATGCTAGAAATTATCAAGATTAACATTTAGGTTTTTGGATTTTTTATCAGTTAATTTTACAGTATGAGAAGAGGCTGACAAAGATGAACGTTGAACAGGAGTACGTTTATTGCTACGATTATCCCACATTACTATTTGACCCGAATAAGTTCCACCAATAATCAAATTCGGATGAAATTTGGCAAAACAACAAGATGTAACCCAACTCTAAAATAAAGTCAAATTTGAAACTGTTTTTTTAAATGCACTGTTTTGGAGGACGAGACTTACTGAGCAATTAAAAACGAATTCGGGTGAAGATGACTTGAATTTCGCATTCCAAACTAAACATGTTCCGTCTGGGTCTAAAGACGAATCTTCATAAGAAGCTAGCATTAACTCTGGATACTAAACAATGAAAATTTTAAAATATATAAGGTTTCCATTGATGTAAAATTTACTTACATGAGGAGACCAGTCTAACCAAGTGACGATACGATTTTTCCACCGATCATCGTAAAATTCTCGGTTAAGTTTGAACGCTTGACCAGTCTCTATTATTCTTTTTAAAAATTTTAATCAAAAGTTTGAAAAAGTGGTTCTTGAAAATTTGTTTACTCAGTGGTTTCTTTAGCGCCATATTCAAAGAAAATGTCATCTTGGTCTAAGGCTTTTTCTAAAATTCTAGTGTTTCGCATAAAAAAGTTTAAAAAGTCATCCGATTCAATTGCTTTTAGTCTCTCTTCTTCGCTTATTTCTTTTATTTGAAGCTGTTTTACTTTAAAATTAATTTAGACTTAGAGGTAAAATTTTTGAGATTTTGTTCAAAATACCTTTATCATCAATGTTTTTGATGTCATCACTCAATTGAAGATCAAGCTTGGCATCGTGTTGTGCATCACGTTGATTTTTAGTTGATTTTGTTTGAGTTGATATACCACCACCCGTGGATATGGATACAGCATCCAAACTTGTTGTGTCATCTTCATCATTATTATCATAATGTAAAACTGTTTTTTTTTAAATTAAGCAAGCATTTTAAAGCATTTTTAATTTTAGAATTTTAAATTACCGTAATAATCGAATGGTTTAACTTGAAATAATGATTTGAAGTAATTGTTTAGAAATTTTTGTTTAGAGCAAATTGATTTGAATTTTTTTTAAAAAAAAAATAAAATCTACCATCTTTGTCAATGACTACGTCGGTTTGTGGTGTCTGGGTTTCTTTGGAATATGTTACATTTTCTTTAGGCGGAATGTCTATACTACTCACTGGATTTACTGATAGTTTGCATTGTTTTTTGCTTAAATTAAAAATGATAAATTTTCCTAAAAAAAATTCTGCTTATTTCATAAATTTTCGACCACTGTTGCGTAAAAAGTACTTGTGACAAAATTCATTAAAGACGCCTTAAAACGATTAATAAGAATTCGCATTTTTTAAACTGTTTCCCCTGAAAGAATTTATGTTTCAAAGAGCTGTTTTAATGCGGCGCAGCTAGTGAAATAAAGGACGGTACGTGCTGCCGTGCTGTACCTGTGAACTGATTATTCACTTTTTCACGATACAAAAGCGAGTTTGAATAAACAAGAAGAATAGTCCTATTGCTAGTAAGGTTAAAAAATGTAAAATCATTTTAAAGTTTATTTTTTGCATTTTAACACTAGAAGCTTTACTGCGCTGCTCCTGAAAGAAAGGCATACCCCGTACCGTACCGGAGCGTAAGGTACCGTATCATACCTCTGTAACATGCCATAAAACTTTAAAAAGTTCAAAACCTTTAAAATTTTATGGAACGCTGGAACGGTACGTTTGGGTGATATGGTACGGTACGCTTTGTTACGGAGTACGGTACGTCTTTTTTTCAGGAGCTGTGCAGTACAATCATAACAAGAAAATTCTTAAAATTGAATATTTTACGCTTCTTACACCACTTTATAATTTGTGATCGATAAAAGTCCTGATTTGAAAAAAAATGACGAAAAAATTTCCTTGATTGGAAGTTTGATTTTTTATGATTTTTTTTACCCAGGATGCGGCTTTTGCCTTTAAAATATACACAAAGCAATACTGAAGAAGTGTAATGCTTTTATCTAGAACCTTATTGGCTTGTTTCTTTCATTTTGTATAATTAAATTTTGTATAATTAAATTAAAAAAAAATATACATATTCGTGTTTTTTATGCTTTTGCCGCTTAGAGAAGAAAAAAACATCGGTTCCTCTAGTTTTAAAGCTAAATATCTGTTGTTCTGGTCAGTTGCGCAACCAGATGGTTTAAGCTTGAACCGACAATTTAACCTACCCGTTCGGGAATTTCTTTTTACGTCACAAAATAAACAAGATCTTGCGAATAAAATTTAAGAAGAACACTATTTATCTTAGTTTCGGAGTTTTACGATTATCTAGGACAAGGATCAGCTTATTAACAAAACGTATGTTGCAACGCTATTTGAAACCATTGGTTCAAAACTGACAGGAGAAAGATTCTGCCATGAGACTGTTACTTTACTATCCTGAATATTACATCAAACTATAGAAACAATAGCTTTTTCCAAAAGATCCCGGTTTGATTAATTAATGCATGGCTAAATTTTATTCAAATCAGGTTGAAATGATACCTAGTTTAAAATTTCTATGTTCGAGTGATCGAGTTAAAGCTTCTATAACATGCATTTTTATAAATTTAACGATTCAAATAAGAAAGAATTGGTGTCAGAATTTTTGTTATGAAATCTTCTAGAAAAAAAAAGAGTACCTCTCTGTCAAGTCCCCTCCGTCTAACTTAATTTAAATCTTTGAATTTGAAAGATTTGAAATTATTAAACAATTAATACTTTTTAAGCATTGCTTTAGACAGACCAGGAACCATCAAATGTTGCAAATTAGAATCGTCTCCATTACTAGTAATTGAAGTAACACTAGCTGTCATTGCATTTGAATTGGTTAATACAGGAGTGGTTATACCACATTCGATTAGAATTTTCTCAGGATCAATACTACTCGTATCGACGGAAACAGGTGTTGAATTTACTGATGACAAATCATTTGCAGCTGCCTTTAAAAATAATTAAAAATAATGATCAAATCTAATCAATGTATTTGTGGTACTTTTCTCTTTCGCATTTGCTCAAGCTTTGCTTTTTTCATCTCAAGTTCTGTCTTTTTGTCCATTTTTTGTGTCAAAATCCTAAGTTCAAAATTTATCTAAATTTTTTTTTTAAAGAGAATAAAAAAAAATAACGAATAGAGAAATAAAATATTATGCTAATTTAAGACGAAAAAAACCTAAAAAAATAACATTTTAAAATATGCGACAGTTACAAATCGAACAAAAAAAAAAGTTGAGTCACTCGGATTCGATTATTTTTTGGAGATAATTTTACAAAAAAGTTAATGTAATTGTTGTTTAGTGTTAGAAGTATAATTTTTTTTAAAGTGTTAAAAATTAAAGAGAAATTTTTGGTTGATAATGAACATTTAAGTTGTTTGATTTAAAATAAAAATTGCAAATAAATGCACATAGAATTTTAAGAAATTCAAATTTTTTGTTTTCTCTTACGTTTTGATTTTTTTGTTGAAATTAATTTACTTAAAAAAAATAAAACTAAACCCTCTTATCTTGCAAAACTAAAAATTAGTCATTTCAAACTTAACATTTATCCGAATAGCCTAATGAAATCTAATTTTGTGTGTTTAAAAATTCATTTATTGAATTTAGGACATGATGATATGACTAAAACAATTAGAGACTACCCCGAGGATTAATAAAAAATTGAAATTAAATCTGAATATTTGCTTCAAGGCACACATAAAATTCAATTGTTGATTAGATGTTTTTGTCGTGGGAAAGGTGACGAGAGAGTGTACTTTGAATCCAACATGAAATTACAAAGATTTCATTATTAATATCATTAGTAAGAGTTACTGTACTGTTTATAAGCTCGGAAGAAAAGGACCATCTCAAGAAACAAACAAGGTTTGTGTTATAAAAATATATGTGGATCTTTAATGACATCAGGGCATGTGCTTCATGTATGCTAATTGTGCACCACCTAATTTTGTAAAATTTAAAAAAAATTCAGCTTAAAAAAAGTTAACGAGGGATAACTATCCTCTTTTTCTGATTAAACGAAAACTTGCTCTGTTGAAACATTTACGAACTAATGATTGAATAAAGCGATATTTGAGTTAAACATAGGGACTGAAAGCTTATAATCCCTAGTTGACTATTAGAACAAAAAAATTAAAGCTTGAAAAGCCTCTAAAGCTTTTGAGAGAATTATTTTCCAGAGAAAAAAGAAACTATTCATATCGGGCTATTTCAGAATAATTCTCAGTGGTATTCTTTATTAAACAGGCTAAACCATGATTTGTCACAACAAGCCTGGTCAATTATTCTCTGCCAAAAGTGAATTTTTCGATTTGGAACTGAAACTGCAACTTGAAAATTTTGATGTCATTCAATGCATTTTTTACATGCAATTTTCCTCTACAATTTTCCACTAAAATGTCTGAATTTTTTACTGATTTTCTCTTAACGTATTCTCTAAAAATTTTCGCCTATAATGAGTGCTCCCCTCTAAATATGAACAAAGTAATGCCTTGAAGTTGCTTTAAAAAAGACAGGATTCTGTAATTTTAGCTCGGGTATTTTTTGAAAAGCCGATCACTCAAAATTCGTAGTACGCATTTTCTCTGCTCTATCCAATTTTGCGCTAACCTCTCTATATATTTGATATATTCCACCAGACTGGAGGATATTTTTTTCTGTTTTCCCTAATCCCTTTATACCGTAAAACCTCGCTTTTTACCCCGGGGTATAAACCAAAATTTTGTTTTTTGACCAATCGTTTTAAGTTCCATTTTTCTGACCTTTTTTACCCCATGGGTGAAAAATGAATAGGTCGTTTTTAACCCGGGGTAAAAATGAATGATGTAACAAAAAATATTTTTAAAATAGTTAAAATTTTTTATTGAAAAAAAAACCTACGTGAAACTAATTACTTGCGAAAAGATGGAAGAAGATCCAATTGTTATTTAAGATGATTTCAGCAGTGTATCAGCCAGGACTTGAGCCTCTTTTAGTTTTTCAAATGGACAGTTCTGGTTTTCATACGTAAGATAGAGACCGACAGACAGCGCCACGAGACCATGGGCCGATTTTCACAGAGTGAATCAATTCGAGACTTCAAGATGTACTTTAAGAGATAAATGCATTTTTCCAGGTTAACCACCAAGATAACCCTGGTAGCCGCTTTTCTTAAAACCTTCAATTGATGGAAATTTAACCTTAGATTATTTTAAAAATTTGAAAATAGTGGCATAGAGCAGAAAAAAAAAACGAACTCAAACAAGAAGAGGTCTTAAGAACGCTTGTCTATTTCAATTTCAATTTTCAACATTAAAATTTCTAAGCAAGGTTTGAATAAGTTTGACTTGAATCAAAATTATTTTATAAGAGACTGTAAGAAACATAAACTGATTTTTTCTGTTTGAAGAGGGGGAGGGAGAATAATCTCTTGAAATAAAATCCAAAATTTTTGAAAACAAAACTTGACATAGATGAAAATCATTTAATGTTTGTAAAAAAAAAAAGTTGTTACATAAAAAAAAGAGGATTGTTAAGCTTAATTTAAGTTTTTAGAAAATTTTTTTTAGATTTATTTCAAAAGCTAAATAAGAATGTCCGGTCGTGCTAAAGGTCAACAAAATAAAGCCAAATCCAAATCACGTTCAGCCCGTGCAGGTCTACAATTTCCAGTCGGTCGTATTCATCGTTTATTAAGAAAAGGTCACTATGCTGAACGTATTGGAGGTGGTGCACCGGTTTATTTGGCTTCTGTATTGGAATATTTGACTGCTGAAATTCTTGAATTGGCCGGTAACGCCGCCCGTGATAACAAAAAAACAAGAATTATTCCAAGACATTTACAATTGGCTATTAGAAATGATGAAGAATTGAACAAGTTATTATCGAATGTCACTATTGCTCAAGGTGGTGTTCTACCAAATATCCAAGCTATTTTACTACCGAAAAAATCAACTGAACCATCAGGTGGTACTCAAGGCAAAAGCAGTCAGCCAAAATCAACCATGGGTGGTGATGAAGACGACGAGGAATAAATTGTTTTAAGCGTTCGAAACAAAAAGTTTAAACAAATTTAGAACGATTCCGAATTTTTTTTACTCAAATATTAAAAGTTTATTTTTTTTTGTCATCAATTTTGTAATATGTAATTTCCTTTGATTTCCCTTTTTTCTAATTTAATTGATTTGGCAGAGGTTAATTTTTTTTGACAATTTCAATTTTTCTTCTTTTTTTTCATTAAAAATTTAAAAAATAATTGATTATACTTAATAAATTGAACAATTTATTTTGTTTTTTTCCTTTAAAAATACAAATAATAAAGTTTATTTTTGCTACAAATTATGTCTTTCAAATTAATTATTTTTTAAAAATTACTAAATAAAGAACTGTACATGACTTTGAGAAAAAACCTTACAAAAAAAAACGTTGAATGATCTTGTCGATTTGTTCATACTCAAAATGAGTCCAAATATTTAAGTCTGTAAAAAAAATTTTCATGGTTGTCTAAAATATTAAGTTCTACAGTCAAACTTACATGAAAGTGCAATAAAAGTAACACGAAGAAGACGAGTCAAAATGGTCAAAAAAAGCCGAAAAAACAACTACACCAAAAGCAGCATTCAATGATAGGATATCATCAAAAGAAGAATTATTATTAAGTTTAACTGCGCACAGAGTGCACTGCTGTAAGCACAAACAAACTTTTGCAGTTACCATTCGTCCAACTTTGCTTTAAAAGAATTCAAATTCTTTGCTTGAAAACATCATTTCGTAGCCTATTCCAAATATTTACGATTCTGTTTGTAAAGAAATTTGCTCTTGCATTACAATTCTTGTTGAGTTCTTTTGTCAATTTGTACACATTTTTGCTGTTTGAGTAATTACTGATGATTGGCAAGGAAGCAAAAATGAATTGCAATCTAAAAAGCTGAATGATCTTTTAATCATCCCTAACATCAGATTTGCTTTGTATATAACGTAGTTAACATGATTCACCCATTTCAGATTATTTGAAAACATAAAACCCAAATCTTTCTAATAGCACTAAATTTTTAAGCAGACCAAATATTTAGAACTTTTTTTGTGACAATTATGGTCCTTAGTGACTCTTTTTAATATTTAAAAAAGTAGAAAATTAAATAATAAAAGATAAATGAAAACGCGAGGAGTGCGTACGTTGTTGGAACACTTTGCCTTTTACTGTAACACACAGCCTTACGTATTTTCGAAAAAAGAAAGAAAATCATTAAAATTACTGTTTTTAAAAAAAATGATCTGATTTGTTTGAAAACAGATTTTTGAGATTGGTCACGTATATTTTCCATTGTTCACCTAATACGTTACCAGTTGGTCACATAATAGATTTGACCTTTTTTCATCTTTTGAATTCTTGATTCGTTTATCTTAACCCAGAATCTTTTACTGTAAATTTTTTTATGAAATTTAGCAAAAATTTTCAACGCGGTCATTTGATAATTAAGTCAAGAGATAAAAAGATAAATCAGAATTGTCTAATTTTGTCACTTTGTAGATCTTAGCAAGCGAGACGATTTTAAGGAGAATTTTTGTAACCGCAAACAAGTTATTAAAGTCTTTTATTTTAAATTTTTTATTGAAACTAAAATACACAAAACTTTAAACTTTAAAAACATCTTCTGTTGGATCAACCATAAAAGTATCACCCTTTGTTTTTCTCGAATCAAGTGACAATTTTTGTGAAATACGATTATTATACTTAACCGAAGCTCTTTCTTTAACTAGACGACGATTTACAACTGGTGCAACATACTTTGGATTTTCGTACAAAACAGCACCACCAAAACAACCATCAAATATTTTTATCGGATTAAGTACAAATCTTGGACCAACTTCAGCCAAACTGTTCAATTCATCACCAATTTGATAATTTCTAACCCATATCTTGTTGTCTAGAATACTAAAATTTAGTACATGATCAACAAATGGTTGTGATTTTGGATGATGATATGGAGTGCCCATAACTTGAATCAACAATTCTTTGATTAATTTCCACTGTGGTTCAGAGTCAAACTCATCATTAAAAGCCAAAAGCGGTCTCGAACCTTTTAAACAATTACCAGTTAGTTTCAACTCTTCCATTGTATGTAAATTTTCTAACGAAAATTTAACTGATGGTCCGTGTGGTTGAGCACTCATCCACAAAAAAGCGTCTTGTTTTTTATGCATCTCGAGATAGAAAACTTTATTACAGTTTCTAATCTCAGCTATTTCGTTTAACTCTTGTAAGCCGTGTTTTCGTGAAAATTTACTATCCGCTCTTGTGTGAGGCATGAGGGTTTTGAGATTTTGCAAAATGTGACGGGCTAAATAACTGACTCCTCTAGACGAGACAATAAGCACTCTTTGTTTATTTCTCCATTTTTTCGCTAGAGGTTTCGCTTCGACTTTTTCGACTGTTTTGGTTTCACCATTTTTTTGCTCTTTTTTAGCTAATTTTTTGTTCTTTTTATCTTTTTTATTTGTTTTACCCAACTTGACCATTTTTTTTCAAAGTTGTTTTTATTTTTGTGAATTTGAAAAAATTTCTAAATTTTATGAATAAAATTTTTAAACACAAAATGAATCCATGTGCGTTCAAAACAAATAAAAAGAGCTAAAAAATGCAAATTCGTGCAAAAATTTTGAATGAGTCGACATCAATTTTGAGATAAAAGAAACACAAAAATGAGTTGCAAATTTAAAATAAATTTCGGATTTGATTCGGAATTTCAAATTTTAAATTCAAAATGGATACATGAGTGGCAGTTTATTTTTTGATTTTCTTTTTGATGATGATGATGCTTTCAAAAAAAAATTATTCATAAATAATTTTCGGAAATTTTTTGTTGTGTCTCTTCAAACGTGTAAACCGTTCATTATTATAGATTTTTTTTAGAAAAAAAAAATGAGTCGAGAGGATGACAAGGATAACCCCTCTAGTTTTGTCAAGTCAAAAAAATCGAGTGTAAATGACGAAATCGAATCGATTGTTCCTTACAAATTTCGCCCATTTCTCACCCATTTTAACATAGCGCCATTCTTCTTGGGCTATTTCGTGTGGTTCATAGTTTGGACTCAAAAATTTGGAGTCGAAGAATACCCTGAACTTGGTATGATAGTTACAGCTCTAATAGCTATACTTCAAGTCTTAACATGCCTATTTTGTTATTGGTTTGTCGAGTTTAGAGTCTTGATGCAGTGTACTTGGGTTTCAGATCCGGAAAAAGCTGAAGTTGTTAAAATTACACCGACAGCTAACAATGGTTTCGCTGAGCTAGTTTACATTCATCATAAATTTATATTGAAAGACCCAAATCGACCGGCTGAAAAAGTAACATGGTTTCTATTTCAAAAAACAAAGTATTTATACGACTCGGATAAGAAACAATTTAAACCGATAGAATTTCCAATTAACCATTCTCTTTCGTATTATCTTGAGTCAAAGGGTTTTTCACAATCAGAACAACAAATTCAAGATTCGATTTCTTATTTTGATTTGAACAAAATGGTCATGGACATACCCAAATTTGTCGAATTGTTTATCGAAAGAGCAACTGCGCCTTTTTTTGTCTTTCAGGTAAGTTTTTGCTAAAATTTTTAGTCACTGAAAACAAGGATAGACTTTTATTCAAAGGTTTTTTGTGTGTTGTTGTGGTGTTTAGACGAATACTGGTACTACAGTGTTTTTACATTATTTATGCTTGTCTCATTCGAATGCACTCTAGTTCAACAACAACTTAAAAACATGCAAATGATTCGTCAAATGGGAAATAAACCATTCAAAATTTTAGTTTATCGTCTTAGAAAATGGGTACGTATCAACAGTGATGAATTAGTACCAGGTGATATTGTTTCTGTAAGCAGAAATTTTGGTTTAAATAACCCTAACTCGACCACTAGCTCTCTAGCTAATAATCAAAATTATTCGTTACCCTGCGATATTCTTTTACTCAGAGGACAGTGTATTGTCAACGAGTCTATGCTTACTGGAGAGTCCGTTCCAGTCATAAAGGTACTTCAAGTTCAAAGTTTTAATGTTAAAAATTTTTTATCTTTTGCCTTTAAAAAGGAACCAATTGAATCTAGAAACGATCCGAAAGAAATGTTCGACGTCGACAACGATGGTAAATTACACGTTCTTTACGGAGGAACAGTTATTGTTCAACATACCCCACCACCCAAAAACGATTCAGGTCTAAGAGGTAATTGAAATTTTTACAAACAATAAAAATATTTTTCTAAAAATTTTTTTTTTGAAAAGCCCAAGACAATGGTTGCATTGGTTTTGTTCTAAGAACCGGATTCAACACATCCCAAGGAAAATTATTACGTACAATTATGTACAGTGTTAAACGAGTTACAGCAAATAATTTAGAGACATTTATGTTCATATTATTTTTATTAATTTTCGCTATTGCTGCTTCTTCTTACGTTTGGATCGAAGGAAGCAAAGACCCCTCACGTAGTAGATACAAACTTTTATTAGAGTGCGCTTTGATTTTAACTTCAGTTATTCCACCCGAATTGCCTATTGAACTAGCCCTTGCGGTCAATACTTCTTTGATTTCATTGGTCAAGTTAGGAATTTTCTGTACAGAACCATTCAGAATTCCATTCGCTGGTAAAATTGATATCTGTTGTTTTGACAAGACTGGAACTCTAACTAGTGATGACTTGCTAGTCGAAGGAGTCGCGGGAATCGAGTAAGTTCTCACTAAACCCCGATTTTAATCAATTTAAAGTATAATTCTCAATCAAAAGCAACAAGATGGACATAACTTCGGTAAAAGACCTACCCCTAGAGACTCTATACACCCTGGCGACGTGTCAGACTCTAATGAATCTAGATGACGAATTGATCGGTGATCCTTTAGAAAAAGTCACATTACAAGCAATCGATTGGACTCTGACAAAAGGTGATGTAGTAATCGCCAAAAAACCCAAAGCGATTACTAATTCGGACAATGCTCAAGGAAGACCAAGCGTTATGGGATGGAAAATATATCAAAGATTTTATTTTTCAAGTGCCCTAAAGCGCATGTCTGTTATCGCTGGTCACACAAAACCCGGTTCGGTTGAAACTTCTTACATAGCTACTTGTAAAGGAGCTCCAGAAGTCTTGAAATCAATGGTAAATTATTTTCAAGAAAGATTAAAATTTTTAAATGAAAACTTATTTTCTAAAAGATTAAAGATGTACCATCGGATTTTGACTCGATCTACTTGCACTATGCAAGAGAAGGTGCTCGTGTTTTATGTTTGGGTTATAAGGAACTTGGAAATTTAACACATCAACAAACTCGTGATTTAACCCGAGAACAAATCGAAAGTGATTTAAAATTTGTTGGGTTTGTTGTATTTTCGAGTCCTTTGAAACCCGACTCGAAAAGTGTTATCAAAGAGATAATGAATTCATCTCATCATATTACAATGATTACTGGTGATAATCCTCTTACTGCTTGTCACGTTGCTGCTAAACTAAGACTAACCGATAAAAAGAATGCCATTGTTTTGACTAATGACTCGGATAAATGGGTTTGGAAATCGATTTTAGATGATAATCAAGTATATCCGCTTGAATTTGCAAGTCAACAAAAACAAAAGTATGTCCCACCTTCGAAGTTGAAAGAAGACGAGAGAATTTCTTACAAATATCTTTGCTTGACTGGAGAGGTAATTTTCAACAGAAATTAAAATTGAAAATTTTTTTAAATTCTTTTCCAAGGGTCTCGATTATTTGAACAGATGTGAGCCTTCAATACTTAAAAAAATCATTTCTGAAGTTAAAGTATTTGCCAGAGTGTCACCAAAACAAAAGGAACAAGTCATCACGATGCTTAAAAATTTAGGATTTGTCACCCTTATGTGTGGTGATGGAACTAATGATGTAATAATTTAGAGCGTAAACTTTAAAAGAATTTTTCTAAATCTAAAACTTTAAGGTCGGAGCTTTAAAACACGCTGAAGTTGGTGTTGCATTGCTGGCTAATAGTAATAACAATCAAAACGCTGAGTACGAACAAAAAAAGAAAGCCAAAATAACTGAAGCTCAACAATTGAGTTTGGAAGTTAATACATCAAGAATGAGAGCTGGACCAAGTAATGTCAATACTCAAGCTGCAGTTATTAATGCTCAAGTACCCAAATAACTAAAATTAACTAAAATTATTTGACCAATTTTTAATCAAATTTTTAGAAAAAACTAGCTGAAGTTTTAAAGGAACTCGAAGAAGCTGAACAAGCTCAAATTGTAAAATTAGGAGATGCTTCAATCGCTTCACCATTCACTTATAAACAATCGTCCATCCAATGCGGTAATGTGAAAATCTCTTTTTTTTAAACTTTCCTCTAAACCCTAAATTTTAAAAGTATGTGATATCATAAAACAAGGACGATGTACTTTGGTTACGACTTTACAAATGTTCAAAATTTTAGCTTTGAATGCTCTTATTCTTGCTTACAGTCAAAGTGTACTCTATTTAGATGGTATTAAATTGAGTGATGGACAAGCTACGATGCAAGGTCTTCTATTAGCCGGTTGTTTTCTTTTCATTTCTCGTTCAAAACCATTGAAGAATCTATCAAAAACTCGGCCTTTGCCGAACATATTCAATGCTTACACGATTATGACTGTTTTGGGACAATTTGCAGTTCATCTGGGTTGTCTAATTTATTTAGTCAATGAAGCTCACATTCGGTCCCCGCCCAGGTAGACTTTTAAAAATCAACTTAAGTTAATATTTGAATAAAGTTTTGATTTAAAAAGGGAGGAAAAATTTGCCAAATTGGACGCTGAGTTCAAACCTTCGTTGGTTAACTCGACAGTTTATATAATTTCGTTATCTCTTCAAGTAGCGACGTTTGCAATTAATTACAAAGGTCATCCGTTTATGGAAAGTCTTAAAGAGAACAAACCACTTTTGTATAGTATTATATTTTCAGCAGGAGCTGTGTTTGTACTTGCTGGACGAATTATGCCAGATTTGAGTGATCAATTTCAAATTGTTGATTTTACTGATGAAGTAAGCGTTATGACTTGAATTCCCAGATAAAAAAAATTTAATTTTAATTTTTGTTTCAAGTTCCGCAAAATTTTGTTAACTGTTATTTTACTCGACTTTTGTGCAAGTTTTGTTTTAGATAGAATATTAGAGTTTTTATTTGGTAAAGCGAATTTAAAAAAATGATCATTTAAAATAAAAAAGAGAATCAAATAAATGTTTAACTTGTTAAAGCAAAAAAAAATTTTTTTGTTTCATCACCAATAAGCGACAAAAGTTTTACTTAAATTTACGTGCTTTTTAAAAAAAATTCAAAAAATAAAAATTTTAAACACAATCTTGTTTTTGTTTGTTTGTTTGTTTGATGTTTGTAGGTGTTTAGAGATTCAAACTGATTGTAATGAATCAATTGATTTTAAAACTTGATGTTGTAAACAATTTGTTGTCTTAGACTTTCTATACAGTAGAAATGACTGGCAAAAAGAGCCAAGTTAAATCAGAGATGAGTACAAACAAAAAAAGTGAAGTCAAAAATCAAATTGCAGATAAATTTCATCTAGAAGATTTTAAAGATTTGGTAAACTCTTTAAGTCCTCACAAAAATTCATATCATCTTACCAGAATTGTTTTGGTTCGATTTCTAGCTTTTATTTACGGTAAGCTTTTTTACAGTTAAAACTGCCTTCGATACTCTTTAATATGACATGATACAAAGTCTTTTTAAAATAATCTGATCGATAGTCTGAACTTCCGTTTCAAAAGGACTCTCTACAGAAATCTAGCGTCAAAAAATTTCAAGAATCTCAGACCAATATGCTCGATTTATAATCAACCAGCCTTAACACGGCGGATGTGCGCACGTTTCAAAGCTACCAAGGTATGACATGCTGATAATAAGGACTTTTGACTCACCATTTCTTTATTCAAAAGCGAGAAAATTAGGTCAATTTTTAGGGTTATGACCTTCGGCGCTCTCAAAAGGTTCCAGGGCTCTTTTTTGTAACTTCACGGTTTTTACTCTCTTTTCAAGATGAATAGTCTTATTTTATGAAATTTCTATATTTTTTCACTTGACACAAACTTCTTTAGTTTTGCACAGTATAGAACGCAGCCTCGAGATTTTTAGGTTTTTTGAGATTTGGGTAATTAAGTGGGGTATCGAATTAATATAAAAATATTTTAGAACTGAATTTAGAGGACACTGAAGTCGATAGATTTTCATATGTGGATCTCAAGCAAAGGATATTCAATTTTTATCATTTTTGGACCAATTGATATTTTTTTATTTTATGAGATATTTAAGAGATGCCAAAATTTTTTTACCATCCTTTAACATGAAATTTTAAGCCTTATCAAATAGTGAAGCATCCAAAAGAGCTCTGTCAGATGAGTCCAGGAAATACTCCGACATAAAATTCTCTAAAGCCAAAGCGATCCCCTGATAGGTAAGATCCTTGATAAGGGTGATTGATTTTTTTTTTCTTTGGAAGTTAATAAAATAGTCTCTCAATTTTTAATGAATTCAACAATAGTTTTTTTAGCTTTAAGGTCTTAGTTTAATCACGCTTTACAATCTCATTAAGCTGAAATGACATTTTTAAATTTAGCTGTGGCGTTTGTTGTTGCAAACAATCAAAATGAACAATTATTAGGAAAAAATGGATTATTACCCGCAAATAAATACATGGATCGTATTTTTCGAAATTTCAAACCAAAACAAAATCCATTCAATCAAATCATTACCAATGAATCATGGAAAAAAATCGATTTATTCATAAATATTCCAACAATTTTTTGGTTTTTCAATTGGTCAGAGCATATCGACCAACTTCTCAATTATACTTCTCTAATAGGTAACTAGAGGGATTAAACTATTATTGATTTTTCTTATTTATTATTCAATTAAGGTCTATCAATATCAACTGTCATTTTGATAAGTGGGTCAGCTAACTCAATCCTATTCACAATTATATGGCTTTTGTATCACTCAATAGTTAATATTGGCCAGACTTGGTATTCATTTGGTTGGGAAAGCCAATTGTTAGAAAGCGGTTTTATTGCTATTTTTTTGGTCCCATTTTGTTCGATGAAAGCAATTGACAAAAAATCTCCACCTTCATTTGTTGCGATTATTCTTTACCGATGGCTTATTTTTCGAATAATGTTGGGCGCGGTAATTTTAAAATTTCGTAAATTTTTTCCTTAAGTTTTTCAAAATCATTTTCAAGGGTTTAATCAAAATGAGAGGAGATAAATGTTGGAAAGATTTGACTTGCATGAACTACTTTTATGAAGTGATAAATTTTAAAATTTTAAATTTTTTTCTCAATTAATTTTTATTCAATTTTAAGACTCAACCAGTACCTAATCCATTAAGTTATTATCTTCATAAAGAACCAGAGTCAATTCATAAATTTGAAGTTTTATCAAATCATTTTATTGAATTGGTTGCACCATTTTTAATGACAATGCCTTTTAGATCTACGAGGCTAATTGGTGGTATCATTCAAATCATTTTCCAAGTGAGTATAATTTTATGATTTTAGACTTAACAGCATAAGGTTCAGGCGTTCAAAAAACCAAAAACGAAAAAGAAGAGAAATTCCTTAGATTTCAAGAGAATCGTCTCTTTTTTAACCAGTTGAATTAAAAAATTTGAGTACTGCCCTAGGGGTCCCCTAGGAGGAGATGTGATTTGACTGAAGAATTCCCTTTTTTTTTGTCATTTTTGACCGAGCACGACTTCCGGGAATTTTTTTTCCATCAATATGGGTCTCAGCGTCAATGGTAGCTTTCTAGCTCTCAGACCTTATATTCAGATCAGCAATATCTTTTTCCAGACATGAGTCCTTAACTGTTTGAAAAGAGCACCTTGGCATTTGACTGCAAAAAGCGGTATGGTAGGGGAATGAAAAATGTTTTTCTCGGATTTTTCTGGTCACAGAACACAGTTTAAATACCAAAAATGTCGAATTCGGAAGTTTTGCAACGCCTGAACCTCTAAAAATTGAGTATAGCAATTTAATTAATTTGATATTTTAAGGTTGTTTTGATAATTTGTGGAAACTTAAGCTTTTTAAATTGGTTGACTATTTTACCGTGTTTAGCCTGTTTTGACGATTATTTCCTCAA
This sequence comes from Brachionus rubens, assembly GCA_022207745.1. Classification (NCBI taxonomy): domain Eukaryota; kingdom Metazoa; phylum Rotifera; class Eurotatoria; order Ploima; family Brachionidae; genus Brachionus; species Brachionus rubens. Next base: position 2,523,327 of record JAJVHD010000009.1, on the reverse strand, counting down.
GTTTTTATTCAGTCTTAAAAAAGGCTCAGCTTTGTGGAATGTTCTTAAGATTCAATATATACAAAAAGCAAATGATGATTCTACAGAAACAAAAAGTGTTGGAAAATCAATAAGTAAATTTTAAGCCTGTTTTTGACTGCCCATTTTTTTTGAATATAATTTCTTTAAAGAGAGAAGAATTAAAACAACGATTGACTTATTAGTCTTGGCGTTGGTAGCCTATCTTAGTTTACCAGTAGTAATGAATTTGGTATCTGATAAACAAGCTATGAATACATCATTTGAACCATTTAGAATCGTAAATACTTACGGAGCATTTGGAAGGTAACTTAAAAATATCATCTTCTTTTTGTTGGATTTAAAATTTGTTTTTTAAGCGTTACCAAAGAGAGATTTGAAGTTGTATTTAAAGGTACAAATGCAAATGATTTGAGAGATAAAAAAGTCGAATGGCTTGAGTATGAATTTAAGTGTAAACCTGGCGATGTTAATAGACGTCCTTGTGTTATTTCACCTTATCACTATAGACTCGGTAACTCAAAAATATCTAAATGACTTGAACTTAAAAAAAAACGATTTTTATTTTTAGACTGGCTGATGTGGTTCGCTGCTTTCCAAGTAATTTTAGTTTTGCTCTTAAATTAATTTTGATTAAAAAATATATTGTACTTAGACTTACGAGTATAACCCTTGGTTATTAAGTATGAGCGCAAAGTTTTTACTCAATGATAAAAAATTTACTTCCAAAATGATATCAACGAATCCATTCGAAAATAAAGATGCTCCCAAGTATGCTTTTACATTTTAAAGTTAGAGATATTTTACTTTTTAATTTATTTCTTTCGTTAGTTTTATAAAAGCTGACTTGTATTTGTACAAGTTTTCAGAATATGAAAAAAATTCAACATCATGGTGGACAAGAGAATATGTAAAAAGTTACATTCCAACAATTTCTTTGAAACATTTGGAAAACTATTTAAAAGAGCTTGGATGGCAAAATGAAAAATAGAACAAACATTAAAACAATTTATTTTTTGTATTTTTATTCGTCAATAAATTACCATTAGAACACTTGAAGGTAACACTGAAGCTTTCTTTTAATATAACAAATTTACTTATTAATCAATCCTTGTGAGTGGATTTAGAGTTTTGTTAGATTTGAAAAAAAATATGCCGTGACCAGTATTCGAAACTGGGTTCTCTCGGCCACAACGAGAAGTACTAACCACTATACTATCACGGCCTGGAGATGCCGGGTATCGATCCCGGTACCTCTCGCATGCTAAGCGAGCGCTCTACCATCTGAGCTACATCCCCTTCATAGATTCATTATTATAATAAAATTTTTATCCAAAGAATTATTCGAATACATTCATCTTGAAGTTATTCAAAATTTTTAAAAACAAGTTAATTTTAAAAATCATAAAAAATTTGATATTTTTACTCTCGATCAACGGTAAGTTTAATTTTTGATTTTATTAATTTTAAATTATTTTATTGAGCTCCAAAAATTAATGGCGCACAAAAAGAAAAATTCGAAACTGTCATAAACTAAATAAGAGTTATTACTTTTTGTTCTTTATGTAGATTTTTAATACAGTAATTTTAATTTTATTTTTAATCACAGTGTGAGTAAACGTTTATAATAAAAAAAGCGTAAAAACGATAACTGAATGCGTAAGGAAACGTCATTTTCGTAAATCGTTATAATTAGAAAAGTGTGAGAGGTGGGTTTGAGACATCGATTGAATTTAAAAAGCGGCAAAAAAGTCAAAGAATTTAATTGTCACTCTAACGCACCTCTCACCTTTAAATTACCACCATTTCGCACTAGTTTTCAATTTTTCGCTGTTCTAACATTTTTTACTGTATCATACAGCCTTACGTTTTTTCAAAAAAAAGTAAAAAAGTCGTTAAAAATTACTGTAAGCTTTTTATACAATCTTGGAAAATTTAACCAAAATATATACTGATAATTGGTCATTCTTCGGCCAAGTTGTCTTTTTATTACTTTTTATTAGTTATTATTAGAGTGAAAATGAGCAATTTGAAATGAAAAGAAAATTTTTACAAAAGGAATAGGGAAAAAAATCTTAAAAACATCTGAATGTTTTCATTTTAAGCTCAATGCTTTTCAAAATACAAGACAATCAAGTCAACTAAACTTTGAATGATATGCAGAAATAACTCTTTAATAAGCATTTTTTTAAAGGGAGGAAAATCGAAAATTTTACCCCTACCATACCGCTTTTTATAGCCAAATACCGAGGTGTGATTTTGAACATTTAAGGACTCATGGCTGGAAAAAGATATTGATGATCTGAATATATGGCCTGAGAGATAGAAATCTACCATTGGAATCTACAATTTTTTTAGGTGCTCGGTCAAAAATGACAAAAAAAGAGAATTTTTCAGTCAAGTCACATCTCTTTCTAGACAACACGCAAAACTCAAATTTAATATGCATATTCTCTTAAACGGAAGACGATTCCCTACAAATATAAGGAATTACTTTTTTTGCTTTATTTTTACTGTATTCTAGAGTACATTTATAAAATCAAAAATGGCGAAAAAAGATATTGTGTAGGTTTAGCTATTCCTAAATCTTACATTCAAATGTTTCAAAAGTTTCGAAAACATTTTTAAAAAGCAAAACTTTTAAGAAAATTACGACTATATACTCTCCTTACAAAATAATTGATATGAAAGATCTGTAATGAAGGGGATGTAGCTCAGATGGTAGAGCGCTCGCTTAGCATGCGAGAGGTACCGGGATCGATACCCGGCATCTCCAGGCCGTGATAGTATAGTGGTTAGTACTTCTCGTTGTGGCCGAGAGAACCCAGTTTCGAATACTGGTCACGGCATATTTTTTTCTCATTTTCTAATCTGATGATCTTTAATTTTTTGTATGCCAGTTGTCCTAAAAAAATTTTAACCAAAAACAATAGATCGTTGCTAATGGAATTACGTTAATTTAAGATTGGATTTTTATTGATGAACCAAAAAAAATATGCCGTGACCAGTATTCGAAACTGGGTTCTCTCGGCCACAACGAGAAGTACTAACCACTATACTATCACGGCCTGGAGATGCCGGGTATCGATCCCGGTACCTCTCGCATGCTAAGCGAGCGCTCTACCATCTGAGCTACATCCCCTTCATTTTTTTATTTCGTTACATAAAAATTTAATTTGTTTTTGGTTTCTAACAAGATTTCTGGTTTATCCAAAATTTTAGCTAGAATTAAAAAATCAAACTCTCTCTAATCTAATTCAAAGGGAGAAAAAAATTAAATTATCCTTTTTTTATGCAAAAACAAGCAACAAGTCGAGTTCAACATCAAATTTAATGATTCACCTAGAAGAAAGTAAGATTACCAGCTTTTAAAATTATTTAATTGAACCTTTAACTTAAAAAATTATAGAGTCCACTGTTGATTTTAACATTGATCTAGACAAAAAGAAATCATTGAGTGATGTAACAAACAATCTTAAAAACCAAGTTGAAAAAACAGTTGTCAAAAAACTGATATTGATCATTATAGTTTGTAGTCTTTTCATGATTTCAGAGATTATTGGCGGCTATCTAGCGAATAGTTTATCAATTATCTGTGATGCATTTCATCTTCTCTCAGACCTAGGTGGTTTTATAATAAGTTTATGTTCGACATTTTTGGCAACTCGAAAGCCTTCAATGCGAATGAACTTCGGTTACAGAAGGATCGAAGTCCTAGGAGCATTCTCGAGTATAGTCATCATTTGGTTGCTAACATGTGCCTTGCTCTATTTTGCAGTGATGAGAATTATGAACGATGATTATGAAATAGATGCAAAGTTAATGACTACAATGGCCAGTGTAGGCGTTATTTTTAATCTCATCATGGCGTTTATTCTTTCATACACTCACAAACATAAAGAAATTCCAAACGATAAACGAAATTCTATTTTCATACCACCTAAAATAATAGATTCAAGAAACAGTCTTTCATCAAACAGATTTTCAGTAGGAAAAATCGATGACTTAAAAGTTTCAAGAGAAAATTTAAATTTAGAAAATCCGATTGATTCGGATCAAATAAACTCTCTTGTAAGTCGAAATATAAACATAAGAGCAGCTTTTATTCATATAATTGGAGATATAATTCAATCATTAGGGGTTTTAATAGCAGCTTTGGTGATTTTTTTTCAACCTTGTTGGAAAATAGCAGATCCAATTTGCACTATTTCATTTTCAATTATAGTCTTAGTCACAACAATACCAATCGTAACTGATATTGTAAACATTCTATTAGAGTCTTTTCCAAAACAAATTGATTACGATGAATTAGTTAGGACTATAACTAGCTATGATGGAGTTAAACATATTTATGATATGAAATGTTGGTATTTAAGCACTGATTTACATGCTTTAAACTTAGCGATTGTAATTGACCCCAAGTTGATTCAACGAGGTCAACTGGAAGTCAATGCTATTAAAAAAATGATTGAAAATTTGAAAAAACTTTTGATTGAAAAATTCAATTTTGAGCATATTGTAATTCAAATAGAGATGCCTGAATTTGGTACCAGTGGTCATGATAATTATTATATAGACAATTTTAGATAAAACAATAATTTTTTTATTTAAAAATAAATTTTTTCTAATAAATAAAGTCAATGATCCTTTTGAGTTTTCAAGAGGTTCTTTTTTCATCTATATTTAATTCTTCATTACCGATTTCTAATCTAGTTGAAATGGTATCATCAATTTGTTGATATTCTGTTTTAATACCAGGCTTGTCAGTTTCAATTAAGGTTTCATTTTTTTCACAAATATTTTTAATATTAAAAAAAGATTTTTTGTATTTTGAATTCAAATAAATGATTACAATATTAATTAATATGAGAATGAGTGATATGAAGAGAATGTAAAATGACCAACCAAGTTGTCCTCGTTCTGTAGAGACCCAACCACTTTCGATTTGTTCTTTTGTCAATATATTTTTGTTTATGTAATAATAAAATTCCACGCTGAATATTAGAATTCCAAGTGCATGAAAAAATACTTTAAAACGATTAAAAATTTAATTTAAACCTAATAAAAAAATGTATATATTTTGTTTTAACTTACTGCTCAACGAATTCCAAAGGTACATACTTAAAGGTCCATGAATCGGATTGCTTGGAGATAAGACAGCGTTTAATAATGAGAACAATGCGCTTAAAAATATTGTAAAAAGCGACAACGAACAACAGAGAATTGTACATATCCATAGTGTTTGGTCAAACAATTTGTCTTTGCTAAGCGCTTCAATAACTTTAAAAAAGAAATTAAGAAAAAACAAAATAATTGCTAATTAATTGATTTTTTATCGGATGAAAACATTATTCCGACAAGTCTAAGTTTTTTTTTCGAAAATCCTACCGCAATTCAAGTGTTCTTAAGAAAGAAAAATCTGGCTACTGAAACCCAATTTTGGCCCAAAGGGTCCCTAAAAAGCTTTGATTCATAGAGGTTTCCATGCAAGCCAAAAAGTGAAACTTTCGAACTACTAAATTTGACAAATTTTACTAGGCTTGACATTATTTGATTCTGAAAATTCATGAGCTTTCAGGCATGAAATGTAGTTTTTTTATGTCTATAATACACGGTCCTGAAATCCCGATAAAATTTTTTTGATGGGTATAAAAATATATGGTATAAAAGCTATAATTGATAAAAATGGAAGAAAACCTAAATCTTTATAGCTGTTCCTAAATTACGGAACCGGAATCTGCTAAAACACGGAATCGGAATTTCAGGTACCTAAAATCTAGGTACTGATTCCGTAAATTAGGACCTAAATTACCACCTAAAATAATAGATTCAAGAAACAGTTTTTCCTCAAACAAATTTTCAGTAAGAAAGTAAAAAGTATAAAAATAGAAAGAGGAGAGATAATAAAAATAAGAAAAGACTTTAAATAACCTTTAGCTAGACTAAAAATCTGAATTGCTGAAAACTTTAAAATTCAGCAATTCGAAAAAAAGTCGATAGTAATTCATCTTGTCTGGTCATCTGCCTGCTATAATTTAAAAATTACTGCTGTGTTAGATAAATGTTCTTACTACAGACAAAAGCCCTCCACTTATTGTAATCATAAATGAGGCTTCTAGAAGCAAAAAAATATGAAACTACTATTTTTTTTTTAAGTTTAACATTTACTAAATTTTTATGTTATAGAATTTCAAGCCTGAATATTTGATGTATTTCTTTTGCAATACTAATTTTTGAATTGCTGAATATTTGAACTGATAAAAACTTTATTTTACCGGAAGATTCGATAACTTAAAAGTTTCAAGAGAAAATTCAAATTTAGGACCTAAATTTTAGGGACTTGAAATTCCGATTCCGTATTTTAGTAAATACCGGTTCCGTTGTTCCGGTTCCGTTATTTAGGAACAACCAATCTTTATTCCTGTAGAAATTATCAAAGTTTTAACATAGAAGCGTACAGATAGGGTTATCAAAGATTTTAATTTTTTACACTCATGTAAAAATTATTATCTACGGGTTTCGAGGACTTAGATTATGAATATATCATCACAATGCAAAATTCAGTGAAAATTTTTGCTCTACGTGAACTTTACACTTTCGGGACAAATCCGAAATTTTGATAAAAAGTGACCTCGATTTTCTGAAGTGTCAAAATTTTAAAAAATTACATTAAATCTTTTAGGGACATCTGTTCTATTTAACAAAGATTAGAGAGTAGCAAAATCGAGGTTATACTAATGTGAGATTAGGAAGCATTTTCACTCAAATGAGCTACGTGCTCGGTTGTCAAAAGATTCCCGGGATTCCCAGTAAGGACAGTGTATCCTTGATACCGTGGCGAATTAAAGCTATAATGTGAAACTAAAACCTCTCTGGTATATTATTTTTTCCTTAGCCAATCACGAAATCCAAAGTTAATCCAAAGCAAATCTGTAATACGAACTGCAAAAATTTTTTTATTTAAAATTATCTTACTTGATACTCGATGAAGTCGATATTTACACCCAAATGCGTAATTAAGCAACCAAACACCTTTGAATAAACCAAATCTAATGACGCCTTGAAATCGTTTACAATCAACTCTTGAACTCAAATCAATTATTTGGTCATCTTCAATGTCATCATCAATTAACATTGAATAATCGAGCTCATCGTCGTTCAATAATGAACTATTTACATTAATACTCGAGTTTAATGACTCGATAATTTTTTGTTTAATATTCAATGCATCTGACGATATTTGTCTATAAGGTTTTATAATCACCCAGTACTCGGTAGTCAATGAAACAAACGTAATTGTGAATACTAAAAGACAGTTTATGAATGTTACAAAAAATAATACATTTTGAAATCTTCTGCTTGAAAACATTCTATACCAAGTTTTTTTAGTTTTTCGGATTTCGTAATTCAAGTTTACCAAATCATTTGACTAGAACATTATAAAAGCTAAAATAGGCCCGAATGATAAAATTATTTTATAATTTTTTTTAAAAAACTCTACAACATTAACAAAAAATTATGAAACTACAGTTGAAATCATTGATTAATTATAATTTTGGCTGTTGAGCAAAATAACAAAAAATATAAAAATTATGCCTAATAAGTTTATTATGTAAAATAATTTGAACAAAACAAGCCTAGAAACTGTTTATTTGCGTTTTTTAAATGAAAAAAAAAGACTGATTTCAATTTAAAGTGAGTTTATTTTTTTCAAGAAATTGTGCTTTTGAAAAATAATTAACCGACAACAACAAATAGGGAAGATAAGCTCCTTAATGACGAATTTTTAACAAAAAAAAATTTTGTAAAATTTGAATTGCAACTGAGCAAAACAAAAATCTAATTAAATAATGAACGTGAATTGAATTTTTTGTTTTCAAGTTTTTTAATTATAAAAATAAAATTATCTTTAAAAATTTTGTTGATAATGGTCTCCATAACAAGCTTGCCTGAAGAAACAGATGATGAAGTAATACAAAAATTCAAGTGTTGTAAATGTTCCATTCAAGTCGATAGTCTTAAACTTTTAAAATCTCACATTTGGACATCTCATTTGAGTAAACATGAAAACTTGAACAATGAAACTTCACCTGTAGTTGAAAAACCAAAAAAAAGGCGAAAACTTGATTACAAACAGTCAAAGTCTTCGAAAGAAATTGAGAGTGATGACGCTCAGGAAGAGGCATCCGAAGAGACAGAAACTGAAAAAGGAATCCAACGAGTCCAACAACTTAGTGAAGATGAATACAAATTATTCAATTTTGAAAATATTGACGAGAATAACGTTTTTGAACGTTCGATGTCGATGTATCCATCTAAGACCTTCGATAAAGCTACTGAAATAAAAAAGTGTAAAGTTGGTTGGGCACATTGGAAGAGTAAAGGTGTTTCTATTATGTGGCCTTGTATGATTGAAAAATATGCTAAAGATTCACATGGAATGAAAGTTTTTTTTCGATATTACGAAGTTAACAGCCAAAAGGGAAACGTTTTTAAAATGCCGTTGAATAAAATAGAACTTTTTTTTAGATCAAGCGATCATTTTGACATCAAAGTACTTGAAATAAATACTCAACTTAATTTTTTTTAATACTTAAATGCTTTTTTAGAAAACATCAGCAGCTTTGACACGTTTTAAATACGACTTTTTTTTATGTTACACAAATGCTTTGAAAGATTATGTTGATTTTTTGGATAAAAATGAGAGTCTTAATGAAGCGTCCGAATCAGAAAGTGCATGTTTGAGTAATCTTTTCAAATCGGTGAACAAAAGTGAAGCAAAGAACAAGTATCTAGTGCTTGGTAAAATGTATAGTTTAGAAGAGGTCAAAGAAATGGCCGAAAGAGAACCAAGTGAAGATCAACTTAGAGAGAATAAGGAACGTATTGAAAGTTCTGGAAAGCTTTTAGAAGTAGTTCTAACACCTGAATGTGAAGTGGGTTCCTAATAGACTTAAATCAAGAAAGATTTCTCCAACATTTTTTTTAAGGAGCACCTTATTTCAATATTTACTGATAAAATTGATTGTGTTAGACATAAAGATTACATTAATGGAGATTTAGCTACGAGGCGAAAAATGAAATTCAGTTCTCCTGGGCCTTTGGTTGAAGACGATCAACAAAAATTGGCAAATTTTATCAATAAAATTTCCAAAGAAAAATATTTGAATAAACCTGATAATTTGGTTAGTTATGAATACGATGTCCTTTATCCTGAGGTAAGAACAAGTCTGATTTGCTTAGTCAAGTCTTTGGAATTAAGTCATAAATAATTTAAGGCTGTTGTGTGGGGTTTAAAAAAATTGCACAACTTGACCAATAGTCGAGCCGAAACAAAATACAAACAAGGTTTCAAGAGGACAGATGAAGAACGAATAAAAAAGCGGTGCAACGAAATTTTGAACAATATAGACGATAAATCAGTTAAAAATAGTTCGTTGAATGATTCAGGATCTAAAAATGATAGTAGTCTACTGGATAATCTTGAAGAAACATGTTTGGACCAAGAAGAGAATTGTTTGGAAAAGGACCTATAGACTTTAATTTGTATTTGAGATTTTGAATTTTTTTTGTCCAATGTTTTTGTTTTTGATATTTTTTTTCTTTTGAATTTTGAATAACTTATACATTAATAAATGGTATTTTTTTTGGTAATGGTTAAATTTAAATTAGAAATAATTCAGAGGTTTTTTGATATTTTTTTTTGAATTTAAAATTAATTTTTTCAAATAAAATTTGCTTCAATGGGATTTTAGTCCAAGTTAACTTGAAGCTGTTTAATCGTTTTCTATTGTTTCTTAGGACAAAAAAAAACTAAGTTCGGGAATTTGGAATCTTTCAAGAACTTGTTTGCTTGATATTCGGTTCAAAAATCCATAGTAAAATAAAGGCAAATATCTACCAAAATATTTATTTAGTATCCTACCCCTTAGCGCATTTATGCTATTATTTTAATTCAAATTAATTTAAACTTTAGCGGAGCCTATCGAAACCTACCTTGATGAAAATTCATGAAGGTTCAACTCATGAACGGCCAGAACTGTAGATTTTTTAAGATAAATCCATTAGAAATATGGGGAAAATTCAGAAATTTGTACTCGTTTATTTTCTGGTATTGGGTCGGTTTGGGTAACCCTAAAAAATTGGGTTTTAGGGTTCGAGTAGGGTATAGGATACCCATAAATTGAACGCGTAAAAATATGGAAAGTATATCCCAAATACCCTATTTTTATGGGTAACCTATTCCCTACCCGAACCCTGAAACCCTATTTTTTGGGGTTTCTCAAACCGACCCAACACGGCGATTTGAAGTTGCAAATCAATTCAAAAAAATCAAAAAACTCAATTAAAATTTTAAAAGATTTAATATAAGTAGGGAAACGGTTTTAGTTCTGCAGAGTTATTCTTTCAAGGTAAACATTTAATGTAAAACCTTAGAGTATGTTCTGCAAACTTCTGCAAAATTATTGCGCATTTAGATTAAATCGATTAACACTGTCTGCATTCTGAATTCTGCAAAAAGTATTTACAGAACATACCCTAAAGTTTTACATTGCGGGCAAGATTCAAATAAATCTCTAAAAACCCTTGAAAATTTCTTCCAATTTAAAGTATAAGCAATCATGATCAACCATACAACTTATAGAAAATTTCTTCCTCGATCTGAATTTGAAAGAATATGTAAGATTTGAGTTATTGGCATTCGTAAAAACACCCGGATTATGGTGATGATGTAAAAATAATACATGTTTATTTGATTTTTAATCACCCAGAATTGAAATCCTGAAATGTAAACCTGTCAAATTTTTATATCCCTTTAACCTTTGTAGTTTGCGTAATTTACGAGTTTTTTATCAGCACTTTTAGATCTTAATTCGGCGTCTGCAACGAAAAAGTCAAATGAAGCAAATTTTATGATTTTCCAATATGCTAGGCAAGATTCCCCAAATCATAAACGTTACTTAGTTTTTCGTATTTTTTGAGAGCTAATTTATTTTCAATTTTATATTTATGTAAGACACAACCCAATCAGCTTTGTTGATTTACTCTTTCTATGCAAAAAAAGGTGAAGGTTTTTCAAAAGATAAGTAACTTCTGATTCTACAATATGCCCGAAGTATCAATTTTCATAAATTTCAAACAAAAATGTTCATGTTTTAGACATTTTTTTACTTCAAAGAAGAGGAATAGAATTTAAAGCTCTAATTGCACAAAAGATGCACAAGGATATAAGGCTATCGTAAATCATTTATCAAAATTTCAAAAAACTCATTTGTCTCTTTTTTTTGTATAATTTTTTTTTCTAATTAGAAGACTAATTGTTCCGTAGATTCAAATAAATTAGTTTTTCTCGTTTTTGTTTCTTGCAAAAAAAATCATAAATCTTTTAAATATTCGAAATTCGGCATTGTTTACTTTCATTATAGCCATATCAAAAATGCTCGTACCATTAAATCACATTAATATTAATATATTTTTTTCTGTTTGTTTTTTTTGTTGTTGTTGTTTTGTTTGTTGTTGTAACGCCACACGAGATTTACAATAATTTTCTTGTCGTAGTCAAAAAACAAAAACTGATTCAAATTCCAGTAGTCCTTTTATTTTTTTTTCTTAATCTAATTTTAATTGAGGTTCCATGAAATTAACAGAAGAAGAGTCAAACTATTTTTTTTTTAATTTGAATTTTTTAAAAAACAGAAAATAATTTAAGCGTAACTAATCAAACTAAATTAGATATCTAATTATTTAAAAAAAATAAAAGAAAGCGTTGTTTATTTGTTTCTTTTTTGTGTAAGTCACATTTTTAACTTATTTGAAATAAAACTTTTTCAAGTGCACAACAGGTAGTTGAATGGCTAATTCTCAAAGAAATGGCTAATTTGTTTTTCCGTGCCGACGATTACTGAAAATAGTTATTTTTTTATCATTCTAATATCATGCTGTTTTCTTTATAAACTTTCTTTCGACAATTGGTTCCCGTAATTATTTACATTTGTTATTTTTTGATTAAATATTTTATTTTAATCAATTAAAGTCAAAGCTTTGATTATTCCCTTAGCTTACTGTTGAGATTTTAGAAATAATTTTTGGTTAGTAAAGCACCGTTAACAAACTCTTAAGAGAAAATTTTAACAAACAAGATTTAGTATCTTTGAAAAAGAGTTTAATTTTTCAAACTAGAACTGAAAATTTTCTTCAAAATTCATTGGAATGCAATCAATTAATCTCCATTATTTGTGGTTTAAGCTGTATAAGACTGCTTCTATTGATATTTAAACAAAAATGCGACGATTGTTTTAAAAATAATTGAAATCCTAAACATTCAAATGCAATATTTATTTAAAATACTGGATCCCATGAATTATACCTTATTAAAATAGAACAAAAAAAACCTGATGTCAACTTAGATAGATTTTACGAAAATTCTTATGAATACTGCACTTTCACCGAACCGTGCCCTTACCGTACTTATATAATACGATTACGAAGCGTAATCGTATTAATAATCGTAAAGTCATCGCAAAATCACGCGTTAGAGAACTTTTAGTACGGTATGGATACGGCATGGGTACAGAAGGCATTTAATTTGGTGGAAGTGCAGTTATTAACTTGCTATGGTTGGATTTGATATTCTTGCTTATTATTAAATGACAAATATTTCAATTTCAAAAATATTAAAGAGGGTTAAATTCGATTAGACATTATGATTTTTACCGCAATTTATGTGAATTTACGTAAATTTTTATAAATTTAGCATTAATTACGGAAAAATAAAGTAAAATACAAAGATCATACTTTTGAATAATCAATGAGTACACTTGTATGTTTTCTCCCAATTTACCCAAAAATTTCAGTTCATTTAAAGATTTGAATCTTAAATTTTTGTTCTAACGTTCGCGCCATGCAAAACTTGCACGCTATCTGAATTTGCAAAATCCGACCTGACAACTTTGTTCTCCATATATGAAAACCTAAGAATGGCAAATTTTTAAGGGGGGTCTAAAAAAATTTTTTTTTGCACAGAGGAGTCCAACTTTCTAAGACTTATCTATATAGCGTAAAAGCTCGAGTTATAGGACATGTCGTAAATAATGGATATCCTTTATCTACGACATGTTTTTTCTATGTAAAAAGATAGGAACATTTTCTATATGCGATATGTCCTAAAAATTTTTGGAAATTTACAATTACAGTGTTCGCAATAAATTTATAACTAACGTCATTTAATGTTAAATAACGTTAGTTACAAACTGATTGCCAACACTGTATAACTTAAAAATTCAAAGCAGCAAGAAGCGTTTTCGCGCGTGTATACACAAATGATTACGGTATTATTCATGAATTTCAATTCTTTCAAGGAAATTTTTTTCAAGAGTACGAAATTCCACTGCCTCAATCTTGGCTTAGGATTCCTACTAAAGTCAAAGACCAATTTTGTAAAATCAAATTTAATGAGTTGGGTTATAACGAATGGCGATTTATTAGCTTTTTAATATTCTTAAAAAAAACAACCATGCTAAGGAATATATCAGGAATATGCAATATTTTTTTTAATTTCAGCAAAAGTATTTAATTTTTAATAAAGAAAATAATAGGCGAATCAAAAGAGAGTTAAACTTTTGTTTTAAAAAAGATTTCAACCTAAAGTTAATGTTCATATTTATCTCGTAGAATTGACAGGAGCTCGTAATGAAAAGTTTTATTTGAGAATCATTCAGTCAAAAAAATTTAATTATTTTAAAAATAATTAAACCAAAATTTAGTTCATATTGCTCAATAGCTCTAAGTCTACTTGAAGACCATAAAATTAAATTAAAATACACTCAAAAAATCATAAACAAGTTAATTTATTTTAATGATCCCTAGTTAGGTTGTTTTATTGAACATCTGAGATTTCTTATTTGTTGTTTTTAGATCGTTAGCTTATCAATCTGTCTTGAAAATACTTCTTAAAAAGTCATAAAATAAAAACTTTCAAAATTCCCCACATGCTGATTCCACGAGTGTGTAAAGTACACAATTTAAAATAGATTTCAAATCATAAAATAAAGTATCTTATCAACTAAGAATAGTTTTTCTTTTTTAGTTTATCAATCTTTTTAATGTTGCTGATAGAAAATTTCAAGCTGATAGAGTCGAATTCTTTGGTCTAACAAAGGATCATTTTAAAAAAAAGTAATAAAATTTGATCGCTTTTATTACGGTCTTTTAAGGTTAATTTTTATCTAAAATTTTACGTTGATTAAAATCTGAAACGATCGAAGCGAAAGATCGATTACTCAAAAAAAAGAGAAGAGATGTTAAACCCGAAGATCTGTTCGAGCATAAGAAAATTAAATAATTTTATGCAAAAAAAAACAAACAAACTTTAAACCAGGTATATTCTGTAACATAAATTATTTACGCTCTGACAAAATTGTAACTCATAATAAACTGTAAAAGTATCGGTTAAGAAACAAAAAAATTTGAATTTTAAATTTTTCAAATCTCCCTAGTCATAACTAATTAGGTTAATTGTCCTTCAAGTTATGACGATAAAATTCCCTAAATTTTTTAGTCGATTCCGATGAGAGATTAAACAAAATTGTTTTCTAAACAAAACGATTAAACTTAATAATTAGCTATCAAGGAGAAGAAAACTAAAATCAAAATGACATTTGTCTTAAAAAATGAAAAATTTTAACTGAACTATTTGACGTATACCTTTTTTTTTTGAAAAAGTTTTTAATTACAGTTGACTTTTTTGATAAAAATTGCCTCAGGTCAAACATTTCATGTACTTATTGATTAATTACAAAGTCAATCGGTGTCTTGTGTAGATGAATAGGTGCTGATAAATAGTCGTATGCCTCTGTTGTTGTATTTCCCCTAATGGCACGAGCAATTGTTGTGACTAAATAAAATAAAATTATCATTTTTATCTCTATAATTGACGAGACTAATCATTCAAAAACAACTTGCACACATGACTAACTTTTTTTTTGTTTGATCCACTCGTTGCCTCCTACATATCGAATTTATAATTAAGTTCTAAGGGCTTAGAGTTGCATTTGATGTTTCAAATTAATTAGCTTAATTAACTAGACAATGGACATAAAGTTTTTTGTTTTGTTTTATTGTTGTCGAAACTTCATAGTCAGATAGTCATAAATTAATGGAATGACAGCAATAAAAAAATTTTGTTTTTAAACTTTTTCAAATGACTAGTGATGTATGATTTCGGAATTGATTGACTAAAAAATATAATTACAAGTTCCACTAGATCGGGTCCTGTGTTGAAATATTTTTTTATAAATCAAGCAAAAAAATAACTTTTGATTGGAATTTCAATGTCAAATTTGATGATTTAACACCAAGTATCTTGTAAATTTATCAAATTTCTTACTTTATCAAATTTCTTTAATTAATTTAGAATCAAAAACTTTGTCAAACTACTCTTCTTTTCAAGCAAGTTGAGAGATTAACTTATTGATTTATATCCCACTAATCTTTTGTAAAGAAAAAATTAATTAAAATTTGATACTCTTTGGTGTTTGGCACCAGGAATCGAGTCAAAAATCATACTCATGTTACTCGATTATTTTTGCTTCACTTATTTTAAAATATTTTAATCTTAAATTAAAATCTTGAGGTTTTTCAAGGTTCCAACAACAAAAATCAATAAAAAAAAACAAAACCCATATGTCCAATAAATAAAATTAATTTTCTATTATCACAAAATGTTATCCCTAAAAGTTAAAAAATTGTCCAAATTATGAACAGACAATTTTACAAAATGAACAAATTTCAGCTGTTTAATATTTTTTAATAAATTTGAAAATCGCATGATGAACGCAAAAAGTGAAAGCAAGTCAAAATGTATGGTTAATAGTCATAAAATAAAGCAGCTATAAAAAAAATTTCTCCTTGACAGTCATACAAAAATCAATTATTTTTGTTTTAAGCACACGCGACTCTCGATGTAGAGAAATAAACCTTCTGATACTGTAGATAAATTTATCCTTACATAAGTCTAGTGAGATTGATCAGATTATTAATTGTCGTCTATTCAACAATTTCAATTGAGATTTGTAAGAGATTTGTAAACTATTGTTATTTTTTTGAAAACAATAGAGTCTAATCACTTTATAAACAAATAAAAATATTGATAAAAATCAACCTGTTCTTCTATTTTTTTTTTGTTTGTTTCCTCGAAAATAAAAACATATGCTTTAATTAAGAATATTAAATCTTTATAAGATGTAAGCTCTTGAAGTAGTCTAAATTGCCAAATAATTCGATTCCCAAGACAAACTTTTTATTGATTTGTTCTTTAATCAAGTCGCTTTCATTCTTGGTTGATCTTCAAAATTTTTTCAAATGTTTTTCTGATATCTCTAAAAAACCCGTACAACCACGTATGCATGTAATTAGTCTATTTAGGGATTGAACTCTGACAGAAACATCTTTAGGGGCTTGAAAATTTAAACGCTTGGGGAACCCTTAAACAACGCAAACCCTGGAACAAATACTCATTCTTTATCCCAATGAAATAAAATTTTGAATGCTTAAGGATAAGCGTCTCCGAGATGATTAAAACCGTGTTTGTTTACATTTTGAAACTTAAACAAGGAAAATGACTGGAGATATATTAAAAAAATTCGAAAAAAGAAAATCAATTAATTTTTTTTTGCCTTTTCAAAAATAAAAGAACTTTTTTTGTTGCTGCATGAAATAAATGATTGAATTAAAGTTTCTTTTCGTTCCTCAATTTCTTTTATTTTGGATCGCAAACAATTTGACTCTTTACAAATTACTATAATAATATATTAGTTTCGTTCGATTTATAATAAATTGAGACAACAATAAGAGAAGCCTCCAAGACAAGAAACAACATATATATTGATTTATATTTCTTTATTTTTAATAATATAAAATTTCAAATATAAACAAAATATTATCAATTTATTTTTTTTTCGAAAACAAAAAAAAAAGAAAAATTATCAAACTACTTTAAAGAAAAAAAAAAGAATAAAATTATAAAAAAAAAACGCAATAATTTAAATTGATTTTTTTTCCTTCTAGTTCTTGGTGAATAAAAAAAAAAAGCGCCACCCCCATTCTTCCAAATTTACAGTTTATCTTAAACTTGGTTAAAGCCGTTCATACAAAAAAGAAAATTTTTTAAAATCAAAAAAAAAAGAATTAAAACAACAAAAAAAGTACATTCATTTTTGTTAACAAAAAAAAATTTTTTTAAAAAAATATAAAAAAGTAGTAGAGAGTTTTTTTTTTTTTAAATTTGAAAATTTTTTGTTTTTATTTTGGTACACCGAGCCCAAAGTGTCCTACACTGCTAAACGCGGAATTCATTAAATTACTCATACCATTTAGGAAAACAGGCGACGGTACTGAATTACCAAAAACAGCTACTGCTGCTGCTGAATTAGCCGATGTTGGTGTTGTATATGCACTGTTATTATATTGACAACTGCTTGTACTACTATTGCTGCTTGTTGAATTGTGATAACCACCTCTTGGTGATGACATATTTGACGATTGGCCTCCACGTGAATAAGCTTTAATTTTTAGAAAAAAAAAATTAATTTTTCATGCTTCATTTAAATTTGAATCTTAATTTTCTCCATCAAATCAAGATTCGACTAATTATTCAAAATTAAATTTACCATCAAAAGTGTTAGCGTATCCGTTATTGTAACTTGTTTCGGCTTCATGATCACTTGGCGGTGTTGGTAATGCAAAATGATGTGGATTACCACTCATAGAATACCATTGTTCTAATAAATCAGCAGCACGTTTAACCAATGTGTCTTTAGACAAACGGTCCGGGTCTCCCGGATAACGGGTTATGTACTTTTGTAATCTTTGAAAACCATACTCAATCGAAGAGTCTGAAATAGCTGGAAAAAATAGAAGCTTGTTTAAAAGATTGTTTTAATTTTTAAAATTTTTAAAGTAAAGACTTACGGGTATAAACATATCGTCCGGGCATATCACGGCAAAATTGTTTTCCTTTGAATGATAGAGTGACATCACATGGTCCAGAATGTCTTTGTGGTACTTGAACTTTTATGGCATGTGGGGTAACGACTTCGCCCCATAAGAGAGCTGAGCCAAAAACAACTTGTAGGCCTTCGAAAAAATTGTCTCCAACAATTATTACAGTAGATCCACCGGTGACTGGTCCTTCACTTGGACACACGGCTTTGATCACTGGTGTTGCTAGTTGAGACGATGCTGATGAAGAATTTGATACTGAACCTATTAAAAAAAAAGAAATTAACAAAAGATCGATAAAATTTTAATTGTTTTTGATTTGTAAACCTTATCTCGAAAAAATAAACAAAAAATATTAAAGAAATTTTTTAATCTTGATTTATTTTATCGTGAATAAGATCGACCAATCATTGAATTTTGGCTACTTACCAGCTTCAATAGGCTCCATTCGTCTTGTACGACGACCATGTTTGGAATTGTTATGAACAAACATATTATCTGATACGGCCAATAAGTGACCATCGACACTCACTGTTTGCGAAATAACCACTTGAAATCGTCGCATATCTCTTGGATTTCCGGCATTTTTTAAACAATTTTGATTGCATTTGAGAAAAAATTTTAAGAAAAATCTTTGAAAAAAAAAATTAATTAATTACTCTATTCCTATTGAGGGTTCTAACAAAAAAAATGGAATATTCAATGAGAATGAGATATTTAAGAAAATTAACTTTATTCAAAAGCTAAATCTTTATTATCGATTATTTACATAGAAGAAATATCCCAATAGAAATCGAACACAACAAAAAAAAAGAAAAAGTTTTTCTAATTTTTTATCTTTTTTCAATTCTCATTGGGATATTTCTCTCTTTTTCTTGGAACTTAAAAGTTAAGATATTGTCAATTATAAAATATTTAAACACAAACCTCCTAAGACTATTTCCTTAATTTCAATTAATTTATGGATAGCTCTCTCTCAAAGTCTCTCATGAATTTTTTCCATTTTAGCAAAAATAACAAACCTGTCTATGATCACTGGATCCGATGGGGTTTCATTACGATTACCGCAACTCTTTTTGTCACAGCAACGACTACACATTACTTCGTGTGTAAGCAATACACGACACATTTCGGGATTTTTGTCTTGTCCCTCGTAGATAATTGGCAATTTAGTAACTGAATCAATCATTCTTATAAATATATCTTGCTCTTGTCTAATACCATTTTGGTATAAAAGATTGAGTCTATACTGAATGCCATTCATAGTTTTAACTCCATCGATTTCTAAATCTTTTTCAACAAAACCAACAAAAGCCGTTCGTTCGATTTCTACTGGTTGGCCATTACGGTCGTATAAAGCAGTTACAAAATGAAAAAAATTGCTTTTTCTCAAATTATTTGGTGGTTGTTTTTCGAAATGAGCCCGATTTAAACCAACTAATGAATTAGCTTGATCGTGTAAAAGAGCTTGATGATGATTTAAAAGAAGTTGTTGTTGATGTTGATGTTGAAATTGTTGTTGTTGTTGATGATGCATCCAACCTCTTAAAGGTTCTTCTTTTAAAATTGATAAAGTAGACAATGATGGTCCTCTTGGTTGAATTTCCTTTTTAAAAAAACAAACAAAAAATCAGCTGTTTGAAAAACTTTTAATTTAATTTTTGTTCGCTTACCATTTTAAAATTATTTACGCTCAAAGTAACTTAGTTGTGTGACTTTAAAAAAAAATTCTGATAATTCCACGAGTGATAATTAGAAGATATCCTCCAGTCAATGAAAATTAGTTTTTTTTTTTAAATCTAAAAAAACAAAAAGATTTACATGTTTGGAGAATAGGAGTAACACACAAAAAGACAGTTGAGAGTGTGTAGAACTATCTCTCTCAGTGCCATTTACTCAAGTTGCAAATTCATAGTTTCAAAAACAGAATTTTTTTTTTTGATTACTAATCTTTTTCTACTAAATATAATAGAACTAGAAGTAATTCTTATTTTTATATTTTTTTTTCTGTGCCTGTTGTTATTGCTCGAGAATATAAAAAAAAACAAAATAAAAAATATTTAAAACAAATTTGATTGGTTGTATAAAAAAATCGTTCTAAAACCGCCTATTTATGATAAAATAAATTTCTCATTGGTTATTTGAGTTCGTAAGACTTATAAATTATGTGATTGGTTCACATAGTTTTTTGAATAATTCGATTGATTTTGATTGAAATATTGAAAAAGGGAAAAGGGTCTCCTGAATTATGAACAAATTTTTTTTTTAATATTTTTTGTTGAGTTAACTTTTAAACCTCAGATAAATTAATTTTTAGAACACGGTAAGCTTTTACTTTTTTGTTGTTTAGCTAATTAGAAAAATTAATTAATAAATTTTCGGAAAAAAAAAATTTCCAATAAATCTTAGTTCTGTCAACTATTGTTTTTTTTTTAATTAATAAAGTAACTAATATCCAATTGCTGCTTTATGCAATTCTCAACATACATGCAACCTGTACGATGTTATGGGGTTTCTATGAGCGTTTGTCTCCAATGAGCTTCGATTTAATTTTCTTGCTACAACGACGAAAAAAAAAAGTTTTTTGTTTTGTTTTAATTTTCCCTGTGGATGCTCATTTGGTGTGTGTGCAATATTATAAGCGCTATATATTTCCTAATTGAATTTTGTTTGAAATTGACGCCGATTACTCAAAAGACCAAGTTTTCAACAACTCGAAAATAAAAAAATAAAATACCTATTCCCTTACCAATAAGCTCTTTTTTTTTATATACTAAATTTAAAGCATGACAAAATCGGTCTTTTGTTTCTTTGTAATTCGTGTTCTAAAATTTAATAAACTTAAAAGTCTTATTATCTTCCTATTCGCGTGTATAACTTGAAGCTATTTTTTGTTATTGTTGATAGAATAGATAATTCTTGAAATTAAAAAATTTCTCTTTTTATAATCATTCTCTAGTCGGTTTGGAGCCTTTTGAATATCATAAACCAATCAATCATTGTGTTTATCCAATAAAAAAATTTGATAAATAATCGTCTTCGTAAAAACCTTGTTGGACTTTCGTTACCTTTTTTTTTAATAATCCAATAATTATCAAACAAGTTTATCTTTGATTAAACTTAGTAGGATTATTGATTAAATAAAGACCCCGAAACAAAAAAAAATAATGTTGGCTACAATTTTTATCAAATCAATCATCATATAAATCAACTCGAATGCCAAACAAATATATCGGATTCTTAGATAACAGCATGTACATATTTTTGTTTATAAACAATCCAATTGGCTTGCTTAAAAAAAATTACCTTTAATTTATGTTACGGTATTGAATTAAATAAACAAAGAGAGAGAGAGAAGGCAAATTAAAAGGATATTAAATTCTCATTGTATTTTATCTGATGATGATGAAGACTTATCAATTTTACAGTTAATATTTGATTTCAACTTTTGGAAAACAAATAGCTTAGAAAAAAGAAGGGTATCCAATTTCGATTATTTATTCAAATAATTTTTTTTTAAAAAAGAAAAATTTAAATTTTAAATACTTGTAAATTGAATTAGAAGCATGGAAAAGTTCGCTTTTTTTTCACACAATTTCAAGTTAAAGAGATACTCTCTTGAGTATGGTGGATTTTGAGAGTCCAAAATCTGATTAATCAATTTTTTTGTTGTTGTTGTTTCAGGGTTGTTTTTGTTTAATTCAAATTAGATAAATCAATTAGGAAACGTGACACTAATATTAAGCTTTTAGGAATTTTTCTGAATTTAAGTCTATAGAAAGAATTTCTTTTTTTCATCTTGTAAAAAAAAATTTCCATTTCTCTACGGAGTTGAATATGAATAGTTAACTTAGATTACGAAATTTAAGATTTTTTTACGCATTTTTTAGTGGCTGAGACATTACTACTTGAAAATTAGTGTGAATATGTGATGTCCAACTTAATAATTTTTTTCTAGTTGATGAATTATCTCATAATTTAACACTAAAAACAACAAAAACTACAAAATTTCTCTATTCTCTTGAAACAATAACCTGACTCTCGAACTATCATATTTTAACACAGTTAATTTCAAAAGTCTAAAATTTGACTCGAATCAATCTGTGAATCATGACAAAAACCTATTGAATTGATTATAATTGTCATACTCTTGATTTTTTGAATTTTTTAAACATCATATACAAAAATTTGAACAATACTGGTTTTAATAAAATTCCGGTTCCGGCAATTCAAAACTTCCACACTATTAAAGCTTTGCTATTTCGATATCAGATTCGGAATCTGCGTCCCAAAAAAAACCTTAAATGTATTTTTTTATTTTTCGGAAAAAAAAATTATTTTGATACCCCTTCCCTTACGTTGGTCACCTTTTTTGACCGATATCTCAGCTATTTGATCATGAATCATCTATAATGGCCATGTATTCTGAAAGCGCACATTCTAATCTACAAGTGAATGATTTTAATGTTGCGGAAAAAAATTATTCCGTGTTTTTATCTTGGGAAAAAGCGGGAAAATTTGCATTATTCCTGCTAAATCGAATCTCATCCTTCAAAATACCTATTACCCCCAATTTTATTATAGATTCTGAAACTAGACAAATATTTGGTTTATCATAAAAAAACTCATGGGTGGGAATTGCCTTTGTCTAACTTTCCACATTCTTTAGCAAGTCTTTGCGGAACTATTTAACCTCTTTACTAGTCTTTCGTCACAATCTATTCTTCACAGCCATACAGAAGCACAACTATTAGAGAGACTTCGTTTATTCACCTACTTAAACGATGAAAGTGAGTATAAGTTTTAAACTCGAATCCGGTTCTTGAACGAAATGACTTTTCGAAAGCTTTTAAATTGAACTTAGATAAGTTCATTAGTACAAATTCACAGTCATTCGTGAATAAAGTCATTCCAAAGAATATTTTCTTTAGTTAATTTCAATTTGGTAAACTTTCAAAAAATAATTTTTAAATACCCATAACAAAAGTATAAGTCTCGTTTAGTAATCCTAGATTTTATCAAAATTTCCATTAACATGTCTTAACAGTGACATAGTTTATGAGGACAGGAGTTAGTTTAGGGTTAATATTTTGTAAACGTTTGAGTTTTCAAGGTAATGGATTTACAAAATTTAGATTTAATTTGGAAAATTTAATATAAGGTTCCGCCAATTCAAAACTTCCACACTATCAAAACTTTGCTTTAACGTAAGATTTTCGCATAAAAATATCATAAATGGCTCCAAAAATCACCTAGAAATATTTTTTGGTAAAAATTTGGAAATATTTTTAAACAACACCTAAAATAGAGGTTTAAATACATGTTAAGTGACTGGGATGACCTGTTTTGGTGTATGATACACAAAAAAAAATATAATGTATTTACGAATCTGTATGTACAGTTCGAGGTTAAAGTATTTTGTAATTCCGACATTCCTTGTCTATCTGTAATCATGTAATCAATTAAAGAGCTTACTTAAAAAAGTCCCAAATAATATTCGCGTTTTCCTATCACTAAAAAAGAGATCTTTCTGTGAAAAATCGTAGTTGGAATCAAAATAGGGGATGAAATAGGCTATCGGGGCTGAATAAATAGTTTGACAAGGTTATAAGAAGATTAACGATCATTAGAACCACAATGAGCTTTCATTCTACATTCAACTGATGTTTCTTATTTGGTTTAAGTAAGTAGATCAATAAGTAATAGCATGAAAACACTAGGTCAGTTTCACTTTTAGTAAATTTGCTATTATCACAAACTAATTTATTTTATACAAGAAAAGTTGACATAATGAATCTTATGTAAATTCCTTTTATATTCGTTATTTTACATTTCGGTGCCATTATTTAGAGGATATTTCCTTAAAGACCACTTTTTTTGTTTTTATATTGGTACCATTTTTTAATTGAATTATGTAACAACTGTCTTGAGATTGATTCGTACCCAAACAAATCACATGGCTAGGTACAGCACAACACAGAATACTTTAAATCGAATCTTTTTAGCTTAAATCTATTTTTAACGGTACAGTTTTATGTTAAGATTCAAATACCACCCCTCAATCACCACAAGTTCCTCCTTGGTTGGAAAGTTTTTAGCTTGAACAAGAAATAAATTTATCATTTCAACAAAAATGAAACACGGTCATTATCAGCGATGAAAATTGCATCAATATCTAAAGCGCAATAACTTTTCAATAGAAAATACATTCACAAAAACAACAATCCTCAATACCCGTATCCCAAAAGATGTTATTTTACTAGAATCTATCGCTTAGCCAAGTACATATTAATTAAATCAAACCTTAAAAATGAACACAATAAATTTTTGTTTCAGTGAAAATATTTCAGAAAGACTTAAAATCCATTAATATATTAACCATTATATAGTAGATGGAAGGTGTAAGTGTGCTTTTTCATCTAGGACTGGTTTTCTATTTTCAATTAGAATAATCAAAACGATGAGACAAAAAAGAAAAAAAAATTCAATTTTAAAAATGGTTTATTTGCGAAAATTAAATGAAAAAAAAATGAGAAGAAATTTTTTTTTATTGTTTCTGTTTTTCCATTAAAAAAAATTATTTAAATTAAATTTTTTAAAATTCTTTTTTTTTTTTTGAAAACGTCCAAAAATTTATTTTTTTTTAATCAGGCAGTTGGATACAACCGTACACAAATATGTGGATAAACAGAAAAGACATTATTTTGATTAAATTTTAGATAAAAAAAAATTCATTTTTTTATGTCGATTTCGTCATTCAACAGTCATTTTCTCAGCCGATGCAGCTGGGGCTTTTAAAAAAAAAAAATAAAACTATTTTTTAATTTTTTAAAAATTTTAATGTTTTACCTATTTCACTAAATAAAAAATTTTGCTCATATTCTTTAAGGAATTCAGATGATCTTGCTTCGTCTAAAAACAATGTATACACTCGTTTTATGTCATCAATACTGACCTCAGTTCCCTTTTTTTTTTTAATTGAAAATTAATTTTTTAATTTGTTTAGTTTAATTCAAAAAATTACTTTTCTTTTTTTGCAAGCTAAATTGGCTGTTGTGATTAATTGAATAGAGTATCTAAGAGATGTTTCTTTTCCTATTTTGGTCAAGACTGTCAATGCTTCATCGCTCATTTCGACGTCTTCTTCTTCACAACGGATTTTTAAAATTTGTCTAATTTCATTTTCTTCGTATGGTGTTGTTGAGATGATTAACAAACGGTCTAACAAATCGATTGGAATACCATGCGGGCTTTGATAATTTGTTCCTCTAATACGAGTAATACCTCTGTTTGTGGCCATTATGAAAACAGGTGCCATGTCACTTTCAAGAGCACGATTCAAAAATGAAAAACATTCAATGTCAAGCATGTGAACTTCATCAATAAACAAAACACCAGGAACTATTTCAGCTTTACCTTCTTCTCTCCATTCAGCAACTTTAGCATTTATTTGATCTCTTACTTCCGATTTAATTTCACCAGTGTCACCGCTGAATAAAGCTAAAAATCCTTGAGTTCGACTGTTAATTACATCGATCTCGTGTAATGTAACTGTATGAATGACTTCTTTTCTTTTTTGTAATTCACCCTCTGGACATTGTACAAATTTTGTCTTAAAGAATTTAATTTTTAAAAATTCGTAAAAGACGAAAAAGAATAGCGAACTTACTTGTGGACCCATAGCATCATAATCTCTAGCTCTAGTAAATGATCTGCCTAATCTTGTAATTCTACCAGTCGCTTTATCAATAGTAATAATATCACTAAAAATTTAAAAAATTTAGTTTTGTGCTATAAATTGATGAAATAACTTAAAAATACAAACCCAGCTTGAACTTTTTCGCTTGTTAAAGACTCAATCATTTTTTGACCAAGATCGTATACGGTCTCCATTTCAGTTGTTTTCAATGTTAGTTTACCTACTTTGGCACCCTATTTAAAATAAAAATTGAATTTTAAAAAAAATGTGTAAATCATTAAATATACAGGATAAATATTCAATTAGCAAAATTTTAGCTTCTAGCCTTTAATATTGGAAATAGGTCAAAACTCCTAAATCTAAATGAAAAAACAGCTAAAAAGCATCTTGGTAATTAAAGGCACGTGTCGAATTTAGATGACTCAGATGATTGATAAGTAATCTCTCCGGTATGTTGATGATATCGGTGCATACTTGTGATGACGTGTACAAAGAAAGGTGATTTATCTCTTTCTCAAATGAATATCGCGATTAAATAAATAATATAAAGATGACGTTTGTTAAACTCCCAAATGAAATTTAAGTGCTTTTATAACTCTCATCTCAGTTATTTAGATAAAATTTTATTGTTTGATGCTTCCTCTCAGTCACGAGAAACAAGCGTGGTACCCGACTTATGTTGAACCCCATGCCTTTGAGAAATCTCATCCTTTTATCAGCAGATATAATTTGATGCCATGTGATAAAGTTTGAAGACATCAAAATAATTTCTAACAGTGTTCAACTCCGTAATCAGAATAACAATTGAAAAAATCTTACAGTTCCACTAGCTGGTCTATCGATTTGAATTTCAACAACTTCACCCTCAATAATCTCAGTCTCTTCTTTAATTCTAATACCAATTGATCGTCTAAATGCTTGAGTCAATGCTTCGGTTTTGCTCATTTCCAACGAAAAAATTTCACTACCAGCAATGCTTGTAAACGGTGTATCTTGACCTAATGCTTGTGCCATACCTATCATTCAAAAAAAAATCAAATTTTGAATTTTTTGAGATTATATGAACCTACGTACCCATAGCAATAGCAGTCTTTCCTGTACCTGGTTGACCAGCAATCAAGATAGCTCTACCAGCAATTTTTCCCTCTTTGATCATTTCTAGAATTAAACCAGCAGCACGACGGGCTTTCTTTTGCCCGACCATACCCTGAGATACATGTCTTGGTTCTAACGAATCATCAAGACCAAGACCACGAATGTGTGAATGAGCACCGATTCGTTCTATTCTTGTTATTTCTCTAACTTCTTTAATCTCTGAAGCTGATGGCTAAAAATAGAAAAATATGAATTTGTATAAAATGCGGTAAATCCTTAAAATAGTTATTTACTGTAGTCATTTTAGGAATTTTGATCAATTTAGTTGAATTTCTAAAAATAAAAAAATTTAAAAAAAAGAAGGAATTTCGGTTTAAAAATGTTTCTGTTTTATTTCTGGACGATTCTTTAATTAAATATTTTAGGTCTTTTCAAATTCTAATTTTAAAGTGTATATACTGCTTGCTCAAATATTCTCATTGAGAAAAAAAAATTCAAATTTTAAACGACTCACGAACATGTAGTTTTTTATTTTTATTATTATTCTCGTTGCTGAGATCCGTAAATTTTGAATTTTTGAATAAAAAATAATGAATTTTTTAATTTTCTCCGTTGCTGTCTTCTATACAAAGGTTAAGGAAAATCTTTAAAAAAAAATAAAATTACTAAGTTTAATAGAAATTTTCACATTTTGTAAACTTAATTGTCTTTTATGTTTCAATTTGCAACTAAATGTTAACAAGTAAATTTAAATAAGTTTTCTAATTTTTTTAAAAGTACCTTGAATGTTAAACATATTCATTTGGATTGTGAGATTGACGTACAGAATGTTTAAATACACTTATTTACATAAACTTTCATTAGACCTTTTAAAACAACCAGTCACTTGGGTCCGAAACTTTTCATTTGGTAAAAAATAGATTTCTAAATTTTTTAAACTAAAAAAATTAATGGTTAAAATTTAACAGGATCCAGAAGACTTAATTACGTTATTCCGAGAATAAACGATTTAATTTATGATCAAAAAAATATAAGTGATCACGAAGAAAGATGTAAACTTGCAGCTGTTTATCGATTAATTGATTTGAGAAATTGGAGCTGGAGTATTTATAACCATGTGACTGTATGAAAAATTTTTTTTTTTTTCGTATTTTGAAAAATTAAAGTTTGTTAAAGCTTAGATGTAAAAATAATCCGGAGTACTTTTTGTTAAATCCGTTCGGTCTATTCTATTCTGAAATCACGGCAAGCAAACTTATAAAGATTGATACACATTGTAAGCTTTTATTTTATACTTTTTTAGTCATTAAGGGAACGAAATAACTCTCATTATGGCAACTATTTTCTCTCATTGAAAATCATCAATTAAATTTTGGTAACTTGTAGGTTGAAGCATAAGCTTTTTTTGAGGAGTAATCTCAAGCCTCTCGGTCTTCCTCAACATTTTAAATTTAGACTTAACGAGTTTGATTTTTACGTTTTATAGATTATTTCATGGTTATTCTGAAGGAATTTTAGAGAAACCTCAATTTGGTAAATACAGTAATTTTAATGTTTTCTCAGAGCGTTAGTAAACGTTATGGAAAAAAAATTTGAAAAGTGTTAAAAAGCGTTACCTAAGCCCAAAAAAGCGCTAGATTGGCAAAAATAGGTACGCTAGTTGATAAACAAAAGCGTTAGAGAGTGATGGCTAGCCTTAGAAAAAAATCGAACTGTTAGTATAGCGTTAGGGGATAATTACAGGGTGCTGAGCTTAGTATTAGAGAACTCGACAAAGTGTTATTTAGAATTGGCGATAATAATGATAATGATAATTTTATAACGGATCTTTTTTATCATTTAACACTTGGTCTAACGCTTGGTATTACGCTCACTAGCAATCTCTTAGCCCAACATCATGTTTTTATCCCATAACGCTATAATTTTTTGCCCTAAAATTTTAGCGTTAAATAAAGACTGAGACAACTTTTCTGTGTTTAAAAATCAGGGTAAAAACGAGATCAAAAGGCTAAATCTTGTCACAGTCTATTCTCAAACTTTAGGGTGCTACAAATTCGGTTGAGAGGATTCAAGCCTTCTGAAATGCGTCATCAACAAAAGAGAGCAGATAGACAGATAAAAAAATAGTTAAAGATTATTGTTTGTTTAATACGAAGACAGCAAGGATTCAATCACAGTTGAACCTCTCTAATCCGGTTAAATCGAGAAGAGAAAATTTTGCCGGTTTATCGAAATTTCCGGATTTAAGATTCAATTATAATGTACAGTCGAGTCGCTTTAATCCGAACCAGGTAAATCCGAACTTTTAAGAATTTCGGTTAAAATTTGTCTCCCATTCAGGCCTCGATGTATGTAAATTAAGGCGTTTAATCCGAACAATTTTATCCGAACTCAATTTTTACAGTCCCAAGAAGTTCGGATTAACGCGACTGCACTGTATTAATATGGAGACGGGAAGTCCAAAAATACGTATTAACGAAGGTCGGATTAGAGAGGTTCGACTGTATAGAAATGAGCAATCAAGTTTCACGATTCTACAAACTACAGACTCGTTAACGTAAAGCACTGTATTTTTTTCTTTTAAAATCAAAGGTAATATAATAGAAAGAGGAAGTACAACATACGGAGTTAACCGGGCTGGATTCACTTTGCATTCTACAATTCACAATGCTAGAAAAGACATAAACGCTGTGATTCATATTCATACAGGCTTGGTAGCAGGTTTATCAGCTCTTAAGTGTGGATTTTTACCAATATCACAAGAAGCCTTAATTTGCGGTGATGTAAGTTATCACGATTACGAAGGTATTTTGATAGATGATGATGTTCGAGATAAAATAACAAACGATTTGGGACCTAAAAATAAAATAATGATTTTAAGAAATCATGGAGCTGTCTTTTGTGGCCAAACAATTGAAGAAGCTTGGTTTTATTTAATGACATTTATGACCGCTGTTGACATACAATTTCATGCTTTATCAGGAGCTAAAGGTGTTGATGATTTGATTATTCCTTCAAGAAAAATACTTGATCAAGTTCAAAAAATTGTTAAAAGTGATATTGTTAATGAAAAACCAATCGATGGAGTTCATTGGAAACTTGGTGAAATGGAATTTGAGGCCGAAATGAGACGACTCGATCTTCAGGTTAGAATTTATCTCTTAGTTATTAAAATCAATGATTAATAATTTTATTTTAAGGGCTATGAAACTGGATACCCATACAAAAAACCTCTTCCAATCTTATAAATATTTTAATAAATTTTTTAATGTACATCATAACATTTTTATCTTAACATCTTTAAGCCCCAGAGAGTTATATTTTAACTTTCAGAACCACCCTAAAATCTAATGTTTTATTGAGTTGAAGTAATGTTTAACTTGCTATTATCGACTAGCCTTGTCCTCGAATCAATATTTTTTTAACAGGAAATGGATAAGCATAGAATAAAATCGTATAAGATAAAAGATACCAATAGATCTGAAATCAGCCCAATCAAAATTGCAGAAGTATTTTAAATTAAGACCCAAAATTTTGTCGGCCTTTGGTTTTAATCTAATCAATTACAGCTGTGTCAAGTAAACTATGGTTATTATATCTGGCCATGTTCTGTAATAATGGCGAATTTTGTCTATCAACAAAGGGATGATGTATTCAAAAATTTACAAGCGAACTTGTTGGAAGTATTTATTAATGCCAGAAAAATTGTTTGGATTATATTAATAATTTATATAATTTAGATAGGTGCAGGAACGTCGCTTCCGTCTATCATTGCCAAAAAATATTGTCAATTAAATCAAGTTATAATAACAGATAATTTGATTGAGAGTCCAGAATTAGTCAAATTAATTGAGCATAGCCTTTGTTTAAATCAAATTGATTGTCATAAAGAAATTGTTTTGAAACATTTTGATTGGTCAAATTTGGATTCAAATTTTTTTGATCAATTACCAAAAATTGATTTTATGATTGGATCAGACGTGTTTTTCAATAGTGAATGTAAATTATTTTCCTTTTAAATTTTGATTTCATAAAATTCATTTTAATTTTTTAACTTCTGGCTTTTGATCATCTGTTGGTCGCCGATGACACCTACTAAATTGAAAAAGTGAAGTTTAGAGCTTTGAATTTTGCAGAAGCATTAAACAATTTTTTCCTTAGTCTCTATGACCAAAATTAAAGTTGGGTTAATCTTAACAAAATTTGTTCAACCTATATTCAACGTCTGCAAAAACTCTGCAAATGAATTGCGTATTTCAATTATAATACTTTTTAATGTCGTGTAATATTCAGAAAAAATGCAGAGTTTTTGCAGACGTTGAATATAGGTTGAAAAAATTTTGTTAAGATTAACCCAACTTTAATTTTGGTCATAGAGGCTATGTAAAAAATTTTATTGTGCTTCTGCAAAATTGCTCCTGCTCCATAGTTCTAAGCTTCACTTTTTCACTAAATTTGAAATTCTTTGCCTTTTCCGAGCTGTATTTATATTGACCTTGTGGTGTATACTGCAAACAAATCGTATCAAAAATTTGTAAACTCTGTTTGAAATTTTAGATAAAAACTTAATTTTGATCTATTTTTTCCTTATTCCTCGCAGGAGCCTTTAAATTTTTGGTAACTGAAAGCCTATTTTCAATCTTGTTGGTTTGATTCTATTAACTTTCTGATTTAGCACCTTTCTGATCTGACGAATTATAAAATAAAGCCAGAGTTTGGTCGCGCCCAACACTTGATCCATTTGATATGCCAACACATCCTTTCAAAGCCTTAGTGAGGAACTCCAAGGCGACGGTGTATAATGTTAAGTTAAAATACGTTTCTGATTTAACTCAATTCTAGTTTGGCCGAGCAGAATTCGTTCTCAATTTTCGGATTTTTTTGCTAATCCGGTCTTCTTTAATCGGAAAGAATTATTCGGCAATCAAATGTGCCGAATTAACGAAGGTCGGATTTGAGAGGTTTGACTGTACACGCATTACACTTGAAGAGTTACACTTGAAGCAATGAAAAAACTATCTCTAGCATGTTTTCGGAAACTTAGAGACGTTAAAATGTATACCAGACTTACACATTTTCAGTCTGGTAAAATGCGTTTATGTAAGAATCAAGATATTGTTATTCGAAATGTATTTTTTTTTTAAATTTGATTTTAACTATTTTTTAAGTATACGAAGGTAATTATTTAACCTTTTCCAATATAAAATCAAATGATAAATCGACTTGAAAATTGACTAGACCTCATTGTTGCCATAAGATTCCTGATTGATTTTAACAACGAGAATTTAAAGTTTTTTACAACTTATGAAATAAGAAGGTATAATTTTGGTATTCTGTGAAAGCAACACCCCTAATTTAAATAAAACCAACACCATGGTGTGGAGGCCACAATTCGAATTTTTTTAAAGTTTTTTTTTTTAAAAAAGATTCTACTCGATGAGAGCTACAAAATGAGCCCACTAACTTGTGGACAAATACATTTAAAAGGGATCTTTTTTTTATTTGAATTTTTGGTCAACAAAACACCCCGAGACACTTTGAATTTTTGTCAGAGACACCCTAAAACACCTTGGATATTCTGATAGAGAATTTAAAAATCTATCTGTCTATGAGCTTTTTTTTGGACGTGCCTTAGTCCTAGTGGCTAAATTTTAGCTAAAAACGATTTAGGGGGTTTCAACCAAGACACCCTTGATTTTTTGGTAAAAACAATTGTATATTTGGTCGGAAACATCATTTTAAGGGGTTTTCAGGGTCGACAAACCCGAAAAACAACTTATTTTTTTTCTAGGACTGATGCTTTAGGATTTTTATGATATCGTCTTAAAGACGTCATGAGAATTTAAAAAATCTGACTATATTTTTGTGTTCTTCATCTATGAAAACCCCAAAATCCATCTCTAATTTTCATCTCTGACAAAGCCAAATTTATAACATAGAGGATGCTGACCCTTGAGAGAGATGCTTCTAGAAAATCATTAGTTTCTATCTAAAATCACCTAATATGATATGTTTATTGTATCAATTCTGATACAGAATTTAATTTTATACATGCCTTAGTGTTTTACTTGACCGGAAAAAAATGATCGGTACCCGTTTAAGAGTGAAAACCCATGAAATTCCCATTCCGAGGTTTTGTTTTGATGTTTTTTACACACGCATTAGTGTTTTACTCGCAACTCACTAAGATGGATGAGTTATGATGAGATCATGAATTGATAGGGAACCTCGTTCACTATAAAGTCTATGGTTGGGTGTGAAGCGTCAACTGTGACGTTATATTATAAAGGAGACACTTGACTACTCTTAAAGAAAATCATGTCCTATTTAAGGAATAATTAATGGGATGTAAGTGGTCTTGTCCTCAACAACTCGTATAAAGCTGTGACTATTGCCGACAGTAGGAATTCAGGTAGCCTTGTGCTTTTTTCAAAGGCTGTCGAGTTACCCCTATAATAATCTTGGTGAAAGCCGTCTTCATTCGACCGGTCACCTCTTTTGAATAGTACACAAATTCTTCCATCAAAAAGCATCTCTAAAATTTAATCAGATTTCTGATTTCTGACTTCGATGCAATGGACGTCGAAGCAACCAACGATGATGTCATCCATATATCCCCATATATCCGGTGTAAAAAGACGCACGTGCTTTAGAATGGCGTTAATTAACAGCTGGCATACAAAAGGCCCAATAGAAATCCCTAAAGGAAGGACATTAAAAGGATAACATATCAATTTACTTTAAAAGTTATAATGTACCTCGGTTTCGAGTGTACCTGCATGTCGACAACTTTTTGATGAAATGCGTTTTCCATCTTAGTGGGAGGAGTTATTTTCGGCTTCTTAAAAACCTTAACCCCATCTTTTCACTTTTAGTACAAGTTCTTATGAATTGGCCGGCCCAAACTGAAACGGACAAGACTACTCGGAGGATGTTGGCCAATCGGAAGAAGACGGAAAACGTTAGAATAAGTACTAGAAACTTAAGCATAAGAGGGGGTGTAAGCTGAACAAGAGAACACACTCTTTCCCTATACAGTATCTACTGATGGAATCGATCATGCAACAGATCGCCATCGTGGAGAGCATCGTCGGCTAAAATAGCCTTAATAGTTGTATCTGGCAAGTCTCGTGAGGGAATGAACATTCGAGGATCTATATGATTAAATAAGATCCAAGGGTCAGCATCCTCTATGTTATAAATTTTGAAACAGTTTTAGAACACTAAAACACTAATGCGTGTGTAAAAAACATCAAAACAAAACCTCGGAATGGGAATTTCATGGGTTTTCACTCTTAAACGGGTACCGATCATTTTTTTCCGGTCAAGTAAAACACTAAGGCATGTATAAAATTAAATTCTGTATCAGAATTGATACAATAAACATATCATATTAGGTGATTTTAGATAGAAACTAATGATTTTCTAGAAGCATCTCTCTCAAGGGTCAGCATCCTCTATGTTATAAATTTGGCTTTGTCAGAGATGAAAATTAGAGATGGATTTTGGGGTTTTCATAGATGAAGAACACAAAAATATAGTCAGATTTTTTAAATTCTCATGACGTCTTTAAGACGATATCATAAAAATCCTAAAGCATCAGTCCTAGAAAAAAAATAAGTTGTTTTTCGGGTTTGTCGACCCTGAAAACCCCTTAAAATGATGTTTCCGACCAAATATACAATTGTTTTTACCAAAAAATCAAGGGTGTCTTGGTTGAAACCCCCTAAATCGTTTTTAGCTAAAATTTAGCCACTAGGACTAAGGCACGTCCAAAAAAAAGCTCATAGACAGATAGATTTTTAAATTCTCTATCAGAATATCCAAGGTGTTTTAGGGTGTCTCTGACAAAAATTCAAAGTGTCTCGGGGTGTTTTGTTGACCAAAAATTCAAATAAAAAAAAGATCCCTTTTAAATGTATTTGTCCACAAGTTAGTGGGCTCATTTTGTAGCTCTCATCGAGTAGAATCTTTTTTAAAAAAAAAAACTTTAAAAAAATTCGAATTGTGGCCTCCACACCATGGTGTTGGTTTTATTTAAATTAGGGGTGTTGCTTTCACAGAATACCATAATTTTTTAATGTAAATAATTTTTTTATAATTTAAAATTTTATTTTAAAAAAAGCTTTACAAGCTACTTAAAGCTGACCTATTTACTGGAAAAATATTCTCTTCAATATAAACAACTAACTACCAGTGAACAAGTCCTCTACGAAACAGGTGATTCTAATGACATTTCTGTGACAAAACATGAAATAATTTTGTTAGAAATTTTCAAATAATGAATCGATTCGAGTCACAACATATGGCGAATTTTTAATTTTTTTTTCTTAAATTATAAATTTTTTAAGAAAACTATCAATAAACACTTAAACAAAAATGATGCTTACTTGTTCAAGCATTATAAATTCTTTTAAAATTTCGAATCCTTCATTACAGGTTTTGGTCAACAAAATCCCTGAACATGCAAACAATTTGTCTGGTAAATACAAATCTGTGTTCTTGACATCATTAACCATATTTGTGTCTTATAAATCGTATAAATTTATTAAAAATCAATATCAAAATTGGTATACAAAAAAATTACAGCTTAAATTAGAGAAAGAAACGTACACAGATCAACAATCCGAGTTAAACGAATTAAAAAATCGGTTAATTTTAGGAACGTTAAAAGAGCATCGAGGATTTTCGTTTTACAACTGTCACCATATTCTTGAAATCGGTTACTGCGGAAACAATTTCAATTATTTGCCGAGAGGGAGTTTTATAACTTTATGTAACTTTTATCGACCTATTGAGCCATTTATTTTCGATCAATTAACAAAACTTGAACCTGACCTATGGCTACACAATAAAAGTATTCTAAGAAGTTTGGCTCAAGTTAAATCTGATTCAATGGACGCTGTGATTTGTACACACTTTTTGAGCTCGACTGATAGATTGGAAAACATTTTAAATGAAGTTTACAGGGTGCTTAAAAAGGTAAATTTTTTTCTGAAGTTCGATTCCCTGATAACTATTTTTTAATAAACTGCTCTGCACTTTGTTTGGAGCGTCAGTCACTTTATTAGACTAATTTTTGTTGAGAAGAGAAGTTAACTTTTTTAAATTTTCTTAAAACATATGTACGACTTGTCATAGTTAACCTAAAACCGAATAGTCGAATAATGAACCAACTGGGCTAAAAAATGAATGGTAAATTCAAACCAGATGTGTAACTGTAAATTTTAGATCTTTTAGCCTTCTTAAAAATGGTCTTAAAGGAATAAATAAGATTCAGTTGAATCTAAAAGCCATTTACATTTGCGACTAGATCCATTTTTCTCCTTAAGGAATGACCCTATCAAGACATCAAGGGCACCATTTTAACCAGGCAAAAGATCTACAATTTCTTTATAAGGTATGCATATTTACCATGTTTGGTATTCACAGTTTTAGTCCAGTTGGTAATCTCCATCAAGCTCTATAAACTTATGTACCGCTTTTAATGATCGTTGCTGCTCATACCATGGATATTTGGAGGGCAATCGATTTTTATCGCTTAGGATGTCAGTAGAGTAGAACATTATTGAATTTTTTCTAGGATAATTTCAAAATGGTCCGAAATCAAACCCATTTAGCCACTTACGGTGAACTTGCAACTAACCCGTTTCCAGTACCGATTGTTTTTATTCGGAAAAGCGACTTGTTCAACTTTTAATTTAGAGCTGAACTAAATCAAGAGAGGTACTTAAAAGAAACATAATTTTCTATTGAATAGAAGATTATGCAAGAATCAATCTGCGTAAGTGTAATTCTGAGTTTAAGATTTTTACCATAGCAATAGAAAAGGGGAAATTTAGCGAACGCCACATACTTCAGTATACCGAAGAGGAAGGCCAAGAATTTTTTTCTAAATTTAACCCTAGGAAAAATATGACATACTTGGGTTTTGGAAGCTAAAGAATTTCATATAACTTTAGGTGTCTTGAAAATTTTGAAAGAGCGGAGTTGTATCTAAATTTTGTTTGGCTCGGAATATTCTATTAATATCTGAATTGAATATTTTGCAGCAAATAATTTCCTACAACTAAATCAAGAATTTAATTTTATGATTTTTTAAGGATGGAATTTTTATTTTCATTGAACATATTCAAGAAAAAAAGTCACTTAGTCGACGGCTTTTACAGTATATTTTCAATCCATTATGGTTTATTTTGAACAATGGAGATTCATTGCTTAATCTCAATGAAAAATCTTTCGAATCAACTAAATTTAGTCTATTAGACGTGACTGTAGATTCAATAAACCTATTCGAAGATAACAGACTCTTCAATTATTTAACAAATATACACATTTACGGAATAGCTAAAAAATAAGTCAATAATTTTTTTAAAGGAGGCCGCTTCTTCTTTTTTTTTAATAGAAAGAAAATAAAATAACATTTTCCTTTAACTTTTTGTTTATTCTTATATATCAATAATAACATAAATATCATTCGTTGGTTTATCATCATGAACCTGCATGTTTGAGTAAGTGATTGCTTTTACTTCGGTACCTTGTGGATGTTTAGCTAAATCAAATTCTTCGCCATATCCAATCGCTTTAATGTAACCTTTTTCCGGTTCAAATTCTTCGATTACAATCTTACATGGAATAAAAAATGGTTCGGCACAAAATTTAAATAACCACTCATCCAACCATTTGAATACTAAATTTAAAAAATCTTCGCCTTCATCCAATTGAACAATTAACTCTTCGGTTTGTTTATTTTCTACTGTTTCGATTTCGGTCATATAACCGAACATCGACATGGCGATTTGTTCGAATGATTCTTTCAATGTATCACCCCATGAATGAAGTTGTACATCAGCAGTGTGATCGAGGTACTCGTATTTTTTTGGTGCTAGTTCAAAAGGTTCAGACATTTTGTTCGAAAAATATTTATTTTAAAACTAATTTTTTTTACAATAAATAGGCTAAAGTTTGGGTTGAAAATAATTCGATTCTTAAAGACGTTTTTTCTCGGCTCTTTTCTTCTCTTCCAAATATTCCGCTTCACGTTGTTTTAACTCAATATCTTCTTCAACTTTTGAACGATATTTTTCAATAAGCATGGGGACTCCCTCTATGAATAATTTTCAAAAAATTAAAAATATTTAATATTACATATAGTTATTCGAAGACAAATCTAAATGTACCTTTTTTGAACAAATAAAAATTGTACAATACCAAACCAGCGGTAACAAATGACACGCCTAAAATACCAGCGATCGAAAATCTATGAATTTTGTCATATATTTTTTGTTTGGCAGCTCCACTTGTAGACATTTTTTGTAAATTATTTTTTGAAAATCCTTATGTTATTTTTTGCTGAAGATTTTTTCTGTTCAAAAGAAATATTTCATATTTTTTGAATTTAAAATTAAGTTGTAAGACTAATAATTTTCAAGTTTGCATCATTTTCTAAAGCAAGCATATTCTCGAAATGCACACACATGTTTAGTGCTTAAACTGATTTTAATTCAAGTTTGTTTTAAGCTTTGAAATCCTTTGAAAAATAATTCTATTGAAAAATGCAAAAAAAATTCTTGCCTTGAAAACAAAAAAGCTTGCTTTTTTTCAAAGTAACAAAAAGTAATCATGAGACTTACTTTTTAAAAGATTCAAGCATTATCAGTATTGATTAACTTAATTTACTTTTTTTTTGGTACAAACGACCGAATGGAAAAATTTTCACCGAGACAATATTTATGAAATTACTATTTATATGTAAATCTCCATTAACACATATAATTTTTTTCTAAATATACATCAAAGTCATCTAAAATAGGCGTGTATCTTAAACACTTCTTGTAATTTCATTTAGATTGCTCAACAAATGAAATTTTCTTATTTCTAGTTGCGCAAAAATATAAAATTTTCAAAAAAAAAATGGTCAAAGAATATTTTGGAACATACACTTTTCCATTTAATTGGGACATTGTTGTCGCAGGTTTCTGGGTAAAGTATCCCAATCCATATAGTAAACATGTTATATCAGAAGATGTTATAAGTCGATCAATGACAGAAAAAAATGTGCTTGTGTCCAAAAGACTTTTAGTCAAAGAAAGAAATTTTCATATTCCAAAATGGGCTGAACGATATGTTACATTTAAAAATGTTTATGTCATTGAGGAAACGTATTGTGATGTCAATAAAAAGACTTTTACTTCATTTACTAGAAATTTTTCGTCCAATTCACTAATGGTAAGTTGATTTGACGATTTGAGACAAAAAATTTAATTTTTAATTTAAGACTGTCATTGAAAAAAGTGTGTATACAGCCGATCCAAATAATCCAAATCAAACAGTGTGCACAAAACAAGCCCATATATATTCGCCATTACTTTTTGGCTCAGGTATAGAGCAATTCGCATTGTCAAAGTTTAAAAAAAATGCCGATAAAGCAAGTCAAGGTTTACAATGGATTCTAGAAAAGTTCCAATTTAAGGGCTATTGTTGAAAAGCATGTTTAAATAATTTTAAAAAAAAAAAGTTTTTTTTTTTCTGAGTTATTCAAGTATCGTTAAAGGTGAGCTTTTTTTCAGGATTTTAATTTTTAACATTAAAAAAGCTTAAAAAGTTTAAAATAGTTTCTTAAAATTGAAACTAAGTTTAGAATAGAATGATTCGATTTCAGCAATATGTTAAAATTTTTTTGTTTTTTTTTTTATTTTTTTTTATTATAAATAAAAAACTAAATTATGCCGTCTTTTATATCAACACCTATAAATAGGATTTTGTGTTTTATTGTTCAATATCGATCTTTTTAAGCCATCACTTTACTCGATAGAAAATTCTGAAAATCAATCTTGAATAGTTTTTATTTTACATCTTGTCTCCTTAAATCTTAAAATGTTCAATTCTTTAAATGTCCGATGGTATACATCTATAGGTCTCTGATCTAACTCAACCTTTATTGGATCCTCTCTGAAGACCCGGCGACTGTCTGGCTTTTTTCAACAGCGCTTGGAGTATGAGAATTTTAGAATGTTTCGAACGATAACACTATTTACAGAAATCCTTTTATGTACAAATGGCACCTTTTTTTCAATTATATTTTTTATGCTTTAAAATACTGAGATAAGAAAGTTCTAATCAAAAAGATAAAATTGAAGTCATAAACATAAAGCCCTTATCGATTGACAAATGAAGACGAGACTTTATAAAGCTAGCTATTTATAGGTATTCAAAGATCTAATTACAGTCGAACCTCTCTAATCCGGCAAATTCGATTGCCAAATAATTTTTCGATTTCCCATCTCCATATTAATAAATTACAATTGAATCTATAATCCGGCAATTTCGAAAAATCGGCAAAATTTTCACTTTCCGATTTGGTCGGACTTGAGAGGTTCGACTGTAAAAGATTTTTTAAAATTTTTTAAAGACAATTAAAGTACAATGCAAATGTTAAATGTTTTTTCATTATTTCACTAAATTCTAGAATGAGAACAATTGCTTGAAAAAGCTTCCGAAATGGATTAGATAATAAATTCCTTCATCAGTTATATTGGTGTAGCCAGTCCTCCCAACAACCCGGTCTTTGGCAGGTTGCAGATTCAAATAAAACAAATATATTTTTGGCAAAATTCACTACTGACTTGAATACATTTCGACATAAGTTTTCTTATATTTCGGGTGTCTCTTTATTTTTTATGCATGCTTGATTCTACGAGAAAGAAATGAAAGAATTTTCTAATTGAAAAAATAAATAACCAAATCAAATTATTAGTGAGTTATCATGTATCTAAAGGGCTCTAAAAGGATAAATATTGATGACAGCTCTTATAAAGAGAAAAGACTTTCCGAAAAAATGCTAAGTAAAATTTCGAGCCTTAAAGCTAAAATTATTAGCAGCATAATGAAGACTAGCATGCTTGGAATTTGCCAATTCAAAAACCATAAATTAGAATTGAATTTCAATTGCAGCTGATATTTATTTGTATTCAGTGAATAGTTTTTTTTATCATTTAAGAGTTTTCAAATGTGTTTTAGATGTTGAAAAATTTGCATCTTATCCTTTTTTCCCAACATGCTTCGTCGATTATCTGTTAAAAACAATTTATACTTAGAAAACGACCTGAATCTGAATCACATAACTCGATTGGATTCTCAAGTTCTATCTATCAATCAAAATCATACCTCGAAAATCCCTGTTCACATTATTTTACCATGAATCTAAATCAAAATCATATGGTTCCTTCGGTAAATTTTTGCAAATTTTTATCTAAATTGGCCACTCGTCTTTAACTTAATCCTTAATCTATTTAGAAATCTCTGATCGCTTAGAGTATTTGGAAGTAAACGTATTTGATACGGATCGTAAATTCTAATAAATTTAAAATTGTCAATCCCCCGCCACGAACCGTAGATGGAATTTTTAATTTCTCACGAGCGATCATATCAGAGAAGCAAAATTTAGTTAATTTTTCATCTTTTTCAATAAAAAAAATTAAATCCTTAAGAATATGCATTTATATGCAAAATATGCGAAATCGCATATAATATTTTGGTGGGCCCTGGTTATCATGTATCTAAAGGGCTCTAAAAGGATAAATATTGATGACAGCTCTTATAAAGAGAAAAGACTTTCCGAAAAAATGTTAAGTAAAATTTCGAGCCTTAAAGCTAAAATTATTAGCAGCATAATGAAGACTAGCATGCTTGGAATTCGCCAATTCAAAAACCATAAATTAGAATTGAATTTCAATTGCAGCTGATATTTATTTGTATTCAGTGAATAGTTTTTTTTATCATTTAAGAGTTTTCAAATGTGTTTTAGATGTTGTTCATGTTAGATTTTTGGATAAATTCAAGTCTTAATTTAGCATTTAATATTGAGACAAAGAAAGAACTAAATTTATCAATTTCGAATCTTTTGAAAAAAATGAAAAATTAGTTCAGCATTCACTGGATTTATAAAATTAATAAAAAAAGTCATTCACTTATCAGGTTCAGATTAACATTAAATGTTAATAGAGCTCTAGTTAAATCCTTCTCTTGTTTGCAAAATATAAAGTGAAAACTAAATTCAATAAAGCTAATTATAAAAGCTTGCAATAAAAGCGCTAAGTAAGCACTCCTATTAAATGTGACTTCATCATCTTTTAGACTGTATTAAGATTTTTTTTCACTCAAAACAAATTTCAAACATTTCATTTTTGTTTTAAATTTTCAACTTTAAAATTTTTTTTTCAAAGCTTAATTTTCCTTTTTTTGTTAGATTTCAATTAAACGATAATAAAAAATGTCCGGACGTGGTAAAGGTGGTAAAGGTTTAGGAAAAGGAGGTGCCAAAAGACACAGAAAAGTTTTACGTGATAACATTCAAGGTATTACTAAACCAGTCATTAGAAGATTAGCGCGTCGTGGTGGTGTTAAACGTTTGTCCGGCTTGGTCTACGAAGAAACTCGTGGTGTACTCAAAGTTTTCTTGGAAAACGTAATCAGAGATGCTGTCACATACACTGAGCATGCTAAACGTAAAACAGTCACTGCTATGGACGTTGTATATGCGTTGAAGAGACAAGGTAGAACTTTATACGGTTTTGGAGGTTAATTACCAGACGTATTAAAGGTGAACGTGCTTAGAAAAAACATGTTTAAAAATTTAAAAAAATATAAAAAACTTTTTTCTCTCATTTTTTTTTGTTGAATTGGAAAAATTTTAAAATCAATATTAGTTTAAGGAGTTAAAAAAATCAATTTTGTACATTTTTTGTTAGATATTTCTCTCTATCTTGTTCAATAAAATTTTCAATGAGCTTTTAATAAGCCAAAAATAAATCATAAACAAAAATTCAATTTTTTTTTAATTTTTATTCCAAAAAATAAATCCCTTAATAAGTCAACCAAAAAATAGAAATGAGAAATGCGACATGTTAATGTTGAAATAATATAAATGTAAGAATGGAAATGTCGCATCTTTACGTTATTAGTTGATAAAGTTAAATTTTTAATACTTTGATCTAATATATGCGTTGAAGAGACAAGGTAGAACTTTATACGGTTTTGGAGGTTAATTACCAGACGTATTAGAGGTGAACGTGCTTAGAAAAAACATGTTTAAAAATTTAAAAAAATATAAAAAACTTTTTTCTCTCATTTTTTTTTGTTGAATTGGAAAAATTTTAAAATCAATATTAGTTTAA
Organism: Brachionus rubens; assembly: GCA_022207745.1. NCBI lineage: Eukaryota > Metazoa > Rotifera > Eurotatoria > Ploima > Brachionidae > Brachionus > Brachionus rubens. Next base: position 2,480,343 of record JAJVHD010000009.1, on the reverse strand, counting down.
GGAGTTAAAAAAATCAATTTTGTACATTTTTTGTTAGATATTTCTCTCTATCTTGTTCAATAAAATTTTCAATGAGCTTTTAATAAGCCAAAAATAAATCATAAACAAAAATTCAATTTTTTTTTAATTTTTATTCCAAAAAATAAATCCCTTAATAAGTCAACCAAAAAATAGAAATGAGAAATGCGACATGTTAATGTTGAAATAATATAAATGTAAGAATGGAAATGTCGCATCTTTACGTTATTAGTTGATAAAGTTAAATTTTTAATACTTTGATCTAATATATGCGTTGAAGAGACAAGGTAGAACTTTATACGGTTTTGGAGGTTAATTACCAGACGTATTAGAGGTGAACGTGCTTAGAAAAAACATGTTTAAAAATTTAAAAAAATATAAAAAACTTTTTTCTCTCATTTTTTTTTGTTGAATTGGAAAAATTTTAAAATCAATATTAGTTTAAGGAGTTAAAAAAATCAATTTTGTACATTTTTTGTTAGATATTTCTCTCTATCTTGTTCAATAAAATTTTCAATGAGCTTTTAATAAGCCAAAAATAAATCATAAACAAAAATTCAATTTTTTTTTAATTTTTATTCCAAAAAATAAATCCCTTAATAAGTCAACCAAAAAATAGAAATGAGAAATGCGACATGTTAATGTTGAAATAATATAAATGTAAGAATGGAAATGTCGCATCTTTACGTTATTAGTTGATAAAGTTAAATTTTTAATACTTTGATCTAATACTGTGGCTCCTTTAATAAAAGTTTTCCTAGTTTAAAAAAAAGAATCCACTGGTAAATTTGTATTCACAAAAAATTCTGATTCTATCACTAATTTTTCTTTACCTGTATCAGGGGCTAGGAGGAAAGCAAATTTTGTACAGAGGGGGTTTTGAAAAAAAATACTCATTTGGGGATCTACCCTACCGTAATTCCGTGTTTAAGGACGCGTGCATTAATACCCAAAGTCATATGTGAAGTGCATGCACTGACATTAACCTCTTCCATGTTAAAAAAAAACCATTTTAGGTGTGACGCACTATATGTGCAACTTTGGGTATTAACGTGTGATACTAATTGAAAAATCAATCATAAATGTTGAGTTAATAGTCAAAATTCCTGGTTTAGTGCAACACTTTTGTTTACAATTTTTGGAAATTAAAAAAAAAAATATTAAAATATATTATTTTAAAATTTAATTTTAGATGCTGTCATAAAAGACGATTCGGAACAATATTAAAAAAATATAAAAAAAGTATTGAATTAATTATAAGAGCGGCTTTTAAAGGCATAATTTAATTGAAAAATTGACTCGATTTGAAAATTCTAATTAGATATTTTGTTTTTTGAGCCCTTTTTCCTACAAACACTCCCATCTTTGTTATAAACAACAACCGGAGTAAAATCGACTGAATTTGAATTTAATGCATTTCTAAATTTTTGACCATTAACTCAACATTTATTATTGATTTTTCAATTAGTATCACACGTTAATACCCAAAGTTGCACATATAGTGCGTCACACCTAAAATGGTTTTTTTTTAACATGGAAGAGGTTAATGTCAGTGCATGCACTTCACATATGACTTTGGGTATTAATGCACGCGTCCTTAAACACGGAATTACGGTAGGGTAGATCCCCAAATGAGTATTCTTTTTCCTAATGAGTAACCACCCCATTTACATCAAAAAATAGAATGAAATAATGAAAAATGATCTCTTTGAACTTTGTTTAACGAATTAATGGTTGTTCTAAAATTGCCAAAAATGGAAACGTTTCTTACATTTAATTTCAATTTTTATTTGAATTATAAAGGGATTTCTTTTGAAAATTCAACTCTTCTGACCATCTAAAGTACTCACATCAGAATCGATCAAAATCTTCAAGACTAAGTTTATCCTATAGATCAATCGCATATTATTGAAAGCAATTAAGTCAGGGTGTAATCGGCTGGTTTATTACGATAATAGTTTAGGGTTCCGGTATTTCGGGGTATGAATATTTTGTATTTTTAGCAAACACCATCACCAATCTGGCGTTTTCCTATTTATGTTTACGATGAATTTCCATCTATTTTTGTGACCCCCTTGGTTGAGCCCCCCCCCCCCATCTGAAATTGTCTAGCTACGCCACTGATGATATCATGTGTAGACCCGTGGAGTGTTGGTTTCAAAACTGGCTTGGATTTGACGGATACATATGTGACAGGTTAATTTCCGGGACTGTATTACTGATCAGAAGTTATAAAAAAATTTTCAATTTCGTCTTTAAAATTGAACTCGGGTCGGAAAACAAATTGGTTTTTCATAATGTTTATATTATATTAATCCTATGCAATAGATGTTTTTTTTTTCTCGGTGTAAAATGTAAAAATAATGTCACTTAAATTCCTAACAACAGTCAGGATTTTAAAGCTAATTCGCTTCTACTTTATTAAGCCTTTTAAATTTCCAGACGATTAAATATAAGATTTAAGGGATTAAAAATCGCTTAAAAATAAAAGCAATTAAAAATAAATGAGAAAATTTCATTTATTTATACAATCGATCAAACAAAAAATCAAAATTTAAATAACCGAATGAAATCATTTTGAAACTCAAATATCAAAATCAAATAAAAATTTTGTTTGAATTTATGAAATAAAGTCTCTTTAAGTCCAAACTAGATTACCGCGATTACTACGAAGAATCAGATCTCCAAGAAAACGTGGTCATAGCCAAAGACGGTTACAGTGTAAATTAATACTACTACTACTACTAAGTCAATCTTTTAATCAATCAAGACACTTTTCAATTTTTATTTTGGCCAATTATCAATTGACTTGCCCCGCATTTTTATTTATTAAAATTTACACCTTCTAAATTGGTCGTATTTACGACAAGACTCCTTTTTTTGATTTAGTGTTATTCAAATTAAGGTTATTTTGCAGCATAAGCGATTGCTTATGCTCCTCCTACCCCCATGCTTGTCCCTTTCTAATCTTCATGATGGAAAAATGCAGAAAAATAGAAAGTGTTAGAACAACGTAAAATTTGAAAACTAGTGTGTTCGGGTGCTAGAATAAAGTGTGAGAGGTGCATTGGGATTAAAGAATTATGTGTGAGAAGGGTGTTAAGTATAAAGGTTTCTTTACAAATAGTTAAATCTAAATAACGAGTTAACTTACACCCTTCTAATGCTAACAATTTAAGAACCTAACGTTTAGTAACTCAAAATTACTGTAATATTTAAAAGATATAGACTTTAGACTCAAGTCGATTTGGTAAAAACTTAAAGATTCAGACTTTTTCGGCTTGTCTCCGACTGAGAGCAATTTTGAGTCTCAGCGATTTTCGATTTGTCTTTTCGCTTGATTTCCGATTGGGTGGTCATTTTTCTAAAACTTTGAAAATTTGAAATATGTTTTTTGAGTCCTGAATTCAATTTAATTGTTAAAACTCTGGATCTTCGAAAGTGTAATGTCTCTAAAATATCTTGAGCAAAATGTCCGTATTAAAGTTTTTAAATCGATTATCCGAATTTCAATTAATCTTTTATATTGAGTGATGACTCTCCATAATCGATTATATTCGATTTTTTATTCTACGAAAATCTATTTTTATAAAAAAATAATTAAAAAAAAATAGTTTTGGATACTTCGTTTCGGTAAGTTACACCTAAGTTGGATGAGACGCTTGAGTCAAACTTAACAAAAAATTTCATTATTCGAAAAGAATTAGTCATTGAAACGTATTTATTAATAAAAAAATAGGTAAAAATACTAATCGTACTAAGAAAAAAGAAAGAATCAAAAATTTTGGTATTGGTTTAAAATTCGTAGAAATTACTAATCGAATCATACTGGAACCGTACAGTTTTAAGATCTAGATTTAGAAACTAAAAGTTTCAAATAATTGATCTACGACTCTTTTTTGGTTTTAAAGGAAAGATTATCCATACTAACAAAATCGCTCAAATAATTGACATCTTTCAGAATTTACTAGTAAAAATGACTGTTTTTTTTTATTTTTACCAAAATTTCCAAAAAATTATCGTATACCTGTTAAACCGAATTTTTTTCTTTTCTTATTTTACGGTAATTTACGTAAATTTTAGTAAAATCCTCCTATCTAATCACCAGGGTTTGTTTTAATATGCAAGTTCAGCGGCTATCATATGCAACTTGATATGCGACTTATTTGAGGAAATTATGCGAATTTAAAATGAAAAAATATGTGAAAATATGCAATTAAATGCAAAAATATGCGATTTTAATTCAAGTTTTTTGTTAAAAGGTCTATGATTTCGAAAATTTAGATGAAGTTTAGATTTTTTTTTGGAAAATATTTTTGACCCTGATGATGGAATTTTTTTTTATTCAATATTATTTCAAAAAATAGAAAAAAAAGCCAGATATGCAATTATATGCGAGAAAAATATGCAATAATATGCAATTATATGCATTTATATGCAAATGCATATCGTTAGTAGACGTAAAAATGCAACATACGCGACTTTAGCTAAATATGCAATTATATGTTGTTGCATATAAAAACAAACCCTGCTAATCACCACAAAAAAGTTTTAATTATTTATTTAAAGGTTTCTAAGATAAAAAATAAAATGAGTTTAAAAATGTAAGTTACCCCAATGATTTGATTTTGGAAAAAAACAAGTTTTTTCTTGAAGATTTACCAAGCCTCAAGTAAAGACATGTACAATTACTACTACCAACGTTTAAATGGTGAAACCGGCAAGGAGTAAAAGCTACGATGCCTTTTCCGAATTAGGTTAGCAGCTATTCTATTCCGTAGTTACAGCATTGCCAAGTTAAGTAAAAATACAGAACAATTTTGAATGATTAAGAGTTGTGATGATTAAACAAATAACGAAAAGGAGTTTTTGTTATTCTTTTAAACTGTGCCGTTTTAAAGATAATTTTAAAATCATTTTCTGACTGAAATTAAAAACTTAGAGGTATCCAAAAGTTTTGACGATTTTATTGTTTATGTAGATTGCATTCATTATTTCGGACACTTTTTATGTACCTACGTGAAGAAAAATCTCAGTTCTCAGAAATTTTCGGTTCTTAGAAACTTCTTAGAACAAAAACTTTTCTGTTCTCAGATGTTCTCACTTATTCTTAGTTGTTCTAAGATATTATTAGAAGATGAACATTTGAGAATGAATGTTCTTTCTGATTTTTAAAGTTTTTGCAATGGATTAAATAGTCAATTTAAGATCATTCTGTCCAAGAATTAAACTAAGAAAAAATGTGCTTTCTCGCGCCAAAATTATGAATAAATTTTTTTGAACTTCTAACATACAGTGCTGGTCGTTCACGAATTAACTCTGTTACAGTCTCGTTTACCTTAGATCAAAACGTTAAATTTTACTCAAATGAGTAACCAACTCAAAGGTTATGTCTAAATTTAACTTTTGCGATTAGAACTGCTCCTATCTTTTTTTACCAGCTGCTTTCGTATAATGAAAGTTTAAATTATAATTATAAATTTTCTTTAAATTTTAAGAAATTGAACCTTTCTCTTTTATCTCAAGCAAACTTTTAACCTCTGGTTTTCACGGGTCATTCTACTCACCATGGTGGTGATTTTTTTTAAATCATACGAAATTAACCAAGAAACATGAAGAATTTCAACTTATTTTAAAAGTTACAAAATGAAACTCATCTTAATTTCTAAAAATACTGGATACGACACTAAAATGCTTTTTATTAATACATTGTGCTCTAGTTCAAAATATAGTAAAAGTTCAGGACAAAGACAGCCAACAAAATCTGAATTTTATTTCAGATCAAAAATAAAATTCTTGCTTATTGGTATTGAAATAAGTGTATCTTGAAGTATTTTTTTAATAATTTTGTTTCATTTGATTAAATTTTTTTCAAAGAATAGGCTCATATCATTATGTTCTTAAATTAATTCTGTACACGTAAGTATATTTTGCTTTTTCCGCTAGACATCAGTTTCGACTGAATATCGAAATTCGGCCCCATGAAAATTCGAAAATTGTCGGTCTGAAAATTTCCTCACCAGACATTAAAAATGACCCCCTACTGTTACAGTCTCGTTTACCTTAGGTTCATTTTCAACATCTGTCGAATAAAGGTTTAAACGAACATTCGTGAACGTTCGCCGAATGGAAAAAACATAAATTTCCATTCGTGACGGTTCGTGGGATTCGTGGCCATTCGCGTTCTTAAAAAAAAAAATTTTCACGAACGTTCACGAATGTTCGTTTAAACCAATATTCGACAGATGTCGAAAATGAACCTAAGGTAACTTGGTTACTCATTTGAGTAAAATTTAACGTTTTGATCTTTTTACGCTTCTGATAGAGAATAGACAAAAACGAACTTTGAAAAGTTTTGTGCCGTTGATCCGTTCAAATTTTCTTTTTTTCCTGAAGCATCATTTTAAATGAAATTATAGAAGAGTCTGAATTAATGTCTCCTACAGTACTACTACTACTATAACTTTTACTTTAGACCATTTAAAATTAAATACGGTATTTGAAACTCTAAGGAATATATCAATACGTTTGACTTGCAATTTAGTAAGTACAGCAATCGGCACATATGAAAAACTTTCCGATCGTTATAAAAATTATAAAGATATTCTTAAACTAAGATGGGCAGATAATCTTTAAATAAAAGACATAGAGATTCTCTACGAATTTTGATGGCTGATTAAAAACGTACGAATAAAATCAATTATATGAATATTTAAGAATCGAATGCTTATACAGTCAAACCTCGTTAATCCGTATGAAAATAGCCCCATCAAATCGTCATACAGATTTAAAATATACGATTTAAGGAGGTATTTTCTATTGAAAGGAATTACAGTTAGCCTGTGATTTCTATACGAGCTAAAAAGGTATACGGATAAAAGTGGAAACGGATTAACGAGGGTTGACTGTAATGGTTTGCGAACCTTATATCGTTTTATTTATCATACCAAAATAGACTCAAAGTGAAATTTTCAAGAATCAGAGATTTCTAAATCACTTAAAGATCTCTAAACCATCTCTAAATCAACACATCCGACCCTTCATTAGCTGACTCTGCCAAACTGAAATTTAATTCAACATCTGAGAGATCATTCTAATTGAGGAATTTTTTGTTCATCTAAATTTTGTTCACATATTATGTGACCAGCGTTGTTCACCTATTTCTTAAAAAAAATTTGGTCACATAAGACCTAAGACCCAAAAATCGTAACAGTTTGTAATGTAAGCATTCTTGATCGAATTCTTTGCATCTCTCAATTTGTCACTAAAATGCGGAAACGAAATGGTAGTTAATTTTTTTAAAAATTATCTAAGGAATTTACCGTAACCGAACTATTTTTAACTCAAAATTAATTAATCGTTCAGGCGTAATCGTTCGGAATTTTGTATTTTATAACATAAAACACCAAGTCAGGAGATTGTCAGCTTTAGACAACTGTTCTTTCACCTATAGACAACTATTGGTCCGGTAAAAAGCTATTTTAACCAAAAGTAATAGTAAATAGCTTTTTTATTTTAAGTAAGAAGAAATATTATGATTGATCAGAATTTTAAATCGAACAAGAACTTTTGGAACATCAATTTTAAAATAAATACAGGCAGGGTTTAGTAATTTATTATTTTTCCTACACGACGCCGGAGTGGGTGGGTATTTTAGATGGTCAGAAAAGTTGAATTTTCAAAAGAAATCCCTTTATAATTCAAATAAAAATTGAAATTAAATGTAAGAAACGTTTCCATCTTTGGCACTTTTAGAACAACCATTAATTCGTTAAACAAAGTTCAAAGAGATCATTTTTCATTATTTCATTCTATTTTTTGATGTAAATTTTGGGGTGGTTCGATAAAATTCTTTGAGATGGGGAAAATTTTCGCTAGGGTAGATCCCCAAATGAGTATTTTTTTTTAAAAACCCCCTCTGTACAAAATTTGCTTTCCTCCTAGCCCCTGATACAGGTAAAGAAAAATTAGTGATAGAATCAGAATTTTTTGTGAATACAAATTTACCAGTGGATTCTTTTTTTTAAACTAGGAAAACTTTTATTAAAGGAGCCACAGTATTAGATCAAAGTATTAAAAATTTAACTTTATCAACTAATAACGTAAAGATGCGACATTTCCATTCTTACATTTGTATTATTTCAACATTAACATGTCGCATTTCTCATTTCTATTTTTTGGTTGACTTATTAAGGGATTTATTTTTTGGAATAAAAATTAAAAAAAAATTGAATTTTTGTTTATGATTTATTTTTGGCTTATTAAAAGCTCATTGAAAATTTTATTGAACAAGAAAGAGAGAAATATCTAACAAAAAATGTACAAAATTGATTTTTTTAACTCCTTAAACTAATATTGATTTTAAAATTTTTCCAATTCAACAAAAAAAAATGAGAGAAAAAAGTTTTTTATATTTTTTTAAATTTTTAAACATGTTTTTTCTAAGCACGTTCACCTTTAATACGTCTGGTAATTAACCTCCAAAACCGTATAAAGTTCTACCTTGTCTCTTCAACGCATATACAACGTCCATAGCAGTGACTGTTTTACGTTTAGCATGCTCAGTGTATGTGACAGCATCTCTGATTACGTTTTCCAAGAAAACTTTGAGTACACCACGAGTTTCTTCGTAGACCAAGCCGGACAAACGTTTAACACCACCACGACGCGCTAATCTTCTAATGGCTGGTTTAGTAATACCTTGAATGTTATCACGTAAAACTTTTCTGTGTCTTTTGGCACCTCCTTTTCCTAAACCTTTACCACCTTTACCACGTCCGGACATTTTTTATTATCGTTTAATTGAAATCTAACAAAAAAAGGAAAATTAAGCTTTGAAAAAAAAATTTTAAAGTTGAAAATTTAAAACAAAAATGAAATGATTTGAAATTTGTTTTGAGTGAAAAAAAATCTTAATACAGTCTAAAAGATGATGAAGTCACATCTAATAGGAGTGCTTACTTAGCGCTTTTATTGCAAGCTTTTATAATTAGCTTTATTGAATTTAGTTTTCACTTTATATTTTGCAAACAAGAGAAGGATTTAACTAGAGCTCTATTAACATTTAATGTTAATCTGAACCTGATAAGTGAATGACTTTTTTATTAATTTTATAAATCCAGTGAATGCTGAACTAATTTTTCATTTTTTTCAAAAGATTCGAAATTGATAAATTTAGTTCTTTCTTTGTCTCAATATTAAATGCTAAATTAAGACTTGAATTTATCCAAAAATCTAACATGAACAACATCTAAAACACATTTGAAAACTCTTAAATGATAAAAAAAACTATTCACTGAATACAAATAAATATCAGCTGCAATTGAAATTCAATTCTAATTTATGGTTTTTGAATTGGCGAATTCCAAGCATGCTAGTCTTCATTATGCTGGGGTGAGGATTGAAAAAACATAAAAAAAGTGAACACCTAAAATTAACACATAAATTTTTTTTTTGATGATAGGGCATAAAGCAAAATTTTTAAATTTTTATTTAAGTTTTAGAAATTAGAAAACCTTTGACTTTTCATGAAGGAAATCTTTAGATAAAAGTCAGCGAGCCTTCTAAAAAGGAAATCGTCAATTTTGAAGCTTAAAAGATGCTAAAATCTTTGAGCAATCTTTTAAATTTAAAAGTCAAAATTGAAAACTTAATTTATGAAAGATTTTAAGTTTTAAAATTTTGGGATTCTTTTGAGCCATGAATTTTGATATTGTCAGCTGCATTTATTCAAACTTTAACTTTTTAAAATTAAATTTTCTCAAAATAAATTGTAAAGATAACTTAAACTTTTAGGTGATCTGAATAGACCAGAATTTTATGTTTTATTCCCATTTCTAGGTCTCTAACTTTCTAAAAAAAATAATTTATGTGGGATTCACTTTATTTATGTATTTTAATCTTTTTTTATGTTTATTCAATCCTCACCCATTATGCTGCTAATAATTTTAGCTTTAAGGCTCGAAATTTTACTTAGCATTTTTTCGGAAAGTCTTTTCTCTTTATAAGAGCTGTCATCAATATTTATCCTTTTAGAGCCCTTTAGATACATGATAACTCACTAATAATTCGATTTGGTTATTTATTTATGTTTTTAATTAGATAATTCTTTCATTTCTTTCTCGTAGAATCAAGCATGCATAAAAAATAAAGAGACACCCGAAATATAAGAAAACTTATGTCGAAATGTATTCAAGTCAGTAGTGAATTTTGCCAAAAATATATTTGTTTTATTTGAATCTGCAACCTGCCAAAGACCGGGTTGTTGGGAGGACTGGCTACACCAATATAGCTGATGAAGGAATTTATTATCTAATCCATTTCGGAAGCTTTTTCAAGCAATTGTTCTCATTCTAGAATTTAGTGAAATAATGAAAATTTGATAAAAATTAAGATGTAATATAACATTTAACATTTGCATTGTACTTTAATTGTCTTGAAAAAATTTTAAAAAATCTTTTACAGTCGAACCTCTCAAGTCCGACCAAATCGGAAAGTGAAAATTTTGCCGATTTTTCGAAATTGCCGGATTATAGATTCAATTATAATTTATTAAAATGGAGATGGGAAATCGAAAAATTATTTGGCAATCGAATTTGCCGGATTAGAGAGGTTCGACTGTAATTAGATCTTTGAATACCTATAAATAGCTAGCTTTATAAAGTCTCGTCTTCATTTGTCAATCGATAAGGGCTTTATGTTTATGACTTCAATTTTATCTTTTTGATTAGAACTTTCTTATCTCAGTATTTTAAAGCATAAAAAATATAATTGAAAAAAAGGTGCCATTTGTACATAAAAGGATTTCTGTAAATAGTGTTATCGTTCGAAACATTCTAAAATTCTCATACTCCAAGCGCTGTTGAAAAAAGCCAGACAGTCTCCGGGTCTTCAGAGAGGATCCAATAAAGGTTGAGTTAGATCAGAGACCTATAGATGTATACCATCGGACATTTAAAGAATTGAACATTTTAAGATTTAAGGAGACAAGATGTAAAGTAAAAACTATTCAAGATTGATTTTCAAAATTTTCTTTCGAGTAAAGTGATGGCTTAAAAAGATCGATATTGAACAATAAAACACATCGCCGCCCTCCCATTTTCACATCCAGGCTTGCGACTGGCCGCGGCATGGTTACGGCGATATTTTTTCTTTCTAAATTGATAATACCTTAAAGCAAAAAAAATGCTCAACTAATTTTTAAAAATAAAATCGCAAAAAAACTTACCTTTAAACAAACGACTAGTCGCCCTCCCATTTTCACATCCGGGCTTGGGACCGGCCAAGGAATTGTTACGACTATGCTACTGCCGTCCACTCCAGTAACTGTGGGACGTTCATTATAAACAGCGCCACTCATCCGAGCCGAAGCTGCGAACTCTACAACTAACCTGACTAGCTTGGAACCACAAACCAAGCGATTGATGATTATAGTTTTCATCTTTATTTAATCCACAGTATTGCCATCATCAATCTTCAATTATGAAACAACAAATGGCCTTTTTAATATATTTAATGAGGAATAAATTCTCGTATTTTTAAAATTTAACTTTTGCTTAAAAATGGGAACACATTCTTAACGGGAATAAATTCATTGAGCGAATAAATTATACGGGAACAAATTCAACGAGATAAAAAGGGAACAAATTGATAAAGACCTTTCAAAATGTTGTATCTTATAACAAACGATTTTCAACTTTATGTTTGTCCTTTCATTAACTATTGCTGCGAAAAAATTTCTATTTTTAAGCAATAGTAAGAGTAACTGGCGTTTGCGAAATAATTTTTAAATATTTACAATCTTGGTTCAAATTATAAGTAAGAAGAAATTTTATGATTTACTTAAATTTTTAGATCGAATAAGAATTTTTGGAACATCAGGTTAAAATTTGGGCTTTGTTGCTTGTACGGTCAATTAACATTTTGTCTAATAGTGTTCAATTATCTTACATCATTAGGAGTCAATTAAATTAAATGGACACTTTTTTTCTTACCTGGGCGACACATTTTTCTGTCTTTTGGTTGACTTAAGAGGGATTGAATTATTGGAGTAAAAATTAAAATTAAAAGTCTGAATTTTTGTTTAAGATTTATTTTTGGCTTATTAAAAGCTCATTGAAAATTTTATTGAAGAAGAGAGAGAGAAATATCTAACAAAAAATGTACAAAATTGATTTTTTAACTCCTTAAACTAATATTGATTTTTAAATTTTTCCAATTCAACAAAAAAAAAATGAGAGAAAAAAGTTTTTTATATTTTTTTAAAATTTTTAAACATGTTATTTTCTAAGCACGTTCACCTCTAATACGTCTAGCCAATTGGATATCTTTAGGCATAATGGTGACACGTTTGGCGTGAATGGCACACAAATTTGTATCTTCGAAAAGACCTACCAAGTAGGCTTCACTGGCTTCTTGTAAAGCAGCTACAGCTGACGATTGAAAACGTAAATCTGTTTTAAAATCTTGGGCAATTTCTCTTACCAATCGTTGAAATGGTAATTTACGAATCAACAATTCGGTACTTTTTTGATATTTACGAATTTCACGTAGAGCTACAGTACCTGGACGATATCTATGTGGTTTCTTAACTCCACCAGTAGCTGGTGCACTTTTACGCGCAGCTTTAGTGGCTAATTGTTTACGTGGAGCTTTACCACCGGTTGATTTACGAGCTGTTTGTTTTGTTCTGGCCATTTTGAATTATTTTCGAAAATAAAAATTTTTTCTGCTTTTTTTTTCTAAAAGAAAATTTTGATACAGTTAAAATGAAGACTAGAAACAAAAAAGAGAAATTTCTTTTTTCAAAAAAAAAACAACATGTAATGATTCTAAACTCGTATTAGTTGATTTAACAAAAAAAAGCACACTGTGTGGTTTTTAAAAACCCACCTCTCTCCATTAACACACTTACTATACAAACACGTTATTTTGGCTCGTAGTTTATAGTCAAATGCTTTACCTACATTATTTTTTTTCTGAGTTCTAAGTTTGATAACTCAGAAAGAGTAAAAATTAATTTCTAAGTTAACATTCTAAGTTAGAACTAAGAAAATTTTTTGAATTAAAATCTTTTTCAACATGATTCTAAGTTATTTTTTGGGGTAATCGATTTCAAAGAAAACGATTTTTATGTCTATTTCTTTGTAGAGGCCATCCTTTTTAGGAGAAGTTTTTAGGAGACTGGGGTGAAGTTTTAACGTGAGTTAAAAAAAAATTGAATTAGTTAAAAAAGATATTCAATAAAAAAAAAATCTAACTCAATTTTTTTTTACGCAAACAATGTAAAAAAATTGAAATAAAATTATCTACACTAACGCTTGGTTGCGTTTAGTCCTAAAAGAGCCATGGCAGTCGTTTCTTTGAACCATTCCAAAAACTTCTCTGTCAATAATCGATTTAAAAATATTGATCGTATTTGCATTCACCGCACTTGCTGATAATTTATTCCACGCTTCAACCACTCTGTTTGTTAAGAAATTGTAACGATATAACCCTTTACGATTTATTTCTCTTACCAATCGTTTGTCGTTTTTTCTCCTTAGATTTAGAGACAAACTTCTAGCAAAATTAACTCCTCTCGTCAACTTTATGTTTTCATGATTATGAACAATTTTGTAAATTTGGATCAGATCACCCCTTAGCCTTCTTTCTTCAAGACTTAATAAGTGCTTGTGCTTAGTGCTTAACAATTGCTTGAAAAAGCTTCCGAAATGGATTAGATAATAAATTCCTTCATCAGTTATATTGGTGTAGCCAGTCCTCCCAACAACCCGGTCTTTGGCAGGTTGCAGATTCAAATAAAACAAATATATTTTTGTCAAAATTCACTACTGACTTACACAATTACATACACAAGTACAATCAGCCCAAAGTGACTTGAACAAGTCAACAAGTTCAAGCACTTCAAACATAATTGCAACAAAGCCTAGTGTAAATTTGGACCAGTCAAACAACATTAAGTCATCGACTGAGACCAAGACCAATCTATGTGTTAACCATACACAAGTACAATCAACCCAAAGTGACTTGAACAGGTCAACAAGTTCAAGCACTTCAAACATAATTGCACCAAAACCTAGTCAAAATTTGGACGAGTCAAATAAGATCATTTATTCGATCCAAACGTACTCTTCTCAAGTAATCGAGCTAACCGATGATGTTATTGTGACCCAAAATAATGACCCGGTAGTTATTCAAGGCTTCAACTTTAAAATTAGTCAAAGTGATTTACACTCCCTTACTAGTGGTGATATGCTCAAAGATAATATTCTTAATTATTATCTTAATCTCTTATGCAACAATCTCGGCAAAGAAAAATTTGGCACAATCGATTCAGTTCTTATTTCTAAGATTTTATCAACTGATCACAGAGGAATATTAAAATCTTTAGACAGATATAATTTGACCAGTTTTCAAACTATCTTCTTTCCTCTTTTTTGTCAACAGAAATCATTGGGCTCTTTTGGTCTTTGACATTCGAAAAAAATACGTCGTTTATTTTGATTCGTTACTCAAAATGAACAATTCTGATGTTAAAAAGATTGTTTCAACTCTCTCAAAATACATTAAAGTACTTAATGGTGCAACTGTTTGGAATTTATCTCAAAATAGTTTGGCCCCAAGGCAGAAAGGTCAATTGGATTGTGGTGTCTTCGTATGCCAATATGCAAAATATTATGCAAAATAATCGATTTAAATCAAGATGATATTTTAAACAAGCGCTTAGTAATGGCTAATGAATTAATAAGTTTTGAAATCAAATCAATTACACTAAATCCAAAAGCAAATTAACAACCTAAGTGTAAACTTCAAATGAATAATGAAATATATCTTAGCAATCTTAAAAAATTTAGTAACGATGATTCAAAATTCAATATCCTCCACTTAAATATCAACTCAATCTTAAATCATCTATGTGATGTTCATAACATACTTGACTCGAAATTGTTTGACATTGTCTTCTTTTGTGAAACGAAATTAGATGAAAGCTACCCGAACTCATTCTACAAGAGCGACCACTATTTTAAAATTAGACTAGATAGAACAAGACATGGCAGCGGCTTAATTGTGTTTATTAGGGTTCGTACTCTTAGAGAAATCCTGTAATCGATTAGATAAAGAGCTTAATCGTAAGAAAAAAAATTAGATCGAACTATTAATTGTTTCATTATTTTGCTTTTGTTCCGAATTATTTTAGTTGCATGGAAAAATTTTAGTAAAAATGAAAAATATTATTTTGAATTTCAACTGAATTTTTTCATTAAATTAATTCTCTTCCGTCGAAAAACTTGAAACTGAAAACTTGACCCCTTTTTATGTTGGATGTTTAAGCGAGGTCAAAAAATATAAACGTAGTGGTCTAATCGAAGACAAAGAAAACTTGGATTTCTACAACAGTTCATTTAAAATTTATCATGATGAAAAGTTAATAGAATACTTTAAAGACAAATCAATCAATGATTTCAAAAATTCAAAAAAATTTTGGGAGTCGTCTAAAATCATTGTTAGATCAGACAAGTCAACTTCAAATCCGATAAATCATGTGATACATAATGGCAGAACATCTGAAGACAAGAAGAATTTATGGATCACCTTCAACTATTTTTTTACCTCGATCTCCTCAACATCTGAGTGCTCACTTGAAGAAGCCTCATATTTTGTCAGTGAACAACTAAAAAATAGCTGTCAAGATGACCAAGGATTCAAGTTTAGCTTTACTACAGCCTCAGAAATTGAAGAGCTCTTCGAATCTATCCAAACCTCCAGTGGTCCTGGTATAAGCGGTGTACCAACAAAAATATTCAAGGGTTCAACAAAGAAATTCAAGACAATCCTAGCCTATCTGTTCAATTACTCGATCTTAACAAACTCAATCCCGAATGAATGGAAAACTGGGGTAGTGACACCGCTATTTAAGAATAAAGGGTTGAATGAAGATTTAAACAATTATCGTGGCATCTCAATTCTTTCACCAGTAGCTAAACTATTTGAAAAGTTGATACACAAGCAAATACTCGGCTATCTCAATTCGAACAATTTAATTTCAAATAATTAGCATGGATTTATAGCAAATTATAGTTGTAAATCAGCTCTTCACGAAATTATCACTGAAATCAACAGAATAAAAAGGAAGAGGCTTATTGGAATCCTTCTTTTTATCGATTTTAGGAAGGGATTTGATACCGTGGATTCACGGCTATTATTACTCAAATTAAAGAAGCTTGGGTTCTCCGAAACTGCTATTAATCTTTTAAAAAACTATTTCGAAAACCGAATACAATTAGTTAAAATTGATGACTATCTTTCAGATCCATTAGAAGTAAAGCTTGGTGTGCCACAAGGAAGTGTTCTTGGCCCATTGCTCTTCCTCATTTATATAAACGACATAGTTAAGTATCTGGATAACTTTGTTGTTAAACTTTTTGCTGATGATACAACACTCCTACAAACTGCTCCCGATCTTGAGAGTCTCTTAGATAATTTTAATGAGTCAATCAAAAAGTTAATCACTTGGTGCAAGTTTAATCGTATAGATGTGAATTGGAGCAAGGCAAAAATTATGTCTGTAAGCAATAAACGAAATACAGACGTTCCTAAACATGTAACTATCGATCGAAATTGTGTTGAAGTTGTTAACTGTTTTAAATTACTTGGAGTCACAATAGACAACAAGCTTACAGTTCCTTAAATCATTTATTTTGCCTTATTTCGATTAAAGTATGTCACTAATGATCTATTTTCCTAAACGAACAATCCAAAAAATGGCCAATACATATTATTACTCCATCCACAAATTAGTTCACATCAATCTATCAGTTACAAATCTCGAGGACTACAATAAACTTAACAATGAATTGAGTCAATACAACCTCGAGTGTCTTCAACACAGATTAATCAAAAGGATCGCGAAGTTCATCCACAAAATATACAACAATCAATTTTCACCAACTGGATTGAAATCCTAACTGATAAAGAATATTGACCAAAATACTATTGTGTATGATCTAAGAAACAAAAACAAATTCTTTGTACCGTCGAAAGGTAAATACAATGATCATTTGGAATGCACTTTTACTTACTTTTACGCGAAATTTTTGAATGAGTTTTTACTAAAAGAATTGGAACCAAATCACTTCTATAGAAGAATAAAAAATAACGTATACTTATTTATGAAAAATTTGATTTAAACTTTAAACAATGTTACAATTAATGTGCGTTCCCTATAATATGTTTAGCGAAGCGTTAGTGCGTTAATTCAAACGCTTTTTTGCCAATTTGAAAATTCCCTGAGTAAGAAAGTACCATAAAAAAATATATTAGCTTGCAGGAAATTTTAAGAGGAACAAGATGGTTAATTCACTTTTTCATATTTACCTATTCATTAACTAGTACATAGCCCTCAAATATAAGCAAAAAGTTAAATTTTAGATTAAATTTTTGATTTTTGCCAATTTGAAAATTCCCTGAGTAAGAAAGTACCATAAAAAAATATACTAGCTTGTAGCAAATAAAAAAAGCAACAAAATTGTGTATTCATTCATTCAAAAAATTCAAATTTCAACCAGAAAATGTATCTATATTACTATTGTGTAACGGAACGAACGTTCACTAACATTCCCCGTCTTTTTAAATTTCCCATAGTTCACCGAATTTCACAGTAATTCTTCAGAGTTCACCAAAGTTTCCTATAGTTCATTAGAAAATTATTTTTGGTTTTTATCGGGGTCATAGATATCTAGAAATTTTCAAATTACACTACAAACTTTAAAAAACGAATATAGTTTTTTTTTAAATTATGCTATTGATAGACTTGGCTTAATTTTAAATTCTAATTTCGGATTTCGGTATTTTAAAAGGAAATTGATATTTACAGTGAGAAATATGAAAAACTACGGTGAATTTCGGTTAGATATATGGTACTTCGGTCAGATTTAAAAGGTTCATGAAAATTCATAACAGTAACACGTGAATGGACACAACAGTACATACTTACGTGTAGAGATAGAAATGGGAAAAAATATGTTTCTTTAATTTTTTATTTGAAGAGTTATAAACAAAATAATAATTCTTTCAAATGATTTATTAAAACTTATATTTAATATAAGGCGTAGATCCAACGGAAAAATATAGGTAAATCACGTATACTTTCGGAAGCATAAATTTAGAGCTTTAGTGTTACTCAAAACTAAGTGCAATGAACTTGCTATTTTTAATTTGAAAAATTTCTTTTTTTTTAAATTCAACTTATTGGCTTATTTTCTTAATTAATTACAGGACATTGGCAAAATAAATAAATTAATTAATTAATCTTTTTTTAAAAAAAGATTCAACGGGAGAGAGACAAGTACAATGCTGCCTTTAAAATATTAAAGACAATGCGGCTATTATATGCTGATCATGCAAAGGTAAAGAGACAAGCCAACAAGGGAACATATTATAACCCTTCCAATTGTAATTCATTAATTTTAATTTCTCAATTAAATAACGTCAGGCTCGATAAATATGACATGTCACTAAAATTGAGTGCTTGAGTTTAGTGATTTGTCATATATTAACGGACACTGAGTTTTCAAAATCTGTGAATTCGCTATTAATGGCATGTCATTAAAAGCGAAAATTGAAAATTTCAGAGAAATCCAGTAAGTGAGATTTTACCGTATTCCCTCGTTCAATATTGCTGCACCACAAGTTAAGACACGCCTTTGGACCATGCACCAAAGTACATCTCGCCCATGCTATAACATTGTTAACTTTAAGCGCATGCTCAAAAAAATAAAAAATAATTTTTTTGAATTATGCGTTTGGTGCAGCACCAAAGATTAAATTTTTTTTTGTGTTTTAATTGAAATTTTATAAAAATAGTGCAGCACCAGAACTCGAATTTTGGTATTTTTTTTAATCGAAAATATAAAAAATGAATTTTTTAATATTTTTTTTTTCTTAATCTTTGGTGCTGCACCAAACGCATAATTCAAAAAAATTATTTTTTATTTTTTTATTTAAAATCGAGTCTTGATGACGCATTAAACTAAGACTTTCAGTGTTTGATGCGGACCTAACGCGTGATTACGCTATTAGAGCATGCGCTTAAAGTTAACAATCTTATAGCATGGGCGAGATGTACTTTGGTGCATGGTCCAAAGGCGTGTCTTAACTTGTGGTGCAGCAATATTGAACGAGGGAATACGGTACGTTATTTCATTCAATTTAATTTTATCAATTGGAAGGGTTATAATATGTTCCCTTGTTGGCTTGTTAGCTTGGAGAAGCTTTTGCTTGATGGGCAAGCAAAAGCCTGCAAAAAACTGCTATAGCCATTAGGTTCTACTCGATTTTCGAGTCGCAGTTAAACTACTACTACTACTAAAAAGAATTGTTTTCTTTTAAACATTTTGTTTGTTTTTTTTTAAATTGGGATAAAATCAAAGAATAATAGAAAAATTTTGTACTCAAAAAAATTTGTTTAAAAAATTTTCAATATTTTTGCATTGTTAAAAAAATCAATTTATAAACTTAAAAAATTATTTATTTTTTTTCAAAAATTAATCCCTCAACTTCCCAATTGACCTTTTTGGACCCCTTTAAAAAAAAATTTTTATAAGCTTTTAAATTGATCAAAGAGTTGTTTTTAGAAGATTTCAATCAAAAGCTTAACTCTTATCCGTCAAAAGGTAATTTACAATCATTAAAGACAAACGTGGGTCATTTTTGACCCACCATTCAATTTTTAATACGTATACAATAAAAATAATGAAAAAATTTAATTTTTAAATTGGGTCAAAAATGACCCACTTTGGTCTTTAATGATCAGTCGGGTCATTAGAGACCCACCTTTGGACGGATAAGGATTAATGAATACCTATACATAACATTCTATAAAACTATAAATAACATTCGTCCTACGCTTTAAAGACATAAAATTTGACTATTCACATATTTTGTTTTTAAGCCAACGATTCAAGTCCCCTGTTCATTCATTCAAAAGCATTTGACTATAAACTGCGAGCCAAAAAAACGTGATTGTATAGTAAGTGTGTTAATGGAGAGAGGTGGGTTTTTAAAAACCACACAGTGTGCTTTTTTTTGTAAAATCAACTAATACGAGTTTAGAATCATTACATGTTGTTTTTTTTTTGAAAAAAGAAATTTCTCTTTTTTGTTTCTAGTCTTCATTTTAACTGTATCAAAATTTTCTTTTAGAAAAAAAAAAGCAGGAAAAATTTTTATTATCGAAAATAATTCAAAATGGCCAGAACAAAACAAACAGCTCGTAAATCAACCGGTGGTAAAGCTCCACGTAAACAATTAGCCACTAAAGCTGCGCGTAAAAGTGCACCAGCTACTGGTGGAGTTAAGAAACCACATAGATATCGTCCAGGTACTGTAGCTCTACGTGAAATTCGTAAATATCAAAAAAGTACCGAATTGTTGATTCGTAAATTACCATTTCAACGATTGGTAAGAGAAATTGCCCAAGATTTTAAAACAGATTTACGTTTTCAATCGTCAGCTGTAGCTGCTTTACAAGAAGCCAGTGAAGCCTACTTGGTAGGTCTTTTCGAAGATACAAATTTGTGTGCCATTCACGCCAAACGTGTCACAATTATGCCTAAAGATATCCAATTGGCTAGACGTATTAGAGGTGAACGTGCTTAGAAAATAACATGTTTAAAAATTTTAAAAAAATATAAAAAACTTTTTTCTCTCATTTTTTTTTTTGTTGAATTGGAAAAATTTAAAAATCAATATTAGTTTAAGGAGTTAAAAAATCAATTTTGTACATTTTTTGTTAGATATTTCTCTCTCTCTTCTTCAATAAAATTTTCAATGAGCTTTTAATAAGCCAAAAATAAATCTTAAACAAAAATTCAGACTTTTAATTTTAATTTTTACTCCAAAAATTAAATCCCTCTTAAGTCAACCAAAAAACAGAAATGAGAAATACGACATGGTAATGTTGAAATAACGTACTGATCGGAGCGTGACGTTTTTCAGCTTTCAGTTGGTACCCATAAATCCATGATGGCTCTTCCAAATCATTAGTTCACGAGAATTCACAAAAGGAACACGTGAATGATCACAACAGTAAATGTCGCTTCTTTACGTTACTAGTTGATACAATTAAATTTTTGATCCTTTGATCTATTTCTGTGGCTTTCTTCGACAAACTAGTTAATTTGTATTCACAAAAAATTCAGAATCTAACACTAATTTTTCTTTACCTAAAATTAACTACTATTTCACTTCCGCATTTTAGGGACAACCTGAGAAATGTAAAGAATTCGAGAACGAAAGCTTACATTATAAACGGTTACGATTTTTGAAATCTTAGGTCCTAATAGACCAGTTTGTCACATAATGTATGAACAAAATTTAGGTGAACAAAAAATTTTTCAATTTCAGCTTGGCAGAGTCAGCTAATAAAGGGTCGGATGTGTTAGGTTCTTTAGCTAATGAAGTGAATGATCTCGGAGATTTCGAGGACGACGATGCTGAATGTGCTAATACGTACGAATCTGAACATCAAGATCAAGATGGTACTGACATAGAATCAAGTAACAAAAAAACAATGTAAAATCAAACTATTTGTTAGACAATACCCGAGATGAGATTTTGGATGATGATTCGAATTTATACCAGTCGAACGATGCACATCGATCAAGTTAAAAAATTTTTGAAAAGAGAGGGTTTAAGTAATTTAAAATAAAATTTTTTGTTGACGTTTTACTTATATTTTGAAAGAATTTTTTGTTCACATATTATGTTACCAGCGTTGTTCACCTATCTCTTAAAAAAATTTAGTCAAATAAGACACCGATTTTTAATTTATTGAGATAAAAACTAATGTTTACCAAGCTAACTATTGATCAAAAATAAAGGAAATAGGTTTACCCTTAAAAAATTTACTTTACTATCTTAGGAGTATTACAGGCCCGGAAATTAACTTGTCAGATCTGGCCAATATCTGACCTTATCTGGTGTCATTTGGTATCATAACATACAGAAAATTCGAAACATACAACGCATTTTACAGTCTCGGAAATTAACTTGTCACATGGTATCATATGATTTAAGCTGATATAAGCTGATAACAGTTGGTATCAGAGTTTATGACCATTATTGTATAATCTACGATCAGCTCCGATCAGTTGAAATCATTTGATATCAGATGAAATCATTACCGTAAAACCCCGCTTTTTGCCCCATGGTCTAAAAACAAAATTTTCGTTTATATCTCGGGGTAAATAGCGAGGTTTTACGGTAAGAGAATTACATACATTATGAATTTCAAACGAATACTGATGTAAACTGATATCTGATGATACCATATGACATCAGATGAGGTCAGATGATATCATAAGATATCTTGTAAAAAGTTAATTTCCGGGACTGAATTACTGATCAAAAATTATAACAGATATTTTTCGATTTTGTCTTGAAAATCGAATTCGGATCGGAAAACAAATTTGTCTTTCATTATGTTTATCCAATGCAATATGTATTTTTTTTCTCGATGTAAAACGTAAAAATAATGTCATTTAGATTCCTAACTACAGTCAGGATTTTAAAGCTTATTCGCTCCTACTTTATTAAGCCTGTTAAATTTCCAGACGATTAAATATAAGATTTAAGGGAGTAAATAATCGCTTAAAAATAAAAGCAATTAAAAATAAATGAGAAAATTTCATTTATTTATACAATCGATCATACAAAATTCTAATGGTTTCAGTAATAAATTAAAATATTTTCTCGACGAACTTATTTATTGTGATCATAACAACAACAACAACAACAACCGTAAGTAGGTAGAGTCAATGTTTAAGTT
Source organism: Brachionus rubens (assembly GCA_022207745.1). Taxonomy (NCBI): domain Eukaryota; kingdom Metazoa; phylum Rotifera; class Eurotatoria; order Ploima; family Brachionidae; genus Brachionus; species Brachionus rubens. The sequence goes on along the minus strand of JAJVHD010000009.1, from coordinate 2,457,497 downwards.
TTAGATAAACTTATCAAGTTGTAGGTTTTTCAAAAACAAAAGCCATAAAAAAAAGATAAGATTTAAAATAAGAAAAAAAAACCTCTTTTATTTGTAAATAGCGCAATTCAACGTAATTGTAGACAAACATAATCAAAATTATGACTCAAAAAATTCAACTTGATTTAATATTATTTAACAAAAAAAAAATTTTATTCAAAAAAAAATTTTAAATTAAAATTAAACTCGAAAAAAAAGAAAAAAAATCATAATTATGTTTAGGTGACATGAATATCTTTTATTTTAGGTTGGTATTACTAAGGTATGTTATTATTATTATGTTTTTTTATTTCTCTTATTCTTTTTTAGAGGGAAATTTATATCGTTATAAAAAATTTCGTAAAAATTTTGAAAAGTTCAAAATTAAACCCTAGAAATAACCCGAGAAGGATTAGACTTTAGGTCTTTGTTTCAATATAAGATTAATTAACAAAAGTCTATTTGGTTTTTGCTTTAGAAAAAAAAGTCTTAATATCAAGTTATTAATCAAAGTTTTTCTCTCTTTTTTCGTTTAAGTCTTACATTACTTGCGACCTAATAAAAATTTTCACCTTGATCTAAATTTTTAGTTTTCGAAAATGTGCAAAAATGTTAAAAAATGATTAAATCTACGCAAAAAAATCAAGGTAACAAAAAAAGAGTAAGATATGGACCGGTTCGTTATGTAAATTTAAAGTTCAATGAGGTAAACTTTTAAAAATAAAAATTAAATTTTTATTAAACTATTTATTTTATTCTAGCCTGTGTGTACTAACACATTTCAAATATCTGAATTATGCCGAAATTGTGGGACAATCCGGATTGGTCCAAACATAGACAAAGGGTATGCTTTATTTTTACACCTCATTAATGCTAAGGAGGAAGTCTAATGCTGAATTTTGAAAGGTTTTAAATATTTGTAGGTTTCCCATGTAATCAAACGTAAATTTAGTTAATGTCTGTAGGAATCTTTATCGGAAAAAAATTCTTGCTTGTTTCTAAAAAAAAGTCCTTGGTGCTTTTGCAATAGAAAAAAAAAACTTGTTATTTAAGTTCCGAGATTTCGTTAAATTCGAATTTCGACTTATAGATGTGCTCCTTTAATTGCTTCTTGTCTCAGTACGTCACGTTACGTAAAACAACGTATTAAGGCTGTGATATAGCGACATCTCACTGATATCACTGGTTTAGTTAATTAACTTAACTTTAGAAAGTTGAGTTAGTCTGAGCATAAAGGCATGCTCAAGACGTCTAACGAGAGCATCGGATAAACGGGCCAAAGGTACTAATATAAGACACTACAAAGGCATCTAGATACACTCCAAAGGCATCTTTTTTGTATCCTAATGTAACAAGACGATACATGATCCACTGATACGTCACAAGACTGGTCGGATTTACCAAGTACATCTTCTTAGGAAAATTTTGCTTAAAACTCCTCAGAGGTAAAATCAAGTTAAGATATTCAGTATGAATTCTTAACTTTAATTGATCATCCTTCTCACAACAGATTGTTGAAATGACTTTAAAGCCTTCTTAAAGAATCTTATGAAAGAGATCTGCAAAGAGAAGTCTCTTTTGTTTTCACTGAAATAAAGATACTGCACGGCTCATGAAAAAAAGGCCTATCCCATACCGTACCGGAGCCTGCCGTACCGGAAAATATAATTTAGAAAATTTTCATTTTTTAGTTAAAATTTCAAAATTTAAAAAAACGGTACAGTGGTACGGTACGCCTTTTTTCCAGGAGCCTTGCAGTACATTTTTAAAATCGAAATTCTTAACAATTTATTTTTAAAAGTTGTCAAAATTGTCTTGTACCGAGGCCTAAAAGTCTCGAAAGCTTGAACAAACGAGATTTTTTATCGCGATCGAACAGAAGTTTAGAAAAGCTGAATAATCCGTACGTTTTAAATGAAAATTTGAACAACAAGCCAATCGAAAATCCAAAGATAATCAAACCATGTTTAAAATTAAGTTTTGAACCGATTTCAGTTCAATTAAATTTTGATAAAACTAATTGGTCGGAAAAAAATCCAGATTTAAAAAAAGATGAGCCAGAAGAGAACATTCAAACTCAAAGTTTAGATCAAAAAAATTATAAAAAATTAGAAACAAAAAATGAAGAATCGTTGGAAAATTTTGATGAAAACGAATTTTACAAGAGGCAGTTCAAGGAAAAAATAAAAGAGCTCGAGAGTAAATTATGCTTTAGACAAAACGTTTCTGGTTCAGAGCCTAGTTCGACTAAAAGTTCCATTTCAATTAAAAGTACAAGCTCCGAGACTAAATTTAATCAAGCTAACAAAAATGAGGAAAAATTTGAAGTTGGAAATGAAAACCGAAAAAGACAGAATTCAAAGCCCGAGATTACAGCTGTAGCTGTTAATTTAGATGCACAATTAAGCGGAAATAAAAAAATTCAAAAACTTCCGATTCTAACTCCTAGAACACAAATACAAAATTACTCGAAATCGCTTCATTCCGAAAAAGAAAATATCGAAAATAAAACCGACATCAAGCATCCTTTAGCATGTAGTTCGACTAAGAGTCTAGAAAGTTTAAATGAAAAAAAAGTCATATGTCATTTACCCAGAAAATCGAGAAACCTATATAAAAACAATCAGATATTTGGATCAAATCGAAGTTTAGAAAGACTCTCTCTACATGAAATTCGCGTTGATAATTTAAACGAAGTTCCTCAGATACTTGGAAGCTTACATAAAGATAACTCGATTTCAAATAAAAGTTTAGACAAATATAACCAAGACGATATTTTTATTGAAAGTCCTAACGAAATACCTAAAATGTTAGATGATATTAGAATAAATCACCAGGAAAGAAACCCTTCTGTTAGAGGCAAACCTTTGCCGATAAAACCCCGTCGCAAAGTCTCGAACAACTCATATAGGGTAAGAAATAGTTTTTTTTTCAAGTCGGATCTTCGTTGTGATTTTATGGTCTAGACAAGGCTTTATCTTTAGTCCGGTCAGAAAATTTTTAATCACAACGAAGACTCTAATTTTTCAAACAATCTTTAATAGAACTTTCATAATAGAAATGTCATAATTGTGAAGAAACGTTAGTACCAGGTGAAGATGCAATCGTTGCCGAGCATGTTGATTCAAACGTTCGATGGCATCCTGAATGTTTTACTTGTTCAAAATGTGAGATAATATTAACAAATTTAGTTTATCGTACAAGAAATCAAAAAATATATTGTGAAAATCATTTCGATGATTATAAAATATGTAAAGCATGTGACCAACCAATTATTAATGATGATTGTGTTTCAGCCGAAAATAACTATTGGCATTTGGAACACTTTGCGTGTTGTGAATGCAAAATTCTATTAGCTGATCAAAAATATATAGTCACTGATTCAAAGAGTTATTGTCTTCGATGTCATCAAATTAAATTTAAAAAAGTATAATTTTTATTTTAAAAAAAAGTTTCGAGAAAATTTTTATGATTTTTTAAATTTAGAAATGTGAAAGTTGTAAACGTGAAATTTTGCCAACTGAAGTTCGATTCACGTATGAAAAATTAAATTGGCATTCGGATTTTGATTGTTTTAAATGTTTTGTATGCAACAAAGATTTGACAGAAGACCCATTTATTATTAAAAAAAATCATTTGTTTTGTAGCTTAGAATGTAAAAAAAATGTATATAAAAATTAAGACTTTTATTTTTTAGTTTGTATAATTTAAATGTAAAAAAGTTGGTTTAAATTTTTTAAGTTAAAAATATTTTTAAAATAAAAACTAAAAGGATTTTGTTTCTTTTATTATCAAGTAGACATCTAGTTCACATATATTACGCTTTTATGCTTTTGCATACGCTTTTATGAGGCATATTAAATGAACATAAAAAATTTTAAATTGTTCACCTAAAACTCAAAATACGTGAACTTAATTTGGTCACATGATAGGCAGAGTTCGAGAATCAAGGTTTTTTTAAAGACTCAATTTCAAGTCTCAGTCTTTGTGTGTCTAAGACTTAACTTGGAGTCTGAGTCAAAAATTTAAGCATTTTTGAGTCTGAGTCTTTTCTTTCTTATCACTGCTTACTTTCACAGATTACTGAACCAATTATCTATTTCTATCAAACGTTTGATGAAACAAGAAGCCTTAAAAAAACTACGGGTGGACTAAACAACTATTCTATTTAAATCGGGAGGGCCAGGAGCGCAGCATCGCTTAGAATTTAGGGTTAGGGTAAGGTAAGGGTTAGTTTTAAAGTAGTGAGGTCAAAAAGTACTGAGAAATCCGAATTTAAGATCGGTATTACTTTGTAATAATCTTTTTTGTTCTAACCATTATTATTTTTTAATGTAAAGATCACTGTCAAATCGCTGGAACCAACAAGTATTGTATTCTTTCTCAGATTGTTGAGATCCACAAGATTAAACATGATTTTATGAGGCATATATAGTCCTTCCGAAACTACAGTCAGGTAATCCCGTTAAGTCCAACCTTAATCTCATAAAAATATTTCTCTCCTAGTTTTTATTTAACATTGTTAATCAACTATTCACTCATCTTTAAAATAACGAGTGTACCAAAATGATTGTCGTCATTACGCTTTTTTTAGGAGCAGGCTTTCCGGAAGTGTAGAATAGACCATAAAATTGTTATTTTCCGTTTCGGAGGCTTTTTTAAAAAACCTCTAAATTTCACTCAAGCTTTTTCAATTACTAGGGTGGTCAATTTAAGTGCGAGAGACCTCGATTGAATGTAAAAAGCGACAAAAAGTCAAAAAACACATGTTCACTTAATCGAGGAGACCCTTTACGCTAAATAGAGTTTTACTTTTAGATTAGGGTGAACAAAAAATTTTTCGACATTTGGACAAAATTATATTGCATCATCACTTTATTGCAATTTTTTTCAGAAAGCCCAACGCTCCAATAACCACGGTGTAAAATTCCACATGACATGACATCAAATCTCAGTACCACTTCAAAAAAAATTTGACTAATTAATAAGAAAACAGATGAATATAAAGAATATACAATCGAAAAAATATAATTGGATGTTTTAAATTAATTAAGATTTTTAAAAAAAACGTAAAGAAAAAATTGAAAATTTCCATTAGCGAACCTTCACTGTGATGAAATTAATTGTAAACATCGACAAATACAAAATAAAAATTAATTGAAATTTTTTTAAAAAGCTACAAATAAATCAATTTTTGTTCTGCTGAATCAAAAATAACTTTTTAACTAACAATTACTAGAAACTAAGACAATAATGAGTCGTTAGAATAAGCTTTTTTCTAGAAGGAAATTTGTTTCTTCTGTCTTCTGGTAAGACTATTTTTCAGTTGATAATCGTTAATTTGGGTGAATATAATCCTAAAAATACTTATTATTTTCTGATTTAACGAATTAATTAATATTGTTGTGGTCATTCACGTGTTTCTCTTGTGAACCTGCCTTAAACATGTTTTTTTTAAGAATTTACAATGCACCATGTGCCAAAATTTGAATTAAAAAATAAAATAATGAATAATATTTATCTATATTTCAGAAACTGATGCGTCACTAAAATCATAGAAGGCATGGCCCTTTCAGACTTTATAAAATTAAAAAAAAAGTATAGCTCTTTTAGTTTTCTTTAAAAATTATAATTAGAATATGTAGTTAATGCTGGGATATTTTTAAAACGTTTAATGTTTCCTAGGTTCAATAACCCAAAAATCACCCTACTTTTACAAGCTTAATTTTAATTTTTACGATTTACGTGTATCATTTTGATGTTTTTTACGGTTTTAACAGGTTTTTTCGATTTTTTAAGGGTTATATACAAAATACTCATAATAATAGAACCACATTTATTGATAGATTTTTCATGCTCTATCCAAAAATGACATCAGTTTTAGTGATGTTTTTGGGTGTTTTATGCGTTCTTTTTCGGAAGGAAAGTTTAATGCCAAAATATTTTTTTTAGGTAAATTTAGGTCGCTAGGAATAAAGTTAAAGAAAAAAACACCCGGAGTTGTTTTTATGCATTTTCGACGGGTGTGGCTTTTAAACACTTTAAAAAAAATAAGAAAATATTCATGATTCACAAACTTGGTGACATAACATAAAACCTACCGTATTACCTTGCTACGAAGTGCATGCACTTAAAATTAAAAAACCAAAATTTATAAATGTTTAAAAATTGTGTTAAATTTTTAACACAAAATTGTTATAAGTTGTTTTTAACATTAATTGTGTCCAAAAGCTTTCAGACTAACATTAAATTGTGTTAAATTTGAGATTTTTCTTAAATTACACAAATTTATGTTTTTCGTTACACATAAATGTGTACATTAATATGTTCAATATCTATTTATCGGTGTAGCCAATGCATAAGCTCACATCAATACCATGTTATAGTGGCGTTATAAATATACCATGGACTTATTTTTAAATGTACTATAACATGGTAGTGATAGGAGCTTATGCATGGGCTAAATTTTGGTTTTTGATTTTAAGTGCATGCACTTCGTAGCAAGGTAATACGGTACTTGACCTTTTAATAAATGAAGGTAAAAAAAATGAAAAATTAACGTCAAATAGAATTGCGTAAGAATAATGTCCAAAAAAACACGTATGAATTCAGCGTATGAATAAAAATCGATTCTCAGTTTTCAACATGCCCATACTTGTCTGGTTATTAAGCTCGTTCCTCGCAGTAAATATATAAAATAACGTAAAGACGCTAATATAACGACATGTCGTTATTTATCGGGCAAATTTTTGGCAAAAATGTCGTTATACTCGAATCTTCATAAAAAAGCGACATGTCGTTAACGTCGAAAATTTCATATTCCTTTAGTCATCCTTAAAAATCTTGAAATAATCATGTCGCCAATGTCATTCTTCCAACAATTCGAGAAGAGTCTTCTTGGTAAGATCAAGTTCTACGACATGTCGAAAATATCGCGCTTTTAAGTTAAAAAAAAATTGTAACACTTTTTCATAAACGGATAAAACGGATAAAATAACATAAATGGCATTAAATTGTATTGTGGGATTTAGCAAATAATGTCATTATCCGTACAATCTGTGAAAATGATACGAACTAATCAACTATTTTTGCTTTAAGAAGTATTACAGATTGCCAAGGTCAACCTTATACGTCACGACTTTATCCATCCAGTATAATTCTAGACGGTGTCAAAATTCACAATAATGTCTAATCCTAATTTATAATTTCTAGATAAGGCTATCTTTAAAGGCTTAACAAAAATAAAGAAAAAAAAATTCGCAAATAAATAATTAAAATAGTAACGCTAAGAAACGTATTAAAATCTTAGAGAGTTGCTGCATCCAACACAAATTTTAAATCACACAAATTTTTTTTCAAATAAAATTTTGTCTGCATCCAACACAAAAAAAGCTCTCACCACACAAATTTTTTATTTTATTTTTTTTTGTGTGTTGGTTTTCGAAAAGTATGTTAAACATTAAATTTTTATGCGATTAAGATGGAAATTTTGTTTAATAGAATTTACTTAATTGATTAATGTCATAAAGAAAAGCATCTCAATTGAATTTAACATTTTTCACTAGACAATAATCCAACAGATGTTTTATTTTCAGAACAAAATAAATTAAAAGCTTTGTTATGTGCTTATGCCACCGAACTGCTTCCTTGGTTAAGGCTCCTTTCATACTAGTCAGTTGCATAGTTACAAAAACTTATCTTGGTTATTTCTCGGCTTAAATCTTTAGAAAACATTTAGTTTATTCTATCTTTTATATTAGAGAGCCGCCTTCTTTTACTGTGATTGCTATCTTTTCTGTAACTGATACATGCTAACGTCTCGTTACTCGTATATAAAGCTTCTATATCTTACTAATTAGTTGAACAAATAATATCTCTTATTTCTAAATATATAATTAAAAATTGAAAAATTGAAAATTAACATAATTTTTTCCTAACTTCAAAAAAGTTTAAATCGTCTCAGCCCGACTCTCACCGTAATTCGTAAAACTTGAAGATAAAATCGTGTTAAGATTTTTGAAAGATTGTATTTCACGGAATCTGTAACATATTTTTAACTAAACCAAACAACGAAACTGAAAAAATGACAACAACGCGAACAAGTACACCAAAAATAACTCGAAATCAAACCGACAAAAGACTTTCGAATAACAATAAATCGTTAGAACTTGAACTAAAAATTCAACAAGACATAATTGCATACAAAAAAGTCGTAAAATGGGCAAGAAGCATTCAAAAAAGAATTGAACGAGCGCTCGAACAACTCGAAACTGACGAACAAATACAAAAATCGAATTCTATAAATGATGACTGTGATAACTTCTCACAAGAGAAAAGATCGGAATTATGTGAATTGTCAGTTGAATCTCTAAATGAAAACGTCAAAAACAGTCAAACACCAAAAGACCAAAAGTTAGCCGAAGACATTGAAAAAATCCAATCAACAATCGATCAAAAGTCATCTAAATTCATCGATATAACTCACGCTCGGAAAAATACTCAATCCGCACCGATTTATTCAGCGTCAACCAGAACTAAAGCATGTTTTAATTCAGATAAACATAAAAGTCAAATCTATATGAATCTGATTGGAAAGGCAGAAGATAGACTCCATGCGATCGAAAATGCTACCATCAAAAATAGCTTGGAACTTATTAAAACAAAGTGTGAATTGAAATCCACTGTTGAAGGATTGGACAGCATCACCAAAATGATCACCAGTTTGGAGGAAGTAACTAGAGAGATCTGCTCAACAATTAAATTTAGTCATAAAGAAACTTTTAAGATTTTTGAATATATAATAATAAACGCTCGTTTTAAGGAGTAATGGTGAGAAATCTTTAATTTAGACTTTTAATATTTTTAAACTAAATTTTTTCATCTTTATTTTTATGAACTGAATTGTATAAATTATACGATACGCTTTATTTTACAGTGTATCGATAGTGGCCCAAATTGTGGCCTTCGCATTAGATGTAATAAATAAATATCTCTTATTTCTTACAACTAACAGCTTTAAAACAATTCGTACAGATTTTAATGAAATCTTTAAGATTGAATTTAGTGTTACATTTAGATCAGCAAAGATTTTCTTTAAAGAGGTCCAAAGACAAATTTAATAGTACTAGTTCATAAATAAAAGAACAAACTCTTTAGAAGTTTTAATGAATTGATTTTAAATGAAGAAAAATTTTTTAACTGAGCTACCATAATCAATTTTTAAAACGGTTTCATCAAAGCAATAATTGTTGTATTAATTAAAAATATTCTAAGTCCTTGAGCCGATGATTGGTAAGAGTTAGATTATTTTAAATTACTTCAAGTCTTCAATCACAAAACTAATGTTCTAATCAATTAGACAATGAATTCTAGGAAGAAATTATTATATTAAAAGGACTTCTGGTTCTAATTTTCATTCTAATTCGAAGACAAAATTTCTGTTAAATTATCTCTTTTTGTATCACTTAAAAATTTAATGTTTAACATACTTTTCGAAAACCAACACACAAAAAAAAATAAAATAAAAAATTTGTGTGGTGAGAGCTTTTTTTGTGTTGGATGCAGACAAAATTTTATTTGAAAAAAAATTTGTGTGATTTAAAATTTGTGTTGGATGCAGCCAATTTCAAAATCTTAAACAAAATAATTAACATTTTAGTAATTTTCTTTGTGTATTAAAAACAATTGGATAGTGTTCAAATAATATTTAATCTTTTGGCAAACATAATGTGATAGTGGTATTGGTACAGGAGATCAACACTATTTCACTTGCACTATTGTTAACACTTCTTCATGCTTCAGACAATATTTTATTTTTTCAGCAATAAATCAATAAAATGATTTTAAGTACATAGTGAAGTGAAATTAGGTCTTCAAAATCCGTAATCAGTTTGAAACGATTCCTTTAGAATATAGACGGTATGATTTTTTGTAACGCCGAGATCAATTGTTGATTATAGTGCATTATTCTTAAAAACGAAAAGTATGAATTGATTTTTTTAAATTTTTTTGAATAATATTTTTGAGAGTTAAAAAGCATACAAAACTGGTCATTTTAGTTAATGTCTTCCTCTCATCTATACGGTCATGCCTTCCACACGTTTGTATGTCTATGTCAGCCTCGCTCAATGAAAGGCTTATTTTACAACTGAAATCTTTTGAGATATTATAGAAGGTTTTTTTATGGTTCATTAAGCAACCAGTTTAGCCTATTTGACCTTCAGATATGGACAAGATCATCAGTCCCAACTTCGTGAACTCTTAATGATGCTGAGGCTACGATTGATGTTTCGTTACTTTTACTTTATTTGAAAAAACAATAGGCAACTTCTTAAAAGTTTTTTGTGGCGAAAATTTCTAACATATGTAAAAATTAAGTGATTATGGGTAAAAGGGATTCTATTTTAAGAGGTGGCTATGTCCTATTTTCAGAGTCAATATTTTTTCAGCTAATCGAAGGAGTTTAAAATTTTGGAAAAAGGGACAGCCAACAGAAGAGAAAAAATTAACGATTCGTATCTCGCAATATAAAAGGCTCTGCCTCGGGTAATCTTAATATTTTTGAGGTGAAAAAAGCATACAAAACTGATCATTCACAAATTCCAAAAATGAACGTTCATGAACATTCATGGACCAAATGAATTTTCATTAACATTCATGTGCGTTCATTTTTGGAATTCGTGAATGACTACAATAGTACGTTAAAAAATAATCAGCCAGAATTTTTTTCTCGAAATCGCGCACTTTAACTTTCAATACACATACATATGTTGACTTTAAAGCTCGTCACGGCTTGTTTGTTCCTCGCAATAATATGAAAAGTCATCAAAAAATAAAATATTGAAATTTTTAATTGATAATGTAGCAATTAAAATAAGAGATTATGTTTGTTCCCAGTTCAAGGTGCAAGTTTATTTGAAGTTTGGTCTTTTATCGATCATTCTTACAAGAATTGTTGTTGTTTTAAATCTTACTCATAACTAAAACCTTAACTTGGAAAATTTGTTTTAGATTTCGTGATATGTCAACGATCTCAACACGATTTTTATTCAATTCTCGGATTTACGTCGCAAATCCGCACTGGAACAGTCAGTTTAAATTTTTTCTTAGATTTGAAATGTAATGCCTTTAGCTATATTGTATTTAATCCTAAATCATAAAATAATGTAAGCCGTAAGATTGTTGGAGCATTTTTTTAACATGATCACTCAACCATCATTCAAAAGCTTAAACAAAAAATTCTTCTGGGTCAATCCACTTTTCAATTTATTTGTTAACTTTCATGAAAACCGGATGAAAACGTTTTAAGTAGCTAACAAAAATAGCTCCAATCAAATTTTTTAATAGTTCCAGATTTTATTTCAAAACTATCCGAAAATTCATCAACTTGGAGTGGAGGGGTAGTGTAAAGATTTTTTTTTTTTTACCCTGGACAAATATTGAGTGAAAATTTCGATTAATTCTAGGAAATTAATATTGTGAAGTTGTAACTAAAATCTTAGTTTTATTCAATTTGTTCATTCGTCTTTGTTAGTATTTAATTAAAATACTTGTCATTGTCATTTAAATCTTCCAGCTATAAAGAACACATCAATGATACTAAAGTCTAGGTCAAGTTTACTTTAAATGATGTCTTTTAGATCAAATTTAGGAAAAAAAAGATGATAATTTAATTCAATCAAAAATTTAGAATTTAGAAATTCAATTTGAGGATTTTAGTTATGAGTTTCCGTAAGATTTAAAACAACAACAATTCGAAATTCAAAAGAAAAAAAAAACACAAAGTTTTAAGGGTCTACATAATTTATTTGTTTCATAAAGAAAAAAATTAAAAGGATATAAGGTTTGTTGTTGTTGTTGTTATTGTGTTTTAACGAAAGCAAATTGTCAACTGGGCATACAATTTAAATAATAAATTATAATACAAAAATGAGAGAAAGAGAAAAAGCGATCAACATAATAAATTTCGACTTAAAAAATACAAAATAGAAATTTATACCTTTTTTGAAATGAAAAAAGAGAAAAATATAATAGAGGAGACATTTAATTTCAAACAAAAATTGTAAGAGTAACCCATTTAGATATACAAATGAATATTTTAACTCTTTTTTTTTTATTTTCGTTTTAAAAATTTGCGAATTTGTTTTTTTTTCATGAGGCTTTGTCTCTGTGGAATCCTCGGCTTCAGTTAGTACCACTAGTTGTCTTCTAGTTGGATTTTTAAGAATATTGTTTTAAAATATTGTTTTATTGTTGTTGTTGTTTAGTTCGAGACAGTCGTGATTGTGTTTTGGTGACCATTGACGACTGAATTATTACGGTTTCTAAATCGGTCTTTTCAATCCACTTTTCAAAAATTTTATTTACTTAAAGTCTTAGAGAGAGCAAAAAAGAAATACGATGGGATAATTATTATGTATTGTCCAGCCTAATAGATTGTGAACGAACAAAAAAATCGATAATAATTAGAAAATTTTAATTTAACAAGTCACAAATATTGACTATCAGGATATTAAAATTATTAAAGATCAACTATAAAAATAAACGAAATATTACGAGTTAGATTTTTGAAATTGAATTTTAGAAGAATTTGTTGTATGAAATCGATTAAAAAAAATCTGCACCCGCTGAATAAAATTTAAAATTTCTAGAGTTCCGCGATTTTTTAAGGCTTGCGAAATTTTCATTTAATCAAAGATTTGTAAAGAAATTAGGGGTTTAATCAAGACGTATAGACACAACATGAAAAGATTCAGTTCGTATTAATTTTTTCGGCTTGAAGTGGTAATGTACCAAAAAATTGTCCAAAAATTTTTATTTAGTTCTTTTTTCAATACAATTCTTAAAATAGATTTTATGAAGGCTATGATAAAAATGTTGATGATGCAAAAAAGGTTGTGACCGAGGTTATTCTAATTTGCAAGGAATTTGACTCGTTTTTGATGAGTTGATGGAAGATGGGGGGGCATTCTTTCAATCTTTTCTAAAAGAACCAAATTTACATCGTTTTCAGCTACCAAAAACTTAATTGAACCTTCATGAAGTTTTTGGAAGTTTTGTATGACCAAGAATGTAAAATAAGATCTATGTTCTCTAAGTTCTTCTACTCGAGAATTACGAATTTTCGGTCAAAGTGCACAATCCCTTTTCTATTTCTTTTTTGTTTTTATGGTATTTTTCGTCCTTTAGTGTCCGAAAAGGGAAAAAAATTGAAAAAAGTAGTTCCTGAGATTTGCAAATTATCGTCTCTTATATAGGATTTGACCAAGAAATACCTTCTTTACCGTTTTCATCCTAAAACGACTCTTTAAGGATTTTATTCCATTGTCTCCGTCAGTCGCAACTTTTTAGCATTCAGGTCATTTCTCTAAAACAATGAAAGCTTTATCCCAATCATTAGTTTCTGAATATTTAAAAAAGCTTTAGCATTTCCGGCAGCAGAGTTTTAGTCGTATGATGTCAAAATTAAGAAGCTAACGCATCATATCTCGAACCAAACCTATAGAATTAAACAACTTCTGACAAAAATCGTCAATCATTTTTAAAGGTTTATAAAGGTAAGCCAAACGATTTAGTTTATTTTATTTTCGAGTTGAAGGGGCAATTTAAGTAAAAGCAAAATCTACAACCCTGGTCATTCAAAGCTTCCAAAAATGAACGTTCAAGGAACCCTGAATGTTCAAAAGTCTTCAAATTTTTTCAAATTTTTTCTAAAATTTTCATTTTTTTTTTAATTTGAAAATATGAAAATTTTAGAAAAAAATTGAAAAAATTTGAAGACTTTTGAACATTCAGGGTCCCTTGAACGTTCATTTTTGGAAGCTTTGAATGACCAGGGTTGTATTCAAATGAATTTAATTTGTTCAAGTTTTGGCTTTTGGTAAAAATCAACAATTCCTTTTTCACTTTTAGAAAAGCTTCAAAAAGGAATCAAGACATTACATAATAATTTAACTTTTTTGCCACAATTTTTAGCCGTTTCAACTACTACTAAATGAATCAATAGCTCAAATTTCGTTTCGTCCAATTAATAACACTCAGCTTTCATAGTTATACAATCTCTTAGGTTTTTATTTGTTTAAAAAAAAAACAAAAAAAAATGATTTCATAACTGTATCAAAAAAACGCAAATATTTTTTTCCGGATTGGGTAATTGTAAAAACAATCAGGAATATTTCTTTTATACAATTTAATTTCTGTAGAAGAAATGGCTTCTTGTATTTCAAGAGAGCAAAATAACAAAAAATAAAACAAAGAATTCTTAGTTAGTTCCATAAAATTTTCTAAGAATTTTTTGTATTTTATGTAATGAATTCGTCATAGTTTTTCTCTAGGAGAAAAAAAATTAGACAAACCAGAATATAATTGGAGAAGAAGAGAAAAAAAAAATTCTAGATTTTCTGCATCGTCTTGTGATAATTAAGAAGACAAAAGAAGAAACCAAAATCAACATATTTTAATACTAATTAACAAACTTTTGTTCCTTTTGAGTATTATTACATATTCCTTCCAGTTGATTTACGAAATTTTGTTGAAGACGAGTGAAGATTTAAAAAAAAAATTTTTGAAGTTATTTTAAATATTTTTTTTTCTAAATGAAAAAAATTTGAATCAAAAACAAAAAAAAAAATAAGTTAAATATAAGTTTATACAACAAAGTAATTAGATATTTTAATTCAAATACGGATTTTTTCTGAGTTCTAGTTTTTTTCTTATTGTACCCATTAGGTAATTTTTATATCAAAAACTATTACAAAGCCTAAAATTTTAACAATTTTTCTAATCTTTCTAATGAAAGAAAAACTAAGAATCCGATAAGACTATGAATGAATTATGAATTCAATTCGATTAGAGCTGTCCTGGTTGAATAATTTTTCTGAAAAACCCTGTCGCGATTCATCTTTGGACTTTGACAAGTTTAAAAGCTTCAGTTTTTAAAAATTCGAATGATTTTTACAAGGTTTTTTTTCAGTTGACGCAATTTTCTTCTGAAACTCAGAGTCTTATCCTAATTTTTTCTCAATTTAGAGTAAAGAACCTGTACTTCATCGTTCGTTTGGAAGCAAAATACTTAGTAATGATCAAAAATACCATAGAGGTCAGATCTTCATGTTTTCTATCCAGTAAGAAAAAAAACTCCATTTTTGTGTGTGGGTCGACTGTAGCCGACCCAGTCGATTCCTAACACTTATAAAATAAATCATGTACCAGAATTACCTAGTTTATCACGGTACTAAAATTTATTGGGCTAAAATTTCTCATCTTTGTATGCTAAATATTATATTGATGAAAAAAAAAGTATCTTGGAAACTTATTTTGACAAAAAATATTGAAAAAGTATCTTTTGGGACCTATGGGACCCAAAGGGTTGACTTTTTGGTCATGCATTTTTTTCTTTTACATTCTTGGTTACTCAACTCATAATAAAATATTATCAGGTTTACATTAGACCAAAAATACATCATTAAATTCGTTGATTAATGACTAACGAAAGGATTTACAAGTCCTATATTTCTGGAATTTAAAATCCTCAAGATTTTCCTCGATTTACCTAATCGTATAGAAAGATAAGTCCAGGTTTTTTCAAATTAATGAGCTAAATGAGGATGCTCAACTCTCTCATATTTTCAGTTGAAGGACCCTTTTAAGTAAGTATCTACAGTTTTCATTGGTCAAACCATCGAAATTTCTTTAACTGATACACTATTCAACAAGGCACAAACAATCAGACATCTTAAAATTTATTCACAAACCATTCTGGGTGTGTTCTTGTTGCATAACCGTTAATAAAACTTAAAATATGTTAAATTACATATCGTTTTTTTATTTCCTTATCTTAATCCAAGTGTTCTTAGTTCTTAACTCACCTTATAAAATTTATCCCTAAGCTCTTTTAAATACAAACTAAATTGTTTCAATTACTTTTTTTTTGTTGTTTTTCAAAATGAAATTTTAATTGGATTCGTCAAGATAAGATAATTTTAATAAATTATTATTCTTATGTTAGTTATGTTGAGTATCTTTACCTTTTCTAGATCATATGCTTGTCGATTACGAATATTTTCGTAATCTAAGTCGTTTTAAATAAGAATTAACTTTTACTAAAAGGTTCTTCTTTTCTTATGAACAAAAAAAATTCGAACAATTTTGAACACAAATTCACCTATTTGAATTTTTTCGTGATTTTTTTCAAATTTTTTCTCACTCTCTCTTTTTTGAAATCGAATGATAAATTTTATTATCCTTATTAAGAGTTGTTTAATTTATTTTTTTTTGAATCATAAACCAGATCAATTTAGGGTATTCCAGATTTGTTGCTATTTTTGTATTTAAAGAGATCAGCTTGTTAGCTTTTTTTTTTGTTTATCAAAAATTTTGATCGGCTCATTTTTTTCAAGTAAAAAATTCTTAATACTGACCTGTTGCTGACACTTTCTAAATTTAAAAATTTTTTCGTCATCACAAATCTGTTTAATTTTTTGAAAATTTTTTGTTTAGAGATAAAATATGTACGGCAAATAAATCGAGGTTATTTTACATACCAACGATGAAATCCATCAAAACAAAACTCGATAGCATTATCGAAAAAAAAACAACAACTACAGTAGTTAATGAAAAACAAGCTGACTCAAAACATGATCCAGAACATGAACACAAATGCAAAAAATTAGCTTTGTTTAATAAAAAATTCGATTCCGAAAATCATGAGGATGAACATGAAAGTGACGATACAGTCAAAGATGATTATGACGAAAACGATTTTGAGATAAGCGAAATTGTTAATGGTGCTAAAAATTTTACCAAAAAAATGAGTTCCAAATACAAAAAAAGAGACAACAAACGAGAAAGTTCGACGGTTAAAAAAGAAATTTTGAACAATCAATCAGACTCAGGAAGTTCGAGTGAGAGTGGATTCGGCACGGTTGATGATGATGTAGGGTCAAATGAAAATTGTACTGAAGTTAAGGCACAAGAAGAGTCTGGACCTGATGTTATAAGTCAAAATAATGTTTTAATTGAGACAAAACAAAACGATGATTTAGTAAAAAAAATGTTGATTCAACAAAAATCGGTCGATTCAAGTTCGTCTGAGAGTTCAAATTTGACACCTGCACAAATTAGTTTTCCCATACTGCAACCTCCTAAACTAGCAGCTTACGAGCTTAATCATTCAGACGATGTTGTTAATATTCTTAACGATAATTCATCAATGAACTCGTCAACTTCATCGTCCGAGAGTCGTAGCTCAAACTGTTGTTTAAGATTTTTTGAAAACATTCTACGAATTATATGCTCTTGTTTTTGCTTCTATTCACACAATTCACATCATCACAATCAACCACTAGTATGTTCATGGTTAACAATATTTTGTTGTTGTTGCCCATTATTAGGCGGTGTATCACTATTTCTCAATTATAGATCAAAAAAATACAAACAAAAACAAAAATATGAATTAGCTGATAGATACTCGAATTATGCGGAAAAGTTAAATATAGCTGCTTTAATTTTGGGAATTATTTTCTATGCCATTGGATTTTTTATATTAACATTGGTTTTGTTTATTTATTGGAAAGCAAATCATTTTTAAGATCAAACTTTTTTTTTCACCCAAGTCTTATCTCAGAGAGTTCTATCAAATTTGTAACAATTTGATATAAAATGATTGGTTTACTTTAATTTTTTTTGTTTGAAACTTGTTTAAAATGATACTTTAAAAAAAACTCGTGTAAAAAGTATCTCAATGAAGGGAACTTTTGGTTCGGACTTTTCACATACCAAAACTCACCAGAAAAAATTTTCTCTTTTTTTTTTTTTGAATGAATTAAATTAAATTTTTTTGTAATTTTTTTTGATACAAAAACATGTTTTAAATAAAATATTGATCCGTATTTTAATCTTTTGTCAAATTCTTTTAATCATTTTAGCTTTCTTGGTCGACTTGATTTGTAAAAGCTTTCGAGGAAGTTAATCTATTTTTAATCAAGAAATATCACATGAAAATTGATTGATTAAAATGTAATAAAAATTTAAAATAAATAGACGTTTTAGTAAATGCTTCTAAATTTATAATGGAGAACTTGTTATTTGTCTTCCTTGCTTTTTATTATCCATTTTTTGTGTCGAGTCATACAGGCCATACCATCCAACCGTACCGTACCACTGTACCGTTTTTTGAAATTTTGAAATTTTAACTAAAAATGACGGATTATTTAAATTTCATTTTCCGGTCCGCCTTATTTTCAGGAGCCGTGTAGTACTATTCTTAATTCAAAGCTTTCAGATGTTAAACTTTGTCTTGATACTTTAGAAAAACGAACTTGAAAGACATTAAGCAGCGTTTGATGAATGATCACAACCAACAATCAAATTCTGTCTTATTGAATACGGTTAATTTGAATTTTTTCCGTTTATTTCCTTTTGGTTTTGGCCATTTTTTTGTGAGACTGGGCAGATCATTCACATGAGATATTAAATTTACTAACCCAGGAACTAATTCTTAAGTTAAGATCTTAATAAGTTCGTGACACGATTTTTTCAAGTTACAGAACTTTTAAGATTCCATCAAGATTTTGGAATTTTGAAAAAATCTTATTCAAGAAAATGTCAAGAATTGATGTAGGATTTTTAACTATTTCTCTCAGATTCCAGACTTTTAAAAATTGGCTTCGGAGATTTTTCAAGAATCGTATCTAAATCTTATCATTTCTTGACATTTTCTTGAATAAGATTTTTTCAAAATTCCAAAATCTTGATGGAATTTTAAAAGTTCTGTAACTTGAAAAAATCGTGTCACGAACTTATTAAGATCTTAACTTAAGAATTAGTTCCTTGGAAAAAAATAGACGAAAAACTGATTTCATTCTTACTCAGCTTAAGCGAATTTTAATCTCTGAAAATCTAGCTTTTCTATCGATTTAGCTTTGAAATGCTAGCTTTTGGTGAAGACCGAAGCCGTACCGAACCGAACCAAACCTTTGAGAATACGAAATCTTTTGGTTATTTCCGTCTTATTGAGGTCAATTTTTTTGTAAATTTTTTTGCCTTCTATCGACTAAAAGTTTTTAAAACTTGAAATTTTGATAAGACACAATCCGGTAGTTTCTTAAACAAAAAACAAAACTAATTTTGAATTGTTTTATCAAAGAAATAAGCGATCTTCAAGGCGCTGATTAGCAAAGAAACAACCTAAATTTTATTTCAAATTAATCGATTCATTAACAATACGAAAAACGTTAATCTGTTTTTTATTGCATAAAATAATTTAATCGAGGGAGCTATCTTGATTTTTTTTTAAATTATTTATCTTTAAAATAAGAAGTTCTACATCTTGTTTGTTCTAAGATTAACTCTTTTTTACCTTTTATACAAGCTCATATTTATGCTCAATATTTCAGATTCTTCTTAATTTAAATAATTAACATATTCTCATTTTAAATATTAAAGAATCATAATGTTCATATTTTTAGACCCCAATTGTGTTTAAAAAACTATTTAAAAGGATGATCAAAGAACCAGAGGGTTATCTAAATGAGCCACTTGACCAACAAAAGTTTGTCCAAGGAATCAAACCGCTTGTTCAAAGACTCAATTCATTCAGTAAAAAGGTCTAAATTTTTTCGAATAATCACCTAACTTTTAGCATTTTTAAAAAGTATCCATAAATTTTTGCTACAGATTTCATGTAGCCGATGTTCATGTTGGATACATTTTTCCAAATGTTGTTCAAGAACTTAAACATTATCCGCAAGTTTTTCAAATCAACCAGCCATTGTAATTGATCCATTATTTTATTTTATAAAATCTTATTTTTTATAATCAAGAGTCATTCTGAATCCGAATTTGAAAACATTCGAAGATCGAACAAAAGCAGTCGAAGAGGTTTTACTCAATTTAAAAGAAAAAAATATTTTTGGAACATTAAATGGTTGGAGAAATGAACATTATTTTGTACGAAATAGTTTTAATTCATCAGCTTTGATGAGTATTGAAAGAGCAGCTGCTTGTCTATTCGGTATCAAAGCTTACGGATGTCACATAAACGGTTACATTAAAAAAGACAATCAATACTTTATTTGGATTGCTCGTAGGTCAAAGACAAAACAAACATATCCAAATATGTTGGATAATTTTGTAAGCTCTTTAAATGTATGTTCAATTTTCTAGATTAACTTTAGCTTTGAAGGTTGCTGGAGGTTTAACAGCAGGCCTCGGTGTTTTAGAATGCGCTAAAAAAGAACTTGAAGAAGAAGCTGGTTTACCAAATGAAAAATGTTCAAAGTTAAAATCTACCGATGCAATAAGCTATGCATTCCAAAAGGAGTATGAAATTCATATGGAAGGAGAGTTCATTTTTGACATCAAGCTTCCTGTGGATTTTATTCCGAAAAATCAAGATGGTGAAGTAGAATGTTTTTATTTAATGAACGTCAATCAAGTAAGCCATATACCCCAAGCCAGTATCGACTAAAAGATTTTTGTTTCAACAGGTCAAGAATGCAATCATAAGCAATGAGTTTAAACTAAACAGCGCAGTTGTAACACTTAATTTTTTGATGCGCAAGGGTCTTGTTACACCCGATGAATGTAATTTTTATATTTTAGAGTTTTTTTCTGATAATTTTGTATTTTTTTTTCCAAGTGCCAAATTATTATGAAATACTTGAGAATATGCACAAACCAGGTCTATGAAACCAAAAAAAAAAAACAATTTTAAGATTTTTTTATTTCAAAAAAAAATTGACTAGATGCTTTTGTATAGATCAAGTGCTCACGAAATAAAATAATTTAAAAAAAAAACTTAAAAAAATTATTTTTTGCGGATTTTTCTTGCTTTATCAACTATTTGCATAATGTCGACATTATTCGGATAATTTTGAAGGATTTTTATATTTGTTGAAAAATCACTTTTTAATAAACAATCACGTTGAATTAAAATCATCGCACAACAAACATGAATTAAAAAATCAAGTGTTTTTGTATCGGAAAAAAGTACATCCCAAAGTGTTATTACTTCTGGAAGTTTAAATTCTTGAGACAAGAGCAACGTTATCCATCTGAATGCAAAAAATTCTGGTTTTAAACATTGTTTATCTAGAATATAGTAGACTGCTATGTCGTTTGCACGCACCAGGTCGTATAACTTTTTCATATTCGAGGCTAAATTTTTGTTTAAATTTTTAAAATTTTGTTAAATTTTTCAAAAAATTGAATTTTAATTACCAATTCCTAGTTGAGTATTATCTAAAACAAGTTCAAAATTTTCACGAACTCCTTCTAAACCCATTAGATTGTTAAAACAGAAAAAACAATCAGCTTCTGCGTTACCTAAAAAATTAAAAAATATTTAAAAATTTTCACGGCGCGGAGACGAGGACGAAGAATCTTACGTCTCCATTCAATGTCCGAATCATTTGCAAAAATATAATAAATAGGACCAACGACTTCATTCATTCCCTGTACATACGAACACCCAGGATTTAGCTTTGCATAAATGAATAAAATTCTTTCGACTATTTCCCAATGTGCTTCTTGACCATCGGGCAAATATGAATACTCATTTAACTCTTCTTTCATTTTTTTTGGGTCCGATTTGAAATTAGTAATTCCCAAACGATTTCTGCAAACTTCATCTGCTTTTAATTGTGTTGTGGCAACTCGTTTGCGTAAACTTTGATAACGTTCAGCGTCTGCAGCGTTTTTTATTTCTTCACACGGAAATTCTGTTGGTCTTTGAAAAAAGAACAAATCTGGACATAAACGACGAACGTCTTTGTCTATTTGAACAAGTACTTCATTATCTTTAAAATAACCACTCCACTCGCTTTCTGGGTTACAATTTAAAGGCTGAACAAAAGAAAACTTCAAAATGTCTGTCTCAGATTTCTGTAATAAAATCTTACATGATCAATTTCACAATTTTCGTTTTCTTTGTACCCTGGTCTTATAATCATATCACGTACAAATTCACTGTACTCATTTCTATTAAAATTTGTCTTTAGAAATTTTGATTTGAGGATAGAGTTTTAAAGCTTAAACCTTCGGCGTTCAAGAAGAGTCGGCCATTTTTTGCGATCATTCGGTAAATAATTGAGTAAAATTTTCCAAATTAAACTTCTAAGTCCACCTTCATTTGGACAACCTAGGATTGATTTTAAAAAAATATTGAAATTAACTTTTGACATTTTTTACACAAATCTTACCTTGAGCTGTAATTTCTCTAAGCTTTTTGACATCTATAAAATCTTGATTCAGAATATTTTTTATTTCTTCGATCCTTTTTTTAAAACATGTTCAAGATTTTTTTTAAATGATTTAACTGTTGGGAGGTAATTACCGGGCCTTGTATTTTTCCATGTTACTAATAGAACGAGTTGATTAGAAAATGCAAATTAGAAAATTGAATTTTTCTTTTTCTGTCTCTTTTGCTATTAATTTTATGATTCCGATTTAGATCATTTGAAAGTTTCTAAAAAAACAAAAATGAAAAATAAAGAAAAAAAAAGAAATTATGTTTTTTTTTTTAAGTTGAGTAAAAGGAATGAGATGTTTTAAATGTTTCAATGAGAAATGCTTTGAACAGGAAATACTGAAAATAAAAAGAAAAAAATCTCTAGAGAAAAAAATGTTAAAAAAAGAAAGAAAGAATAAATTTACGATGTAACAAAAAATTCAAATGAGTTTCAACAAAATTAACAATAAAAATCATATGACATGTAATATTTTTAGTTTTTTTTATTAATATTTTTTATTTTTTTGTTGCATTTAATTTGATGATTCGTAAGGTATTATCTTTTATTCAAATTATTTCCTTTTAATTTAAATGAATATTTTATGTTCAAAGACGTTTGATTTAACATCGAGGTACCCGAAAAAAAAATGTTTGTTAACAAAAAAATTGATCTTGTGTTAAGTAAAATAAGTTAAAATTTTACAAGACAAAAAAATATGAGCTAAATTTAATGAAATCTTGCAAATGCTTTGAGTATGCTTTCATTTGAACGAAAAAAGTGTTGTTGATTAATTTGAATTATTTATCCATTTTAAATTCGTTTTGTTTTTTGAAAGAATTTGACTGAAAATTTCAAACATCAAGTAAGAATTGATTAAATTTATTTGACAAACATTTCCAGATTTTTTTTCTCGATAAGGACCTCTGGTATTGGAAAATCTATTTATTTTTGTTAATTTGAAACAGAGTTGTTCCTCAAATCGCGATTTTCCAAGTCTTTACCCGAAAAAGTCAAGTCGCCACTTGATTTTTTTCTTGAAAAACGTTTTCAAGTCAGACCGTGACTTTAGACTTGAGGAACAACTCTGATTTGAAAAGATACTTTATCCGGTCTTTCACAGCGCTCATTTCTAAAAGTTCATGAATTTGGAGTTGAGAGGCAAGGGTGAAATTTCTAATTTATTAAACCAATAAAATCATGATAATTTTGTGTTTTCCAGGACGTTGATAACATTAACTGAGTCGACAGTTGACAAAATTTTGATCTTCATTGGAAAATGAAAATTCATGAGCTTTCAAAAATGAGCAATTTGATAGATTTGTACCTATTTATAGATTAATTTGATTCTTATTTAAGTTCTTGGCAAATTCTGGTACAGCAAAGCTTCCAGTTCAATTAAGTTTTGAAAGGGAATCAAACGTTTCCCAAAGAATTTTCATTAAAAGTCTATAGACATGGTCTAAACCATTAACAACTTTTTAAGGCGAAGTAAAAAGGTCTTTACAATGGCGACATACATGAGCAATTTTAATTAAAATACCGATTAAACGGTTATTAACTCTTTAAGGTTCGAAATGAAGGTTAAAGATAAACTTAAAGAAGTATCTTAAGGGGTCCTGTGATCTTGAGCCCAGGGCGTAATTATTATTCAAGATCCTAAAGATTCAGTGTCAGATTTTCATCAAGTTCAGTACAAGATCTTTTAGGATCTTAAGTATGAATTAAGTCATGGGGGTTAAAGGGGAGAACTGTGTCAAGCTAAAAAAGAAAAACATGCTACACTATGATTAACAGAGAAGTTAAAACCGACTTCGACGACTATATAACGGCAAAAATTTTGTAAGATTTGACTCGTCTCGGGTTCTGAATCAATCATTTAGTGATCTAGTCCTACACTTTTACCATCTAAATTTGAATATTCGTAAATTAAAATAATTCCAACAAGTGCTAAGTGTAAAGTTATAAATTATTCTTTTTTAGTTTCTAAGCTCTTTAAATGTCATAAAGCAATTTTAGCACACATAATTTTTAGAATAATCCTGGATTATTTTAGATGTGAGAAAAATATAGTTACTGATATTTTTATATAGAACATATAAAAGCCTTTATATTTTCAGGATACTATTAGCATAATTAACTCCATTTTTATCCAATCACCCAAAATTCTTTTTGACAAATTATATAACATTTGTAATATTGATAAATAGTTTAAAAAAATATATCAACTTGAAGAGAAAAAAATATTCTATTTGTTTAGGGGTCAAAGTTTTTCTTTTTAAATTAATTTATACACTAAGTATCGTTCAGAAAATTTCATATACCGTCTTAAAATAAATTTAAAAAAGACATTTTTTGAGGATATCATGTCTTGTATTCTAAACCTTTTAATATGGGCCAGTAAGAATTAGTAGTATTACTTTTTCTGTTCAGATCTAACATCTAGTAGAAAAATCCTAGACTTAATTAGCTGCAGAAGCTGATTAGACTTCTTAGCCGGGTAGGCCGTAATAAATTTTTTTTATACTCGCTACGTTTGCATCTTTCGACCCCCTTATTTTAAGTCACAGCGACTCGCGAGTCCCGTTACAGTTGATTATAGATATAGCATTAAAGAAAGAGAATGCGTCAATTAGAATTATTATGTTTCCGTCATGTTAACTTTTCATTAAGATTTTTTTCATTTGCGGACTTAAAGACAATGAACATCCTATAATCCCTTTAAATTTTAAAAAAAACAATAAATATGCATCGGTTCCAAAGTTAACCTAACCCTAACCCTGTTACTTTTGTAATGGTTTTACAAGTTATTTCGGTTCACTTTTGAGATTTTTTTTTAGTTCCTTTTGCCTCTAATTAGATTTCCGCTTTCGATCCTTTATCCAATAATTAAAATATTTTCTTGAATCCTAACTAGAATGGCTCACTTTTTTTAAAGAATCCATGGTTCCCTTCCAAAATTAAGAACTAAGACAAGAACTGAAAGGAATCAAAGTTTAAGAAATGGATGGGATATAATTCTAGGTACCATAATCTAGATTAAAATGAGTATATTAAACATGGATAACCGGAAATAAAGTATGGTCTATTTGACTCTATAGTTTTATGTCGTTTCTTAAAAATTACAGAAGCCAAAAAATTTTTTCATAAAATTGCACAAATTCGAAAAAGAAAAATTTTCAAAAAAACCTAAATATTTTATCAATCAACTAAATCGCGAATAAGCTTCTTTTTTTCAAAATCTGAGTAGATTAATAAGCTTAATTTAACCTTAAAAGTGGATTTCATTATTTTTATTTCAAGAAGAATCTGTGATTTTGAAGTCAAAATAATTATTGAAATTGCAATTGACAATTACATTAATTAATTATTTTAAGATCGAAAACAAGAATGAATTTTACGCACAAAATACTATTTATCAAACAGTTTTTGACAAATCCTGTAGGAAGACAACTATCAACTCGAACATTTCAAAAAATACACAAACCTTTAAAATTAATTTTTATTAATCATGTAAATAAACGAACGTATCTTCTTGAAACAACAACAAAAAAAGTAATCAATTCATACTCGGATTCTGAAGAATACATTAAAACATTAATCAATGAACGACATAAACTAACCGAAATTTTGAATAATGAAAACGACTCAAACTCGAATAAACAAGATCAATTTCAACGTTTAAACTATCTCAATAATGTTTCTAGTTTGTACGATAAAATCAACTCGAGTATAAGCGAGTTTTTAGAACTTGAAGAAATGTTGAAAAACGAGAGTGAAGAAATGGCAAAAATGATACAAAATGATTTAATACGCTTGGATGATGAAATATTCGAAGCAAAAAAAGAAATAATCAAACTTCTGATCCCGGAAGAAAATGAAGATAAAGAAGATGCTATTATCGAATTGAGCGCAGGTGTAGGTGGTCAAGAGTCTCGTATTTTTTGTAGCGAATTATTCGAAATGTATCGATCATATTCGAATGGTCGTAATTGGACTTTTACACCGATTAAAATTTACACTGATGTAACTGAATTGGGTGAAATGATGCGACAAGCGCATATCGAAGTAAGTGGATCGGATGTATTTAAACATTTTAAGTTCGAATCTGGAGTCCACAGGGTCCAACGAGTTCCAAAAACAGAATCAAAAGGAAGAATTCACACATCTACAGTTGGGGTTGTTGTTACTCCAAAGCCGTCTAAAATTCAAATAGAACTTAATCCAAAAGATTTAAAAATAGAGACTAAAACATCTGGTGGTCCTGGTGGTCAACATGCAAATAAAACCGAATCAGCTGTTAGGATACTTCATATACCAAGTGGTATTGTTGTTTATAATGACGAAGAGCGTCATATGCATCAAAATAGAGCAAAAGCGTTGGAAAATTTAAAACAAAAGTTGTATCAAAAAGCTTTTGAAGATCAATTAAATAAGAGACAATCTAATCGTAAAATGCAAATTGGTTCTTCGTCAAGAAGCGAACGTATTAGAACTTATAATTTTATACAAGATCGTATTAGTGATCATAGATTAGACGAAAATTTTACAGGTATACAACGATTTTTATCCGGTGAATCATTAGCTGATATGATTGAGAGCTTACGAACTGAACAACAAATTGAATTACTTTATGAAATTTTAGAAAATTTTAATAAAGAGCCTAAAAAATAATAAGTTTTTTAAAGTTTCTCTTCTTATAGGAAAATTAAGTCTTAGAAGCCTGCAATTAAAAAAAAAAGTAACACAGCACTGGTATCGTAATTTGGTCCTTGGCGTTACAAAGTTAAAATTAGATAACGAATTCTGCTAAACCTTTTTTTTAATATTCAAGAAAAAGCATTTTCATAAATTTGCGTCATACAATATTAAAATAAACAGAGAACTCAATTTTTGATAATTTATTAATGAGTCACAAAAAATGAGGCATCAACTTGAACTTTTTCTCTAAAAAATTTTATTAGAATATTTATCATTGAAACAGCTCGAATTACTCGTAAGATTTATTTTTCATAGTTTTATTGCCAAGTGGCCATTTTTTAATATTATTTAATAATCAGAGGGATTTAAACTTACATAAACTTATTTTTAAAATTAGATTTTTTTAAATTAAGATTTGAACTGCTGTTTAAATAAGCCAATTTTAAAAGTTTAAGATTTAGGAAAGAACCGTGAAGCCACTAAAACATTTCCATAGAGTTTATTTGCATTAAAGTTCTACTCTTCTTTTACACTTCATTACCAGCTTCATTTTTAACAAACCCTAAAACACCGCGGAGGACCCCACTGAGGTTTAAGTGGACCTTTCAAAAATCGACCTTCTAAGTAGACCTTCATTTTAAACCTGAAAGTGTACAAAAAAATCCTAAAATTTATTCCAGGCGGTATACACAAACAGTCCTTTTTAAACCCCATTAGATAAAAAATACAGTCGGTTCGCTTTAATACGAACCACGTTAATCCGAATTTTTATCAGTTCGGTGAAACTGCTAAATTTACATTTTTCTAGACCTAAATGGATGAGATATTTTAGATCACTGAACTAATAAAAAAATACGGGTTAAAGCGAGTCGGCTGTAGACTTTTAGTTATCGATAATGTTGCTGATTCCGATTATGATAAGCTGAGTTGAGTTTTTTAATAAGTCTTTAAAAATATTACCATAAACCCTTGACCACTACACTTGGAATAAGGTCAAAATTTGAGCTTGTTCTATATGGAACTAATGCCATTGAAACCATGTTATAACAATTTTGACTTTTGACCAAGAGTAAGCGCAAAAGTTGGCTTTTGTTCTAAGAAAATTTTATTTATTTATTTAATTCAAATTAACCTCCTTCAGGAGAAGTAAAATAAAAATAATATTAAAGTTTATATTGAATAAAAAAAGTAAAAAAAAAAAGAAAAGTAAAATAAAGATAAAAAATAGATACAATTATTGACAGTAGAGTACTCTAGACCAAAAAGCATGAAAGATTCAATTGGGTTTTATTAATTCTTTAAGAAGGATTTGGAATTTTTTGAATCTTAAGTTGTTCTAACAAAGCTCAATATACTCCGAGATACCGTCACGGATGTAGAAGTGTCGCTTAAGATCCAACTTCAGCTGGCCAATACTATTCAAAAGAGTTTCGAGATTAATATTAAAGAATTGTAGCAAACACTTTAGATCATTTCCAAAGGAGCAATTCGAATTTTGTTTGTTATTGGATATGTCGGTACAGATATACTCGAATATACTTGAGGCTAAATGATTGAATTTAATAGAGCTAATGAATGACATTTTTGAAAAAACATAAAGCTGCTCAATTTTAAAGATTCTTAGGACCTTTAAAATTGCGGACATGTGACAATTAGATTTGAGATTAAACATTTGTCTAACAAGATTGTTTTGATTTATGCTGAGAGTTTTGAGGGTTTTGTTGTCCAGTGTTAGGTTTTCAAGGCCATATGTAAATTGGGAAAGACAAAATGTTTTGTAAATGAAACTTTTTAGGGAAGGGGAGATGTTACTCATCTTGTTCAGCAAATAAGAAGCCGAGAAGAACGATTTCTGGACTTGTTTAAATTTATCAAATGCAAATGGGTCAAAATCAAGGTTCGAGTTTAAAACGAAACCTAGATAATCAATACTTGGAACTACATTTAGCTTAATATCATTTAGATGGAAGTCACACCTAAAGAGAGTAGGTCCGAAGGTGATTATATTGGATTTAATGGGGTTGAATTTTAGTCTCCAATTCAGGCCATAGATGCTGCAGATATCTAGTAAAATTTGAAGATGGCTATCAACGGGACTGATAAGGATAATGTCATCTGCATAGAAAATAATTGAAACATTTAGATAATTAAAGATGCCACCCAAGTTCTTATCTAAGCATTCCTGGATCAGATCGTCAATAAAGATATTGAAGAGGAATGGGGATAGGATTCCTAAGAAAATTTTAGAATTTGTTCTGGAATAATCATAAAATTTTGGAGTTAAATTCGAAATTAAAAAAAATTAAAAATCAAGCTCAATTGTGCAGAATCGTTATAAAAATTGTTCTAGAGGTGTTAAAGCCTAAATAGAACTTGTCTCATCTGAAACAAAATTTGTCTAATCTAAATTAAACGTTTGCAAAACATGTGGAAATTAATTACACAGTTAATTTAAATCTTTTTTAATTGATTTAAATCGTTTTTCTTATCTTTTTTTTAATTTTTTTAATTAATTTTAACCAGGAATTTTGATTTGACAAAAAAATTTTTCTAATCAAAATTCCTGGTTAAAATTAACAGGTTAAAATTTATATTCAAAAAATAATTCGAGTCATCCAAAATAGACTCAGAGACTACAGAGAACGTTTTTACTCAGTACAGAATCAAAGAAAGCATTTACCAGCGTAATAATTTTTCTGGGTTAGATCATGAAGCAAATTAAAACTTATTAACTGTAACTTTTATCCATATATATAAAATCTAATATAAAAGTTTATTAAACGGTATAAAAATATATTCTTTTGATTATTTACAAACAAAAAAAATGGTAAAAAAAACTATGTCTCATAAATTTTAATTCTTTTAACTATTTTTTCTCGACAAATGTGACAAGTTTTTAATGGTAAAGAGCATAAATTGCACACAATGTGACCACATTGAAACGCTGTATCTTTTTTTCTTTCCATACAAATCGAACATGTTTGTGCTTCTTCTAATGATTTGATTTTTGTTAACAAATCAGTAAATTCATCTTTGTTAAAATTAATAGTCGAACCAGAAGAGTTTAACTTTTCTTTTATTTGTATGTTGCATTCAAGACATTTTTTCATTCGAACACTACATTCAAGACAAACAATTTTGTGTTGACATGGAAGAAATGTCACTGAACATGACTCTTCATCACAAAGTTTACATTTCTCTTCATGTTCGGTCACGGGAGCTCTTCAAAATAAAATAAATGAAACAGTTTGAAACTTTATAAAATTTTCTTACTCTAAAGCCAAAAAGTTCTTTTGTATAAAACTAACCAACTTTGAATCACTTAAATAATCCAATGGTGAAATTTGATGTTTATTTTTGACTAATTTGGCGCCATTTTGAATCAAATAAATCGCAATTATTACGCGTATGTTGTTACTAAATTCACTTGGCATATTTTGAGCAATCTAATACAAAAAATTTTAATAACTTTTTTAATGTGTTTTATTGAGCGATCAAAGTTACCATGAGCATATTTTTACAGTCTTTTAAATCAGTGTTAGCATTGGTGAATTTAGTGCTCGGGTTTGGTATTTGTGAAGACGGGTCAAGACTCGCTAATTTATCATTCAAAGCCAAGTGAAGACATGAGTCACCATCTTCGTCAACTGCGTTTAAATTTGCTTCTAAAATTTTTAAAATTTTAAAAAACTTTTAAAAATGCAAAATAGCAAAAAAGTTACTTTTTTCTACAAGAAGTTCAATAATTGGTGCATGTAATTGAGCTACTGAAAGATGTAACGGTGTTTGACGACGATTATTAAGAACTTCTTTATCAGCTCTACTCTCAATTAGGCACTTGATTACTTCTTTGTGACCATTCAAAGCAGCCAAATGAAAAGCAGAAAATCCATCATCTTTTTTAGTATCAACCAATTGAGGTGAATATGAGACCAATTTTTCAACAGCACTTAAACTCGGTTTTAGAACTCTTCAAAATAGATTAAAGAAGTTTTAAACTCACATGTGATTTCCTTTTAAGCTAGCATAGTGAAGTATGTTGAACCCTCGTTTATTTCTAAGAGATAAATTGATAGATGGAATCGCTAGTAGCATATCAATAATTTGTCTGCTTTCTTTTGTAATCTCTTTACTTATTATGTCATGTAAAGCACTGTCACCGTAAGAATCTTGAACGTTAACATCACATTTATACTTGAGTAGTACCCTAACACAGTTAATGTGCTGTTTATTGACTGCAACATGCAACGCTGTACAACCGTTTTTATTAACAGCATTTATATTTGAATTTTTTTGGATCAAAATCTCAGCTAGTTCTGGTTGATTTCTTAAAAGAACAAAATTAAAGGGTATAATAAATGGTCTATCTGCAAATTCAAAATATTACCCAAAGCAAGAATAATGTAAAGCGGTATCACCTTCAGAATCAGTGATTTCTAAACTTGCTTTTGACATTATTAAAAACTTTACAATATCAACATGACCTTGATGAGAGCTAACTTGAATCGCTGTTTTTCCAGAACTTCTTTGATCAATTAACTAAACATTAAAAAAATTTAAACATAATCAGAATGTTTTTGAAAGATATTCTAAATCTTACACTTGGATTTTTTGTAATCATGTCTTTGACAGACTGTAGATTACCATGAGCTGCTTCTCTTACCAATTGATCAATGCTTTCAGGGGTGAATGTTTTAGTATTATCATCACTCATGTCTTTCAACTGGCTCGCAATTTGTACTAAATAAATTTTTTAACTTTTTTCAAAAACTAAGTTGATATTATTGAAAATTACGCCTCAAAGTTGCGTCCTCCATGTTATGATAGGCGATTGTATTGTGAATATCAGCTTGAGGCTTGCTAACAATTGAACAGCAAGCAGCGTTGACTGTAAACCCTACACCGTTGTACGATATCCTAAGATCACCATCGGCGTATATATTTATAACTTTACATATTTTTCCTAGAATCATGCGCATTTTTTCGCTCCATTCACCGTGTCCTTTTTGCATATTTTTAACAGTTTCTTCATCACTATTGACTCGAACGTAATCACTGACAACAAATCCTGATGTTATTTTTGTTAAAATGACCGGATAAATAGTCCATCGATTTTCTGGTGTATCAAACTGAACTCGAACATCACCTTTATCAGTTACACGATGAATAACTCCAACTTTTCCAACGAGCTAGAAAAATACACATAAATTGATGATTAACTTTAAGAGGGTCTTATAAATTTACATCAGCCATTTTTTGATTCCATCCACCGTGTCCTTCTTGCATTTGCTTAAACGTTTCCAAGCTTACATCTATTTTAACTTTATCGCCAACAGAAAACATGCTACAAAATTCCGATTGACTAGTTTGTTTTTTAAGATTTTTAACATTTAATTTCGGTTCATTTGAACTTTCTCCATTTTGTTGATTTTTAATATTCATATTCTGATATGATTCTTCGTTATCATTGATTAAATCGATTGATTTTGTGTTTAGCAAATTGCTCGAAGGACTTAAAGCTATTGATTCAATAAGAGATGAAGATTCGGTGGGTGCTCCAAAAATAATTAAATGATCTCTATAATAATAACCACCGTCACCTTCTTGAATATATTTAACATCAACTTTTCCTTTGTGTCCTATGCGATAGACGTTTGATATACCAGTTGTAGTCCATTCAATTGAAGCTACGCTTAAAAATGATTCTCGGTCCCATCCACGCATATCAATTACTTTACCTGTTTTTCCCGGGCCACCTTATTTTTACAGAATTTAAAAAGAGCTTTAGTTTTATTTAAGGATTTCTTTTACCGTCTTGATTTTGCCTTTTAAAAAAAAGGGTTAAAGAATTAAAATATGACTTAAAGGGGTAAAAGAACTTACCATTCCCAGTCAGGACCACGAACAACAGTAGCTCCTGCGAAAATTCCTTTAGCTGCTATTTTAACAGAACCGAATCGCTTGTTGACTAAAGATCTAAGTTAAAAAAATTTTTATAAAAAGTCTTCATTTTGATCTTTTAAGTTGTTGGTTACCCTTGTGAAGTGGAGGTTTCGAATCTCATAAATTGATGGGTTAAGTCATGTTTATCAGCCATATAACAACTAGTGCATAAATCAAAATCGAAACATTTTGTACATTTCCATCGAACACCTTGTATTCCTCGTTTTTTACAGTTATCACAAATAACATTTGAATGTCGAACTCCTTTTTGGAATTTTAAAAATTAAAGATTTTAGAAGAAAATGGATCACGAAAAATACCTATTGTAGAGTTATCATATATTCTAAGATCATATTTTCCTTGATGTCCAACTCGATAATTAGTTCGAGATCCTGAATCCCATTGTACTATAACTGTTTTTTCTGGTGACGTTCGACTTCCTTGGCGACCTTTTGATTTTAATTCTATTTAGGATTAAATTTTTAGAATTTTTTTTGAATCGTTTGAATCAATACCGATTTCGACTACAGTCCCAAGATGTCCTTCTCCATCATCTTGATTTCCCCACTGCCTTAAAAAGGAAAAAAAAATTTTCGATTAGTTGTTTAATTATTTATATTCCTTTTTTAAAACAACGAACGTAATATATATTCTAATTTACAAACAATTGTGCGACTTCAAATAGTTTCTAATGAATTTCGTAATTTGGAACAATTAATTCCCATTACAGGTTACAAGGTAATGAAAAGGTAATTAATAATGAGATCGGTTTATGGTTCGATCCCTCATGGAAAAGTTAAGAAAAGTGATTTCTACAGGGAGTAAAAGACTCCCCCATGATTGGTCTCCAACTAAAAGGTTAAAGAGTTAAAAAGTATCTGTCTGATTGAATAAAGCATGGTTTGGGAAGATAAGGCCGCCCAGCGTACTGTACCAGTGGCGTCGAGCAGTACTTAGCTTAAATTCATTTTAGATAAAAATAATTTTTCGTTTGGGAGGCTTTTAAATATTTATAATTAAAGCAATTTACGTCTTTTTGAACCTAACAAGATAAGTCTTTTATGTGGAATTTAAAATCAACTTAAAATGTATTCAAGTCGTATTTCTTATAAGAGACATTGAGACTCCTAAAATATTGATTTTTAGCTACCTATTTTCCAGCCACTCGAGCAGCAGGACGATCGTCACGTTGGTTCGGGACGTTAAGAGTTAGGTGCACCATTTTTTCACTACTTAAGATTCAGATTTTTTAATAAGTCCTTAAGCGAACCTGACATTATTTTTGAACTGTTAAACACGTCGAAAATAAAATTCTGAGCAAATATATTTGTCAAATCCAAAGCAGACGAAAACAGTGTTTCTTGTTTGGAACGCGTTCGGAGTACTGTAAAATAGACATGTCAACAATTAAGATAATATCCAAATTAGCATCTTATAGCTATTTTATATAAATTGTAAAATCTAAAGCCCAAATCTTAGATATTTTATACAAATCTTAGGATTAAGGCTTAGGGCTCAGTTTGATCTATTATGTAATTACAATTATGTAACCAAAATTTCCGAGACATTTGTTTGGAAATCTTGTTCTTTCCGTAGAAAGGAAGTTATTCTCTTTATTTTGGCTGATTAAGTAATGGAAAATTCTGTTTTAAAAACTTAAACAATAAAATTTTTTAACATACCAATCAGGGCCTCTTACGACGCGTAGGCCTACTTCCATTGGTAATACGATACAAAAAACTCGATTTTTTTGTCTAATCGATAAACTTAAGTATTACAGCTTATTTTTGATATTTTCTTTTTGTGATTGAACGTACAAAAGTCTCTATTTTTTTATGTCCAAATCGAAATTTAGATTTTAATTAACAAAATAATCTTTATTTTATTAAGATAAGTTTCGTTTTCGATCAGTTAAACCTTTAAATAAAAAACTAAGAGCAATTTTGACCCATCGACTTTAACAAACGAATTAATAACTAATTATTAACGACAAAAAAAAACTTTACAACGATCTAATGTAAATTATCTCTTATTTAAATTTATAACTAAAGTCCTAAACTGAAAATTTAAAAACAAAGAAAAAGTTAGATATATGAAAAAAATAAACTGAAAAAAAAAAGATTAATGGATATTTTCTAATAGAGATATAGTTTGTATGGGCTAAGTATTCAAATTAGAATATAGATGAGTCGAAAGTATTAGTAAATTTTCAACATACAAATAAAGAGAGAGAGAGAGAGAGAAAAAAAAGAAGTTAAATTTGTAAAAGAAAAGCCTCTCGTACCCCTCCCTTCTTAAAAAGGTAGAAGATTATTCAAAGGTAGATATTTTGAGACAAAATGAAAAGAGAAACTTTTTGTTTTAATCCATCTAAAATATCTCAAAAAGGTAAATTATGGTAAAAAAAAAAAGATGAAGATCAATTTGTATATATTTTTCTTGTTTAGTATTCTATTTTAAATATTTACAATAAAAAATTTTGTATTTTTTTTTTGGTTATTGTGACAAATATTTGGTAAAATTATTTTTGTGTTGTTGGTTAATGTTTTGATTGTCGAATTAATTAATTAAAGTTTTTTAATTAATTTTTTTTTCATTTTAAATGTTTTCTTTTTTAAAGATTTTTTATTTTTGTGAACGTTTTGTTTAAAAAGTTAACTTAAATTGTAACTTTTTAATGTCAGTAATATAGTAGCTACCCTTTTTGTTTTTAGTTTTGTTTTTGATAGTCTAAATGTTCAAAATATTATCTTATGAATAACTTGAATTTCCTTGTTGTTAACCTTATTTTTTTATTCTTTGAGAATATTTTGACTTGTAAATCTTTTGATTTTATTCAGGATAATTTTCATTTTGAAATAGGTGCTTTTTAAAATGTCAAAAAGGTTTTTTACGTAATGAGGAATCTCGACTAGCTTTTTCAAAATTTTTATTCGAAAATCTATTGAAAACATGATGCCACATGTTATGATCAATTCCGTTAAAATCTTAATTTCCATGTGAATATATAGGTACTGTTCTTTCGAATCGAGGAAAGATAAAAAAATTGCAAAAATTTGATCTAACCCAGGAAATAATTCTTAAAAAGGATCTTCTAAGATCCTTTTTGAGTATTTATTAAGATCTTAAAGAAGAACCAATTATCTAATTAAGACTCTTAAAAGAAATTATCATCTAAATGTTTCATGGGAAGTATTCTGCTTTATGAACCATGTGATCTTATAAAAGCCGTCGAAAACCCCTCTCAATTCGGTTTCATCAAAAAAAAAGTTTCTTGTTTAGTTCTCCAAGAAAAAGGTTTGCCAAGGAATTTCTAAAACCACCAAACCCGACTCTATATAATCGATACTGGGGGCTATAGACATTCAAACAAAAAAAAACTAACCGACAACTATTTTTTAGCCCTACTAAAGGTCTGCTAGCTTCCGAACACCGTTTTTCAAATAGAATATGCAACTCTGGTCCTTCAGAACTTCTAAAAATGAACCTTCGTGAACCTTCATGAACGTACATGAAGCTTCAAGAGGTTTCTGAAGGTTCAAATCTCCTCCAATATTTTCAAATATTTTCAATTGAAAATAAGAAAGTTTTAGAAAAAATTTGAAAATATTAGAGGAGATTTGAAAAATGAAGCTTCATGGGCCCTTGAATTTTCATGAAAGGATTTTGACGTTCATTTTTGGAACATGTGAACGACCAGGTTAGTAATCGCTAAAAAAAACCTTGCTGAAATATTAAGAATGTTGACGAACCACAGGTATCCGCCCAACATAAGGTCCGCCAGGTTCAGGACGCACATTTTCGGCTTTTATGTTCTATCTTGTTTCAGATTTTTTCGTCAAGAAACAGCAAGTTATTAACGTCAGCTGATTGATTAAGATCATTTAATCCACTTTTACGAATCGATTTCTTTACGCTTCACAAATCAGAAAACTTGTAATATCAGTAATTTAATTATAAAGATTATTTTGAAATTTTGTTAAAGACATTTGTGTATTGCCGGTGTCATAGTTGACAGCTAAACTTTATGCCTTTTAAAAATGAAAATAATGCAATTTAAAACAATTCTGAGCAAGTGTATTTTGTTATCAAGTACTGTGCTGGACGTTCACGAATTAAATGGAGTTACGTTCCTGAACGTTCATGAATGTTCATGAATGTTCAACAGTTCTTAGACGTCGAACGTTCACGAACGTTCATGAACATTCATGAAAGACTTTTCATAGTTCATTCGCATACCGCGAACGTTCATGAACATTCATGAAAGACTTTTCATAGTTCATTCGCATACCGCGAACGTTCATGAACGTTCATGAAAGACTTTTCATAATTCATTCGCATACTGCGAACGTTCATGAACGTTCGCCGAAAAGCCTAAGAACTGTTGAACATTCATGAACATTCATGAACGTTCAGGAACGTTCCTCCATTTAATTCGTGAACGTCCAGCACAGTAGGTCAAGTTTACACAATTCAGTTTGGAATATGATGATTATGTTTTTTTTTAAAAAGGTAAGTTTTTGATTTTTAATTGAATATATATTTGCTTTGGACTTACTTTAAGATTAACTAAAAATTTTCCAAAAAATTACAAACGAAAATTTCACCCAGATTCAAATGCAGTTAGTAATTGTTTCATTTAAAACATCTTTTTAAGAACCAAATTGATTTTATTAACTGTTTTTTCTACGATTTTATTCTTACCATAAAGTTGAACAAAATCGGAGTCAGACATTTTCGATTCTGGAAAGTCTTGGTTTGAGTTTTGATATGAAGATAGACTGTTTCATATTTTTTTCAGTGTAATTGTCTTAATCACTAACAAAATCAATAACGATGACAATTGATAGAAATTTATTTTTTTTTTAAGCCATTTGATGAAATCAATATGAGGGCTCTTGGTATGGAAAAGACAATAGAACGTTTCACATCTAATATATTTTCCACTTACAGTCAAATCAAGATAAGGACAGTTGATCTAAAGTAGGGAAATTATGAATAAATCGCGCGATTAATCGTGATAAGATAAATCAAGGTATTTTCTTGCTGGTCAATGAATTCTTTTTTGAAAAATTTCTCACACTAATACGAAAAGTCGATTAGGACTCAGCTAATTTGTGTCAAGAATAGTTAAAAGTTTGCAAAAAAAAACTAAAGCCGATTTCATAAATTAAAAAAAAATATTTTTTGAGTGAATAAAATGTTTGGAAACAGCAACGTGTTTTACTAGGTGATGTAGTTTCAGATTGGGCCAGTTATAAGTGGATACAAGCGGTTACGGTAACAATATGGTTTAGTCGTGTATAAACTAAGAGAAACAAGAGAAAAAAATAACCCAACATGTAAAATTTTTAAATGCTTGAAAATTTTTGCCACAATCCTTTGAAAATTATTTAAAGCCTCCGCCTATCATACAGTGGTCCTTTAGAAAATTTAGCGTTCCGTTCCAGATAAATTAAAAGATTAAAAAAATTTTTTTTACCTTTTAAAAACGCTCTTTGGAGCCGAACTTTTACCTGGAGAGGAACCTTTTTTACGGAATGTCCGTTTCTCTTCTAGAAACGGTTGCAACGAAAACGTTACATTTTCAGCCGCTTTATGAAGATGATTTGAAAATAATATAATCCTTATGTATGAAACCCCTAAAAAAGATACATGAATAACCGAAATTGAGCCTTTTTCAGCGTCTAAAATCGAATTTATACAGGAATATGCTCTTAGTTAAGAGAAATATGTTTATTTTTGTTTTCATACAACCCTAACCATTCAAAACTTTAAAACCTTCCTGAACCTTAATGAATGTTTTTGAACGTTCATGAAGGTTCATTTTTGAATTTTTTCGACTTTTAGTGTACAAAAAGTAAAACGAAAACGAATTAACTAATCCCAATATTTTGTTCAGAAAATTGTTGAGTTTCAGACTTTTTAGTAAAAATTGGGGGTAATGAGTATTTTGAAGGACGAGATTCGATTTAACTGGAATATTGCAAATTTTTCTATTTTTTCCTAGGATAAAAACACACAATATATTTTTTCCGCAACATTAAACACATTATCTTGTAAATTAGAATATGCGCTTTCAGAATATATGCCCATCATATATGATTCATGATCAAATAGCTGAGATATCGGTCAGAAAAAGCGACCAACTTACAATACAAGGGGAGCGGGATCAAAAAAAATTTTCTTTTCGAACAAAATAAAAAATCAATTTTAGGATTTTTTTGGGACGCAGAATCCGAATTTTATATCGAAATAGCAAAGTTTTGATAGCGTGGAAGTTTTGAATTGCCGGAACCTTAAAAAAGTAAAACAAAATTTAAGGTTTTTTTACAGTCCTGGAAATTAACTTGTCACATGATATCAGATGACATCAGCTGATATCAGTTCGTATCAGAATTTATGACCAAATGATATCATCTCCTATCAGTTCCGATCAGTTGAAATCACATGATATCAGATGATATCATTAAGAGAATTACAAACATTATGAATTTCCAACGAATTCTGATGGAAACTGACATCAGATGAGGCCAGCTGATATCATATGATATCAGGTGACAAGTTAATTTCCGGGACTGTATCTGTACATCTATCGAAAGTTTAGGGTAATTTTTGGTATGAAATTGTGGACTGGGCTGGCTCACACACTAAATGGAACTAGGTAAAAGAAAGACATAGAATTTTTTATTAATCAAATAAATACAATCGTCTCCTGCAGTAATACTACTTTGATGGATTTGAGTCCTAAAAAATTTCGATAAAAAATCAGCTCATTAATCTTCAGGTCGCCTGTAAACGTGTACTTCTATTTTCAACGCTGTTTTTTTAAAATTGCGCGTCAACTTTAAGTTGTTACTTTGACTGTTTAGTTTTTAATCATGCTTTTTTTTTAGAACATCAATCAAGTAACAAAAAATTTCATTAAAAAAAAACAATTTTTTTCGAGTCTTGAGATTACGAGTTTGGTTGCATAAAACTAAATTTTAAAATCTCTAAAGAATTGAGTCTTTCATCAAAACATTTTAACCAACGCATATTTCAATTTTAGTCAAAAAAATATGTTAGGCAGCTAATTAATTTTTCACCTGTTGAAGAGCATTCAAAAAAATTTTTAAAAAAAGAAAAATATTTTCACTTAGAACAGATTTTATTTAGACCAAAAATAAAAAAAAAATATTAACGGTCAAGCATACGAATCATAAATTCAAATGACCCTTTACATTTTCTACCTTAGCAACACATCCTCATTTAAAACCAAACAAAAAAAAGAAGAAATTATCAATCAAATGATATCAAGTCTAATTTTACGACGCTTTTGTCTTGTAAAACAAAATTTTTATTGTTTTATAAAAAAAAAATTATAATACACGCACAGACACACATACAAAAAAAACTCACTTTTGTTTTCTTTTCTCGTTTCGTAGTGTTTCGTATTCAAATATTAAAATTTGGTTTACTTTTATTTTTTTTTTGTTTTAAGGTCGCCAATCAAAATTATATGGCCGTGATTTTCGATTGATGACGATTTTTTTCTAATCCACTCCAACCCCCTGAGTCCCCCTAACATAATTTGTCTATTTTTTTTTCTTTTAATAATATTTTTTTGATGACCTTTTTTTTTTTGTTAAGTTTCTATTTCACGTAAAATTCATCTTTTTTTTTTTTTGAAAATAGATAAAGTTTCTTTTTTGTTTTGTTGTTGTTTTTTTGTTGTTGTTGACCACGTAGAAAAAAAAGATGAATTTTTAATTTTTATATTGTGAACAATGAGCGCTCAAATTGATCAAAATTATCAACAACCTCATGCGAACCTGTCCACTTCGATATCATCATCAGGTTCAACATCACCAAATTCATTACACCAAACAAACTATTTTACAAACTTATCAACAAATCCTAAAAATGACTTGGACATTGATTTTACATCCCAATTAAAACTTAATTCATCTAAAACAAAATTTATAAGCAATGACTCGAATGATATTAAAATTCAAGTCTACTATTGTGGACTCATTATGGTTGTTTATATCAAAAACACTCTCAAAATTGACGAGTTTTATAACATGTTACGAGAAATATGTAAATTTGACGAACAGCAGTTGTTTACGATTAAATGGGTCGATGAGGAAGGTGACCCGTGTACAGTGAGTAGTCAAGTAGAGCTCGATGAAGCTTTGAGACTCTATTACTTAAACAAAGAAAGTGAACTAGTACTTCATATATTCGCTAATATACCAGAGAGACCAGGTACACAGTGTGCTGGCGAAGATCGGTCTATTTACCGTCGTGGTGCACGTCGATGGAGAAAAATTTATCTCGTAAACGGTCATAAGTATCAAGCGAAACGTTTCGCTAGAACAGCTTTATGCGGTGTTTGTCAAGATCGTATTTGGGGTCTTGGTAGACAAGGCTACAAGTGTTTAGAATGTAAAATAATGGTACACAAACGATGTCATAAATTTATTAAATTAACATGTAATGAAATTTTATCTCAACAACATCATTTACATCAACAACAGTTAAATTCATATTTATCATCGACATCAACTAATTCGGTACCATCTCAAATTCAAAATTCAAATTCATCTCATTCAATAAACTCAATTACAACAGCTCAAAATACAGCGTTAATCGAAGACTTAAAACAAGCTCAAAAGAATAAAAATAATTTTCTACAAAAAAATGACATTTTTAATGACTTACAAAACAGTCAACAAAAGACAAGTTCACCTATAATGGGTAAAAATAAATCATTTAACGCAAAGTTAAGTAATTTATTGAATAAACAACAAAATGGTTTGGACAAAAATGGTACAAAACATGAAAATGAAATAAATGTTGATTTTTTAAGTAAGATTTTTGATGTTCTTTATTTTCAGGTCTTAAAAAGGTTCTTAGAAAATAACAGAGTCCAGGTTAAGGATGATTACAAAAAATTTGAATTAATTGGGATTTGTTATTAAGCACTTAAGTATTTTGTATACTCATTTGTCAAAAATCAAGAATGACAAATTTTAATCGTTTAAAATTTTGAAATTTGATTAATGAGTGGAAGTCTAGATTGTTATAGTTTAAAAATTAACATAGTTAGAAGATCTTTTGATTGTCAATAATTATGTATTCGATTGTTAATTTACGTCTTTCTAAACAATTTTCAGGTACCTTTAATATGATTATCTAACTATTAAAATGATAATTCCTCTTGTTCGTGTTGATCGACTTCTAAAGGATTTGACTAAAATGAGATCTCATCTGACAATTTTATCTGAATCGGAAGTGCGCCTAGTCGCTTCTAGCTCTTTTACTTTTTCGTTGAATTTTTTCTATCTTCGTACTGCTCGTACAAGCCTTGGAACGTGGTTTCAGTTCGGATTTTGTGCAGACGGTCCTGTATAAACATGTCACCGTTATGAACCTTGAAGTTCATTGTTTAATTGTTCTGAATAGAGACCGGAATTGTAAATAAAATTTATTAATCATGACAAAAAAGAGTTCGGAAAAATTCACTATTCAGACTCACGTTTGAAATTTGGCTCTTAAAAAGATCTACTGATATTCTGAAACTGTATGATCGTATTTACATAGATTTCTTGAATGATATCCTAGGAAACTTGTGTAGTAGTAGTAGTAGTTTTTCTGTGCAGATCTAATATCTAGTAGAACAATCATAGACTTTATTTGCTGCAGAAGATGATTAGACTTCTTAGCCGGGTAGGCCGTAACTGAATTTTTTTATACTCGCTACGTTTGCATCTTTCGACGCCCTTATTTTAAGTCACAGCGACTCGCGAGTCCCAATACGATGATTTTCATAGTTGTTCTAGTATCAGGCCATCTAGAGAATGACTAGTCGATGATTCTAGTCGGATCGTTTCCAAGCAGCACAACACTAATGACCCTCATCCATTTCCATTATTTTTGTCGTATGATATCAGATATGCTAGAGGGTCTATACAAATCCGTCAGAGAATGGGTCTTGCAGCATATGGCTATTCTTAAAGCGTCAACCTGAAATATCTCGAAAACTAAACTTTTGACGAAAGCCAGAAAATCGGGATTCAATTGAGAGTCAGTCGCAATAGTTTATGTGTCTCAAAAGGGTCAAAATTAGACAGCTTGTGAAAATCTGTGCATCGACTGGTAGTCTAAGGATCAGAAATTTTCAGAAAAAAATCGGGGTCAGTATTTAATTAGGGCCATAAATCTGGTTGATTCATTCGATTTTTAGTTGTTGAACAAGTTATTGCTGGAGCTTGTTCATTATTAGGACAAAAACAGACATGGTTTGAAAGCGCTGATAACTAGCTGAAATCATTTTTATGAAACACTCTATCGAATCTCATTAAACTTTCCAAGTTTTAAAATCGAATTTTTGTAACATCCCGATAGGCAACTTCAGATGGAACATACATAATTATTTTATGAAACATTTTTGTTAATTTGAATTCATTTTTTAAGGTAAAGATTTAGGAAATCAAAAAAATGTAAAATCCTCAAACATTGACTCATGTTCAAACACAAAACAAATAAGCCTAGAACAATTCGATTTAATAAAAGTAATTGGTCGTGGCTCATACGCAAAAGTATTTTTAGTTGAATATAAAAAAACAAAAAAATGTTACGCTATGAAAGTTATTAAAAAATCAATTGTAAACGACGATGAAGACATCGATTGGGTACAAACAGAAAAACACGTTTTCGAATCAGCTACTAATCACCCTTTTTTGGTTGGTCTTCACTCTTGTTTTCAAACTGAATCACGTTTATTTTTTGTTATTGAATATCTATGCGGTGGTGATTTGATGTATCATATGCAACGAAAACGTCGTTTACCTGAAGATCATGCTCGATTCTATTCGGCTGA
Source organism: Brachionus rubens (assembly GCA_022207745.1). Lineage (NCBI taxonomy): Eukaryota > Metazoa > Rotifera > Eurotatoria > Ploima > Brachionidae > Brachionus > Brachionus rubens. Next base: position 2,413,742 of record JAJVHD010000009.1, on the reverse strand, counting down.
GATCTCAGTTGCACTCGGATTTTTACACTCAAGAGGCATTATTTATCGTGATTTAAAACTTGACAATGTTTTATTAGACATCGAAGGCCATGTCAAATTAACAGACTACGGTATGTGTAAGGAAGGCCTAACCAAAAACGAGAAAACAAGCACTTTCTGTGGTACACCCAATTATATAGCTCCTGAAATGTTACGAGGAGAAGACTATGATTTCAGTGTAGATTGGTGGGCTCTTGGTGTACTTTTGTACGAAATGATGGCCGGTCGATCTCCTTTCGAGCCTGTCAATGAAAACCCAGGCGATAATCCTGACTTGAACACAGAAGATCATTTATTCCAAGTAATCCTAGAGAAACCAATTCGTATACCAAGAAGTTTGAGTGTACGCGCCGCTTCAGTTCTTAAAGGATTTTTACAAAAAAATCCATTGGAACGTTTAGCCTCACACGATGGCTTAAACGAAGTCAAACAGCATTTATTTTTTAGACCTATCGATTGGAATCTACTTGAACAACGTATGATTCAACCACCTTACAAACCACCGGTTCAAAATGAAAGAGATTTGAATAACATTGACGAATTGTTTACAAGAGAGCCTGTTATGTTAACACCGGATACACCGAATACACTAGCGCGTATACAACAAAATGAATTCGATGGTTTTGAGTATATAAATCCATTGATTTTATCAGACGAAATACCAGTGTAAAATAATCAATAATAAAATCTAATTTTTATATTTTTTTCTTTTTTCAAAAATTTTAATTTAAATTTAGATGATTTTCTTTTTTGTACTAATTAAACAAGCAAAAATATGCTTAAAAGCAATTAGTGATCTCATAATGATTTTTTGTACTTTTCAATTTTCTTCTTTTTTTTTTTAAAAAATGAGTTTTATTTTCTTTAAAAATATAATTTAGATTAAAAACAACAGCAACAACTTTATGATTCCATGTTTTCTTTTTTTTTATTTTTTGATTTTAAAAATGGAAAAAAGTTTACTACAAAAAAGACTTGACGTTCTACTTGTTTTATTTTCTATTTGTTGATTTATTAAAAAAAATTCTATTAATTGAATTCTTTTGTTTTATTCTTGTACGAATTAATTGAATAAAAATGTAAAATACTTAAATTTCGTCCTTTTTTTTTATTTAAAGTTTAGCATCAATTTTAAAGTGCGTATAATCCAAAAAATGCGAATTTAAAATTTAATGGGAACTGAGTCGTAGATCTCGGTTAAAAAAAAGCTAGCGTAAAGGCCCAAGTCAGAGGACATGTCATTAATATCGAATTCAGAAAAAAAGCTTTTATTTTTTAGAATTAAAAGCCATGTCAAGTTAATCAACAGGCTAGTGCCCTTGTCTAGAATATAGACTTACTAACTCTCCATTTATTTAATAATTAAATAATTTTGATAATTTTTCATAAGGATAAAAAAATCGAAAAATCTCCCCTATAACTCCGCGGCGATGCTAAGCTTTGTATCAAAATATCAGTATCAAAAATATCAGCAATGTATTTCGATTGTCTGATATTTTTGATATTTGATATTTTGATACTAAACTTAACATCGCCCACTCCGCCTTTTTCAGGATAATTACAAGGTTCCTTTTTTAAATACTTGAGTAGGAACGAACCGAAAAAGCTAACATTGCTTGAAAATGATTACTAGAAGCTAAAAAACTCAAGTAAACGCTTTTTAATCATATTCTAAGAAAATTTTAACGAATTTCGATCAATTAATTGAAAAATCGACAATTTCAAGTTCTAAATCAATTCAAAAAGATCGATTCGATCAATTCGAATTTAAACATTAATAGAAAAGAAAGTAATATGGAAACTGTTTTGCAGAGATAAATTTTTTGGTGTGACAAAGCATGTCACATCTCAATTTAACTAGCATAAAATGACGAAGTTAAAAATACATCATTCTAATGGTGTGTGATCTGCAATGGGCATTTTGATAATTGCAGAAGTTGCTTTCGAAGCAATCGATTTAGTGGCAGATTTTCGGCTTTCAGCTCATATCTTAAAAAAAAATGTTAGCTGTTTCTGTTCGTTACTAAGTTTTTGAAAAAAGCAACCTTGTAATTATCCTAAAAAAGGTGGAGGGGTAAGGGAGAATTTTCCATCTTTTATCCCCAGTAAAAAAAAATTTTCCGGAGTATTCCTGGACGCAGACAAAATTTAAGGTGTGAAAAAATAATTTAGATAACGCGAAATTTTTGAAATAAATGGACTTATAGAAAATTTTATGTTTTGAGTCTCTTGAATTTTGAAAAGCTTTATAAAATTTTAAATTTTAATTTCTGATTTCGGTTTTTTAATAAGGAGGGTGATATTAAGAGTGGGGAACTCCAGTGAACTTCGGTGAAAATCAAAAGTCGGGGAAAGTTCATGAACGTTCATGAATGTTCACCAGAGGAACACGTGAGTGGCCATAACTGTAAATTTATCAAAAATATTTAAAGAATCATTGTAAATTAGGTTGATGTTATTGAATATTGCTAACTTAAAGGTGCTAAATTTCATGACCATGCTGTTGATAACAAATCTTTTACCACTTTTTGTTTTAGATTTCGGCACCATAAAATCACTTTTGTTTCGAAAATTCGTACTCGATTTTTTGTGACTCAAAAGCGTCGAATCGGTAGAATTGCGCATTTTTACGTAAAATTACGTCTAAAGATGCTCACGGTCAAAAATACCTGAAAATGATCTAAAAATCAACTACCACGACCAGCACAAATAAATGCCAATACATTAAGAGTTTGTTATAACAAGGTTCCCGTTTAGAAAAACTTTCATAACATTTCTGCATAAAAGCTATAGCTCTATTTTATTAATTTCAACTCGACTGTTTTTGCGAAATGCTTTTTACCGTAAACCCCCACTTTTTGTATCCAGTGTTTTTTTTTTAAATATTTCGATAGACAAAATATTGTTTCAAAATCTCATACCTTCAGTTTAAAGACTAGGTTGAGGCGGTTAGAATGAGGTATTGTCGAGCCATTGATACAAAGGAATTTAAGCATAAATCGAATGTTTAAGGCCAAATTTTCTGGGTACAAAAAGTGGGGGTTTACGGTTCTGTGATACAGAATTTTCAGCTCTGTGATATAGCCTCTAAAATTTATGTTATAGATATTTCATGTAGTTCTTCAAAAGGCAATTGAACTTTTTATTTAGATCTTTATAAATAATCTGCAGCAGGCGAAGGGCTTCGAAAGTAGCATTGAAGGAAGTGAAGCGCTTTTTGTAAAATCTTTTGATCATTTTGATCGTTTTTGGCTTTATCTTAGGATCTGAAGATCAAATTCCAGTATAAACCAGTAACGAATTTACCCAGGTCAAAAAGAAATCAGATATTTGAATCATTTACAGCGGTTGGTTAATCTCAATACCAAATCGTAAAACTTTTTTCCAAACTATTTCATGGGATTCTTCGGGACGATTGGTTATCTTAAAATCCCAAAGATTCGTGTATAAATTATTTTTATTATTTACAGTCATTGCTATTTACAAGTTCCATTCATGAACCTACACTTCATAATCGTTCACAAAAATTCATAAGTTTAATAGATTTCCAGTTTGCTTAAAATGCTCTAAATATTTTTGGATGTAATTTTTTGATTTTTTTTACCAGAAAAAAAAACAGGAACTTTGGTTTTGAGAGTTTTAGATTTCAGTTTTCGGGTCAGCAGGCGATCTCCATTTGATACGCAAATTTATGAGCTTACAGAAATGGACCCTGTGAGAGACAGAAGTCGTTATTATGTTTTTTGATTAAACTTTACTAAAACTGAATTTCTTTATTTAATTACTTGTGAATGACCATAACTGTATCTCATAATTAATCTAAATAGAAAGTTTAAAAAAGTTACTCGAGAGTATTTAAAAACTTTTAGTAAGCTTTTAGAATGATTTGAATTTTCTTGAGTTTTGATATACTAAAAACTTTTAACGGATATTCCTTTAAATTATCAAGTTATAGAAGTTATAGAAATTTTTAAAAAGAAATCCGATTGAATAATCATAAATGTCAATTATTGAACGGTAAAATTTTCGAACAATCACAATTCGACATTATTTTCCTTGATATTCATTTTTAATGATTTGAAAGGACTTGATTAATAATAACTTAAGTATTTTTAAAAATATTTTTTATAATTAGCTATTTTTCCCCTAATTTTTTTTATATACAATCGTTGCATATAAATACTTTAGATGTTACATATTTTTAAGTTTTTATATATTTAATTTTTTTGCCAAAAATAAATTTTTCTGATTCTCGATAAAGCTGTGTTTAAAAATCAGAACGTAAACTCAGGTAGGATAAATCATAAAAGATTGCTTTAGTGTGACTTGTATTTAATTAATTTTTGAACTTAGGAGACAAATTAAGTTTTGTTTTCGTCTCTAGACGATTGACGCCAACTCAAAAAAAATTAAACAACGAAAAATAATTCCAAAAATAAAAAATTCCGAACAAAAGAGATTAATTAAACCAAGTCAAAATTTAAAAATACATTTCCTCAAGTTGAATAATGAAACTTAATGAATTAGAGTTATGGCTTATAGTAGACTTAATAGTAGGGTTAGAAAATATAATTGATATGCGCAATGTCTCTCGGTTCTATTCAGATTTTAAGTATTACGAGAATAGCTTTGTCCAGAAGTACCTCAGGACTCTGAGAAATGGCGTGTCGGACATATACACAACCCGACTTAACCCTAAGAAACAAATCCAGCGAGCACCACCAAAAGTATCGTTAAACATGCGCGATGTAAAAACTGTCACTACAACTACTTTTTGTTCTTACTGTAATAAACCATTCAAAGCTGGAACAGGTATCAAAGCAAACATACGTCTTTCTCATAAAGCCATAGAAAAACAATAACAATGATTTTTTTATTTAACTTTTACTTTCTAAAACCTTTTCTTCAGCAAAAATTGTGCAATTTACCTTAATCATGTACGAATCAATTCTAAATAAAGAAATCTAAATCTAATACTTAAGTCGTATAAATGTTTTTCTAAATTATTCTTGAAAATATTCGGTGATTTTTATTCTATAACTTCATTTGTCAGACGGTTCTAGTTATTGACTTTTGGATTTATAAAAAAATTGAAACTTGATGTACATTTTTTACAAGTTAAGTTTGTATTGATTGCCTCTTGTCTCGAATACCGGGTTTGCTACTATTTGCATTTAAGTATTTTGAGCGTATTCGAGGTTTTTTTAAGCCACGTATGATCCGAGTCGATCTTCATTGTACTCTTTCGAGGGTATGAATTTCATATTGACACAGCATGCTCTAAATAGGGTCAATCAAGACCCGTATACATTTATTTGATGATTTCTGCATTGTAAATGCTTAAACCGTTCAGAATTCGAAGAATAATTCTAATAGCTACAACCCGACTTACTCACTGTCCCATTTTTTTATAACCAATAGAAATAGATTACTTCACATTTATCGGTGTTGACCTATCATTACACTTCGGTATAAGACTATCTTTGTCTGATAGTAGTTTTCGTTTAACTGCCTTCTTGATTAAAAATGCAGTAAATCTAACAGCCAGCGACATAAGAGTGTACAACCGTGTACAATCACAACTCGCTATGAAACCTACTTGATAATAAAGACTCAATCCACTCAAATAGACCCCCTTTGATACATTGCTTTCCAGTTTTTTTAGCAACTATATGGTATTTTTTGCGGTAAAACAGGTTCGAGAAGTCGGTATATCAATAATCATTTAGGGTTAAATTATGATTATTCGGAACAAAATGTTCCGAATAATTGGCGATTTGAAGTAGCGAATCAATTTAATAAAACCATAAAACTCAATTTTATTTTTAAAATCTTTAGAAAAAGTACCTATAGTTTTCATCTTATGCAGAGATATACCTACAAGGTCAACATTACATGTAAAACCTTAATGTAAGATCTGCAAATTTCTGCAACAAAATTGCGCATTTAAATTAAATCTATTTACATTGTCTGCATTCTGTACTCTGCAAATATATTTTGCAGATTTTACACTAAGGTTTTACATGTAATGTTGACCTTGTAGGTATATCTCTGCATAAGAAGAAAACTATAGGTACTTTTTCCAAAGATTTTTAAAATAAAATTAAGTTTTTTTGTTTTATTAAATTGATTCGCAACTTCAAATCGCCGAATAATTTACTCTGTTATTCGACATACTACCGAAGTTATTGAGGCGGATTTACCTGTCATTCTTTTTGAAGATTCTCTTCTCTAGAGCTTCCAAATCTCTGGGACCTCTCCCTCTCTTAATGACTCTTTTATAATTAAAATGGGTCCAAATGAAATGACCTCATCAGTTGTCTTTAGCAAACACGGGTTAGCAGCATCATTCATTAAATTCTGCGGTTAAAAACATTTTAGTGAAAGGATTTTTTGGTTCGAATTGCTTTAATTAAACCTGCTGTTGCTTGTGCCAAAGATTAGCGGGCGAGATTATTTTTGTTGCTTTTTAACTTTCAAGCTTAATTACAAATTCAATAATTATTTTTTTTTTAATAATGTGTTTTTAAGTATTGAAACGGGTATTAAGCTACAAAAAGTTTAGGGGTAATACATTTGATTTTTTAACGCGATTAAGAAAAAAAAATGAAAAAGTTCTAGGGTTCGTATATTACGGTTATTAATTTAATGCTCTTTAAATTAGAAACTGTAACAAACACAATCCTATAAACGTGACTGTTCATGATTGGCAAAAAATCCTTAATAAACCATTTACAGTTTTGTTAAGCCAAATTTAATTAAATCATATTATACTTAAGTTCTCGCTTTTTATTCCAAGAAGCAAAAGAATAATTTAAGCACTGAGTATAATTTAGTGATTTATTTGAAAGTTCTGTGGTGGTAGACTGAGATTTGCTGTAATTTTCAATAAGATTTTAATCTTATTGAAAATTACAGTGTTAAATTACTTATGTTAAATCTTTTTTTATAAGTACTTAGAAAAATTGATCTCTTTTTGCCAGGCTTCAGTTTTTTTTCTAAAATTATTAATTAATAAATTCATAATTTTCATGACTTACTTTTTCTATGATCAAATTAATCTAAAATTATTTAAAACAGTTTATGTCTGTTGAATTTGTCGAGCTCATATTGAAATTAACTGATTTTAACTTAAGAATTAAAGTGAGAAACTCAATTGAATATCAAGTCAAAAATGATTATAGTGAATTATCAAAGAAAGTTAATTTAAAAATATCATCACTGAAACAACAATTAACAAAAAAAATAAAATAAAAATTGTCCGCCATTGTTGATTAGTTTATGATGACTATATTTATTTAAATAATTTTGTTTTTTTAAAAAATAAAAAAAATAAATAAAAACAAAAAAGGATGAAATTCTCATTTTGATGTTTTTTAGTTCATTACCAAGCTCTATCAAACAAATTACATTAAGTCTCAGATTATTTTCTATTTTTATTTTTACTTAACAGAGCATTCTTTTGTTTATTGCTTATTCAAAAAAATAATAAAGAAAAGAAATATTAGTCAAACATGCTGTTTTTTATTAAATCGATTTGGAATTTTCTTCAATTTTTAAAAAATTTTTAGAATATTTTGGGCGGTGACAATTCCGCTGGAGAATATTGGTTTAAATTTTAGAAGCTATCGAAATTAAAAGATTGAATCATATAATTTGAGGTTGAATTTAATTTTATGTTACTTTCTTTATTTTTAATTTTAAACAAATTGTAGCACCTAAAATACTAGAAAATAAAGAAATACGTAGGCATAAAGGGATTATTGTAAAAATTGCGTAAGTTTCGTTCGTAACATGTTCCTAAAAAAGAATGCATGATAGATAAAATATGTCTTTTTAGTGTGATATAACTTCGATGTCTTTTAAAGCATCAAATTTGATTCTTTAATTTTAGAAATGATGACATTGTTAATTCTTAATAATCGACTTAAGTGAAATTTCAGCATGTTTTAAGTGAAAAAAAACGTGTTTTATTCAACTTTGAACCTTTGTCGTTTCCGACAATTGCACTTAAAATGTAAAAATCCTACCAATAAATGAAGAGAATCTTTCATTCTCTTGGAACAAATTTAGCTGAATTTTTTTATCAGATCATATTCAGATGGTACACTACCTGAACTTTGGAAGATTGCCAACGTATCTCCCTTACATAAAGGGGGATCTAAAGTTGAAATTAAGAACTATAGGCCCGTGTCATTAACATCGGTAGTTGGAAAATTAATGGAGAGAATTATTAGAGATGAGTTGATGTTATATTTATTGGAAAATAAATTAATTGATGAGAGACAACATGGTTTTATGCCTGGTAAGTCGTGTACAACTAATTTGTTAGAATTCCTTGACAAGGTATCTCACGTACTGGACCAAGGTAACTTTATTGATATAATTTATACGGACTTCTCGAAGGCGTTTGACAAGGTATCCCACGAGAAATTATTGATTAAGCTAAAGGCGTATGGAATTGTTGGTGAGACCTTTGAATGGATCAAATCATTTCTCCTTGGCAGGAAACAGCGGGTAGTACTTGGTGATACCGTTTCAGAGTGGGAGCAAGTTACGAGTGGAGTACCACAAGGTTCTGTTTTGGGACCGATTCTTTTTGTAATTTACATCAATGATTTACTCGAGACGTTTCAAAGTGATTCACTGTCGTATGCAGATGATCTTAAATTGTTGGGTACATTGTCGAGTAATTCAGATGGATCTCTGCAACTTCAACAAGACTTGCATGTACTGACAGAGTGGTCTAAATTATGGTCAACTGAACTGAATTTATCGAAGTGCAAAGCCATGTATCTGGGCGGGAACAGATTAAAACATGAGTATCAAATGAACAGCCCTAATGGTTTTCACACCCTTAATGAGACAATAGAGGAAAGGGATCTTGGAGTTATGGTAACAAATGATTTGAAATGGAATAAACAATGTACAATTGCTGCTGCAAAAGCAAACAGAGTTTTGGGCCAAATTAAAAATTCTTTTGTGAATCTGGATATCCAAATAATCAAACCGTTGTATACAGCACTAGTTAGACCTCATCTTGAATATGCCGTAAGTATGTGGTGTCCGTCATTTAAAACTGACATTTCGATTCTTGAAAGGGTACAAAGAAGAGCAACAAAACTCGTAAAATCAATAAAAGACAAGTCCTATGATGAAAGATTGGGTATCTTGAACTTGCAAAATCTTGAAGATAGGAGATTGAGGGGTGACTTGATTCAAACGTATAAGTTGGTTAATGGTGTAGAGAAAATCAACCTAGTTAATGGAATTAATTACGCCAAAAGTCTGTCACTTAACCTAAGAAGGTCAAACGACAAGAGACTTGTCAGAGAAATCAACAAAAAGAGCTCATGTCGATATAATTTTTTGTCAAATAGAATAGTCTCTACTTGGAATATGTTATCAGCTAGTACAGTGTCAGCCAAATCGGTTAACAAATTCAAAGCGTGTATTGATAGAGAAGTGTTTAAATTCAACTGATGCAGCGACTGCAATGGTCCATAATTGGACTAAGCGCTTAATTGCGCTGGTATGGACACAGTTCATACTGCAGTTTTTTTACTACTACTACTACTAAGTAATTTTTAGGATGAAAAAGGAGTTATACCTAAAACATGGAATACAATTACGAAACGCCGGAACGGAATTAGACCCTAAAATACGAAAATTACTAAAATACGGAATGCTTTTTAAAAAAAATACGGTATTTCTCAAAACTAAAATGCGAAATTTAAAATAAAATACAGAATATTTTTTCCGGAATTCCTATTAAAATACGGAACAGATACGGAATGGACATAAAAAGCCTGTTCAAGAGCAAATTTTCTAAAATATGCTATTTGAAAAAGCTTCTTGTACCAATTCTTAATCTATTTACTCATTAAAAAATCACGTCACTTTTTTCCATTTCAAATTATATTTCGGCTTTGCGTTAAAAATTTCCGTTCTGGCGTTCCGTAATTGGATTCCGTGTTTTAGGTACAACCGAAAAAGGTTTTGGAGTAACGGTTAACTAGAGTCGGCTTTTTGACTAAGGAATGAATTATTTAAAAAAATTTATCTCTTGTTTTGAAAATTGAGGAAAAATTGCACCCAACAAAGAAAAACAAATACAAATAATGTTCGAATACCGTCGTATTTGCAGGAATGCTCTCAATTTTTAAAAAACAAGTATACGCGTCTACTCTAAGTCTTATAATAAAAGCAAATAGAGGCATCTACCTTGGTTATGAAAAAGCAAAAAGAAACTTTTAAATTTCACTTAAGCTTAAAGGCTAAGTGATTTTAGGTTATCTTGTGCAGTAGAGCGATGTGACTTTAAATGACAGTCTCTCCATTCACTTGATATACATAAGCCTTGAGAAGCAGATAGTGATATGCAAAAAAAACCTAAAAGCCTTAACAAGAAGCCTTAAAATTCAAAAAGCTTTATATTACACTATTGATTGGTCAGCCTCCAAATTCAAGCTCATCCGGTCCAGCGGCCTCAACGAGAAGTCAAAACCAATTATAGAGGGTTAGATCGTGTCCCAATTTCTTTTCAAATAGATCATTCCCTTATGGAATGTCTCGCCTGAAGAAGTCAAAAACTCAAAAACTGTATACAGCTTCAAAAACAATTAAGATAATTTTAACCATGTCAAAACTAATATTTTTTAGCTTATTTTCATCTGCCATAGCCTTGTACGTTAGTACTAGACTCCAGACAGATAAAAATCGTTGTAGATTGATTATAATCTATATATTTAAAATTTCAGCGATTTTTTACTATAATACTTTAACATAGTGTTAAAAAGATAGGAAGTAAAAGTAGAAAATTTCGAGACATAAAAAAGAAAAAATTTCCCACGCTCTCTAAATGTGTGACTTTTCGGTTTTCGTAGATAATTTACAGGTAAAATAAAAAGATTAAATATCAACTTATTTGAGGGTTAATTGTTAATTGACACAAAAGAATTAACTGAAATATTTACTATCTTATGTAGAATTAGATAAAGATCTTTAATTAGAAAAAGATCAGACTTGCGAGAAGTCCTGGCTTAAGTGTAAGAGTTCCAAAAGTATTAATGTAGCAGGTTTAGCGATTGACTCTTATGGGCTATGGATCCAGCCTTTCAGTCAAGGTAAGAAAATAAATAAAACAATTGCGATTCGAATTTAGAAAACCAAGTCTGAAGACTGAACTGTATGTGGTAAATATCTTTGGAAAAAAAGTCTATTTAGTGAAAATATTAAAATGACACACATTTTTTCTCTCAAGCAAGTGTTTTAGACTCTGCGGAATTTCTATTGAGAGTTTTATTTTTCTAAAAAAAATTTCACCTGCCGTGATTTAAAAAAAAAAAAAGACAATCTTAGCTAGATTAAAATTTTATCATTTAGTTTTCTTCTAAGTTTGAGCTAATTGAATAAGATTCCACATTTAGTTTATCAGATGACTTCTTAAAAAAGAACATTCTCAAAATAAGTCATGAGAAAAAATTAAAAAAAAAACTGGACACTCTCATATACATTTTAGTACATATCATAATTATTTCTTCAACAGTCAGTTTCAAAAATTCCATCACAGGGTTAGCGATGTCCATTTCCCAGAATGTCATTACATGAGAATAATTCTTTTTTTCAACCAAAAAATCTGGTATCGTTTTCCAAAAAGTCAAAAAAAATACCCTCAGATTAAATTAAAAAAAACTTAAAAAATTAACAAAACAACATTCAAACTTATCCCAATAAAGATTAAAGTAGACTTACAAATTAATTATTTGTTCTTATTCGATATTTTTTCGTGTACACTGTATGGATAAAAAAGAATTCTGAATTTACCCGAATAATAGCTCGAATGAATTCTCGGTCCCAGTTTTAATGTTAATTTATTTGAAATTTTTTTTATTCGTTTACCGTTAATCGGATATTCTAGTAATAATAATAATAAAAATAATAATAATATCAATTTTTTTTATTTTAAATATTGAAAAGTCTTTTGGTAGCTTTTATAGCAATTTTAAAACAGGTAGAAATGTCAGTTAATATAACTTTTTTTGCGCTTTTTTTGGGTCAAAAATTTCTTCTGCTTTCAGTGCAGTATAAATCATGAATATGTAACGTTTACACCGTAACCTTAACCAAAATTTGATGAGTTTCTAAGATTTAATAGATTAATTTCCCACCGGTTCGAAAGACTAAATAAGTTAATATGACTGTTTTAGATTAGTCTGTTATCATCTTGATCGTTCTTTACGGTGTAAACCAGTGACGTTAAATTTCAATTAATTCTACTGTAGATCAGTAACCAATGGTATAAATATGTTTACTGAAAGAAGAAAATAAATCGTGAGACAAAAGAGAATATCGGAAATCGAAGATCAAGAAATTGTTGTGAAATATTTCGGATGTTACAACAGTCTCAGAAAAAAAGGCAATATGTCAAAGTTTGTAAAGTGTAGAAAAGATAATTTGAATTTTTATCTACAGGTTTTCGTAAAGAAAAAGTCAATGAGTAACTTCAGTGATAAATTCATTTTAATTTCAGAAATATTTTTTTTTACAATCCAGAAAATAATTTAGAAAATAATCCCAAAATACAGGTTTTTGATCAGAAATTAATCAGCAAATTATAAATATTGTAAATTACACTTTCTGTTTTAAAATTATTCTTTTTAAGCAGACAAATTTACTCATAAATTTTAAGGTATTGGGTGCGTACGGTTAACTCGAAAGAATCAGGTACTGGGTTCGGGTATGGTGTGGATTATCCAGAAATTTCGGCTTTCAGGTATGGGTCTGGGTTGGATAACCCAAAAATATCGGTATATTTAGCCAAAACCCAATTTAAAAAAAAAAAAAACACCTAAAAATATATAAATATACCCAAATTTTTGGGTTAGCCAATCCAGACCCATGCCTGAAAGCCGAAATTTCTGGGTAATCCACACCATGCCCGAACCCAATACCTTTAAATTTATGGGTACATATGTCTGTTTTTAAGCATTTTTTACTGTTTTGCAATAAATATAAGTAACAAAAAACACTTAAAATCAGCACTTGTGGTATTCAAAAACGAAACAAAAAGGGGACACAGTCGGTTTTCTTAGACTATAAGATTTTTTTGTGTGTGTGATTTTTTTTTCTTTAGCCGATAAGAATGACGATAAGAACCTTCAGACCCCCATTTTTTTAACCCAATTAAATTTTGTTATATACTTAACAAACTCATATATTTTAGCATTTGGTTTTATTTTTCTCTCTACATAAAATAAAATGTAGAGCTCGTATTCAAAACTGACATCTTTATAATAACAAAATAAATTAACCTTTATAATTAAATATTTAAATTAAGACTTTATTACTTAATTACTAAATACAAAAAGTTCGTTTTTTTTTCTTTTTTTTTTTGTTTAATATTATTAAAAATTATAAACAAACATTTCTTAATGAGTTAATGCTATCAATAAAGAATATAATTTTTAAAAAAAAAAAGCTTATTTTCTTAAAAGAGATCATCGATCTGAGAATCTGGAAAAAGATAAACAATTTATTGTGACTAAAATAGAGACGATTTATCAGATTTTTTAAAAAATTGAATTTTTTTAAGTGTTTAACTTTTAAATTAAAAAAAAAAACAAACTATTTCAGGTATGTTTGTTTAGATACTTGAGTTATTTGTTGCAAGTTTGGAATATATATTTTTTAAAATGTTTTTCTTTTTTCGCTTAAAGTTTAATTTAATTATTTAATCTCAAGAATGAACAGCAACAAATTTTTGTTTAAGCATCATTAAGCTTTTTTAAAAGAAACAATAACACAAATCAGAATTGTTTTTAAATATGATTTCAAAATGGTTTTTTTCTGCTTGAATCCTGAATAGATTAAAATAAGTAATTAAAGACTTGAATGTCTTTAAGCTACTTGATCTTATCAATTATGACTTTTTTATTTTTTAAGCTTTAAAGAAAAGTCAAAAATTTATTTTGTAAGATACACTTGATCTTCACTTAATCGGATCTTAGGTCTTATATGGTGAAATATTTTTAAATTCTTTTCTTTTGGTCACATGAATTTAGTGACCCAGAAGCTGTACGGTCTTTATAGTGTTCACATTGTCTCAGGTACTGTTCACATAATGAATTTTTTGTTCACCTATATTTTGTTCATATATTTTCTGACCAGCTGGTCACAAAACACCTAAGACCCACTTTATTATCCTCGTTTAAAGTAGAAATCCCCTAACCTTTTAAAATACAAGTAAAAAGAGAGAGTAAAAAAATAACGCATAGTTTTTTTTTTTTTTGATAACCGGGTTCAGAGCAAAATTTACAAAAATAATTTTAATATTGACTTCAATAACTATCGAACCACCATAATTCGGTCAAATCGGAAAGAGTAAATTTGCGGGATTAGAGAGGTTCGACTGTAACAATTTGAATAGATAAAACTGATAGGAAACTAGAAACTGGAACGTTCCTGCTCGAACCTTCATGAATGTTCACCGTCTAAAAAGTATCGGCGAACGTTCGACCATTTAATTCGTAAATGACCAGTACCGTACATACGAGTGAGAACGCAAGTTTTCTTCACTGTATTCAATGTCCACGCGATTCGTTTCCATTCACGTTCTTTAAAATTAAAAAAAATTATTTTTCCCTAAATCGGAATGTTAGTCAAGGTATTTATGCATCGGTTCGCGATTGAGTTTCTTTGATCAACAAATGTTCGCTTGAAATAAAGTCAGGGTATCATCGAATTTTCGCTCAAATTAACTCAAATTACTTACTCATCCAACTCGCACCCAAACTTGGATAATATTGTTAATTAATAATGTAATTAATTATGCTCTTCAATAAAGTGCAAATTCTTTTATCGAATTTTTGCATACTTTAACTCTCCTAATTGACTAACAAGTCTAACTTAGTGGAAGTCGCTTAAAAATTTTCGAGACCTTTCATTAATTTTTGAGACTTTTCATAAGCTTTCGGTGGCTATTCTTGATTTTCCGAAGCCTTTCAAAAACTACCTCGAAAATTTATGAAAATCTCCAAAATATTAAAAGTCCCGAAAAGGTCTCTGAAAATTTCTGAAAAGTTCAGAAAACTATTGATCGTTCGGACGAATTCGGATGAACGCGAACGTTCATTTTTTGAAAATGAAAACGACCAGGTTAGTAGCTTTGAGGTTTGTTTTTAATAGGATTTCGAATAACGGAAGATCTCTGTTTTTCTGAGCTAATGAAGTTTTAAACATTTCCTTAATTTTAAAGGAAATTATCTTGTGACATTTTTTTTTTCAATTTTCATTAAAATCTTTAAAAATAAAGGCTTTTAATTCGATGTGTTTATCAAATACTATTTATCAAATTGGTATAATTACTAATAAATAATAAAGATTTATTTTTTTTTCTCCTCCATTTCAACATAAAAAAAAAGTAGGAAGGAACGCGCTTTTAGTTTTATTTTTTTAAGAAAAAATTTTATCAAAAAAATAATTTTGTTTTCAAATAGTCCAATAATTACATGTCGAGATTGCTTTTTTACTTTAAAATTAAAAAAAAAGTAAGCATTAAACAAAGCTTTATACATTGTTTTGGGAAACGGATAAGTGTAAAGCAAAAAAAAAATAATTTCATTTTCCCGACGAATCTGAGAGTCTTAGTTTTTGAAGGTTTTAGATTAAACCTTAAAATAACATGTAAATTCTGTTTTTTTTTTATCACTTAATAAAACAAACATATTTTATAATTGGTTTGATGTTGAAAAATTCAAATGTTGTTTTTTGTAAAATCGAAGCTTCAAAAACATGCAAAATTTCCCAAAGCTATTTTCCTTTGGAAATATTAGAAAAGTATATGTTTTAATCGAGATAGATTTGTAGTGAAACAACGTAATTCAAATCTTGTTATGGTTTTCTGTACAACTGTTCAAAATTGATTTATAAATCAATGTATTACTTATATTTATTTATATCAAATTAATCTGTTTTAATTTAAGACAATTGTTGCCACAACTAAAAATTTAATCCTCTTTCGTATTCAATTAATAGTTTGTTTTTGTTTTATAAACTATGATTTATGATCTAATTAATGTTTTACTTTTGGCTTAAAGTACTTTTATGGCAGAATTTATTCTTATATAGTAAATTTTTTTTTCAAGTGAAATTGATTCATTTATAAAAATATAAATAATCTTCCAATTAGTAAATATAAGCACAAGACTAAATTTATTAGCAGAGATTTTTATTTTCAATAAATTCAGCACAAGAAATTAAATTATAAAGAGCTAATCATTTTTTACAATACTGGTCTTTTAGAATGTCCATTTCTGAACTTTCATGAACTTTCATAAACGTTCATTAACGTTTTTTAGTTTTTCAAATCAAGTCACTGTGATGTTCCAAAGATAATGTTTTTCTGTTGTTTTGTGAAAGAGAATAAGCCTTAAAATCTTTAAATTTTAAATTCTTAGAAATCTAAAAAAAAATGAATCTTACCTCGTGAAAATGGTTTAAAAAATTGCTCTATTTCTCCTTTGCCGGATTTGCACGGTTTATAAAAGAGATTTAACTTAGCCCAGTCTTTAGTAGACAGTTAATATATCTTTACATGCAGATATGCTCAGTTTTTGTTAAAACTGATAAATTGGAAGTTTTTAACAGCGTGAACCCTTAAATTTAAAGATTTTAAGACTTTTTTCTCAAAAAACAACTGAAGGATAAAAAGGCTATTTTAAGCTTGTAAAACTAGCTTTCACTTGATAACCATTAAACAATGGTAGCTTTTCGAAATCATTTGTTCATGAAAGTTCACAAGAGGAACAACTGTATTTTAGAATAGTTCAAAACCAAGTTTTTTATCAGGGTTTTACCCCATTCGTAACTTTTTTGGTGGGTCTTTAGATTTTTACATAGGCTCTAAAATCGCAATTCTAATATCGGCTATTACACCAAAATTATTTAGACGAAAATACACAATTTTTCGAAGAACTTATTCAGATCCTTGCATGTGTGAAACTTATTCTGGCACTGGCTCGTAGTGTCGCTTAGGCTTTCGGATAGCTTTAAAAAAATATAAAAGACTGAAAATAGTCTTAATTTTTGAAACATCTTTCTCACCTCTTTGTTATTGAAAAATTTTGAAATGTAACAGAAGAAAAAATTTTAAATTATATTTAGAAATGTCAAAGAATCCTTTTAAAGTCTTAAATAGAAGTGAATAGACTTAGTAAGAAGGGAAAGATTATAAAGGATAATCTAGGTGATGCTTAGTCTGTTAATAGTTTCAAAGCTTCTGGAATTTAACCCTATTGGGTCACAGTATAATTTACTACCGCTACTACAAGGTGTTGAATTTTTTAAAAATAAAGGATAAAGCGATTTATTTTTTGATTAATTTTAAGAGCGTATGGAATTATTTTCCCAATTATTCCATTAAACAATGAATATAGCAGGAAATAATGGACTAAATTGTATGACCAATTTATTCTTTTCAATGTTGTTTACTCAAAATAACAAAAGTAATAATAATTTTAATAATAGCGTTTTTGCCTTGTTTTTTAGCTAATTTTATCGCATGAATGCCCAAACTAATTATGGTAATAATCATAGGATTATGTAAGCTTCTATTATCAAAGTTACATTACCTTATTATTCTAAATTAACATTTCATAATTTTCAATTTAACTACAGCAAAGCTTATTTTAAAGTTTTTTATTTGGGTATCTCTATGTGGTTATTGATGTGCTTGTTCTTTTAGTATTTCTGTGTGTCTGGCTTTAATATTTGATGTAACTTTAATGGAACAAAAGTTATGTGATATTGTTTTTGACACCTTACATGACTATTCTAAAATATTTCAAATCACGAAATTTTATTTTTAAAGAAAAAAAAAACAAGATACCTTTATGTTCAATTATTAAAAATAAAGTCAATTACTCAGAAATAGAAAAGTCTGTCAATAAATTTTAATTAAAATAAACCGTATTTAAATCAAAAAAAAAAATTAATTTTTAATAATCATTTAAGCTTGTTTTTTTTTATCAAGTATTTCTATGTAAGAAATTTATATAACTAAAACTTCAAAACTTTATTGAAAAAAATGAATGATTTATCTGTTTTGACTTGATTAATTTTGTATCTTCTTTCATGGAAAGTACTAATCAAAACAATTTTAAATTAAAACAGTTGAAACAATAAAAATCTGCACCAATTCATCAAATTGTGGATTTTCCTTTAGTGAATTTATAAAAAAAATTAAAAACAGGTAAATATTGTATGAGTTTCTGCTAGATTTTTTAATATGACTATCGATTTTCAATTTGAACAGAGGACGTAAAACAATACTATTTAAACAAATATAACTCTTGTCTCTTTTCATTTTTGGTGTTTACCTATTTAATCAGAAATAAAAATATTTTTGAAGTAAAAATTTCCTAAATTGACCTTAAAACTACTGCACTTTGACCGAAATAGCGTACCCGTATTAAGCGCTACTAAACCGCACTAAAATACGTCGCAAAATCACACAAATAGAAATTTAGAGAATTTTAAGTACTGGTACGGTACGATTCGGCTACGGTTATGATATGAGTACGGTTCGGGTAAGTGAACATTGTGTTCACCTAATGTTTTGTTGACGTTAAGGGGAACCCAAAAAAGTTTTATTTAAACAAAACTTAATTTAGGTGAACATTCAAAAGATTAGGTGATCATTTTTAAAAATAGGTGAACACTTAGGGGATTTGGTGAACATAAAATATTTACATTAAGGATTCATTTTTAGCTGCTGTAGAGTTGTTCACTGAATTGAGCTTCACTGAGCGTTCTTCAGCATCATCTTCTTCGCTTTCATCAACACAATTATCGCCGCCTTTATCGTTTTGAACACTCTGAGGATTAGGTGAACCATTTTTATTATTTAGGTTCACTAAAACGTCAACAAAATATTAGGTGAACACAATGATCACTTAAACCGTAAACACCGATTGCTTACGTATTGAACATGTGTTCACATAACTGACTAGACCATTTTTCCTTTTACCCTACTAAAATCTGCGTTTTAGATTTTGAGGTTGCATGATTCCGAAAACATGTAAAAACATGTCAAGGTGAATTTCTTGGAAATGTAAAGTTAACGCTCTATCAAATAAAAAATCTTTTTCTTCTCTCATGTTTCTTTTTTGTCATATTATTGCTTTTAACAGATTAAAAGGGAAAAAAAGTAAACCAAGGATATCAAAATTTGATAAAAATAACAAAATTATGATTTATTATTATGGTTTCTTTTTTTTTTTTTAAATTTGTTAATAGAAAGATTAAATATTTATCTTTTATTTTAATTTTCTTTTTTTGTTGTTGTTGAAAATTGCCTTCAACAAAACGTAAATGTCTTTGGTCTATTAATTTTAACAGCAAGCAGCAACCAAGACTTACATCAAAATTCTTCAATTGATTATTTAAGCTAATTTATTTTGCGGGAAAAAAGAATTTAAAATTCTATTATGTTTCTTCAAGCATGAGCTAATTCGAAAGGATCATCAATTTTAAGAATAAAGGAGAAGAAAATATGGAAGTATTCTATTCATTCTTAATTCGATTTTTTTAACGGGAATCTGATTTATTCTAATAATAACAACAAATTATCTTTTTATTATTTATTCATTTTATAAATTAGGTACTTGGATCGTCTATCCTTCTCAGTCTTTGAAAAGTCTCTTATAGCTATTTAGAGTTTTGGGGATATAAGATTGAAGAAAGACATTAAAGAAAAATCAAAGAAATATAGTATAGTGTTGGAAGATCGGACTCGATCGCATAGGCGATCAGACGGTAAAACAATTCGATCGGCATGTCAATCGTGAGTTAATTAAATGCCCATTGCCATAAGCTATTCAAAAAATTGATGATCGACATACCGATCGAATGATTTTACCGTCTGATCGCCTATGCGATCGAGTCCGATCTTCCAACACTAAAATAGTAATATGAGATCATCTAAACTGTGTTAAAAGATCGCTAATTTTAATATTACATGTAACAGGTTTGCTGACGACTTTAAAAACTTTAAATCCTAAATTCATTCTCCTCAAAAATAAATTGATGCAAGAATCAACCTGTGGAAAGTAATCTTTCGACGTTCGTGATAAAGAGTTCAAAAGTTCTAGTTATTTTGGTGATAAAAATAATTCACCATTAACAATCTTATTCAATTAATTTTTAAAACCAGTTTTATTGAAATTATATTTATGTCGTCTCGAATCAATAATTCTGGAAAATTTTAAGATTCACTCTTCTAAATCTTTCAAATAATATTTCACGATTATTTTTTTCTCATATCTAGTTAGTAACATTAATCAATAAATGTCTTACTATTTTCGATTCATCCAAAAGATGAAGAGGAAATATAGTTAGGTGTAGTTAATTATTTCCTAAATTTTTTAGTTAGTTTTCGTGATCATGAGCTAAACAAAAAAATCAAAGTGAGTTTGGAAATATAAAAATGTGTAAAACAAGTCAGGTATTTGAGAATCAGTTTATTTTTAGATTATTTTGATTCTATTCCACTCTTGATTAAAAATTTTGTTATGTCTCTTGATTACTTTTAAGCTATTATCAAATAATCGAATCCTACATGATTATATTTATTTGTTTTAATAAATTCATATTTTGATGTAGACTTAAATGTCAATTTAAAAAAAAATTAATAATGGCTTTATAAATAAAAATTTCTACCTACGTGAAGAAAAATCTCAGTTCTTAGATATTCTCGGTTCTTAGAAACTTCTGAGAACGAAAACATTTTCTGTTCTCAGTTATTTCTTAGTTGTTCTAAGATATTCTTAGAAGATGAACATTTGAAAATGAATTTTCTTTCTGATTATTAAAGTTTTTGCAATCGATTAAATAGTCAATCTAAGATCATTCTGTCCAAGAATTAAACAAAGAAAAAATGCAATTTCTCGCGCCAAAATTTTGAATAAAATTATTTTTGGCTTTTAACATAGATCGTTTTAAACAGAAATTTTAACTTTTTGCGGATTAATTAATGATCAAATGAAGTAGAGTAAAAGATTTATCTTGGGTCCTGGGGATTTGTTTTTTGGTTTCTCTGGTATCCTTTCTACGGTAGACAAAAGTGTAATCAATTAAAAAGAATCAAGAATTCAACATTAAAAAAAATTTGTTGAAGTCTAACTACAAAGGTCATGCATTGAAAAGTCAATTTTGGCGCGAGAAATTACATTTTTTCTCAGTTTAATTCTTGGACAGAATGATCCTAGATTGACTATTTAATCGATTGCAAAAACTTTAATAATCAGAAAGAAAATTCATTTTCAAATGTTCATCTTCTAAGAATATCTTAGAACAACTAAGAAATAACTGAGAACAGAAAATGTTTTCGTTCTCAGAAGTTTCTCAAAGTTTCGTAGGTAAAATTTCTTCAGGTATTAATTTGTGCTGTATTTCTTTTTTTAAGGCAAAATTTTTTTTGTTAATTCACTTGGATATTTAACAATAAATAACTTTTATTTTAGAAAAAAAATGAAAATTTCTGATTTAATAATTTTCTGTCTATTGTGAATTAATGTTATTAACTTTGGTTAATTTTCTATCAATTAATTTCGATTTTCTTCAATCGTAACGCAAAATGGAAATTAAAAATCATTTATTTGTAAGAATTACTTATTTGTATTTAATGTCTTTAGTTTCTTGTAATTAGTGTGTGTTAAAAAATTTTAACAGTAAATTAACTAGAAGAATTTTTTATTTTTTTAAATTCGTTTAGAACAATTTCGAAAATGATAAATCATTTAAGTGTAGTTAAAAAAATTAATTTTACTCGTTAAACAATAATTGTTTTTGTTTATAATTTCAATTCCGAAATAATTTAAACAAAAAAAAATTCACTTTATTGGACTTTTTGACTTACTGCACTTCCACCGAATTAATCGCTTGTCGAACCCGTACCTGTACCTTACTCGAAGCAGTACCCCGAATTAATGTCGTACCCGTTTGATACTCTAACCGCAACCGCAGCCGAACCATACCGTACTCGATACGTATCCGTACACGTACAAAAAATTCTCTAAATTTTTAATGTCACCCAAAAGTTGCTCGAGCGAATTTACCAACGTTCTTTAGAACTTCAAATTTGAAAAAACGTTGCCAAACTTTCTATTTCTGCGCTTTTCAATTGAAAAAAGCAATTTTTGGTTTTGACAGATTATACCTCAGGGAAATTATACAATCAGTGGCGTAGCTAGATAATTTCAGATGGGGGGGGGCTCAACCAAGGGAGTCACAAAAAATAGATATAATATTATTTAAATACATATAAAAAGATCACCCATTTTCTCTCTGAGATAAATTTGTTTAACGAATTGGGATCTTGATCAAAAACAATTGTTAGATATGGATGTTCCAATAAGAACATTTCGGATGGTAAACTTTGGCAGAATAAAATAATTTTTCAAAATATTTACCGATAAAAAAATGTAAGCTTAAAAAGATAAACACGAAATATACAGCTAATTCCGTCAGAAGTTGGTTGTAAATAGGCTCAATTTTTCTATGATATCTCAAAAAGCTTTTATTAACTTTTTATTAATTTTCCTGGTCGGAATTAATCAATTGACCCTTGAAATTTCTAATGAAAAAATCCACGATCTTGTCGAACAAGAAACGATCGTATCATAAAATATTCATGAGACACTTTGAAAAAAATCCTGATTTAAGAGTTTTAAGGAAGTAATAATTGAATTTTATTAATGCAATAATATCTTCATCTAAAAAAAAACAATCAAATTTCTAAGTACTCTCATCAGAGTTTACCAATAACAATAGTTCATTCACAATTAATCATTAACTTGCAACAAATATCTTTTTAAAAATTAAGTATTTTTTCAAAAATAGAGTTCTTCAAAAATTTGTTTGCTAAGGTTTATGACGGATACGTCTTTAAAAAACCTATGGTCAAAATATGCACAAAAAATATTACAGTTAGTACTCTGTTGGTTTAAAATCTATTTCAAATTAATTACTTACCTGGTCATAAACATGTTTCAAAAATGAACTTTCGGATCCTTTCATGAACCTTCATGAACGCTCGTCTGAACGTTCAAAAGTTTTCAAAAGTTTTCTTATCCTTTCAAAAATGTTCTAGACTTTTCACAAGTCTTCAGGACTTTTACTTAATTTTTCCGAGATTTTCATAAATTTTCATTTTGAAAGTATCCGAAAAATCATGAAAATGGTCCGAAAGTTTATGATAGATATGAAGGGTTCTGAAAATTTTTGAATGTTCGGACGAATTCGGATGAACGCGAAAGTTAATTTTCGGATCATATGAACGACCATGTTAGCATGTTTTAATTGTTAAATCTATGAAAGTTTGACACTTCAAGGTACATTATTAAAAGCCCCGATGACTCATAATTTACCAATAGTTCTCCACAAAAATACAATAATAAATCATACGTGTTATTTCTTTATCCTCTTTATTCCGTGTCTCTGAATTTCCAAACGCTGTTTTCATATTTTATAATATGAACGATCCGTATGAATTTTTTTAAAGCAAAATCAAATTATTTATAATAAATTCCGAATGTGAGGCATTAATTTTCATGAATCATCCGTAGACAACTAAAGTATTTGAAAGTATTTAGTAATATAATGAGCCATTAGCTGTATCTAGCTGTCGAAAAAACTATCAATTTCATTGTACTCTTAAATGTTTAGCTTTCATTTTACAATGAATTAAGACATATTTTGTTGATTGTAAATTATCTTATTATATTTTATGAAATCAAATTTTTTGTCTAATAAATTTCAAGTACTATTTCTCTTACAATCCAAATAGGTTTTTAAATATATGAAATAATAAAAACAACAAAAAGAAGAAGAAGAATAGAAATTCTCTCTCTTTTTTTTTTAATTTTATTTTTATTCTTTTTTTATTTTTCATCACTGTAATGACATTTAAGATATGTAAATCGCTGAAATTATTAAATTTGATAAGTTTGCTTTAAAAAATAAACATAAAATTTGAAAAAATAAAAAAAAATTTTAAAACAAGCTTTTGGTTGTTGATTTTTATTGTTGTTGGTAACATTTTTATATTTTAGATAAAATACTACACATTTCTAACAAGTTTTTTTGGTTTAGTTTTATCAAATAAAAATGTACAATTCAACACACACCCTAAATACCTGAACACAGTTTTTATAAAGTACAAGTTTTAAATCTTTCACATTATGGAAGTACTGTTTATACGTTTAACAATTTCCGATCCAGTCTTTCACAATTTCGGTTAATTCGTAATTCCACCACATTTTGACTCAATTTATTAAATTTCAGACTCAAAAAACGGATGTACTAAAACAGATTTATTTATTTATTTTATTCAACAAATACTAAAAAAGATAATTGTAAGTTACAATTCGACAGTTACACTCATCTCGCGCAATAGTCACATCTTTTGTTCTCTCGATATCATGTGATAAAACTAAATTATGACTTAATTAAATATTATTTATAATGGTTAACGTGAATTGATTCTTATAAAAAAAGTGACACAACCGCGATGTGACTTAATTGTAGTGGGACTGTATCGCGTGAGGACTGTAGTTTTCTAGTTCATGTTTGAACTAGTCATTCGGATCAGCTCAAATTTTAAACAGCTATAATTAGTTTTTTTGAAACCAGATGTTCAATACTCGTTATAAATTGTTTCTTTGGTAAATGTCTAGGAATATTCTCTTTAAGTTAAGGTTCGCGTCATGCAAAATGACAGCACTATCTAAATCGACCATTTCCGATATCATATTCGTAATCTACGTATATGAAAACCTAGCAAAACTGCTTTCATTAGGGTGGGGGTCAAAAAAATAAATTTTGGACTGGGGGGTCTTGAATTTAAGGTTCCTTTAAAAACGTTCTTCCACATTTTAGGTTTTTCACTAAAATTTTCAAACAAAAGTCCATATATTTATACATATTCTGAAAGAGAACAAATTTTTGTACAAGTTTAAGTATTTTTTATGATCAATGGGTACCTTTAAGCTACACTTTATGGTGCAAAAAAGAAATTTTATGTGTTTTTTTACGTTTTTTTTTATTCTGCTCGAAGGAATGACTCAAAACCCCATTTCTTATTGATCTTCTAAAACTAGACAAAATTTGGAATAAAACTGTGGTTTTACTTTTTTCATTTTAATAATAATAAATTATAAGGCTATAGAAAAAGGAGGATTATTCATTCTCCTTAGACGAAGCACAATGATTAGTTGCGCTATAGTAGCCTGTAAAATCTTTTTTATGTGTTTTCATATAAATGTCAAGTTTATTTTTAAAGCTGTTAATTGTTTTTTGTTCAACCACTTCACTTGGTAAATTGTTCCAAATATTGACCACTCTGTTCGTGAAAAAATTGAACCTGAGGTTGCAATTGCGGACTATTTGTTTTTCGAAACCATAGCTGTGACTTCTAGTCATGTAATCAACTGAATTTTCTTTCAGGGGATGATGCCAATCAACCTTGTCAAAGTTTTATTTTTAATTTTGAATAATCGAGGCCGAGAAAAATAAAAAAAATCAAAAATCACTAAGATGATGGATTTAGTCTTTTGTCAGTTTTAAATTGTATTAATTGTACATTTTGTCAATTGGGAATTTTCGATCATAAAAAAATCAGTTAAGTATTTAAAAAAATAAAGAATACAATTATTTTTTAAACTTCTAAGGCTCTTCATTTTTAGAAAAAAAGTCATTTTTAAAAAAAATTATAGTAAGATTTGTAAGTAGTATTGAAAATTATATCCATAAAAAATTCCAGTTCCCTTTACACATAATTCAAAGGAGGTGAAAATTTTCTTGTAAACTACCGTATTTATTGCTTTCAAGTTCTCCCCTAATACGCGCTTTTTTTAAGCTGATGGAGATCAGGTCTGTTGCATCCATGTGAGTTTGAAGTAGACCGGACTGAGTTTTATATATATATATTCCTTAAAGAACCTGAAATTCAATTCGCTTTAGCGTGATTTTACCCCTAGAAGAAGCGATTTTTAATCTCTTATAAGCAAGGAAATACGGTAAGGTTTATGACTTGGTGAACCTTACATGAAAGAAGCAAAGTATTTTTTTGCTCCCAATCTTTTCAGTTGAGTTTTGTAAGGTGTTTTCTTAAAGGTAAGAAAGAAGACGGAGTTTGCAAGATTTATGAAGTAAAAAAACCGTCCCATGATCATGATGCAACGCCGATGTATTTATAATTGTACATAATTAATAGTGTTGGCAGTTGACTAATGAGCCAATTGGTCTAAAACATGAACGGTAAATTTTCATACCAGGTGCATATATGTCAATTGTAGATCTTTTAGCCTTCTTCAAAATGGTTCCTTGGATGTCTAGATAGGATGATTCCCAAAAGAATTAATAAGATTTAGTTCAATTTAGAAACGATTTTCAGTCGCAACTATAAATGTCTAACACTACATTCGAGTTGCACTTATATCATCCTATTTGTCATACTATTATTGTAGTGATAAAAATGAAATGTGACTTAACTGGAATCGATTTGCATTAAAAGTGACCCTTTTGTCTTAATCTCTCCAGTGATATAAGTGTAATAGTGACTTAAGTGTGTGGTAATATAAGTGGGTGTATATTTATGGTTGGGTGTTTATTTGATGACGTTTTTACTTCTTAGAAAATAATCTTAATTTTATTTAGATAAATTTTCAAATCATGTCGCAATCATTTTTTTATCACGTCCGTCAAAAGTAAAATTTGCACAAAATTTCTTGTTTACAAATCATACCTTGAGACTACTTGACATAAAATAAATAAAAATTTTTTTAAAAATTTCGAGAAAGTTATTCAATAGTTTTTGTATATTTTTATTAAAAGTTTTTTTTGTGTTCAATCACCAAAAATCTGAAGAGGGTTTTTATTTGTTAAACCAGCATTCCAAGCATTAATTGACTCAATTGGATCATTCACAGTTTGGCAATTTTACAAGTAGGATAATTCGAAAGGAAGACACAAATCTCAAGAGAATTTATCATAGTATTATTTTATTTATTCTAAAGTTAGTTCTCAATGATCGTATCTGATTTCTTATATAATTAATAATTCAATTTTTTTTCCCCGAAAATTAATTTAATGAGCAGAACCTAATTCTTGATATGCTCAAAAATTTGATATTTTTAAAGTATCAAATGAACTTTTACAAATTGTTCCATTAGACTTCTTTACTTTAATTTCCAAAACAAATCATTTAAAACCGTTGCGAAGAAACGCTTATTTTCCTACAGAGAGATATTTTTTTTGTAAACCAAAATCAAAGACGCCTCCAATAATTATCTTCTTGACTTGAACGTTTTTTGAATTGGTTTAATATTTAACCTTGGGGGTAAATAAACTCATTAAAAATCATAAAAAATTTTCAATTGTTTTTTTAATAAAAATAGAAAAACACAATAATTCAATCATCAGAAGTATTTGTCATTATTAAGAGACACTAAGTTATGAGATGTGAGAATTTTTTTTTTCACTCTAAATCCCTAAAGGTTACAATTGAAAATTTTGAAGATGAATTCAAAAATGTTTAATCTTAAAACGTCTGAAACCCTCGCATTTTTATTTGAAAACCTTTTCGAAAAATTGAAAATACACCTTTTGAAAACTAGATTTTACCCCTTTTTTATTCAGATTTTGAAACTTAATTTTTATTTTTTTAGACTCAAGGTAATTTTGACTTAAAAACCCATTAAAATAAATTATCTTCTTTCTAGGTGTAGCTTTCTTTTTTTCAGAAAGTTCCATTTAATTGTTTGTAAAAGTTGTATTGTTCTTGGAGTTCGAATGAACTTGACATATGAGTTAATTTTAAAGCATATGCTTGTTTAAATTATCTCCTTTATTATTTTTTAAATTGTTATCATCTTACATTAGATCCAGATTTCAAAAAACTTGATTCTCATGTTGCATATATTTCACATTTTTTACAAAAAAAGTCTATTTTTTTAAGAAAAATTAAAATAATTGCAATCTAAGGTCTTTTTATTTTTTAATTTTTTTTTTATAAATAGCTAATTTGTGTATATCTATTACCATAATTATGTAAAATGGTTCAAAGTTAACGATGTTACATTAAACCGAATGCGTTGGCAGAATTTTTTCATCGCAAAATTAACATATTGATTCAGCTAACTTTAATCGAATAGCTTTACGCCTTTATATTGAACAAGTAATTTAAGTTGCCAACAAGTTTGTTTGTTTTTTTTTGATTCGTTTGCTGTTGTTTCGTATACATTTTAAAATTAAAGTTCATGATTGCTGCTTTCTGTTTAATTTCAAGTTAGATTGATTTAAAAAAGGTATCAATACACTTTGATTAAGGCAAAAAAAAAAAATTTCTTTTTCTTTTTTTTAGTGTTTTGTATTTAGCAATATTTTTTATTTAACACTTGGAGAAAAAGATTATAAACAAACTTTGAATATTTATTTAATTTATTTTTTCTTTTAGTGTTTTTTTTTCTTCTTTTTTGAAGGATTTATTTTTTATTTTTGAAAGTTTTTTTTTTGTTAGAAGAAACGCTCGAGTGAATTTTTTTCAAACGATGTCTAAGAAAGTTGGTTCATAATTTTTTTTTTAAATTTTTCGTTTCTTTTTGGTTAAAATTTTAGCAAAAAGACGATACAGGCCGTGGTTCATATGACAATACCGTATTTCCTTACTGTAAGAAGAGCTTTAATACCGCAGAGACATGGACCTCTTACATGTTAAAATAATATCATTAATGGTGCGTCGCACTTGATACGCAACTTTGAATTTTAGTTCTAGACATTGACTAAGCATTCAAACAATAACACTCTGAAGCACCTTTAATGATAATTTTAACATGTAAGAGGTCTATGTTTTTTTCAGTAAGGAATTACGGTAATTGAAAAAAAAATATGCCGTGACCAGTATTCGAAACTGGGTTCTCTCGGCCACAACGAGAAGTACTGACCACTATACTATCACGGCCTGGAGATGCCGGGTATCGATCCCGGTACCTCTCGCATGCTAAGCGAGCGCTCTACCATCTGAGCTACATCCCCTTCATTTTAAAAATCTCAATAATCTCATTTTCTAGCAGTCAACTTTTAAAATCATAGACAAGTCTTTAAAGTCATGAAAATTTTTGTTGTCGTAAAATGTTGTTAATTAACAGTAAATTGTCTTAATAAATATTCCAATACGGATGAAATTTATTTTAAATTTCGTTTTTTTTTTTAAATGTTTTAAAAAATATTGAATTTCAGTTCGTGACATTGAATTTAAATTTTTTTCTTCCAAATTTTGTCTTTTTTATAAAATAGTTAATTATTTATAAAAAAGAAAATAATTGTCAATCAAAAAAAAAAAGTTACAAGGAAAAAAAATGAGTCTAAAATAGTACATCTTAATTTTAATTAATCAATATGCTAATAAACGAAAAAAGAAAGAGAGAGAGAGAAAATAAAAACAAAATAATGGTAGAAATAAAATCTAAAAGTTAATGTTGTTGTTTTTAACTTTTTTTTTCAAATGAACATTTTTTGAATTAAAAAAAAAAAAAAGCAAATTTAATTTTTTGTCATTTTTTAGATTTTAGTTGTTTGTTTTTTCAATTATAATGCTTTGTTGATAATTAAGATCGTAATAATTAAAATAGATCTTTATATATTTTTTTCTATTATCACAGACAATGGAAGTAAACGGAAAATATTTGTATAAATCAAGCGTTGAACAAGATGCTTTAAAAAGCAACACTTTAAAGAGCATTGACGATTTAACAGACAATCAAAATAAGTAAAAATTTAAATATTTTATTTTTTTTTTCAAGAGTTTTTCTAATTAATTGCTTAACATTACAAAAAAAAATACTTGATTTTTTCGTTTTTAAGATCGAATCTAATTGACGATTATTCCACAAGTGAAACACAAACAAAAAGTAAATATTTACTAAAAAGTCAATTGGAAAACTTACAAAATATTGAAAAACTCGATTTAAATTCATCGCCTGTTCCTAAACATGATAAAAAAAAGTCATTTAGAAAACAACTTAGTTTACAATCAAAAAATAATGATCAAAACGACATAAAATCTCCGTCAAAATCAAATTGGTCAAAGCTCAAATCAAGGTATGTACAAATATAATTTAATTCTTATGCAATTAACAGACATGTCGTTGTTTTTGTCACCCTATATTTATCTTGTTGAAAAAAGTATGATTCAAAAGATAAATCTAAAACAACAAGGTACTTCTAATATCAGTGGTTTTAGTGAAATTTGAAAGAAAATTGAAAAATAAAGTCAAAATTTTAAGAGATTCCAACGCAAACAAACGCACTTGTCTTATTTTATTCTGTAAACTCGTTTATGTAAATTAAAAAAGAAACAAAAAGTTGAGGCTTTGGTTTTTGTTGTGGGTCGACTAATTTTTTTTTCGAATCGACTTTTCAAAAAATGAAGTCGACTTTTTCCCGACTATCAAAAATTAAAATTGTTGCGGTTACATTTTAGGTGATTAAATGGACGAACGTTTGCATTGGGTTTTAATGGTGAAAGTTCATTCTTGGATCTTCATTCTTGAAATTTAGCCTTCTTTTCGATTCAGCGAACTCAAATGAACGTTAATGAAGGTCCAAGAACGAGCTAAACGTTCGTCCATTTAATTCGTAGAGACCAGAATTCTACTTCAATGGGTGATTTTTCCATTTTTCCGTACACGAGGCCGGGAGGGGGATTATCTTTAATGAATATTTATGAAATTTCGAAAAATGTCAAAGTTGATCCGATCAAATGATGATCTTGTGCAATATTTAGAATTTTTTCTCTAGCACAATCCTTTGTTTTCTTTTTAATCTCAATTAAATAATTGACTCAAGAAAATCGCTTGTCTAAAAAAGGAACTTGGTCTATTCAAAGACGTGAGTCAAGTCGATTGTCGGAAAGTCGAATAGTCGAAAAGAAAGTCGACTTTTCCCCAGTCAACTCACAACACTACCTAAAATGCTAAATGTCAATTTTATTCATCATTAATAACAAAAAGTATTTGATTATCCAATATCTTATAAAACAAAAGTACGATGTATATATATCAAAACAATTCATTCACGACCCTATATATGTAATTTACCAAGTTGAAAATGTAGGATAAAAAAAAAATTTTTAGCCATGGAAAAAATCAACAATTTCGTTTTTATTAAGAATTTTTATGAATTTTTTTCTCTCTGAAGTAAATTTAGCTGATCTAATCTATATATAAATTTAATGAGATTTTTTACAAGTTTAATTTCGGTAGATGATTTCGTGCACTTGTAATTCTGTGCACAAAAATTCGTTGTATTCAATTTTCAAACAGTTGGCTTTCAACGGTTAAGACGGTCTTATCTAAATCAATTTCAAGAGTCATTTTTGAAGACAAATAGAGTATACCATTTGTTTTTGTTAACTTAAGCCTTTTGGTAACTTGAAAATGTGGACGCAATAAAATTTGATTCTCGCTTCAAGAACTGATCAAGTTAATTTTTCAAACAATTGTGAATAGCTAAAGATTCGTAATTGAGACGTAAGTTTTCGAAGATGGACGTATTCGATTGTTCTTGTCCTTTTTTTAAATGGAGACACACAGTTTCGACAACGTGTTAAAAAATTTGATTTTAATTTTCATTTAAAAACTTTTTAAAATTGTGTAAATTAACAAGGAAACTTGTCGTTCAGCAGCAAAAAACGTTATTTTACAGATATTCTTGTGCAATAAATTACGGTAAGATAGATAACTTAAATTCGCTTAGGGAAATATGGTATTAGTTTAAATATTATGGTCAAAAGTACATATGGTTAAATACAGGGTTACATTTTTGGAGTGAAATGTTACAACATTTTATTGACCTGACCCTTGAACATATAATAGGTGAACACATATTCATCTAATCGAGTAGACCTGGCCACCAGCGAAAAGTTTGGAACCTCTTAACTATTTTTTTGGCTGGATAATACCAGATTAATGAATAATTTTTTTATGTTAGGTTTAGCAAAATCCTAAACCCAACTAGCAAAAAATTAATCCAAAAGATACACACACATTTTATTTAATTAAAGACTATCTGATTTTTTGGTTTTCATTTTTCTGCTCAAACAAGATTCTAAAGGATGAAGACCTTCATCTCTGAGATTAAGTATTTAATCATTTACGAGAAATAAAGTAAAATTTGTTAAGCATGATTTGAATGCATCATGAAATAAGTCATACCAATTTGTATGAATGCTTTGGCGATAGTGATCACTAAATGGCTTTACTTTTGCCATTTTTTTAAAAATCTAAAGCTAAAAATTCTGATTATTTTTTAAGAATTGATTTAGTTCTTATAAAGAATCAAAATTAAACAAATACGTCTTTAAAAATAACATCGTTCTCATATATCTTTATGATGTTATTTTATGCATAAAAGGATTGACATTACACCCAAGAACCTAGCATAAAAACTTATTGAATCTAATTAAAGAGTATATTTTAAAAGATTGACAAAAAGTATCTTAAAATTCGAATGAAACTGAATCTAAGATTTTAATTATGCAAAAATAAATCATAGAGTACATTTTAACTGAAACATTACTGCATATCCTGGAATTTTTTAGTCGAATTCTAATTTCCTAGAAAAAAAAACACTGTTGACTTTTCTAGACATGTTTACTATGTGAGTATACTGTTTACACAATCTTTGTATTTGGAAAATGGGCTCCTTATTGATGTTGTCCATTAAAGATTTTTAGTAAATTTCGTTTAAACTTAGATTAAAAATGAAATGCTTTTTCTGATAAACACGTTATTACTCGGCTTGGTAGGTATAAGTTCTTGCTTTTGGCTAATGAATGTACCTAAGCATTTATATAATAAAATAAAAGTTAATCGATAGATCAAATTACAGGTATGAAAATACTGAATTTGTTCAGGAAAAAACGAGAGGATTAAAACTTACTTTTCTTTCAGGTAAACTATCGACTTAAATATAAAGGACTCAGCTTCTAATATTTCAATGATGTTAAAAGCCATTTAACAAAGGTTTAAACAATCATCAAAGTCAACCAGTCTTTTACACGGCAAACGGCCGCCCGAATATTTGAAAACCCTAGCAATCTAAAAAATCGTATTCTTGCGGCTTCGCTGCTAAAGCTGCTCGCCTTTGGCTTACAAAATCTTGTCTCTTGACTTGATCAATAGCATTTTAAGAATTTCACCGCTGAGACTTTTAATACTTTGAATTTTGTTCCTTTGAAAAGTATTGAATACAGCCTTGAGAATATTAAGAGTTTGCGGTCCACATTGATTATCAAATTATTAATTTATGACCTTTTCTAGATGACTAAAATTATTTTCAGGTCGATAGGATGAAAATACAGATTTTACTCTTCCCCTGAAATCGTGTTGGGCACGGCCAAACTTTTTCAAAACTTGTCAAAAAACAAGACTTCTGAAGCTTAAGATTTACTAACTTTTTTCAATAAAATTCTGTCCCAACTTATAGATTTCGGTATGGTTAGCTTAATAAAAGTGTTTATCTTAGCATAAGATTAAAATTTCCTAGGCGGTCATGCAAACGGTCAAATCAAAAAAATGGCCGGCCAGTTGGCCGCGTGGCCGTTACCCAACACTACCCTGAAAACCGTTAATATGGTGAATTCACACGAGTAGACATGATTTCTAGTAAGAAACATACCATTCTTCATGATTTTTGATGCAATTAGTTTTTTTTTTCAAATTGTACAACTTCGACAGGTATCCCTGAACCCAGGTGAAGTAGAAATTATTATTATAAATATATCCCAGGGAGGCAGATGTTCTTTGACTCTGACACGTAGCTATCGAACTTGTTTTTAAAATTGTTAACTGACTCAGCATTCTTGATGTCTTCTGGGAGTTCATTCCAATATGGTATAACTCGATGTGTGAAGAAGTTGTGTCTTACTGGACATGAATTAACAAATTGTCTGTATAATGTGTTATGACTTCTTGTATTACCAGCTGGGCCTGGCAAACTTAAATTTGGACAATTTTCAAAAGTCTGATACCATCGAATTTTATTGAAAACTTTAAGAAATTTTAAATATTGGATTAGGTCACCTCTGATTCAACGTTCTTCTAGGCTTGTAAAGTATAGAAGTTTTAGTCTCTCGTCATTTTTTTGTTTTTAAGACAAGGTACCAGCTTCCTCGCTCTTCTTTGTACTTTCTCAATACGACCAATGTCATGATTACGAAAAGGACACCAAGCAACTGATCCATATTCTAGAACAGGTCTTACAAACGACTTGTAATGATATCTAAATTCTTAAATTGTAAGCGATTCCATGCAGGCTGAGACTCTTTTTGTATGTGTAGGTGTTGCTGTCCCTTTAATCAAAAATATATTTTTAGAGGTGAACAACTTCCAAAAATAAAGTCAAATTTGCTTCTAGTACATTCGATTTTTGTTTAGCACGAGGAGAAAAATGTTCTAAATTATTTATAACTTTTAATGTAAAATTATTGACAAGCATTTTAATGAATGAAACCATTCATGGTTATACTAATTAGATGCCGTTCTTAAAAATAACGAGACTTTAAAAAAATAATCAAGACTTTTTCGAGGAACCTAAACCTTAAATTCCAGCTCTAAAATCCAATTTAAAATGTTTAAATTGTTTATTTTAGAAATAAATTTAGTAAACTAGTCTTGTTGAGAATTTTAAAAGAAAAGTATTGGATTGTTTATACTAAATTAAACATTCGGTAAAAAGACTAAAAGAGATTTTTTCTTTTTTTTTTATTAGAAAACTTAAAAGTTTTTATTTTATTAAATTAAGTGCTCAACAACAACTAGAAATAAGAAAAAAAAGTATAAATTCTTAATTTTTGGTAAGATAAAACAAAAAAAAAAACGATTCTCAATGTTTTAAGTTTTTCAAAATTTTTTTGCGATTTCATACCTTTTTAAAAAGGTAGAAATCTACAAACATTTTTAACATTAAGAAAATTTATCATAGGCAAATTATTATTCAGATTATCAAATAAAAAAGTTCAACACAAAAAAAAACTATTTTTAAATTCGAAATGTAAAAAAAAGGGTCTTTTTTTTACCATAATTAGTCAATTCTTAATTAGGTAAATGTTGGATTTAAAGAACAAAAATCTCATACAATCTTTTCTCTACAAGTACTAAAAAAAACACCCTATGTCGTATCTTAAACAGTAATAGTTATTTTAAGAATTTGTTGTATTACATAACTCATGAAAATCTTGTGATATTAACTCTCTAAAAATAAAACTCATTTTTAGTTTTTGTTCAGATAACATCCCTAAATTGGATTTGTTGTTTTTTTTTGTCAATCTTGATTTTTTGTGCATCTTGTGTCACTATTAAGTTCAACAAGCAAACAAAAAAACAGGTTTTACAAAAAATTATCTAATAAATTTATAAAATCTAAAGGGTTATATTTTTCATTTAAGCATAAAGTACAATCCCCATAAGGATTTCTAAACAAAACAAAAACAAACAATTCGACTTAAAGAAAACAGGTTTTCCTAATTAGAAGATCATTCATGAGTAGAACTTATCCCATTTATCATAAGTTGGTTTAATTAGAAAAAATACAATGATAATTTTTTTTAATGAGAACCAAAATTTGTGTTTAACTGAAATTAAAAAAAGAATTTTGTTGTTTTTTATTGAAGATTTTTTTTTTTTTCTCAAAATTTTTAATAAAAAAATAAAGTAACAAAAATTTGTGAAAGAAAGTAATCAAAATATATTTGGTTACTTTTTTCTCTAACAATGGATTCAAATCAGCAAGTTAGTAAGCACACATCGTCATCGATAAAATCAAAATCAAGTATTCAAAGCAAACAAGTAACAAGCAATGAGACGATTATAGTTGATCCAAGTCCTAGTCTTGCAAGTTTGAAAAAAAAAACTAGTACATGTAAATCGGATGGGTATGTCATTTAAAAAAATGATTCACTCAGGTTTTTTCTTGTTTATTTTCTAAAATCGCAATAAAAAAAACTCTGTCTAAAACATACGATTAATTCAATAGATTTCGTTATCAGATTTTAATCAAATTTTTATTTTAAATAAATAAAACAAAAAAAATGTTTACATGAAATCAGTGTGTTAGAGTGTGTATAAAATTGAATTACGTAGGACCTTTTTTTGATTGTTTGTTACTTTTTTTTTTTTTTTAAAATGTCGAAACAAAAAATCTTTTTAACCAATCTCAAGGACCAAGGATTAAATAAATCATATTTGAAACCAACT
Organism: Brachionus rubens; assembly: GCA_022207745.1. Taxonomy (NCBI): domain Eukaryota; kingdom Metazoa; phylum Rotifera; class Eurotatoria; order Ploima; family Brachionidae; genus Brachionus; species Brachionus rubens. The sequence continues at coordinate 2,377,392 of JAJVHD010000009.1, read as the reverse complement.
TTTTTTTTATTTTAATGTTAGCTGTTGATTTTAATTCAATTTTGTTATTTTTTTTTTACTGATTTTATTAAATTTTTATTTCAAGGAAAAAATAACATTTTCAGTAGTATTTTCTTTTAACTCCGCTCGTTATTGTTTCTCTCTCTCTCTCTCTTTTTAGACGAAAAAGTACATTATTTTTTTGTTCAGTTGCTATTTGTTGTTACATTGTTTAATCAAGTAGCATTAAACAATTAATTGTTTTAATTCCCGAAAGTTTAATCAAATATAATCAAAAGAAATTGATTTGACTTTTTTTCCATAAAGTCCTCAAAGTCAAAAAATTTTTAAAAAAAAAATTTTTTTTTCTGTTCCATCAAATGTCTTTATTTAAAAAATTTCAAACTAAATCGGAAAGGTAAAATATTATTTTTTGTCTAATTCAACTAATATGATACCCTAATATGCAAAACATTAACTATAAAGGATACATTTAAAAGACGAAGTAAAACAAAAAAGTTTCAGTAAAATTTTCTATGGCAATTTTCCTACCCGGATAAGTTATCCATAAGGCTTATTTCGAGTCATTTAATTAATTTAAATCTAATCATATAAGTCGTAGTTGATGAAAAGTGCGGCTAAAGCTAGATAGGTTGATTCCTAAACTTCGGAATTTGAATAATATAAGATTTAATATTTGAATATATCAGAGACTCTTCAAGCAAAGGCTTGTCGATTAAGCATAAAATAGTGTAGTTCAACCGAATTAATGGCTTTCCGTACCGTACCGAGCCGCATTCAAAACCTACCCGAACCGTACCATACCCGTACTAAAAAATCGCAAAATCATGCAATAAAAAATTAGAGAATTTAAAGTACGGGTACGGTACGGTAGGGTACGCTTTGGTACTGGTTCGCCATTAATTTGGTGGAAGTGCAGTACTTGTTAATTTTATTTGGAAAGTATCTTTTAAAATCTTTTAAGATTCTTTTGCCGGTTTATCGAAATTGCCGGATTATAGATTCAATTACAATGTATTAATATGGAGATGGGAAATCGAAAAATTATTCGGCAATCGAATTTGCCGGATTAGAGAGGTTCGACTGTATGACTGTACTTTTTTAACAACCCTAAATAAGACAAAGGATGTTAGATTTTTTGGATGAGAGGATTCAAGTCTGGACAAAACGCCGCTTCATTTTAGTTTTTAGATCACTTTAAAAATACTGACACTAAACTTGAATCTAAGGACTCAAATTAAGCAAAGAAATTTTGAGCCGGATCATTTGAGCAGAATTTGAGATAAGATTTTAAAAAAACGAGGACTAACTTTGTTGTTAAAAGATACCAAGGCAATAAAATATTTATCAACTCTCCATCAATCAGATGATACATTTTAAAGAAAATAATCAGTTCTTTTTATTTTTGCTGAACTAAGATTTTAAGGCAAAAAAAAAATTTATTAATAGGATCATTAGAAAAAAATCATTTTTATCAGCAATTTGATTTCAAAAGAAAAAAATCTATTTGGTTACTTTTTTAATAAAAATTAAATGAATCTTCAACAACAACAAAGCATCTTTTCTTAATTAAAAAGAGGTCAAGTGTTCTAAAATGATAAAATTTATTAGAATTATGAAATTTTTTGGTTTTATATAAAAAAAAAAAAATTTTTTTTTTTCAACTTTTAATCGCATAAATCTCAATTTTGATAACTTTTCAGGTAAAAAAATAGGAATAAATTATTTTTTCTAGTCGAAATCACAATATTGAAAATTATTACTTCGTTTTTGACAGTGTATCCTTGAAAATAAAAAGCACCTTTTAATAAATAAACTTAATTTTTCCCCATTTTTTTTTGTTAAACAAGCATAAAGCTGCTATTAACGATTTAACAGATCAACTTTTTTTAATAAATTAAAAAATATAGGAGAATTGAGATCAATTTATTTTTGATTGATCTATTTATAAACTTTATCTTATCTGAAAAAGCTTTAGTTAGAAATCGAGAAAAAATTAAAAGGATTAAACATTATAACGATATAAAAGTATTTTTGTATGTGGTTGCATTATCTCTTTGTGTAAGATGTAATTAGATAACTAATTAGAAAGGGGAGCGAGGTTTTTAAGCTCTCTCTCTTTGAAGATAACAATTAAGCAATCAGCTCTTAAGTAACTTAAAGTTCCTACCTTTTTAATCATTTTTAATTTTCACATTATCAAGATACTAATTTAACCAATCTATTCTACTGCTAAGTTAAATCAATAATGTTCAAGAATTATTAAGTTAAGATAAAATTTTTTTTCTAAATTGAAAGCAAAAAAATTTTTAAAAAAACAGAATATTTAAAAAAAGAGAGAGAAGAGCTGTTTGTTTGTGTGTTATCAATTTTTTTTTTTAATTTTAGTAAAAAAATTTCAAAAAATAGTTAAGCAAAAATAAAATATAGAGTAATAAACAACGAAACAACAACAAAAAACTAATTATACATCATGAAATCGAAAGACATCACACATTTTTTTTTGAAAAAAAAATTCCTTTCACTAAAATAAATTTAACCCTTAAAACCCTTCCACTGTTTTTTTTTTTCGTACTTTAATTTTTTAACTTATTTTTATCTTTTTTTTTTTTTTTGAAACAAAAAAAGGCTTATCAAAATTGCAACATCAACGCTCAATTCGTCTGGGTCATCGTCAAATTCATCGGCATCTTCATTCGCAAGTAGTGCTAGTCAATCGAATCATACAAGCTCATCAACATTGGGTTCTAGTTTAAAACAATCGAATAATAAAGAAATCGATAAACAAATGGGTCAAAATAGTTCAGGCTCAAAACCAACTGCAAGTTATTCCAATAATCCCAATACTGGTTTTTTGACACCCGAATACGAGGCAAGTGTTAAACAATTTCTCGAATTCAAAAAAAAAGAATTTGAAGAAAAATACAAACACAGTGGTGTTAAAACTCAACAAAATCAATTGTTAGATCCAAAAAATGTTAAATTAGATGATTTTGAATTGGATAGAACAATAGGTACTGGTAGTTTTGGTCGAGTTATAATTGTATTTACGAAAAAAGATCGTACACAACGTTATGCAATGAAAATGCTTAAAAAAGAAAATATTGTTAAAATGAAACAAGTTGAACATACATTAAACGAAAAGAAAATTCTTGGCTCAATTGATTTTCCGTTTATAGTTAAACTTGCTTATAGCTTTAAAGATACAACTAATTTATACATGGTTTTAGAGTATGTGTCCGGTGGTGAGATGTTTACACATTTGAGAAAAACTGGACGTTACTCAGAAGAAAATGCATGTTTCTACGCAGCTCAAATAGTCCTTACGTTCGAATATTTACACTTTTTAAACATTATTTACAGAGACTTGAAACCCGAAAATGTACTATACGACTCAACTGGTTACATTAAAATAACTGATTTTGGTTTTGCAAAAATAATCAAAGATAGAACATGGACTTTATGTGGTACACCAGAATATTTAGCACCAGAGATTATATTGTCTCGTGGGTATAATAAAGCAGTTGATTGGTGGGCATTAGGTGTAATAATTTATGAAATGGCAGGTAATGGAAATTTTTGAATTTTTTTTTTGTTCAAGTTTAAAATTGTCTCGGTTATCAGGGTCTTTATTTTTGAAATTTCAAAAGGTCGTTTTGATGAGTAATTTAAATTTTGATGAATAGTTAAATTCTATTAATAATATTTTATCTCAAAGTAATATTATCGTTTTTTTGATTAAAAAATGTGAACATAAGTATTTTCATTGATGAGATGCATTTTTTGTTTAAAAACAATAACGTGCTAGGTTTAAGAAAGAATTTTTAATTTTGTTTTCGTGTGTTTACTGAAGGTAAAGACTCGAAAAAATTTATTTATTTAAATAATTGGAAAATTCAATTTTTTACAAGTAGTTTTTTTTTATTTCATAAACTTTGTTTTTGTTTCGTAGAATTCCAAAAATAAATTTTTTCGAGTCTTAAGTTTGCCTTTTAAATAAAGTTAATCTCAATTAAATCAAAAAACAGCTTTTTATTGATTTAAATTTATATGCCAAACAAGTCTTGTATTGACATTAGAAGAAAAATTAAAAAAACTCTTTTTTTTAGACTTCAAAAAAAAAATCTAATTTTAGAATTGTGTGCTGACCTACTTTAAATTGTTGTTCTCAAGTGATTTAATACTAAAAACCTTCCGTCTTAGGGGTCGAAATTGTCCTTGGATTTGGTTAAACATTTGACTTGATCTCATAGGAAAATTAAATTTATAGCTAATTTTAATGTTCCTTGGGGTCCAGAGCAATTTTTACCCCAAGGGTAATAAGCTGTAGAACCTCAATAATGTTTTTTCCATTTTTACCTCGAAGTAGTAAGCATATCATCCTTGGCTCCAATTATTAGCTTACCGTCTCTAAACACTTTATAAATCTCTAACTTTTACAGTCATTGAAAAATACATTTTTCACATTACCGGGTGCGTAAATGACGTGTGAATAATGTCAAATTGGAATAACAAACTTAATTTTTAGCGAGAATCATAATCCACAGGAGTATTTCCTTTATTCTTGATGCAACTCATAAGACAAGTTTTAGAAGCAAACAGCGCATAGCTTGATAAGACTTCTAACTTAGAAAAGTACTGCTACATTTAATATTTCTTGAAAAGCTAATTTACATTAAAGCAAAGCATTTGGGGTTAAGTTTAAAAAGATTTTTATTTCTCATTTTGAATTCAAATAATCCATAAGGTAAATCTTGGACCTTAGACGATGTCTATCAAGATTTCAGTCATAATTTCAAAATTAATGACATTTCTCAAGCGTGTGCGCATATTTTTTTTTTACTACATTGAAGGATTTTCTAGAAGAGAAAAAAAAGTTTCTCTTGAGACTATTTTAATTAATTAAACTTTGATTGATTGATAATTGAATGCTCAAGCCTTCATATTTTTAAAATTTTAAATATATGCTTTAATAATCGATATTTTTTTTTGATTTAACTTAAACACAATTCTCAATGCTCTACATTTTAAGATTGACAAAATTTTCTATTTTTTGTAAAATAATTCAGCCGGTATGATTTGAATTTTGTGCATTAGGGAATCAACTGGCATGATAAAATCAACTCATTGATTAAATTTAGTTAAAAGAACACTCAACATTCATTAATCCATTAATGTTCGATTTGAAAATTTTATTTAGTAAAACCGAGACAAGATGTTTATAAAAATTAATTAAATATTTACACTTTTTTTAATTAATTAGCTGGGTATCCGCCATTTTTTGCCGAACAACCAATTCAAATATACGAAAAAATAGTTTCCGGTCATTTAAGATTTCCGTCTCATTTTAGTGTTGATTTAAAAGATTTATTGAAAAATCTACTCCAAGTTGACTTGACAAAGAGAATAGGTAATCTTAAAAATGGCGTCAATGATGTCAAACAACACAAATGGTTTCATAATATTGATTGGATGGCAGTGTACGAAAGAAAATTGAAAGCTCCATTTTTGCCTAAAGAAGAATATGAGCATTATGACGAAGAACCATTGTATATATCGACTACTGAAAAATTCGCCAAAGAATTCGCTGATTTTTAAAAAATTATAAAATTTATCTCGAACGATCGAAGGATTTTTATCAAAGATTCCTGTGTCTTTTTGTTTTAAGTCAAAAAGAAATTCATTAAATTTTTTTTTTTTAAATCAATAATAAGATTTTTTTTATCTTCCTTTTAATGTTTTTTTTTTTATTTATTAATTATAAAAAAAATTTCCGTTTAAATTTTCGTTCAAATATTTGACTGTTTAAACCATTTTTTAAAAAAAAATAATTCAAATAAATCGACCCGTAAAATAACAGTTATCATTGATAATAATGATAGCATAAATCGTTTTTTAATTGTAAAAATTTATTTTTAGATCTGTATGCTTTTATTTTTATTTTTTTTTGATAAAATCGAACTTATGTCTGTTTTAGTAATTTTGATAGTGATTCGAAATACATGAAAGGATTTTTTTTTGTTTTATTAAAAAATAATTTTATTTTATTTTTAAAATGAATTAAAACTTTTTTTGAAACGAAATAAATATATTTTAAAAACAAAAATCTCTTTTAATAAACAAAGTATTTTTGAGGATGTAAAGTTTGCCCAATGCTAAACTTCCATGCTATCTAAATTTACAGAATCTCACCATATAACCGTGTTCACCATATATGAAAACCCCAAGTTACCAAAATCTTAGAGGGGGATCGGAAAATCAATTTTTTCTCCAAGGGGTCCCGAAATTTAGCCAATCTTGTCTTTAGTATATCGTTTGTATCAATATGAAATATAAACAATTATATGATTTATTATACAGATTCTGGTAGAGAAAAAAATTTTACATAAGCAATAATTGTTTGGTTCGTGAATAAAACGGAACCATAGTTTTCGGCAAAATCGACCCGGCGTTCTAGTGTTAAAGAAAAAAAGATTTTTTTAATTCTTTTTTGGGATCTAGTTCGCGGAAAGTCCCAAAACATAAAATATTTAAGACAATGGGGCTATAATATGCTGAACATTAAAATGTATAGAGACAAGCCAACAAGGAAACATATCATAACCCTTCTTATTGGAATTCATTAATTTTAATTTCTTAATCATATACTGCATTTCAAACGAACTTTTGGTGGCAAGCGTAGCCGTATTGAAACGTATCAAGGAACATCCGTACCGAAGCGATATTTTACGTTACGCTTTGGTTTTTTGGGACGGACGGAACTCTTGGGTTAATTTAGTACGGTACGCTAGGCTTTCCTGTTGCCGCGTTTCAGTACGGCTACGTTTCGGTTCGCTTGCCAACAAAAGTTCGGTAGAAATGTGCAGTATTATATTCAATTTAATTTTATCAATTATAATATGTATAATAAGGGTATGTTCCCTTGTTGGCTTGTCTTTTTACATTTGAATGTTCAGCATGTTATAGCCCCATTGTCTTAAATATTTTAAAGACAGCATTGTACTTGTTTATAAATTTTTTTTTAAAATCAAAAACATATATCAATCTTATTAGAAAATAAGAATCAAATACATATCGCTTCGTTTAAAAGTTGCTCCTGGGTAGAGACAGTGACTCGAAAATTTGACTCGAGTCGAATGTGACTCAGGTCAGAATTAAGTTCTTTTTGTGTGACATAATTCAAGTCATTTTTTCCCGAAAAATTATCGGAATATACCCTAGCCAAATCGGTAAACGTCCTTTTTCTCCACTGACAATTTCCCCGTGTACATTTTTCACACAATTTTTTTCCCTATTTTTTTTTATTTCACTTCAGACATTTGTTCCACTTTTTATTTAACACACAGTACAATTTGCTCTTAAATTTTTTTTGATTGGCAGAAAACAAAGAGTAGTTATGGGTGATGTTTGTTCAAACTGGGAGGAGATAAGCAGCGGTGTACCACAAGGGTCGGTTTAGGGTTCGATTTTATTTGTTGTATATATTAGTGATTTGTCAGAATGTTTAAAAAGTTTTGGTTTAGGCTATGCGGACGATTTAAAGCTTATTGGAATTTCAAGCCAACTCTGGTCATTCAGAACTTCCAAAAATGAACGTTCAAGGTTTTGAAGGTTCAAGAGTCCATGAAGCTTCATATTTCTTCATTTTTTTTTCAGATTTTTTCTAAGATTTTCATATTGAAAATATGAAAAAAATGAAAATTTTAGAAAAATAATGAAAACATTTGAGGATATTTGAACCTTCATTCCTTCTGGAAGTTCTGAATGACCAGGGTTGTACTTAGGCAGAAGAAAAGAAAAATTTTCATACGAAATGGTTAACTTAAATAAAATCCTCAAACCAAGCATTTAATTTTCATTTCATCACTTAGAGATCACTTCTTACTTATAATTTTACGTTTCTTGTGTGGAAGGGTCTTGGACTTACATTCTAATAGCATCATCAAACTTAAAAAAGATTAAAACTTTTGTTTACTAGTTTTAACAAGATAAATTAGTTTCTAAATATATTCTTGAAGGTCAACTTAACAAAAATTGATTTTTTTGAACATCATTACAATTAAAAAGATCATATTCTGGAAAATGCTGTTTTTGATTTTAGTCAAATGACTCAAGTCAGAATCATGAGCCATGACTCGGACTCAGACTCGTGAGTCATTAATAAAAATTGACTCAGACTCAAGTCGAGTCACAAGAAACCAAGCAACTCTGACTCGGGTTCAAGTCAACATGAAAAAATCGAGTCACTAAGACTGCACCAGGGTGCGTGTTATACAGAGGTCCAGAAAAACAAGATGCTAGACTCTTATCAAATAAATTATCTAAATTATCTATAATTGTACAGTGTATCCCCGATTTTATAAAGCACGTTTGGAATTCACAATATACTTCATAAAATCGAAACTTCATAACTTCGAATACTCGATAGAAATAACCTTAATTTCAAACACGCATTTTTATTTCAAAAGACTTTTTTTTCGGTTGACAAAGGACAAAAAATAGAATGATTACGCTTGAGTATCATTTTTAACAAATTTTTTTCGTATGAACAAACATATACAGTTAGCTTTACGACATTTTTTGTTATTAAGTAAGACTATTTTCTCACTTTTACTCTAAAAAATTAGGTCAATTTTCACACTTCATAATTTCGAATTACTATTACATGTAAAAAACTTACCCAGTGTACAAAGCTTAGTCTGTTTTTCACTTCAAAAAATCGAAAATTCACAAAATAGGAGTTCATAGGATTGAGATAAATTATTATTGAAGGTATTCAATTTTCATTGGGAATTCTAAATTTCCTTCATAAAATAGGGATTTCATAGAATAGGAGGACATAAAATCGAGGATACACTGTATTAATTTTGTTGTAATTTAACTAAGCTTTCATGCTTGTCTTGAAAAATATTTTCTCCAAGTATAATTTTGACAAAGAAAATTAACAAAATAAAATCTTTTCTTTATGTCGTAGAAAACTTCGGAATGTCACGAAATAAGAGTAATTCTGTAAAAGCTAAGTTAGCTGCTTAGCTTTTACAAAGAATTAAAAAGGTACCTTTTATAATAATTTAACCTTCTTTATTACGTTTTATGTTCACTTTCTCCACATTTTACGCATTTTTGTTCATTGATGAATTCTTTTTTATTTTGGTTAAGTCTTCCTCAGCAAGCTTAAAGGGTAACAGCGTTAGACACAACCCCATGTTATGTACATCTTGTATATAGTAAACGTGTCTAACCGGGTGAAAAACTTTTTCGAAAATTTGAATTTAAGCATTCTTGTTAGAAAATCCGAATTTCCGCTACCACATCAACTGCTAAAGTTAAAGGGGTGCATATCTATTCGTTTAATAGGGTAAACTATTCGTTTACCTTCGAGCTGATAACTTTTTTGAATTTTGTCTATGTGCGAAAATGAACCAGCATAAATATTCAAAATGTTTAAGATCATGTTGAGTAACAACAGTTGGATGGAGGTCCAAATGAAATATAAAGATACGAAACATTCCAGTAGAAAGTTCTACCAATGATGATGATGATTACAAATTGGATGACAACTCAGACTTACTAAATAATTATTTGAATATCAAGATGATACTACAGAATGGAAATGGATCATTTTAAGTTATTTCATTATTTATCGTCTGCGTCGAGTCTTTTTGATCTTCTGCACCAAACCTTTATTGCACCCAACACTACATTTTATCATTGCAAATTTAAGGTGTCGAATTGAAAAAAATATAAACAATTTTTAAAAAATAATCTTTATTGATCTTTTGAATGTAATAGTGGTGAAAAAAAATGCGGAAAAAAAATGAAAAAAATTTTTTTACAGTTGCATTTAAATAATAATCAAATAATTTTGTTTTTTATCTAAGTTTATAATTCAAGAAAAGAAAAAAAGCTTAAACCTTAAGTACATAGAAAAAATTAAAATATCTACTGTTATTTTAAGACTTTGCGAGAAAAAGCGACGCGTCAAAGCCTCTAATTGATCTGTAAAGCTTCATGCCAAACCTTTCTTTCATAACTAAAATAATTCATGACTTTCTCATTTTTGGTTTTTGGGATATATAGCACTTTATGAATCGTTTTTTTTTCGCTAAATCATCATAAACAAAATACTTTTAAATTGAAACACAGAAGAAAAAATATTGGAAAAAATTAAGCAGTGACTGGATCGTACGGTGGAGGTGGTTCGGAAATAACAACTTGTTGATATACATTTGTTGAGTGAAGAGACGGCGGAGGAGTCGAAGGCGGTGCCGGAGGAGATCGTTGTGAACGAGATGATAAAATTGATTGACTCCTAGACGGTACTTGTTGATTTTCTGACTCGTAAAATTGAGTCGAATGTGAACATGTCAAGGTAGGAGCCGCATTTGCTGGTAAAGATCGTTCTAAATGCATTGGTTCTTCAAAACCAGAGTATTCTTCTAATAAACGTTCGATTTGCTCATCTTCGTCGGTCGGATAGCGTCGAACTAAAGTAAAAGCCGTGGCAAGTATTGACAAACCACTTGCCAAAACAATTAGATAATAACTAATATCAAACGAGACGTCGACTTTTTTGCCATTTTTAAGTCTTGTCTCGTGTTGTTGATAATACATTCTCTCCGATATCCAAAAACAAAAGCCATTTATTGCTAAACAAAATATCACTGTTAATATATGGAATATTGCATGACGTCGTATGAGTTTAACACCTGATTTCATAAAACCAAATGTATCAAGCATTAGGCCAATACATGATGAAAATATAGCTAAGAAAATGAATGCAATTACTGTTCGCATTATTATTATTATTTCACGGTTTGCACAATTTCGCAATACTTGAATCGAAAAGAAAAATTAATTTTTGTTTTAATTTTAATGGCTTTTGATGACGCTTAGAAATTATTTTTCGAAGAATACCTTTACTTTCAACCTTCAACTAACTCTCTAATTTTCTGCTTGTTTTAAAGAACTCTTTTTTAATAACTAGAAAAACACTCCTAAGAGTCTTTGGGTCATTAAAAATACTCTGTAGATTTTTAGTTATTACAAGAGACAATCAGAAGTTTCTTTTTTCAATAAAAAAATGCTAAAAAATTGCAGATGTTGACTCAGAATTGCTTATTGCGCCTTCTTAATAAGAAATTTTTTGTAAATAGTTTTTAAATGGATAATTAAGTTTGCTTTCAAATGTTTCAGAACATCCATGTGCAACTTTTGGTGTCCTCTTTTGATGACTTTTACACTGTTTATCTTAAATCGAATTGTTTTGAAGAATAAGGATGTCTAATACCGTGATTCCCTGTTCAATCCCTTTACCCAATACACATTAGAAGAGGTAGGATGAGAATATTTGATACCAGAAAAAAATCTTTGCGTGGAATCAATTATTCGAAGGTAACTTGAATATGCATCTTATTGGAAAACATATATAATGCAGTAAAATTGAAAACTAGTATATTCGAAGCCTCTGTAATATATATGCCCCTGAATGGCCTTGAAACGTTGATTGTAACGAAAGACATGGAAAGAAGGCTAAATAGTTTCGCAACGACTTGCTACAGAATGTGATAGTCGAACTTTTTCTGTGCAGATCTAACATCTAGTAGAACAATCCTAGACTTTATTAGCTGCAGAAGCTGATTAGACTTCTTAGCCGGGTAGGCCGTGACAGAATTTTTTTATTCTCGCTAAGTTTGAGTCACAGCGACTCGCGAGTCCCAATACGATGATTTTCAAAGTTTTCCTAGTATCAGGCCATCTAGAGAATGACTAGTCGATGATTCTAGTCGGATCGTTTCCCAGCAACACAACACTAATGACCCTCATCCATTTCCATTATTATTTTTTTCTAAACGTTACTTTTTTTTGACTCGACCAGGATTTGAACTTGTGCCACTAGCTGCCAAAGCTGTTGTTTTACCCACTCGGCAACGACCCCTCTTAGAATGTGATAGTTTTGCGAAGATCAGACAAAGATCTTGCCAAAATTTTCCTTTTTTTAAAGCCTAAAATAAAAGCGTGGACAAAAACCTATTTCAATTATCTCTGTCTGTTGCTTAACTGTTCCTGACGAATATAACAAGAGTAACAAGAGCTCAAGTAGAAATACGTAAGCGATCGAGCTCTCTGGAAGAAACATGCCAACAAATGCGCTGTAAAACAAAATCCATTTGAAAAAAGAAAAAAGCTGAGATTCAGATATATTTAAGTATGCTACCCACGCCTAGGCTTTACGATTGAACAGTTTCAACCGAACGCATAAATCTATGCAACTCCTAGATATTCTCTCTCAGAGTCCTAATTTTATAATAAAAGTTGAGTTTTTTTTCAATTTAATGCTCTTCCTGCTCCAAGATATGAATTGTAGTCAAAAATTTTACTCCCTTAAAGAATGAATATAGCTTGGCTAAGCCAATTTTTGCAAAAAAATTATTATAGAATTTTAATGGTGCTGTTCAAAGGCTGGGTTAAGAATAAAAGAATTCCCTTTTTATTGAATTTTAAAAATTTGATAACGACGCGTCGTCAAAAGAAAAAATTTTTTTTGTTAATTCTTACCCATTCCGTTCGGTAAAATAAAATTATATACAACAACTTCACTTTTCGATATTTTACTTATCTCCATTTGATACTCTAAACGACCGGGTGCAAAAAAATGCGCTACACCAATATAATTTAAATTACAACCACCGCCTTGCAGAAAAAACCATCTTGTATCAACCAACGAAACAGATAGAATAGATATACAAAAAATAGCACATATAGCCGAAAGAAAATTACGTTCACGTTTTTTGTACACGGAAAATAAATCATATACATTAGGTTGAGGTGTTGTCGTCGTCGTAGTCGTAGAATTACTGTTATTATTTGATACATCGGTCGATCGTGAAGATAAAAGAATTTGATTTGAATTGTTCGATCGTCGTGTTCGACGACGATCAGACGGTCGACGAAACAAACGCATATTCGAAAAAGCTCGATTAAACCGATTCGTTTGACACGAAACGGCCAGATTATCTTGAATATTCATTTCAAGATTTTGTACACAATCATCCGATTCGGGTCTCATTTGAGATCGTTGTTCGCTTATTGCATAATAAAAATGATTTGTATCTGTAGTCGTTTGACTTGTAGGTGAGTTGACACTTAAATCGATCAACTCACTACGAGATGAAGTCGTTGACGATTCGTCTCGACTCTCAGATAAATTCAATTGCTCTTGTCTTGTTTGACGACTAAACGTTTGCTCTTTCCAATTGTTAACCAAACGAACCACTCTGTCCAATAGAGAATTCATTCAATTTGTTAGCTAATAATTTTTTTTCCAAATTTTCATTTCTATTTTTTTTTTTAAAAATGAATAAATTGGTATTTTTATTTTTTAAATTATATAATTTTCAATTAAATATATTTTTTAAAAAAAAAAAGCTATTAAGTTTTGAAATAAATTATTCGAATTAGATTGAAACAAAAAAAAGGCGGAAGAGGGCAAATACTTGCAATTCGCAACTAAAAATTATTTTTTCAAGAACAAAATCTTATTTTCTAATTTACGACTCTTGAAATATTAGAAAAATATTATAATAATAATAATTCTCTTTTTCTCTCTCTCTCTCTCTCTATTTTTTTTCATAAAGCATAATTAATTATAATTGAAACGAAACGAACTCGTTTTTTTTTTTTTTGAATGCAAAAAAAAATGCAAATTTTTTTCTCGAATTCAAAATCGTTATAATTTCTATGGAAATATATTAACATAATTTTTTTTTTAATTTTTAAATTCCGGTTCTTTTTAAAAACAGTTGGTGGTATCATACTTGGATCACTTTAATTTATGACCAATTTTGATTGTTCAAGTCTTTTTTTGTTAACAAAAGTCTTTATTAAGTTGTTTTCTAGAGAGAGTTTACATATGATTCTTTTTTTTAAACTATGATTCACTTATTGAAATGACTCAACTGAATAACAAATATTTTTATTTGCTGTTTCACTCGTGGGCGTAACTAAATACTTTTATAAGAGGGTTTAGAAGCTTATTCCGCTATGTAATTATAAAAAATTTAAATCGTTTATTGGCCGTCGACTCCTTTCTATCCCAAGTTTTCTGCTTCTAATTAAAATGCCGAAAAAAAGAACTATTTCAAAAGCTTTCAATTGTAAATCTGAACTTACTTTTTGAACTATTGAGAATTCAGAAAAATTCATTATGTTGAATATGTTCAGAGGACCACCAAAAGTTTATTTAAGAACTTGTGAAAGCATCATAAACAAGGGATTAGTCCGATTGGACAAAAATTTTCATAACCCAATACCCTAGTTTTAATTTTCAGAAAGCCTATTAACCACTTATTAAGAAGTCTTTAGGGTTAAGGTTCCAACTATCCAAAACGTCCAAACTCTCTAAGAAAGTTATTTTCGAACTCAAATTCGTAATCTACACATCTGAATACTTGAGAAAGTCAAATTTTTAGGGGGTGTCTAAAATAATTTTTTCAGACCCTAGGGGTCTAAAGTGTCAAGACCCCTCAAAAACCATACTGTACTTTTTAACCTATAACTTTTCTATTAACATATCTACCCCATATTGTTTATACATATTCGGAAAGGGCGTAAAATTGATACCAAAAAATCAATAAGTAATCCTTATATATGAAAGCCCTAGAAAATATTCTCTTAACTAAAAGTATGTTCCTGTTAAAAGTCAATTTTAAAAAGGCAATTTTCTCTAGTTTTATTGGTATAAATCATAGTCGTGAGAAGATCACTAGAATGATTGTTTACATATTCCAAAAATGAACTGTCAAATCTTTCAAAAATTTCCTTAATCATTTTCATAATTTCTAATAAATTTTCAGGTTCCTAACGTCCTCGAAAATTTATGAAAGGATATCTTGAGAACTTTTCATGAATGTTGATGAATTTTCATTTTAGGAACATGTTAAACATGTGTTTTAGGAACATGTGTACAGCCAGGTTATTAATTCTACAGATAATCAGATGATTCTAACATCTTTACAGTATTGAATGGTTTAGCTGCTTTTTTCCTTTGTATTTCTTTTTAGAGAACAAATTCAACTACTAAGTACCAAATCATAAATCTTAGTTAGTTTTTCATGGTTTCTGAGAGCTGATTTCTCTTCAATTTTATATCTAGATAAGACACGAACTTATTAGCCTTGTAGTTAAACTCTTTGTCTACAAGAATAGGTGACGGTTTTTCAAATGATAAGTAACCCTCGATACTTCAAAATGTCCCAAATATAAATTTCTGTAAGTTTTCAAGGAAAAATGTTCAAATATTAGAAAAATCGCTTGTTTTAATGAAAACTATTTGTTTGATGACAAACACTCATCTTTCTCCAGAGACAATTATGAAAGAAAGATTTTAAGATACTTTTTAACTTGGATTTATTGTATCATAGAGGAGGAATAGAATTTAAAGCTAGTAAGATTTATGATTTGGGGCTCCTTAACTTCTGGCAATATAATCGGTATTGAACTTATTATTTAAATAGAGAACAGTGAACACCCATTTATTTTTAATAATTTAAAACGAGTTTCATTAAATTTAATGAAAATAGGAACTAAAAAATACTTAAAGGATGTTTAAATTCATGCATTAATTTATCTAGTAATTTACCTGGATACGCCATTTTACAATTGAACGATAAAAAATAAATTATGAACGATAAATTTGTAACAAATAAAGTAATGCGTCTTTTTTTTACGAAAGTTTGGATTGTATAAATAAATTAAAATCAATTTTCTTCATTCAAAAAACAATACAAGAAAAACTTGATTATTTTTCTAATCATGACAGATTACTAATGATCCTGGAACATGTTTATTATTGAAAAAAATAATAATAAGATAAAATAATTAGAGATCATAAAAAAATTCTAAAAATAAACCCAGACTTCTAGGATTTATCTAAGTTAATTTTTGTTTCTAATTGGAAAAATATTCTATTTTTCTATTATAAAATGCGAGAATTTTTCTTTTAAAATCAGAAAATAATTTTATCTTCAAAAATTAGCGTTTTTTATTACGAAGCCAACAAGAAGAGAATAAAAAAAGAATATTTTCAATTTGTCTATAATTTTATAAGATTATACTATCTTTTAGTATTAAATAATATGTGACATAAAGTGTAACAAAGAAAAAAAAATTGTTATTTAAAAAATTTGAACAATCGTAAGTTGGTTGCTAATTTAAAAACCCTTTACCTTAGAAAAAAAAATATCTTAAAATCAGTAATCTAACACCAAGCTTATGTTGAGCCAAAACATATCTACAATGAAATTTATTTGCCGAGGGATAATAATTTTGAAAACTAATTGATTTTGATTATGATTTTTTTGGATTGAAGATTCTGAAATATATCTAAATATGATCCTTCATCATTTGATTCCCATTAGCCACGATTGAATTACATGTCAAAGTAAGCGAGTACTTATTACAAAAATATTTTAAAATTTAATGTGACTAATAAATTCATCTCAATCAAGATATGACCGTAGCCATTTTACTATTTAAAATTTACTGTTATTTCTTTATACATTTTAATCTTTAAGAGTGTTTCAGAAGCGTGATGAGCCCATGGTTGAGACACTTTTCATATTGGCTGATGATCACACCCTACATTTTAGATTTCTATTAGTTCTAGCCAACTTTATTTTTTGGTGTCGCATGTTTTATTTTAGCACTAGAAAACCCACTTTTGATATATATACCTTTAAAGCCCAACGGGTCTTTCTGACCCGTATCATTAAAGATGGATACTAATATCTACTAAGTCATCTTTAAGGGTATCAATCGGTAGCTTTAGACACAAGTTGCTTGATTTTCGATTAATTGAATCATCTCTGACTTCTAGTCTCAAAAACCTGCGAAGAACCGCGAATCTCTTTCATCGCTGAATTAATTGTTTTTCTTCAGAATAAAGAAATAATTCGAATTTCAACCACAAATATTTTTTCAAAAAAATAAAAAAATTGTGTGACAAAAGAAGTTTTTGTAAATATGTCATACTTAAGTGACCAGATTTCTGTAATATGGTTCTCTGAATCATATAGAAGTTTTATCTTTTAATCAGATGCTCTTTTGGTTAGTTTTAACAAGATAAAAGATTTTTCCACTATTGCATGTCATATAATACATACATGTTAGCAAACAATCTGGTTTCCGCGGTTTCTTGCGGATTAGGTAATTTTTTTTTTTACTCGGAATAATTTTAGATTTTATCATTAAAAACATAAAAATTTTATTTTTTAAGTCCTGAATAGTAGGTCTAGTTTGAAAACTTTTTAAAAATTAGTTTATTCTCTGAGAAATAGCTTGGAAACATATGAAAACGCGACAGAAAGACCCACCGGGCTTTCTAGTGTTAACTGAATGCCTTGAGGGTGATTTGAGGCTTTTTAAGTCAAATTTTAGTCGCAAAAAATGTAAAACTGAAGCCAAAGTTAGTTGACTTCCTTAATATTATAACGGATTAATGCATATATAAATTAGATAAGGAAAGCATTGTGTTATAAATGTTATAACATTGAGTTATAAATTTCTTGCATAAACTTAAGAAAGAAAAAAAAAGAAACAAAAAAAGTTATCTATCTTTCTTTGATTTGGAGACAAATAAAGGATTAAAACTGAAATGACAGTTTGAAAATTTTCAACACAAAAAAAAACGAACAATGATTTATTATTATTAACAACATAAAAGTTTAAAGTTCTACGTAATTTTGTTTTTTGAAATTCCTAGTTTCTTGTTTGCCAAACATATAGCTTGTATTTAAACGAGTCCAACGAGACAAAATTAATGAAAATAAAACGAAAAAAGATTAGCATACTAGTAGGTACTATTTTTTTGATTTTGCGTTTACGTAACTTATTAATGAGTAATTTTCGTATTTTATAAAAAACTATTGTAACAATTTTATTTTATTATTTCAAATATTAAGGCCTGACAAGTTTTTTTTTTTTTAAACTACTTAATGACTAAATGGTTATTGCAATTATAAAGTTTTTTTAAAAAAAAAAAAAGCACACTTACAAAATCTATTAAGAGAAAACCTTTTTTTATAATTCATTTATCCTAAAGCTTTTTTTAGGGTTTTGAAAAGATTCTATGTCTGTTGGTTTTTGATTTAATTATCAACTAAGAATATAAAATATTATTCTAACGAGGATTAATTTGAATGCGTTGAAACAAAGCTTTATTGTAAATTGATCGAAATATAATTGGAATTGAAGTATTGCTATGAGCATTTATTTACATTAGATTTGTTCTTTGTGTTTTTTGTAATAAATAGCTCTAAGTTAGCTTGTTTGATTTATTAAACGGTTGAGAATAAAATTAATTGACATTTGTCTGATATACTTAGAAATCTTTCTTGTTTTCAATACTTAAATTTACTGAAAATTAAAATAAGATACCTTTCATTAAAGATCATTATGATTGTGCGATCACGAAAATAAGCCCATAGACCTTAATTTTTTAGTTTGTTCGCTTGTGAAAAAGATTCAGGTGCCTTCAACTTTGGAAAATTTATAATCATCGTAAATCATTTTACACCAAGAAACCGTATTTCCAAGTGCTCCCCTAAAACCCCTTTTTTGTAGACTGATGGAGATCAGATCTGTTCTAACCTTGGGATTTTGAAGTAGAACGGACTGGGTTGAATATGTATCTCTAACCTGAAATTCAAATCGCTTTGGCATGATTTACCACAAGAAGATGCGATTTTTAGTCGCTAATAAACACGTTACCACTCAAGGGTATGACTAAGCTTTATACTTTTTGGATTTCAAATTCTGTCGGAATCAATGTTCTGTTAAGATTCATATTTTTTACAGCAGAATTACACAGTAACCGTAGCCAAACTTTGACGAGTTTCTTGACATTTTTGACATTTTCATTAATCCTACATATTTCTAATAAACCATGGGGAAATTTTAAGAAAATATATATTCCTTAAGAAAGGAGACTTGATTCAGTTTAGACCAGATGATATATAGATTTTATGAAAGATTGAAAAAAAATTACAGAAAAATTTAAACTGAAAAAAGCTTGAAATCGAAATTATAAAACGAGATTAATTAACTTTTGAAATTTTCATCGATCACGATAATGACATTTAAAGTACTTGAAAGAAAATACATACTGAAACACTACACTTAGAAGATAAACATTTTCTTCTCATTTAAAAAATCAATCAAACTCTTTAATATAAGCTTACCATCCTTATCAATTTATTAAAAAAAAAACAAGTGAAAAAACAAAAACAAAAAGATAAGTATTAAATATTTTTGAGTTGAGATAAGTCTAATTTTTTTTGTTATTGCGTGCTTAACAATGGTCAAACATCTTATGAAGTTGACTTTTCAAAAGATTGATTTGGTCTTCTAAGCTAAATTTGATACAACCAAAAATTTGACTACTTATGGTCTAACCCTATCCGTGTGCGTATTTTTTTTTTGTTACTCTCTCTCTATTTGTAATCAAATCGTGAAAGACATAAAGAAAAAAAATATATTTGCTACTTTATTTTAATTAAAACTAAAATACCCCTAAAGAATTTTTAATGATATCTAATTTTTTTTTCGCCCCTTAATATTTTTTTGTTAAAGAAACTTGATAGCAAATAAGGTAGATTAGAAATTTTTTAAAAGTATGTTTCAAATTTTTATACTTTTTTTTGTCAAGTGATATGATACAGATTAATTAATTTAAATCTTAATCCCAGTTTGTTGGTAACAAAAATTTTCTCTTTCTTTCTACTTTAGAAAATTAATTATTAAACCCTTTAAAGTCGATACGTCAATATTTATCTCTCAAGGGTTTTTAATCGTAAAATTTTAATAAGAACATAAAATTTGATTCAACATAAAACTCTTTAAAGAATCTTCAGCTGAGACAAAATATATTTTTTTTAACTTTCCTATCCAAGCCATCTTTGTTTGGTACGGGTAAGAACATTCCCTAAAAAATTCTGTTGATGTTTTTTTATTGATAGTAGTAGTAGTAAATTATACTGCGACCCATTAGGGTAAAACTCCAAAGGAGCTATGGCAGTAACTTAAACTTTATTAAGATTGTTTTGATATCCATTCATCCAATTTTGCTTTGAAACTATTAACAGACTTTGCATCAACAACCGATGGCGGCAAGGAGTTCCACGTGTTCACGACTCTATTTGTTAAAAAATAATAACGTTGCATACAATTCTTTACATTTTCTTTTACCATACACTGATCGTGTCTTCTAATAATTGCCAAGTTAATGTTATGTAAGTGAGATTTAGATTATAAAATTTAGTTTTGACAAATTTTCCAATTATTTTAAAATTTAAAATTATTATAATGTTTATATTCTTATTTTTTAACTATTTTTATCTGTTTGTATGTTTGACTTGGTAAAGTTACCCAAGTTGTGTTTAACTAAAGACAAAAGGATCCCAATTGGATTTCAAATTTAAAGAAAAATTGTATCAGTCTTGAAAAATTTGTTTGAAAAAGTGATTAAAAATTAAAGTTATTCAACATAAACTTGGTAATTTTTTAGAAAAATTTGGTCTAAAGATTTACTTTCATTTTTCAGTAAGTAAATTTAGGGATCACGGTATCTTATTTTTGACGAGGTAAAAAATTCAGGTAAATTTGGTGATCACGTGGTCGTTGATAGCCCCACTTTTTCCAACTCATAGATACTTTTACTAGGTACGGACACCAAGAACTGACAGCATACTCAAGATGAGGCCTGACAAGCGAGGTATAGAGCAACCTCAATGTTTCAAAATTTAAATTCTTGAAACTTTTAGATATCATACCAAGTATACGGTTACCTCGACTTGTACTGCAACTATATCGAACTTTCACCTTTTCAATCCCAAACACTTTAAAAAAAAGAAGGCTGCCATGTCAAAATGTCAAAATAACCTTTTTTCAAATAAATATACATTGAAATTTTTCATTTCCTGAATTTTTTTCAATTAATTTCAAAAAATATGCAATTCAAATAATTCAAAACGAATCAAAAATTCTACTGATAAGGCAAATAGAGTTCAGTGAATGATCAAGAAGGCTTTTAATAACCCTCGTCAAGACAATATTAGACCACTCTACATATCGTTAGTTAGACCTCATCTGGAATATGCTGTCAGCTAATGATGTCCACACTTTAAGAAGGATTTTACGGAATTTGAAAAAGTACAGAGAAGGGCTAAGAATTATATTCCGGAAAAATTTGGCTTAAGTGACCTGAAGACAAAAAGATTGAGAAGTTATATGATCCAAATGAAAAATAAATTGGAGAAAGTTAATTTTGTTAATGGCATTCTCTATATTTTGGTATGTACAAAACTGGTCCAAAAATGAACATTCATGAACGTTCATAAAAATTCATGGACCAAATGAACTTTCATGATCATTCATGAATACTCATTGAGTTATGGGTATCTAATCTAATGAAAGCTTAAAAGCTCTAGTAAAAGCTTGTAAAACCAGCTTTCATTAGCTACCATAAATCAATGGTAGCTTTTCGAAGTCATTAGTTCAATAAAGTTCACAAGAGGAACACGTGAATGACCACACCTGTATGTAATCAATGAAAATAATTTTACAATTAAACTTTGACGGTACCAGAATTTAGGAAATTTCATTTCCTATAGCTTGTATGTTATTTATAAGGATTCGACCGTTCCATAAAACCATAAATTAAAATTAATCAATTTTGGTCGACCAACCCTAAATAGACTTGGTGCTAGTTCAAGTTGCACTTAAAACTTAAGAAGACATAGCAAAACAATTCACAGAAAAAAATTAAAAAACTTTCTTACCAAGTTTTAACTTTTTTGGTAATAGAGTTGTCAATGATTGGAACAGAAGAGGTGATTGAAACAAGAAGTCTGTATAATTTTAAGTCGAAGCTTGATGACTGGTTCGGGGAAAAATTTCTAACTACTGCTTTAACTCTGTGATCTCACTTGAACTGGTTTCAAGTTGCAGATTATTTTATTACAACAACTCCTACTACTAAACCTAAATCCATTGATTAATTTATAAAATAAATTTATTTCATTGCCAAAATCACCATTCCATTTAAGTTCAGTACGACTTTTTATCCTAATTCCAAAACTTCAAGATAAAGCATTTAATTTTAGAATTTAGGCGAACAGGGTTGATTGATTCTTTAAAGACCATTTTTATTACTGAGAAGCTCCTGGAAGGCCTCTTATTAAACATAAAACAAACAAAAACAGAAATATTTTAGATATTAATATTTTTAATAATGATTCATCAAAACACGATTTAAACAATTATTGTTAAAACAGAATTTGAAAATAATTTTTGATTGCATAGGAGTTATAACCATTAATCAAAATCAATTGCAAAATATTATTTATTTTTTGAAGTTAAAAAATAAATACTGTTAGTACTCAATAACTTGATAAAATCTCAATATTTTGTAAGAGTTTATAAAAAACAGAATGAAAAATGCTCTATTGGTAAATTATAGTACTTTTCCAACCAAAATATTTTTTCTGACAAATTTTATAACTCTAAAGCTAAGGCCTCTAAAAACTATTAGCCCAAAAAAATGATCATGCCAATATTTTTTTATTCTAAAAATAAAATCGGCAAGTGTAAAATTTTACGCTCTTCGCAAATCTGTATCGTAAATATCATATATGTTGTTTTTATTAACATATTTATTTTCGATATACAGTGATGGCAAAGGTTTTGTAACGGACCGTCAAATGACGTCATTTGATGCCAAATGATGTCAAATGATGTCATTTACAAAATGACGTCATATGACGTCATTTTTTTAGATCTTTAAAAGTGTCATTTGACGTCATTTGGCGTCATTTGATGTCAAATGATGTCATTTAAAAAATGACGTCAAATGACGTCATTAAGTCAAGTTTTAATTAGAAATACGTTCATTAAATTCAAAACGACCACGCTTTCTGAATTTGTTATCTCTGATATTGTTACCGTGTTCTACGACCAAGTAAACCCTAGAAAATCAATTTATTCATGGTGGTAAAAAATCTAAAAATTTTTCCCATACCCCTTTGCTTTTTGCTGCCAAATTTCAATGTGCTTTATTTAGTAAACACGATTGGAAAAAGATATAATTGACGTAAAGATATGTTCTGAAAGCTAAAAAGCTACCATTGACGCTGAGACCATTGCTATTGCTGAAAAAAAGATTACTTAAGTGTTAGAAAACATATAAATTTAAATATTTTTCCTTTTAATTATAAAAAAAACAGGCTTTTTTGCACCATTTTAAGAGCCTAAAACCGATTTTTCAAATGTATAATATTCACTATCGAATTATATATCTTTTCTACGGTTTCCTTTTCGAGAATTTTTAGATTTTTTACCACCATGAATAAATTGATTTTCTAGGGTTTACTTGGTCGTAGAACACGGTAACAATATCAGAGATAACAAATTCAGAAAGCGTGGTCGTTTTGAATTTAATGAACGTATTTCTAATTAAAACTTGACTTAATGACGTCATTTGACGTCATTTTTTAAATGACATCATTTGACATCAAATGACATCATTTGACATCAAATGACGCCAAATGACGTCAAATGACACTTTTAAAGATCTAAAAAAATGACGTCATTTGACGGTCCGTTACAAAACCTTTGCCATCACTGTATTAAGATCAACTCTTCCTTGGTCATTAAAAATAGGACCCCTCTATCCAAAAATTGAAATTTTTTTGCGACTCCCTTCAAATTGTAAGTTATCAGGAATGAAGAACACTTTTATCGAGTCGGTTTTGGCATTATAAGATAGTGTAGAAGTCTTTTAATTAGAAAATAACTTAATTTTGGTCCAGTCAATGCTCACAATATCTGAATTTGTCATTATTGAGATTATAAATCTATCAAGGATACCGAAAACCCCAGAATATCAGTTTTTCAAAGTGGTAATAAAAAATTATAAACCGTTTTTTAGAAAACCTGATCAAAATTTTCTTTCTTTAAACATTTTCGAACTTAAGGTTAGAAAATCAAAAAATTTTTTTCAATTCCTGAAAAAGCTATGGTTGACGCTTTAAGCCAAATCGATAAGAAAAAAATTGACTTATTAAAACCAAACTCGGTTGAAAACGGTCATAAAAATGGAATTTTTCGGTTTGTTAAATAATCTTAATTAGCCGGATTAATAAAATTTATATTCTACCTCATTTGTATTAATACTCTGTTTGAATTTTAACATGTTTAAAATATGAAATACAGTCCCGGAAATCAACTTGTTACATGATCCAGGGGTTCGGATTTCGATCCGACATGGAGAACAAGTTATCTGGCTCTTATTATCTTACGAGAAGACCATTTAAAAATTTTTGGAAACCAGTACATTTTAGCTTTAAAAGAGGTCATGGGTGATAAGCAGCGACGACCAAAAGTTGCTTGAGCAACTTTAACAACTTTTGTTGCTTTTCGCAACTTTCCGGAATTAGAGCAAATTTGGCGAAGATTTGTATAGGTAACTATTCTGAAAAAACAATAGATGGTTGAAAAAAACAGTTTTATGTTTCTCAAATAGATAGAATTTACTTAAGTAAAGAGTCTAGTTTAAAATTTTACTAGATTTAAAAACTAGTAGATTTTGTATGTAAAAACCTTAATTAGCAAAATAAATAGCAACATTTGCAACTTATAAGCAACTTTTGGTCGTCCTTGGTGATAAGTCAGCAAGACTTAGGGTGGGTAGTAAAAAAATTATCCTCTAAAGAACTTCCCGAGAGTCATTATTATGGTCGGAATATTTTTGACCCTCCGATGCGTGAATTTTTTCTTTACCACCTGGTTCTATAATTTTTTCAGACACACATGCAAATATTTAAGTATGTAAATAAAATTTTTCTAAAATAAATATTAGTTGTAAAAAGACAAAATTTAGGTCAATAATTTCAAATTAAATTTGGCGGCTAATTTTCAAAATTATAATTTATTTTTTTGAATCTAATAATCATCCATTATAAACAAAAACTATTCACTCTGAAAATTTATCATTCTTTTAATTCGTCATAAAATTTAACTCATCACACACACAAACGTAATCGAAATGGTGAAACGTAAGTCGCTCCCAAAACCTGCTGACAAGGCTGGATACGCCGCTAGAACTGCACCAAGAGTAAGTGACAGTACTTCGGACTCAACATCACAAAACGACGAAGAAGCACCACCATCGAGTCCATCTAAAAGATCATCGCCAAGAAAATCAACTGGTACAAGTCGATTGAATCAAACAAAAGCCAAGCCTAAAAGTAAACGACTTACACCAGCTCTTAAACAAATTCGTGAATTACAAAAAACGACAAATCTTTTGATTCCAAGAGCTCCATTTTTACGTTTGGTAATTTATTCATCCAACAAAAATTCTTTTACTCAAGATTAATCTTTTTCATTTTTAGATAAAAGAATTGTTACAACAAAGATCAACTGGTATAAGAATCACTGAGATGGCAGTCGAAGCCTTAAGGGAAGCGAGTGAAAATGTGTTGGTGAGTGTTTTTGAGGACTCGTATTTGATAGCATTGCATGCTAAGCGTGTCACGTTAATGCCACGCGATATTTCATTATTGTTGAGAATAAGAAATGACTTTAACCTCCTCAATTCGACATAGACGAACAACTTTTGTTTATAATAGCAGTTTTTTCGATTCGATTTGAATTTGTAAATAGTAGAGATATATGATTAGACATTATTCTTAGATATTGATTTTTATCCTTAAAACAATTTTAAAAATCAGTAACTGATTGTTTTTTTTTGCTTCACTTTGAAATTTGATTTGTATTTTTTTAGGCTAATAATGTTTTTGTAAAATATAAAATAATGATATTTTTGGAAATAAAATTTTCTTATTTTCGTAAAAGTTTAAAAATAAAAATTCGAAATGACTTTTTCTTGAATCAAAAATGTTAATTACCTTTTCCAAAATTTTGAATAAAAACTAATGTGTCTTTAAATTCATTTTTTAAAGCCATATCATGAAATTATTACATTGATAAAATTGCATCACCACTGGCAACCATAAAATAGTTATTTTTGGTTCATACGTACTTAAATTGCATCTTGATGAATCGACGGTATGATTCATATGAAAAAAATCCCGAAATTAATGTACCATAATCTCCAACTTTTTGTACCATTGACAAAAAATTTCAGTGTGTTTGTAGCAATTAATTTTTTATTTTAAAAAAAATCAAAAATCTTTTAAGTAACAATATGGTGTAGTACCGTATTTCCTTGCTGATAAGAGCCCCCAAAATCAACACTTTGAGCGAAAAAATAATAATGATGCGAATATATTTTTGGGTTCATTTGGATTATTTCTGATATAACTCAATGCACTTTATATGAAGATGGTAAAAGTGAAAGTGACCTTATGTTCGTTCGTCTAGAAAAAGGGGGGTTATTATTATTATTATTATTAAATAATCTGCGACGGACATAGTCCGTAGAGTCGGGGGTTTAAGGTACCCAACTATGGCAGATGATCTTTAACAAAGAATGAAATTAACTAAATATAAAAATAAATTAAATGTATCAATAAACGAGTATAAAAAAAATAAAAAAACATCTAAAAAAAAAGTTTTTCATATTTGTTTTTGAATTGATTAATCGTCTTTGCATTGATCAAATCGTCTGGTAACTTATTCCAAGCGTTAGCAGTTCGGTTAGAGAAAAAGGTATTTCTTGGAGAATTTGTTTTGATGAGTTGACGATATTTTCTTTTGTTACTTCTTGTTGAACTCGATGGATCAGTTCTGTTTGTGTTTGGAGCTTGACCCAGTGGGTGATACCAATCAACATGATTTAATTTATTTTCTATTTTAAAAAGTTGGATCAAGTCGCCTCTTTCTCTTCTATCTTTGAGGGTAGTCAGTCCTAGAGTCTTTAGGCGCTCAGTGTAGTTTTTGTTTCGTAAACTCGGTACACATTTAGTTGCTCTTCTTTGGACATTTTCGATTTGTTTTACATCTTGTTTCTTAAATGGATTCCAAGCTACGGCGGCATATTCGAGATGTGGCCTAACGAAACCAGTAAAGAGAATTTTGAATGTTTGAGCGTTCCAGTTGGGAAACGCTCTTTTGAGTCTGGACAAGGTTGAGTTGGCCTTCGATATTGCGCTACTTATTTGATCGTTCCACTTTAAGTCGTCTCTAATTATAATACCAAGATCTCGTTCGGATTTAGTCGTCTCAAGAATGTGTGTAATTTGATGTGTACCGTAATTGACGTTAAAGGAATACTCTTTGTTCGGGAGGTCGGTTCGATTACCTAAGTGCAACACTTTGCACTTGCTGAAATTAAAACCCATTTTCCAGACTTGAGACCATTCGAGAAGACTGTCCAGATCTTGTTGTAATAGTTCTTGATCAAGTCTATTACGAATAATAGCTAGAAGCTTGCTATCGTCAGCAAATAGCTTAACGGTGTGATTTAGGCGGTTTGGTAGGTCATTTATAAAGATTATGAATAGGAGCGGCCCAAGAACTGATCCCTGGGGTACTCCGCTAAGGACAGGTTTCCATTCCGACGCGCTACCATTGAGAACAACTCTTTGCTTTCGATCGCTCAGAAAACATTTTATCCAATTTAATAAGAGTCCATAAAAGCCGACGCTCCTAACTTTGGCTATGAGTTGGGCGTGTAAAACCATGTCGAAGGCCTTTACAAAATCTAAGAATATAAGATCAACAGCAAAGCCTCGATTAATAACTTCAAAGTTCAAAGTCCGAGTCGCCAAAAAAATGACTCAGACTCGGGTCGAGTCGCTTGTCAACGTTTTTTACATAAGAATTTAACTGACCAAATTTCCGTTATATTTTAAAACAGTCACATCATATGATTATTTATTAGAATGTTTTTAATCATCATCAGAAATAGGAACCTCATATTCGGAGAAAATGCTGTTTTTTGAACTAAGTCAAATGACTCAAGTCATACTCTAGAATCATGACTCGTACCCAAGTCGAGTCACAAGAAACAAGCGACTCAGACTCAAGTCAACACCAAATCATTGAGTCACTAAGACTGTCTACATCAAAAATTTTGATAGCTACAGAGATGCTGAAGATCTATTCTCCATGGTACAAAAAATGAGGGATTACGGTAACTAACTATATCCCATTTCATCAAATAAGGAAAATATCCCGAAACAAATTTAACGATAAATATGCTGTTTCTTTATTTAAGACAAATATCCCGAAATTAATTTTAAGAAAATTGTCCCTTTTCATTAAATAAGAAAATAGAAAAAAAGAACACGATTTTCTAAACAAGGATACATCAATACTTGTTTTCAATTGCACGGATTGTCTTGAGACAATCCGTGCAATAAAACAAATTTTTATTTCAATTTTTTTGTGATATTTTATTTTCGGGATATTTTTCTTATTTACCGACTGTATACCAGGAACGAAGCTAGACTAGTAAAATTTTATAGGATGTAAGTATCCTAAATTTCATTTCTTTACGGTCCCATCTGATTATTCGAACGAACCGTAAGGGCATTTTAAAATAAATTTTTTGTTGCTCAAAAAGATTAGAGTTGCTAAAAGTACCCAAAAGTTCCTGCTCATGGTTGTTGCTAAACACGTACCAATTTTCTGTTTAGCAAACGGTCGACCAACTCCAGGAGACCGATACGATCTTGGTTCTTCGATTCCGGATCCAGAATATTCAAATAAACTAAAGGACCTAAACAATCAAATTGACCACTACTTTTCCTATCAACAAAAGGTCCGTCATTTCTAAGTTCTGATAGAATATTTAATCCTCTTTCAAAAACACATTAAAAATATTTTACGGATCATCATAGCCCAATAAAAAAATTGCCAGGTTCAAGACACACATTTTCTTGCTATACCTAAAGCAAAGCTCTGGGGCCTATCGTGCTACCGATCCGCCCAAAGCATAAATTAACCAGAAAGTTTCTACGAACCACTATTTTGCCCGCCAGAGCTAGTAATAACCAGGAACTAGAGCCACGTTTTCACAAGAATGACGGGATTGAAATTTAGGTGAAAGCAAACTAAAAGCTTACATTTTTGAAGTCACTTAAGTTTCAATTCTTTTTTAAGGGAATGAAATGTAACTTGAAGACGATTAAGTAAAATTTTACTAAAATTTTCTTCTCATACAACACTGGTCTTTTAGAATGTCCATTTCTGAACTTTAATGCATTTAATGAACGTTCATGAACGTTTTTTTAGTTTTTTTAGTCATTTATTCTTGAGCAGAGGCCACCAGTTTAGCCACATATTAAGAGAATGTATTGAACATTTATTATTTACTTTATATTGCATGATAGGTCTCTTAAATTAAGACTCATCTGAAAAAATATTAGGGATTATTTTTCTTCTCTAAAAATTTCGAGATGGTTTTCATAAATGAGAAAACCTGCTTATATGTAAATACTGATAACGTGGAAGTTTATAACTGTGTGAATTTTAAAATTTGAAAATTCTAAGATTTATTTTTTTTCAAAAAACAACTGATCACAAGTTCAGAAATGAACATTAAGACCAGTATTATAGCTTTTAAAAGTATTTTTCATTACTAGTTGGTAATATATTTAACTTTTGCCATAAAGCACTTAAAGCATTTTTTTCGGATATTCAAATCCTCTTTGAATAAAGATTCAGATTCATAAAATATATTTCTAAGAGTCACGTCATCAGTAAAAAATTTGACCTAACGTTTTTTTTTCGGTTGATCTTTTATTAGTTTTATTTTTTATGACCTACAATTAACGAATCGATTTTATTACTATATACTTTGAATCGATATTAAAAAAATAATAATAATCGGACGGTTATGTTAAGTATGTTGCAATATATAAAGTTCAATAGGTTTTAACAGTTAAAAAATATAGTTATTAAATCACTAACACAAAAATATTTGTTTTGAATACTTATTAATATTAAAATATTCAACCTTTTTATTAACACATG
This sequence comes from Brachionus rubens, assembly GCA_022207745.1. Lineage (NCBI taxonomy): Eukaryota > Metazoa > Rotifera > Eurotatoria > Ploima > Brachionidae > Brachionus > Brachionus rubens. The sequence continues at coordinate 2,347,395 of JAJVHD010000009.1, read as the reverse complement.
TAAAGTTCAGTAAGAAATTCACTCGAATAGATAAATTTACATAACGATTCGATTACGTACATTTGAATAGAAGATTTTTTTGTAACGATTTATTTCTAGTCGTTTAGATTTTTAATTCGAGAGGGTATAACTGGACAGTTGTGTCAGGAAACGGGTTCAAATAAGTGCTATCTACGATATTTACCTAATAAAAAGATATCATTTTTATTAAGTTTAAATATTACTGACATGATTTTATTTATGTTTATTTTTTTTCACTCATTTTAAAATATCAATTCTATTTAAGACCCTTTCGTCGGGAAGATTATCTTTACCGGACTAAGAAGCTAGGAAATACGATAAGAAACGAAAGGATCATTATTTTGAATTTTTCAGTTCAAAACTCAAAGGCTTCTTAATCATAAAATACGAGTTAATCGACCTCTTAATAGATTACGATCATTTTAGAATCATAAGCGCTTTTAAGCAAACCCAAGCAATTAAATAAATATTTTTCAAGACTATCCAGAGAAAATTCATTACTTTTTCGATGAGAAGGGGCTTGGTGGGTATCAATTCCTTAATGAACTTTGTATTCAGTTATTTTTATCCAAGAGCCAAAGTCATTTATTATATTTGATTGATAATCTATCATTATGTTGAATCATTCTTGACAAATATTTGATTTTCGAGTGACCTTGTAGTCACTCGAGAGTGAATAGTCTTTTGCTCGCTTCACTGCTAACGGTACTCGTTTTTGGTTTCCTCCAAAGGGTTAGTTGACGCCTTCGGGACCATAGGTGTATTTTATGCCGCTTCGCGCCATTTTGAAAATCGCGGCTTTTAGTGAGACTTCGTTACGCTCGTCTCATTTAAGATTTTAAAACTAGCTTTAAGTTGATACCAATTAATGAATGATTTTTTTTCCAAATAATTAGTTGGTTGTCCCTAAACTCCGGAACCGGAACAAAAAAAAAACGCGGAACCCGGAACCAAAGACTAAAACACGGGACAAATTTTTAAAAATCCGGAACAAAACAAGGTTAAGTTTTTTTTTGCTAAAACCCGGATCCGAATTTGTAATTTCTAAAACTCGGAACCGGAACAATCTAAAAAACGGAACCGTATTAGTCTAAAACGCGGAATCTAAACTTTTTTAAATAACTTAGAAACGATTCCTTTTAAGTTACTATGTAAGATCTTTATTAATTATTTTTAATGATTGATGATTCATGATCCAAATTATCAAGAATTAATAGTCATACGATTTAAGTAAGGCTTTAAATTGTTTATGAGTTTAAAAATGTCTACCAATCTTTTAAAGATCTTATCTAAGAATCAGTTCCTAGTTTCCAAATCGTTTTTTTTTTTAATTCTAAACATATTTAAGAATGATACGTGTGACTAAATAGTGTTTTTAAGTTTTAAAGTGCTTTGTAAATTTAGTTTATGCAACCCATATGAGAAAGATTTCAATAAGTCTGGGTGAGGTACTAATAAAAACTATTTAATTACTTTAGTAACCAATTTCAAAATTAAAATGAACGCGCTCTTTTCTTAACTTTTTTGGTTCCGTGTTTTAGTATGAAGGTGATCCGGTTCCGATTTTTAGCATGTTCCGGTTCCGTTGATTAGGTGATTGTTCCGTTAAAAATTTGTCCCGTGTTTTAGTCTTTGGTTCCGGGTTCCGCGTTTTTTTTTTGTTCCGGTTCCGGAGTTTAGGGATAACCTAATTAGTTCATGAAAGTTCACAATAGAAACACGTGAATGACCACAAAAGTGCCAAGGATTCTTCATAAGAAATTTTTAATCAACTAAAATTTACAAAATAAGATTGAAGTCAAGTTTTCTGAACGATTTCAGGTCTAATTAAGTTTTAATAGGTTAAATATGCACATAACAAGCCATTTTTAATATAAAAACCTGGCAACAGGTTTCTTTTATAATTTAATAATAATTAAGCTCCTTTAATTTGGTATTGCTTTTTTTATTTTTGTTTGTTTAAAAGACTTGAACTAAACTGTTGTTTTGGTTAAAAGTCAAACAGTCTTTGTTGGTATTTTACTAAAATATCGATCAAATTTATCTAAAATTTAATTTCTCTTGTACATTCGGATTAGTGAGTCTAATCAAAATTTAATTTCAACCGATAACCGATAGACATTAATAGTTTTAGACATTCGAATGTTTCTTATGTGACGATTGCATGGATAGACAATCAGCTTGAAAAGCCTTATTTCCACTTTTTGTACTTTTTGGTTTTTCTAAAAAAAACTACACAAAAAGAAATCATTTACTAGAAAAGTCCGTAATTTATTCTTTTAATTTTTAAACAAAGACTGTAACAAAGAAGCTTAACCATAAAATTAGCCATAAGCATTAGTATAAGGTTAAGTTAAAAGATATTATAGCTCTATCATTATATATATAAGGTCTATCATTGTATATTGCTTGAAAATTCGGTTCGCTGATAACCAAAATTTACGTGGCACTACATAATTAATTAGTGGTGGATAGCATATTCGACTCTAACTCAATAGGTTAGGTTCGATCTCGTGTGAAACTATAAAGGAGAGTTTAATATTATCTTAAAATGTCGTTCATAAAATCGTGTGAGGTATAAACTTGCACAGTTGTGCTTGAAAAAGAGTTGTTTCGAGTCTCACAATTCGAATGTACTCAAGACTTTATGACCAACTTAATGAGACTTGGTTAACACTTATCAAGTCAAGGGTAATTTAAAATCATTTTAGACTATGATGAGTTAATTTTTTTATTATAAAGATCAAGAATTGATGCGGCTTAATTTTTAATAGTTGAGATGATTTTTATGCGTCATTTTTAAGTTATTTTTAAATTAACTTTTCATTTTCAAAAATAACACTAATTAGTCTTTAATGATCCTCAGGGTCATTTTTGACCCACCCTTAGACGGATAACGATTAAAAGATTTTCATAGAGGAAATATTTGAATGACCAGTACTAAACGTATTTTTAACTTAATCTTACAAATAGTGGTAAATATTTCTTGTAGACAGGCCTTAACTTAACAAGGAGCCTTCTAACGAGTTACCATCGTATGTTATCTAAACTAGACGGCATTCAAAAATTCGAATGACTAAAATTAGTGAAGTAATAATTTAGAATGTGTTTCAAATCATCAGAGAGTCTTTCATATAGTTTTCCAAAAAATGGTATTACTATCTTCTTAGGGGATCATTATATTTATGTTTATATCAACATAATTTCCTAACAAGTGAACAATTTTTTTATTTGATTTTTTTAAGGAATAAAAAGAAGTATAAAAACAAAAAATGGAGTTCATTGACCAGTCATAGGATTATAAAAGACAGTCTTTGCTAACTTAGTTATCAAAACTTAACTCGTTGAAAAGTTTCGTCGTGATGTTCTCTCAGTTTTTGCAACGGATAATAATTTCTAAAATGACTTGTGCTATTGCCCTCTCTGTCTTCGCGACCTCCCAGTTCAATCTCATGACTTAGAGTGTCGCTTTTATTTTATCCAAGATTCTTTTTTAATAAACCTTAACAATACAATCCTGGTCATTCAAAACTTCCAAAAATGAACGTTTATGAACGCTCAAGGTTTTGAAGGTTCAAGGGTCCATGAAGCTTCATATTTCTTCATTTATTTTCTATAATGAAAATATTTAAAAATTTTTGAGAAGATTTGAACCTTCAAAAACCCCTTGAATCTTCATGGAGCTTCATTTTCGGAAGTTTTGAATGACCGGACATATGTACCCATAAATTTTAAGGTATTGGTTGGATATGGGTTACCCGAAAAAATAAGGTATTGGGTTCGGGTATGGTGTGGGCTACCCAGAAATTTCGGGTTTCAGGTATGGGTCTGGGTAACCCAAAAATTTGGGTATATTTTCCCAAAACCCATTTTTTTTCAAAAATAAACACCTAAAAATCTATAAAATTCCCAGATTTTTGGGTTACCCAAACCAGACCCATATCTGAAACCTGAAATTTCTGGGTACACCATACCACCTAACTCACACCATACCAGAACCCAATACCTGATTTTTTTTTGGGTTACCCATACCCACCCAATACTTAAAAATTTATGGGTACATATGTCTGTGAATGACCACGGTTGTATATGTTAATTTACATTTACAGTAATTTTTTGTTAATAATTTTTTTACTGACAGTGCGAATAAACGTTAGCAATAAAAGAAAGCGCAAAATGATAACTAAAAGCGTTACTAAACTTAAGGTTCGTAAATCGTTAGCATTAGAAGGTTGTGAGAGGTGTGTTAGGGTGGTCAATAGAAGCCTGAGAGGAGCGTTAGGGTGATAGAATTAAGTGTGAGAGGTGCGTTAGAGACATTTAATGCCACTTTAATCAATTCTATTGAATTAATACCTCTAATGCAACTGTCACACTTAATTCTAGCGCCCTAACATACTAGTCTTCAAATTTTACGCTGTTTTAACACTTTGTATTTTTCTGCATCACACAGCCTAACGTCTTTTCAAAAAAAATCAAAAAATTACTGTATACGACGTCCTATAACTGATTTATTTCCCTCTTTAATGTTTGCTATTAACGACTGTTCATGTAAGTTGGAGGCATTCGTTTAAGACCAAACAAATAATTTCAAAAAGACGAATTTCAATTTATTTTTTTTTTAAAAAAAGTTAACTTAATAATAAAATCATTCCGCTAAATTGAAATTTTTTAACAGTTACAAGTTACAAGCTAAGTATATCATTTCAAAACAGAAAAATAAAGAAACATAAATCAAAACACTAACGGTTTGTTTCAATTCAATTTCTAACCGTAACAAAAAAAAAGCGCAATTAATTTGAAATAACTTCTCTTTTTTTTTGATATTTGTTATCTTTTACCCCCTGAAACAAAACAAAACAAAAACAAGTTTTCATTTCACATTTTTTTTCTGGTTGTTTTACTAAATCTTATTTATTTATTAATTAGATAATAACTTAACGATATCAAGTTAACCCCATCTAACCTGAAAAAACAATAAAAACAACATAAAACGAACTTGATCTTTTTAGTACGTAAAAAAAAAACTGACTGTAACAGACTTGAATCTAATCAAACTAACGCAATCTAATTCGCTTTGTTTTTAATGTGTATGTTGTGAACAAGATAATTATCTCTTAAGTCGTTTTACGTTTTATTTTTCCCATACAACTAACAAAATCAAATTAACCAATAGTTTAACGTTAAAATTAAATCAACATGTTTCAAAAGCTGGCACTTGTGTGTTTATTATTTACAACTATTTGAAATTTATAACTCAATTTTTGTAACAGGAAGAGAAAAAATTAGAAAATTTTTATTTTTTATTAAGTATGTTTAAATTTGTTAATAATTAGACACTGGTCTGACTAGTTAATTTTTTTGTTGTTTTTCGTTTAGTATAAAAAACCAAATAGTCCAAAAACTAGAACAAAAATATTAAGAAAATTTTACTTTAAACAATGACAACAACCACATCATCGTCGCCAATGATAATTGATGATAAGTTAAAAAATATTGAATGCAGCAAAAAAGATGCCAAAAATTGTTTAAAGTAATTTTTTTTTTTAAATTTGTTTGAAAATTTAAAGCTGACGAATGATGCTGACAACAAAAACAATAGTCAACAAAACTGCAAAAATAAAAAATCGGTACTCTCTGAATTTAAAAAAATTCACACTATTCGACATGTTATTAAACTCTTACAGTTCAATAATCTTAGAAAATATTTTGTTTAAATTGGTTGGATTTTTTTAATAAAAATATTTTTTTTTCTTCAACTAGAATTCAGACAGGTACGCCTAAACGTCGATTATCATATAACGGTCAAAGCACTAGTAGTACACCAGGTAGTATGTTCACGAGTCCTTATAGTTTAAAAAATGTTTCAAATCAAGAGAACGAAATGTCGCCTCAATCGAATGAAAACGATAGTTCTCCATTTATAAAACGAAAGTGTATACTCAAAGACCAGCCAAATTCAAAATTTAACAATTCACCATATCATTTATCATCGTCTAATTTGTGTTCTCTAGCCGATTTGGGGTCCAGTCCAAAACATTTAAATGACAGGTATACCATTTTAAACCAATCAAATCTGCAAATTTTTTTTAATCCAAAATTTGTTAAGTTTTGAAACATTGAATGGTCAGGACACATTGTCTCGTTTGCCATCAAGATCGGGACACTCGAGATACTTGTCTAGACGTGCATCGTATAACGCAGGTATGTTTAGCAAACACAAGTCAGCACCTTTGACAAGTTTTTTAAACGTCGAGTCACCACATCAACCTTTAAACGATATTTCAAATCAATTTAATTCAAAAAATTCAATAAATTCTTTAAATGCTCAATTGAATAAAAATTTGAAACAAAGTGATGATCAATTGTTTGCCGACGAGCAACGTGATGATGTCACTGATTTAGAAAATCTTGTATTTGGTACTAGTCAACAACCTCAAACAAGTCAACATGCGAATTATAACTTGATTAAGCAGTCTTTAGAAGTTGATGCTTCTTGTGGAAACTTGATTGGTGATAGATCTAAAAAACATGTCTTACCTGTCATCAATGGAAAACATCAAGATTTACAATGCATTTCTCCTGAAACAGTAATTTTAACTTAAATTTGAACTCTCATTTAGATTTAGTCCACACGATTTGATACAACTGTAAATGGGACTGGGTCTAAACAATCAAGACTTTTTAATAAAGATTTTTGGTATTTTTTTAGCTCGTGGACGTCCTCGAAGGAAAATACGATGAACAAATTGACGAGTACATAATCATAGATTCAAGATATCCATACGAATTTGACGGTGGTCACATACAAGAAGCTCTCAATATTTTCACTAAAGAAAGACTTTATGAAGAAATGTTTATAAAAAGACTAAATTTTCGGAGCACTCAATTGCATAAATTGCCCGTATCAGCGTCTTCAAATTGTTTATTAAGCAAATCATTGAATGGTAATGGTCTTTCATCGTCAACAACTTCAATAAGCTCGATGGACACAGACGAAAATGATTTGTATTCATGTCCGATTGAAGAAACAAACACGACTCATAGTAACAAACGAGTTATAATTATATTTCATTGCGAGTTTTCATCTGAACGTGGACCTTCGTTGTTGAGATTTTTAAGAAATCAAGACAGAACTCTAAATGAACAAGCCTACCCTAATCTCTATTATCCAGAGTTGTATCTCCTCGAAGGAGGTTACAAGTCATTTTACGAGACTTATAAAGATTATTGTTATCCACAAACTTATAAACCAATGCTACATGCTGAACATATGAATGATTTGAAACATTTTAGAGCTAAGGCAAAGTCATGGGAGCCGTCAAGGCACAGTTTTTTGCTCAAATGTTCAGACTCAAGAAAACAAGTTCTGCTCAATCAAATGGCTAAAGCGAACAACAATTGAACAAAAAAAAAAACTCAATTTATTTTTATTCTTAATTTTTTTTTAAAATGATTTGTCTCTTTCAAAAATTGTATTCTCGGAATCTTACAAGTTTACTGTAGCCTTTTTCGGATAAATTATTGGTTATAAAAAAACGTTTAAAATTTTTTTTTTTACAATTATTCAACGATTTTTTATTCTTTTTTTCTCACTTTTTTTTGGAATTTCAAAAAAATTTTTTTTTAACAATTTTTATTTTTTTTTTTCAAAATTTAAAATTTTCTTTTTTATTTGTCAGACAAAAAATTTAATTTATTTAAATGAATAAAAAAAGAATTATTAAGGTTTCTAGATGTTTAAAGAAGTTTTCTTTGCAATTTATTTTTTAAATTTTTTTTACTTGTTTGACTCGAAAATCAAATAGAAAAAATAATTTGTTGTCATAGTTCATAATTATGGGTAAATATGATGATAGGACAAGTGTATCGATTTATAGTCAAAAAACATGGACAAAAAAACTTTATATTCGACATCCATATGCTGATAACTATGTTGACCAAAATACTTTTTTAAAACTTAAACGAATAAATGGTAATTATTTTGCTCTTCTATCTATCTCTTGGTAACAACTACTCAAAATTAAACTTTTGAATGAGGACTGAGTCATCTTTTTAGGTCCGTTCGGTTACAGATTGCTTAAACTAGATAACGCAGAAACGATTGAAAATAAAATCCAATCAAGCTTTTAAAAAGTTTATTTCAGCGTCCTTAGCTATTAAATAAGGGTGTCATTAATTATCCACCAACATGAATGCCTTCAGCACAAATCACTTTGAAACACGGTTTTTTTTGCACTGAAAAAAAAAGTTAACTAAAAATTTTACTTTTATGATAAATATAAAGAGGATGTCAAGTACACTTATTACGTAGCACTATTTGCTACGTTCCTGGATCGAAAACCTTTAAGCGTTTTTTCTGAAAATTTTTGTGGGTTATCCCTAAACTCCGGGACACGGAATACGGAACCAAAGACTAAAACATGGGACAAATTTTTAACCGAATAAAGATCTAACCAAAAAAGTTAAAAAAGAACGCATTTATTTTAATTTTTAAATTTATTATTTTCAACTCTATTCCGTTTGTATTTAAGGAGTCTATTTGTATAATGGCAAATCCTCGCCTATCTCTTGATAGATTTATGAGAAAAATATGCCAAGGCACTTATCTCCTTGATTTTATAGTGTCATAGGGGAGAAATAGAATTTAAAGCTAATAAAATTGTTTAATAATTTTAAGCTCTTGGCTCAAAATAAAAGTCTTCAATAATTTTTTACAATTTTTGAAAAAGAAATAAACTAGTCCTTTAGTCTTTTAAGCTTTACAGAAAGTGAAGTTGAGGCGGATTAAAGTTTTAGCTCGACTCAACAAAATATTAGTCAACCTTTAACATGTTTTGATTAACTTTTATGTCAACCAAGCTAAATTTTAGTAATTACGAATCCTTAATCCGGTTCAATTTTTTAGATTGTTCCGGTTCCAAGTTTTAGAAATTACAAATTCCTATCTGGGTTTAAACTTAACCTTGTTTTGTTCCGGTTTTTTAAAAATTTGTCCTGTGTTTCAGTCTATGGTTCCGGGTTCAGTTTACAAGTTCCGGAGTATAGGGATAACCATTTTTTTGTAAATGAGCTTTATAATTTGTGTTGGAGATTTTTTTTGGTTTTCTTTAATTTTCATGACGAAATTTTTGTCCATATTGGCAGCAGTTTTTTACTCGTTAAGACGGGATAAATCCGAAATAATCTAGTGTCTAAAAAGTCATTTTGTCATATGGAAATTTTGCCATGGTTTATAAAGTTATTCAGGTTTTATAGCCCATGGAGCTAATATTACAAAATAAGATATCCTCTTGTTAACCTTGAACTACATTCTTAAAGACCTTAGAATCTAACGCCAAGCCAATGATCCTCATATTTGAAGCTTTCAAAATATTTCTAAAAAAATCTCATCTTAGGAGTCCATAAACTTAATTAATGACTTGCTTGCCGGGCCCGCACCCGTTCTAACTATTATAAGATTTGGCGACGAATTTTCGATTTTTTAGCACGGGTACGCGACTATTTCGGTGCAAGTACAGTAATATTATTAAGGGATTATTAACATTCATAAACTTTACTGGATATTACTTTTATTGATCAAAATCCGAAGAGTGTTGTTCAAGACAAAGTCAAATTTGGACTTGATTTAAACCCCAAAGACTTTTTTAGACTTGAGGAACAACACTAACGAATATTGATCGAAAGTTTATAGAGATATCTATTTTTTATGGAGCTTAAGTAAGTTAAAAATTATCAAGTAACACAGTGTCATGTAAATAGAGTATTAATATCTTACAAAATCTCAGTTGGGCTTTATTTAATTGCTTTCAAATGCTTAAAATTAAATAATAACTTTCAATTAAACATTTATACGTGAAATTCTTATTACTGAGACATAGTGTCTGAGAGTGATTCAGTCTCTAAAAAACATGTTGTTAACTTTTTTTACTAAAAATATTGACAAAGAAAAAATAAACCTCATTTTTTTCCGATTTGAAACCATTTTACCGTGTACTTTATTCAAGAATTAAACATTTTATTTTTGTACTAAAGTAAATGCAAGAGTCTACAATTATTGGGAAGCAGTTTTGTATTCTGGTCTAATTGTTCAACAATTGAGCACGTAAATATTTTATTTTCAAACATTTTTTACAAAAATTTTTTAAAAATTTTCAATTTCAGTGTCATTACTTTTGTGCTTATCTACGTTTACTTGAGAAACAATCTTCTTAAAATCGAAAATTTAGTCTTGTATTTTATTATTCCTTTATCAACTATTGGTTACTTGGCTAAAGTATTTGCTCTCAAACAGAATTTAAGTTCAAGTAAGGTGATTTTTATCAAGAATTAAAAAATATTAAAAAATTCAACAATTTTAAAGTTAAAAATGATTTTGGAAATATACTCAAATTTATTCTATTCACTTACGGCCTTTCACCGGTAATCAATAGTTTAACCGAATCAATCAGCAGTGACACAGTACATGCTCTAACAGCGTTTATGTTATTATTTAATCTAATTTTTTATGACTATGATTCGTCTGAAGCAACCATGTAATTAAAAAAAAAAACAACAGTGGTGTAACTTAAATAATCCCATTTTTTTTCATTAGCTCATCAAAAACATTTTCATTTAACGCGGCGCTTTTTGCCTGTGTTTGTTTAGGTTCAAGATTCGATGGAAGTTCGTTCAACACTTTCACTCTATTGATAACAGCTTTTATACTTTTTGCACTATTTCCTGAATACAGAAGATACTCAGAAGTAATTTTGTTTAAAAAAAAAAACCAATCATTAAATGAATTTTAACCGACTTGAAGAAACATTTTCCAAAATCAATAGGACTTTACACAATTGTATGTTTCCTCACTGCGGCTATTTTAATGGTTAGCTTACAAGAATGGTTGTACACGTTTTATTTCTGTTTTGTTTGCTTTGTTATCTCGTTTATATGCCCATTGATTTTAGTCAACATACAAAGCCATAAGAAGTAAATTTACTCAAAATTTTATTCATTTAGAATTTTGTTAAAATTTAAAAATTTAGAACAATACATGGTCCTTGGGACGAGGCTTTTATACAAACATAAAAATGAGTGTTTTGTAAATAATTTTATTTTTTACACATTTTATAAAAAAAAAACAAAGATTAATAAAAATTTTAAATCAAAGCTTATCCCTCGTTTTTGTTCTGTGAGCTCATCTCATTAATAATGTCTTTCCTTTCCATGATAGCGATACGTGTCTTTAGACGAGCGATCTCAGCTTCTTTTAAAACTAGCGAATCATTAATAGATTCAATTAAATTTTCTTTTATTTTTAAGTTTATTTTAAGCTCTTCAATTTCGTGTTTTTCTTCACTAACTTCTTTTTGTACCGTAATATCTTGAAATGTTTCAAGGTTATCTTTAACTGGTAAAATTTCAACTTCAACTTGGTCTGTTTGAGTCTCTTTGATTTCGGTTGATACTTTTTCTGGTAAAATTGTTTCAATTTGTGTTGATTCTTCTTGTTTTTTGCTCAATTCGGTTTTTAATTCAGCCAATTCGTTTTTAGTGTCTTTAACTCTGAGTTCTAGTTGCTTAATTATTGATTGTTTGCTTTCTATTTCCAATTTTTGACATTTGTTCATGTTGTCTAATTGTTGGATTTTGTATTGAGCTTGTTCTTTTTCATCTTTTAAATTATTTACAATATCACTCAATTCTTTGATCTTTTAAGAATTTTAATTAAACTAAAAAAATTGAGTTTTTTTAAAAAGTAAATTTTACCTGATCAATTCGCTGATGTAGCTGTTTAGATTTAGATTTTAAATTTGCTTCCAAATGAGCCATTTTTAGATCTAAAACCGTTTTTTCGTCTTTTAAATGTTTATCCAAAATTTCGATCTTTGAAAAATGAATAAAAAAATTAGAAAATAAAAACCGTTGCTTCGCTGCCGAAAAATATTAACGTAATTACTCGATTTTTGTGACATGTCACTATTGTAGGGTATTCGGGTATAATGACAGGGTCCGAGTTTTAAAAGAGACATTTTTTCATCACATTATTAGACTACCAAAATGTCTCCTATTTGGCTGTTAAATAAAGTCATGCTACTTAAAATCGCCTTTTCTTTCTAGCCTGGTCCCAATAATTGATGTTTTTTGACAATCGGAGAAAAAAAATGAATTAAAAGATAAGCATTTTCTCACAGCCAAAACCGATAGTGACATGTCACTATTTTTTTGTGACATGTCTCAAAAATCGAGTAATTACGTTATTTTTTCTAGTAGACTCCCGTTGGTATACTGACTTAATTGAATCTTTTATATAAAAATTCAGATAAAATGATAAAAAAACAAGTGAAAGTTGAGTGCTCTTGTTAAGATGGTAATTGGAGCAACAATATTTGATTAAAAGTACTTTTGAAAAGCCGAAATGATCTCTTTTTTTATACATCTCTAATTCATACTTAACTTAAGTAATTTCTACACCAATTTTTTGATCCACTTTTTTTGGTAAACACACATCAAGTTTTTTAAATTTTACTCAATTTTTAATAAGTTTACAACACCCTAAAAAATTAAGTATACATTTAAAAAGTAATCGATTTTAGTTTGACGCGGACCATTGAAAAAATCAAGGTATATAAACAGGATGACTTTTAAGTTGAACAGTTTCAAGCTTCGTCTCGAATGCATAATTGTATGACCTATTTATCGAAACTTGGTTGATATGGATTTTTCATCTTAGAGTCGATGCATTTTTTCTCTAAAATAAGAACCTTACAGCATTAAAGTCTTATATTTAAGTTAAGAATGCAAACATGAATGCATTAATTTTTGGGAACTGCTAAATAATTCATTGTTTTTAAATTACTGAATTAATGATAATGCCAATTAAAGCTGAAATAATGCATTTAAATTAACAATTAATTAAACAGAAAGGGGTAAAATTAGAGGTGATTGAATTCAAATGTACAAGCTAGTTAACAGATTGAACAAATCAAATAGTAAATGGTATTAATCATGCTAAGAGATTATCGTTAGAGAAGAGAACATAATAGAAGATTAGTTCGAGAACTAAACATTAGGGGGTCGTATCCGTATATTTTTAGACAAAAAAATGAAATCTGTATGGAATGAGTTGCAAGAAAGTGTAATAATGTAAAAGCTCGATAAAAATGACATTACAAAAATACCGAACACTCCATGTTAAAGGGATGGCAAATTCGGTATTTGTGACATGTCATATTTATCGAGCTTTTACGTTAACAGCAAAGCCAGTTTAAAATTTTTGAATTTTTTAAATTTTTGATTTTCAAGCGATATTATAGTTTTCTATACTACAATAAAACTACTACTCCTAAGGTGGGTAATTTCGATCCAATATTTTTTTTTCCAACATCACGGCCCAAATTGACCAGGCTTAATTTTTAGAGGCTAAGAGGCTTTTTTAAACCGTAATTGGTTTTCAAAAACAAAATATTTTAAAAATAAATTTTTTTTTTAATTTTTCCTTTGAGTTAAAATGACCTGCTTTAGACTTTAATGATCGACCGGGTCCTTTTACTCAAACAAGTAAGGCTTAATTTCCTCCAAAAGTTCGCTAGAATTGAAACAAAACGATTAAATCATTTTTTTTGCAATTATGACCAGAAGCAAAGCAAAGTTTTTTTTCAAAAGAACCGGAGAGATCGTTCAATGTTCCAGTGTTGCGTCTCGATCTGTCCCTACCATTAATTTCCAAAAACTAGGAGTTGGTTTAAAATTTAAATTAAATATTTCGCCGAGATTTCTTTTAGAATTGGCAACAGGGACATTCACTAGTTCAATCATACGATACATACCTGATTTATTCTTTCGTTGATTTCTGCTTTTCGTTTGTTCACTTCATTGTTTAGCTGACTAATTATTGATTCAAGCCGATCTATTGTTTGATTTTTAATAATAATTTCTTCATTCTTCTTGGTAATTACATCACTCAAATTATTCAAATCGTTCATCGCAGATTCAAGTGAATTCTTTTAAAATATAAATTTTTAAAACAGTCTCTTGCATATTAAATGTTATTTACTCTAGTAACATAGTTTTCTCGTTCGAGGTTGTTTAAATGTTCACATTTTTCTGAGTATTTATTTTCCAAATCAAAGCATTTCTCTTGCAACATTTTAACTAAAAAAAACACAAAAAATTTGATTTCATTCCAATCCCTTTTAAAATAAAACTCACTTTGACTTTCGCTTTGAGACGATTCGTTCTTGGTCTTTTCATATTTTACCTTGAAGCATTTAAACTTTTTGGTGAATTCGAGAGTCTTCAATTTTAAACCCTTGATGTCCAAAACTTGCTTTCTTTTAAAAACAATGATTTAAACTCTAAGCTAAAAAATCACTTTTGCAAGCTTTAAAATACTTGTATAATTCAATGAGATCTTCGAGAAGCTTTTGTTGATTGCTGTAAGACACCATTTGATTCTTTATAATTGTTTCATAATATTTTTTTTGTTTTTTCAATTGATAGCTCTCAGTCTCGTAATGTTTTGAGTTAGAGTCACTCTTAAAATTAAATTATCATCTTTTCAGCGAGACCAAATTAAAAAATCTCGATCTTACTCGATCCTTAAGCTCATTTAATTCAGATTCGTACTCGTGTTTGTGTTTAAGAATAATTTGATTCAAGTTTTGAATTTGGATAAGAGCTTTTTCATAGCTATTTTTAAGCTCTTCATACCTCAAGTCTTTGTTATCCAATTCTTTTTTCAAAGTATCAATCTTTTTCAAAAAAAAATTAAAATTTACTCTCCCTCTTTTAATTTAGAACCTACTTGTTTCAATTGATGTAAATTATTCGATTTAGCTTCGTTTAAAAGTAAATTAGTTTCATCCAATTTTGAGTGTGAACGTGAAAGTTCAATTTGAAGTTGATTTATTTTTTCTTCATTAACATCTATTTTGAAACATTGATCTCCAATACTACGGTCATATTGATTCTTTAATAAGTCCAAATTCTTTTTCATTCTTTCTTCAGATTGTTTAAGGTCTACATTCAGTTTATTCGCTGCCTCAAGATCTGATTGCAAATTTTGACAATTTTTTTTTAAATCTTTTATTGTCTCGACATATTTGTCATTATCCTCGAATAACTATTAACAAAAAATAATTAAAACTGTTTTGATTTTGGTTTAAAGATTTTACTTTTTTTAAATTGACCTCTAGGTCATTGACTTGATCGGTGAATAATTCTTTAAGCTGAGCTTTATCGTTCTCTAGCTTTTCATTTTCATTTTGTAAAACTTCTAGTCTTTCTTCTAAAGATTCCATATCGGATTTTTGTTTAGTCATACACTCCAAACAAAGTTTATGCTTTTCCAAAAGTTCATTGTAATGGAATTCTAACGTTTGATATCGTTCGGACTTGCAATCAGCCTAGAAAGATAATTAAAATTTAAAAAAAATCAATTAAAACAAATGAGCTATTCCTCGGGTACAGCGATCAAGATCCCAGGTATGATTTGGATGAATTCTGAATATCTAGATGCCAATGTAGTTAAACTTTTAAACAATGGTGAGACCGCTTATTGAATATGGCATAAGTGTATGGAATCCTTATTTTGAGGGTTATAAGCTGGAATTAGAAAAAGTTCAGCGTAGAGCCACAAGAATGATCCCATAATTTAAACAACTAGAATACGAAGACAGATTATCGAAAATGAATCTTATGTCACTAGATACAAGAAAAAGAAGGGGTGATTTAATTCAATTCTTCAAGATAATAAATGTTTTAGAGGCTGTCAAATTGATGAATGACATCAGGTATAACTCTGCAAAAAATAACTATAATTTAAGGGGTCATCCAGAAATGGTTTCAAGCGAACTCATCAAGAATTGTCCGTCCCGTTTTAATTACATTACAAATAGAGCTGTTAACGACTGGAACAGTTTACCAAAGGATGTTGTGGAGACAGTTTCATTAAATTCATTCAAAGCAAAGCTTAATGAATTGTTTAAAACGCGTTAATTGGTTTGATCGCAAAGAACTGCCACAGCCTTACGGCTTAACTCGACTTGTTGAGTGGCAGTTATTTTTACTACTACTAAATTTTTTTAACTTACATCAATAGATCTCTCGTTTATCAATTTATTTTTAGTTTCGAGCTGAAGCTTAAGATCTTCATTTTCTTTGTTTCTTAAAAAGAAAAACGTTAAATTAAGTCATTCAAACAAAGTGGTAAAAAATTTACTTGTGAACATATCTTATTTGAAGAGCCATAAGCTCATTTTCTGATCTAGAAAGTTCATTTTGTAAGCGTATTGTCTCATTTACTTGACCATTAGTCTTTTCAAACTCAGCCAAAATGTTTTCAATAATGTTATTGTCATCGATTTTCATCATTTTTCTAAATTTTGAAAATTTATTCTCAATCGCTTCTATTTTAATCTTTAATATATTTTTGATATGCGTGGTTTAAAAATGTTCAATTTTATTTTGTCCTTTTTGTTGAGGCTATTTATTTAAATAATCGGTTTCTATGGATACCTAATATAAAGATTTCTATTTTATCTTTATGACTTGAGTCTTAAAATAAAGTGTTTTAAATGTTGCAAGTCAAAATGTGTATTTTTGCCTCGAAAAAGAGAAAAATTTAAGTTAACTTTCTTTGTTAAAGAATGTTTAGGCTCTTAGGCTGGGCATTTCAAGAAAGTTTAAAATAAGAATTAAGATAAAAAGAATTCACTTTTAATCAAAAGCCAGTCAAAAAATATTAATCATGTATTTCTATTTGATCAAGTCGAGTTGAAAGGGAATGAATCCCTAACGAAACTTATTGAAATAAAGCAAAATTTGGGTCATATGTTTTATTGATTCAATCCTTACATAATTGTTCTCAGATTACCAAAAAAAATATTTCGAAGTTTTAAATTTTAGTTAAACCACTCAAAATTTCAATTGAATTTTAACTTTTATACACTTTTATTTAATAAATTTTGAGCTTTGTTGAATGATATAAATTTATGATTATAAAGATGACTTATTATTTACAATGTGTTTATTCAAAGTTTTTTTTATGAGAAATATCAGGGCTTATGAACGTCAACTCTTGCTTAGCAGCGCTTAGTTCTTGATAAAAAAATTAATTTTTGTGATTCAAAAGAATCAGGGGTTCACCTATAAAGTGTGCAGACAAGATAAAATTTGTTTAAAAAAACAAAGGCACAATATTTTTGAAAACAACTTTTTGGAACGAATAATTTCTAAAAGAAATCAATTCAAACGGCGGAAAACAATTTGGAGCCTGTCCGAATCGAACCTGTGAAAAAGCCGTACCGTACCGTGCGTTTTTTAGGTTTTCACATCTAGCCACTGGAAACTTATTTTTGTATTGCTTGACTTCCCACGCTTTTAGTCTTTACATTTAAAAAATTTTAGACAAGAACTTTGGTCGACGACCTTATTTGGATGGGCCGTTGAACCGTTCATGTAAAAATTTGTTTGCCACTGATGGGAGTGAGAGCGGGTTGTTTGGCCATGTGAAAATCTATTAAACTTGATATAGACCCGAGGGATTTTTTTATTACCAAACCAATAGGATCTAAGTCTCATACTATTGCGAAAAATACCAAAATTTTTACCGAATATCCGATTGTAAATTTTTTTCTGAAAAACAAATTTCCGAACCTTCGGATATTTTGCTAGGAAAAATGTCTTAATATCCGAAAGATAATTTACATTTTTAAAATAAGTGTCCGTAAATTGATTGTGAAAGGCCAAAGTTGTACTGTATCCAGGTATACCGTACTGACTGTAACCAAGTAATTAATTTTTATGAAATTTTTTTGAGATTTTTCAACTTATTTTTCTTTTTATTTAGATTGCGGTCTCGTGTTAATTCGGTACGATGCTCTTAAATAGAATACAGCTACAAAGATACGCTCCTCTCCAAAAACGGAGTCCGATTTCCACCAGGATTTCAATAGAAAAACCTTAAATAAAATTAAAAAATGAAGCTTGAAGTGTTAAACTTAAAATACAAGCAAATTGATTTCAAAATTTTACTATTCCCATTGTTTATAAAAACAAAGCATTGGGCTCTCTTAGCTTTTGATACCCTAAAAAAAGAAATCTATTACTATGATTCACTATATCCAATCGACTACGAGCTTGTAATGAAAATTAGCACTGTGTTGTCAAAGTATATTCGTCAGCTTAAAAGTGCTAATCACTGGAAAGTGGTAAATGACCAAAATCACCCAAAGCAAACTGGGAATATCGACGACTGCGGTGTCTTTGTTTGCCTTTATGCTAAGCACATTGCACTCAATGCCACCTTTAACTTTTCACAGAGTGATATCTCAACGAAAAGAATTGATCTAGAAAACGAAATAAGAAACTGTGAAATCAGTCCAATTCCAAACTCCAACTGACAATTATTACAAACAATTGAAAGCTTCCCAAAATCGAAATATTTAAACGAACTCTTAAATTTTGCAAAATCTAATTCCAAGTTCCAAATACTCCATCTTAACATTAATTCAATTTTAAATAATCTATTTGAAGTAAACGAAATACTTAACTCTAAAAGATATGATTTGGTTTGTTTTAGCGAAACCAAACTAGATGAAACGATTCCAAACTCCTTTTTCGATAATAAATACTATAGTAAAATTAGACTAGACAGAACGAGACATGGTGGCGGTCTCCTCGTATTTATCAAAAATGGATTGGTAATAACAAAGACGGTTCTTCTGAATGATTTAGAATTAATTTACACACAAGTAAAAATAAATGGCCAAAGGTTCAATTTCATCTATTGTTATCGTGCACCCAACTCGAAAGAGAAAGACTTTCTAGACAAACTAGATGATTTTTTGCACACGCTTAATTTGTCAGAGCCTCTTTTCGTTATTGGAGACTTAAATATGAATTTTGACGCAAGTAGTAACACCAACATTGTTGATTTTACTGACAATAACGACTTGGTAAACTTCATTCACAAGCCTACGAGAATTTGCTCAAAGTTTTACAAGAAAACTAACAAAACTAAACGAACTTCAACAATTATTGATCTTTTCCTACATAATGGAAATATGGTCGAGGAAACCGATGTTATTCCGTGCCCATTTAGTGACCATAACTTTATAGTTGCTAGTCTAATAATTAATAAACCGATAGACTCCCTAAAGACAATTAAATGTAGGAATCTTTGTCAATCCAACTTAGTGGAAATTTGTTCCCAAATTGAAGCGATCGACTACAAACCACTAAAAACACTTGTTGGTATAGATGAAAAATGGTTGTATGTTAAAAATCAACTCCTAAACGTAATCGATCGAATAGCCCCGGAGCGGAAAATTAACATCAGAAAAAGTTCTTATTTCCCATGGTATGATGATGAATTGATTAAGCTCAAACACCTAAAAAACTCATCTTACAAAAGGTTTAAACGATCGAACGACTTAGATGATAAAGAAATGTATGAAAACTACAACAGAATTTTCAAAGACTACAATGATCAAAAACTTATCGAATATTTTAAAGATAAATTATTGAACGATTTTAAGAACTCAAAAAAATTCTGGGAGTTCTATAGTTCCAAAATCAATATAAAATCTGACAAAAGTGATAACGTTCACATCAGTCATTTAAAAGTTGATGGTCAAGTGTTTGATGACACAGCTGAAATGGCAAATATATTCAATTGCTTCTTCACATCGATCTCGTCATCTTCTGATTCAACCTTAATGGACTCAACCGAATTTATTGAGAGAGTAATACCTTCTCATAATACAATGTCAAATAACGACTTCAAATTTAGTTTAACAACATCAAATGAAATAAATGAACTTCTAAATGACATGGAAACCAGAAGTGCTCAAGGTATAAGTGGTATTCCAACGAAAATACTTAAGCTCCCGTCTTCAAAATTAAGAACGGTAATAGCTTATCTTTTTAACTGTTCGATCATTAGCTGTACAATTCCAAGAGAATGGAAAACTGCTGTGGTGACCCCACTTTATAAAAAAAAAGGCCAAGCTGATGATGTAAATAACTATAGGGGCATTTCGATCCTCCCCCCTATTGCAAAGCTATTTGAAAAGCTAGTCCACAAGCAAATGTTATCTTTCCTCAACATAAACGAATCTATATCAAACGACCAACATGGATTCCGACTAAATCATAGCTGTGAAACAGCACTGCATGAAATAATTTCGAAAATGAATGACATCAAAAGTAAACGTCTGATCGGACTTATATTATTCATCGACTTTAAGAAGGCTTTTGACTCTGTGGATTCGAGACTGCTCTTAGTTAAACTTAGACGGTATGGATATTCTGAGAGTGCAATCGAACTACTAAAATCCTACTTTACAGATCGTATTCAATATGTAAAGATTGTTGATTGTCTCTCTAATCCACAAAATATTCGCCTTGGTGTCCTGCAAGGAAGCGTACTTGGACCGCTACTTTTTCTCATTTTTATAAATGATATTGTGAGCCATTTAAACGATTTTATGGTCAAATTATTTGCAGATGACACAACAATCCTAAAAACTGGACAAGTGATGTCTGTTCTAATCGATGATTTCAATGAATCTATCCAAAAACTAATATCATGGTGTAAGTTTAATCGAATCGATATCAATTGGGAAAAAACAAAAGTAATGTTTATCACGAACAAGAAAAATTGTAATATCCCAAAGTCGATAGTAATTGGGAGCAATGAAATAGAAGTTGTAAATCATTTTAAATTGCTTGGTGTAACTATTGACAACAAACTCTCGTTTATTAAACATGTAGCTGAACTGAGAAAGTCAATCAATAAACGACTTTATTCGATCAATCGTTTGTTCTACCTTTCATACAAGGTCCGACTACAGTTTTTTAAATCCTTCATTCTACCTCATTTTGATTACTGCATGTCGATTTATATTTACTTTCCGAAAAGAGCACTCCAAAAATTAGCAAATACCTACAACTATACGCTATTCAAATTACTAAATATTCGGTTTAATGTCTCAAAACTAGAGGATTTTAATGAGTTAAACGTCTTACTCAACAAATTTAATTTGGACTGTTTTCAACACCGTATTATCAAGAGATTATCAATATTCATCCACAAAATTTTCGACACGAAAAACTCTCCATCAAATCTAAAATCAGTGTTTGTTAAAAATAATTCAATCAAGCAAACACAAATGGAACTCAGAAATAAATATCATTTTTCTGTACCTTCAAAAGGAAAATACAATGATTTCGGTGAAAATACGTTTGTCTTCTTTTACTCGAAATTTATAAACCTTTTTTTACTAGACAACCTTGGAGCAAAACAATCAAATTTTAGACGAAATATTGATGAATCAATTGGATCAATGTTTTTAAGATTTTGCAAAGTTTTTCAAAAATTTGATTTAAACTTTAAAATATTTTACTTTTAAACATTTATTTTATTTTATTTTATTTTTTTTTTTTTTTTTATTTTTTACTTCAATCGACCCTCTGGGTTCGACACTAGTCTCTTCGATTGAATAAACTACTACTACTACTACTACTTGAAAGGGAATGAATCCCTAACGAAACTTATTGAAATAAAGCAAAATTTGGGTCATATGTTTTATTGATTCAATCCTTACATAATTGTTCTCAGATTACCAAAAAAAATATTTCGAAGTTTTAAATTTTAGTTAAACCACTCAAAATTTCAATTGAATTTTAACTTTTATACACTTTTATTTAATAAATTTTGAGCTTTGTTGAATGATATAAATTTATGATTATAAAGATGACTTATTATTTACAATGTGTTTATTCAAAGTTTTTTTTATGAGAAATATCAGGGCTTATGAACGTCAACTCTTGCTTAGCAGCGCTTAGTTCTTGATAAAAAAATTAATTTTTGTGATTCAAAAGAATCAGGGGTTCACCTATAAAGTGTGCAGACAAGATAAAATTTGTTTAAAAAAACAAAGGCACAATATTTTTGAAAACAACTTTTTGGAACGAATAATTTCTAAAAGAAATCAATTCAAACGGCGGAAAACAATTTGGAGCCTGTCCGAATCGAACCTGTGAAAAAGCCGTACCGTACCGTGCGTTTTTTAGGTTTTCACATCTAGCCACTGGAAACTTATTTTTGTATTGCTTGACTTCCCACGCTTTTAGTCTTTACATTTAAAAAATTTTAGACAAGAACTTTGGTCGACGACCTTATTTGGATGGGCCGTTGAACCGTTCATGTAAAAATTTGTTTGCCACTGATGGGAGTGAGAGCGGGTTGTTTGGCCATGTGAAAATCTATTAAACTTGATATAGACCCGAGGGATTTTTTTATTACCAAACCAATAGGATCTAAGTCTCATACTATTGCGAAAAATACCAGAATTTTTACCGAATATCCGATTGTAAATTTTTTTCTGAAAAACAAATTTCCGAACCTTCGGATATTTTGCTAGGAAAAATGTCTTAATATCCGAAAGATAATTGGGTCTCCTTTATTAGGTGAACAAGTGTTCACATAATATGTGACCAAATCATGTTCACGGGTCAGGTGAACAAAATGTTCACCTATTTTTTTTTATACAATCTGGTGAACAAAAAAATTCAACTGTAAATTTGACTAAAAAATAGGTGAACACAAATCAAAATAGGTGAACACAAAAAGAAATATGTGAACACAAATCAGAATAGGTGAACACTGAAGAAAATGTGAATATGGAAAATTTACAAAAATAAATTTATTTCTCTTTTAAAAATTTAAAATTGAGTCAAACAGATAACTTTTTGGATCTCGGCTGTTCTTTGGTCATAAATTGGTTTTAATTTTGCCTTATCCTAGATTAAAGTGGGTTTAATTTTAACATTTTTTAGTTTTGATTCTATATTCATCACATCTTCATCTTCACAAACTACATCGCCAGCATTATTGAAACTATTATTTATGTCATGATAAGTTATTGCCGAACTCGATTCTGAATTTAAAGTACCATTTTTAACCGTTTGTTCTTCATTGACGTCTTCATTATCATCTAAGGCATGTTCATCTTCGGCTTCACTTTCAAAATCATTATTTATTGAACGATCATCGTTTTGTAATGAACCAAAAACAGAACCGCTATCTTTCTCTGAGTCAACCTCGGAGCCATCTGAATCAACATCCTAAACTGTTTTGTGATTAAATAATGTTTTAAATTAGGTGAACATAAATCTTAATAGGTGAACAAATTTTTTTTTAGGTGAACATGAACAGAAATAGGTGAACATAAATTTGTTTATGTGAACACATTCTGAGTTTTTTTGTTCACCAGATTGTATAAAAAAAAATAGGTGAACATTTTGTTCACCTGACCCGTGAACATGATTTGGTCACATATTATGTGAACACATGTTCACTTAATCGAGGAGACCCAGATAATTTACATTTTTAAAATAAGTGTCCGTAAATTGATTGTGAAAGGCCAAAGTTGTACTGTATCCAGGTATACCGTACTGACTGTAACCAAGTAATTAATTTTTATGAAATTTTTTTGAGATTTTTCAACTTATTTTTCTTTTTATTTAGATTGCGGTCTCGTGTTAATTCGGTACGATGCTCTTAAATAGAATATAGCTACAAAGATACGCTCCTCTCCAAAAACGGAGTCCGATTTCCACCAGGATTTCAATAGAAAAACCTTAAATAAAATTAAAAAATGAAGCTTGAAGTGTTAAACTTTACAAGCAAAGACATATACTCGAAAGCCTCAAACACCTAAAGAAGAACCACTCAAATAAATGGAATTAAGAGTTTCATAAAATTTTATTTTTTTTAATTCAAAAATCAGTGAAACATCCTAAAATATTAATGATCGAGTCTGGTTTTCTTGTAAGAATATATTTAACTTGTTTTGCTCCATCACTTGATTCTACCTCTTCAATAAAAACTTCAGCAGGTTTCGCATGCAAATTATAATTAAGTGTCATTGAAGAACAATACGCACCAACATCCATTACAGCCATATAAACAGAACTTGTATCTTCTAAATCATTTGGTAGTTGCAAAAATCTATCTTTTCCTAAAAAATCTCCACTTTCGCAAACTGGACCAACTACATCGGCTAATTCACTCTTCCTATTCGTCTCTAATGGTTTTACATAGTCTAAATGATGATAAGCTGAGTATAAAGATGGTCTTAAGCACTCACACATTGACGAATCAACAACTAAAAATTTTTTTGTTTCATTTCGCTTAACACCTAAAACGTTTGTTAGTAATACACATGAATCACCGACTAGAGATCGACCAGGTTCAACGACAATTTTTAAACCCTTGTTGCTTAATTCGATTAGATACCTTGCTATGACTCTAGCTAAGTCTCTTGGTGTTGGCATTTGAATGACTTGTCTTGGATTCTGAGATGTCCTCTCGGCGAATTGTTCATAATTTATGCCTAACCCACCTCCAAAATTCAATATTTCAATAGTTTCAATCTTGTGCTTCTCTATTGTTGAATTGACTAATTCAACCAAATTTTTAACTGATTCTTCATATAAGTCCAATGTTTTAATTGTTGAGCCTAGATGGCAATGAAAACCAGAGAGCTTGATCAAATCTTGCTTCAACTTAATGATATCAATCAAATTATCAATTTGATTCTCTTGAACACCAAATTTACACGAATTTCCCGAGGTGTTTAAGTATTGATGAACTTGGGCATTTTGTGTTTGATTAACTCGGATTAAAATTCTAACAGGAAAGCAATCTTTTAAACTTGCATCTTTTTTTAAAATCTCAGCAACTGCAATTGTGTGATTAAGATTAAACAAGCTGTCTATATTGATTAAACATTTTGATTTAATGGCTAGTTCGATTTCAATTAACTTTTTACCATTTCCATTGAAAATCAAATTTTCACCTTTGATGCCAACTTTAAGAGCAAGTAAAAGTTCATTTTTGTTCACCAAACTTGCCCAACTTCCATATTGATTAAATGTTTTTAAAACAGATGGATTAAAATTTGCTTTAACCGAATACGAAATATTCGTCTCGATGCCAAGTGTTTGGGTTATTTCTTGATCGAAAGAATTTTTGTAATTTAAAAAATTGTGAACAAGTCTTTTCTTGCTGTAAACGTAAATTGGCGTCGAAAGTTTACTCTTGTAAGGTATTAACTCATTTTTGTCTTGCAAATAAACTTGTTCTGAATCATCTAAATGTGGTTTAGACACAAATTTTTCAATAAAATCTGTTAATGGCGTATCTCCTGTTTGAAGAATGCCTTGTTTATTGAAAAAAAATGAACCATCATCGATATTCGGATTCATTCTTTTTTTAATCTAAAAAATTGTTTAACTTTGAATTGAATATTAATACAAATTTCTTTATCGTTAATTCTAATGACTGAAGTCCGTAGTGTATTTTTTAAAAAAATACATAGTTACCGTGATGCCTTGCAAAGGAATGTGGCATTTAAAATAGAAATTTCGGGAATAAATGAATGCATCCTATGCGCAAAAAGATTTTTCAAAAATATTTGTAAATGCGGCACTTAAAGTCGAAACTTTGGACTTAATGCTGCATTAAGTCCTAAATTATCCTAGATACAAATTTTTCTTTCAAAAAAACGAGTTTTACGATGGTTTAATACCTTGGAAATAAAATTTTAAAATATTTTCATGCGAATTTGGCTGCTCAAAAGCGTGCTAAACAGTGAATATGATTAATCTCATTTTTAAAATTGGTTTATATCTTAAAGATTTCAACTGTTTTACGGCTTTATGACAGTTTAAATATTTATGTTCTTCAGCTTAACCGGTCGTCTTATTCAAGGAAACTAACAAAAGGTAAAAGTAAAAAATTGAAAAATAATTTTTAAAAATGGCGCTGACTTTTCTCACAAAGGAACAAACAAATGTCTATTTTATTAGGATAGAATCTACTCTAACGAGACAGTTGTTAATTTTTATTCTTTCTATTCTTGACTTGCTCTTAAAAGATATATGAACCTTTTTCCGAAAAAATCTAACCAGAGGCCTAGTTTGGGTTAAGACCGATGTAATGATGGATTAAGACCTGGATTTAGATGATTGCTAAACTTAAGATGCTAAACTTAAGGGTTGAAGGAGCGTTGTTATTGAAAAAGATAAGCTCCCAAAAGCAAATTCATAGGCACTGAATGTATATGTGATTAATTTAAACTACAAAAGTGCTTGCTGTCTTTTGTTCATGTTATAAACACGTACAGTTTTCCATTAGAAAAAAGGAAAAATTAAGAGAGTAAAATCAAGGACCTCAACCCCCTCGCCCCTCACATACACATATCAAGCGAAATCTTTAAAATCCCTATGAACCCTTCAAGAGGAATGTCGGACTATTTCACTGCGTAAATTTTAACAAATAAAATATTATTCAGTATTAAGGTGTCCTAGATTAAAATTATCAGTAAAAACTTTATACTATATCGTTATGACATTTATTAAAATAAAGAATATGATAAAAGTAATGCAATAATTAATTGAGATAAAAATATGATAAATGATAATTTTTGCTTTTTGTTTTTAAACATGCCCTCGAATTTTAAATTTTATAAAGATAACATTCCAGGTTTTAAAAGTTGTTTTTGGTTTCCATTTATTAAGAATCTTTTAAACAACTTGTACTAAAAAGTTAACCATATTGCTTAGAGGTGGTACAGTAAAGTGTCACCTTTAAGTATTTAAAAGGTAAAATCCTTTGAAGGAAATAGTTTATGAGCTGAACTTGTTCTTAATATTAATTTAGTAAAGGTCCTTTAGCAGTTTAAAAAAAAAGAAAAATAAAGTTCAATAAACTAAATTGTACGTGTTCAAAAAAAAGAATGGAAGCGTACCATTCCCAGTCCATTTTCGTTCCTAATCCCATTCACTTATGCAACTTTTACATCAAAAAATTTTTTTCCATTTTTAACTTGATTTGAAAAAGGAATTAGGAATGGGACTTGGAAAGGAAACGGACTAGGTTACTGAAGGTTTTTTTAATGCTCGTTTTTTTGGAACACGCGAATTTTGAACAAATCATTCAGAGTCTACCAAAGAATGTAACAAATTCTATTAAAAAATACCTCTGCTTCAAAGAATAGATTGTAAGATACTTCTTACTCTTGTTAAAATTAAGCTTACCAAAAAATACAGACTGAAGTTCTGGTTTGATCATAAAGTTTCAACAAATAAGTTTTGGAACCTTATTTTTGACTATCCTGGATTTCTCAAAAAATTCTCTTTAGTTTTATTTCATCTATTAAAAATCACCAAAAAAAGCATATTGCTTGTCTTTGAATTAAACATTTAGGACAAATAATTATAAGACAAAAATTTATGAGAATTTTTTTTTTACTCTAAAATAAAGAACCCATTAAACTATAAAAATATTTAATTTTGATTACTAAGAAATTTTATTTGAGATAAATTTTAAGTAAAAGTTTATTTTTATTGTAGAGAAAGAAAAAAATCCATTTTTTTAAGAAGATAAGATAATATTAAGATTCAGAGTTGAATATTTTACATTTCAAAAAAAAAAAAAGAAATATTAAATTCGTAATTTTATGACTTAATTTCTAGTTATATCCCATGTAATCCTTATTCGAGTCGAGTAAATTAATAGACGAATCAGCTATTTTATTAAGCAAACATCTTAATTGCTGGTTATCAAATAGAGTATAAAGTTTATAATTTTCCGATGCGATTACATCACTTAAACGTATTAAATCTTTATTCAAGCTCATTTTACTCATCATGTCCAACAAAACAAAGCAAATATTTGGTAAATAAAGTTTTCTTAGCTCGTTCATTTGAGCTTTTCTTCGTTTCATTTCATTTTTTTTGCTATTTTGTGTTTCATTTTCGTCTGTATTCATATTCTCTTCGTCCATGTTTACTTCATCATCACTTTCATTATCATCTTCGTCAATGAAATCGTCCATTTCTTTTACATCACACATCCAACCACCGTACGGAAATTTAATAACAGAAAAAAATTTTGATTTAACTTTTTCACTGTAAAGCAACGCTTTTGAATACCATCTTGACGATAAGTCTTCGTATTGTTTCATTTCGAAGTCCGAGGACATTTTTTCAGCAAATGTTCGTTCATAATGAGTCGAATCCGAGTCGTATTTAGACACTGGTTTAATCGGTTTTTCTTTATGAAAATAATCAAACCAATCATTATACAAGTTAATCGATTCCTTAAATTTTTAAACATTAAAAATTTTAACATCATCACTTCATTTAAGAAATCTTACAATATATTCTTTAAAGCAAAGATATTCTTTAATAGAATTTGTTACATTCTTTGGAAGACTCTCAATGATTTGTTCAAAATTCGAATCAATTGTAGACATTGATGTTTGTTGATTGTAATTGTAATGAGTCAAAATAACTGTAACTGTATCGCTTGGGATTTTTGAAAAAACAAGTTTAGTCGCTTCAAAAAATTGTCTTTCCAACAAAAAGTATCTCATTGTCAAGTTAGCGTATTCGAGTAATTTAAGACGTTGTGAATGATCATAAACAATCCAATCGATTGCGTTTATTTTAACCTTATCTTCATCTGTTAACAATTGACCTGTTTTAGGAACAATGAAATCGGTTGTTTTAGATATAAAAGCAGTCGTTGAGAGACTAGTTTCATCAAAACGTTTAGTTGTATCTTTTCTAACATTTGTTTGTTTACTCAAATTATCGACTATGTTTTGAGTAATAGCTTGTACGTTCATGTTTCTCTCTTTAGCTAATTTTAACATTGCCATTCTTTCCTTATTATCAGTGATAGCTAAACAAAAAATTTTCAAAATTAACCATTTTCAAATAAAAAAATTTAAGACATACTCTGTAAGAATTTCGAGTATCTCTTAATTTGTAAGTCTGATGACAAATTGGAGACGTAGAAGGCTATAATTTCTTTATAGTTGTTGTCGATCAAGTATTGGCTGTAATAATCCAAAATTTGAATCAATATGTCATTCTTAAACAGGGTTAAATAATTTATTCTATAATTACAGTTGTAGTCATTCATGTGTTCCTCTTGTGAACTTTAATGAACAAAATATTTCGAAAAGCTACCCTTTTTATATGGGTATCAAGTGAAAGCTAGTTTTACAGGCTTTAGCTAGACCTTTTTCGCCTTCAGTTGATATCCATAAATGAATGATGGCTTTTCCAAATCATTAGTTCATGAAAGTTCACAAGAGGAACATGTGAATGACCACGACTGTAATCTTTTAATAGAAAAATACTTTAATATGATAAGATGCTGCCCGATAGAACAAAGCCAAGTGCGAGCTGAACCTTAATACCAATCCTGTTTGCTGTTCATTTATGATCAAATTTTTAAGATAATCCATCAATTCTAAAACAAAAAATTAAAAAATTTGTTTAATCAAGGCTTAAGGGTTTCGTACCTGTAGTCCCGGTGTTAAATCCATCGATTCCACTAAGAACCAAATGTTTAAGTATAATAGAGAATGGTTTGTTAGCATCGCTTTTAAGGTTAGTTATAAGTTGAGCCGAAGCGTTCAACGTGCTCATGCTATTATTAAAATTATCACTAATTATGTTTGTACTGTTATTGATCAAAATTCTAATTCTATCAAATATATGAGCTATTGTTTGTATGCTACACAATTCTGAAGATTTTCCAGAAATTATGAACAAGTTTTCGTCATCGGGATCGCTTAGGAATTCACGATTTGTCACACGTTGTCTTAAGATTTAAATATTCAATAAAATATTTTTAAATTTTTACAAACAAAATTACCTTATCTCTTTTTCAATAATTTGATTATACAAAGCTTTGAAATAAATCCAAATGTAGTCTGAGTAATTTTTGCATACGGGAATAACTGGTGTTATAAAACCAGCCAATGACGCATAAGCTGCTTTTTCATACGGTCCAAAATGTTCGTCTTTGATTAACTTGTAGACCATTAAACGCCAAATATCTCTGTTTAAGTTACCATCATTTTTGTAAATTTGTTGCTGTTGAGATCTATTTCTTAAATCACCGTTTAATTCATAATTCTTATCATTGAAAAGTTTGAAACCTTCAAGGGTTGCAGCGCGCCATGGTTGACCAATTTTGAGTAAAAAGTCTCTTGCTGAATTCAAATCACCAGCTCTAATGAAAGCAAAAATATATTCCATTAATTTGTACTCGTCTTCTTGATCCAAATCGTGTAGGGGTTTTGAAAGACGAATTGGGGCATCTGGATCCAACTCGTCGACGTATTCTCTACCTGACAACCCACTTTTATCTTTACGACCGAGCATGTTGTTACTTTTTAAATGATGCAATGTGTGCTCCCAATTGGTACATTTTTCCGAAAATGAACTCAAATTATCTTTGATCGCCTTCATATAATTTGATTGGGCAGCGATTTTTTCTAGCCAATCAACGACTAATTTTACCCGTCTAACAAATGGATTTTTACGCTCTAAATTTCGAACAATTGCAATTTCACTAAGACCCTCTGAATTTTCAATGTTCATATCATTTTCGATATCGTTTTCATTATTTTTGGTCTCTTGTTCATCAACAAATAGATGATAGATTAAACTCCATAGATTTTTCTCTTTTTCCATACAATCATGTTCATTTGAAACTGAATTATACAATTCCCTGAATGAAAAGGTCTTACGAGTAAATTTTTAAGGGGTTTAAAAAAGACGGAACTTACCTATTACGATTTGCATTTATGTGTTGAAGTTTTTCTTTAAGAAAATGCGAATGTTCATTACAAATATTTGAATATGATTTTAAGAGTTCAACTAAATTGAAGTCTTCGTCAATGTTTTTGGTAGTATCAATTTTAAATTGAGCGTAAATGCTACTTTGCTCGTCCCCTTAATTATTTCCAATTTGAAAAAAAATTGATTTTTTTTTTGATAAGAGTTTAAGTACTTGATTCATGTAGGGTAGTTTCATGACTAATAGTTTGAGATAGCATAGATTTTGATTGTAAAAGAGATGTCTTTAAAAGACTTGATGAATGTTTAGATGTAACATTTGGATTAGAGACCATTTCGTTGAGAAGAAGTTTGGATCGATTCATAGCGTTCGATAGCGAGTCATTTTGATCGTCAAAAAACGAGTTGTTCCGATGTGAAAATGATCCTATAAATGATTCCATTTCTTTTTGTTTTTTGGTTGTTTCAAATTTTAGAATTTAAAGTTAATTTTAGTTTTAAAATTTGTTCCAATTTGAATGTGTTTTTGTTGAGAAAATTTTTAAATTTTTTTTCAAAAGATAAGTGTACTTTTTTGTTTTTTCATAAAAATTATTCAGATTTAAGTTTTCAAAATCACTTGATTTTTATTCTAACTTCATTTTTGTGACTAAAAAGAGGAAAAAAGAAGCAAAAGATAAATTATTGAGATTTTGGTTCTGAAAGTTTTAATTGTTTGATAAAAAAGAAAATGCGAATTCCAACAAAGTCAATTGAAGTAAGAACTCAGACAAGCTTTTCAAAAAATTTAACACTAATTCTACTTTTTATTGCGCTTAAGGCAAATACTTGATAAAGGTACAAATTATTTTGTTTTTCTATTAGCTTATAATTAAAGCTAAATGATGATCAGCTTTTTGAATGACTCTATTTGATCTAAACCCAACCAAGCGTGCTGCAGTAGACGCGTGTCTACTACTAATAATTTACCAAATAAGTATTTAAATGGTAACATGCAAAAGCAAATTTAAATAAGATATCCGGCTAATAAAGACCATACCGTACCGTACCAAATATTTTGCTTTTTTAAGCCAAAAAATACATTTAACTGTAAACCTAAAAGTTCGTTTTTTATTTTTAATTTTTCCTCCTTTATTTTGTGGCGCAAATCAATTGAAGCTGATTAGTATGATTGATAAACGATCAAAGAATGGATTAAAGAAAAAATTGGACCTATAGCATTTTAGTTTGGATCAGCGACCATTAAACTAATTTTTGGGAAATTTCAAAATTTTTAAAATGTTACCCCATGGAATACTTCTCCTAAGGAAGTACTATATCGTTTTACAGTGATTTTAATGATTTTTTTACTTTTTATGAAAAAACGTTAGAATGTGGGATGCAGTGAAAGACGTTAGAAGTTAGTTAGAAGGGTTGTTAATTGAAGTATGAGGGTTGCGTTATGGTCGTAAATTGAAGTGTGAGAGGAGCGTTAGAGACATTAATTCAATAGAATGGATTAAAATTACAGAAAATTTAATAATCACTAGTATTCGGTTTTCTTTAACAATTTGTCATGGGATCCCTTATAACACCCCTTACACTGAATTCTATTGAATTAATGTCTCTAACGCTCCTCTCACACTTCAATTTACGACCCTAACGCACCTCTCACACTTAATTTACGATCCTAGCGCACCCCTCACATTTCAATTGACCACTCTTACGCACATCTCACACTTTAATTTTCAAACCTACGCATTTCTCACACCATTCTAACGCTAACAATTTACGAGCCTAACGTTTAGTAACGCTTTCAGTTATCATTTTACGCTTTTATTTATTTATAACGTTAACTCATACTGTAAATTACAAAATCTTTAAAATTACTTTAAGTGAACAAAAAAATTTTTAAGTGAACATTTTGAGTTTTAGGGTGAACAATTGTAACTTAAGGTGAGTAATTTGGTTTTCAATTGAACAATTTTGAAAATTTTTTGTTCACTTAACAGGGTAAAAAAAATTATGTAAACATGATTTGGTCACATAATAGGTGAACACATGTTCACTAAACCGAGGAGACCCATCATTTCATAATAAAAGATTAGTTGAACTATTTTAGCAGAAAATCTAAAGCATGTCCTTGATCATAAGTTTCTCCGTTATTTTTCCTGTTTTATTTTTTTTGGTTGACAACTTTTTTTGATTGTTAACAAAAAGTTTTCATTTTAGTGTTAAACTTTCTATTAAAAACAATGGAAATAAAGTCTTTGTTTTTTCAATGAAAATCACTCAAAGGGGTTACTTTTTTTAGTATTTTCAATTTATGCAATTTGTTAAGTTATTCAATAGCTTGTGTTATTGGAATTTTTGGAAAAAAAAAAAATATTTGTGGGTTGAATAAAAAAAAATTAAGGAGAACTTTTTTTGCGTCTTTTAAAAAAAAATTTGGTAATCAAAGCCGTTAGTGAACAAATTGCTTTTTTTCTTTTTTTTCAAATAAAAAAAGCTTTAGTTTACTTCTGAAACTTAAATTATAGCTTATTGTTTTCACCACTTAGAAAAAAAATATATTTTTGTTTTATTGTACTTGATCAAGTTTAAACTTATTAGCTAGACTGAAAAAGGACAAGTACTTTCAAGTGGATTTTCTAAATAAATACTTTTCAGTTAGATAAAAAGATATTTATTTCGAATTATTTAATAAGCACCCTAAGCGAATTATAATTCTTGAGTGTTATTACACTTCTCTTATTTTTTCAAGTTTTGTTTATTTATGAATACAAGCAACCCAGAAGGAGTTTAATATGTTTTTTTTTCAAATAGAGGTTGATAATATTTTATATAACGAATTTTTTACTTCACCAAATAACAACAAGGGTATGAGTCATTGACCAAAGAAGGACCTTTAAAATGTGACGAAAAACGGAAAAATAAAGCGAGGATATTTGGAGAATGAATTACACTTATGGCCTTTACTAACCTGGTCGTTCACATGTTCCAAAAATGAACGTTCGTGTTCATCCGAATTCGTCCGAATGTTCAAAAGTTTTCGGAACCTTTCATAGCTTTCCAGGATCTTTCATAAGTTTTCGGGACCTTTTTTTTTATTTTTCGGACCATTTTCATGATTTTTCGGAGCCCGAAAGTCCACGAAAATCTCCGTAAAAAATGGGAAAATGTTCCGAAAACTTTTGAACATTCGAACGAATTCGGATGAACGCGAACGTTCATGAATGTTCATGGATGTTCATGAAAGGATTTGAACGTTCATTTTTGGAAATTTTTGGAACGACATAGTTTCGAAAAAAAATTAAAACGTTGGAATAGATATTATTGAAACCGTATCACACACGTTTTTTTGTATACTAGTGGCCGATAAAAGTCGAAAAATTTTAAAATCACTTAAATGAGGAATTTTGAAATTTTTGTCCAAAAATTCGTAATCCTAATGTAAGAAAACATTAGAAATTACATTGTCTCATGACAAAAAGGATGTTGTTTTAAAGTCGATTTTTGATACTGTAAAAGGTAACGAGCCTCAAATCATTAACTTTCCTTAGTTGACCAAATTAGACGCAAACCTATTTACCATGTAGAGAATTTTTTTCTTTACAAGAACAGATGAGAATTTTTAAAATAATATATTGCTTTTATGATAAAGTTTAAACCATCGATTCATCATTTCCAATCTTCTTTGGAAAAATAAACTCATGCACGTTTTTTTCTCGATAGTTCCATAAACGCTCTTAGGTAAAACCTTTCAATCTTAAAAAACTTCAACTTTGAATCGAAACGAATTGTTTATCGCTAGACTGGAATTCATACTAACAGTAAAGCGTTTGAAGCTCATTCAATTTCAGAATTAATTATTTTCATCATAAGCATAATAAAAAATAACTTTTTTGTTAAGAAAAAAAAAAACATGTAGACTAAAGTAAACATTAGAAAAAAGTAAATAAAAATATTTTCTCATCTCTAGGGTCGGCGTTCATCTGGCTTGACAGCTTATAATTACAGTTTCAAAAAAATATGAAAATCGATCTCAAAAACTTAAATACAATCTAAGAATCCTTTTGTTTTATTTTTTAGTTAATTTATTATTGTTTAATGAAGCCTTTAATTAAAAAATTGTATTTTTTTGTTGCATGAATTTAAGTTATTTTTTAGGACATTGCGCAAAACAAGTTACAAGCTTACCGAACAACAACAAAAATTTGTTTTCCTAAAATTAATTATACCCTACGATCAAAACCAAAAGAAAAAAAAAATATTTTTTTTAAACCCCTTGAGTCACAAAAAATTAACATGGTTATTTACAAACAAATAAATATTTTCTGTAATATTACGTAATATTGTTGTGTCAATTTTTATTTTCAAAATCGCGTCCATTATCAAAACGAATAATGTTAGCTTAAGCCTGAATAATCTGAAAATCTACTTGAACAAATATTGTTCTTTTTTTCTCTTTTTTTTCCAAAGTTATTTTCTTTTTTTAACTATAAAAATAAACAAGTCGTTTTTGTTTTTTTTTTTTCTGTTCGGGTAAGTTAAACTAATAATTTTTAACCTATAGAAATTTCCATGGTATATCAAACAAAATAAGATAGAACTTGTGTGTGTGAGTGTGTGTATGTGTATTTTGATTACCTTAGTAAAAAAGAAACAAGAAAAAAATTATAAATTTAACAAAACACATATTTTTTTTGTTCAAAAAAATAAAATGTTTAAGCGTTCGCTATAGTGACGGCAAAAGAGAGAAACAAAAAAATAAGAAATTATTTTATTTCAATTTATTTTTTAACAAGTTTTTTTTCTTCAGCTTTTTTTGTTTAAAATTTAATGAAGAGTTCTAATTTACATTTAAACTGATAAAATTTAAATTACTTAGACTAGAACTTAGGTCCAACTAATCTTTGTAAAGATAAAAAAGTATGGTTGGCTATGAATATTAGTGTGATCAGGTAAGATTTTAATATGGCTTTAATGCAAATTTCTGAACAAATAAGAAACCTTTTTGTTTTAAATAAACAAGGAATACTACCAAGACAAGTGGATTGATTTTTAGAATTTTTATGTAAAAATAAAAAATTCAGTACCAAACAATGACAAACACGTTTCATTGGTCCAAAGAGGACTATTTTCCATATTTAATGGACAATTTTAAAAGTGCTGTTTTGGCACTTGAATATTTAGGTAAGTTTGTTTATTGATTTTTTTTAAATCCCATCCACTTGGAAAAGCGCAAAAAATTAATTTTTTGTTGATAGGCTTTTGGATTCAATTAGATTTACCTTTCAAAAATTGGTTTCAAATTTTCTTTTTAATTTATTATGTCTATAAACAAGGAATGTTGGCAAACAATAAGTTCAAGCCTTATATGTTAACTAACAAATTTATTTAATGACTTTTACCAAATGATTGGCTCAAGATTTGAGATTTAATGCTTGTTTTTGAAGTATATAATTTCTAGCCGAAAAATGGTCTGCTCTTTTGAATTAACCATTACATTTACAAAAATATTTTTATACTGCACTTCTACCGAACTTTTGGTGGCAAGCGAATCGCCTCCGAAGCATAGCGTCCCGTGCTAAACATATCAAAGCGTACTGTATTCACCGTATCGTACTCAACAAAAAAATTTATTACGATACGGCACGCTTCTTGTTGCTAAGTTACGGCTACGCTACGGTTCGCTGTCCACCAAAAGTTCGTTAAAAGTGCAGTAAATCATATTTAAACTACTTAAAAGATTAATTTATGTAAAGAAAGACAAAAAGGAGCGTTAATGATAAGGTTCGAGAGTAGAAGCACACAAAAAAACAAAAACTTGATTTTTTTGAAAATAACTCTGCAAAAAAAAACATGATTCCGCTAATCCAAAACTTAAACGCTATTTGAATTTTCGAAAACCAACTGAATAAACGAAGTCTCAATACTTGAAAACATATAATTTTGAGAAATATTTGGTAAAAAGTGGAAATTCTTTCATCTTTGAGGTTTTTAATTTTCGTCACTTTTGTTCGGCGTTTAGTTTTTATTTGTTTAAAATTTTCTTCTCTACACGCTGAAGAGCCTAAAAATATGTTTTTAGACTTTTGTGGGACAGAATTTGACAATTTTTTATATTTATTGCCTTAAAAAATGACCATGTCAATTTCTTTTTGTTCTAAAAATAAAATTGGCAAGTTTTCTCTCTTTTAGAATCGGTATCATAATGAAATTGTTGAAGGTTTGGAGAACACGTTTATCCAGCCGGTTTTTGAAAATTCAGATAGTGTGGAAGTTATGAATTAGCGGAATCTTATCTTCTGGAAAATTGTTTATTTTGTCTGATTCACTACTTGATTTGTAAATAAACATTATTTGGCGTTTTAAGTCGCTTCAAAAAAATCAAATTTGAAAAAAAAAAAATGCGAATATTTAAAAGTGACCCCTGAGTGATAAAGATTCCAAGCATTTATTGCTTACTCCAAACAGAGTCTTATTAAACTCTCCAGTATTTTCATTAAAGAATTTTTTTTCAAAACCTTTGTTACTAAGAAACTATTCGTGCATTTAAATTTTTATAATTCGGCTTGTATTGAATCGTCACGCTATTAAGAATTAATTGCTAACTTTAACTACCGCTTACTACCCCATGGATCTGTAGTATCTTACATTAGTACCTTTGGGCTCGTCTATCTGATGCTCTCGTTTGACGTCTTGAGCATGCTTTTATGCTCAAACTAACTCAACTATCTAAAGCTAAGTTAATTAACTAAACCAGTGATATCAGCGAGATGTCGCTTTATTACAGGGCCTGATTTGAACGCTCCTTTTTTACCACACTTAAAAATAGCTCAGTACAGACATTAATTTTGAGACTTTAGAAATTTTGCATCACTCGCTCGTCTTTTGCGTAACGGCGACGTGACCGACAAAAAAGTTGTTATTCCCCTTTTCCGACAAGCCCTGATTGTTAAAATATTTTTTTTACCAAGATTGAAAATCTTTTAATAGAGAAAAAACCTGCAAGTAACGAGTAACGAGAGCTGTATACTTAAGATTTCTTTTGGAACCTACGACAAAACTTCTTCAGATGGTGAATTTGTCGGACTTAGGCATTCTGCTTCGCTTGTTTAAGAAAAACACACTTCGTTGTGTAAGTTTGATTCGCTTCTTCAATTTGACTTGAGGAAAAACTTGGCTTGCCAAAAATTCAGAGATCGTCAAAAACATAATCACAATTTTTTTTCAGTGATTCCTAATTTGAACATTTTTTTATTAAAAAGTTGATGATCTTCATGTAAACAAAGACGAAACAATTGAAAAACTCCTTACTCACGTGAACATAGACAATTTAATTATTGGAATAGTCAAACTAATGGCATCGGATAATTTGAGAGTCAGCGGTAATTCAGCTTATGTATTCGGAACTATATCAGAATCAGTCGAAGGAATAAACTCGGTTTTAAATTTACTCAACAATAAGTCTCATCCTGAATCGTCTAAAGTCTTGTCCTATTTGGTTAAATTATTAAAAAGCTCTGATTATGAGTGCATGATGAATGCAGCTGGTACAATTGGTACAATAGTAAGCTTCCCCCTCCCATCCCAGTCTCTTCAACTTGACTTGTAATGATTTTTAATTTTAAGTCTGAAAATAATAATGGTAGAAGTTGGTTGATATCTCAACCATTACTTGGTGAAGTTATTGAACTTAGCACTCAACTATTAGAAAACAAAAATATATGGGTAAGCAGCAATGCAGCTCTAGTGATAGCCAGGTAAAGTTTAGACAAAATTTCCTATTTTAAAAATTAATTAACATTAAAACTAAAGAATAACAATCGAAGAAGACGGGTGCGAGAAGATTCTTAAACATTCAAGTTCAAGTAAAATTTTAGTTAAAATGATTGAATCATTGGGTTGTGATAATGCAGGACGTGGTATGAATTGTGCATTTGCAATCGGTAATTGAAAAATCTTAAAAAAACCTTAGTCTTAAAATTTGTTAACAAAAAAACTTAAGGAAGGATATGTGATACAGAAAATGGTCGTCAATCATTTTTACAAATGACAAATTTAAATAATTTAATCGAGTCTCTTTTTGAAATGATCGAAACAAACTCAGATAATGGATGTACAAAAAATGCGTGTTATGCTTTTAGTTGTCTTGCAGTTAATCAACAAGCTCATCAACTAATTATTAATCATAAATGTTTTGAAAATCTTATTGACACTTTATGTAAATTACTCACGACTGTTCAAGATCCTGAAACCCAATGGTTCGCTGCCATGTAATTAAAAAAGAGATTAAAAAAATTTTTTCAAAGTTAAAATTTTTTATTTTTTTGTCAAGGCTAATGAGAATTTTTAGTACTTTTCCATCGGGTTGTATTAAAATGAAAAATATCAGCATTGTCTGGCAAACTTTATCTGAATTATCAAAAAAACGAGATTTATACTCTGATGTTAGAGAAGAGATTAATATTTTACTTGATTCATTAAAACCAATCGAAAATCCTGGCGGTCTTAAAGCAACTGGTAAGGCTAAATATCTTTTTTCTCCGAAGCTATCACTTATAATAATTTCTAAAGTTTTGGGTCCAACAAATGTTCAGTGTGATTGGAGACCGATTAAGACTAAAAGCAAGTTAACGATTAACTATATCCTTAACAAAAGTAAGAGACTATTTTCAAAATGTCTAAAGTTTGCGCAATGCAAAATTACCACACTTTCTTAATTTTAGATATTCGACTCGATTTTCTTTTTCTCCATATCCGAAAACCTAGGGTTAGCCAAAATTTCAGTGTGGTCCAAAAAAATTTTTTTTGGCCAGGGGGGGGGTCCTAAGTTAAGCGATCCTTAAAGAAATATGTCATTTTAAAACGTTTCACTCGAATCGAAAATAATTCCTATATTAAAAGTAACCATATTTTATGATAGAGAATCGTTAAGAGAAAAAAAGTCGTAAAAAATATATAATTCCGCGAAATATTCCGGAAAAACAGCAAATTTTTAGGCATTTTTTCATTTTTTTTGGATCTACTTTTTTGTTTATCCATAAACCATATTCTGAACTTAGAGTTAGTTGGTTAAACTGAAAAAATTGGATTTATTTTCGATTCGAGTGAAACGTTTTAAAATGACATATTTCTTTAAGGATCGCTTAACTTAGGACCCCCCCCCTGGCCAAAAAAAATTTTTTTGGACCACACTGAAATTTTGGCTAACCCTAGGTTTTCGGATATGGAGAAAAAGAAAATCGAGTCGAATATCTAAAATTAAGAAAGTGTGGTAATTTTGCATTGCGCAAACTTTAGATTCGTATTCTTAAATATTTTTTTTCTTGAGATGAGGAAACTATTTACAACGGCCCAGAGCTAACATATGAAGTAAAAAATCTCGAACCATACACTGAATATACGTTTACAATTCAAGCGTTAGTCGTTGAATCAAACGAAACAAGTGAGCCAAGTGACGAAATAACAATTCGAACACACGAATCAATTCCATCTGAACCAGAAAATTTAAAATCAACCGGTGCAACAACAAACATAATTCGGGTCATTTGGGACCCACCAAGCAAACCAAATGGTCTTATTAAAAATTATTTTGTATATAACGGTGAAAATTTAGTCGAACAAACAACTGATTTATCTTCAACATTAACTGGCCTACAACCTGATAGCTCATACGATATTTACGTCTGTGCAAGTACGAGTAAAGGGAAAGGTGAAAAAGCTTATTTAAGAGCTAGTACGTGCGGTCTAGGAGACGTTACTCCGGAAAAACCAAGTTTTGGCATGATCGGACGAAGAGAAATTTTAGTAAGATGGCAACCGCCACCGGTTCTGAGTGGAAAGTTGACCCGGTACGAGTTGTTAATGAACTCTAAATGTGTTTATTCGGGAATAATGCAAGAATACCAAGTAATCATGTTAAAACCGGACAGTGAGTACAAATTTGAAGTGGTAGCTATCACAACTGAAGGTAAATTCAAGAGTAAGTTGGCTAAAGTTCGAACCCTCAAAGATGAATGTAAGATTTTTTTATTTTTCTATTTAACGATCGATAAATGGAATATTTTAAAGATGATCCTGAACGACTACCATTGTACCCTGGTCCAATTCAACCCCCAATTAATCAAAACCCACCACTAGTAAGAGAGAAAACAGACTTTAGCCCTGAGCGCAAAAAATCATTCGATCGACCTATCCTTAACCGACCCAAAACAAAAACAAAGATAGTAAGTCCAATATTGAACTTGATGAGAAAAAAAAAAATTTTTAGTTTCCTATTAAGGTTAAAGAAATATTACCAACAATGTTGTGTGAAGACATCGATTTGGGTCTAGTTAAAAAAACAAGTCCAATCGTGAATATGAGAAACTCGGATACACTGTTAAATGATTCATCAATATTTTCAAATCAAAATTCATCGAACCCTTATCACGGTAATTTTAGTTCAAGCAGTTCAAAGCAATTTTTTCCATCCTTATCTAATCAAACCCTATCGAACAATTATTATACTAAAAATGAATTGTTTTCAGACGAATCAATAATACAATTGGATAGACAAATGCTAAGTTTACATCGTGGCAAAACAGATCTAAGAAGAAATTCGAAAAATAATAACGAAGCTTTAAACTTTACATCTAGACACATGAATCGATCAAGAACAATGATAAAAAGTCCAAAGTAATTTTTAAAGGCAATTTGAAGTTCAGTATTTTTGTACCGTACTATTTTCGTACTATTCTATTTAAATTAAAAATGTTAAACATTTAGATAGATTAATTTATTGTACTGACTCTTATCAGAAATGTACAGGGCATTTTGCTTAAATTCATCAGATAATTTCATAGTATTATCGGTGTTTTTTGCTCATTTAAGCTCAATCATAGAAAAAATAGATAGAGCTATTCGATGAATAAAGAAAGATTTAATTTGTACACATTTTGTCATTTTTAGAGTTAGAAAATAAATTCCTAAAAATTTTTTTGAAAAATAGTACTTTTTTGTATAGTACGAATTGTTTGGGGTCATTCCTCAGTTATGATATACAGTGAGTTCGCACTTTTATCAGCCATAACTTATATAACAATTCAGATATATCCCCGGTTTTCTTAAGAACCGATTTCCTCTGATACTTTTACATTAAAAAAGTGTTGAGTTATTTCCCCTTTCGATATCACATATTTTGAATACATCCCGATTTTTTCCGCACCAAATTACATACACTCAAGTATAAAATAGTCTCATCTTTATCACAACATAATACAAAAAAACGGAATTAAAAAAAAGAGAATAAGTTTTTTTGAATAGAGAAAAGACAATACTTGTTATGAAGGATTTAAATATTTTATCTGAGAGTTAATAATAACTGGTGAACAGTAGAAGTAAGGAAAATGTTTGATTGTGTCATTTTTTTTCAAAAGAAAATAATTTAATTATTGTCGGAAAATTACTGACTTTGATATAAGATCTTTAGCTAAAACCTTTAACCCTTTTGATTTCAAGATACACAACGATTCAAACAATTTGTAAATAAATTAGACAAAATTTTTTTTTTAGTTTTATCACAATTTAGAATCTAATCCGGCCAAATCGGGAAGTAAAAACTTTGCCGGTTTATCGAAATCGCCGGATTAACGAAGGCCGGATTAGAGATGTTCGACTGTATCCCGTTTATCGCTCAGGACAAACATGGTGATATATCTGCGAACCATAAATAAACTTTCCTAGAATTTGTTAATCGTTAAGTATTTTGTACAAATCAAAGGTGCTATTTGCTGGCTGTTGAAATGACATCGTAGTTTCGCTGAGAGCTAACCGAATCTAATAGTTTATTTTTTTAAGATTTTATCGTTAAATTTGGCCAAACGTTTTTTTATAAATTCACATTAAAATCCCTTAAGAACATTTACAAAAAAAGTGTAAAAAAGAAAAAGTTTTTTTTGGACGTAATGAAGAAAACTTGTCCTTACCACTAGTGATAACTTTAGCACTAGGAAGTTCAATTCCGCAAAATTAATAAGTTCCGACCTATTTGTAAAACAATTACCTCGTTCGATTATGCAGCATCATAACACGAAATCCAAAAGTTTAGGAAAATATTCTAAGCAGACTCTGATTTCAAAACTAGAGTCTGACGAATGTCTCAAGCGTGTTTTAGCATTTTACTAATTGTCAAAAAACCCTCCTAAAAATTTGGATTTTGGGTCGTGGTGCTGCATAATCGAACGAGGGAATACGGTATGTGAATCTTTCTTTTTAATTTATTTAGAGCTTATTAAATATTAGTACCGTAATAAATCGTACTTTTCTGAAATTTTCCTAAAGAAAATAAAAAAAAACTACGTTTCTAATATTAAAGGTGTACAAATGGGAGGAAAATAAAAAGCAATCATAGTACTGTGAATTTTCCTTGAAACACCTAAAAATTCATCGATTAGTGCTTTTTGGATTGTATTTTAATGTGTTAGGGTTCAGTCAAGTTTCATCGACTAAAACAAGCATTTCTCAATAGCTTTTGAAAAAGTACACCCACGAAAAAAATCTTGGGACTCTATATTTTTTCCTTCATAAAAAGTACGATTGTACGATTGTACGAAAATACTGAACTTCAAATTGCCATTTTAAACCTTTTTTTTTCGATTGGATCAATCAAGTTTGTTTTAAAAGTGTAAAAAGAAATCAACCAACTTCGCCAGTGAATAGTCAAACATGCATCCAACCGACTATATTCACATTCAATATGAGGGATGTGAATCAAAGATTTCCGGTTATACCATTAATAACGAGTCAAACATTACCACATAGCTCAAACGAAAGTTACAACGAAAGTTTTTTAAATTCAAGTACGAATAGCAGTCAAGTGCCATCGATAATAGTTAAAAATAATTATCCTAATAGACCCAAACCATTAAGTGAGAGTAGAACATCGTTGAGATCGAATGATAAAAAATTTGACAATGATATTCAAATGCAGTATCAGTATTTATTAAATCGATTGAATAAATCAAAACCCTTGGATATTGATGATAATATGAATCATTTAATTAGATCAAATACTTATGTAAATAGATAGTTTAAAGTGTTCATTTTATTTATTGTGCTTATATTTTTTGTGTGTGTGTTTTAAAATTAAAAAAGGCTTTAGTATATTTTTTTTAATAAAAGTTTAAAAAATTTATAA
This sequence comes from Brachionus rubens, assembly GCA_022207745.1. Classification (NCBI taxonomy): domain Eukaryota; kingdom Metazoa; phylum Rotifera; class Eurotatoria; order Ploima; family Brachionidae; genus Brachionus; species Brachionus rubens. The sequence continues at coordinate 2,303,552 of JAJVHD010000009.1, read as the reverse complement.
ATTATTTGACAAATGTTGGGGTACTTTTTTAAAGAACCTTGGATTCAGTAAATTTTAGAATAGGGACCGACCCCTGTTCACAACAACACGAATTACCATTCAACTCTACTTTATTCTATGCACAAAAAAATTATGAAAAGAATTGTATTTTTACCAAGCAGCTTTATCGATTTAGGGCTATTTCCGTTTTCCATTTTTGATTTAATTTTTCGATACAAAGTAATTTTAATATTTTAAACTGGGTGACCTATTTTTCCAAAAACTCGTATATAGACTCAGTTTTGCCTGAAAATGAAAAATTCGTTTACCCAAATCGCCCATTGTTTTTGACTTATCCCAATAGTACAAGGGGTTAATGGGGTGGCCGAAATTCGGTTAACCAGATTTGGTCGATCAGATTTTTTTGCTAACTAGAAATGGTTAACAAAAATTGGCAGACCTTGCTAGCCGAAGTTTGGTTAACCAACATCACTAGTTTTTTTCAAAAATTTTTTGGGTTAACAAGCATTGACTTTATTTTTTCAGTACTCGATTCTTGACTAGGATTTGGTCCATCATTTTCACCAATTAAACCATCCCTTAATGCAATAAAAAAATTGCATCTTTTAAAGTTTTTGAATTTTTTTTCACTTACGGAATCCTCTGTTCGTATTTAAAAAAAATCCGTGTCCGGATTTTAGTAATTAAAAAAAAATTCAGTCCGTGTCCGGATTTTAGTGGCAGCCATATATGAAGCAAATCCAAAACGAGGAGAAACAAAAATCCTCGAAGATTATCTCGATCAGCTTTTTCTAGACTTTCATGCTGAGCATGGGAGCTGTAAAATTATTATTCAATAATTACCTTGTTTGTAATTGACTTTTTGATGTCAAAGGCTCAGGAAAAGTTCAGATTTAGATATAAAATGGGTACGAGGAGTAGGTATTCAGATGAGCTAATCAGCGATCTTGACTACGCCGACGATATAGTCCTTCTCGAGTCATCTATTGAAAGGGCTAACCTCCAACAAAACTGAGTCAAAGAAGAAGCCGAACAGGTAGGAACAAGAACCAATGAAAAGAAATTAAGACGACAACGAACTAACTGGAATCGATGACTTAAAATATATCGGCTCAAAGAGATCATCTATGGAAGCAAACTTTAACAGTCGCAAAGCACTGACTTGGATGGTGTATGGGAAGATTGAAAATATTTGGAAGGCCAAACACTTCTCCATAATACTGAAAGATAAAATTTTTATTGCTTCTGTTGTTTCAAAGGTACAATCAACGGCTTCGTCACCACATGCTTTAGAATATGGCTTAACATTAGACCGAATGACCGAGTGAGACTCGAAAAAAGTTATCGAATTAATTCTTTTTAGAAGACTATCAGAATTAGTTCTACTATCGGTGATAGTAGAAAAGATCATGAGCCAACAAAAATTTTTGCGCTGTACGAACCAGAACCCACGCTTGATATTTCGACAAGAGGTCGCAAATCGACAAGTAGCTTAATATTTCCATCTGGAACTGGTGAATCATGCACGAACACGTAAACTATGGAGAAAAAAAGTCGCCGAGAGTTGCAAAACAACATTCGAATAAAGAGGAGAAGAAGGAGTAAACAAAAGACCATTTTTGAAAAAAATATAACCGTAACCATGCCATGGTCGGTCCCAAGCCCGAATGTGAAAATGGGAGGGCGGCGATGTTGCTGTTATTCTAACACAATTCTAAATGTGCTGTATTACGGGTACATGGGTCTACGGATCGGGTTCAAACCATCACAACCTATAGGAGTCCGGGAACGGGCGAAAGAGCTTGTTTTCCAGCGGATCCATTTAGCAACAGGTGTAAACCTGGTAACGTTAAGTATTCTACTGAATGTGGAATACGCTTGGTTTTTGGTTCCAAGCTAGCCAGGATAGTTGTCGAGTTCGCAGCTTCGGCTCGGATCAGTGACGCTGTTTATAATGAACTTCTCACAGTTATTAGGGTGGATAACAGTAGCATTTTCGTAACCATGCCTGTACCAAGTCCGGATGTGAAAATGGGAGGGCGATTTGTCGTTGTAAACTTTATAACTTTAACGTAAATACGCGACATTAATGACATGTCGTTAAGCTTATCCAAAATTTTGATCTCATCAAGAAAACACTTTTCGAATTGTTGGAAGAATGATATTGGCGACTTGATTAGACCAAGATTTTTAACAATAGAAGGCCCGATTTTTTTTATACCATTAAAGACCGGTCGTGTCATTTTGACACGACATTGGTTTTCTTATCAAGCCAGAAGAAAATAAGCTAATTTGACCCAGATTTTTTCTTAAAACACTAAATTGATGTTCTTATTCATACAAAAAAAATAACTTTGTTGAGAACTGCCTCGGGTCCTGCTTAAAGAGTCCGATTATTACTACCAAAGAAGATTTTAAGTTAAATGGGTGGTCGAAAACCGAATTTTAGCCTATTCTATTGTTTTTTCCTGATTGGGTTTTTCTTTCTTGTTCTATTAACTTATATCAGTAAGCTTCTTTATGTTTAAACTTTGGATTGCTGCATTAAAATACTTTTTTTAAACCAAATACGCCATTTTTATCTAAAAAATACCAAAATGTGTAATAAAAAAGTAAGAAATTGTGGAAAAACTTTCAAACGTTATATATTTAGAACTATAAGACTTCAAAAGTAAAGATATTTTTGAAATCAGCTCATCAAGATCTCTTAAATCATACCCTAAAAACTGGGATCGGATCTTTACTTTTCATGGTATTCCAACAACGTGTCAAAATGACACGACCGGGCCTTTATGAATAATTATTTTACAAAGGGAAGATCAAGTTATAACTCATTGTAAGTAAAAATTTTGATTCTTTAATTAAAAATACGCATGGGAATCAGGTTTCATACCGATAGTTTTATTTTTATTAAAGTTTGAAAGGGCAAAACGTGTCAAAATGACACGCCGGGCTTTCTAGTGTTAAGGATGGCGAATGGCAGATGAAATTTTCGAAAGTAACGGCATGCTTGACAAAAAAATTGCTAGACAAATAAGGACATGTCCTTAATTTCGCGCTTTTACGTTATTTTATTTTATTCATGAACAAACGGCATAATTGTCATTAGTAAATCGAAATGAAGCACAACTTTTTCAAACTCTGCAAAAATTTCGCATCAACACCATCAATCGCCCTTCGATTTAAATTATCAACATATGTGATCTAAATAATTAGCTCAACAAAATGTCGAGTAAAACAATGGTTACATTTTCAGCTCTGGTTCAAACCAAGAAATCATAGAAGCTTTTGCTTAGAAAATTTCAATCATCATCTTATGAAAACATTCAAAAAATTGATTTAATTTTTCTTAACGGTTTACTTGATTTTCATTTTTTAAACAAGGATTAAAACTTGTCAACTAATCGTTAAAAAAGATAGTAATGGAATCATTTTGCCCAATATAACCCCAGGAATCATTCTTCAAAGCAAATTAATGACTTTTTTATCGACTTTTAACAAAGTCAATTAAATAAATTAACTACGACAGAAATAATCAGTTGACAAAAAAAATTGATTGATCATTTTTAAAATTTGATATTTTGAACCTTATTAAGACCTTAGGCCTGATTGATCAGATGTTCAAGTGTCACTATCGTAGATCATAAAAAACAATCGGTAAGGAAGGTCTTTATTCAATTTTTAAAAAAAAAATAATCAAAATTATTAAAGAAAAAAAAAGCAATTATTTTTTAGTAGACCCTTAATTTTAATTCGAAACGGATCTATGTTTCAATTTGTAATGCTACAAGGCATTAAACAAAAAGATTGCCGATAATAATTTAGAAAAACCAATAACTGATTGAAGTGCTTTAAAAATATTATCAAAATTCGGCTAATCAAAATTTTATGAATTTTGACAACAATTTACTTATGAGTGATCCATGGGGAAATAAAACACAAAAACTAATTGAAAAACCATAGAAACTGCTTTAGATTCTTATTGTAGTTGTTGAAATTACAAACAAATAAACTTGTAAAATTGATAAGTTTTTTGTATGTTTGATGATAATTTATAAGAAATCTTAAAGCTGACAGTAAATCGATTATAAGGAATTCTCTTAAGAACAAAAATTGAATTCTTATCTCACTGCTGTTTCTATTTAGTGTGACATTAATTGTGTTTGAAATTTTTTTTTATTTCTCGGTTTTCAATTGGTCAATCGCTAAAAAAATAAGAAAAAAGTAAAAATGTTTTTTTTTTTTCAAAAATAAGACCACTATTAATCGGATTAAATTTTTGTTTATCTTTTGATTAAAAAAAGAAATAAGAAATAAATTTTTAATCATGTTTTTGTAAAGTTTTTTTTTTTTTTAATAAAGCGAAAATGTCCATTTGGCGCTTTGTTTTCGAGATAAGTTTTAATGAATTTTATTTTTGTGTTGAAGGAAGATTTTTATTCTTAAACCAATTATCAACCAATTATTGATTTCTAAACACAAAAATTAAAACAACCCCTAAGCGTGCATATGCCCAACTTCCAAAAAGTAGGTTAAGTCAAACAGTTTCGAGGAACGCGTTAATTCAATTAGTAAATGTTCTCAAAATTCTAGTAAAACTAGTTTACTTTTTTATTTTTGTTTAAAAAAGAGATTTAAATAAAAAAAAAAGAAGTTTTTTAAAGAAATATTGATTTTGAAAAAGACTATTTCAATAATCACCAGAATCAAAAGCTTAATTCATCGAATTAGGGATAAGAGGTGGATTTAGCCATCAAAATTTATGAAAATCAAAATTAGACATAATACTTGACGGGTGTTCCAAAATGGTTTTCGTGATCAATGATAATCAGTGAAAAATTGTAAATTTATACCTTGGCCTTTCTGGTTTCAAAAAAATTGCCAGTTTCCCAAAATACGCTTTTTGAGGAGTAGGCTTCTTAGAAGTGTCCTCGGTAATTTTTTTTGGAAAAAAATTTTGACCCACCACAGGATAGAAAAATGCTTGGCAAGGATTAAAGCGCTATATGGATCATAAAATCATTATGTGTCGTTTGAGAGGATCTTAAAAAACATCTAAATTTGATCCTTAACATTCTAAGGTTAAGAATGGGTATTTCTGGTTTTTATTTAATAACTTTTTAATTAATTGAGCAAATATCACCAAACAGTCTTGTGAACAAGAAAATGTGACTATTACATTCGCCTATGATTGTTTATAACAGACATATGTACCAATTTATATTAAGGTACTGGTTTCTTCCAACAATTCAGGTTTTGAGTTTGGGTAGTGTATGGGTTACCCAGAAATTTTGGATTTCAGGTATGGGTCTGGGTTGGGTAACCCAAAAAATTTGGGTATGTATACCCAAAATCCAATTATTATCGAAAAAAAAACGCATATACACCTAATACCTTAGAATTAATGGGTAAATATGTCTGATAAATAGATTTTAATGAGTTCGATATTCTAAGTCCGTTGTTTACGGAAAGCTATGACTACCCAAATGGTGAATATTCGGTAGGAATAAAATTTGGAAGTAACATAAGTTATTTGACTTTACGGCAATATTTTGTTTTAACAAAGAAAAAGTATTCTGCTGGTTGATACTTTGATTCGCCTTGTCAAATTTTTTCTTTTCCTCTTCAATACAAGATATAAATTAATATTTAAATATTAATAAAGAGCATTTTTGAGATTTAAATTGACCAAAGACGCCTTTAATTGCTAAAAGTGCTAAAAGCTTAACTTACTCTAAAAGCTTAATTGGTAATTGAACAACGAAGACTTCGAAGTAAAGTAAAGTGAGGAATTTTTTAAACACAGGTCGAATAAACCTTTTACCTTTGAAATTTGAGGGTTTAAAGTTAAGTTTAAGGATTTAATATCATTAAGGACATGCTACCCTGCTCCTGAAAAAAAGGCGTGTAACGTACCATCGTATCATAAAACTTTCTAAAAAAGTTTTCTTTCAGATGAATATGAAAAGGTTTTTAGAATGAAATTTTGTTTTACGGTACAGTACGCTTTTGGATCAGGAGCAGTGCAGTATATGAATCAAATGGAGACAACGGACCCTATATACCTCGTGATAGTGCATTTCTAGTTTGAATGGCTTAGATCGTAATCCTAAAAAAAAAGAACTTTAAGAGCATTGTCTCTATCATGAGATATAATTAGACTAGACATGATGTTAACAAACAAACCGCCTTTATTCAAGCGTAAGAAAAAAAATTTATTCAAAAATTAAAGTCATAACATTCCGATGTATATTTGTTACAAAACAAATAGAGCCAGTCTGATTACTTAAAAATTGCAACAAAAAAAATAATTTTTTTTTATTATCTTTTATTAACACTTATCATAGAAAAATTGAGTAAACAGACACGAAAATTACAAATTTGATAGTCTGGGTCTAAAGAAGATACTAAACAAAAATCAACAGTGCTTTATATAATTCGAAAAATTTTGTTTATTCGAAAAAAAAATTTCTAAGATTTCTATGTTTAAATTTTCGATTAACAGAAAATAAATGGAATTTTTTTTGTATTTGTCAACGTACTAAGAATTCATGTTAAGTTATCATTTGATTGAGTAGACGAATATTTAAACAAAGAACAAAAATTAATTAAAATGTTAACTAGTTCATATTACAAACTTATTAAAACAAGCCTTTGAGACACTCAATGACAATCGCTTTGATTCCTTTTCAAGAGGGGGTTATTAATTAATTACGCCTTAGCATTAAAATGTATTTATTTTAATACTCGAATGATTTTCTTGTAAATATTTTACCGGTGTTTGTCTACCGACTGTGAGTAATTGTTAGTAACACAAAAAAAGAATGTTTACAATTTGTCATAAAAACCTAGTTATTCTCTCAGTAGGAAGCTTTTCAAAAAAATGAACATGATAAGTTTTAATTCACGGTCTCGGACCGTTTCATCTTTAAGACCTAGATTTGACAATAAAAAAAAGAAAAAGTAGAACTTTAACAAGTAAATAGAAAAATTTATTTCCTTATCATTTTATAAGGTCACATACACAAAAAAATTTCAAGTACTTTCTCTCTCTCTAGTATTTTTTTTCCCAATAAAAAAATGAATATTCATTAGATATTTAAACGAAATCTTAAAACAAAAATATAGAGATTCTCACAATGACTTCTTCAGTCGTCGTCAATTTCATAGCCACTAGCAGTTTTTTTTTTTTTAAAAATTAAATCTAATTAAAATTTTAAGTTTAAAAAAACAATAGTCTATTGTAAGGTAGTAAGTAGTAGTAGTAGTAGTTTTTTTTTTATTTGTGTGACTTTTTTTCTATTAAAAAAAAAAATTAAAAATTTAAATTTCAAGTGTTTCTTTAACAATTCTTGAAATAATAATCTTTAAAACCGATTAAATCATCATTTTCATAATAAACCAAGCAGAATAAGTCTATTTAAAAGCTTATTCGAGTGTAAAATCTCAATCATGTTTACTTATTTAATTTTTCTTTTAGCTTTCAGTTGTAAATAGAAAATTTTATTAAAATAAAAAAAAAAATGGATTTAATCTTTAAAATAACTTGTACAATTTTACTCATCAATGTTGTTACATGTAAACTTGTAAATGTTGAATTTACCAATCCAAGTCAAACGGTGTTACTATTCGAAAAAAACGATGTCCATTCAAAATATGTTATTGTAAGATCATTACCGGTCAAATGTGTTTCATCGTTTAGTCTTATCGATAACACTACTAGTGTCTATCTACGTTATCTTAAACCCGATAACTTTACATCGTGTATAATCGAGCTTAACAATGAAGTTACCTTAAACATTGTCGTCCATGACACAACAACTGTTGATTTGGTCGAAATCAATCAGATTAAACTTAATGTTGAATACATTTTTAAATTTTTTAATGACTCTGGGTACGGGTTGATCAAAAATGATATGAGTTCGAACGGAATTGTTTCTATTGTACGCATAATGTACCCTCGAAATGACACACTTGAGCTCAAAGTTACTTCCAATGGAAAATATTTTCAGATAAAAAAATTTTTAACTAATTTTTATATGATCCGTCTTGGTGATAAAACACAAGAATTGTTCGAGGAGTTTGATACAATTGACCTTGGTGTTGATGTCTTGTTAGTTCAATCGAACATTTCAATATTCACTTCGGTACTAAAATTTAAGATTGTGAACACAGATGATTTGAGAATAAAATTTCAAGATGAGACTTTGAGTCTAAATATCCCTGAGAGTGTTGAATCAAACGGTTTCTATTTGACAAAATTGAGTCCATTAATTAAAGAGAGTATGTTTATTAATCACAATAAAAGTGATCTAAGAACAATGTATATTCAAAGCTTTATTCGTTTAAAAATTCAATCGGAGAGTATTTTCGACTTAGACCCTGTTAATGGTCACTTATCGATTCGACCAGGCGTAATTTTAGACCGTGATCAAAAATCAAAAACAGAAAAATTCAAGTTTCAATTAAACATTAGTGCTGTTGATACAAAAAAGATGTTCAAATCGAATTGGATTCAAGTGATTGTAAATTTACAAGACGTTAACGATAATGAACCAAAGTACCCGAAACGAGACTATGAACTCGAAATAAACGAGAACAAACAAAACGATTTGAAAAATATTTTGATCAATAACAAAAAATATTTTATGTTTTTCAATCAAAGTGCCAGTGATATGGACCTCGGTGAGAATTCAAGTTTAGACTATGATTTGGTCAGTGTTAAACAAAATGAGACTTATTCGGGTTACAATTTATTTTTTATCGAAAAATCAAATGGTAAACTTTGGATGAGTATTGACATTTTTGATTCAAATCGTCAAGAACTCGTCAAAATTTACAATCTTAAAATTTTTGTTAAAGACAACGGAAGACCTAGTTTTAAATACACGGTCATTAATTTGAACCTCAAAGTCATTTTGAAATCGTTTGATGTCTTCAATGGTGTTGCTTTGGCAAACGAGATAACAGAGATTAAAAGTTTCTATTTCGACACTGATTTGGATTGTTTGACTCAAGTTGGTCAATTGACGATTGGAAGTCTTCCTTTAAGACTTGGGGTCTTGAATGTTAAATTAGAAAATTTTTATGAAAGATTTATTAATTTAACGTTGAATTCAGATGGATCGTTGATTTTGGTTTTGAATGAAAACTATCTCAATAATAAACCAGCATTGAAAAGTTTAAATTTTATCGAGGCTTCCATTGATTACAAAAATTTAGACTTTCAATCAAAAACAATGAGAATTTTTATCAAATTTTTGAACAAAAAAATTTTCAAATTTGACCAAGAAATTTACGAGTTTAGACTTAACGAAAACGAGAATGATGTTTTAATCGGAAATTTAACTTCAAACTGTCCGTTTACTTACGACGCTCAACTGATCGGCGAAGCTGTAAACTTAAAAGTTGTTAAGAATGTTAAAACCCTCGAATTGAGGAACACAAAACCATCTGACCGTGAAGTCACTGAAAAACTTGATTTTCAAGTCGTTACAAAGTGTAAAAAGCAAGACTCTGAGTTTTTAATGTCAACTAGAGTCCGAGTGTACTTGAACGATTTGGATGATAATCGTCCAAAATTTGTGAATCCATTTCAAAATGAATTCGTGTACAACAAAGTCATTACTTACAAAGACACCAACGAAGCCAAGGACATTTTTATCACTCGGGTCGAAGCGTTCGATTTGGACACAACCGAGGCCAAGATAAAATACTCGTTAAATCAAACAAATCTCGTCATTAGCCCCAATTGTCAAGACTTGTTTAATCTTAGACTCAATTTGAATCAAATCACAGGCGATTTAAGTGTTTCAAACATTTACACAGAGTCAAGTTTCAAATACTGTATGTTCTATTACGATATTCGGATAACGGGTTTTAATCATAACATCTCGGAAAGTATTCGATTTTTTATAAAAATTGACCTTTTTGGACCTGATACGGTCTTTTTAAAGTCGGTTCAAACAAACGACTCAATTTATAAAATCGATTTTGACTCACCTGAAGATCATTCACTCGAGTTTTTTCAAATTAAAACATGCTGGTTAAATGGTGTTGAGTCAAAAGATTTTTTAAACACGTTCCTCAATCAGAGGACATTCTTTTTCTACCCAAAAAGCGACTTGAATCAAAGTTTAACGCTCTCTAAAATTGAGTGTAAACTTTCGGGTTCTCAAGATTTGAACTCTTGGTTGATCGTCAAGTTCCAAGATGGTGATGATGAAATTTTAAACGAGGATACAATCGATTTTCAAGTCCCCAAAAGTAAAATATTGATCGAAAACAATTTTTTGGTTAACTTAAAAAATCTCAGTCGATTGCACTCACGATTTGTAGTTTACCGATTAAGTGATTCAAATGAAAAAATATGGTCTCGGGTTTTAAGCTTAAACAGTCTCTCTGGAGATTTAAGAACAAAAACCGGACTAGAAAATTTAAGACTTGTTAACTTAATAATGTTAAAAGTCGAATTGAAAATTTATGACATGAGTCTTAGTAACAAGTTGATTCAAAAACAAGAGTTGACAGTGCGTCTTAACTTGGTCGATGGAGAGTCACGTGAAGAAAATGAGACTGAGGATCTATTTCAAAAGTTCGACGGAAAATTTTTCAATGTAACAATCAAATATTTAAACGAGACTTCCGATCTAAAATTAGCTAGTTTCGGGCTTAAAAAATTGAGCGATTATTCCAAAGAAATAGAAGTTTCAATTACTAGTGTTACCGAAATAGCTTTAGAAGATTCCTCGAATGGTCAACCAAGTCAAAGTCTTTTCGGAGTCATAGAGTCACATAACGAACAATTTTTAATCTACAACTCGATTTACGAGAAACAACGCGGTGAGTTTCAAAAGTTCAAAATTTATCTTTTAAATTTAAGAGTCTGTTTGAAAAGAACAAATAATCAAGACTCGTTTATCCGTGAATGTACTGAGCCAAGTTTTTATGTAGAAATTCAATTCGATTTCAATATAAACGAGTTGATATTCTCAAGCGATTCAGTTTTTATTAATTTTTTGCTCATTGAAAATTCAGTTTATGATCAAAATTTACAGCTTATACACCCGGATTACCCTGTCTTGGACTTAAAAAATCACATCTTAGGGTCGAACATAATCGACTGGTACCATAACAACGGTTTATCTTTTAAAGAGAAACAATCCCGGTTTATATCATCAACTAATCGAACGACAAATCTAGTTCTCAATTCACGTAATGGAAGAATCTATCTCAGAGATTTTAAAAATTTAGACCCAAGTTTTGGTTTTGAGATTCGACTTGAGAACTCTGATAATTATTTATCAAGTGTAACAGTGAGTCTTCAATTTTTGAAATTGGAAACTTTTTTGGAAAAAAATATTACAATCAAAAAAAATCGAGATAATTTTTTATATCCAATATTGGACTTTGATTTGGCCAAAATTAATTACCAAGTCTTCAATCGGTTAAACAGTGACTTAAAATGCTACAATTTAGAAGCGATTAATTGTGTTCAACTTTTTAAGTTTGATAAATTGACCGGGTTTATGGTTCTTAATGAAACGTTGGCTAAACATCTACAGGTCGAAAATGTGCACATGAAGGCTAAATTTAGTCTAACGGATCAGAATTTTGTTAAATTCGATATCAAACTTAACTTTGTCTATGAGAACGACGATGTAAAACCGTTAATTGACGCAGGCTTAATAAATTACATCAACAGCACTGAATTGAGTTATAGAGTCCTGATTTTGAACAAATCAAAACTCGACAACGACACGTACTTGGACTTGGCAAGGGTCAAAAATTTAAACACTAACACCCTTGTTTTGGCATTGGATTATCGAATCAAACAAGACAAACTAAATAACTATTACATTGAATTTCCGTATGTTTATTCACTCGAACCGAATCAAATCTACTCGTTTGATTTTGTTGTTAAGTACAGAGATAATGGGTCAATTTGTGATCGGTATATGAAACAATCAATGTACGTTGTGCGGATAAGTTCAGTTAACATTTTTAGTGGTCAAAAGTTTTATTACAATTCGGCTGGTTTGAAAAATTTGAGGGTTAATTTGAACGAATTTAAAGATGTATCGATAGAAAATTCGGAGTATTTACAAAAAGTCTATTTGGTTGATAAAGTATACTCATTGGAGAAAAATTTGGTATCCTCGATTAGACTTGAAAATGAAATTATTGATTTGAATTTAACGAATAAAAATCACGGCCCGTGTATTAATATTAAAGTTTTCAAGTTTATAATTGATAAGTTATCACTTGAAGTGGTAAAAATAATCGATTATGAGATATTAATCGAGACGTTCGATTGGAATGTTAAGAAACCCTCGGTCGTTCAACTTGTTAAACAATTTTATATCGAAATAAACTTGTTGAAAAGTGTTTTGCTAAAGAGTAATTTTGAGTATTTGATTCATGATTTTAAAATGGATCAAAATATTTTGGAGTTTTCGATCAATTATGACCAAGATTTACCTTTCGAGATTGAAAGATACACTGGTAAATTGTATTATTTAACCGCAGAGGATACGACTCGATTTGACACAAATTTCGAAAAAAAATTCAAGTTCAGTATCACTGTGACTGATCTAAACGAATACTCATCTGATATCATAATCGATTTTGTTCTAACAAACGATGACCCTGTAAGCTACTTGGGCTCGAATTTGACCCAAAAAATTTTAATCGGAAAAAATGTACCTCAAGATCAACTGATCGGAAAAATTGATATAAAAAATTCAAAAAATAATTATGAAAATTTAACCGAAATTTTAAACACGTTAAGAGTCCAACCTTGGGAAATTGAGTACTCAGTGATAAGTTTCCAAGACGATTTATTCGTTGATCCAAAGACCGGGTTCATATTCTCAAATCGATTCATAAGTTTCGAAGAAGGTAAAATGTTGAGACTCAAAGTCCAAGTGAACGGTAAACTAGGAGCTAAAAACATGACTATTTTCCTCGATTTATACCTAGTCTTAACCTTTCCGTTGACAATAAAACAAACCAAAAATGTCAAATTTGAAAATAAACTCTTCAAATTCGAAGGTGACTTAACTAAACAAGAATCGTTTCAACTCAAAACAACTTTGTTAAATCAAGAAAATCAACGTTTTCGACTTGTAAATAACGGCTATTGTGAAATCGATATCATAACTGGCGTAATTCGATGTGTTCTTAATCGTGTACATAAACTTTATCTAACAGCTTTGGTTTTTAATTTTGATAATAATTTTGTAACTAGTTATGATTTAGCTAAAGTAAGAAATTCAACGAATAATTTTTAAAATTTTTTTAAAATAAATTTTTTGTAAAAGGTCGAAATTTTGTTTGTAAACAAGTCAATTTTATCAAAACCAACTGAATCCCAAGAAACAATTAACATAAAGTTTGATCTCACCTTTCCTCCTAAAATTGGTGATTTGATTCTCAATGTATACGATCTCGCAGAGACCCTGGAAATCGATTATGAAAATTGTAGACTCGTTTATGTACAAATGGATTTTGAATCGATAAGTTTGGCTACTTATTTTGAACTCAACCCTCAAAGTGGCGATCTAGTCCTAAAAAACGAGCTAATCACCAAAGCACCACTAAGACAATATTTAAAATTAGTTCATCTTTCGAATGATTCAATCCCGAGAACATTGAGGCTTATTAAACTTGAAGTCCGAATTGATTTTGAACAAAATTTCGATTGCTCGACAAAAGTTGTTTACTCAGATTTTATTCAAGGACCGGATATTCTTAAAATTGGTCAAGCAAAAAATTTTTTTCTCGAGAGTTATAAAATGAATAAATCGATCTCAAAAGATTTAGTTGTAACCGAAATAACCTCGTTTGTCAAGTCAAAAGACCGGTTAATTTTTATCGACCATGAAGACATCATGCTTAATAAAACAAGATTTACCGAGCTCAATTTGTTCGAAACAAAATTTTTTATTTCCTTGTTTGAAAATTCGGTTGAACTCGATCAAATCGAATCAAGAAAAGTATGTGATTTTAAGCTTGATTTTGAGGGTAATCACACGAATATTTTAAACTACCTCGGAATAAGTCATTTCGAAGTCGACTTGACAATCGAACAAGAAAAATTTGAGATCGGTGGTCTCGTTTTTAGTCCAAGAAAATTTATTTTACAAAAAATCGAAAAAAAATTTTATTCAAAATTCAGTCTTGTTACGACTGAAGAAAATCCGTTCAAGTTAAATCCATCAACTGGCGATCTCTACTTAAACTCGTTCTCAAACAACCAAGTTTACAAGTTAACTTTACAAATGGAGTCTTCTGTCAAGTTCATTTTGAGGGTTAAAACAGTCTCTAGACAACGAAACAATGTCCTTTCAAAAGATATTTGTTTTACTAATTCAAGTCGTTTTAAAGAGTCTCGTTTAGAGTTGATTAGATTCGATCAGACTGTTTACGATTTGAAATTAAGCTTGGACGATTTTACTCGTAATAGACCGGTCTTAAAATTAATGACTCTATCACCTGAACCCGTCAAGTACAAATTCTTAAACTCAAACAAAGGTTTAACCAAGTTTTTTGCATCGTTGTTAAAACTAAACGAGGTTAATGGTAACATTGAGTTAGACGTAAACGATTATAACAAATATTTGGAATTTTGTGAGCGTAAAATTTCAAACAGTGTGAATATTTTGTTAAATATTGGAGCCGAAAGTGTTGATAACCCAAATTTTTATGGAAGATCATTGATTAAAGTTTTGCCAAATTGTGAAACAAGCATCATAAATACAAAGTTTATTGAATCGTTTTATTTGGTCAAAATTTCGAATTACACTCGAATTGGTAGCTTTTTGACGAATGTAACAGTAAATCAGAAGAATTTCAACACGGTGTATTCAGTATGCTCAAATGGTCTAGTGGTTAACATCAATCCTGTAACTGGAGAAGTCTACTTGGCTAAAAAGTTTGATTCTAAAAGACTTGTAATCAATATTTGTGCTTTTGTAAGCAACAAAATGATCATTAAACCGATCAAAATAGAGACAAAGCTGGTTTTATTAGTCGAAAATTTTGAAATTGAAAACTCGTCTTTGAGCATTGGTGATAAACAATTGGATAGAGACTTAATTTTGGACCTTACAATTGATGAACCGAGTGACAAACAATTGAAACTGTTTCATCTCGACTCAAGCGGGAAAACTTTAACGACTTCAAGCGTCGGGTTATTTAACTTAAACTCATCGACAGGTTGGTTAATGGTAAACCCTAAACTCTTGAAAGCAGAGAATAAAAATCATCAAGTCAGAATTCAATCGGTTAAATTTGATTTGAGATTTTACAAGAAAAAATCGACTGTCAATCTTTACGTGAGTAACACTTGTAAACCGGGGACTAAGCTTTTAGACTTGAGGAATAAGTTTAGCCATGTCTACCAGTATTTAAAACTCAAGGCTCACATTGAACACTTTTTGTTTTACAACTCAAGCGATGGTTCGATTTATTTTGAGCAATTTCCATCAATAATTGATTCTGAATTTATTTTTTATCTAAAATTCGGATCACTTGAAAGTGATTTCTATCTCCTTAAGCTTCTAATCAAAGTCATCGATATTCAATTAGATGTAACTCATAAGATCGATTACGAAACCTCAATTGATCTACCCAAGTTTACCCGAAGTTATTTAAAGTACACTAGAAAATTTTACGAGAAACAACGATTCGTTCAAATTGGACCATCAAGATATTCTCAACTAAAAACTCAAAAGTGTCTTAACGACGAGAGTTTGGTCAATGATGTTTTCAGAGTAGACAACCTCGGTCAACTTTTTATCGATAACAACCAAATTTTAAACTACGAGTGTAGTTTTTATGAGATTAAATTAACAAACGATTCGACTGTTTACCTCAGTTTAGAGAATTTCAGCGAAATAAAATTTTCGAATTTGACTTCAAATTTTCACCAAATTTATTCGACTATTCTTCGAACTGATCATTTAGAGCGTTTATTTTACTCATTAAACTTATACGAACTGATCAATTATAACAATGAATTGGACAATGAATTGGACAAAAAGTTGTTCATAGTCTCGGACAATCGAATCATCAAAGAATTCCATTTGAACTCGGACAACGGAATTTTGAGTATCAACTTAAACGGGAATATTTCAAATGGGACTTTTTTGGTCGACTTTGATCTCGTTTTTTATTCGAGAGAAATATTTGTCAAAAAAATTAACCTCAAAATTTATGTTATTAACGGTCATGCCACAGGTGGTGAAGTTTTTTTTTCAAAAAATTTTGTTCATGTTGACCTCAAAGAGAATAATTTGAATCTTAAAGAGTTTTTAATTGACCCAATTTCGGGTCTAAAAATTAAAAGTCTCAGAGGGTCAAATCTTAGACTCACATCGGATGATCACGAGCCTTTTGAGCTAAATTCAATGAATGGACAGTTGACTTTGAAAACAAATGTAAATCAAGAATTTAAACGAATCATAAAAATCCAAGCGTGTGAAAAACTAAACGCGATATGTCAGTCAATTTGGGTATCGATTAATTTTACTCCCACTCGATCATTTGATGATTTAAAAACGTTCTTCAAAAATTCAAAATCTAAAATTCAAATCGATCTAAACTTTAAAAATTTAAATAAATTTTTAACAAAGTTACACAATTTTGGAGTTGATTCTAAAAAATTCAGCAATTTTAAAACAGATTCTGATTTGGTTAGAATCGATTCGAACACTGGTCTTGTTTATTTGAACACACAAGACGATTTTGGGTTAAAAAATGAAAAATTTTATTTTTTAATTTTTAATAACAATTCGGTATTTGCCGAGTTTAGTGTCAATTTTGTGCCAAAGAGTCTTGAACAAGGTCTAAAAAATGATTTAGAAATTGAAGTTATGAGCGACGAGAAAACAAAAATAGTTCATTTGGGAAATTTGGCGATGAATTCACGATTCAAATGTGAATCATGGTCGTACACAAAAAATATCAGACTCGATGAAAAATGTAATTTGCAATTTTTATCAACTGGGTCGAATGAATTCAAAAATTTTCAAGTCCGAGTGTACGATTCAAGTCACCATTACCGGTCTTTTTTTTATAACGTAAAGTTGAATCAAAAAAATTTTAAAATCGAAGGTCAAAAATTTTTGGTCGAATTTAAGCAATTACAAGATTCAAGTGAAGAAATGAAAGCCAAGTTTTATCAATTTTTAAAATCAAAATTTGATCTGACTTTTTTGGATAGTCGAGAATTTGAATCCGATAACGAACGTGTTCAAGTTTATCTCTTAAGTTCGAGTGATCGTTTAGAAAACTTGAGACAGTACTCAAAGCTTTTGGAGAAGAATTATTCGATCAAACTCCTTAACGTTTACGGTCAAAATTCACCTTATGAGATCATAAAATCTAATTCAGATGAGTCTAAACAATTGATTCAAACTCGTAGCTTAATTGTTAACGTCCCAGACAGTTATGAAATTTATTTAGACGATGACTCGAAATTTTCGAATCCGATTTTATTTACAAAGTTAAGCTTAATAAGTTTTCAAAATTTCAACGTCAACGACGTATTTAGCTTGGCGATTAAATTCAAAGTTTTAAATGAATTTAGCAATCAGTTCGTGTTCAGCACAAATTTTGACTCAAAACGATTTTTAAGTTGTGAAATCGAAGACGGAAGCTTGTCAATTTTACACAACTTGGGAGAGTCTAATGAAAAAATCTTGCTAGAGAGCAAAATCGAAGCGTTTCAATGGCACCAATTGGAAATTATTTTAGACCAAAATTTTTTCATTATCCTAAAAAGTTGGGATTCAGATCAAAAATTGTTTCAAGAAGTCGACTCTTATAAAAAAAGTAACGTTCAATTGGTAGAAAATGTTATCGAGAACTTGTACATTGGAAGCATACCGATAAATGAAACAAATTTTCAATTTTTAAAAAAATATTATTCTGATGAAATTGAGATATCGAGTTTCAAAATCAATAGTCAAGAACTTTTAACGAATCGATCGTTCATTGAAAATAAGTTACAGTCCAAAAATACCAAGTTGTATTCTTTGAAATCAAACTATCAACGTTACTTAGACAACGAGATTGTTTTATTCGAGAATCGTATAACAGACTCAAACTCGTTTTTCAAGGGTTTTAATTTGACAGTTTATTTTCAAGTCTCAAACTCAACTGAAACCAAAGAACTGTGTTTGTTCAAGTCAAAAAATTCTGAAGTAGTTCTTAACCAGAAAAAGATTGAGTTCTACACAGATAACACACTGGTGGGTTGGATATCAAATCAAGCTCGAGTCGTTTCGAATCGACTTGAAATATTTATGCGACCAGGTTTGGTAAAACTAAGCTTTAACGAAGCAGTTAAAGAGTTTAGTTTTATAAATGGTTTGAATGTTCAAAATTTTGAGCTCTTCACAAGTGATCTCGAATTTACGTCCGAAATCACTTACGAACAAATTTTAATAAATGGCGGAAAAATTCTTAAATTTTACAATTCGAACGATGTGAAACAAAATGAGAGTATGGTTAAGACAGTTAGACAGCCTAAAATTGTGAACAATATGACAGAGTTTAAAATTAATACCCCAGATCCTGAATTCAAACCAAGTGTATTTTTAATAACAATCAGTGGGTCAATATTGTTTGGACTCATAGCCGTCGTGTCCATAATTTTAATAATTTATACCCGAAAGAGGGGAACAAGTAATGGACCAACGAGCTCCGATTTTATAAACTCAAAATTCAATTCGAGGAACCCGTTGGAAATATCAGTTAATTCAAGTGCCCAAAATTCTCCAATCTCAAGTTCTTCGTCGATTTCGGACTTTACTCAAAGTCATAGCACAGGAATACAGACTTTACAATCCGTAATGAATAGCTCAAATGCGAGAGATGCTCAAAATTGTTCGACTTTAAAATTCGATCGCAACCAACAAAATTATTTTGAATACGATTCAAAATTAACAGGAGACTCGAAATGTTCAGTACAATTTTTTGAATCAATTTTAAACAGCAAAAACACAAAATCAAGTCAACTTGAACCGTCTAGTACAATTTTAAATCCCAATGATTTAGAACAACTTAAAAGTTGTTTAAATTGGACACCCGATTTTTATCAATACTCAAGTGTTTTGAGTGAATTTGAAAAATTTTCCAATGATAATCATAAATGCTCAAATGTAGTAAAAAATAAATTTGTAACGAACAGTATTATATGTAGTGATGAGACTAGCAATAGCGATGATAATATTTTAGGTTCTTTAAATTTGTATGAAGAATATGATAAGCAAACTTTTGTTTAAAATTATATTTTTTAAGTTTTGTTTAGATTTTTTAGTATTTTTTTTTTATTAAAAATTTGTAAATTTTTTATTTGAATAAAATTTTTAAAATTTTAATCGTTTTTCTTTAAAAATTTATATAAGAATCCTTTAATTTGGCTTCGAACTCAAGTTCACAAAAATTGAACTTTAAGTTTAAAATATAATTCTGATCAATTATCATAAAGGCCTTAATTTGATAAGGAATCCAGTGTTCACAAAAAGGGTTTATTTTTGTTAGAATTTGTTGATCAAAAATATTTAGTGATGTTGGTTAACCAAGCTTTGGTTAGCCAGGTTAGCCAATTTTGGTTAACCATGTCTGGTTAGCCAAAAAATCCAATTTTTGGTTAACCAAGATTTGGTCGACCTAAATTCTTGTTAACCAAAAACTGGTCGACCAAGTTTTGGTTAACCTATTTTTGTTTAACCTGGTTTTGGTTGACCAGATTTGGTTAACCGGCTAACCAAGCTTAACCAGCATCACTAAAAATATTCTCAGTTATTTTCAGGACAAGATATCCTGATTAAAAAAAATGCTGATAATTTTGAAATTCATGCATTCCACAAACGTGATTTTGACCATGTATTCTGGAATACGTATATGTATTTTTGATGTATTTCATGTATTCTTTTTAGGACAAAAATACACTTATTAAAATTTTGTATTCGAGAATACATTTAGAATACAGTCAAACCTTGTTAATCCGAAGTGGGATAATCCGAAAATCTCTTTTATCTGAAAATCTAATAAATTTTCTGAATATTTAATGCAAAATCAGTGGATTCGTATCTCTTTAATCCGAATTTTCGGCAATCCGAATAAAATTTTCTTAAGTTTTTCTGTTCGGATTAACGAGGGTTGACTGTACTCTAAAAATGCCAAATACTCCAGGAATACATCGAAAATTTTTGAAGAATACATGGATTATTTTAACAGAATACTCAAAAGAAAACTTGTCAAATACTAGGGGACTTTTTAAAAAACATCAACAAGTATTCTAGAATACTTATACTGCACTTGTACAGAACTTTCACCTTTTGTGGAGCGAACCGTAGCCATAGCCTTTGCTAACTGTACCTGCCGTATAAATGCATCCTCACCATACCGCAGCGTAACCTTAGCGCACCGTACCGTACCGTACCGTGCAGATAGATACCCTTGTCGTATCCAATGTACCATCGTAACGCTTTTTGGGATTTTTAGATTTTAAATTTTTTTAAATTTTGGAATTTTGTTCAAATTCGGATTACGATAGGTACGGAAGCGTACAGTGACTACGGTATGTACGATAGCTCCGTTTTTTTGGTACGCTTCGCTCCGCTGCGACTACCTAAATGGTGAATATTCGGTACCAGTGCAGTAAGTATTTTTGGCAAATACATAATTTTACTAATGTGTATTTTTGTCCTTCAAACCTACGTTTCTTAATACATAAATTCCGTTATTGTTATTAAGATTTTGGACAAATTTTAACAATCCGAATCATCTTCCAATTTGTGTTGTCCAATAAAAAAATTAAAAGCTAAATTAGATTAACCAAATTGTTAATAGATGAAAATACGATGTAAGATCTTGAGTTTCGATTCGAGTCTATCTTTTTAAAATGTGAGTCAAAGATCAAGAAAAAAGTAAGAACGTAAAAAATATTTTTTCCCCAAATGAATCAAACGAGCAAATGAATAAAACGTCGAGAACAAGACTAAACATTTCATATGACAAAATAAATTTTCAATAATAGAGTTTTTTGAAATCAAAAGAAAACAACTTAATTCAAAAATTCTTCATCAAATCTATTCTGAAAAATGAGCAAACTTAAATTATTTTGAAAAACACAATATTAGAATAAATTGAGAGAGGATGACTCTAATTTTAGCTTTGATCAAAAGAAACTTTTTTTTTATTAAGACCACACCATTGTTTGAATAATTACATAAGAAAAATTAAGTTTCTTTCTTAACACTGTTAAAAAAAATGCATCACGAGTCAAAAAACGGATTAAGTTTTTGTTTTGAATTGCTATTGAAAGTGATTCGACAACACATTTGATTGAACATTCGAGATTTTCTCTAAACAGTGTTCTCATTACTTCCATTCATATAAATAAGTCTTGAGACTTGAAACATAAAGTTGTAAATCAACAAAATTCGAATTCGCAAAGCATCAAAGAGTCATCCAAAAATCAAAAAAAAAATGTTCAAAGTTTCAATTTTGTTAGTGATTTGCACATTGTTCGTAAGCCAATCAGATGCTTGGTTAGGTAATAGAAACTGGGTCCATTGGCTTACACGATCAGTTTGGAGAAGCGGTGTAAATGAATTAGGCCTCAATAGATCCGAATGTGTATTCTTCCGCAACGAAGGTTATTTGGGATGTGCTGGTGTCGATCGTTCAGTAGTTGAATGTCCTGGTGTATTGAACATGACCGGTTTAGATCAAGACATGTTTGGTTCATTTGTTGTTGGTGTTGATTCATTAGAATCAGTTAACAGTGTAACCAGATTTCATTTGTATCCAAACTTAGTTGATTATCCACACCATATGGTCTCAAAACTTGGTTTAAGAGGTGTTCCAGTCGAATTTTGTTTACATGACTCAGTTGATTTGCCAGTATTTGGTGTACGCGTCACCAATTCAACATGCTTTGCCAATTTATTAACTGCTTTAAGAGGATGGAACACAAA
The DNA here is from genome assembly GCA_022207745.1 of Brachionus rubens. Lineage (NCBI taxonomy): Eukaryota > Metazoa > Rotifera > Eurotatoria > Ploima > Brachionidae > Brachionus > Brachionus rubens. The sequence continues at coordinate 2,281,557 of JAJVHD010000009.1, read as the reverse complement.
CGAAGTTTTTACAGTAAGCAGCTTCGAAGTTGTCAAGCCAACAGCTGTTAGATTATCAGAATTGTTCGTCGTTTAAATTTGTAAAATTGTTATTATCTTTTTTTTTTACACAAGGGTTTTTATATGAATGTATTTGATTAATCAAATTTTCTAAATTCATAAGTTAATTGTAATAAAATTAATGCAAATTTAAAATTTTTTGCCTCCTCATTAAACCACTGTTCGATGGATTTCTAAGTAATCATTGTTCAGACATACATTCAAAAGACTCAAGATGATCAAACGAAATTAACTTCTAAAAACCTGTCTCTTTCCCTGTCAAGGATCATTTGCTCAAAGACAATGTCTTCTTATTAAAGTCTCAAGATTCGAATTTCATTCGAAAACAAGGCTTTCGCTACCATCCAGAGGGGACATCGAGAACAATTTTTGTCTGGGTCTGTTTAGGGACAGCGTAATTGACACAGTTGACGACCATAAATAAAAAGTTATCTATAACTTGGGCTGCACACCGAATGATGAAGCACCGAATTCCAATTACCGTATTTCCTTGCTCATAAGTGCCCCCAAAATCGACACTTTGATCGAAAAAATAATGATGATGCGAATAGATTTTTGGGTTCATTTGGATTATTTCTGATAGAACTCAATGCGCTTTATCTGAAGATCACAAAAGTGAAAATGACTGAATGTTCGTTTGTCTAGAAAAAGGGGGCCACCCAAAGGTTCGGTAGAAGTGTAGTATCAAAAGGATTTTGATACTCATTTATTGACAAAAGGATCCTCATTGTTGATAGGTCCAAATGTTAAAATTAAAGACAGAGACATCCGACTAAGACAGATGAAAAAGTAGTTTATTTAATCAAAATAAGGTGACGACGAAAATTTTTAATAATGAATTTTTATTGAAAACAAATTTTTTTTAATGCAAAAAATTTCTTAAAAAAATATTAAAACAGAAAAAAAAATTTCCATGATGGAATGATATTCGGAATAACCCGAAATTTGAGTCGTATTTGGTTATGTTTTTGTATTGTTGATTAATCGTCTTTTTAATTTGAGCCCATTGGCTTGACTTCAAAAAATTGCCTGATTAAACTTTGTTTTTGATTTTTGATCCGGTTATTATTTATTTCATTTTTAAATGGCTCAGTATTACAATAAATGTCATTACAATTCATTACAATTTCTTGTGAAGTCCTAGATGAAGTTAATTTTATTTGTTCGATTGGTTGATGAATTTGATCTGTCGTGTGTCCATCCGAAAAGCTAGGCGATTCTATTGAAACACCTTCTACCAACTGGTAATCCGCTGATAAACCCTCTCCACGGGCTCTGCAAAAACGTATGTTGTTTCTTGAACAAAATTTTTGAACATATCCAATTGAAGCTTTGAACGGCTTTGGATTCGGTACGTCAGCATTAAAAGAATCATAAAACTCTTTGGCTTTAATCGACAAAATCTGTTGAGTTATTACTTTGTTCTGAGTTTTCTCTTGATAAAACCACGTTTTTAATGCTTGATCAACCTCTGGAAAGTCTGATATCTTGAACACTTTCCTCATTGGACTGATCGGATTTTCTTGCCGGAATTTTTTAAGGTCATCTTTCTTGGCACCGAGGGAGTAAACTGTGGACAGTGATATACCATAATCGGTGGCCAATTTTTCATGACTATAACCCTGATCGATTTTTTTAATTATCTCCTCCTTTTGAACAAAATTCAAGACATTGCGTTTTCTTGTTGGTGTACTAGGAGTCGTATCTGATTTTTTAGCATCTTTTCTTAATCTTTTAATGTTGTACATTTTTGATGCATTTTGATCAAAAAATTTTCTATTTATACATCATTCAGATCTCACTCCATTCAAAACGATAACAATTTAAACAAGGAAATTTAGAATAAGATAATTAAACAGAGTCGCTCCACACGAGAAATTCAAGTCCTCTAATCAGATCAATTAACACACTTGTTTAAAATTTTGATTTTCAATAATTATTAGACAGTAGATTTTTTTTTAGAAAATTCTAATTTTTGGTCATTCTTTTTCTAGTAACGCTTATCGTAACCACAGTACAAGGACTTGAAAGTGTAGGTAAAAATTTTAAAACCAATGTATTGTTTATTAGTTAATGTTTTACAAATTAAATTAAAACTATCATTTTAAAAACATTCAAAATAAATTAGAAACTCATAGATTTACTATGAATCGAATTGTAAAAGCCTAAAACGAAAAAAACTCAAGTCCAAATAAAAATTTAAATTTCTATAATCTTGGAACAACATAATTGTAAACAAATGAAGGCAATGGAGAACCTGTTGGAATGCCTGGGAATGGACCAGAGCTACCAGCAATATCAACATGACTAAATGGAATCTTCTTGTCCGATTGATTACCATGCTAAGAAAATTAAAATAGTACAAACGAAAATTTAAAATTTTTTTTTTATTTTTTATTACTTGTTCAAGTCCACTGGCCATAATTAAGAAAGCAGCAGGGAATTGATGTCCTCTTGGGTCCATTGTTGATGGGTTATTAGTGGCTTGTAAAATATCTTCATATTCACTTTTACCAGCAATAGCTTGAAAATCTTCGCGTTTGATCGATGAAATCTCGTAAGGATCAGCAATCAAGTCTCCACTAGCATGTAAATTTCGATCAATTTTTAAAGTCCTCGCTGGACCGTTTGATAACACAGCCTATCAATGCAAAAATTTAAATAAACATTAAAACCAATTTTAGAAAGACTTAATTACAGTGTAATTTGGACCATAGGCTCTAATGACATGTCCAGTCAAAGTAGCAATTGTAAATAATTGCGGATTAACTTCATTTAAAGCTCTTTCTTTAGCTTCACACAATAAATCGACCATTACCATTCTGCCTTCAGCATCTGTGTTACCTACTCTGATTCTCTTTTTAGAACGAGCAGTGATTATTTCATCAGACACATAACATTCTACATAAAAATAAATTAAAATCTATATTATTAAATTATAATTTTTGTTTGTTTACCCTCTCCAATACTGTTTCTTGCCATGCACAAGCTACCTAAAACTTTAAGTCCTTTTGGATTCAACAAGGATAAAGTTTTGAAAAAACCGGCTACAAAAGCAGCGCCACATTTGTCTCTGTGCATACCAGACATGTGACCACCGGCTTTAACATCAGCGCCACCAGTATCATAAGTAATACCTTTTCCGACCAGGAAAAGAGTGGTGTCTATGTTACCATCAGGATTATATTCGAGTTTAATAACTCTGCCAGCATGCCTTGGGGTGCCTTGTAATAAAAAAATTACAAAAAATGCTTTTGACTATTGTAAACTTACTATTAGCAGCGCGATTAACAGCAGCAAAGCATGGATACTCTTTCTCGAATGTTTCCTGTCCTTCGATGACATTAACTTTAATATCTGTGGATGCAAATATTTGGTTAACATAAGCAGCGACGTTAGGGGCTGACATTCTTTCTGGATCCGAACCACCAATATCTCTAGTTACGATTCTGCCTAATTCAATTGCATTGACTACGTTTAAAATTTTTTTGGCTTCATTTGTGTCCTCACTCCAAAAACCCAATTGTTCGATTTTTAATAGCCCATGACCTCTACCGGCTTCTCTTAACTCAAGAGGCTAATTTCAAAAACAAAAAAAATTAAGCTTCAACTTAAATTTTGCAAAAAATTTTTTTTTTACATTGTAAGCGGCCTCTAAAGCAGCTAATAAAGCAACTTGATCTGATAGATCGAAGACATATTTTGATGCATTTATCAAAAGTGGACGTTTGCTTCCAGCTTTAATGGCTCTTTTATGAATAAAAAAAGTTGTGAGTCTAATTTTGATTGATCTCTGTTTTAAATAAATACCTTTGCATGGCAGCTTTAGCAGCATCAGCAACTCTTCTTGAGTCGTCTTGATCTCTGTCAACTGGTCCTGTTGGTGAATAGATCTAAAAAATATTCAATTATTGACTCAGTCAAATGAAAGAGGTTTAAAAAAAGTTCACTTACGACTCTTTTTTTATTCAAAACAGTCAGAGTGACTTCACTTTCAAAATTGGAATTCAACTTTAATAAAAAAAGTTTGAACAAAAATTTTAGCTCAGGTAATAGACAAGGCTACATACATCTTTTAAAGTTGAAAGTTCGCTAAAGTGATCACTCAAATCTTTTTTAATGAGTACATTTTCAGTCAAACGAGTGGCTATGATCAAGTAAGCATCAAAAGCCTCATCTAGTGCATTTGATGACACCGTCAAAGGTAATTTTTGGCTTAAGAATATCGAAAAATAAATAAACGAGAACACGTTCGAATTGAAATTAAAAAAAAAAAAACACTTACAAATTTTCCATCTTAAATTTTTAAAGAAAGAAAAAAAATGAAACAAAAAATAAATCTGAATTTAAATAAAAACGCTTAGAAAGCGCGTGATAGAGAGAGCATCATCATTTTAAATAAAAAAATAATAATTAATTATCGTCTAAAGAACTTAAATTTAGTGTATAGTAAAGTAAATGTCATCTGATCAAGCTTTTGTTTTCTTTTGAAATCGAAAAAATGAACAAAATTAAAATTTATTTAAAAAAATTTTTTTTGATATGTTTGCCAAGGTTTTCACTTAACATATTTGGCCTAGATAGAAGCATAGATTTCCTTATACTAATCTTGTCGACATTTTTTGATAAAACTATGAACGCTTGAGGTTATAAATTTTTATAAAAGTTTTTTGTTTAGACATTCATAAGCTTGTTGACAAGCTAAAAATCGGTCAGTATATGTAGAATTTTCGAGTGTTAGCATTTAGAGATTGAAAAGCTTTACAGTATTTAAAAATATAAATCATTTAAAATAAAAATTATAAACTGGGAACTATTGATTCCAAGTGTCTAAAAATGTCATCCAGCTTTTCAATTCTTTTTTTCTTCAAATTTTTTTATCAAACGATTTGCGAGGTTATAAAAAAAAACGTGTAACTTACAAATCAGAAAAAAACATCCTAATGTTATTAGTTAGTTTAAGCTGCGGTTTAGACAAAGTCTATACCAACGCATTTTATCCATTTTAAGGCTTTGGCAGTAATTGCTCCGTGATATTCCAACACTTTTTCGTCAATGAAACCCTTGGAAATATTTGTCGAAGTCGCTGACACTGCATTTTCAGATAAACAATTCCAAACTGAAGTACAGTTCTGGTCATTCACGAATTAAATCGGCGAACGTTCGCAAGATGGGGTTTAATGGGGAAAGCTCATTCTTGAATCTTGATTCTTGAAATTTAGTCTTCTTTTCGATTCGGCGAAATAATATGAAAGTTAATGAAGGTCCAAGAACGAGCTTTCACCATTAAAATCGTTTCTGCAAACGTTCATTCATTTTATTCGTGAATGACCTGAACTGTAACTCGATTTGAGAGAAAATGATATGACCCTTTTTTATTGATCTCACGTACTAATCGTTTATTGTGCTTTCTTCTCGGATTGTTTTAACTTAATTAATACCATTGATCAAATTTATTTTTTCAAGACCATTAACTATTTTGTACATTTGTATCAGATCACCTCTTAGACGTTTGTCTTCTAAGCCAATCAATTTGAGTTCATGAAGACGTAGCTCGTTACAGTTCCGTCCTTATCGACTTGCTCTAAAATTTATGTGTGTGGACACCACGTACCGCGTATTCTAAATGTGGTCTGTTTACAACCTTTGCAGCTGCAAGAGAATATTGATCCATTTCTTCCAATAAATCTTCCGTCAATAGGCTAGATTGTTTCACGTGACTTTCTCGGAATAAAACCGTGCTGTTTCTTATTCGTAATTCACATATAAATTAATTGAACTCATTAAAAATTGACTCAAAAGTTACAATATTGTAAATTTTGGTCAAAAAATGAAAAATCGAATTTTGAGACTTTCAATGAAAAATCTAAAAAAAAATTTTTTTTGAAAAATCGATTTCTTACCAATTTTTACCAAAAATTACGTAAAATAAGGTTAATTTTCGACATTTTACTTGTTTTCTAGAATCAGACATTCCAACGTAATTTATCGTCAATTTCGGTGATTTAACGTAATTTTACGAAAAATGCAGTGAATTCATGGTACTGTAGCAGAACTGTACCTTTGAGTTCCTACGTTTGTACCATAATTTGTTTTTTAAAAAGCTTAAATTTTCAAGGTATTTGCTTAACCACTTTGGCTTGATTCATTGCCGTTTTCTCGGTAAAAATTCGTTGCATATGTAAATAATTGTACTCATAAACAAAAAAATTTTACATCTCCTTTACCGTTTTATCTGGAAAAGTTGAAAGCCAGTCTCGTTTTGATACTTCCTGGTTTATTTTCAAATAGCCCGCTTTAAAGAAATTAACATTTTCCGAACAGAAAAGATTCTTTATATTTCTTAATCTTACTCTAAAACACCTATCAAGAACTAGATAACCTTGATTGACATTGCTCAAAGGGTGGGCATTAATTTTGTTTTAGATCTAGTCCCATTCCTAGACTCAGACTCTGTTTCTAAGGACTTTTTCTAAGTTTTCAACTCGGCTGACTAATTCTGTATTGCTATTACTTGCTATACTGTTGCGACCAGTTTCGATTAAGTTTACAAGTTCCAAAATCAGCAACGAAGTCGTTCCTGAATTCTCCGAAATCCTGCTCGCTCGATCTCGGAGATATTCTTATCAGATGAAAAACGTTTTTTAAAGATTAAATTTAAGCGTCAATTAAAAAATTTATTAACCAATATGACATGGAAACAGAATATTTTTTTTTATTTTATACTGTTGTTGTCATTCACGTGTTCCTCTTGTGAACTTCCATGAACTAATGATTTGGTAAAGCTATCATTGACTTATGGGTATCAACTGAAGGCTAAAAAGCTCGGTATAAATCGTTTGACGCATAAAAAAAAAAAACTTTTATAGAATAAAGAAATTACTTTTATAGAATAAAGGAAATTTTTTTAAAAAACTCAAAAATTTTACAATATATCAATTGGGAATTTAATCAGAAAATTAAAATATGACCTCTTCTAGGTTTACACTCGTTTTCATAACCTACTCATTAAGCTATTTCACTTTAGAAGCATTCGCCAATCTTGCTTTCCAAGAAAGGTAAAATGTAAATTTCTTTTTTTATTTGGATGAATATTGGAAAGCTTTTGTGTGTTCAATGGATGAGTAAAAGCTCCCTTTACAGCTTTCCGGAAGAAAAAAAAATAGGCCAACATTGAAAACTTTTTTTTTATTCTTTAAAAAATAAAAGTTTATTTTATACTCGATTTTTCTTATGCTATAAACGAAATTTTTATGCGTCTAAAGATGCCCTCCAAAAAGCTCTAGTTAAAGCTCGTAAAACTAGTTTTCACTTGATACCCATAAAACAATGATGGCCTTTCCGAATCATTAGTTCATGGAAGTTCACAAGAGGAACACTTGAATGACCACAACAGTAGATCAAAAGGTCTCCTGGAAATTGATGTTAAATCAATTTAATGTTAAAATATTATTCTTAAATAAATTGATCTCAAAATATTTTATTGTTAAAAAAAAGATCAGAAATTGATTTCATAATAAAGTAATGTTATTTCTAAAATTAAATTTTTAATTTTTAATTATTAATTAATGTTAAGGAAATTAATGTCAATTAAAAAAAAACAAAATACAAAACAATTAATTAGTATGATTGGATTTTACCAAAACGGTTCAAATAATCGAGGCACTATCTTCGTTTGATACTATTTTTCAGATTCGTTTAAGTCAGACACAATAAAAAAACTTCTATTTTTTTAGTCAAATTAATACTAATAAGTGTACCGTGTAATTTTTTTTAAATATAATGATTGGTGAAGTATTGAGTTAGATTTCTAATACCTTATTTTAAAGATAAGGCTGAATCAGTTAGAATGAGGTGTTTTCCGACTGTAAAGTGGAAAAATGTTTTTGTAGAAACCTTATGTTAAAGGTCAAATTTTCTAGGTACAAATAGAGAGGGTGAACGGTACCTTATAAATTGACACCTTGCTAACATAAAATGTTTGACTTCAGCGGAGTTTCTGTTATAGGTCGTAATCAATTCCAAGTTGAATTATTCATCCTCTTTGGGCGTCTCGCTTGGTTTCCGACCCAATTTTAATAAATAAAAATAACATCACTTTTTTTGAGATCTTTTTCTTAAAATTTTTTTTTACATTATTTTCCTTAAAAAGGTTTTATCATTAATTTCCCTAAATAATTTTTAACATTAGTTTCGTTATTCTTATTTTAACATCAATTTCATAAACATTATTTTCATAACATCTAAATAATTTAACATCAATTTACAGTAAATCGATCAAAAATCAAACGAATTAATTTTTTCGATTAGTAAATTTTTTAATTTAAACCCCGGTCTAATCAATCATTTTCTTTCGTAAAATCAGGAGTAAATTTATTTTAGAAGCCCATGAGGTAATTTGCAAGGTTACGTTACATCAACAAATTTCAACAACATCACATCAAAATAAGATTGACTTGGTTCAAAATCCAAGACAATTAAGCATTTTTGGTCGATGTTGCATTTTTGACTGTTAATGCAAGTTCAAGGTTAATCAACAGGCCTGTGTCCTCGTCTAGAATAAAAACTGATTAACTCTTCATTTATTTAATAAAGATAAAATTTTTTAAAAAAATAAAAAATAATTTTCAAAATTCAAATTAAATTTATCAAAAATTTTTAAAGAATGTTGCATTTTTAACTATTAATGCAGCATTAAAAAGCAAATATTTACGTATTGTAATTTAATCAGATACCAATTCAATACGATATTTTCGTACCTTGGCACAAAATTTCAGATTATTTTCAAAACTCATTCTAAGTAAACAATTAATCTTGATTAAATTAAATTTTAATAAATTAATTATTGATATTATTTATATAAAGTTTTTTTTTGGAATTTGATCAAAAATTTCCATCAAATAAGATTTTTAATCATACCCATACTAAATCAAAAAAGGAACTATAGAAAAAAAATGTTTTCTAAATTATTGATCTTTGGCTTAATTATTTTTTACTTTATTTCATGTAAAGCTTATAATTTAATTACAGGCTCGTATGATTATCGTATAAAAGTTTGGAATGGAAGTTCATCTTGTTCTCTAAGCTTAAGTGGAGGAAAGGAGATTGTATCGATTGATGCCGACTATGAAAGAAGAATACTTGTTGCTGGCACATTAAATAAAGTTCTTTTTTGGAATTTTGTAAAAAATGAGGAAATACTTTCGACTACGGAAAGTGATCAAGTATATTCAGTTTTGTTAGTTAATAGCACTCATTTTATTTCAGGTTACTCTGGAAAACTAATCATCTGGAGTATTCCAAGTGTTACAGAGTTAAAAACAATTACAAATAGTAGCTTTGGAGAGATAACAAGTATGAAATATCTAGAATTAGAGAAGCGAGTTCTGTTGGGTAGTGTGTCAGGTTCATGGGGGGTTTTTATTTTATCAACGGATACATTTCAAATCGTTGGAAGAACATCATATAGTGGAATCATAGTTCGTACGATTGATACTTTGAACAAAAATTTCATTGTTTTTCAATGTGCTAACTTGGATATTTGTTTGTTTAGTTTGGGCTCTAGTGGAAATTCATTAATCAAAAGAACTGAAAAAGGTTACTTTGACATTGAAATATTTAGCATTAAAATTATAAATGAAACATTTGTTGTTTTTGGTATGAATGACAATTTAATTGGAATATGGAGAGTGACAACAACAAACGTTGAGAAAATTCAATATCAAAATACTGCAATTGACAAAATTTACAGTATTGATTTAATCGGTTTAAATTTATTCGCAACAGGGGATGAAAAAGGAAATGTTTATATATGGAATTCAACATCATGGCAGCGTCAAAAGGCAACAACTTGCCATGAAGCTCAAATCATAAGTTCACTCAAAAGTCTAGAAAAACTTGATTTGATTGGTTTAGAAAGTGATTATGTTACAACCAAAGCAAATGTAATAAACACGATCAACAATCCTATTACCACCAAGAATAATTTAGTTACTACTAAAGAAAATGTAGTAACAACGACAAATTCTCCAGTTACGACCAAAGTCAATGAAGTAACGACACATGATTTTTCATCGAATAAAAATATGTTTCAAACAACATCAGAAAACCAAGTTTTAACTTCTGAAAATCGGCTTACAACAAAAGAAAATTTAGTAACAACGTTGGAAAATCCTGATGTAACATTGATGAATAAAATTACAACGTCAAAAAATCAAGGAATAAATATTGTTAATTCAGTTACATTAATCGAAACTCCGTTAACAACAATCAAATATATTACGAAAAATGATAATGAAGGAACAACAATTTTCGATAGAGTTACAAACGAAGTCAAATCATCAGACTATTTTACCATCGGTCCCAAAAGTAGTTTCTTGCAAAATCAAGATAGTATAACAAGTATTCAAAGTCCATTTTTTCCTACTACACAGAAAATAATTGGCACATTTTCACAGAATAATATTAAAAGTAGTCATTCCTCAGAGGCCGAATTAACAATACCAACTTCAGTTACAAATCAGAGAACTGTTGAACCTGGTGACAAAAATTCATTATCAAACTTTATGGTTATGAAGACAATTGCTTGTACTAATTTAGCCTCGGAGATGAAACTAGATTCAAGCTCTTTTCAAAAAGCAACAATGATTGACCAGACTACCACAAATAAAGAGAATGATGTTAACTCTAAAAGTACCTTTGCTTCAATTTTTAGCGTGACTTCGACTGATTCTCAAAGCCCTATAGGCTCTTCTAAGCCAGTTGGTGAAGTTGAATGGACAAATTTAACGAAAGATTTAGCAATAGAGACAACCCATCAGCAAACTAATTGGTCAAGTACTCGATCAATTTTAAACGATGATTATTTTCATTTTAATAAAGAAAATGCTGATGCATTAATAGAGCTAATGAAGACAAACGGGGATATTAATAATTGTTTAAGAAATTGTTCATCACATGGTCGCTGTAAAATGATGAACAATATTAATTTTAAATGTGAATGTTTTGAAGGTTTTTCAGGTTCTAGTTGTGAGATTGACACCAAACCCTGTTCGTCTAATCCATGCTTAAACAATGGCTCATGTTTAAATAAAGATAAATTTTATACTTGTGAATGTTATCGTGGATTTAACGATTCAATTCTTTTTAGTGGAAAGAACTGTGAAATTAAAATTGATGTTTGCGCTAACGAAACTTGTTCACAAAATGGGGTATGTTATGACAAAGTGAATGAATCCGAATGTAAATGTTTTAAAGGCTATTTGGGTGAAAAATGTGAGACCGAATCGGATGAAATCAAAGTGATCAAAAAAATAATTAGGACATCGTCTATCATAGCGATTGTTGTTATCACTTTGACGTATTTTTGTTTCTTAGTGAATGATATTTTCAATCTATTTGGTAGAAAAAACACTAAAAAAACGAAGAAAGTGGACAGAAGAAACGATGAATCGATGAAAATTGAAAAAAAAGTCCAATTAATTTACATAAATTAAACATTAAAAAAAAAACAGAAAGAATTAAAATTAAATATATTTTTAAAATTTTGTTCTGTTATAATTTATTTAATAATATTATCAAAAAGCAGGGATTATGGACAAAAATGTTTCAAAATCAATTTTCAGTTTTGAATTCAAGAGTCTTTCAAATGATCAAAATTTGCGGGTTTGAATTGGATATTTGCCGCTTAATTATTTTTGAAATAGATTTCATAAATGGATATTTATTACATCCTTTAAAAGCCCTTAGTTTGTAGATCTCTTGATCTATTTTTTTTTCACATGGAAGCTCGTTAAATTAGTGACGAACAAAAAGAAAATAAGAATTTGGAATGAAAAATGATTTATTTGAATTTTAATTTGTAAGTAAGAAGGAAAACGACGTAAAAATATTTTTTTTACCAACTTTGATCTTAAATCAAACCGATTGAGACTTCAAATTCACATATTGTATGCTTTTTTGCATATTTGTGAGAATATTTTGAATATGTTGAAATTTTTTTGATAAAAATAATTTTAAGATACTGCACTGCTCTAAAAAAAGACGTACCGTAAACCCTCTCTTTTTGTACCCAGAAAATTTGACCTTTAACACAAGGTTTCTACAAAAATATTTTCACTTTAAGTCAGAAAATACCTCATTCTAACCGACTCAGTCTTCACTCTAAAATAAGGAATCAGAGATCTAACTCAATACTTCAAAAATCAAAATATTTAGAAAAAATTACTGGATACAAATAGAGGGGGTTTACGGTACCGTATTCGGTACTGGAGTGGATCGTACGTACCGTACCATATCATCTAACCGTCCCGTTCGAGCGTACGACAAAATAAGTTTTTTTCAATTCATGATTTCAATTCATTTCAATTAAATTTCAAAAATGCCGTTGTCTACACTAATGGAACATCAAAATATAACACCGTTTTTTGAGAACCAACGGCTATTGTAAAGACTGCTATACTAACACCCGAAAGCAAAATCTAAACTATTGCATCACCATCAAACAAAATCCTATCGGTCTCGATAAAGCATATATCGAAGCATTCGTACTTAAAAAAAATGAACAAAAAAATAGTCATCTGGAACAATTACGAAGGTGAACCCGTAACAAATCGACAAACTGATGAGATAAATAAAACTTTATCTCCTAGCTCATCAAAAATTTTACCGACTGTTCCTCAAATTCGTGGAAAAGATGAACATGAAAAAATAGCCCAAGATATAATTCTAAATCACAATGGATCAGCTAAACATTACCGTTTAGCTCTTATTGGTCTTAACGTTCTTAATGTTGCATCGGAAGACTTTTATGGAAAAATTGTCTCAGAATACAACAATCGTAATAACATATCGACCAATTGGTTGGACAATCTCCTAAGTAATTCAACTACCATGAATTGTAACATCCTGTCAAAAAAATTCAACGGTTTTGTCCAACAAATTACTGTGTATCCCCAATTTGCAATGGTATGTTATATACGAAGATCGAATCCTACATATCGATGCTACCGGCGGTTTAGTAAACGTTTCAGATCGCTATCAACACCACAAAAAATATTCCCGCTTCCTCACTTATTTTTGCTATTTAAAACACGTTAAAACGGTCGATCGTTGCGACGGTGCAGTTTTGCTGGCTGAGATGACAACAACTCAACAAGACGTATCTCTAATAACTTCGTTCATATACAAAGTCAAATTCGACTACGAAAAAAACTACAGAGACAAGTTTAAATTTCCAATAATTGTAACGGATTTATGCTGGGCATTGGTTCACAGTTTAACTGATGCCTTAAATCGCGAAACCATAATCGAATATTCTAAATCGGTTTTTAACTTGGCTTGTGGAAAAATGAACATGAACCTATTCAACTCGAGGTCTTGATTGACTAGTTGTGCTGCTCACACGATGAAACGGTTTTCAAGATCACTACAAAAATTGAAATAGGACCAGTTTCAACACCGTTTCACGTGCTACGGGTTCAGTATCCTTTTAAACTCAAGCTCACTCGACATGATAACCGAAAATTTTAAAATACTTTGCGTAATATTTTTATCAAAAAATAGATCAAATAAGCTGATCGAATGTGAAACAAAACTTAAAGAGATAATTCGAGAAAGACCGGAATGGTGTTGTCTCTTTTTTTAACTTGCCAAAAATTCACCTCACTTTTTTTACTTTCTAAAAATTCACTTCACTTTTTTTCACGCGTGTATTAAATTCACTTTCGAATATTGTGTAAATTTTTAACACGCACTTTTTTTCACTTGTACTTTTTTCACTCGATAAACATATAAAATATACAAGTTATTCTTCTGACCACGCATTTTAGTTAGTCGCAAAATCTGTTCAAGTTCATTTAGATGCTACTTTTCACGCGTCAAATGCAATTTTACCAATTGCTTATCGTCCATACATTTTGTCACAACACAATGCTTCCATGTGTGTATATTTTGATGAAAAACAATATTTATGAACTACAGTGTATCCTCGAAAATTTCCAAAAATTATCGTAAATTTACCTGAATTACCGTTATATATGGTAAAATCAGATCTTTTTACTTTTGTGTTTTTACGATATTTTACGTAATTTTTGGTAAAATCCTCCTATCAAATCACCACTGTATAAGAAAGTTTATGATATTTATCTAGCCTTATAATTATTTGATATTTATTAATAAATCTTTCATTTGGTTTATTTTTTTGTGTTCTCTATAGAAAAGGGGTACAACTTTGAAAATAACATAGAAAAAGATTAGAGTTTCAAAATATTTTTTAAAATAAATAAATGGGGGTTAGATTTGCAATTTAAAATATTGCAATTTAATTTCACTGATTAAAAACGACTGATTTAATTTTAATGATTCTTGAAAATTTTTTAATTAATAAAAAGGGTACTTGCCATTATCAGAAATTTTGAAAAAATTCCGAGATACTTCTTAAAAACCTTTGTTACATTTTTGGAAAAAAAAATTTAAAATTCATGAAAAATAAGAAAAGAAATAAGCTTTGAAAGTTTGCATTTGATATATCTGAAAATGTTTGATTCCAATGCTGGAGTTGGTTGAACCATGTCTTAAAATATTGTTTAGGACATGATTCAACTAAATCAGCTTTTGGAACGATGGTCGAGCATATGTCCAAAACTTTTTAAGAATTGAAAAAGCTTAGTTTATTAAAGCTTTTTTAATTCTTAAAATGTTTGATTCCAATGCTGGAGTTGGTTGAACCATGTCTCAAAATATTGTTTAGGACATGATTCAACTAAATCAGCTTTTGGTACCATGGTCGAGCAAATGTCCAAAACTTTTTAAGAATTGAAAAAGCTTAGTTTATTAAAGCTTTTTTAATTCTTAAAATGTTTGATTCCAATGCTGGAGTTGGTTGAACCATGTCTTAAAATATTGTTTAGGACATGATTCAACTAAATCAGCTTTTGGAACCATGGTCGAGCAAATGTCCTAAACTTTTTAAGAATTGAAAAAGCTTAGTTTATTAAAGCTTTTTTAATTCTTAAAATGTTTGATTCCAATGCTGGAGTTGGTTGAACCATGTCTTAAAATATTGTTTAGGACATGATTCAACTAAATCAGCTTTTGGTACCATGGTCGAGCAAATGTCCAAAACTTTTTAAGAATTGAAAAAGCTTAGTTTATTAAAGCTTTTTTAATTCTTAAAATGTTTGATTCCAATGCTGGAGTTGGTTGAACCATGTCTTAAAATATTGTTTAGGACATGATTCAACTAAATCAGCTTTTGGAACCATGGTCGAGCAAATGTCCTAAACTTTTTAAGAATTGAAAAAGCTTAGTTTATTAAAGCTTTTTTAATTCTTAAAATGTTTGAATCCAATGCTGGAGTTGGTTGAACCATGTCTCAAAATATTGTTTAGGACATGATTCAACTAAATCAGCTTTTGGAACCATGGTCGAGCAAATGTCCTAAACTTTTTAAGAATTGAAAAAGCTTAGTTTATTAAAGCTTTTTTAATTCTTAAAATGTTTGAATCCAATGCTGGAGTTGGTTGAACCATGTCTTAAAATATTGTTTAGGACATGATTCAACTAAATCAGCTTTTGGAACCATGGTCGAGCAAATGCCCAAAACTTTTGAAAAAGCTTAGTTTATTAAAGCTTTTTTAATTCTTAAAATGTTTGATTCCAATGCTGGAGTTGGTTGAACCATGTCTTAAAATATTGTTTAGGACATGATTCAACTAAATCAGCTTTTGGAACCATGGTCGAGCAAATGTCCAAAACTTTTTAAGAATTGAAAAAGCTTAGTTTATTAAAGCTTTTTTAATTCTTAAAATGTTTGAATCCAATGCTGGAGTTGGTTGAACCATGTCTTAAAATATTGTTTAGGACATGATTCAACTAAATCAGCTTTTGGAACCATGGTCGAGCAAATGTCCTAAACTTTTTAAGAATTGAAAAAGCTTAGTTTATTAAAGCTTTTTTAATTCTTAAAATGTTTGAATCCAATGCTGGAGTCTGTTGAACCATGTCTTAAAATATTGTTTAGGACATGATTCAACTAAATCAGCTTTTGGAACCATGGTCGAGCAAATGTCCTAAACTTTTTAAGAATTGAAAAAGCTTAGTTTATTAAAGCTTTTTTAATTCTTAAAATGTTTGATTCCAATGCTGGAGTTGGTTGAACCATGTCTTAAAATATTGTTTAGGACATGATTCAACTAAATCAGCTTTTGGAACCATGGTCGAGCAAATGTCCTAAACTTTTTAAGAATTGAAAAAGCTTAGTTTATTAAAGCTTTTTTAATTCTTAAAATGTTTGATTCCAATGCTGGAGTTGGTTGAACCATGTCTTAAAATATTGTTTAGGACATGATTCAACTAAATCAGCTTTTGGTACCATGGTCGAGCAAATGTCCAAAACTTTTTAAGAATTGAAAAAGCTTAGTTTATTAAAGCTTTTTTAATTCTTAAAATGTTTGATTCCAATGCTGGAGTTGGTTGAACCATGTCTTAAAATATTGTTTAGGACATGATTCAACTAAATCAGCTTTTGGAACGATGGTCGAGCATATGTCCAAAACTTTTTAAGAATTGAAAAAGCTTAGTTTATTAAAGCTTTTTTAATTCTTAAAATGTTTGATTCCAATGCTGGAGTTGGTTGAACCATGTCTCAAAATATTGTTTAGGACATGATTCAACTAAATCAGCTTTTGGTACCATGGTCGAGCAAATGTCCAAAACTTTTTAAGAATTGAAAAAGCTTAGTTTATTAAAGCTTTTTTAATTCTTAAAATGTTTGATTCCAATGCTGGAGTTGGTTGAACCATGTCTTAAAATATTGTTTAGGACATGATTCAACTAAATCAGCTTTTGGAACCATGGTCGAGCAAATGTCCAAAACTTTTTAAGAATTGAAAAAGCTTAGTTTATTAAAGCTTTTTTAATTCTTAAAATGTTTGATTCCAATGCTGGAGTTGGTTGAACCATGTCTTAAAATATTGTTTAGGACATGATTCAACTAAATCAGCTTTTGGAACCATGGTCGAGCAAATGTCCTAAACTTTTTAAGAATTGAAAAAGCTTAGTTTATTAAAGCTTTTTTAATTCTTAAAATGTTTGATTCCAATGCTGGAGTTGGTTGAACCATGTCTTAAAATATTGTTTAGGACATGATTCAACTAAATCAGCTTTTGGAACCATGGTCGAGCAAATGTCCAAAACTTTTTAAGAATTGAAAAAGCTTAGTTTATTAAAGCTTTTTTAATTCTTAAAATGTTTGAATCCAATGCTGGAGTTGGTTGAACCATGTCTTAAAATATTGTTTAGGACATGATTCAACTAAATCAGCTTTTGGAACCATGGTCGAGCAAATGTCCTAAACTTTTTAAGAATTGAAAAAGCTTAGTTTATTAAAGCTTTTTTAATTCTTAAAATGTATGATTCCAATGCTGGAGTTGGTTGAACCATGTCTTAAAATATTGTTTAGGACATGATTCAACTAAATCAGCTTTTAGAACCATGGTCGAGCAAATGTCCAAAACTTTTTAAGAATTGAAAAAGCTTAGTTTATTAAAGCTTTTTTAATTCTTAAAATGTTTGATTCCAATGCTGGAGTTGGTTGAACCATGTCTTAAAATATTGTTTAGGACATGATTCAACTAAATCAGCTAATGGAACCATGGTCGAGCAAATGTCCAAAACTTTTTAAGAATTGAAAAAGCTTAGTTTATTAAAGCTTTTTTAATTCTTAAAATGTTTGAATCCAATGCTGGAGTTGGTTGAACCATGTCTTAAAATATTGTTTAGGACATGATTCAACTAAATCAGCTTTTGGAACCATGGTCGAGCAAATGTCCTAAACTTTTTAAGAATTGAAAAAGCTTAGTTTATTAAAGCTTTTTTAATTCTTAAAATGTTTGATTCCAATGCTGGAGTTGGTTGAACCATGTCTTAAAATATTGTTTAGGACATGATTCAACTAAATCAGCTTTTGGAACCATGGTCGAGCAAATGTCCAAAACTTTTTAAGAATTGAAAAAGCTTAGTTTATTAAAGCTTTTTTAATTCTTAAAATGTTTGATTCCAATGCTGGAGTTGGTTGAACCATGTCTTAAAATATTGTTTAGGACATGATTCAACTAAATCAGCTAATGGAACCATGGTCGAGCAAATGTCCAAAACTTTTTAAGAATTGAAAAAGCTTAGTTTATTAAAGCTTTTTTAATTCTTAAAATGTTTGATTCCAATGCTGGAGTTGGTTGAACCATGTCTCAAAATATTGTTTAGGACATGATTCAACTAAATCAGCTTTTGGTACCATGGTCGAGCAAATGTCCAAAACTTTTTAAGAATTGAAAAAGCTTAGTTTATTAAAGCTTTTTTAATTCTTAAAATGTTTGATTCCAATGCTGGAGTTGGTTGAACCATGTCTTAAAATATTGTTTAGGACATGATTCAACTAAATCAGCTTTTGGAACCATGGTCGAGCAAATGTCCAAAACTTTTTAAGAATTGAAAAAGCTTAGTTTATTAAAGCTTTTTTAATTCTTAAAATGTTTGATTCCAATGCTGGAGTTGGTTGAACCATGTCTTAAAATATTGTTTAGGACATGATTCAACTAAATCAGCTTTTGGAACCATGGTCGAGCAAATGTCCAAAACTTTTTAAGAATTGAAAAAGCTTAGTTTATTAAAGCTTTTTTAATTCTTAAAATGTTTGAATCCAATGCTGGAGTTGGTTGAACCATGTCTTAAAATATTGTTTAGGACATGATTCAACTAAATCAGCTTTTGGAACCATGGTCGAGCAAATGTCCTAAACTTTTTAAGAATTGAAAAAGCTTAGTTTATTAAAGCTTTTTTAATTCTTAAAATGTTTGATTCCAATGCTGGAGTTGGTTGAACCATGTCTCAAAATATTGTTTAGGACATGATTCAACTAAATCAGCTTTTGGTACCATGGTCGAGCAAATGTCCAAAACTTTTTAAGAATTGAAAAAGCTTAGTTTATTAAAGCTTTTTTAATTCTTAAAATGTTTGATTCCAATGCTGGAGTTGGTTGAACCATGTCTTAAAATATTGTTTAGGACATGATTCAACTAAATCAGCTTTTGGAACCATGGTCGAGCAAATGTCCAAAACTTTTTAAGAATTGAAAAAGCTTAGTTTATTAAAGCTTTTTTAATTCTTAAAATGTTTGATTCCAATGCTGGAGTTGGTTGAACCATGTCTTAAAATATTGTTTAGGACATGATTCAACTAAATCAGCTTTTAGAACCATGGTCGAGCAAATGCCCAAAACTTTTTAAGAATTGAAAAAGCTTAGTTTATTAAAGCTTTTTTAATTCTTAAAATGTTTGATTCCAATGCTGGAGTTGGTTGAACCATGTCTCAAAATATTGTTTAGGACATGATTCAACTAAATCAGCTTTTGGTACCATGGTCGAGCAAATGTCCAAAACTTTTAAAGAATTGAAAAAGCTTAGTTTATTAAAGCTTTTTTAATTCTTAAAATGTATGATTCCAATGCTGGAGTTGGTTGAACCATGTCTTAAAATATTGTTTAGGACATGATTCAACTAAATCAGCTTTTGGTACCATGGTCGAGCAAATGTCCAAAACTTTTTAAGAATTGAAAAAGCTTAGTTTATTAAAGCTTTTTTAATTCTTAAAATGTTTGATTCCAATGCTGGAGTTGGTTGAACCATGTCTTAAAATATTGTTTAGGACATGATTCAACTAAATCAGCTTTTGGAACCATGGTCGAGCAAATGTCCAAAACTTTTTAAGAATTGAAAAAGCTTAGTTTATTAAAGCTTTTTTAATTCTTAAAATGTTTGATTCCAATGCTGGAGTTGGTTGAACCATGTCTTAAAATATTGTTTAGGACATGATTCAACTAAATCAGCTTTTGGAACCATGGTCGAGCAAATGTCCAAAACTTTTTAAGAATTGAAAAAGCTTAGTTTATTAAAGCTTTTTTAATTCTTAAAATGTTTGAATCCAATGCTGGAGTTGGTTGAACCATGTCTTAAAATATTGTTTAGGACATGATTCAACTAAATCAGCTTTTGGAACCATGGTCGAGCAAATGTCCTAAACTTTTTAAGAATTGAAAAAGCTTAGTTTATTAAAGCTTTTTTAATTCTTAAAATGTTTGATTCCAATGCTGGAGTTGGTTGAACCATGTCTCAAAATATTGTTTAGGACATGATTCAACTAAATCAGCTTTTGGAACCATGGTCGAGCAAATGTCCTAAACTTTTTAAGAATTGAAAAAGCTTAGTTTATTAAAGCTTTTTTAATTCTTAAAATGTTTGATTCCAATGCTGGAGTTGGTTGAACCATGTCTTAAAATATTGTTTAGGACATGATTCAACTAAATCAGCTTTTAGAACCATGGTCGAGCAAATGCCCAAAACTTTTTAAGAATTGAAAAAGCTTAGTTTATTAAAGCTTTTTTAATTCTTAAAATGTTTGATTCCAATGCTGGAGTTGGTTGAACCATGTCTCAAAATATTGTTTAGGACATGATTCAACTAAATCAGCTTTTGGTACCATGGTCGAGCAAATGTCCAAAACTTTTAAAGAATTGAAAAAGCTTAGTTTATTAAAGCTTTTTTAATTCTTAAAATGTATGATTCCAATGCTGGAGTTGGTTGAACCATGTCTTAAAATATTGTTTAGGACATGATTCAACTAAATCAGCTTTTGGTACCATGGTCGAGCAAATGTCCAAAACTTTTTAAGAATTGAAAAAGCTTAGTTTATTAAAGCTTTTTTAATTCTTAAAATGTTTGATTCCAATGCTGGAGTTGGTTGAACCATGTCTTAAAATATTGTTTAGGACATGATTCAACTAAATCAGCTTTTGGAACCATGGTCGAGCAAATGTCCAAAACTTTTTAAGAATTGAAAAAGCTTAGTTTATTAAAGCTTTTTTAATTCTTAAAATGTTTGATTCCAATGCTGGAGTTGGTTGAACCATGTCTTAAAATATTGTTTAGGACATGATTCAACTAAATCAGCTTTTGGTACCATGGTCGAGCAAATGTCCAAAACTTTTTAAGAATTGAAAAAGCTTAGTTTATTAAAGCTTTTTTAATTCTTAAAATGTTTGATTCCAATGCTGGAGTTGGTTGAACCATGTCTTAAAATATTGTTTAGGACATGATTCAACTAAATCAGCTAATGGAACCATGGTCGAGCAAATGTCCAAAACTTTTTAAGAATTGAAAAAGCTTAGTTTATTAAAGCTTTTTTAATTCTTAAAATGTTTGATTCCAATGCTGGAGTTGGTTGAACCATGTCTTAAAATATTGTTTAGGACATGATTCAACTAAATCAGCTTTTGGAACCATGGTCGAGCAAATGTCCAAAACTTTTTAAGAATTGAAAAAGCTTAGTTTATTAAAGCTTTTTTAATTCTTAAAATGTTTGATTCCAATGCTGGAGTTGGTTGAACCATGTCTTAAAATATTGTTTAGGACATGATTCAACTAAATCAGCTTTTGGAACCATGGTCGAGCAAATGTCCAAAACTTTTTAAGAATTGAAAAAGCTTAGTTTATTAAAGCTTTTTTAATTCTTAAAATGTTTGATTTCCAATGCTGGAGTTGGTTGAACCATGTCTTAAAATATTGTTTAGGACATGATTCAACTAAATCAGCTTTTGGAACCATGGTCGAGCAAATGTCCTAAACTTTTTAAGAATTGAAAAAGCTTAGTTTATTAAAGCTTTTTTAATTCTTAAAATGTTTGATTCCAATGCTGGAGTTGGTTGAACCATGTCTCAAAATATTGTTTAGGACATGATTCAACTAAATCAGCTTTTGGAACCATGGTCGAGCAAATGTCCTAAACTTTTTAAGAATTGAAAAAGCTTAGTTTATTAAAGCTTTTTTAATTCTTAAAATGTTTGATTCCAATGCTGGAGTTGGTTGAACCATGTCTTAAAATATTGTTTAGGACATGATTCAACTAAATCAGCTTTTAGAACCATGGTCGAGCAAATGCCCAAAACTTTTTAAGAATTGAAAAAGCTTAGTTTATTAAAGCTTTTTTAATTCTTAAAATGTTTGATTCCAATGCTGGAGTTGGTTGAACCATGTCTCAAAATATTGTTTAGGACATGATTCAACTAAATCAGCTTTTGGTACCATGGTCGAGCAAATGTCCAAAACTTTTAAAGAATTGAAAAAGCTTAGTTTATTAAAGCTTTTTTAATTCTTAAAATGTATGATTCCAATGCTGGAGTTGGTTGAACCATGTCTTAAAATATTGTTTAGGACATGATTCAACTAAATCAGCTAATACTTTTTAAGAATTGAAACATTTTAAGAATTAAAAAAGCTTTAATAAACTTAGCTTTTTCAATACTTAAAAAGTTTTGGACATATTCTCGACCATCGTTCCAAAAGCTGATTTAGTTGAATCATGTCCTAAACAATATTTTGAGACATGGTTCAACCAACTCCAGCATTGGAATCAAACATTTTCAGATATATCAAATGCAAACTTTCAAAGCTTATTTCTTTTCTTATTTTTCATGAATTTTAAATTTTTTTTTCCAAAAATGTAACAAAGGTTTTTAAGAAGTATCTCGGAATTTTTTCAAAATTTCTGATAATGGCAAGTACCCTTTTTATTAATTAAAAAATTTTCAAGAATCATTAAAATTAAATCAGTCGTTTTTTATCAGTGAAATTAAATTGCAATATTTTAAATTGCAAATCTAACCCCCATTTATTTATTTTAAAAAATATTTTGAAACTCTAATCTTTTTCTATGTTATTTTCAAAGTTGTACCCCTTTTCTATAGAGAACACAAAAAAATAAACCATTTGTATACCAAGTTAAAATTTTCCACGTAAAAAATTTCCTACGTAAAAAAAAGCCATGTGAATTTTTCCCTGCGTTAAAATATTCCACTTAGACAAAAAGTGAATTTTTGGACGTGAAAAAAGTACACGTAAAAAAAAGTCGAGTGAAAATACGGGAATAAACCACCGGAATCATTCAAAGCAGTTCGTAAACTTATTCGTAGAATTGAGTTTAACTTTAATATTCTAAACGACCAACAACTCGAAACTACTCAAATGATCGAAAAAATAGATATCGAACTTGGGATCGATACCTTTAAACAATCTGAATCCTGAGAGTTGTAAAGACGATGCCGAAAGCTATCATAGATTATTTGGCATCGATATATCTCAACAGGCGTTAGACGATCTAGATAATAATGGACTCTTATCGGACTCAATTGTAGACTCGTATATAAAATGCATTGTAGATCGTTCGAATACATACTTGCTTAGTTACGCGGATGCTGTAAAAATAGCAATCAAAAATGACTTTCGGTGGACAAAAAAAAACTTAAAGGTAATTATAACTGTTGGATAAATTTTTAAATATAAACTTAAGTCTTTTTTTTTAGCTGTCCGACTTTCATTACATTATCGGTCCTGTCCTTTATTATAAGCACTGGACGCTTTTCGTTGCCGACACAGTAGAAAGAACATTCATCTATGTCGACTCAATGGGCAAAAGAGATGTTCACAAAGTTTTCAACAACTGGTGCAAGTTTTGGAATTTCGACAACAACCCATGGAGACATCGTATTGTTCATCATTCGGTTCAAAAGGATTCAATCAACTGCGGTGTATTTGTTTGTAAATTTACAAAAATTATTTTAGACAGTTGTTCAGATTTATTGTTTGATACAGGGATGAAAAAAAGCTATGTTGCCTTTGTTAGGCAACATAGCTTTTTTTCACTATTATCAATCTCCTCCTCCACATAATTTTTAGCGTATCTTTTATGATTTTAGGTGTTAACTAATTATAAATTCAATATTGAACAAAATAAATCTTAAAAGTAATTAGTTGCTTTTTTACACTATTGCACGAATTGCAATATTACAACTCTAATTTAAAAAAATAAAGATCATCAATCCCTAATTAGGCTTATCCTCTTAATGCTCATTGAAATTTAAATCTAATTGAATAAACTTATGGTAACATATATTGGATATGTGTCGAATATCCCACAGTGAAGTGTCCAGCAGCAGTAACAACAACTATTTTAAATACTAACATTACCAGTGTTAGTAAATGTTTGTAGGAGTAGTAATTGTAGGAATATTAATAGTAGGAGTAAAAAAACTGCAGTATGAATTAGCCCAATTATGGGCCATTGCAGTCGCTGCATTAGTTGAGTTTAAACACTTCTCTATCACGCTTTGATTTTTTAATCGATTTGGCTGACACTGTACTAGCTGATAATATATTCCAAGTATCTCCTATCATCAAAATTTTCAAGGATGACCAATTCAACAACGTTTATTTAAAATCTCGTCGGAAATTTTCATACGCAAAAGATCTCACGTACAAAATACGAAGTTGGAGTCTCTACTTGTAAGTATGCTGAGATTTTATCTAAGGGTTCTAATCAGAGTTGTTCCTCAAGTCTCAAATTTTTGCATAATTTGCAATTTTTACACTAAAAATTTTATTTTAATAATTATAATTGATTCAAAATAAATTTCATTGGTTTAAATCGGTGAACAAAGAATAAGGGGCCACTTTCGATCACCCAAACATCCACAGTAGCTCTCTTTTTAGATCTTTTACCACCCAATGTTAAAATCCTTTAATTGATTTGAAATGATGGAAGAAAAATTTTTTTCCACCGTATTTCCGTGTATTAGGACGCGTGCATTAAAACCCAAAGAAACGTGTGTAGTGCATGCACAGACATAGACTTCACCCATGTTTAAAAAAAATATTTATAAGTCCGACGCACATGAGCCGGAACTTTGGGTTTTAACAAGGCGTTAAAACATGAAAATTAAATTCAAATGATGGGTTTATAGTCAAAAATCTTAGAGTGATGCAACATTAAAACTTGAATATAAAAATAAAAATAAATTAATAGTTTCTCTTTTTTCGGGTATTAGAGCTGCTGCAAAACTTGAAATAAATGAAATTTATTTTTAAATTAAAAAATTTTTTTTTTGATTTTTCCTGGTTATTGGTGCAGCTTTTCAATTCGGTTCTTGAATAAAATAACGAAAAAAATAATATCAATTTGTTAATTTTTCAATCAAAATCTTAAAATGAATTTCTATCATTAGGATTATGTGCAAACCGACATTTGAAAAGGTAGAATTCAGATTTTTTACTTTTTCATGAATCAATGACTTGTTGGAGGTCTGTAAAGTTAAGTGATATTGTTAGCTATTTACTTTGCGAAATTAAAACAAACAACTAATATATATTTTTGTTAGGTCCGAAAAGTAAGGAATTGAAGTTTTAGTTGCAAATTAACAAATTGATATTATTTTTTTCGTTATTTTACGTAAGTGATTAAAAATGCTTATGTAAATATATAAAAACGAAAATCTAAAACTTAAACGGGGGTATTTTGGAACGTTATTCTTTTGAAAACTCAGTTGTATAAAACAAAGTTGTGTCCAGGTATGACATTTTCATGTTATGTAGTATTACTCATGATAGGAAACTAACGGGCTAAACTTTAAGGTAATTTTATCCCGAACTTCGAGGAACAATTGTAAAAATAAATGATCGAAACTGAGATTTTTTTGAAATTATGTTTTTGTCCGGCAGCGAAGCAACGGGTTGTACTAGTAAAAGTTTAAAAAAAAATTTTTTTTTTTCAGACTTATTTCATAAAAAATGGGGTCTGAAGATTTTTCAGAGTTTTTCAGAATTTTTATTCAGAAATTTCAGAAACTCTGAAAATCTGAAATAACTTCGGCTAGGTGAAAAAATGCAACATTCGCAAAAATTGCATTAACTATTTTTTACTTTTTTTATTAATGTAAAATTATATGAGCCAAAATTTAATGCAAACTAAAAATTAAAAACAATTAAATCACTCATTTAATCTTGGTAATATGTATTCAACAACCAAAGATGGTAAAGGTGCTGCAGTTGGAATTCCAGGAAATTTTCCAGAAGAACCTAAAATTTATTCAAATAATCTTTAAAGCAATATAACTTGTTTTAAATTACTTTGAAATTACCTGCTATGTCAATATGTGTAAATGCTAGTGGCTTTTCTGAGTCACAACCATGCTTTAAGATTTGACGATTAAAATTTAATCATTATTTCGAGTTGATTTTGTAATAATTACTTTATCTAAACCAGATGACATTATCAAAAAAGCAGCTGGTCCTTGATGACCTCGACCAGTCATAGCCGACGGTTTACTGAAACATTGCATTATGTCTTCATATTCACTTTTACCTTTGTGAGCCTCGTAATCTTCTCGTCTTATTCTTGAAATTTCAAAAGGGTCAGCAATGGTCTCACCAGACTTTTGTAATTTTTGGTCTATTTCTTGATTACGAGCTGGACCGTTTGACATTATACCCTTTCAATAAAATTTTTAATTCAAATAATTAACTCGATTTTTAATTTTAAAAATTTTCATACAGTATAATTTTCACCGTATGTTCGAACAACATGGCCAGTCAAAGTAGCAATGGTGAAAATGTGTGGATTTTTCTCTTGAAGTGCTAGATCTTTGATTTCACATAAAGAATCGCAAATGGCCATTCTTCCTTCAGCGTCAGTATTACCAATTCTTATTCTCTTTTGAGATCTAGATGTGATGATTTCATCAGTAACATAAGCATCTAGAACCAATTTTAAGTCAAAATATTCATAAATTTTCCTCATTTTTATAAGAATTACCTTCACCGATGTTATTTCTAGTCAAACAAATAGTTCCATGAACTTTTAAGCCTTTTGGTTTTAGAAGAGAGAGAGTCTTAAAAAAACCGACTACAAACGCCGCTCCACATTTGTCTCTATGCATACCATGCATATAACCACCTGTTTTTACATCAGCACCACCAGTGTCATAAGTAATACCTTTACCAACCAAAAGTAAAGTCCTATCGATTTCTGAATTATCACTTGGATTGTATTCAAATTTTATAATCCGACCCGAGTGTCTAGGCACAGCTTTTCAAAATAATAAAAAATTAATACACATAAGAGTATGATTTTTGAAAGTACCTTGGGTAGCACGGTTAACTGCTGCAAAACATGGATATTCTTTAAGAAATGTTTCTTGACCCTCAATGACCTTAATTTTGATATCACTTGATTGAAAGATCTCGTTTACATATGCAGTTACATTAGGAGCCGACATTCTTTCCGGATCCGAACCACCAATATCCCTAGTTACGATTCTGCCTAATTCAATTGCATTTACTACATTTAATATTTTGTTGGCTTCATTCACGTTCTCGTTCCAGTATCCCAATTTTTCGATTTTTAATAAACCTTCTTTTTTGGCTTCTCTTAATTCCAATGGCTTTAGAAAGCAATGATTAAAAATGGTTTATAAAAATCAGTTAATATTAATTACATTATAAGCAGCTTCTAGTGCTGATAAGAGAGCAACTTGATCACTATGCTGAAATTTTTCTTTGACGGTATTAATCAATAATGGTTTTTTGCTGCCAATTTTGATTGCTCTTAAAATAATTGAATTTTAAAATTCGAATAAAATTTAAAACAAATTAAAATCAATACTTTTTCATGGCTTTTTTCGTAGCCTCTGAAATTCGTCTAACGTCGTCAAAATCTCTATTCAATGGACCTGTTGGTGAATATACCTAAAATTGATGAAATTCTTAGTGCTGATGTACATTATTTTTTG
The DNA here is from genome assembly GCA_022207745.1 of Brachionus rubens. Taxonomy (NCBI): domain Eukaryota; kingdom Metazoa; phylum Rotifera; class Eurotatoria; order Ploima; family Brachionidae; genus Brachionus; species Brachionus rubens. The sequence goes on along the minus strand of JAJVHD010000009.1, from coordinate 2,253,827 downwards.
AATGACTTACGATTCTTCTGTTATTTGATACGATAAATGTTAAATCTTTATCGAATTCTTTGTGATGCTAAAAATATTGATTAAAAGGGTTTTTCAAAGAAGGAACTATAAATTTATATTTTACTTGTTTCATCAAACTTAGATCTTTGAATTTATCGTGAAGATTGAATTTTTTTAGATCATCATCTAAATTATTGCCGATTACAATCAGAGAATCGAATTGATCATTTTCAACACTTGTCGAATGTTCCAAAGCTAGTCTTTTATTAACGAAAAATAAAAAAGTTTTAGACTGAAATTAGAGTCGTTAACGTATTCTAGACAAGACATAAGAGGGTTTATGGTCGATCTCATCAAAGCAAGAAGCATCTCTTTTTTAGATAAATGCCCAAACTTTGTTAAGGTTTTTCCTTTTATGAAATTGGCCGTTTCAGACCCGATAACTTTAAAATAACCTATGAAGGGTTGCATGTCAAACATTTTATTTTCATAAGTTAAGCAAAATGATAAACGCTAGGCTCAAAATCTATCAGTGAATAAAAATAGTTACCTGTTTGTAAGGCAGCTATACTTGGATATCCCTTGTAAATTTATTAAATTATTCTTTAATTTCCTTAACGGATGTCCTACTCTGGTGAATAAACTCATTTTTTAGACTTTTAAATTTTTATTGTGATTGAAACCAAAATTCAAAAAATTGTTCAGTTGCTTGCAATATTTCTAAATTTTTAATTATAATTTAACCCAAAAGTTAATTTTTATTTGCCAAATTCCAATTTTTTTCAAAAAAAATTATTTTCAAAAATCAAAAATTTTAAATATCTGAAAAAAAAAATTTAAATCAAAAAGATGTCAAACATAGAAAATCCACCACCGTTACGTATCGGATTAGATGCCTTGAACATACAAGACTCTCATCATCTAAGAAATTCTCTAATCAATTGTGAAGATCCCTTAAAAGCAATATCTGACTTTCAAGAAGAGAATAGTATTTCATTACCATCATTGAAACCAGCATTAAATTTACTTGATTTACACAATGTTAAACGTTTGGATTTTCATGTTTCGATTGCAGACGAGCTTAAAGAGTGTTTAGTTAAAAAAGTCGAAGAATTGTCGGCTTCAATCAACTCGAATACCAAAGAACCAAGTCCGACTTTTGATGACGATGTAAAAAAATTGGAAGATCTTTTAGACAAAACTTTTCCTTTAATATTGTAAGTTTAAAAACAACCACCTAGTACATTTATCAATTTATAACTTTTTAAGCATCCCTCGGTTGACTCAATTGGTACTTTTGATCATGAAAAGTTTGCCCAAAGTAAATCAAACCTACCTTAATTTTATTCAGTCAAATGAAAAGTTATATTCAATTGCTCCTATTGAGCTTAAGCGCCAAATATGGTCTCATAATACAGGTATTTACTGCTTTTCTTAAGTTTTAAACAAAAAGTTGTAATCGTTTTTTTGCTGCTAGATGTTTTTTTGAAAGAATTACAACCACTTTTTGACAAATTTACTCATTATTTTGATGAAATTCTGACATATTCAGACTTGCATGTACCAAGTTCGTCTTTGTTTGTACCTCTAAATTTGTCGAATATAGACGTTCCGATCCTCAAAGAAAACCTTCTTTTCTCAAACACAATTTATACTTATTTATTCAAAACAAATAAACGTCACATTACTTATGTAAATGAAATATGCAAACTTATTGGAAATAATACAACTTTGTATCAATTTACAATTAAAACATTGACTGATTTCTATTTGAAAACACATGATTGGTTTTTATCGACTTTAAAAAGTTTAATTGTACACAAGTTTAATGAAACATTGAGTCATGAGAACTTTTTGAATTTAATTGGAAGTAGCGATGCTCAAACTGAAATGATTCTCAAATTTTGTAATTTGTTGCATTTGTGTTTGAAAGACAAAAAAATTGAATCTAAACGTGCCAAAGAATTGGAAACTATAATGGAATCGAAAAAATTTGAAAAAATATTCCCGTAAATATATTTTCCATTATTTTCTATTCGAATTAATATTAAATAATTCTTTTAAGGGAAATTGCTTTCATTCTAGCTGACCCATTTGTAGTTGATATGCTTTGTCGAAATGCCATGTCAATGCTAAACAAATGTGTTCAGAATGAACTCTTACCAAGAGTAAGTACCTTTATTAAAAATTGCCCAATTTTAATTTTTTTTTATGAATTTAAGAATTGTACCGAACTTATTTTTGTGCTAAGACTTCTTTCAATAAGTCTTTTAGCTTGGGAAATAATTGATAGTCAAACAACCAAAGAACCAAAAATTGACTCGGCACTAATCACCGAATACTTGCCAAATCTGGCATATTTTATAACAGACTTTTATGAAAAATTATACGATGACTCAATAGCTGCTTTAACGAATCAATCCCAGAGTATAACTTCAGCCCTTCTCTCATCAACAACTGGTATGATAACTTCACCAACACTGACAGCAAACGCGGCGCCATCAAATTCAGCCGCCAAAACAAGTCCTCCGATAGTCTTAAAAATTTCGACTAAAAAACTAGAAATTTTGTCTTCGGTTAAATCTCTAATCGGTGAAAATGAGTTATGTTCAACTCTTTACATTTATTTGATAATTGTGTGTTTTGAAATAAATGATTGGATTAACCTCAAGGCTTTACTTCCATCGATAAAATATCCAAACAATAATGTTAATTTTTTCGAAAAATGGTTCATGTATCAATTTTTTAATATTCTAACAGAGAAATCTGTAGTTGAACAATTCAAACATGATTGGTTTGTTCAATTGATTTTCGATGATTTTTTAATAGCTAATATGAAGCTAAAAGACGAACAATTGCAAACTGGAATAATACCACATGTTTCAGCACTTTCTTCAAATTCACTCTATGAACAAACGTATAAATTAATCGATAAACTATATCCAGGTTATTTGTCTTTAACAAATTTTAATCGACTGGTTGAAGTTATCAAGCCGAAAAAAATTGTTAGTAGTAATTTATAATATTTTTTTTGTAAAAATATACCGAGTCGGAGAATTAGAAATTTTGACCAAAATATTTTCGTAGTGTCTTTTTATGATTTTAATTTACTGGGGTTAATTATTTTTTGAGGAGCTAATTCCATGAATTTTCAAATTGTTTACAAAAAGTTTTTGTAAATTTCGCCATCCGGGATAAACAAAAAAGTTGAACATTTTTAAGTCAGATATTGACCCACCTCCCCTCTTTTTGACGTGAGACTCTTTGAAAATAATCAAAGATATTATCACCTCAACAATTACTACACGGCTCCTGAAAAAAAGGCGTACCTCGTAACGTACCATCGTACCATACCGTACCGGAAAATAAAATTTAAAAAATTTTCATTTTTAGTCTATCGGTTTAACAAAAATGCCGTATTATTGAGATTGAGTCCAGTAGAAAAATATTACAGTAGGAATTGTATAAAATGTTGTTTAGAAGAGGATTCCAAATAAGCGAGGATCGTTTGTTGCTTATATCTTCTTAAGTTATTCTTTCTTGTTTCCTTTGGCGAATTAAAAGCAAAATTTAAGCCGATAATTCAGATCGGTAAGTGTTCGGATCAATCGAGGTCAACTTCGTTTTTAGTAGGAACTTCAAAAAAGCAACTTTTAGGAGTATATAGCATTTTTGGCAACATTTTTCCTTTTTTGACAATTTTTAGTTTGCTTTCTCAGAAATTTTCGCTCAAATTTTGGAAAATTTTTGATTAAAAACATACAGTAAAACCCCGCGACTAAACCCAAGTCGTAAAATAAGTTTGGCCGATCAGTAAGAGATCTTATAAAATATCAATTTTGATAAAATTGATGTTAAGCTATAAAAAAAACTTTTCTGTAAATGCATTAATAATTTTTAGCTTTTCAAATTATCCTAGAAGGCAAATTAACCAACTTTCAACAAGTCTTAAAAGCTCAGCGTCTTTATGCTGAAATAAGCGACTTTTGGATGTCCCTGTTCATCATACATTTTATGAGTTGTAGCAAATTTAAAATATTAAAATATAGTATAAATTCAAACAGAAACTTGACTATGACTTGTTCCTTGAGGAATTACACTGCTTTAAGGGTTCAATAAATAGTTAAATATTCAAACTTCAAATATTTTTGAGAAAATTTTATACCTTTACTACTTTTAAAATTCCGTTTTGTCAAGAATCCCTGGTGTTACCATTGATAAAACTCGTTTTTGACCCGACTAAAAAGATACATTTTAACTTAACTTTTATTAATTATAGCATTCGAGTACATTACAAATCGCTTATACAAAACTTAGATCAAAATTGGAACCGAGTGTTGAAATGCAACCAATAAATCCGCCAATGAATTAAGCTAAAAAGTGAAAACAAAATTTATAAATATGACTTGATTTTTTTTTCGACTGTAAAAATTTCATTTTTTAAATAAAAAATTTGAAACAAAAAATTTGAATTTTTATTTTTAAAATTAATTTTATTTCGATTAAATGTACACTTTTATACGAAAAAATACATTATAAAGCTTAAATTAAAAAAAACAAACAAACAAACGTAAAGGAAAATATCATAGGTAAAATAAAGCTCTTTTTTTTAAACATTAATCTTCATCGTCATAATCGTCGTTTTCATATTTGGATTTAAAATCAATTAAAAAACTAGATGTTTTATTTGATTCTTTTTCATCGATTGGCTTGAGGACCCTATGTTCGGGTAGACTACTTTCGATTGGACTTAAACGTGGAAATATAACAGCTTTAGCTTGTCCTATAACAAGCGCCAAGGGTACACAACCGAATGCATTCGAATCATAACTTCTAATATAATTATCACCTTCTAACCAACAATGACCTTCTGGTACAACAACATACTTTTTTTTATAATTTATAGTTCGAACCAAATCACCAGGTAATCCTATAACTCTTTTTAAAAAACATTCTTTTGGATTTTTTGGCGATATTAAACTAACAACATCACCTCTTTTTAAAACTGATTCCATTTTTGGACGTCCGAAAAGTGATTTTAGACTCAATGGACGAATAATGAAAACAAATTCTTTTTTATTTTTGTCACTGTTAATCAACGGTTGCATACTTTTATTGTAAATGTTTAGTAAGTCATGGATAGATCTTTTAAAACCGACATGGCGTTCATTTTTGATTTTGTACCAGTCGGTTAAGTCTAAAAAATGTTACCTTGCACCATCGACTCTTGAAAAGTAACATATTTTATCCCATGTCGTTATAAATACAGCAGATGTCTTAAGAAAAAAAATTATTTAACCAGATTCTATGGTAGTAGGGAAAATATTAATTGACTTACAATGAGTGAATATTTTAAGCATAATTTAAACATAATTTACAGTTTCTTCGTAATAAACTTTTTTTCATTCAGGATTGAAATGAAATTATATTTTTTTTTCGTTATTAAAGAGTTGTCTTTCGTTGCACATTAAAATCTAGGCAAAAATTAGCATTTCTTAGTGGCTAGGAAAATTATCGAATAAAGATGCAAAATAAAATAGAGAAAATTTTATCTTTATTATTATTGTTTGGCACACCTTATTTTTAATAAATAACAATTATAACTTTTTAAGTTTTAATAATTCTACTATGCTGTTAAAAAAAAATTTGATTCTAGTTGATCTATTAAGTGAATGCAAAAGCAAGAATGTTTATGTTTGTTTGAGCTCCTTAAACATAAAATTGTAAAAGAAAATGAACAAATTCTCTCTAAGAAAAAATTTAAAAAAAAAAAAATCAATAAACTATGTTGCCTTTTAATTTTCCACGCTGACATTTAACTTAAATTTGAAATTAAATCTAAAACTGGCTAAAATATTCTGAAGTATGATTAAAAGCTGTCGAGAATTTGCCAATTTTTACCATTGTCAAAAAATATCAATTTTCATGAGAGAATTTAAAAAATCTAAATGATCTTAAATCGCAAGAATTTATCGAGATATCGATGTCACAGTCTGATTTCAAATAGCAACAAAATATCTACAGAGATATCAATAGAATTATACAACAAGTCAAGCTTATTGACACCAAAAAAAGTCATTTGACTCATTTTTAAGATGGAGTTACACCATAGATCGTAAATTTCTTAAAAAAATCAGCCGAAAGTTTGTAAGATAAAAAACTTATACAGTTTATATTCGATTACTCATGAAAAATCTTGTTTGTAATTTCCATGGAAAATTAAGATCTTAACACTAGAAGCATCGAATACGCTATTTTTGAGTTTTTCCAAAATTTTGAACGCTAATTCCTATTTTAAGAAAAATTCGACCAAGACGATTTTTGACTATTTTGTAGCTTTTATTTCGAGCTTCAAAAAGAGCTCCCTTTTAAAATGTTATAATCTGTATTTAATGAAAAAAATTAGTTTAACTAAAAATAGCCGGTGCTTCTAGTGTTAAGATTCTATAAGAAAAGCTTAAGAATCTTAGATTCAATTAGGATTTATCTGGATCAGATCCTGAACTTGGCCAAGCTCTGATACTGTTCTTGCTAATAATCTAAATAGGTGCTTTAGGGTATACAGAATTTCAAAAATTGTGAGTGACATAGCTTTTGTCTGATTTTTGTTTATTTTTGGCGACGGCCTATTTGAATTGGCCGTCAATCAGTTCTTGATAAAAATTGATCTAAAAATAAATGCCCGAAAAAAAAGTTAATTCGATTTTAGAAATTATTGCCCATGTTTGGGATTTTAAAACGGAACACAAAATGGAAACGGAAAGCGGTACTTGGCACGGGACGGTCTTTTTTATTTTTTGTTCTATCTTGGAACGCGCTCATTTCAGGGCGTAACTCCTAATCAGCTAAACTAATTTCAAAAAATTTTTGAATATTTTTCTTTTAGTTGTTATTGTTATGTAACATTCAAAATTTGATTTCGTATGCTTATAATAACAAAGATACAAAAACAAAGCCCGAAACGAATTTAATTAAGAATTTTAAAATTATAACATTAGACTAATCAGTTGCAAACAGTTCTAAAAAGTAAATCTAACAATTGAAAAAGGATTATAGAAAATTAAATTTAAAAATTTGATCGCTTTTTTGTTTTCACTTTTGGATTTTTATATCTTTCTCGATTTTCCTAATTATTTCCAATTGAAAACACTAAATTTGAATTTTAGATTATTTTTATTTAATTAGAATTAACCTCCTACTTGGAGAAGTAAAATAAAAATTAAAGTTAAAGTAAAGTTTATAAAACTAATGTTTGACGATCAGGAGCTGAGGTATACTGTGTTCTGCACATAACACTGAGGATAATTTGGGAACTCGAATTTAATTTTTTTAACACGACTTGGATTTGAACCTTCCACCTTCTGCATGGACGTCCACGATAAACTGAGCTGCCCCCCTCCAATTAGATTATACCTTTAAAACGAATCAGTTTTAATTAAGCACGATAAATTTAGAACTTTAGAACCAGAAATTAGTCTTTTTGCTTCTTAATCTTTTACAAAATTATCTTTTATAAAATTAATTTTTTAAACAGATGTTCTTAATAGTTACTCTGCTGAAAGTGTTGAACTTGAGTCAGAAATTACCATTGAAAATGTTGCATTATTCAATTTTAAATTGACGTAGGAAAATTTCTACTTCAGATGAAAGGCTTAATATATTAATGTTCCTTTTTGGTGATTAATTCACGTGTAATTTTTTTTTTTCGGAAAGATAAAATTTTTTTCTGGCTTTGAAATTTTGTTTATTTCCCTATTTTAGACTGGTTTGAAAGATAAAAAAGACAAAAATTTGCAAGAAAAAGGGCAAAACGGATATTTTAACATCATAATACGTTGGACTTTTCTCTTTTGCTCCTGGCTATTTGTGTCTTTTGACTGAATAAGTAAAGGGATACATGAACTTTTTTTAGGTAAGCTAAGGTGATCCCAAACAATTATGACAAAAAATGGTTTACAGTTGGAAAATCTCTAGCTTCAGTAGAATTAATAAAAATGCAACGTCATTTGGGTTACACCGTAACCTTAATTAAACTTTAACTTGATCTATAGGTCATACAAAAATCCATGAACAATGTTACGGTGTAACCTAAGTGAAGTTACATTTTTATTAATCCTACTAAAAGTCGCAAGAGTTTTTGATCGTGAAATTTTGTCCATTTTTCCTACAATAATTTCTAATTCATTTCAAGTTCTTCAATTTCAATCATTCCCATCGATATTGAGAAAATGCAATGCATAAATTTAAAAAAAAACTCGGTTAAAAATGTTTTTTTAAGAACAAAATATATTTCAACCTTCAATTAGAGCTAGAAACTGCAAGCAATTAGCTGTTAGGAGACGTTTTACCCAACTTTTAACTTTTACACAGTCTTTTATTTTTAAACTAACAAAGAAAAAGAATTTTAGAATAAAATAAAATAAAATTTAATTAATTGAAACCAAGGATATTTTAAAATAAATTTTTGTATCTTTGAGAAATTGTTTGTCAAATTATTCTTCAACACCTGCCCTTAATTTGCAAATCAATTTCTTAGATTAAGTAAATCAATTTCCTTGTAATGCTTTATCTTTGGAAGTCCTTTGGTTAAAACATCTGCTTCCATTTCTTCAGTTGGCATATATTCGATTTGCAATAATTCTTGTTTGACTTTTTCTCTAATAAAATGGTATCTAATATCAATGTGTTTTGATCTTGAGTGAAACTTTGGATTGGCTTGTGAAATTTCCAGTAAAAATCCGCTTTTAAAACTTTTCAACTCTACGTGACAAATTAAATTCAATTTCAGGCAAGTCATGTTTATTTTTTCAAATGACTCCCACATAAATTGGTTTTTTTTTTTTAGAAAATTAGAGACCTCGAAATGGGAATAAAACATAAAATTCTGGTCAATTCAGATGACCTAAAAGTTCAAGATATCTTTACAATTTATTTTGAGGAAATTTAATTTTAAAAAGTTAAAGTTCTAATAAATGCAGCTGATAATACAGTTGTATCGCACTTTTATCACCCCCTTTTTGTCAGCTTCAAATAGTGATCATCCAATTCAAAAAACCCGTTTTTTTATATGATACTTTTTTTTATCGTTTCTTGGTCATGCTGAGAAAGAATTGTTGCGAACGATTGACAAGCTCAATAACCACATAATACTGAACGGTTTTGAATCAAATCGTTCTGATTCGATTGTTTAGACAGAGGGTCGTGTCTTCGTCGAAAAAGTAGTGTAGTCAAATTTTTGGAATGGTCGGAAATCTAAATGTAAATTTTTTACATTAAGTCATTCCTAAAAGAATTAGTCAACAATTGTCAATCAAAACCGGCAAAGCCCAAAAAATACAATAGTTAACGTCTCGTCTCGCATATATAAAGCTCTGCTTGCCGTATCTTATTTTATTTGTTTATCTGTTTCGAGCGTGAGCTCCTTCAGAAAGAAAATATTGAATCATAGATGATCATTGATATGGCTGATATGATATCAATGATTATCTTAAAAAAAAGATCAATAGGAAAAAGAACAGTAAGATTTTTTTTTGAATTTTTTTATATCGTCGTTTAGTCATTTTTTATTTAGTGATATAATGAGAAGTGTTTTTTATATAATATAATATTCAAAACGGGGTTTCAATCATTTAGTGCTTATACAGAGAGTAGTGATATGAAATGGTGATTTAACTAAACATTTTTTTCAATGTAAAAGTATTTCAAGAAATCCGTTCTGAGCGTATTTTGTGATAAAACAAAATAGTGATTTAATATCGCGGTGATATAAGTGAGATACGACTGTATCAAAATTCATGGCTTAAGAGAATCCCAACATTTTTAAAACTTTCAATTTGACTTTTAAATTGAAAAGATTGCTCAAAGATTTTAGCGTATTTTAAACTTCAAAATTGACGATTTCCTTTTTAGAAGGCTTTCTAACTTTTATCTAAAGGTTTCCTCCATGAAAAGCGAAAAGTTTTCTAATCTCTAGAACTAAACTAAAATTTAAAAATTTTGCTCTATGCCTTATCATCAAAAAAAATTACCGTAAACGCTCGCAAATTACCCCCGGCTAAAAGTGGAAAAACCGTTTTTGAGCCCTGGGTCTAATATGTTTTTGACTCTTTTTGGCTCAGGTTAGAATCAGTTTAAGACCAGGGACATTTTCGGGTCATCTGAATTAAAGGACATTCCTTTCAGTAAAAACGGTTTTAAATGAGAGTTGTAGCAAGCAACAGTTTTTAATTTTTTTTAATTCTACTAGTTTTAAATTTAGAATCAAAGCCTAACTACATTAGTCCGATTATTCCCGCTTTTTACCCCAGGGCTAAAAAATAGTTTGGACTTTCAGAAACATCAAAATTAACTATAATTTTAATTTTCTCGATGGGACAAAAGTGATCAAAAATTTGAAGTCAAATGTGTAACTATTCCCGGGTTTAAAATAGTCTTTCTACTTTAAACCCCAGGGGCAATTTGCGAGCGTTTACGGTATGTGTTAATTTTAGGTATTCACTTTTCTTCTTTTAAGAATTAATTAACGGCCAATATTTAAATTTCAAGTCATAATTTTCAGGCGATGATTTTGAGTTCCTTTAAGTTCAATTAAAGACAAATAAACATACCATACATTAAAGAATATTATTTTTTTTGTTGTTAATCTTAAAAGATCCTTAATTACACTAGAAATTATAATTTTTTTTATTGCTTTCTTTTTTTCTCTTGTTCAAGACTTATTCCGATCAGAAGGAGAATTATTTTTTGATTCGCTACATATTCGAAAACAAAACACAAAAAACACCGACAAACTAATTTCGTAATTCTCTTCTGTTTTAAACTAAATTTAAAAATAAAACTTCCATAGACATATACTTGGGTCTAAAAATACAAATTTATGATTATTTATTAATAAAAATATTAATTGATCTTTTATTTCTTCGTTCGTTTTCTTATTACGCATTTTTTTTTTATTTTCGTAATCGATGGTCTCCAATGTTTTTTATTGACAATCGACTCTCACTTGATGACGATTTTAACAATTCAATCAAGGATCATGCTACGGGGTTTTGATTATCCATTTTATTATCAATAGGTCCAAACTCTTCAGACAAATAATCATAATTTATTCATAACTGAAACTTTAAAAAAAAGAATACAAAGTTTTTGTTTTTTTTTAAACATAAATTTTACTTGAACTTTTCATTTTGTTTTTCTTTAACTCGCTCTCTCTCTCTCTCGGTTCGATATCGGTTGACCATTTAATTTATTCCTATCAATATCGACAACAAAATATCCCGAACATAAATTATGATCAAAAAAAAATAAAAATACACATACACTCACAAAATTTGATCGATATTATGTGTCTAATTAATTAGATTAATAAAAAAAGGGAGAGAGAGAGAACGAAAAAAAAATCAATTTTTTTAGTGGTTTTTTGTTTTTTTCTTTGTACTAATCAATAAATCACATACTTCAAAAAAAAATAATTATTTTTGGACTTATAACCCAAGCATAATTTTTTGTTAGTTTCTCTCTTCATTCAAACAGTAGTTTTGAATTATTTTGACATTTTTAAATGAAGGACTTTGGTAGTTAAGGAGTGAATTCGACATTTAATATGCCTAATTTTATTTTATTAAATCAATTTTTTTTGTTTCTTTGTGAACTTTACGTTCATTTCGAAAGTTTTTTATTTTATACAAAAATTGCCTATGGCTTTAAGTCTCATTTAAAACTTATAAAAAAGCAAACAATTTAGCATTAAAATATTATCGATTACTACGAGAACCAGGTCTAACAGTTGAATCTATTTCAGATTTCACCTTCTCATCTTTAAACCTTAAGTATTTAATCAAGTTCAAAATACACGTCAACTAGATTTAATTGACCGAAAAATTCATAAGGTATTTAATAAAGTAGGAAATTTTAAAATCATAATTAGATTTACAGGGTTGGGACGGCCTAATTTTCAAATTACCGAATTTCTGAAGACTCGGTATCATCCCGGAACCTCGTGATTTTCTTAAAGATTAACACAATAAAAAAGATATGACATATAATCAAACAAAACCTCCACTGCACGGAGGCCTTTAATAAAAAGAAGACTCGTCCGTTATATCATTGAAAATCTAAAATAATTTATGATTTGTTAAAAGTTTTTTCTTTGTGTCAAAATATTAATAATGAATATCTTTGTTATTTAGGCTTTATTCTTGAAGATGGCAACATCGATTGCCAAAACGTCGATGAATAAAGTTTTTGCTTTTATTCGTTATTTTCATTAATATTTCGATAAAAAAGAGTTTTCCGAGGAAATTTTGTGAAGGGTCTATCAAATTGAGAATTTTTTTAGAGCTTAAAATTGTTATCACCTCAAGGTGGTCTATAAATAAAACCTCATAAAATTTTGAAATTTCTCAAAAATTTGAAATTAAGATAAAGTCGGACAAATTTTTTGAATTTTTTTGTTATTTTTAATTTTTTCTTTTATTTATTTCTGAAAATTTGCATGAATTTTTAAAAAATTACGCATTAGCAAAATAAAAAATAAAATTATTATGGACTTGTCAATTTCAGAGGGGGGTATTAATTTTAAAACAAAAGACTCAACAAGGCACGCACTTGAATAATTTCATAATTTTATCTTATTCAACAAAGAAAAAAAAAGGGAAATTAACTTAACGTTCATACGCAATCAAACACTGTCATACATATTAAACTAAAATAAAAAAAAAAACACTATAATTAAATATGCCACAACATGTTGATACACATTCGAAAAAAACTCTCACTTTATTTTTTTTTGTTACATCTTAAAGCTACATTCGGGGGTATCTAGTTGATTATAAATTAATCATTTTGCAAATTTTGTTTAGATTTTTTTCTTTTTTTTTAAAACAAAATGTCTTTACATAACCAAGATAGCAACAATGTAACCAGTAATAAAACAAGCGACAGTTTAAATTTTAATTCATCACAATCGTCGACCAGTGTGTCACAAGTATATTCACATTCTTCAATGGCCAAACAAATTTCCAAGAATACTAATGTGAACACTGTGTCGACGTCAGCGTCATCAAATTCAAACAAATTTTCAACTTTAAATATAAACAATCAATTTAAGGGCAAATCTATTGAACCACAACATAAATCGACAGTTGTGCGTCCGGCTCATACGGGCATGCAAACATTGGGCAAAGCAGTGGCTGCTAGACGTATGCCACCACCTGCTCATTTGCCTAGTATGCGCACATTTAATTCAAGTCCAATACAATCGAATAATGAAATAAATCAATCGAATGAGGCATTAAATAATGGACAACAAAATCAAAATTCACAATCGTCGACAGCACCGACTATAGCGGCTGTAGTCAGTGGTTCGTCGCCGTGGGGTCATGATTCAAATTTAAATAATTCATTCAATGAAACATCATCGAATAAGCCAACATACAATCGTAATAATTCTATAAATCAAGAAGATTTTCCCAAATTAGACGAAGCTTTACAAATTGAACAAAAACAAAATACACAACCTTTAAAATCTAAAAATGACCAAGTTAATTCGATTCCACAAGTCGAATTAATTGAAACAAACACTGAGCCTGTTTTAAAACCGACTAATGTAGGCAATTGGTCGACAAGAGTGGCTGTACCGTCTGTAGACGAGCCAGAGACACTCGAACAAGCTAAACCGAGTCCACCACCGTCACAATCACCCGTTTCCCAACCATATCAACCACCTCATCAAAGGTACCCAAATCAATACAACAATCAATACAGGCAAAACTATACCCAGAAAAATTCTCAAATTAACTCAAATTATAGAAAATATAATCATCATTATAATAGAGAAAATAACACTGAAGTTAAAAGTGGCGAGGAAATTCAAGTAACGACACGAAGACCTTATTTGTATAATAAAAATGATAGCTTACAAGTGGATAATAAAGAAAATGCAAACGATGCTAATAAAATTGATTATTCAAATTTGGACGAAAATAATTGGGCAATGATAAGTGATCGTGTCAATTACGATGAGAAATTAGAGTTTTGTGACGATGATGACGATGAAGAAGAGAGTAGAAAAGATGATGAAAAAATGAGCGATCAAGTTGAATTGAATCAAGACGATTTTGAGGATCAAATTTGGAAGGACAAGCAAAAAGAAAAAGAAGAAGAGCTTATTAAAACATTGGAAAGAGCCAAAATAAGACGTGCCGAAGACACTAAACGTGTAAATGAACAAAAAAATAATGAAATAAATAATAGTCAAGATACATCAATGTCTTCAACTAATCGAACATTCAATAATTCAACAACAAGACCAAATAGTAGTGGTTATAAATCGAATTATTATCAAACGAATCGAAACTATAATCAAAACATGAATAGTACGAATAGTAGTAGTAATAATAATCGATACAATAATACTAATGGTAATAATAATTATCAACGAGTAAATAGGTTAGTTTAAAATTTTTTTAATTAAAACTTTTAATTGGAAAATTACTTCCATTTGAATAAGTTGCTTGTTAAAAAAAAAAAAAGAAAAAAATCGTAGGTGTAGGTTATTGTTAAAAAAGATTTTCAGCCGATGATATTTTTAAATTTTGATGAATTTTATTTTTGAATAATTCTCCTTGTAAAACAATAAGATTTGTAACCCTGAGTTATCACAAAATTCCGATTTTAACTCTAAAACAGTCGGTAAGAAAAAATTTCAACTCAAGGTCTATATAAAAAAAAATCATGGTTATAACCCCTCCGTTTGTAAGAAAATTACAGAGGAGCCGAAATTTTGGTCTTGAGGGACCGCTTAATTCAGAAATTTGACATGAAAAGATTAAAGAAATCGACAATCCATTTGACTATTTTGCACTAGGGGTGTTCTCTTTACTTTACTTTATGGTAAAGTTTGAAAGGAAAGACTGGTAAAGCAGTGAATTTATCTGATGGGAGCTCAATAATTGCATAATTCACGAGTCATTTACTGACCTTTATGAACTAAAAGTTCAAGTAAAGAAGTCAAAATCATTATATTTACAGGTTCAAACATCAAAAGTAAAGTAAAGAGTGCAGCCTTATTTTGCACTGACATTATTAAATTCATCAATAAGTCGATTCGAGATTGAGCCCTAGTAGAGGGGGTCCTAACTTCTTCCCAGCATCGTGTAGAAATCACTCTTGATGTTTTAAGTTGCAAATAAATGGAACTCATTTTGGGTCAGCTTTGTTTGTACCGGTTAAGGCTCCGTTTCATCTCAAAAGAGTTTAAAAAAAGGTTTCCAGGCCCTTTCTAATACTCGATAAGGATTTTGAGGCGCAACAATCCAAACGGAACGTTACATTTCTGGCTTTAATGAGCACCACCGTGTTCGTAAACTCATTAAGTGACCACGCTGGTGTTCTTGAATTGATAAGATCCAGATTTAGATAGAAAAAAATCACCCTCTTTTTCTACTCCACTGTATGGCCATTTTTCAAATTTCTACAGTGAATTTTGCGACTATGTAACGTTCCATTTAGACCGTTCCGGCTTCAAAAAGGTTCATTTTATTCCCAGAATGATCCTTAACGAGAATAAAAACTGCCTCGGAAACTTTTTAAAAAGTCTCGTGAACTGAAACGGCCTTTTTTAAAGAGTGTTCTGAAAGCGTTTCAAACGGAACGTTACATTTTCGCAATACTCACTGTAGAAATTTTTTTAAATTTAAAAATGGTCATACAGTGGAGTAGAAAAAGGGGGCCATTTAAAGACATTAGTTGACCATGACGGTGTTCATTGAATTCACCAGATCCAGTTTAACGGAGTTCCAGATTTGGATAGGGAAAAAATCACCTGTTTTTCCGAAACGTTATGTTAGAGCGAACAAAACGTTGTGGTTTTTAATTACCTTCTTCAAAAAAACAAGTTTTGAAGCCAAGAAATTAGAATTTAAAAAAAATTTACGAACTTATAGACTAAGGCTATAATAAAAGTGAATTTGTCATTACGCTTCAAAGATATGAGAAAATTTCAGGTCGGGAAATCTCTTTTTTTAAAAAGATCTGGTGCGTCTTTTGATTTATCATCCAAAAACAAATTAACCAGTTCGAATTCACGAAATGTCAATGCTTGTCTTAAACACTTTTTCAATATCAATTTTCTTTTATTAAAAAAATTTTTTTTTTTTTTAGAACGGACGATCAACCTGAGCCTGGTCATCATTCGGGCCAAAGACCACTTTCGCATAAGTCATCAAATTATTATACAAATAACAACAACCTAAATAGAGATCAGTCGAACAGCTATCATACTCAAAGTCAAACAAGCCAAGAATCGATTAATCAAAGTCATCAAAGCGAAAAAAATGAAAAACCACAATCATACCAGTCCAATACAAATCATCGTCAAAATTACAACAATCAAAACTATAGTAGTCAAAATAACAGTTACTATAATCAATCAAATAGATACCACCAGAACAATACGAATAGTGTTCAATCTCAAAATAGGCAAACAACCAATAACAATGTTCGTTATCAAAATCAAAGTCAACAGTCAACAAAAAAATATGAAACAATTCAAAATCAAAATCAACCTACACAACAACATGAAAACAAACACCAACAAGTAACTTCTACACAAGTTGATCAGAAAAAATCATTGAAACAATTAACTCAAAATGTACCAGAAATTGAATCAAAGTTACAAACACTTGGCTCGAGAAAACAGTTACCAATACAAACTAATCAAAATATAAATCAGACAATAACAAGTCAAGAGGTTAAGAAACCCGAGACGATTGTAACTGAGCCTTCTAAGCCTCAAGAAATACAAGAACCTAAACCATCTGCTTGGGCTATTCGAACACAGGAAACAAATCATCAAGAAACTCAGAACAAAAATGTGACTAAGACTACTATTGAAAATTCTAAGCCTGTCAATCGACATCCTCAAAGGTCAAATCAAAGATACAACCGTCGGTATGATAACGAATACGAAGAGGACGACTACGAAGACGATTATGATGAGTACACAGACGAAGAGGAAGAAGGTGATAAAAAACCTAAAAAATATCCACAAAATGATCGAAATCGAACAACCAGTGGATCTGTTTACTCTAACCCAAGACGTCCTAGTGGGCCAACTCATTACCCACAAACTTACAAACGTGGTACTGCTCGTAGATCTAACGATTACTATGAAAACGATCAATCAAAAAATTATTACAATTCATATCCGAATAATAACAATAATAATAAATACTATAACAACTATGATTACAATTATAACAGACCGTATAACAATTATAATTACAGAGGTGCTCCGAGAGGGTCAAACTATCAAAATAATAAAGTCTATTATAACTCTGGGACTAAAAGCGCTGGCACAAATTCTACTTTAAATGTCCAAAAAGATCCAAAAGAGTTTCAAAATCGTCAACGTGATCAGACTAGTATGACTAAACATAGTGAGCATACGACGACAGATCAAGAAATGTATGACGAATGGGAAACGGCATCGGATAGTAGTCTGAGACATCAAGGAAAAAAAACAGACGAGCCTAAACCCGCTGTTAAAGAACAAGCCAAAGTACAAGAAACTCAAAAATATCAAAAAACATCATCTCAACGATCCTTTAACACAAGGAAACCAAATCAACGAAACGATTTTAAAAATAATAGAAATGGAACAAATCCAAATGATCCTCGTTATACGGCTAAATATTGGAGTGATAATTCTAAATCGAATAATGAAAATTCTAGGACTTCTAATGATCAAAAAACTTATGAAAATAAAGCTAAAAGCTTTTCACAACAAAGACCTCAAAATGGTCAAAATAGAGTTAATATACAAGTATATCGGGTTGATAATATAATTGTAGATAATCCAGAGGCTATTAAAGAAGCGTTGAGTAATCAAACTGTAAAGGAAAAAAGTCAAGTTAGAACAAATCCGTTGTCAGGTATTGATTTAAATAATCGAGCTGGTGTTGTTATTGTTGATTATATACCAGAGTCTGGTGAGTCGAATACTGTTGATGAAAATTCACCGGATGATGATGAAAAAGATGATGACGATGGTTTTCAAAAAGTTAAAACTAAACGTGATAAAAAAGCTGAAAAAATGAAGGCTGCTAAAGAAGCAGCTGCCGCTGCGGCTGCTGCAACACAAGCAGCAAAGAAGCGTGAAGCTTTAAAAAATTCAAAAAAAGTTTCTAAAGTTGAATTAAAACCAAAAACTAGCGCTCAGAGAGCTAGTATAATGAGTAATATTCAAACTTGGAAAAATGAAATGGCTAAACCAGGTGCTAAGACTGTTGCTCAAGTGGTCAAATCTGGACCAAGTAACACTCAAAATACGAACAAAAAACCTGCTGAGAATTCGGCTAGTGTTGATTTGACTTTAAAAATTGAATCTTGTAAAAAAGTTTGGGATAACAATCAACAGCAAAAAAATATCGAAAAAACAGAAGCTAAACCTGTGGAAAAAGAAGTGAAACCAGTCGAAGTTAAACCAAAAGAAGAAGTCAAAGAGGTTCAAGTTGTTAAGCCAGAGAGTCAAACTCAAAAAAATGTTTGTACTGTTAAGCCAACTCAGCAAATGAATGTTCCATCTGTGACAGAACAAAAACAAGCTAACTTAAATGTTACAGTAAATACAGTTCCGAATAATCCCGGATCCAATGTGGTATCGCCGAATAACACCACTGCTCAAGCTTTGAATGAAAATCAACCTATTAATAATTTTTATGACAAAATGTTGATTAATCAAGCGACTAGTAGTGCCGCTGTGGCTGCTACTGCCGCCGCTGCAGCTGCTGCCGTTGTTGCTGTGACTGTTACATCTATCCAACAGCAACAACAATTGAGTAATCCTCAAAACTCGACTAACTTGACTGTTGAACAACCAGAACAACAGGGTCTTAAATCATCTAATTCATCTTCATCTATTAAGAATCAATCAAGCTCATCGTCTCAATCGAATCAAGAGTCTCAAAATCAACAGACAGTTGAACTTGCTCAAATTGCTCCAGTTCAAGCTCCTTATAGTTACCCTGCTGTTTCGACAAACAGTCAAACAAGTCTCATTTCATCACCGTCTCAATCTAATTCACAGCTATCAGCTTCCTCATTGATGCATTCGTTGAATATGAATCAAATCAATCAGCCTATACCACCAACAATTTTTCAACAATTTTACCCGCATCATCAGCTTGTTCAACCGTTCATGTCTCAAACGAGACCAATGCCACCGCCTCAGAATCAGTCCGGACCTAACACTGGTCTAATTCAACCGCAAAATAAAACAAATCTCAACAGTCTTTTCGATTTTAACTTAAGTGATTTTAACACCAAAGACGGTATGTTGAACTTTTATCCACCTCCGCCACAACAACAAAATTATCTACCACCAGGAGCTATTCCGCCGCAAGCAATGCCACCTCATATACCACCACCCCCGATCAATACATACCCAAATGGCTTCGATCAAACGCAATTTTTCAATCAACAATTGAGTCAACAAAAAGGGTTAAGTAACAAACAAAATCCGCAGTATCCTCCACCACCGCAAATGGCACCGAATAACTTTAACACTCTAAATTCAAATGTTATTTCAAAGCCACAGTTTACAAACGCTCAAAATACATCGAATCAATTAGTCAATCAAATACATCAATACAATAAGCAACAAGAGTTTCAGTACTTTAATTTTAATAATCAACAATCGGCAACTCAAAATTTTAATCAAAGCCAAACGAATCAACCAAACCCTCAAGCAAATAATAATTTAGGGTTCTTTCAGAATAGTTTTGTGTCTCAAATATCGAACTTGTCAAACAATCCTAATCAATTTCAACAATCTCAACCGGCACCACCACCACCACAGCAGCAATCACTGTTTAGCTTGAATCAAAATCAATTGTCGAATAACTTGCTATTTGGACCTGGATATAATTTGAATCAACAACAATCGTCTCAATTTGGCTTGAATAATTTGATACAAGCTCCTCAAAATCAACAGCAACAACAACAACAACAGCAACCAAATCAACAATCGTCTCATAGACAAACTCCTTTATCTTCTTCGTTGTCAAATTCAATGATTAACTCGCCGTTTATTGCCAATGAGAATCAACAAGACGTGTTTTTAAGTCAACAAAATGGATTCGATTCAGGGTATAAACAACCGTCGAATCCTCAAAATAATTTCAATCGAAATTCGAATTTACCGTTGAATAATAAACAAATTTTCCCGGGAAATTTTGAGAATAATCTTAACTTTGACAAAAATCAACAAAATAAGCCTTTAAATCAACAACAAAATTATTATAGAAGTATGGAACAACCTCCTACGCAGACTCATTATAATCCCTCTTCGGCTCCACCTCAACAACCACCTCTACTACCGCCTCAACAACAACCACCACTTCTTCCAAATCCACCATTGATGCCCAATCAATTGCAAACTCAAAATAAAATGAATTTTACAAAAGCGCCCAACAATCAATCACAACGTTATGTCAACACATACCCCAATAATAATCTACAAAATAGACCGCAACAAAATAATTCGAATTATTATAATCAAGGTGGGTATAATAATCGTAGGTCTTATCCAAATCAAGGTGGATATCAACCACAAAATAGCATGAAAAAAATGCCCTATGTCGATAACAAAATAAATATGAATCAAAAAAGTAATGAAAGTACGACAAAACAAGTCAAGCAAGAAAGTGTACAAAGTCAACCAATGCAGGGTCAAAGTCAAAATTCACCCGTAAATGAAGACAAAAAGTAAAAGATATCATCTCATTGAATCTCTTGGTCTGATTAGAAAAGAAAAAAAATTTAACAACTTCAAGCCGCTTTTTTTTTTAGTCGAGTCGAGAGATTTTTTTGTAGATAAATCTTTTTTTTTAATGTATGGAAAAAAATCGTCGTTTTTTTTTTTTTTTGGGTTGAAAGTGTTTAAAATTTTTTTGGATATTTTTTTTTCTTATATGAAATTTTAATAAATTTTAAAAATTTTACAAAACATTTAAATGGCTTTTTTTTTCTTCTCTTTCGCTCTCTTTGTTGATTGTCGATGTGATATTTTTTCCTTTTTTTTTTTTGTTTCTTCGCTGTCGTTTGAAATCGAATGATATGGCTTATATATTTATATAGATTTTTTTTGTTTGTTTGTCATGATGTACCAATTATAAATTGGATTTTATGTATTGGATTTTTTTTTTTCGTGTGGATTGTGAATTTCTCTTCTTGACCTGTAAAGTAATTGAACAAATTATATTTCTTCATACTACTTTATTTCTTCGTTTTTTTTTTCTGTTCATCGACAATTATTTTTTTTTTCGAAATTTAAACCAAAAAAAAGCAGGCATTTATATTTATTTATTTATTTAAATATATTATTGGAATAAAAAAAATTTAAAAATTTAAAAAATTCGTTTTATTTTCAGGTTATCCCTAAAATCCGGAACCGGAACAAAAAAAAACTCGGAACACGGAACCAAAGACTAAAACACGGGACAAATTTTTAAAAATCCGGAACAAAACAAGGTTAAGTTTTTTTTGCTAAAACCCTGAACCGAATTTGTAATTTCTATAACTCGGAACCGGAACAATCTAAAAAACGGAACCGTATTAGTCTAAAACGCGGAACCTAAACTTTTTTAAATAACCTGGAAACGATTCCTTTTAAGTTATTATGTAAGATCTTTATTAATTCTTTTTAATGATTCATGATCCAAATTATCAAGAATTAATAGTCATAAGATTAAAGTAAGGTACTTGTGTCTATTTTTTCTTGATAATTTCTTGATTAAGAGTTAAAAAATGTCTGCCAATATTTTAAAGATCTTATCTTAGAATCGGTTCCTAGTGTCCAAATCGTTTTTTTAATTCTAAACATATTTAAGCATAATACGCGTGACTAAAAAGTGTATTTAAGTTTTAAAGTGCTTCATAAATTTAGTTTATGAAACCCATGTGAGAAAGATTTCAATAAGTCTGGGTGAGGTACTAACAAAAGCTATTTAATAACTTTAGCACTCAATTTCAAAATTAAAATCAACCCGCTCTTTTCTTAACTTTTTTGGTTCCGTGTTTTAGTCTGAAGGTGATCCGGTTCCGTTGATTAGGTGTTTGTTCCGTTAAAAATTTGTCCCGTGTTTTAGTCTTTGGTTCTGTGTTCCGGGTTTTTTTTTGTTCCGGTTCCGGAGTTTAGGGACAACCTATTTTCATTAACATTTTGAACTAGTTTTGACTATTTTTGTCCATCTAAACTCATTATTGACGTAGACCGCATGGTGAGACATCAAAAAAAGTATTTTACCTTTTGTAGTCAAGAAGACATTGAAACCCAGTCAATCGATTTCAAATGTAAAACCGCTGAATGATTATTGAGGAAGGAGCTGTTTCATTAATTGTCCTTTTTACTTTACTCATAATTTTTATTAAGGATCTAGCGTAAAATTTCGAGAGTATATACAACTGGCAATCGTTTTATATGCTACATGCCTTGTCAAGGCTTGAAACTTAAATTAGCATCTTTAAGTTTCAGACCCCAGAATAAGTTTTCTGAAAAGTTATTCATAATCTTTTTGGTAAGAATAATTTGATCAAAGGCATCGACTTATAAATACAGTACATACTAAAACTAACTTGTACGCGATTTATTCCTTTCCCCTTCCTTTCTTCTTCCTCACCTCTTCCTTTCCTCTTCCTTTCTTCTTCCTCACTTCTTCCTTGCCCCTTCCTTTCCTTTCCTCTTCTTCAACTCTTCCTTTCCTCTCATTTCACATGAAGAAAACAATTTTTAAAATAATACGTTAAAAAGTTCATAAAAGTTCAAAAATGCCCATCAAATTTTTTTTTTTATTGCATGTACTAAATATAAATTTGAAAATTGCGTTTTATTCCTTGAATAATTTAGATAATTTATTCGCGAGGAAAACTCAGGAAAGGAAAAGAAAACAAGTTAGGAAAGGAAAGGAAAACGTTGAGGAAGAGGAAAGGAAGGGGAAAGGAAGAGGAAAGGAAAGAAAACGTCCAAGTTAGTTTTAGTATGTACTGTAGATAAGTATTAGTATATTCGTCCGAAATCGAATAATGGTACTTTGATAAGAATAATGAGTAAAGTAAAAAAGACAATTGATGAAACAGCTCCATCCTCAGTGATCATTCAGCGTTTTTACACTTGAAATTGATTGACTGGGGACGTGTTTTTTTAACGAGAGAAGACGCGTTATGGATTGACAATGAAAAATTACTGGGTAATTTACTTACAAATACAGTCGACTCGCGATAATCCGTATACAGGTTAATCCGAATAATTTGACATCCGAACAGAAATACCGTGGCTCGGAGCCCTTTTCGATACTATTACGTGTATTTGATTATCCGTAGATTTTAATCCGTACAACAATTTTCTAGGGCTTTTTGTATACGGATTATCGCGAGTCGACTGTACGGATTAAAATCTACGGATAATCAAATACATGTAATAGTATTGAAAAGGCCTCCGAGCCACGGTATTTCTGTTCGGATGTCAAATTATTCGGATTAACCTGTATACGGATTATCGCGAGTCGACTGTAAGGGGATCCATTTCCAGCAATCCCTTTACATAATAACTATGATCATCCACTATACTCCCAGCACTCCCATCCATACAATTACACCAAAATATCAGGAAACCAAGAGTTTTTAACCTGATTGGAAAACAAGCTTGTCCCCATCTTATGGAAAAAAATATTTAAATAGTTGAAAACACCATTCCATATTAAATGAATCTAACCATAATCTAGCCATGATCATATTCTTGACGGGCGAAGCGAGGCTGGAATTAGATTTGTTTTAATCGGTCAACAGTTTTCTGAACAAGAAAATGTTGCTCATAAAAAGATTCTTATTTTACCGTAAAGACCTAAAACTTGAACTGAGTGTGCATACACTTAGTATCATACAGAATTTAAAAGCTTGTATTTTGCCCTAATTTTATAGACCATAAAAATTGTCTCTCAGTACTTAGTTATCCCGGAATTACTTGGGTTTTCCGGGACGAAGCTGTTTCGGGAGTAAAATTATGTGTTTTAGGTCTTTACGGAATAATAGGAATATATTAGCCGCGGTTTCTTGTTCAAAAGACTGTTGGCTCTTGCCAAACAAATTTTGGTGATATTTGCTCAATCCATTAAAAAGTTAAGGAATAAAAAACAGAAATACCCTTTTTTAAACTTTGAATTGTAGGGGTTAAATTCAGAGGTTTATTAAGAATTTCTTCGGAAAGGAACATAACAATTTTATGATCTATATAGCGTTTTAATCCTTGAGCATTTTTCTATCGAATGGTGTGCCAAACTCATTTTTCCTAAACAAAGTTACAGAGGATCCTCGAGGGATATCGATGGAGTTAGTTCCAGGGAGCCTACTTCTCAAGAAAAGCGTATGGTGAGCACTTTTTTGTAAACAAGATAAGGACAAGGTACAACTGTACAAAATTTCATTGGTTTCTGATTATCGTTTCATATTTTATTTTAAATTTCAAAATGGCGAACACCCGTTAGAAGACGAAAAAGTCAAAAAAATCATTAAGATGTAGGACGGATTTTGAAAATTTTGAACAAAAATGAAAAGATACATGAATTTAGATCATAATGAGATCAAATCATAAATCCTTGACAATAAATCCACTACAAGCGTAGTTTAAATCATTTAACTATTTATGTTTCCGGCCTTACAAAATCTATACTCGGGATTGTCACGATCTAACTTTTTAAAATTATTTCATCAACTTGTTGCGGTTTCTTTGGTTACTTTAGATTGTTAGTGAACTTAATCCCAGAATTTGAGGAGCACAAACACTTTTCTGAGATCAATGTAAAACTATTCTATAAATAGGCGTCAGAATTTTAATTCTAATTTTATCCTTTTAGCCATGTTTGCCTGTTTTTTTCGAAACCTTTAGAACCGATTTATTCTCAAATCACGCTTTGTGCAATTCAATCTACTCGCTTTAATCCGTAACAGTCGGGAGCGGGAAAAACCCATTCCGGATTAAGTTTTCTGGATAATTTTTAACCCGTATGTTGAAAAAAATCCTGGTATTATCCGATTAAAAGAATCTAAACTACTTTATTATACATAAGAAAAAGTTTTTATAACAAGCTAAGCACATGAAGAAGTATTAAACTATTAATTGTTTGTTTTAAAACAAGAAGAAATTTGATGTTTTATTCAAGTTGGACAACTTTACTTCGATTTCTTTAATGATACTTCGATTTCTTTAAAGTGTCAATATTTCTAAATCGCTTTTATTGGAATCTTGAGAACTTTCAAAAAAAATGTTTTATTGTTCAAGAGCCTCTTTTGCTTGCTTGTAATTTACAGAAACTGGAACTACCTCAATTTCTCGTTTATTTTTTTCGACAATCTGAACAATGTCGGCTCGCTTGTATTGTCATTAATCAAGTCATTTAACAACTTTTTCGTTCAAAGGACCAGCCTCACCGTGAGTCGTGTATTGTGAAATGTTTAATTAAATTTTTTTAAAATTTTTAAAGCCGACCTTCTGAGTACTTGAAGTCGTTAATTTGAAGCATAGTACTAACACGTTTTGATGCGTTATAACGCGATAAAACGCCGCGTTTTTTCGACGAAAACACGGAAATTCGTTTTATTGCGTTTTAAAGCGTGATAGCGCATCAAAACGTCGCGTTTTTTAACACTCGGGAATGTCGAATTTTACGGATGAAAGCGTTACGATTTAAGGCGAGTCGACTGTACTCACTTTAGTAAAATCAAAACAGAGCTTAACTTATGTATTAGTCATCGGACAGTGTGAAAAGCATGGTCAACTAAATAGTATTTTCAAAATGCTTTATTGTTAACATCATGCGATAGTATTTCAATTTTAGCTAATTTGCTAGATTTCTGAGGTTTGAGTATTGATTTTAAAGGATTTATTTAATAAAAATTTTTAATTTAAAAATAATTTTATTAAATTTATAAAAAGTTGTAAAAAATTTCGCTTTAATTTTATAATTCTAAATCAGGATCAGCCGGACGACTGTATTGATGAAAATTAGTATTAAAATCAGTTGAATGCTCATTATTCATATAATCAATATCAATTGTTTGATGATAAATTTTAAAATCATCTGACTCATCGGATTTAACAAAACAACAACATTTCAATGGACACAAACAAAACAAACATTTTTTAATATCATTGGGTTTTTTCTCATATTTTTTGTAATACTCATCATCATAACCAGTGATAAAACAACTCGATGGACTCAACGAAAACAAACGTGCAAAACTTATTCTAAATCTTACGTTGAACACAAATAAAACAAAAAATTTACATACTAAATTAAAATTAAATAAAAACACAACTACTCTATAATATACATAAAAGTCTAAATTTATTTTTATTTGTTCTTTTGAGAATAAGTCTAGTACAAGACGTGCTAGAAAATATGGAAACGATAACAAAATGTACATGGCCAATTCAACAATAAACATTCGATTTAAATTTTGATCTTCAGCTTGAATTAATTGTAATTTTTTATCAATTTGTTCTGATTTTGAATTACCATTAAAACTTGTATTTAGATAATCATCGCTTGTGTTCATTCTTGACAATGTCTCTCTACCCATTCGAGGACTATCAAACGAATTGTTCATTAAATTAAATCGAGCCATACTATTTTGTTCTTGTATTCGCAACATTTTTTGTCGCTTTTTTCTAATCTTATTTTGTTGAACAATTAATTTGGTGTTGTTTACAAACGTGTATATTAACGAGGAGATAACCACAACTGCAATAAAAATGGGTGCTGATATAACCATGGTATGCTCAAGCCAAAAATAAAGAGTGCTATAAGCAAGAAATTTATTCAAAGGAGATTTACGAATGCATATAAGAGACACGTTAAATGTAACAAATGTCTTATTCTTTTTTTGAATTTGTCTGTAGACTCTAATAGGCGGTTTTCGTATTACTACATACTCATATTCTCTTTTAACCATGTTACAAAAATCGTAATCTTTTGATGCCAAAGTGAAAAAACCTTTTTGTGAAAAAAATTTCTTATGAGATTTTCTCATTTTATCGATTATTTTATTCGTGTCTCTGTCCATGTTTGTTCGTAATACAAACCCTAAAGCTAAATTTCGTTGTGAATTAAAATCATCTGATTGGTAGCTTTTAATTTTAATATTTACATAATCTCGTTGAATAAAAAATATGTTGTCATTTTCCGAAGCTGTTGATGGTATTGACGAAGGTGATATGGTTAACAAATTTTCTTTAACCTCAAGACCAAAATGTTGCGGTAAAGCTAAGAATATAGACAAAATAATAATTGTACAAGTCGAACATTTGATTATTTTACGACTAAAAAACGTAACTCCTTGATCCTTTTTGGGTTTTTTGACCTTTCGTTTTGATCGTTCATCAAAACTATGATCGAATATAAAACAATCATCGTTTACACCTTCCGAATAATTTGCAAAATTATCGTGTTGACAATTTTCGACTTTAAGATTTTGAGTTTCTTTAGTCTCATTGACAGGACCAAGACTTATGTGTGAACTACACGAACTAAACGCTTGTGTCACTTGAAGATTATTTTTATTCTGTTTAAGTCTCGATTGTTGTTGATGTAAAAGTTTTTGTTGATAACTAAATTGAATTTGTTGTTGATGAAATAATTTACGATTTTGTCGATTAAAATTTACATTATAATGAAATTTAATAACAGCTATAAAACAATAATCCAAAGCTCCTATAATAAACAACCATATTACACAATAGAGTATAATATTATAAACAATTGTTAAATTAATTTTAATTTTAAAATAAGTTGTTTTATGATTTTTAAAATAAAAATTATCGATTAAATATTTTTCGTAATTGTTTGTGAGTAAAATTATTAACGAAATTGCTTGAAATAAAAAATTAAATTTACATTGTGATAAAAGATAACTTTTAGATGTAGATTGAAAATGTGGTCGTGTAACTATGATTGTATTTAAGATTGAAGTTAAACATCCTACAAATAGAACAATTGGTATTAAATTGTGTAGTATGTTATCGATTGTTTTGCTAAATTTTGAATATTCAAGATTATCATCGTATAAACGATTTAACTCGTAAAATTCCATAATGTCAAATCATTTGGAACGATTAAAGCTTATTTTTAAAAATAAGAATCTAAACAAAATAATTTTATTTATAAAATTTTACTTATGCCTTAGAAACTTGACATGAGGGACAACAAAAAAAATAAATTAGTTTTTTTTTTGTTGAAAAAGAAGCAGATACATGGTCGGTTTAATGTCAAAAATAAACATCAGGAAATTACGATGGATTATCGAATGAGACGATCTTGAAATTAAAAACAGATTCCATCATTTTACATTCGTCAAAGTCTAGAGTACATCTGTTAAACTGTTAAATTTAAAGAATTCAACTTACTGTAATCCTGCAAGACTCCCGTCGGGAGGGAACATGTTTATACGCAAATAAAATTCAATTTTGAAAATGAAAAATTATTGGCTAGTAGTTTTAACTTCACTAAGGGTACTAAAACATTTTTTTTAACTCAAATATTCTCATTGTACCGCTAATAATGTGCATTAAGTACTCTATGAAAATTTTTCTTTCTTTTATGTTCTCTAGATGTTCAATCTCCTCGAGATACTTTTTGATGTGGTTGAACATCCGACTCTGCCTCAATGCTTCGAATTTTTTCATTTAACCTCCTGCTTTAATTATCAAACTAAAACAGTAAACGACGAAAGAGAGCTATCTTCAAAGCTCAAAGCAGCCGTTTCAGTGAAAGACAAGCTTTTAGATTAATCTTATATCAAAATTGGTGTGTTATTCCCATATCTATTAATAATTTTAACTGATTACATAATGAGTTGGACTCATGGAAAATGATACTCTATTTGCATACAGAAAACTCAACGATATCCCGAAGAGGTGATAAGGGATCTTATTACGTAAAAGTAAATCCCAGTTGTGTCAACTTTCTGTGCAGATCTAACATCTAGTAGAACATTCTTAAACTTAATTAATCGCAGAAGCTGCTCGGACACGACCTCTCTTTTACTCAAAATAATTCTCTCTAATTCTTTCAAAAAATGAAATGTGAATACTCAAGTTTGTGCGTTGTTTTCATCTTCATTATGATAATATAAAATAAATTTCTAACAGTAAATTTTTGACTTTAGATAAGTTTGTGATGACATTTTTTTTAAACTGCCGCTTACAATTAGATTTGATTTTTTTTGAATGAAAAAGTTTCCTACAAGTTTAATACTACTACTACTACTACAAGCGAAAAATTCATTCTAAATTAGTTTCTTAAAGAAGGTTCTATTTGTACAAACATATAAACATCAGATTATAACCGTGTTTCGAATAGACGAATTTTACTGTGCGTGTATCCTGAATTTTCTTTTTAACTTTACTTTAGCCGCCATTCGAGCCTTTCGAATATAAGTTTCAGTATAAATACAGCACTAAGTCAATCCGAAAAGCCACATTAACTGTGAACCGTATAAAGTAAATTAGGCCTTGTATTGACTTGAGTATAACTTACAAAAGCACTTGATATCAATTTAGATTAAAATAACTTTTAAGTTAAATAGGATATGTTTTTTTTCTATTATTCATGCATTCGATTAGCTCATAAACTTAAAAATAAAAACACTTTCAATTCAAATTAGGAATTATATTTTTTAATAAATAATATAAAAAAAATTATTTACCCTCAAGGCAATTTCATATTTTAAGCACAATTTGTCAGACAAATAGGAAAAATAAAACATAAAGATAATTAAAAAAATTTTAGGCAACAAAAAAAAAATATTTTCGTATTAAAATCATTAGATAAATCGGTCCATACAATTGTAAAAAAAAAAATGATTTTATTTTAATCAATGACCAAATTTCCGATATTTTTGCTAATCTATTTTTTGTTTAAGCTTGTAAGCTAATTTCAGATATGATTTCCAATAATTATGCCCTAAAAAATAATGAAAATTTTATTTTCTTTGGTGATTACATCAATTTTCGAATCAAAACATTCAACTATTTTTTTTTTCAAAAAAAGACGTCCTAAAAACGTAGAGTTAAGTGAATTTTTAAAAAAAAAAAAAATATCGATTATTTTTTTTCTCTTTTCAACAAGGATTAAATTTTATTTTTTCTAATAAAACATGATTTCTTCATAACTCAAGCAAGCATTAGAACACATAGAAAAATGAAACTAATAACAAACCTAGTCGATTTATTGAAAACCTATTTGATTCCAAATGATTTTGACAGTCAATCAAAAAATAAAATTTACTCAAAATTTGCACGAACTACTAAGTTGTTGTTGTTTTATGACTAAACTAAAAAAAAAGGTTTTAAAAAACAACAACAACTAAAACTTAGGTTCTTAACAAGATAGTATGGTGAAATTAAACCTGAAATTTTTGAGTCTTGACAAAAAATAATAAAACTATTACTCAGGAAATTGAAGTGAAACACAAAATTTTTTAACACAATTTATAGAAATTTAGAGTAAACTTCCTATAAGAATAAAATAATAATAAAAAAAATAATGAAAATATTTTTTGTCCAGGCTTTTCGAAATTTTGTCAATTTTAGGATTTTCTTAATTTAATTCGTTCACAAAAATAAATTCATTTGATTTTGAAAAAATGACTTGAAGGCAATCGACAACTTCTTGAAATTATAAAAAAATGAAAGTTAACTCACGTGAAATGATTTAGATATTAATTAGCTACTTTCACTGAATAAAAGATCGAGATGAATCTAAAAATTCTTATCATTTGATAATATAGCTTCTGTTTCAATTAGTTAGAAGGGTAATTGCTGTATTTTCACCGAAAAAATGGAAAATCTGAAAGATGATGAATTCAGCAGCGGATTTTCAAATGAGAGAGCTCATTTTAAAAATTACTAATGATCGAGAGACTTTTATTATATCGAAAAATCCCGCGAGGTTTCCCTTGGGATAAAACAAAATTGAACATTTGGCATCAATTCTAAAACAGCTTCTTATTTATAAATTGAATTAGTATAACTAGGAACAGTTTCATAATTAACAATTTTGTAAATTATAATCTCCATTATTAGGATCTACGATTTTGGTTATGGCTATATTTTGACTTTACAACTCGGTAATAAATATTTCCACATAAAATCAGGATAAAATACATTTTTGTTAAGTAATATATCTGACCATGTCACTGATGAAATTTACGCTTTCTTACTAAAGACTCACCTACGTTACGTTATCGTAACCTATGTTTCAATCTTCAAATCTCAAAGCAGATTTTTCAGTGGGAGCTTTTTGATTAATATGATATCAAAACTGGTGTGTTACAAGGTGTTATGTTAGTCCCATATTTATAAATAATTGTTACTGATTACATAATAAGTTGGACTCAAGAAAAATTATGTTTTATTTACATACAAAAAACAAGCTAAAGTAAAGCTGGAAAAACCTTTTTTTAATTATATCGGAAGAACACTCAAGCTAAGAAATGCACTAGCGATCGAACTCTCTGTAACAAGCATGCCGCCGTATGCTCTAAACTTTATTTTGTTGATTTAATCTAAAAAAACAAACAAATGTAAAAAAATTGTCTGGAAAATAAGCTTTTCATGTTTGTTATTTTTTTACGTGCTGATATTATGTATTAGATAATCTACTCATTATACTGCCATAGCTTATCCAGAAAACAAATTTGAAGCATAAACAAGTTTTTGTAATAAATTTTGGTCATAATCAGTTTTGAACTAGTTAAAGATTTTGTCAGTATTTCAATTATTTTTTTTGTCTGAAAAAAAAAACTGTTCAAGAGTTAAAAATGTCTGGAATTTTCGGAAAAAAATGACAATACACATGTTCAAAATGAAGAGAACTGTTTTTTTAAAATAATTTTCTGCAGCAAATACAGTAGTGCTATGATCACTGGAATTTACTAAACTTTTTGTAAATTTCTGTAATTTTTATTTTTAAAAAGACACAAAAGTCTAGGAAAAAAATAAATGTTTTTCCAAATTCCAACACAAATTATCGACTTGATCGCATATTTGGGGAACACTTAATCACAAATTAGACATCATGCAAAAAGTACATTTATTTTTTTCCCTAGACTTGTATGTCTTCTTCCATTTATCAATAAATCTTTTTAAAAATAAAAATTACACCAAACCAGACTTAAACGAATTTCTTAGACTGAATAGATTATGATACTGCACTTTTACAGAATTTTATCTTTTGCGTAGCCGTAACGAATCGAAGCATATCCTTTGCGAACCGAAAAGAATAAAAAAAACGAAGCCACCGTACCTACCATCCTTTGATTTTCTTATTTATTAATTATAAAAAAACACTAATTTAAAAAACCAATAAATAAAAAAATAGTTATATTTTTTTAATTTAAAACAATCAAAATCTTTGGAAAAAAGAATTTTGAAAAAGGTGAAAGTTCGGTACAAGCGCATTACCACTGGTTCTACTTAAAGTTAAACTAAAAAATTTTTGTGGAATAAATTATTTTAAATTACAATATTCAATGAAGACTTATGAGTTAAATTTGCTTAAGTAATCTTTGCCAAATCAAAAAAAACGAGAGATCAGATTGAAACGGTTTGACAAAATATTTAATGCAATTTACATAAATTCAAGTTTTTTAACTACAGTTATGGCCACTCACGTGTTCCTCTTGTGAACGTTCATGAACTTTCCCCGACTTTTGATTTTCACCGAAGTTCACGGTATTTTACAGGAGTTCCCCGAAGTTCACCGAAAAATTCTCCCATACCACTCCGCGGCGATGCTAAGCTTTGTATCAAAATATCAGTATCACAAATATCAGCAATGTATTTCGATTGTCTGATATTTTTGATATTCTGAGTGGTATGGGAGAATTTTTATCCTTATGAAAAAATTATTTTCAGGGGTATTCTAGATCTCAGATTAAATTCATGGTGTAAAAAAATACAAATTTAGATTAAACGAAATTTTTTATTTACCCTTAACAGCTAGTTGGATCATGTATGGTTTTTCAAGGAGTTATGCAAACACTTATGCACATGCATTAAAAATTAAATTAATATTCGTGCGTTTTTTAATTTTTTGCAAAATTTTTAAAAATTTATCGTAAGTCTGTGACTAAAATTTATCCATTTTAACTCTTGTTAACCCAGTCAATTTACTAAAATTTTCAAAAATTACAATCCTAGTCGAGGATTCTGTTAAAAAACTCAAAAAAATTGTATCAAGAGTTTTATGACAGGTTTTTTCTTGAGCAAGAAAGCCTATAGTCGGACAAAATTAACAAATCCTTTTTTTATCAACTTTTTTAGTAGAATTAATAGATTTTTTTCGTTTTTTGATAACATGAAATACAAGTGGGCGATTAAGGGTTAAATGACCTTTAAGGTAATTTTATGTTTTGATTTTGTTTCTTGAATTATGCTTTTGAAAAGCTTTGTAAAATTTTAAATTTTAATTTCTGATTTCGGTTTTTTAATAAGGAGGGTGATATTAAGAGTGGGGAACTCCAGTGAACTTTGGGTAACTCCGGTGAAAATCAAAAGTCGGGGAAAGTTCATGAACGTTCACAAGAGGAACACGTGAGTGGCCATAACTGTATTTAACTGATTTTGATAAATTTACTGTGTTGTTTTGAATGATCACAAAAATTTAAAATTGATCAAAAATTAAGTAAACACCGATTCTGGAATTTTCACAAATCCAGCATGATTACACATTGTCTACTAATTCATTCCCCTTTTAATTGTTATAGCCTGATTTTTGTATTTTTAATTTTTTGAAGCTTTATAATATACTGCAATTACCGTACCGTACCGAACTGTACTTGAAGCGTCCCCGTACCGTACTATAATCATAACCGTACCCGTGCTAAAAAAATCCCAAATTAAGATTGAAGTACAGTACGCCATAAATTCGGTGGAGGTGCAGCGCAAAATAAAGATTGAATTTTTTAATGAAAGTTTTTGTTTCTGAAATATTTACGTAATTAATACAGCACGGCTAATAAAAAAAAGGCGTACCTTCCCAGCGTACCGTACCGTACTCACCTAGCGTAGCGGAGATTCTGAAAATTTTGAATCATTTTTTGGAATTAAATTTTTAAGAGAAAAATCCTTTGCAACATTGATTCAATTAAACAATTCTATTATTTTTAACTATTCTAAATTATACATCACGACTAGTGAAAAAAAGGCGTACCGTCGTACGTGCAGTAAGTTTTACGTGAAGAAGGATAAAAATAGTAAAATTACTTAAAATGGTTAGCCGTATTAGCTTAAAAAACGTAAGAACTTTTTCTTTTATCTTTTAAAATGGACGTTCTTTTTACGTGAAAATTCAGGGATTTAGGTTAATTCTAGGGGTGAACAATTTGGATTTTAGGATGTTCAATATAGCCTTCAATACACCTTAGTTGAGTCAATTCACTTGATTTGAGTACTAAATGATTAAATGAACTTATTTAAAGAGAATGAAACAATTTCTTGGATTAATGCCACATTTTGTTCTTAATAAAAATTCCATTTGAATAATTGAAAATATAAGTTTATCTAATCTACTACTTAATCTCGTAATTAATTGAAAAAGATTATTATTTTTAACCAACAAAAAAAAACAACAACAATTGATCCTAGAACCATATGTTTAAGGAAATTGGATTTAAAGCGTTTTTTGGTTAATTAATTCTATTTTGTTTTTAGATTGTTTTAGATAATGGATTTTATTTTTATCATTTTTTTCTTATTTAATAATTTGAATATAATCGAAGATTTTGACATAGTAGATTTACTTGGAATTGATTTTTTTCTTGACAAATGAAATATCCGCTTTTGTTTTAGCAATAAAAAATAAATCAACAATAATCACATGATGAATTTAATTAATTTTTTTATTATTACCTTTGCCTAAATTTAAATTAATTCAGTGTTTTAGTTGCTAAAAACGCAAAGTTAAAGTCTAAGAACTGACATAACTTAATTAATTTTTCAAGAACAAAATAAATAAATACGTACAATCTTAGAACAAGTCACAATTCAATTAAATAGGAAAATTTTCACAATTTTATCGTCAAAACACGAAACAATAATAGGATGAATACAATTCAAAAGCCATGTAGATATAGCCCTGTTGATTTCAGTCGGGCATAATTATGCATCGATTCACTTAAATCCCTTGAATTTTTCCTTACAACGTATTAAAATGGTTCTCTATGACGATTTTTGGCAAACCAAAAGGTTTGTATTGGTGATCACAGGCTCATTCGACAAAAAAGATACGAAAAAGGAAGCTAAGTCTGCAACCAACAGATTAATTTTTCAATTAAAACTTTTATATATAATTCGATTTGATAATTCAACAAATAGCTTAAAGAATTCTTTGATCTTTGAACAAGTTGATCTTCGACCTAATAAAAAATTTTTCACAAAATTTGCAAACAATAAACCATAATTTTGATACAGTGGTGCTATGATACCGTATTGCCTCATAATAGGCGCCATGATCTTTTATCTGAAAAAGCAAGTTAACACCCTGGTCTTAACTTAGGTATAACACCAGTTTTTGGGAAAATACAAGATCATGGTCTTATAAGCCTTAGTAACTCTTTCCGGGTCCATAAGAAAAATTCTTTAGTAAAGTTTTGGCAAAAATACATGAACAAAATTTAATATTTAAATTATGACAATTTGAAAAATTTATACCAAGATCTTGGGTTTTTGCCAAAACTGGTCTTATACCTCAGACAAGCTCACGAACCTATATTCGAATATTGATTATTACCTCTTGTGTCTATTATGAGGCAATACGGTAATTGTATTTTACAAAATTTTACGTAAATTATTGTAAATATACTGTTTTTTACGTGAAAGTAGGTAAATTTACTGTTACTTAAGCTGTAAATATCAAAATATTCAAAAAAACAATGACTGTCATTAAAAACTCAAAACCTTAAACGCCCGACTTGTTCAATTCTCATGATATCAAAAAACAGTATATGAATTTTACGAAAAAAATTAGGCTTTAAAATGCTTGGAAAGGGAGATGATTGTACGGTTCTGATTAAGACATTTCTGTGCAAGAAAAACCTTTTAAGTCATTTGACTCTTTATCTGATTATTTTTTTGAATTTTTACCTATACGAGCAGATTTTTCATGTTTTTCTGATCTAGATTTCGATCTATTGGCTTAATTTTTGTGTAAAACTTTCTTGGGATTTTTGAAAATTTTAGAAGAAGTTTATATAAACACGAATGTGGAGTTTATTTTTCAAAGGAATTTCCGTACAAACAAGGGTACATTAAGATTAATGAACGTTCAAAAGTTTTCAGAACCTTTCATAAACTTTCATAACTTTTCGGACCCTTTTCACAAATTTTCAGGACCTTTCATAAATTCAAGCTCGAAAAGCCCTCGAAAATTTACGAAAATCTACGAAAAATTATGAGAAGTCCCGAAAGCTTAAGAAAAGTCTCGAAAATATTTGAAAGATTATGAAAGATTCGGAAAACGGACGAATCTTCATGAATTCTGATGAACGCTCATGGATCTTCGTGAAAGGGTCCGAAGGTTCATTTTTGGAACATGTGAATAACCAGGTTAGTAAATTATTTTTTTAAGTCTGCTTAAGCTTAAAAAGTCTTCCATAGTTAATCCGACCAAATTTCAGATTTAACTCGACATTAAACATGGAAAAATAATATTTTTTGGAATAAAAATTTATTCATTTTTTAACTGAAAAAAAAAAATTAATTTTTGCATATTTAATAACGGGTTAAAGCTGAATTTCAGTTTTTAAAACCGAAAAATAAACGAATTTTAGAATTTTAGAAAAAAAAGCAAACATTTTTCAGGATTTCCTTCCGTATTTTAGATTTGAAATGTCCTGATTAATAAGTTTGCTATTCCGAACCAGTTTTAGATAGAAATTTTAAAAAAATCCAAGAATCCTCATGAATATTCAATTCCAAATTAATTTTTATTCATATCAAAGTTAAATTCTGATTCCAACCATTTATTACAGTGGAATACTTTTTGTTAAATCATTAACTTAAATTTTGATCATCAAATTCCTCACTTGACGACAACGCCTTAATTTTGTTGAATTTTATGATTAGTACAGATTTTTCTTAGGAAAACTAGCGTTATGCATTCGTATTATTATCATTTCAGTCTGCTTTTAAAATGATTAAAATAGTTGAACTATAGAATGACTGTGCCTAAACGTGCATAATAACGTTAAACACTCGTCTAAGGCTTTCAGCCAGCTAGTGGCTCTAGAAGTTATCAGCAAATATCCATACAAAATTTCCGAGGCCTTTCGAAAATGGTCAGGTTCCGAACGTCCGCAAAAATATCCGAAAAATTTTTGGAACATGTAAACGACCAGACTAGTATTTTATGCTCATTTAAAAATTTTCTTAAAATTATTGACACTCTCCGTTTCTTCAATTGAAGTTAAGAGTTTATTCCAGTAATTAACCACTCTGTTAGTCAAAAAGTTTGAGGGTAGTTATGCCCTGTTTCTCTTGTTAATGCATAAAAATTAGTTGCAAGTTTTTTATTCTATATTTTTAAAACTGTAAATAAGGTTTTGATCAAAGCATAACTTGTTACACTTGAAACAAAGTTTGCTTAAATAAACAAAGAATTCGGCAAATTCGATAAAGATTGAATACCATTAGAATTGTTTCCAAATGCGCAACTTTTTTGACGAAAACTTTTTACAGACTTTATATTGCATCGGAATTTCAACAGCTTTTATAACGGTTGACTTGTATAAAAATTGAGAATATCAAAATTTGCAACAAATTTAAACTTTCCCTTAACTTAAAACTTATGACCTCTCAACTTTGTCGTATTATACTGTTGTGGCCATTCACGTGTTCCTCTTGTGAACTTTCATGAACTAATGGTTTGGAAAAAGCCATCATTGATTTATGGGTATCAAGTGAATGCTAGTTTTATAAGCTTTAATTAGAGCATTTTAGCTATCACTTGATACCCATAAATCAATGATGGCTTTTTCCAAACCATTAGTTCATGAAAGTTCACAAGAGGAACACGTGAATGACCGCAACAGTATTAATTTCCTTCCTACAAAAAACATCATCAAATCTTTTTTACCAATTGGCTCCTATATTATTTCATCAAAATTATTCAAGACGAATCATATGTTTGCAATCTTTAATATTTTAAACTTTTAAAAGTTTTTTTCACCCCAAAACAACTTGTTTACGTAATATCTGGAAGAGTTTATTTTTTGTTATTTAATTTGACTAAACATGTAAGTCATAAAATGCTAAACATGTTAAAATTTTACTAATCATTTGAAAAATTATTGAGAACTTTAAAAGTTTATTTAAGGTATTTAATCCCCCCCCCCTCCACTTACTAAATCAAAGCAGTTTAAATAAATCCAAAAAAAAATCCTTTTTTGAATAACCGAATGAGGAAAAAAAAGAGTAGTGATTGAGTGGAAGTTGAATTTCTGCTCGTTTAAATTCGATATTTCTTAGATAAAATAATATTTTGATATATTTTTTATCTTTTAAAATAAATCTATTTATATTGTAACGATTAAATTAAAAAAAAAACTAATATTTCGTTTAAGCAAATTTCAATTATATCCGATATATATAATTTCATATTATTAACTTTGATCAAAATATAAATAAATTAATTTTTGTTGTGTTTGTATGTGTGTGTGTGTGTGTTATTTACTCTTTTCTTTTTCTCTAAAATCACGAAAGTCGATAAGTGATAAATTTGAGACGAAAAGGAAAAGAAAATAACAAAAAAAACTCAATTTCTTATTTCATCAACATTTATTTTTACCCAACAAAAAATTAAACAAATAATTCAATAAACAAAACAAAAATTTTAGTTTTCATTGCATGTTTATTAGAAAAAAAATAGAAAAATACACTTTTTTTTTTTTAAAAATTAAATTTAGATTTAATTGAATTCGAAAAGAAGAACGAAGAAATTCATTTCACTAACTTTTATTCTCTCTCTTTTATTTTGTAATTAGAAAATCAATAAAAATTAAAAAAAAATTAACAGTTGCTTAAAATAAAAAAAAAAAAAAACGAAATTAAAATCTATTAGGGAATATCAGTATTGAAACAAAAAATAAAAAAAATAGAGAAAAAAAGGATTATTCATTTGTTTTAATAGAAATTAATAAACCGCTTTTTTAGCGATAGAGAAAAAAAAATATTAAGAAAATATAGAACCTCTTGAAATTCCATTAAATACCGGATTTATCGTTTACTTTTTTAGGAAGTTATTTTTTTCGTTAGCTTTGTATGATTACTAAAAGCTTTTTATTGTTTCGTTTGCGCAATTTAAATATCTTGAATTCGTGAGATATTTCATTGCAAGATGTCTAAGTGTTGAAAAATTGAATGTAAACCTTGTTTCTAATCTAATGTGACATGTTGTTCGTGTTTATTAAGACATTTAATATTAAGTTTTTCTTATAGTGTGTGTTAAAATTTTAATTTACCTTGTATGACATGTTTTTTTTACTTATGTCAATAAAACGATTATTTATTTGGTTTAGCAGCTTGCGTCAAATTTTGTTAGATTAAAAAAATTGATGTTTTTTTTTGGTGCGTTTCTAATTTTGAATCAACAGACTTTATGAGCACTCGAAGCTTTATTTAGCTAAACATTTTCAAAATACTTCATTTTTGATTAAAGTGTTAATAATCACTGAAGCCTTACCATACCAAAACTTAAAAATACTTGTATGATCACTTGAATTAAGAATTGATTCAATTTTTTATAATCGTCTAATTTTTCTTTTCATTTAAGTGTTTTACAGTTCTCTCAAAGCTTTGTGTAAATTGTTTTACCGAAATTATTTCGTTTTTTATTCCAGGGATAAAATTTTTTTCTTTCGGATACCCATTTATTTAACTATTTAACTTTATCACTGTAACAATTTCGAATTTACACCTCTTTCATTTGATGCATTCGGAGTTGAGAGATGATGGAAAAAAAGTGGTAATCTTTGGTCTTACAGGTCGGAAATTGCATACATAAGGTCATGGATAATCTTAAAGACCGGAGTGTACCCGGTACAGAAAGAATAATTTTTTAAAATAATTCATTTGATTTGATAAAAACATTTTCCCATAAATTCCTTGAAAAAAAGCTAATCGGAAAATTCAATTAGTGAAAGAAAACTAGTGGAAGAAAATGATTAAAGCTTGTTGGCCTAACCAGCCTAGAAGACCGAAAAACGAGAGGTGACTTGATAAGGTTCGCGTCATGCAAAATGACAGCACTATCTAAATCGACCATTTCCGATATCATATTCGTAATCTACGTATATGAAAACTTAGGAAAAATGCTTTCATTAGGGGGGGTCAAAAAAAAAAATTTTGGACTGGGGGGTCTTAAATTTAGGGTTCCTTCAAAAACGTTGTTCCAGTTTTTAAGCTTTTTCACTAAAATTTCCAAACAAAAGTCCATATACTTATACATATTCTGAAAGATTTCATATTTTTGACCATAAAATCGTAATCCTCATATAGGAAAACCCTAGAAATCATAAAATTCTTCCCAAAGAACATGTTTTTTAAAATATTCGATTTTGGGTGCTTAAAATGGTTCAAAAAAGGTAATTTTTTGGAAAATTGAAAAAAAAATTTTTATCCAATAATCATGTATGTTTTCTAGGGTTTTCCTACATGAGGATTACGATTTTATGGTCAAAAATATGAAAATCCATCATCTTAGTGATTTTTGATTTTTTTTATTTTTCTTGGCCTCGATTATTTAAAAAGTAAAAAATAAATTGAAAAAAGTAAAACCACAGTTTTGTTCCAAATTTTGTCTAGTTTCAGATGATTAATAAAAAAATGGGGGTCTTGGGTCATTCCTTCGAGCAGAATCAAAATAACCGTAAAAAAACACAAAAAATTTCTTTTTTGCACCATAAAGTGTAGCTTAAAGGTACTTATTGATCATAAAAAATGCTTAACCTTGTACAAAAATGTGTTCTCTTTCAGAATATGTATAAGTATATGGACTTTTGTTTGAAAATTTTAGTGAAAAAGCTTAAAAACTGGAACAACGTTTTTGAAGGAACCCTAAATTCAAGACCCCCCTGTCCAAAATTTTTTTTTTTGACCCCCCCTAATGAAAGCATTTTTCCTAGGTTTTCATATACGTAGATTACGAATATGATATCGGAAATGGTCGATTTAGATAGTGCTGTCATTTTGCATGACGCGAACCTTACAATTTTACAAAATCTTTAATAAGATTAACACTCAAATGCTAATTGTCTTGGGCTAAGCATCTCAGGTCCTGATGGTAGCATCAGAAGCTAGAACATGCTCAATGACCATGAAGGCATAATTTTTTCACAAATAGAGCAATACCTTACTGGAATAGTTTGCCGGATGATATCAAGAATGCTGAAACGGTCAATCGCTTCAGGAACAAATTCAACAGCCGTATACAAGCATGTCAGAATTAGAAAAGATTAACGAGCTAAAACGCTAAAATCCGCTGATTTTATTAAAATGGCCGCTATTTCAGTAAAAACTGAAAATTGATAAAAAAAGTCAAAAAAGAATCTTTTTTAGTGAAAAACACCAATTGCAATAAAAAGCATCGTTTTGAAAAATGATCTGATATTTTCCCGAAAGCAGTTTGAACTAACCTGGACGTTCACATGTTCCAAAAAAATGAGCTTTAGAATCCTTTCATGAACATTCATGAATGTTTACGTTTATCTGAACATTCAAAAGTTTCAGAACCTTTCATACACTTTCTGTACTTTTTCATAATTTTTCGGGGAAGTTGTTAAAATTTAAGAAAAAAATTGCAAGGCTTTGAAAAATCATCAAAATGGTCCGAAAATTTATGAAAAGGTCCCGAAAACTTATGAACGTTCAGAAGAATTTGAATGAACGCGAACGTTCATGAAAAGATTCGAACGTTCATTTTTGTACCTCAATTTTAAGTTATTTGAAAGAATTTAAAAGCTTTCTTAGGAACATTTCAACGGCAAGGTAATGATACTCATTACTTGATTTCTCTCAAAAATTAATCTCATCCAAAAAATCTTAGTAAACAACAGACTTAATGAAACAAATCAGGGAAAGAACCTTGGGGTCTTCATGTCGAATGATCTGAGCCAAACACGATCAAGCGTTAGTGTAGACAATTGTCTAATGCAGTACTTATTTAGGTTGATCATGTCAGTCACAATCGGTACTTGAAAATTGCGGAATAAAAAATCAGATTAGATTTTTTAAAATTATAAAAAACGTTTTTTTTTTAATTACAAGGGCTGTTTTTTGAAGATTTTCTTGTATTTTATAATAATTAGATAACAAATTATTAAGATTACTAGATTTTATTTGAACAATTAGACATTTTTTTATTCAAATAGCGGAAAAAATTACTAATACCATTTTTATTAAATACTCAGAATCTTAAATATTATTTCCCTAAAATAATGCGACGAAATTAAAGATAATTCTTGGTTTATTTCTAAAAATAATGCTCTTACAAATAATGATCATTATTTGTAAAATTTAAATTTCTCGAGAAATTTAAATTTTTGGCTTTGTAAGAGGGTCTAAGTTAGTAATGGACAGGGTTTGTTCTTATATGCAACAACATATAATTGCATATTTTATTAAAAACGCGTATGTTGCATTTTTACGTCTACTAACGATATGCATTTGCATAAAAATGCAATTTTTTGTCGCATATTACTGCATATCTTACTGTTTTCCACTTCAAAGTAACAAGCGATCTTAAAGATAAAATTCTCGATGCTGGGAATTGGCCAACTGGTATTAGAGTGAAAGGATTTTTTGCCGCCCCATCTACCAACGAAGACAACAGTAATAGTAAGCGAACAAATGGCACTGCCATTAAAAAGGCGGTAAATAATAGAAGTGAGGGTCGCTCCTCATCAAGAGGCGGAGGTACTCGTAGGAGTAGAAGTCAAGCCAGCTCTGATGACAGCTTTCAAGAAAAGGCTCCTAAAAAGGTGACCAAAAATCCTGACAGTGCTTTTAATAATGAACAATTAACGAATGTAACGAGTCATGGTGAAGTTGAACCTGTAATTACACACAGTGTAGATACGGAAGTCAAATTGAACAATGATTTTAGCATCTTATATTTGCTTTTTGCTGAGGAGGACTATTTGATAACTTCGAGATACCCAAATTTCAATGTTTATTTTCAAGCCGATATGGAGCTAAGTGCGCCAAAAGCTATGGGAAGACGTTTTGGAGGTAAATGTTGGCTCGTTAAAAAAAATATCGTTGTGAATTCTTTTGACTTTGACAACCCGGCGTTTTTCTATTTTTTGAAAAAATATTGAATAAAAAAAAATTCCATCATCCTGGTCAAAAAAGTTTTCTAAAAAAAAAAATCTTAACTCCATCTAAAAATTCGAAATCACAGGCCTATTAAATAAAACTTGAATTAAAATCTCATATAATTGCATTTAATTGCATATTTTTTGATTTTAAAAACGCATAATTTCCTATAATAAGTCGCATATCAAGTTGCATATGATAGCCGCTAAACTTGCATATAAAAACAAACCCTGTAGATAATCATTTATTATGTATTTTTAAATTTCTAGGACATTTACTAGAGGGAAAAGCCTAGGATCTAGGCATTTATTAAACATCTAGGCCCTGGAAAGTTAATTAAGTCCGTTGATTACCCTTGAACTTGAACTTAACATGTTTTATAAATAATCTTAAACCTATAAAGCTTGGCGGTTTGAATTGAGCCAAGAAGAATCAAATTGCTATCACGATCATC
Source organism: Brachionus rubens (assembly GCA_022207745.1). Classification (NCBI taxonomy): domain Eukaryota; kingdom Metazoa; phylum Rotifera; class Eurotatoria; order Ploima; family Brachionidae; genus Brachionus; species Brachionus rubens. The sequence continues at coordinate 2,209,950 of JAJVHD010000009.1, read as the reverse complement.
GAAACAAATTCTAAAAATATTTAAAAGGGTCTTGGTACAATTTTGTATAAAAGCTAAATTTATGTCTTCTAAAAATCAATCGGTAACCAAACAACCTTTTGCCTCATTCTACTGAAAAGTCTTAAATTGTACATCCTGTTCGATAACAGAGGTTTTATATTTCAACTAAAATTTTCCTATTTGCTTAGACTTTTGATAAAAAATATTAAAAAGCAACAGAAAGAGGTCCTCTTTAATTAAGTTAATTTCATAGATCAAAACGAGTAGATCTATGAAATGAACCAATATAGCATATCAATTACTGAGACCAGCTAATATTTGAAAGAAAACTCTAGGATCAGTATATTTAATAAAACATATTGGACCTCTTTTTGAACAAGTTATAGGAATTAAAGTATAATACTAAAGTTTATTCTAATGAGATTCCATAAAAACACTATTTTTCATTTTAATTAGAATGCTAGATGATTATAAATCATCTAAAATTTAAATTCGAACTCAAAAAAGTCCTGAGATTTTTAGAAAAAAAGATTTTGAAATATGAAACGTAAGTGCTGGTCCGATCATCTACTGTTTTGACGAGTTTAATAAAGAAAAACTCGAATTAAAATTAAAAGCTTTCTCTTATTCAAAACGAAGTAAGATAGAGATAGGTGCTTTTTAAACCTAGACTGATTGAGCTATTAGCTAATATTTTGAGATATCAAAACACAGCTAAAAACATAAATAAACCAGGGCACAAAAGAATTTCAAAGAAATAACATTATGAAGTTTACCATTAAGAGGATCTTCTAGTTCTTCTTAAATTTCAGAAATTTAAGAAAATTAATTGGATTTTAAAAATTTGTTGAAAAAAAAATTGGATCGATTAATAAAACACGTTAATTGGGATGAATTTAAAAAAAGAATTTTATTTAAATTTTTTTTATTTAAATCTAGGGTTATAATTAATGACTTGATAGAAATTCTAATTCATTTCAAACAAAAGATTAGGGCAATTAAAACGATTAAAAACGTTAATTTAAATATTTGATAATTGATTGTAAGAAAATAATTGCAACGAGGATAAATTTTTTTGTTATTCTTTGGGATTCCTTAGTGATAAAAAAAACTTTGCATATTAACTTAACAAAATGAATCGACGCTTAACCCTTTTTTGAATGTGAAATCGGAATATCCGTTCATAAAAGACAGCCTTTGGGGAAATCGAAGAGAAATTTAAAACCGGAAACTTAAAAACGAAATGCTAATAAAGCGAAAGAAAACTATAATAAAAATGATAAAAATTTTCCGGAAGATCTCACATCGAATATTCTACGAGCTCATTTAAGCTTTAATTCACAGATGACTTAGAAAAAGAAAAAGTCCTGAATTAAAAACAAGAATAAAGTCAATCTAATTTGTGAGCACCCTAATTCATCCGGGAATTTCAGTAATCTCGCGTAAATTAAATTTTGCTTAAGTGGACATATAAAGTCTGATCGACTCTGACAAACAAATCACCAGCATCAATGCTGTACAACGGCTTTAGAACAACCGTAAACCATTCGCATTGACCTGTGTGTAAGATTTGAAGTTGGCTTTTTTAGCCCATTTATTTTTTTAAGGATTATAAATAAAAGTATCTTGGAATTAACTAGGGTTGTTAAATGAAGTGAATTCGGGTAGTTTGAAATTTCGAAGTTAAAATTCGAGAGTTTGAAGTTAAGCCCAGTCTATTCCTTGACCAAAAATAAATCTTTTAAAACATACTTCAAACTTTCGAATTTTGACTTCAAAATTTCAAACTACCTGAATTCACTTCATTTAACAACCCTAGAATTAACTCAGTTAATTCTAGTTTTATATTTTATAATGTAAGCGTCTCATCCTGAAAACCAGATGTCGTTTAGACTTAATGAGTTACAGAGATGGAACGTATCTACCTTTTAGTATCTTTTTATTAACGCGTTAAGACGAGCCTTTCAAGTTACATTTTTGGGGCATCGTGAAGTCTAAAAGCTTTAGTAACGATGCAGAAATGCTATAAAAATTGCTCCAAGCGTCCTGTTACAAAAAATTTTCCAAATTTAAACTAAGTATCTGCAAAAACTCATTATTTGAAGAGTTTATTTGTATTGTGCGTATTTTAGCATAAAATTGCAGAGTTTTTGCAGATGTTTAGTTTAGATTTGATCTGAGGCGATAACGTTCCTCATAACAGAACGGAGTTATTTGGAAAATGTTTGGAACGTGAACGGAACTGTTTTGTCAAAGACCCTGCTTAACACGTACAGAACGGAACGCATTGGAGAGGTTGCTTTCTTTCTCTCACAAAATTTTTACCTTTGAGAACTCGGAATATGACTTGGTGCGTTATATAGCTCTTTCGATCTAGATTGTAAGGCTTAGTTAGCATGTTTATTCGGCCTGTACCAATCAAAAGTGCGTGATACAAACAGAATAGGCAGACGACCAACATCCTATCTAGACCAAATATCGTATTATATTCTGCAAGACCAAAAAGACAACTATCAGAAGAAGAAATAACGAAATACACCAGAGACAAGAGAAGTTGGAGAAGCAAAGCAGCCGTGCTTAAAAAGCCGACCGATGATGATGAGCCAAAATGTGATTAACTGAGGATCTTTTTTTTGCAATATATTTTAGAGCTTCATTATCCAAAACATCATCCAGGTACTTTATTATCTTTTCAACATTACACAAACTTCTTGATTATTTAAAGCGTTATGTTCTTCCTAAAAAAAGATACGTAACCGAATTGGTACAAAATAAAAACATGTGTTTAGGGAAATCGGATCTTAAAGATTAATTGATTTGAAAAAAATTGACTTTGACATGGGGCTTAACTATGACATAACATAATTAAGAAATGTCTGTAATTTGATATTCAGAAAACATCTTCCATATAACGTGACTTCTTAGATAAATTAAGACTTATTTCTTTTTGAAAAGGAATATTTCAATTTAACATGTCTTCAGTTTTTTGTTTATGAGGAACGAGCAAGCCCTGGTGAACTTTATAATAACACATCTGCGTTAATTGAAAAGTTAAAGTGCGCGATTTCGAAAATAAAATTCTGAAATCAGTAAATCATAAAGAGGAAAGTCATGTCTGGTAGAGAGGGCTCATAAATTTTTTATTCTGGGTGAGACTGGTAATTTTCAAATGTCTATGGAGAAAAGATACAAGTTCCAATTTTTTCTGGGAGTCTTCCTTTTATCATTAGTGATTGAGGTGGCTATGCCTTAAATAGATGGGAATTTTAAAATTGTCTAACATCTCGCTACTCACTTATAAAGCTTTGCTTTTCGTATTTTAGTCACATGTCATCAAGTCAGATTGAATAAACATGGAATAAACAAACCTATATGGAATGTACAATGCCGGCACAGTATACAGTGCTGCTACGGTACAATAAATTCACCACATTTTACGTAAAATTACGTTAAATCACCAAATTTGACAATAAATTACGAGAAATGACTGATTCTAGAAAACATAATTTAACGTAAAATATCGAAAATTAACGTTATTTTACGTAATTTATCGTCAAATTTGGTAAAACAAAAAATTTCCAAAATTTTTGAAAAAAATGGAAAATTCCTTAAAAAAAGTTTATATTTTTATTCTTTTCATTTAGCGTAGATTTTGATCAAAAAATGAAAAATCAATTTTTGAGACTTAAAATGAAAAGTATAAAAATAAAAAAATTTTCCGGCTATAAAAAGTTAAGTTGTTAGGAATGTTAGTGATAAAATCGATTTTCATTCCGAAAGTGTCTACTAAATCACCGCGGAATCGTTGCAATCTAAAGGAAAAAAAAACCTCAAGGTTTCAAAAAAAATCAAAACAAACAAAGTAACATTGTTTGTCTAAAAGAATTCTATTCCTAACATATATAACTTCAAAAGTATCATTTATCTTTGCGAATTGTATGAATGTGAGCTTTCATGCAATTCGAATTTTTAATGATTTGGTTTATTTTGAGATAAATTGAGGATTAAAACTTTCGAATTCTTAAATGTTATTAAAAATCGCTTATTTAATTTTTTTGTTTTTTATAGCTTTTATAGAACCATACGGAAATTTTGCAAGAAAGGAAATTAGGAAGTAAAAAAATACTTGCGTGAGATGGAGCTTTTGAAAAAATAGACCTAAATCTATTACTTAAATATGGAAGAGTCTTAGAAGTTCAAGTTTAATTAACATGCTTGCGCAAGTATTCTGAAAATAGGCTAAAGCATCGAGTTCAATTCGAGGTTTAAACATAATAATCGACCCGGCTTTTAAGAACGACTGCTTTATCTCTTCTTGTCTTCTGGCTCTTTTTTTTTCCTTTAGATTGCAACGATTCCGCGGTAATTTAGTTGACACTTTTGGAATGAAAATCGAGTTCCAATTTTATCACTAACATTCCTAACAAGTCGAAATTAGAAATGTTACATACAGTACTTTCCGGTTATAAGAAACTCCAATTTGCATGAAAAAAAATAATTTATTATATCCGAAGATTTCTTATAAACAAATTAAAGTTTTCCTGCATAATTTTTACTCACATTATCTTAAGTTAGCAAGTGAGGTGATAATTGATAAAGAACCCGAAGGAATAATCCATTTAGAGAAAGCAGGCGAATATTTATTATATCTATCATATTTGTCCAGTAAAAAACATTTTTACAATGATGTAAACACTTTTTTTCTAGAAACAAAAGTAAAGCGAAACAAGATTTTGTTTAAAAAATGTCGTGTATACGTAACGGCTGAAAGAAAATTAACATTTTTTAATCCTTTTTTGATAATATAACTGCTTATTGCTAAATAGTTTTAGACCCGCCTCATATTTTTTTTCATAAAAAGTTCAAATTTTTTATAAAAAAGTTAAATTTAATGGTCTTACTCTAATTTTACCTAAAAAAAAATTTATTATATACGAATTTTCGCTATACATGAATTTGTTATAAACAGTTAAAAATACATGGAAGGGGTCGGAAATGTTTTTGTTCTGGCGAAAACGTTTATTATATCCGAAAATTTCTTAAAACCGTGTTTCTTATAACCGGAAAGTACTGTATTTGCTTTTTAAGAAAAAAACGACAAGACGAACTGTTGAATAGTTGAATGTTCGAATAGCACAAAACTTTTTATAGACAATTTTTTCTAAGGATTTTTCGATTTTTTTCAAAATTTTGTGTGATTTAGCGTAATTTTACGTAAAATGAAGTGAATTCATGGTACCGTTTCATGTATCGAGCTTCAAACAAAAACAAAGAATGATGGTTAAAAATTTTGGATAAATTAAATTCAAACTTTAAAATTTTTATTTACAAAATTTTATATTATTGATTAAATAGATCAAGTCAAATAAAAAATTCAAGTGCTTTGTCTAAGTGCCTATATTTAAAGGATTTAAATACGTCATGATATCTAGTTTAGAGACAACCTTGTTTAAATAAAAAAAAATTAAGTAAGATTAAATTTTTCAAAATTGTTTATTATTCATATTGTGAAATTGAAAATTTTTTGTTTTATTGTATTTTTATAAATTAAATTGATTAATTGATTAAGAAATCCAATAAAATAATAGAATTAGGCATTTTTTAATCAGCTAAGTAAAAGTAAAAAATAAAATTAAAAATAGAATAAAAAAAAATTACATCAAAATTAATTAAACTTTTGTTTATTTAAGTTTTTTGAATAGAAAGTCTTCTATTTTTGTGTTTTTATAAAATACTTTATTAGTTCACATATCTTTAAGATGTTTACAAGGAAGCGTAGTAAAAATTTAATAAAAAAAAAAAGTGAATACCCAATCTATTCGAGGAAATAAAATAAAAAACTTCTTTAAATCTCATATTGGAGACTTTGTTTTATTTTCAACATTCAAATAATAAAAAGTGAGAAAAAAAAAGAGAATAAGACAATCGAAAGATGATGAAATTTAGATAAAAAAAAGAGGAATAAAATAAAAAAAAACTCGATTAATCTTTATTTGATAAAGAAATTTTTATGAAAATTAAGAAAAAATTTTAATTTTTTTTACACACCCCGCACAACGAAAAAAAATAGAGTTTTTTTTTTCTTGCTTGCTTATTTTTTTTATGAATAAAATTATTTAAAATTATTTAATTTTATTGATATTTTTGATCAATTCGAGTTTGCGACGGTATTCTTCGTACAAATTATCTGGTTGTGATTGTATGTAGTTTGTTACGCCCGTGGTTGTGTGTGATGTTGGTTGACTTTGTTGTTGAAGTGAATTTCCGGCACTTGAGTTCTCATTGAAATTCTATTGTTAAAAAAAAATTTGTTTAATTTTTTTAAACTTAAAATTATATCCCACAGACTTATCATTTCAAAATTTTTTTTAATTTACCAAAACTCAAAAACATTAGAGTTTGTATAACTTCAATTATTCAATAATTGGGGTAGTAGAAGTACAAATTTTAAGTCTCATCTAGACATTTGTATCCATCAATTTTAAGGTATTGGGTAGATATGGGTTACCCGAAAAATTCAAGATTTAGGTTCGGGTAGAGTTACCAAGAAATTTCTGGGTAACTCATACCCTACCCTAACCCAAAACCTGAATTTTTCGGGTTACCCATACTTACCAAATACCTAAAAATTAATGGGTACATATGTCTGGTCTTAGCTTAGTTTCATTATCTCTAACCTATCTCTTTTTATACTCTCTACTTGGATTCTATGGCTGAATTAATCGTTATAATGAGCACTATAATTTTGGAATCAATTAATTGAATGGACTCAAATTATTAAAATGTTAAAGGAGGGTTGTAAGCGAAAACAATTTCAATAACCAATTATTGAATTTCTGAACAAAATTTGAAATGAGGAATATTTAATTGTTTTTCCAACTTCTTTATTTCTAAAAAAAATTTAAAAGAGAGTTTTTGAAAAAAAAATCTAATCCTAACAATTTGCTTTAAAATTTTTTGGCCTGCAAGGCGTAAGGTAAACAAAAAAGGAAGTGTTGTAGTCATCATTGAAACACGGGTAGACGCGTCTAATAGCTTTTTTAAAATTTTGCACGACGCGTCTCCTCATTTTTTGACTCTTGTTTTATTTCAAACCAAAATTCAAACCAAAAAAAAAGCGTGCAATAAAAAAAAATTCTCTAACTGATATTGCTAAAGTCCCGGAAATTAACTTGTCACATGATATCATCTGACATGAGATGAAGTCAGATGATATCATGTGACAAGTTAATTTCTGGGACTGTACGTGTTCTAAAATTGCTATAAAAACTATCGAAAGACTTGATAACTATTTGACTTGTGGAAAGACACAAGCTAAAACGACATTTAATAAACTACTGAAATAATCACGATAGGGACAACGACGATATGGAATCGGATCTCGAAAATGACCTTGAATGGCAAATGAATCTGCCCCTAGCTCTCAAGATAAGAGAGACTTCAACTGGTACTATTTTTTTAGAATAATTGTAGACGCGTCTCCTTAATTATTTGTTGAAGAAAATAGCATTTTTAAAAACAGAGAGCGCCTCTCCTTTCACGCTATTCTAAATCTGGTTAGAAAGTCGTATTTCCGATTGAATGAAAATTTCCTCACTCCCTGGATCTAAAAGAACGTAAAATCTAAACAAAACTCAAAAGTATTTTTTCTAAGTTTAAAATTATGAGATAAGAAAACAACTTTTTTTTACATGAGCCTAGGGGGGGAGGGGGCACCAGGAATCCATTATTGATCACTATTGAGGCTATATTATAGATGAATACAAAAACGTCAGTGTAAAATAGTCAAACGATTTGTATCTCTTAAATCGTTTCATGTTAAGATTCTGGGTTAAGAGGATCTCTTAGGACTGGGGTGAGCCGTCCTTGCCAACCTACAGCCCTCTACCCTCATGTTAAAATAACCAAAAAAAACGATCCTTTTTCTTGTAGAGGAAAAAAATTATGAACAAAATTTTTATTTCAGATTTTTTATTTTTGATCTATGGGATCATTTCTTAATGCTTAAAAAGGCGCTGAAAATAAAAACCTCTTAGATTAAAGAATTTACAATATTTGACCGAAAATTCGTAATTCCCGAGTAGAAATATCTAAAAAACTTATCATATTATATATTTATAAAATTGATGCATTCAATGTTGTGAAAAATGGCCGTTTTTCTGAAGATTTTACAGTGATCGAAATTAATGTCTGTGGCATAAAGTAAAAATATATAAATGACTTACATTAGCCTTTAAATCCAATTGTTTCAAGTCGTTCGTTTGATCAGACTAAAAATAAAATAAATTATTTAAATTAAAAGTGGAATATTTAAAGCCCGTCCCTTCAAACCCCGTGATTTAATAAAAAAATCAAGTGTTCTAATAGAATTGATCTAATGTTAGTAATTAAGATTCTAATTTATGAAGCGTTTAACATTTTAAAAAGTTTAATAGCTATAAATCTGGCATTGTTTTTTTTTTAAATTGATTTATACCTCATCATCAGATACTTTACTGTATCTTTGCACTGGCTGAGTAAAATTTTTTTTGAAAAATTTAAAAGACAAAAAAAAAATTAAAAACAAAAAAATTACCTCTGTTCGTGATCGAGTGTATTTTTTTTTCAAATCTTTAACAATATCCAAATAACGTTCGGCTTTTATTGAGTTTTCTGATTCTAAAGGTTTAACACCAGAATTTTGTTGATACTTTTGAAATAAACGATTAGTGCCCGAATTTAGAGTATTCATTTTACTTTCGGCATTGTTAAACGTTCTCAAATTATTCTCATCGTTATCATCATCATCCATTTTGTTTAAATTTGTTTTTGATTTCCAATCAGCTATGGTCTTCATTATGTCGTCTACATTACGATTACCAGGCTTATAATCCGCAGAGTCTGGTGACAATTTACCTTTCATATTAGCTGATGATGTCGAAGAAGTCGACGATGACGATGGAGATTTGTTACGTTCCATTTCAATCAACTTTAAATTTTCTTCAATATAAGCTTGTAGACGTCCTGACGATTTTTTGAAATATTTATCACAATCAAAATCAGGATATTGTAATTTAAAGTCAAACAACTCATTAAGTCCTTGCTTACAAGTTTCATTATTGACTATTTTTTTAAGTATTAACCCGAGTTCATCACTCAATTGAGCTTGAGTCAACGGTGTTTGTCGATTTGGTGATGTCAAATTTTGAGTTTTATTCTTACTCGAACTAAATCCGAAACTGTTGTTTTGTCCACTGTTATTGGCCAATTGAAATCCATTTTTGAACAACTTCATGATATAAATTTTTATCTCTGAGTCATCGGGAACGTTTATTGAATTCAAATCGTCGATTATTTGAGCTTGTTTAGCCTTGGCCAAATGATAAACAAGAGTTTTAACGGTACGTAAAGGTAAGTCTGATGATTTAGATTGCCATGAACTCGATGGATAAAGTTTTAAAAACTCGTGTATTTCATTTAATACTTTTGAGGTATCGATTTGTTGTATTAGTGTCTCGTTTATTGACTGTGTACCTGAATTTGACGATGATTGAGGTGATAAACGTCTTATCTGACGCCATATACACTTCATTACCAACTCTAAATATTTATTACTCGAATGATAGTTTTCTTGATCACAACATTCGCTTAACAATCGAACAAGAGCACAATAACAATTTGTTTGACTCGATGTTTCCAATAATTTTAACATTACTAAATTTATAGCCCGTATTAAATGATCACCATCTTGATAATTATTTATTTTATTATCAGTCATTAACGATAACAAATTGTAAAAAACATCACGTAATGATTTAACACTTGCACTTTTACCTAACCCACTGTCAAATAAATCCATAACACAATGGAAAATACCTTTGAACAATTTAAATACTAAGTCAACTTGACAATCATGGCTAGTCAAATAAACATTATGGGCAACGTTTAATTTAACTGAACAAGTGTTTAATAAATTATCAATATGAGGTGCTAAGAGTTGTTTTTTTTCTTTATCTTTAATAACAACATCGATTTGTAACAAATTTTGAATGCTTATTTCAATATTTTGATGTGAAATGTGAGTTATAACCAAGTCGATTGCTTCTTTACAATCTTGGGTCTCTTTCAATTTGTTGATTGGATAAGTTTGGATATTTTTTCTCGGTGGTGGTAGATCAATTGGTTTGTTTAGTAAATCGTCAAGATCATGATGTGACGTTAATTTTACCGGTATGACTGATTCTTTATCGTCATCGTCATCTTTTAAGTCAAGACTAAACTCGCCTTTGACTTTTGGTAATGGACGGTTTGTACTTGGTGACACGATTTGTTGAGTCAATGATTGACCTTTGCGTGGAGTAGTGCTATATTTGGCTGGTACTCGACCACTCGATGGTGGTTTTTCATCGATTGGAGACTGAATTTGAGGAAGATTAGTTTGTTGTAGTAGTGGATTTGAAGTCGATACAGGTAATGGTGGCATTGAAGGCTCTTGATTTTTAACTTCTTTTGCAAGTGAGCCACTTGTTGACCCTTTGACACCACCACTAGACGGTTTTGCAGATCGTTTTATTCTCTCATCCAACATACTTTGATCTTTTTCATTCAATTTACCAACGTATTTGTAAACTTGTTCGCCAACTATTTGATACGCAATTGTAATTGTGTTCAATGCGGCATTACGAACTCCATTATCACGATCGCCAATTTGTTTAGCAATTTCTTTTAAAGTAGCACTTGGATTAAATTGATTGAGTCCTAGACTTTCGATCATTAGACCCAATTCTTCTAAACACTCGGCTCTTTGACGTGAATTTTTAGTAACCAAACCCTGTATTAAGAAGTTAAAGACCTTAACAGGCGAATAGACAAGTGCTATTTGTTTTATGATTGATCTGAATCCTTTTCGAATCGGATCTTTTGGGTCTCCTAACTTTCCGATGAAATACGGTATAAATGCATTCGCTTCATAGTCAACTAGATGATAATTTTTAACATTAATAAGCATGTTAAATAGATATTGCATGTAATCGATTGCTTTGAGAATAACAGTTGGATTTGTTTCGAAAAATCTGAGAGTTAACCAACGAAGGATTAAGTCTAAATTGCTTAGAGTAGCGTCTTGGAGATCATCAGCAGCCTTGGTTAATGTTTGTAAAGCGATTATGTGATATTTAAAATCATCATGAAATAGTTGTGTTAGAAGTGTTTTGTTAAAACCGGCAACTTCCATTTGTTGTTTGAGTTGATCAATAAAATCTTTTCTAGGGACATCAAAATTCCATTTTAAAGTTTTTAAGGCTTTTTCATCGTCCATACGTTTATTTTTATTCGATATTTGCATCGTTGGACTTAAATCTTCATCTTCACCGCCTTTTTTTTTGGATGCCGTTGGCGCTGGTTTTTTACTATCCGCTTTTTCGGGTTTTTTATCCTCGTCTTTACCGACTTTGGAGCCTGGTTTTTCTTCTTTGCCTTTGGCAGCTTTCTTTTCAGGCGGTGGTGGCGGTGGATCATCGTAAGAATCTTCAGAATCAGCGTACAAGTCTTTTTTTTCGACTGGTTTTGTTATTTTTGGACCAGATGTTGTTTGAGCTGGTGGTTTCGAAACAGCTGGTGGTGGTGCTTGTTTAGCAGCGTATTCGCCTCTCGCTTTTTCGATCAATGGTTGTAAAATAGTTATAGACGGTGGTTTGGCTTTTTGCATAGCTCTTAATAATTCGTTCGGACCAAGTGCCATCATCAACGGTAAAATCAACTCTTGTGATTTAGTTCTTACGTCCGGATTACGATCTTCAATGTAATTGAAAACACTTGGAATAATTGCTTTGAGTTCAGGAGGCATTTTGCCTTTACATTTCGGTAAGACTTGACACAACCAACCGCAAAGTTCAGCTTTAATATTTGGATTGCTTGCAGTTGATATTATTTCGGTCAATAGATCACCTTCCAAAAATGGTGCTATACCACCACAAGAATCAAACCATGCATTCAAAGCCGAAATAGCTGTCTTTCTTAATGCTTCTTTACTGTCTGATAATGCTTGGATCATACCTGGAGCTAATACAGTGACATAACGTCGCCCTTGTGAACCTAAAGCCTGTGCTAATTTTTCACTTATCCTCAATGAAGTTGTGGCTAATACTTTGTTTGTATCAGTCAAACGTTTGTTCAAATTTGTCGGAAATTCGCTTAAATTCGGCTCAATAAATTTATTATCTCTTAAAATGACTTCGATTTTTTCCAACGCAGCTTGTCTTTCTTTCCAATTTTTATCGTTTAACTGATTCATTAGTTCATCGGTGAGTTGACCGCTGATGTCTGTTCGTGGGATTAGTGCTTCTTGTTGTAGTTGAAGCTGTACAGGATCAAGTTCTTCTTCAGCCTCGCCGCCTTCTCCACCACCTGAACCACCATTTGAAGCTGACTGTAAATTTTTGCCTCGAATTGGTGCCGGTGGTTTTTGACCTTTTACTTTTTCAATTTCAGCGTCGATTTGTTCGAGGAGTGCCGGTTTTTCTTGATCAAACAATCCTCGAAAACTTGGTCCAACAAACAAATAAACCGTACTTATTAATTGAATAGCACCAGTACGTACACTTACATTACTGTTACCAAGCGCGTTCTTGATATAATTTAACAAAAATTTCGTATCACAACCTTGAAAACCGAATTCTCTAATTGCTTGCGACACCCATAAAAGACAATGTTCTTGATTTTTTGGATTTTTTCCTTCAAAAATAGCGGGTACTATTTGAGTAATTACATAAGGTAAAGTACAATGATCAGCTATTCTTGACAGCGCATTTTTCGACTGTTCAGACGCTTTAACATCACCAATTTTATCTGCAATCTCAGCTAAACAATACGATGCTGAACGTTGACTAAATTTGAAACCATTATCGGCAACAGTGGCAACTAATTCGAGTCTTTGTTTTAGCACTTGAAAATGTGAGTCTTTGAAACCGGGTTTTTTAGCCAAAGTACGAATAATTATTTGTACTGGTGCCTCATCGCTTATCATTCTTTTAATAACAGTGTTCATTGTTTCAATAGAAGTTTGACGGTCTTTCCAATTTGAACTACCAAGACCATTAACACACTCAGGTCCGAATATTTCTAAAGCTCTTTCTTCAACAGTTTCTTGTGCGAGATCAGGTTCTTCTGGAATCGAAGGTTTTTTTGTGTCTGATGTACTCGATTTTGCTTTTGCCGCTGGTTTGGCGCTTGCTGCTGAACCCGGCTTGGAAGCAGCTGGTTTTTTATCACCACCAGGTTTGACTGCTGCAGGCGCACTAGCTGGTTTTACTTCAGCAGGTTTAGCTTCTGCTTTAGGTGCAGCAGCACCTCCTGGAACAGGTTGACCAGCTCTTGGCTCACCTCGTAAATTCAACAAAATTGTTTTATCCGCATATTCTTTTACTTTATCCAATTTGATTTGTTCGAGTTCACCGACTAATTGCATAAATATTTTTTCGGTAAATGCTTTATAAACTGCACCGAGGGCTTCAGATGATGAGTCTCTCACACCCGGATCGGCTTCACTTAAATTCTTAACCAACGGAGCAATGTACAATTTTAAAGTTTTTTTAGGCAACGTGGTTTGTGTGCTCATAGCAAAGCATTTAGCCAAAAATAATGCAACTTGTTGACGGACAACAGGGGTCTTATGACCTAATAGCGCGATACATATTTCGTTAATTGCGTCTAAATTAGTCGATGGATAAATAGCATCACAAGCTTCGCGTAGAGCATCAACAATATTTTGTTTTTTTTCTTTAAACTTTTCCATCAATGGTTCCAAACATGTTAGGGCATACTTTCCAAAATCTTTACGTAGACCATTAGCTAAACCCGCTATACACTTTGCAGCGATGATAACACAATTTATATTGGCATCTTTTGCGACTATTTTTTTCAAATCGGTTACAAGCTCATGGTAATCGGAAACCTGAACACGTGGATTTTTGGTCAATACAGCCAATAACGCATCGAGGGCTTCTTTACGGTCTTGCCATTTTTTAGCCTCCAATTTTTCTTTAAAATCTTTTGGTAATTTTGATAAAATTTCGACTGGGTCCATGAGTTCATAAGGATCGACAGACTCAGTAGCAGATTCAGATGCGCCGGAGTCTACTGCGTCACCACCATTCGCACCACTCATAGCTCTATTTTCCATTTCTTGTTCCATTTTTGCTTTCAAATCTTGTTGTGATCGCAAAAAACGAGTTTGTCTCGGTTTTTCGGTACTCGCCGCTTTAAATGCTTCTTCTAATTCTTGTAAAAGCAACGGTTTTAAGCCTTGTAGTTGAGGCATTATAGCTTGACCGACCCATCTGTACATTTCAATAGCCAATAATTTAGTTTCGTCTCTCACGGTCTTGTCTCTGTCCTCGAGTAATTTAGGAACAAATTTAACGATCGGTTTTATTGGCAAAGTTTTTGAGCTAAATTCGCTAATAGCACGTCTCAGGATTTCTAAACACGCTTGAACAATTTTAGGTTGTTTATTATCTAAGCCTTTTATAAGCTCTTCTTGTACGATTTCTTGTTTTTCAGCCTCTATGTACATCATTATTATTTCGAACGCTTTTTCTTTTGTTTTTGCTTTTCCGTTTAAACATTTACTAATCAAACCGGGTACTACTTCACCGACAGTTCTTTACATAAAAAAATTTTATATATTTTTTTTCATTTAAATTTTTTTTTAAAAATTACTTTGCGGCAATGGGTATATTTTCTACAAATGCCAATACAGCGTCTAATGCTTTATCTTTTGCTACTTCATTTGAATCGACTACAAATTTTTTTACTAAACCTAAGTAATTTGAATAGATTTGACTTTTTGGATCGTCGGCACGTTTAAATAATTTACAACACTCTTCATAACCTTCGACACGAGCTTTCCAGTTCTGAGAAAAAATTTTTTTTTTAAATTTTGTTCATCAAAGTCATCAGTTTTTTCGCTTGAAAATTTCCATCTAAAACCCCTTTTTTAAGGGTTTTAGAAAAAGAATATTTACGGGCCGGGTAATCGAACATTTTGAAAAATAATTTGTGCTTGTCTTAAGATGCGTTTGATCTTTGTAATAAAAACGATCCTAATCTAAAATTATTGTTAAAGCCGATAACGCTACTGTATAGAAAGAACGGAACGTTATTGAGTTGAAGAAAATCTCAGAACTTTGATGCTTTGCAAAAACGCGGTCATTAACCTTCTCGTAAACCTTGAATAATACCTTACAATAATTTTAACTCTATGATATCGGCCATCAATAATTGAGGACATACTAACCTGGTCGTTCACATGTTCCAAAAATGAACGTTCAATTCCTTTCATGAACATTCATGAACATTCATGAACGTTCGCGTTCATCCGAATTCGCCCGAATGTTCAAAAGTTTCAGAACCTTTCATATCCTTTCATAAACTTTCATAGCTTTTCGAGACCTTTCAAAAATGTTCAGGACCTTTTCATAACTTTTCGGGACATTTTCATAATTTTTCGGAGCCTTTCAAAATTTTTCATAAATTATGAAAAGGTCCTGAAAAAGTATGAAAGGTCTCGAAAAGCTATGAAAGTTTATGAAAGGATATGAAAGGTTCTGAAACTTTTGAACATTCGGGCGAATTCGGATGAACGCGAACGTTAATGAACGTTCATGAATGTTCATGAAAGAAATTGAACGTTCATTTTTGGAACATGTGAACGACCAGGTTAGTACATAGTATAGAAAACATGGTCAAAGCTTATTTCTTGGTTTAGACGAAGACGGCAAGCATTCAAAGTTTGATATAAAGGTGAGGCAGTCAAAGATTCATATTTTTTCTATGTTTTTTCTAAGGCAATCCTGTAGAGCATCTTAAGCAACTCTTTGAACCCGATTATTTTTTAATTAATAGAATCTAAGACTGTTGAAAATCCGAACAAAAACGATCACAGTTCCTTGTTAGTTCCTTGTAGTTTAGTTTTGAATCAAAAAGACCGACGGTTTGAAATTATATTAGAAAAAAAAGGAGTTAAAAATATATTCAAATTACCTTGTGTTCACATTTATCTTCAGCTGAAAGCTTCTTCCAGTCGTTTTCGTCAGCCATATTTTTTTTAAAATTTTTATATTTTTAATTTTTTTTGTTTTTTTACTTAAAGTAAATCTATTTTTGTACAAGTCTCTAATCAATGTTTGTCTACTTTTAATCAATCACACAAAAAATCTAAAAACAAAAAAAACGAGAAAAGAACATTTAGAACTTTTTTTTTTAATTTTAATTAATAAAAAAAAAAAAAAATTCGACGCAGGAGATCTTTTTTTATGATTAAGTGACCTTCGAAATAAAACTTTTTCTAGTATAAAAAAATGTTCAATTTAGGTTAAAAAACTAAATAAAAAATTGTGTTTCAGAGCAATTTTTTGAGGTGTTTTTTCAAGTGAGTGAATGAGCTCGTCAACAAATTTTTAACCTAGCCAACAACAACAACAACACAAAAAAAAAAATAACTCGACTCGAAAATTAAAATATTCCTAGTGGATTTTTCACGTAAAAAGAATGGTAAAAATAAACGAAACTAAGCCAAATTAACCGAGAAGTCTCTTCTTTAAGGATTTAATTATTTTTTGTTAAATAATTTTTTTTCTTCTACGTTGTGTGTGTGTGTGTGTGAGTGCTTAAACAAAAAAGCGCTTACAAAATTATTTTATATGTTTGATAGCAAAATTATTTACAAAAAAAAAAGAAGCTAGTAATATGGGATAAAGATTATGAAAACATACACAAACTAGCTCGCACACAACCACACACACACATATACATACAAAAGTCATATTCATAAATAATCTAAAACTAATACTTGGTGATCGCTGAGATATCCTTTTTTTATTGAAATAAAGTTTATCCTTAAAGATAAATAAAGTATCTCCAGATGATATTCGAAACAAATAAAAAACCTTTTTTCAATATCATTCGTGAGAAATCAAGTCTGAAATTAAAAATGAAAATTTAAGAAATATTATAATTTGCATGATTCAACCTTCATTCTTGAAAAGAATGAACTAAATTGCAAGTTTTTTTCGTTTTTTTTTTTTGAATGCATTCACAAATAAACTTGAAAGTTATCCATTTTAGCATTAAGAGCTTCGAAAATACGTTTCAAGAAGACAAATTTATTAATAATAATAATTTAATAATATTAAAGGGTTATGTAAGGTTTTGTAGTTGAGCTCTTTTTTTGTTGTTATCCCTATCAGTTTTTGTAATAACCTATAACAAAATAAATAAGATTATATTGCAAATAAATTATTTCAAATTTTTTTGAGATGCATTTTTTTTTGTTATAATTTTTTGTTTTGAAACTTTATTTTTTATCATTAAATTTTTTTTAAATTTCAAAACTTATCTAACAAAAACTTGGACGAGTCTAAGTAATTTAATGAGAGCAAAGTAACAGCGAGACTGGTTATATAGAATGAGAAAGCAAGACTCAATTTCGTTGGTTACTGAAATCGGTTTAAAATCCTACATTAAAATATTACTTGATTAAAATTATAGAGGACTCTCTAAATTGTACAGTACATTTCTGAAATAAGTTGACACTCTGCCTAAGCAATGCGCAGCATGCTCCGAAGCTTTGCCTAAGACGCGCAGGAGCAATGCACTTGCGCGTCTTAAGCAAAGTTTCGAAGCACAATATTTATTGAGCATAAGCGCAGGAAAAAATTGTATTAAAATAAATTATCGTGCGCAAGAGCATGCGCTTGCGCATTGAAAATATTTCTTTTGCATGCTTAAGCAATGCGCCGGAGCGTTCTAGGCAGCCCAGAAACTTTGCCTAAGCAATGCGCCTGAGCGTTTTTAGCAATGCTCCGAAACATGTCAACTTATTTCAGAAATGTACTGTATGTTGAAACGTTTAGGGACCTTTTTTGAAGAAAAACTTGACTCTCATAGCTTCATAGATAAATTTTTGAAAATAATAAAAGATCTACAACATTGTCTCCTTAACAAACTAAAAAGTCCTGGTCTACCTCAAATGAACAACTTCTTTACACACGACAATCTAAGCTAAAAAATTAAACAAAAAAAACAATTTAACACAAAAAATAACATATGCTTTCATGTTTTTCAAATGGGGAGGATAGACTCAACCGAAAAAAGCTTTATTTTTATCCATAGTAGGTGACTTTTCGCCTATAATTGGGGATGGGTTAAGTCCCTGATCACCTATTAGGTTCAAAGAGTTTGTTAGCAACCCAAAAAACGTCTCCTAAAACTTTCAACAAAATTAATTAAATGAATTGACAGATTTTCTTAAAATAAAATGTTATTTTTACTTTTCAGCACATTTGTGTTTTGCTGTTTGTGGCGAAAGGTTGTTCATTTATGGCGAGTCATTAACCCAAAAAGTGCTTATTTTAAAAAACACTCGGTTTTAAAATAATTATTTTCTGAATTTAAACAAAATGGAAATTGGTTAGTTATCATTATATCTAAGTGTTTATACCGCCCAAAAAGTAAGTGGGCTTCATTTGCATCGAATGGACATTTCTGAAAATTCAAGAATTTCGAGTAGATGATTTCAAGAAAAATGCTGGTTATTTTTCAACGGCGCAAATAAACTTTTGGGTTTTTGGGGATCTCAATTCAGATGGATTACTCTACGTTCATGAAATTTCAGAAATAAACCTTAGTAAAAGATTTGTTCCGTTGCATATTATCGCACCCCTAAAAGCCAAATTTTTAGACGAACATTCATCAAAATAACATTGTTCTTTTGATTCTATATAGACCATGTTCAAATATATCGAAAATATCACAAAGTAGCCTTAAGCTCTAAACGTTTAAATTTGAAAAACCTTAAAAAAGAAGCATTAGTTTACGGTACGAGTTGGTTCTTGTAGTCACAATTTGAAGCGTTAGATCCAGTGAATTCTAACTGAATTTAGATCTATTACATTGGTCACGAATTCAAAGTGAAAAAAGAAGAGTCAGAAACGATCAAAAGATGCTAGATTATGATTTGAATTGAAATAGAGTGCTTCGGTTAAATCTACAACCAAAGAATAATCAAAATACGTACCTTGATATCACAAATAAATGCCTCAAGATTTAACCTAAACATTGATTTCATAAGCCTAATGATATCATAGCATTATGTTGGTAACATTCAGCTTTAATTACGTTCCAAGATTCGCCTTGAAATACATTTCCTATGCTTACCTTCAGCTAATAATACCGCTTGAGTAAGACCCCCTTATTTTTATGTCTCCCAGTTCAAAAGCGTCTGCTCTATTATTTAACTGAAAAAAAATAAAACAATTTTAAGACAAATGACTGTAGTAAAAAAATAAATTTTGTTCAAAGCCTTGGAATTGTATATGCCAAACGATTTTAACAGATGATGCATAGAGATAAAATGAAACTAATTTTAAGATAATATTCACTTACTTCTAGTTTTACGATCATAAAAGAATCCTTGTAATTGCTTTTGAGTCAATTAAAAGTTTAATCCAAAAATATTAAATTGTATAAATTTAGAATATTCCTTGGTTATATTTTTTGTTTTTAAATTTTTATTTTTTTTTATATTTCATAGATAATAGGGTATATTTATTGTTATGGTATTTTGTTTTCTTAAACTATTAATTAAATAGCGATAATATTAACATTAATCTCATTTTAATAATTCTTTCAACAAATTTTTTTTGCTTAAAAAAGTAATGATTTTTTCAAAACTAAAATTATTTTCAGTAATAATGTACAGTGGTGCTGTGATCACAGGAATTTTCAAAATTTTACGTAAATCTACTAAGGTGAAAAACAGTAAATTTACTTAAAATGCTTTAAAAACCAAAACGGATTCAACCCTCATTTGGTATTTCAAAAAGTTTCACAAGATAAAATTAAAAAAAAACGAAATCATGTCTAATATAATAGTAAACAGGCTAATGATCAAGAAACTAATAATTTTTTGTCCTTGAAAGTCCATACTCTCATAACAAACCAATTTTCAATTAATATCACCGTAATTAAATGCCGTAAAAATGCAAACTGTGGAAAGATTAAAATAAAGTAAATCATTTCAACGTAAATTTTAAGTTCAGTCAAGATCAACAAAAACCATATTTATAACTAGGTAAAAGTGTCTAACCCATTAGACAAAGATTATAATATATGTTTTTGAGTAAAGGACCGAAAAGACAAAAACAAGAATCAAATCTAATAAAACATATTATCCGATTGAATCTAAGATTCATAAAGTTAATAACTTCATGTGAATGATCGGATAATATTTTTTAATAGCTTTAATTCTTGTTTTTGTCTTTTCGGTCCTTTACTCAAAAACATATATTATAATCTTTGTCAAATGGGTAAGGCAATTTTACCTAGTTATTCTCCCTTTTCAATAAGGATAAAAAATGAAAGATGACAAAGACGGATTTATTTTAAGCTTTTTTAATTTTATGCTGAACAGTTAGAGCAGGCATCTCTTGCCATCGATCCCATGCTATAGTGTGTTCGATTTGGATTACCTGCCTTGTCTGCTTGGAGAGCAGAAAACTCTCTACAAAATGTTGGGACTATATTTTTTATTTATTAACCTGCAAAATAGAAACAATGTGCCTAAAAAGGTGCTAAAAATCAAAAACCTTAATGATGAAGGAGTTTGAATTTTCTGACCAAAAAATTCGTGATTCTCGTATAAAATTACCTTAGAAATCATATATAATTATTCATATAAACGGTATAATCAAAAAAGTGCCTAAATTATCTTTGAAAAAACTCCCAAAACCGAATTTCAGAAATAATATATTCTATTACAAAAATTTTATGGTAATTCTATACGTGAATCGCGAATTTTGGGTCAGAAAATGCAAATTCCTTCATCTTTAAGGTTTTTGATTTTTATCACCTTTTTAGGCACATCTATTTTTCAGGTTAATAAATAAAAAATCTAGTCCAAACATTTTGTAGAGAATTTTCTGCTCTCCATGCCGATAGGTAAAAAAGTATATGTTTTGGGACCTTCCGCGGACTAGATTCCAAAAAACTAAAAAAATTACTAGACATTTTTTTGTTATTTTATTAAAAAAAAAGAATTTAACAAATTTTTTAAATTGATTTACTAAAGAAAACTCACTCAAGAGTGGCTAAATTTAGGCACCCCTGGTTAAAAATTGAAATTTTTAGTTTAGTCGATTGGTGAGAGCTTTTGTCTTTTTCACATTTATTTCTAATCCTAACTTTCTCTAATTGTTAACCAGATCAACAGTTGTTGTGCTTTGTCAAACGTGCCTTCGAGTAATGCAATTTCGTCTGCAAAATCTAGATCAAGTATTGATGATGCTGGTATACGAGAAGATTCGTTTTAAAAAATTTTTCGATGTTCTTTTTCGGTCTCTTTTAGCACATAGTCCATGACGATGATGAACAAGATAGGCGCTAAAGTATCGTCTTGTAATACACCTGTAATCTTGTAATACAAATAATTTAGAGAATATTGTGTAGAAGTGCTAACATTAATTGCTTCAAGGTCAAATTCCATTTCAATAAAAAGAGTTTGACTAACTTTTCAGCATCATCATCAAACCAAAATAAAATTGACTTGAAAACATCAAAGTTTCTTTGTTTATTTATAATCTGTTTAGTCAAGTAAATTAAAACTTTAATCATTTTTACAATCGTTATTTTAATAATTTTGTTATATATGACGTAAGCCTTCAACTACGTTCTTTTTTTCGAGGATTAGTTTAAACGTAATGTTCTTAGTGTCTTAATTTGTTTAGTGTTGGTTTAAAAATTGGTAATGAAATGGTTTTAAAATATTTTTATTCTCTATGGACGTTTAGAAATTTATGTACTAAGATCATCGCACTGCGGGCGAGGCTTTATCTTTTTGAAATAATTGATTATTAAAGTTTTTTTGTTAATAATTAATACATGCTAACTTTGTACTCTTTTTTTGTTATCAAGACCTTTAAAATTAATATTTCAAAAATGGGCACTTTTATCTTAGTACTTAGTTTATTTTTTGCTTACTCGTTTACGTTCAATATCGAAAATGGAACTATAGATATTTATGTTATATTCTTACCTTTGGCTCTGACTTAACTGCCTAATTTACACTAACTTAATGAAGTAATGTTCAATAGTTTATGTTGATTTAAGTTTTCTTTAGATCCGGGTGCATGATTCCTCAATTTACAGAACGGATCCGTTCTCAGTCCCCGTTCAAAACAATAAAATATTTAAAATTTTTAAAAATAAAATTAATTACCGTAAATCCTCGTTCAATGTTACAAGTAACTAAACCTGTTTTTAATCCTTTATTAAAAATTAGCCACTCAGAAAAAAAGAATAAAAACGGAGTTTCAGGTTTAGAACTGAGAACCGAACGGTAATCTAGAACTGAACGGGAACGAGAGCGGGAAATGAGAACGGAACGGGAAAGGGACTAGAATGGAGGCGGAACGGTGTTCTTTTTTTCCGTTCTTTTTTTCCGTTCTTTTTTGGAACGCGTTCAAATTGGAACGTTACATTTTCACAAGAAGCACTGTAACACCTGACTAAGAAAGTCACATACTCAAGAGATTTTAATAAGACTCTCAAACGCATTGTTCTACTACAATTTGTTCTACGGTTTTGTTATTTTTGGAGCCTGGTTTTTCTTCTTTGCCTTTGGCAGCTTTCTTTTCAGGCGGTGGTGGCGGTGGATCATCGTTAGAATCTTCAGAATCAGCGTACAAGCCTTTTTTTTCGACTGGTTTTGTTATTTTTGGACCAGATGTTGTTTGAGGTGGTGGTTTCGAAACAGCTGGTGGTGGTGCTTGTTTAGCAGCGTATTCGCCTCTCGCTTTTTCGATCAATGGTTGTAAAATAGTTATAGACGGTGGTTTGGCTTTTTGCATAGCTCTTAATAATTCGTTCGGACCAAGTGCCATCATCAACGGTAAAATCAACTCTTGTGATTTAGTTCTTACGTCCGGATTACGATCTTCAATGTAATTGAAAACACTTGGAATAATTGCTTTGAGTTCAGGAGGCATTTTGCCTTTACATTTCGGTAAGACTTGACACAACCAACCGCAAAGTTCAGCTTTGATATTTGGATTGCTTGCAGTTGATATTATTTCGGTCAATAGATCACCTTCCAAAAATGGTGCTATACCACCACAAGAATCAAACCATGCATTCAAAGCCGAAATAGCTGTCTTTCTTAATGCTTCTTTACTGTCTGATAATGCTTGGATCATACCTGGAGCTAATACAGTGACATAACGTCGCCCTTGTGAACCTAAAGCCTGTGCTAATTTTTCACTTATTCTCAATGAAGTCGTGGCTAATACTTTGTTTGTATCAGTCAAACGTTTGTTACTAAAAAAAATTTTTTTACTAAACCTAAGTAATTTGAATAGATTTGACTTTTTGGATCGTCGGCACGTTTAAATAATTTACAACACTCTTCATAACCTTCAACACGAGCTTTCCAGTTCTGAAAAAAAATATTTTTTTTAAATTTTGTTACAAAGTCATCAGTTTTTTCGCTTGAAAATTTCCATCTAAACCCCTTTTTTAAGGGTTTTTGAAAAAGAATATTTACGGGTCAGGTGATCGAACATTTTAAGAAGATTTCAATCAATCTGAATCTAAGACTTTTGAAAATCCGAACAAAAGCTATCACATTTCCTTGTAGTTTAGTTCTGAATCAAAAAGACCGACGGTTTGAGATTAGATTAGTAAAATAATGAGTTGAAAAAAATTTTAAATTACCTTGTGTTCACATTTATCTTCAGCTGAAAGTTTCTTCCGTTTTTGTCAGCCTTTTTTTTTTAAATTTTTTATAATTTTTAATTTTTTTGTTTTTTTACTTGAAATAAATCTATTTTTGAATAAGTCTCTTATCAATCTATATCGCATCTATCGCAGGAAATCATTTTTTTTGATTAAGTGACTTTCGAAATTAAACTTTTTCTAGTTTGAAAAATGGGTTAAAAAACTAATTAAAAAATTGTGTTTCAGAGCAATTTTTTCGGAGGTGTTTTTTAAAGTGAGTCAAAGAAAATTAATAAAAAATAATCTTTGAATTAACTTTGGGTGTTATTGGTACCGAGTATAGTTTGATTGTTTTGAGTCTTTTTTTCATAAGCTTACTTCTTCTCATCTTTACGGCAATGCCTCATTTTTACGGCCGTGTCTTCCACTCTTTTTTATGTCTATGTCAGCCTCGCTAATGAAAGCCCTATTTTTCATTATATCAGACTTTTAATGGTTCATTAGACAACCAGTTTAGCCTATTGTTCTTCACATAAGGACAAGATCATCTGGCTCAACTTTACGAACTCTTAATGATGGTGAGGCTACGCTTGATTTTTGGTTTCTAGCGATTTCAAATAGGTTATAAGAATTAAATTTTTTCAACTCTGGATATCGTCAATTGGAGGCTAAAAACCAGAAAGAACCGTATAAAAGGCTTCTAAGGGTTAAAGTAGATAACCAGTTTAAACTTCTTGACTACTAGGTAAAGACAAGATGAAAATGTCTACTTTTTCCATTCTTTTAGATTTTTGGAAAAAACAGGTATACAACAACTTCTCGAAAGTTTTATGTGGCGAAAATTTCTAACATTAAGTGATTCTGGGTAAAAGGGATTCTATTCTAAGAGGTTGCTGTAATGTCCATGAGGGAAGTTAGAAATATTAAATTGATTCTATATCATTTTATTAAAACAAAGCTCTAAAGTTTAGTATTTTATAAAATAACTTAAATACTTGTTCGTAACTAACAATCAATATTAAACTAAATTAGAAACTAAGAGATAAAATATAAATGATTAAACTAGGATGTTACAGTTGCTACTTCCTATTTTCATAGATTCTATATCATTTTATTAAAACAAAGCTCTAAAGTTTAGTATTTTATAAAATAACTTAAATACTTGTTCGTAACTAACAATCAATCTATATAATATATAAAAAGGGGATCGTCTAATAAAATAAAGTTAGACTAACGTTTAAAAGTTATAAAATAAAGTTACTAACTTTAAGGACGCTTAGTATGACACTTTCTAATAAATAAGAGTTATAATCTATATCTATATAATATATAAAAAGGGGATCGTCTAATAAAATAAAGTTAGACTAACGTTTAAAAGTTATAAAATAAAGTTACTAACTTTAAGGATTGTCTTAGTATGACACTTTCTAATAAATTAGAGTTATAATCTATATCTATATAATATATAAAAAGGGGATCGTCTAATAAAATAAAGTTAGACTAACGTTTAAAAGTTTTATTTTAAAGTTACTAAGTTAAAGAATTGTCTCAATAAGGCACTGTTTAATAAATTAGAGTTAGAATAAGGTTAAATTTAAACTTTAAATAAAGTTACATAATAAAAGCAGCTTTTTGTCAACTTAATTAAGGTTAAATAGAATAAACGTTATTAAGGCCAAATTGTAAATCTATCAATTGCCTTTAGAAAATAATTAGCGCTTTACCGCCCAATATTTCATTAAATTTTTTTAGCACCAGACATTCGAAAACAAAACGGTTTCATTCGTTTATTTCAAAATAAAGTAAATAAAAAAATAGAAAATTAAATCAGCACATCCATACTATCATCTGTTTTTCAATAAAACAAAAAACATTATCATCGACAGATTTATGTAACAAGAATTTTTAGAGGTTTAAATTATGAAAAATATTTCAGTAAATGCATTTCAAAACTATTTTTTTTCATTTTACGAAAATTCAAATAGTTAAGTGGTCTTCGACTGTCAAATGATTAACCGATCGAGCTCTAATATCGACCTAACGTTTGACTACTTTTAGTGAAAAAAAATTCCAGGTTGGGTTACTCATGTGAAAGGAGAAAATCAGATAGATGGTGCTGAACGAAGAATCAAATTTCATTATCAAAGTGAGATGAAACTTAACTTAACAGCGTTGACAATTCAAGCATTTTGGAACTTTTATTTATTGAAAAGTTGGCCTCAAAGTCATGCATGTTTCTATATTGATGTGAATCAAGAACATTCATAGAAGAGCTTGCGTCGAAATTTGTTTTTATCACCAGAAAAACTTTTTGAATCAGAAGTTTGAGCTATTCAAACTTACATGGCCAATTTAGACCTTTAAAACTTTGTCAATCATCAACCAATTTACAGGCAGATTAGAAAAAAAAGCTAAATTTTATAAGACACTGTATTCATATGGCTTAAGACGAACCAGCACGAATGATAGGGTCTTTTAATCAAGATTTAGAAACAAAAGTAGATAAGGAATAACAAAAACAAGAATCGTTTGAGAGGCATAACTGATGATGATATTGCCTTTTTTCTTACCATAATTATGAGGATCACACAAATTAAACTACTTTTTTTTGTTTAAAGAAGTGTTTTAGAAAACGTATTTCTGTTTATTTGGACTTCAAAATTTTAAAGATCTTTAGAAAATAAGGATCTTTAAAAGTTCTTTGATGTAAAAATATCCAAAACTGAGAAGAAAAAAAAGGTGACATGAAGAAGATTATCAAAAAAAGGACACGGCTTTACAAATTACATTCGACAGTAAAGATTAGAATAAGGTTGAACGAGAAATGAACCCAAAAAATCAAAAACTTAATTTAATCTTGATTGTTACTCAAAATTTCTCAAAAATATTTCATAAAAAACATTTAAATAGCTTGGTCGAATTTAATTTTTAGAGAATTATTACGGAAAATTATTGAACCCTTAAAAAAGCAATTTCTTTTTCAAAATAACAAGAAAAAATAAAATAAAAAAGATTTTAAGAAATCCCGCAAGTTTTGCGGGACAAATCGGCTTGTAAAGTTAAAAATAACTCCTTAAATAAAGTTACTATGTTAAAGCAAGCCTTGAAAAGCTTTTATCTACAAAATTAGGGCTAAATATAATAAACGTTATTAAGGCTAGCTTGTAAATCGATCAATTGCTTTTAAAAAATAATTAGCCTTTCAACTCCCAATATTCCATTAAATTCTTTTAGCATGATTTATTCGAAAACAAAAAGGTTTCATTCGTTAATTTCAAAATAAAGTAAATAAAAAGAAATTAGAAAATTAAATCAGCACAGTCATACTATCATCTGTTTTTCAGTAAATATAAAAACATTATCATGAAATACTTTATGTACTAAGATTGACCATTTTGAGATGTTTAAATTTTGGAAAATATTTCATTAAATGCATTTCAAAAATTTTTTTTTTCATTTTACGAAAAATCAAAAAGTTAAGTGATCTTCAAAAGTGTACTGTCAAATTACTTATTGATCACAGCAGGAGTAATTCAAAGGGAAGTTCATCCTCCATTCATATGTTATAGTCATATTTTAGTCGTATTAATGTAGCAAATTCAAAAAAAAGAGTGGAATTTTATATCGACTTAAAGTATAACTACTTTTGGTAAAAAAAAAACTCAAAGGTTGGTTTACTCATGCGCGGGGTTAGGATTAACGAAGAATCAAATTTCAAAATCAAATTGTAATGAAAAAACTTGACAGCGTTGAAGATTCAAGCATTTTGGAACTTTTGTTTTTTCTACTTACAAGAGTACCAATGCAAGAAATTGAAAAGTTGGTCTCAAACAAACTTCAATTACAATTTAGAAGGAAATTTTTTAAAGTCATTTATTTTAATCTTTCTGTATTGATGTGAATCAAGAACATTCATAAAAGATCTTGCGTCGAAATTTGTTTTTTTCATCAGAAATACCTTTTGAATAATTCTCAGAGTTTGAGCATCTCAAACTTACATGGCCAATTTTAACCTTTAAAACTTAGTCAACCAACAACCGATTTACAGGGAGATTAGGCTGTATTCATATGGCTTAAGACGAACCAGCAAGAATGATAGGGTCTTTTGCTCAATATTTAGAAACAAAAGAAGATAAGGAATAAAACAAACATCGTTTTATGGATATATTACCTAACAATAGGTCGAACGAGTCGAAGATATCAAAGAACAACAAAAACAAGAATCATTTGAGAGGCATAACTGATGATGATTATGAATTTCTTTATTGCCTTATTTCTTACCATAATTTTGGAAATCACACTAATTAAATTATTTTCTTTTTTGTTGAAAGAAGTCGTCAATATTTTAAAGATCTTAGAAAGTAAGGATCTCTTTAAAATCTTTGATGTAAAAAGATCCAAAACTTCAGTAAAATGAGAATAGAAAAAATGTGACAAGAAGAAGATTATCCAAAAAAGGACACGGCTATAAAAATTGCTTTCGACAGGAAAGATATGAATAAGGACAGAGAAAATAAGATGCTCTTTTGAGTCAGATGAAAAAATGAACCCAAAAATTCAAAGACTTTATTTTATCTTGATTGTTTCTTAAAATTGAAATATTTCGTAATAAACATTTTATTTTAATAGCTTGGTCGTATTTATTTTTAGAGAATTATCATGGAAAAATTATGGAATCCTTGAGAAAAAAATTTCTTTTTAGAAATTACAAGAAAAAATTAAGCAACAAAGATTTTAAGAAATCCCGCAAGTTTTGCGGGACAAGTCGGCTAGTATTAAACTAAATTAGAAACTAAGAGATAAAATATAAATGATTAAACTAGGATGTTACAGTTGCTACTTCCTATTTTCATAGATATATAATTATTTTTCAGCTAATAGAATGAGTTTGAAATTTTGGAAAAAGGGACAGCCAAAGGAAGAGAAAAAATTAACGCCTCGTTACTCGTTAATATAGAAGGCTCTGCCTCGGGTTTTTTTAAGTTTTTGATATTTTTTAAAAAGCGGGGTTTGGATTTTAGTGCAGGGTTTAAAATTATTTTTGGGGTTTAGTGACAGGTAACAAAATTCGAAGAAGGTTTATCATGGGAGAGATGGTCACTGGTACATGTGATATTTGATTTAGTTACATGTAACATTGAACGAGAATTTACGGTAAAAGTTAAAAGTTCAAATTTCAATTGAACTTTTAACCTTTCAATTTTGGCTACCGTAAACCCCCGATAGATTTCCCACGGAGAAAAGCAATTCAGCGTGTTTTTAGCATTTAAGGATTTTGTTAAAATGGGTATTATTATGGCTAAGTGAGTGCCAAATTATAATGTGAAGTTGCTCATGATAATTTTGTAATACTGTAACTTACTCTTTGATATTTTCTAGCATTTATAAAAGATTTTTTGGGGCATCTAACGGGGGTTTGTGGTATCTTAATATTTAAAAATACAGCGATTTTTTTTTTCAAAGGAGCCAATCGTTTAACATGGTGTGAAAAAGTTAGCCAGCTATAAAGAAAAAAAAAATCCCACGGTCAGTTAATTGACGGTTAATACTAACTTAAAAAAAAAATTGACACTTTCGAGATAATTCCGAGCCATTAAAAACTTTCGGTTTTCTAACGATAATTTACAGGTAGAATAAAAATATTTAATATTAGCTTATACGACTTTCAATTGCTAATTGGCACAAAAATACGATGTAAGACATGAACCTTTTCGGAAGATCTAAATTAAACGTCTTCGTCAAAACCATATTTAGAATAATAGTGGGAGTTTCATAATCCGAGACTAATACACAGCTAAACATCGCTGTCAACCAATATATTTCAAGTTTCGAGATAAGACGAGACAGCTTTATTTTGTGGGACATTTTGTCCTCATGTCCGAACACAAAAATTCTCCTGTACCAATCAAAAGTAAGGGGTAAAACTAGATTAGACAGAAGACGAAAAGTCTATATCTAGACCAAATATCAAATTACACTCTGCAAGACCGAATACACAAATTATGAGAAGAAGTAATATTAATCGGTTTCATTTGGGTTAGCAGTTGTGGTGACTTAAAATAAGGATCGTGGTAGGGTCAATGCAGCAGGGGAAGCGATTGGCTCAAATGAGTAAGACAATAGCCTTTTAGTCGTAGTAAAAAAAGAATTCCATATCAAAATTTATGTTAAAAAAATGAAAAAGCAGGGCATGACTTTTATTAATTTTGAAAAGAATGAGGTTCTTCTGGAATTTATCTTAAAAAGACAACTTTTGCTGAATTTACGAGGATGTCATTTAGTTTTCCTCTAAGTTTGAGCTAATGGAATACTATTCGTCATTTAGTTTATCATTAGATGAATTCTCAATACATGCTGTGTGACATCGTGTTCCGAAAAGTAAGAAAAGATAACACCTTACTGAAAGCAATCAAAGACAAAAATGTAGCAAAAGATCATTCGAACTGATTTCAATGAAACTTATATAAAAAATGGAAGTTTGGGTTTCTCTATTGCTGATCGAAGCTAAAGTCCAGTTACAAAAAAATATTTCTTCGTTTTTGACAGTTTTTCGTGTACACTTTTTGGATTTAAAAAAATTCAGGATCATTTTTGGATTTACCCTAAATAGAGCTCGAATGAATTCTCAGTCCATAGCCGAAGAACAAAAGTCCTTCAGATAAATTGGGTGGCCTAAGAATTAGATTGAGGTTTTGATTAAGTTTCAATCTTTTTACGTGTTCAATAGCTTTCATCAATTAGAAATTACGGAAATACAAGGGAAATGAATCCCTATGGAAGAAACAAAAATTTAAAAAAAGAAAAAGTCTAAAGTTCATAAGATTTGAATCCCCGAAACAAAGTTATGTTTTTTATTTTTGTATTCGTTTACCATTGAGTGGGTTTCTAGTTTTTTTTTATTTTATTTGATCTTTACTAAAAAAAAAAAAGAAGATCGATTAATCACAGGCTATATACACATAGAAAATCAGTTTTTATCTTACATACACTCATATAACCAATAAAAAATATTGCAATAGACATAGGTGTACATACATACCGTATTTCCTTGCTGATAATTTATCTGAAGATCACAAAAGGGAAAGTGGCTGAATGTTCGTTTGTCTAGAAAAGGGCGGTTTAGAGAGGCGCATATCAGCAAGGAAATACGGTATGAAGTGCATGTCACATTTTTCTTTGGTTAACTGAGCCAAATGTCCTCAAGACGCCCAACCAAAGTACCGAAAGTTCAGTCATAAACAGATGAAATACTGTTGAGAATAGAAAAATGGGTAAGTTAAATCAAATGAATCGTCTTGGAAATTTTAATACGAAAAATTTTTTGATTTTTATCTCACAGGATCAAGCCTGTTTTAAAAAATATTTATAAATCAGCTTTTTGGTTTTAAAATTAAAAAAAAACAACTTTTGTGCAATCCTCTATTACATCGATTTTTTTTTGTTCAGATTTTTCAATTAGTAATGAACGAAACAATTTAAAAATAAAATAATATCTTAATGAATTAAATGATTTAAATGATTTAAGTTGTTCGAAAATTATTATTTTATATTAAGATCCTCGTTGGAATCGAATAAAATTCTCATGAAATAAAAATCACGAGATTCTTAAAAATACAAATCCGGTCTTTCACAATGTTCATTTCTGAAAGTTCATGAACGTTCATGAAAAGTCATGAATTTTCATACTCACTAAAAAATTATTTTTTTGTCATTTTGACCAAATACAGTAATTTAAATGATTTTTTTAACACAATGTGAGTAAACCTTTATAATAAAAAAAAGCGACAACAAATTTGAAGAATTTAATTTTCAATATGATTTTAATTTTTTGAATGCACCTTTCATACTTAATCCTAGCATCCTAACGCAGCTCTCACTCTTAAAATGAGCACCATAACGCACTAGCTTTCAAAGTTTATGCTGTTCTAACACTTTGTTTTTTCCTGCATCAGACAGCCTTACGTTTTTTCAAAAAGTGAAAAATCATTAAAATTACTGTTTATGTAATTGACCAATTCGAAAATGTAAAATCAAAAATTTCTTTCCTTTCTCGACAGTTTTTGTAATCGAAAGACAAGTTGCCTATTTATTTTAAGTATCAAAAGTTGAAAAAGAAATCAAATGAACATTAGAATACCAAATTTGTTAACACTTTGATGAAACAGTGTTTTTTTTCTTTAACAACCTTCATCTTAAAAAAGGACAGGATCAATCGAATGCGTCAATCGTACAAAATTAACATTCGATAATTGGAAATATATACCCATAAGCTTCAATTACTTTGTAAAAAAAAATAACCTATTAATCGACGAATAAAATCGGTTTAGAAAATATCGGGTACCGTATTTCCTTGCTTACAAGTGCCCCTCTAATACCCACTTTTTACAGACCAATGGAGATCAGATGAGTTCAAATTTTATGTTTTTGGAGTAGATCGGACTGGGTTGTATATAAAGCGTCGCAAAAGGACCTCAAATTCAATTCGCTTAGGCCTTATTTTATCCCTTAAAGATGCGATTTTTAGTCACTTATAAGCAAGGAAATACGGTAACACACATCGAATCTAGTTTTTCTCATCCAAAAAACTAGAGAATCAGTCAAAATACGAAACCAAAGTAGAACATAAACATTTTAATATTTCTTGAAGAAAAATACATAAAGTGCAGGAAAGCTTCCGTGCTATCTGAAATTGTCATTTGTGACACCAGAACCGTAATCTACGACCCCGAAAACCCCAAAAATCAAAATTTTTACCGCTACTGCTCCGCTTTTTGCAGCCTAATGATAAGTTCCTTAATTTAAACATTTAAGGACTCGGAAAAAGATATTTTTGATCTGGAGGTACCACCTGAAAGCTAAAAAGATCCCATTGACGCTGGTACCCTAATCGACTGAAGAAAAAATTTCTCGGAAGTCGAAATTTAGATAGCACCAAAGTTCTGAATTTCCTGGACTTTTAATGAATATTTTTACTTTTTATTAAAAAACGTTAGACAATATGAAATAAAAATTAATCGGCAGAAATAACTGCAACTGTAAAAATAAAGTTTTAGAAAAAAGAAGAAAGCATTAGCATTATAAATTCAAAACTATGCGTTTGACAAGTGTTGGAGCCTAAAATTGATGCGTTAGGTAAGTGTTGAGCACCTATTTAGAAACAAATACATTATGGGTTAACTAGATTATTTTTCAAGCCTATTCAAGCATTTACTTTTATGTTTTTATTTTAACTCATAAATAGAAAAAAAAATTAAAAAAAAATATGGAAAAATTTATCTAAAATTTTAGCGTAATGGAATAATAATTTAGTTGAAAAAATCATCAAAATAACTTCTACGAGTCTTGTTTTATAAAATGCTTAAGAATCAATAAATAATTAATTGTGTATAAATTTTGATTTCTTAAGTCATCACTTCTTCCACGCATTAAATATTTTTTTAAGTGTCTGGGTTAACGAAAAAAATTCACAAAAGTAAAATTTTACATTCTGAATTTGTAACTTTTGACAACATATATATGGTATACGCGACTCCGGAATACCCCAAAATGCTCGTTTTTCATGAGATTAACTGATAAAAAGTTTTAACCCTGAGCTTTTTACAACGAAATAAGATAGAGAATAGGGTTGTTAATACAAAAGAGCCAAATTCAAAAGTATTTGATTATCCCGTTCCGGAATACAAATCATTGTTTCAAAATTTCTAGTTTGTAGCGGTGATTCTTTTGTTTCATAAAATTAAAATTCTGGAAAATATTTGAAAGCAAAATGGAATTTTATACTTAAAAATAAAACAAAAGAGCTAATCTTCAGACATGTGTACCCATTTATTTTCGGGTATTGGGTCGGGTTGAGTAACCCAAAAAAAATGGGTTTTAGGGTTCGGGTAGGGTAAAGGTTACCCTTAATTTTGGGTTTTTGGGTATAGGTTGGTTTGGGTAACCCATAAAAATAGAGTAGGTATACCACAAAACTCCAATTAGAAAAAAAATTTTTAATCTAAGTATCCTATTTTTATGGGTAACCCAAACCAACCTATACCCAAAAACCCAAAATTAAGGGTAACCTTTACCCTACCCGAACCCTAAAACCCATTCTTTTTGGGTTACTCAACCTGACCCAATACCCGAAAATAAATGGTTACACATGTCTGCTAATCTTGAAATTCTTTTTTTAAAAGGAAATTAAAAGATGCGAAAATTACGAATCTGAAAAAACAAAAATATTTACATGTTCAGTATTGAGAGTGAAGAAGCTATCTCGTATCAAACTTGTTAAGGCGCCTTTCTATCACTTTAATTTAAAGTTCTCTTCTTATAACTAGTCTAAAGCCTAAGAAACTAGGAAAATATAACGCAAAAAGATCCTCCCGCTACTCAAAATCGAAATTTATTAACTTTATTTGAGCCAGTATTTAACATAGAATAATATTTTAGTCGAGTTGTTTATTCTTGACGCGCCTAATTTTTAATGTTGAAGTCAAGCAAATTAATCTTTGTGCATTTTCGAAGCATAAATTTTCAGTAACACACAAGCATGATACTAGTATGTTCTTATTTTGGAGACCTCTAGTTTTCGTGAATTTATGGTGAATTTAGTTTTCTTTTTAAAAAGCCTTTTGTAAAAGGCGAGTTTTCTTTTTAAAAAAATAAAATTCTTCCATTTTGTTTTGAAAAATGAGAAAAATTTTTGTTTTGTTATTTGAATTCAAAAATAAAAGTTTTGTGAAAAAAAAATTAATTTCGAAATAAAATTTTTCTTTCAAAATTTTAAATCCTTTTGTTTTAACAACCCTAATAGAGAAGCAAAGCTTTATACGAGAGTAACGAGACGTTAGCTTGTATCAATTACGAAAGACATGTCCCAATCAGTTAGGAAAGGCATGGTCCAATCATTAAGGGAAGCACTGGCGTAGCTCAATTGAGGCGAAGTGTGGCGGTCGCCACATCATTTTTAAAATATGCTGTGGCGGCGCCACAGTGAAAAATTCCTAAAAATAAAATTTTTTTAAAACTTTTCGTTTAAGTTTTCGAAAGTTTTCATTTATGTATTTATATCTTAATTTCCAACATCACAAAATTTTAAAAAGAACGCCCTTGTTTTTCTAATACACGCTTTACATGTGCTTATAAAGCTCGTCACGGCTTGTTCCTCGCAATCAATGCAACTTTTTGAAAACATTCTAGTACTCATTATTTGAAAGAGATTTAATTGAGTTTAAGCTAAAAAGTTGCTATTGAAACTGGGTCCAAAAACGATGGGAAAAGAAATTTTCCGGTTTAAAAGGTAATTTTTCATTCGAATTGTATGTAGTCCTAAGGGAAATCATTTTACGATATTTTTTATCCATCTGCTTCAATCAATCTGAGGATTCACTATTGTTATATTTTTCCTTTTTGTACACTTTAGTAAGAAAATTGCCTGAAATTAAAACGGCTGCATAAAATTTTTGACTTAAACCACCATCGTAAAAAATTTTCTCTGTGGTATCATCACAAATTCAGGTGGTGTGTACGTTTTAATCAGCACTCTCTTACTAGGACGGAAGAACAAGGTCACACTGTTGTCATAAACTCAATGAATTTATGACAACTTGTTAGTATTTACTGAAAAGTAAATCTTGTATTAGAATTCCAAAAGAAATATTTATTTTTTTCAAAAATGGTTACTCCCCATGTCCTAAATCCTGACCAGGATCTGCACAAATCAAAATATTTCCAAAAATTGTCGTAAAAGGTTAGTTTTCTTGTCAGAATCCTTTTAAAATATCTTCGATACGATTGAGTTCAAAATATTTTATTCAAGAAAATCGTGGAAAGCCAAAGAAAATATTAATCATTAGGATTCTTGTACAGAACAGGCAGATTTTACTAATCAGGATCCTGCTCAGAAATCAAAACCTGGGTCTGAAGTTATTTAATAAAATGTTGCATTCAGAGCACAGCATCAAATTTTTGGAAATGATAAGCATTTATAAATAAAAGTTCGATTTTTTTGTTGTTTATCAAGCGAATTTGACTTTAAAACATCAAAAAATAAAGAGACTTAAACTTGATTGCTTTTGTATCGTACGTGATTGAAATAAAAAAAATATTCAAAATTAATTTAAAATTTTTGGCAGGATTATTTAATGAAATAAATCAAGTTTATTTTATTTTTTTTCACGAAAATGATTGATTTGAAATAATGTTAGGATCAGGTTATGAAAAAAAGAGAAAAAAAAACTTAAATAAATGAAAAAAAAATCTCAGTTTTTTTTTAATAGGTTACAGAAATGCTTGATTATTACTTTCATTAATACTTTTTTCTAAGCTTCGAATATTTAGATTAATATATTGTTATCAATTGAAGAATTAAGGAAATTCGAATGCTTTATTTTCCTTGTTTTAATCATTATATTAACTCAAGTTAATTTTATTTATGCATTTCGGAATTGTTCTATACTTTGTTCGTTCTGAAATTTTTTACATTTTTTTAAATCAAATGTTATTAAAGATAATTTCAAATCAAAATAAGATCAATCTCAATTAATCATTAAACACGTATTTACATTCGAGTCTTGTTAAACGTTTTAATAAAAAAAAAATTATTTTTATTTCGTTGTTCAATTTTCAAAGAATTCTCTATTTTCACATGCAAATTTCCAAATAGAAAAAAAAATAAAAAATTTTGCTTAAAAAAACAACAACTTTAAATCCCTTAGTAGAATATTATTTCAGATAGTAGTTTTTTTTTTCTAACAAAATCGGTTGGTTCTTTATGAACTTGGGTTTTAAGTTACATCTTAAATCCTTGATTAGTTGCTAATTAGTTTCTCTAAGTTTACAACAAGCGCCTTGTTGTTTAGTTTTCATGTTTTTTTTTATTTACGATTAACTTGTACTCATTTGAGTAAAAACAAAAAGGAAACCAATTATTTTAAAACCAGATTCGTAACCCCGGGCAACATTTGAGAAAAAATTATAAATGAAATTTCGTGATTTAATTCTTTCCTCAAGAGGCTAAAATTCTTTTTTTTTCACTTTTTTTGATTGAAAAAATTTATCTTGGGAATTTTGTTTAATCCAAAATTTCTTCAATTATTAAGGAAAAATATTACAAGAAATTTGTTCTTTACACCAAATCGTCCAGTTTACTTTTGTCAAGATAATTTTGATACAGATTTGGAAAAAATAAATATGCCTTAAGTTTCGCAAATTTAAACCGTCCACAAATTTTAAAAATTGATATTCGATCTCAAATTCGTAATCTAAACATATGAAAGACAATTTTTTAGGGGGTTCCCAAAATAATTATTTCAGACCCTAAGACTCTAAACGTCTATCAAGACTCCTCAAAAACCAATCTTTGATTTCTGACCTATAAATTTCTTTTTACCCATCAACCTTATATCATTTATACACATTCTGTAAAATTTACTTCAAGATAATCAAGAGCGATTTTCATCCATTTTTTTTGCTTTTTTCGATTTAACTTCTACAGTGTCTACCTCACGCCTATGATTTTTACCAAACTAGATAAAATTCTGAGCAATTTTTTTGCTTTACTTTTTTCATTTTCGTTTAATAAAATCAAAAACCATTAAGATCTTGTAATTTTTGACCTCAATATTATCTCAAAAGAAAATTGTTATAACATGGTTTCAATGGGATTAATTTCATTTAGAACAAATTCCGATTTTAGCTAAGAGTAGTAGGCAAAGGTCTAGGGTAGTTTTTTGTGGATTTTGAGACCTTATTTCTCATCAATTCTATGACCAAATAAGACACAAACCTATCAGCTGTGTAGAGCAAGTTTTTCTCTATTAGAATAGGTTAGCTGTTGTAAAATAATGAGTAAGTTTTAAAATTACAAAATGAATCCGAAATGTTAATGTTATACAATGTTATACAAAATCGAGGTTACACTGTATAAATTTTTCAAGCTAAAACGATTTAACACTAGAAAGCCCGGCGTGTCATTTTGACACGTTTTGCCCTTTCAAACCTTGATAAAAATAAAACTATAAGAGCTATCGGTATTAAACCTGATTCCGATGTGTATTTTTAAGTAAGAAATCAAAATTTTTACTTTGATATCAGTTATAACTTGATCTTCCCTTTGTAAAAAAAAATTATACATAAAGATCCGATTCCAGTTTTTAGGGTATGCTTTAAGAGATCTTGATGAGCTGATTTGCATATTTTGGTATTTTTTGGTTTAAAATGGCGTATTTGGTTTAAAAAAAGTATTTTAATGCAGCAATCCAAAGTTTAAACATAAAGAAGCTTACTAAAATAAGTGAATAGAACAAGAAAGAAAAATCCGATCAGGAAAAAACAATAGAATTGGCTAAAATTCGGTTTTCGACCATCCATTTAACTTAAAATCTTCTTTGGTTGTAATAATCGGGCTCTTTAAGCAGGACCCGAGGCAGTTCTCAAAAAAGTTATTTATTATGAATGGATAAGAACATCAATTTAGTGTTTTAAGAAAAAATCCGGGTCAAATCAGCTTATTCTCTTCTGGCTTGATAAGAAAATCAATGTCCGGTTGTGTCATTTAGACACGATTTTATGAAAATAACTATTTTTAGCCCTATCTAGTTTATTTTCAACTCTACCTATTCAACAACTACAGTTATTATCATAAAAATTTAATTATCGTATCTCTTCATTCGATTTTGTAGCATCTCAATCCAAATCCCACATTTTTTGTGAAACTCTTTATAACAACTGTTAAAATATTTTTGAAAAATTCTGATATTAAGATTGTAACTTTGGTCTTTCACAATCGATATTGTGAAAGACCGAAGTTACTACAAGATAAACTATTCAGCTATTCAGCGTCGTATGAAAGTTTTTAAGCTCATCGTTATGGCTCTAAAATAAGTGTACAAAATTAAACTAAAAACTTTTTTAAATTATTTAATCAAGATTTTATTTAATCATGACAGGTTTACAAGTGTTCACAATTTTCTGTATCCTCTTTATTCTTTCTAAGGCAATGACCGACTTAATCTTAATGTTCTTGAGCGAATCAGTGCTTTCATTTTCCTTATGTCGGTTTCACTTGAGAGAACCATGGATCCAAGGTCCTTAAAATTTTCCGCCCATTCGATTTTTTGACCATCTAACATGTTGTTTTGGTTTGGGTGTGGTTGATTGGCGAACGCTTTTGTCTTTTTCACATTTATTTATAATCCTATCTTTCTTGCATTGTTAATCAGTGAATGTTCAATAGTTGGTTTGCTTGCTCAAAGGTGCCTTCGAGTAGTGCGATGTCGTCTGCAAAATCTAGATCAATAATAGATGATTCTGATCGACGAGAAGATTGTTTGTAACAATACCACCATTTTTTAGTTTTTCTCGATGTTCTTTTTCGGTCTCTTTTAACACTAGAACGCCCGAGGGTTTTTTTAGACCCCTACATTGAAAATTAAGCCCTAATTATTTCCGAGATAAAACTTGAGGATCGACTTGATCTCAGTATATTGGATTCATTTTCGTCCATATTTTCAGGAAATATAGCTAGTTTGACATAAACTTTAATGGTTCGTGAATAAAACGGAATCATAGTTTTCGGCAAAAATCGATCGGGCGTTCTAGTGTTAACACTAGAACGCCCGATCGAAAATTCCATTTCAATAAAAAGAGTTTGACTAACTTGTCAGCATCATCATCAAACCAAAATAAAATTGACTTGAAAACATCAAAGTTTCTTTGTTTATTTATAATCTGTTTAGTCAAGTAAATTAAAACTTTAATCATTTTAACAATCGTTATTTTTAATAAACTTGTTATATATGACGTAAGCCTTCAACTACGTTCTTTTTTCGAGGATTAATTTAAATGTAATGTTCATAGTGTCTTAATTTGTTTATTGTTGGTTTAAAAATTGGTAATGAAATGGTTTTAAAATATTTTTATTCTCTATGTGCATTTAGAAATATATGTACTAAGATCATCGCACTGCGGGCGAGGCTTTATCTTTTTGAAATAATTGATAATTAAAGTTTTTTTGTTAATAATTAATACATGCTAACTTTGTACTCTTTTTTTGTTATCAAGACCTTTAAAATTAATATTTCAAAAATGGGCACTTTTATCTTAATACTTAGTTTATTTTTTGCTTACTCGTTTACGTTCAATATCGAAAATGGAACTATAGATATTTATGTTATATTCTTACCTTTGGCTCTGACTTAACTGCCTAATTTACACTAACTTAATGAAGTAATGTTCAATAGTTTATGATGATTTAAGTTTTCTTTAGATCCGGGTGCATGATTCCTCAATTTATAATTTAAAAAAAAATCCATCGGAGCTGCAAATAACACAATTAGTAACACCTGACTAAAATAAAAAAGAAAAAATCAATTAAATTGCAGAAAGCAATTTCGTAAATGAGATGAAAAAATTTTTTTGTTATTTACAGTTCGTTCCTGGAACATGCTCAAGAGATTTTAATTAGACTCTCAAACGCATTGTTCTATTACAAGTTTTTTTTTACTTGTTATCCTAAATAGAAATTTACAAAATTTTTCCTAGGAGCATGCCAGAGTAAATCGATGTTAGGTATCCACAGTACTTTCTGGATTGTTGCTCATGACAATTTTTTCTCTGTCGCTCTATCAAAAGACCTAAAAATTTAATTGATTGCAAAGAAACACGTCTGATATGTTTAAGCCAAGCCAAGCTCGAACCACAGTGTTTCGAAAAAGCTGAATATAAAATTGTTTTTCAGGGCTATGTGAAGTTTTGTCTCAAAATCCTAAAAATCCCAAATGGATCAAAAAACATTCCATTATAACAACTTAAGGATCATTTTAAATTATTGCAGAGATGGATATAATTGATAAACAATAATTTCTTGATACAGGGAGCTCTTGTGCAAAACTCTGCAAATCTGCAATTTTAATTGCGCATTTAATTTAAATTCTTTTCACTATATTTTATATTTTAAACTACGCAATTAAAATTGCAGATTTTCAGAGTTTTGCACAAGAGCTCCCTGTATCAAGAAATTATTGCTTATCAATTATATCCATCTCTGCAATAATTTAAAATGATCCTTAAGTTGTTATAATGGAATGTTTTTTGATCCATTTGGGATTTTTGGGATTTTGAGACAAAACTTCACTTAGCCTTTTTCAGTGCTAATAATAAAGTTCGTAACATGGATGGTCTTCTGACTTAGTCCGTGAGAACCTCGATGAGTTAGCTTCGGAGGGAACATATCGTTAGCGTATGCTTAAACGATTTTTTATTAAAAAGTCCTTTCACTTTAATCTAGAGGATTTAGGCCAAATCTAACAAATTTTTTGCAGATATTTGAAATTTCTACTATAATTGCAATATACTTCAATTGAAATTAAACCGTGGACGTTCGATTACAATTGCGCAATTGTGATCGAATGTTTACGGTATATGATTATATTTAAATTTATATATTATATT
Source organism: Brachionus rubens (assembly GCA_022207745.1). Lineage (NCBI taxonomy): Eukaryota > Metazoa > Rotifera > Eurotatoria > Ploima > Brachionidae > Brachionus > Brachionus rubens. The sequence goes on along the minus strand of JAJVHD010000009.1, from coordinate 2,168,766 downwards.
TTAGATTAAGATAAAACGGTCTAAAGGGACAATTAGGCAATTAGGTGAAGCAATTCGAAAAGCTAATTCTAGTTAATTTTCAAATTTATTTTAAAACTAACTAAAATAAATTTTATTATTGAATCAAATAAAAGAATTCATTGAAATATTTTAATTTTATAATTTTAGACAATTTGTTACGTCCAAGTCTGAATAGATTAATTGGGTGAAAATTTTGAAAAAGAGGCGAAAAAACCGGGTTAACCTTATTAATCGATTAGCCCCTTATATTATTAGCTACAAAAACTAAATGGGCCAAATTAGCAAAAAAATTAGGCCTAATTGGTTGATAATTTTTGGATTTTTCAGACAAAACTGGATCGAAAAAAAGCAATAAAAAAAGGATACCTGAAAAAATACACACCTTGGATAGAAAATTTAAAGAGCTCCAAAATGGTAGTCTCGGGATTTCAATATCATTTTTACTTTTTGAGATATTTTTATGAAGACCACAAGTAACTTTCTAATTTGCACACCCGTTAGCAAGAATGAAGTATATGTGAACATATTTTCAAAGGTCATATTATGGTGTAATTTGATACTGGGAACTCGAATTTCTGGTTTATTTTGCTAAATTTTTATCAAAAATCGCAAAAAAAGGTCTGGAATTATTTTTACTTATTGATTCTTAAAGTGAAAACTATTTTTACCATTTTTCTCTATAAACTATATTAAGCAAAATAAACCAGAAATTCGAGTTCCCAGTATCAAATTACACCATAATATGACCTTTGAAAATATGTTCACATATACTTCATTCTTGCTAACGGGTGTGCAAATTAGAAAGTTACTTGTGGTCTTCATAAAAATATCTCAAAAAGTAAAAATGATATTGAAATTCCGAGACTACCATTTTGGACCTCTTTAAATTCTCTATCTAGAAATATGTAAAAATAAAGAGTGTATTGAGGATATTTTTTTAATTTTTCTTTAGCAAACTCACATTCAATGATCATGATATGAATATTGAATGTGAGTCTCGACGAGAGAAACATTTCTATACTATCGGGTTAAATATTGGTCTCAAAATAAAGGATTTACACCTCTATGTGCTTTTTTCAAAAATCCAAGGTGTGTGTTTTTTTCAGGTATCCTAAAAAAATAGGTCACCGGTTAAGACGATTTTATCATATAAAAATTAATTACAGTACATTTCTGAAATAAGTTGACACTATGCCTAAGCAATGCGCAGCATGCTTCGAAGCTTTGCCTAAGACGCGCAAGATCATGCGCTTGCGCATTGAAAATATTTCTTTTGCGTGCTTAAGCAATGCGCCGGAGCGTCCTAGGCAGCCCAGAAACTTTGCCTAAGCAATGCGCCTGAGCGTCTTAAGCAATGCTCCGAAACATGTCAACTTATTTCAGAAATGTACTGTAATTCAAATAATAAGAGTTAATAGAATGAATTTCTTAAATTAAAAAATCGAATAATTCTAAAATTTACTCAACTTTTTGCGTATAATCCGAGTGACTAACATTGATGATAAAAAAGATCGACATTTTTTTTGTTTTAATTAAAATTGTTCAATTTGATATATTTTGAAAAGTTATGATCCAAAGCCCTAAGGAATTATATAAATTTTAATACACTCCAATATATGTATTTTTTTTCTAATACTTAATTATATTGAGCTTTTAAATAAATGCATTGAATTTTTTTCCTTTTTTTAATAGATTTTTTTTCAAAAAATTTAATTTAAATATAATTATACATAATTTTTATTTTTTTTTTCTCGGAAATTAAAATTATTGAATTTAAGAAAAAAGAATACGAATGTTACCAGTCGTAATTTTTAGTCATAATAGAATAACGTAAAATTTTTTTTTCAGATATTTTTTGCTTATGGCAAAATCTGTAATTAATTAAATTTTAATAATCTTTTCTCTCTTTTTTTTTTGTTGAAAATTTAAAACAAAAGCTTTGATCGTTTTATTTCCTCTAATTTCGCATAACTTTTATCTCTTGATTTGAAAAGTAAAGAAAATGATTTAGAACATATTTTGTTTAGAATTTATATTCAAAAAAATTGAGTGACTTTTTTTTATCCGTCAGCAAAATTATGTTTTTCTCAAAGGTGTATTTTCAATTAATCAAAGCCATCTTAAATAGATTTTGTTTTCTCCTTACTCGATTGAAAAATTTGACTGCATCAAATTTGTTTTACTTTACGAATAAGAACTTCAAGAGTTATTTTAACGTACTAGACTCATCGTGCATAGGAATTCGTACTAAGTAATTTGTAAAAAAAAATAGAATTTGGTTGTAACAAAATATAAAAACCCTATCACAATCATTTAAATTAATTTCGGAAAATAAACTATTTCTACTAAAATTAGTTTCCGAGGCGCTTTAGCATTTTTCCAAATCATGAGATTCGAAGGTCTTTAATACGCTCCTTATAACTCACAAAATTTAAGGAGTATAAATTTGTAAACAGGAAGAATTGGTTCTAGAATGTTTGGAGAACGATACTTAAGGTATGTCTAATGTAGTAGTAAAGCCTCATAAAAGATAAAGAATTTTTTCGCTACATGCTGATATTGTTTAGTTTATCATAAATCAATTTAATGAAAAACTGTGATTTTTTTTGTAGGTGTACTTTTTTAAAAGCTATTGAGATATGTTTGTTTTAGCCGATGAAACTTTTTTGTTTGCACTTATTTTGTTAATGTCTTACCAGAAACAATTATGGAATTTTAATGTGAACTTATAAAAAACAGTTTGTCGAATATTACAGTCCTGACCTTTTGAAAGTTCCTTTGGCGAACGTTTATGAGCATTCACATTTCCCAGTTCCCTGGTATTTCCAAAGATTCACCATTATTATAAGTCTTTTGTTTAATTTTTGATTTATTTTTTTTAAATTTTTTCACCCGCTTAATAATTTAAAACTTTAAATTTTTATTAAATAATCAAAATTATTAAACGGGTGAAATTATATTATTAAGTCTTTTTATAAAATTTCACGAGGATTCCGAATTTCCAGGCATATGAAGAAATAGAATTCGGCATTTGATTGTTAAGACTTTTAAGAAAATTTATCTTAATATCAGTTAAGATGTTACTTATGTTAGTTAAGAAAATGGAAGCTAAGATTCTCAGTTTATTTACACTGACGCTGTGAAGTTTTTTTCAATTCACTCATATAAATTACAGTCGAGTCGCTTTAATCCGAACCAGGTTAATCCGAATTTTTAAGAATTTCGGTTAAAATTTGTCTCCCATTCAGGCCTCGATGCATGTAAATTAAGGCGTATAATCCGAACAATTTTATCCGAACTCAATTTTTACAGTCCCAAGAAGTTCGGATTAACGCGACTGCACTGTATTCGAATTTGGATGAGATAAATTTATTCTGCAAAATGTTACAACTTGTAACAACTTTGCAAAACCTTAGGTACCTGTCTGCAAAAACTCTGCAAACCTTTTAACTTTTTTAAGGCGTGCAAAATGTATAAAAAATGCAGAAGTTTGCAGACAAGTATCTAGGTTGAAGCAAAATTGCTACAAGTCGTTGCATTTTGCAGAATGAACTTATCTCATCTAGAAAAAAATTTATTCAAATTTATATGAATTGTAATGAGTGAATTGAAAGAAACATTTACACTTGAACTCCTAAGTATTTTTAAACTCCTAAATCCAAATAACAGTTCTGATTATTTTTTAAATAATATTTTGCAATTGATCTCAAAAGATGTGATATAGTTTCGTCCATATTTTCAGGAAAAGTATCTTTTCGTCAACTATCATGGTTCGCTGATAAAATGGATCAAAGTTTTCTGAGAAAATCAACCGGGCGTTGTACCGAAAAAAACCTAAAGTTGTTAAAAAAATTTTTTTTGACTACCCAACCCTCGAAGATAAACTAAAGAGTTTTAGAGCTTTATGCTTTTGTACCAAAATACTCATCAACTAACTTACGTAATTGCATAAATTTACACAGATTCTAAGAGCTCATAATCTCAGTTACTAAACGGTTTTTTTGGTTTATAAATAGAACTCCAGAATAGACGATTTAGCCCATTCTAACGAATTAAAGCGTTTGACTCGAATGAATCTTGGCATCTATTGATATCGACCATTCCAAATACTTCTCTATCGATTATTGCCTTGAACAAGTTAACTGATTTAGCATTAACCGTTTCTCTTGAAAGATTGTTCCATGTGTTTACGACTCGATTTGTTAAAATGTTGTACCGATGTGTACCTTTTTTATTTATCTCTCTTACCAGCCTACGGTCGTGTGGCCCTCTCAAAGAGCCCACTCTGTCACTTGGCGATTTAATTTCGTTAATTAAGCTTACTTCTTCTAATTGGTTTATTAGTTTGAAAGTTTGAATTAAGTCTCCTCTGACTCTTCTATTTTCTAAGCTCAAAATGTCAAGTTTTTCAGTCTAACTTCGTTAGACCGATTTAATCAATTTTGTTGCTCTTCGTTGTACGTCCTCTATCTTTTTCACGTCTGATTCTAAAGAAGGGCACCAAACGCTTACTGCAAAGTCGAGATGTGGTCTAACTAGGTTTCTCGGAAAAATAATTTTTATATTACATTTTCCGGAGTTGACTGATTCAACCACACTTAATTCTAAGATAGAAGACGTGTCTGTTAATAAAACATTACCATGACCGTAGAAAAAAATATTTGTGATTTTGTACTCATAAAAAACGATTGGGCTTAAATAAAATTTGTTATCAATAATCTCTTTAATGTGTTGCTACCTTTCAATGTATTAAGTTTTTAATGCAAAATTGTATAATCTTTTAAATCAAGTTCTGAAGGATAGTGAAATCAACTATTGCAAATTAATGAACTTAAGTAATTAATTTAATAAGCTAAATACTACTAAAAACAAATTAAATGGTTTTAATCTGAAAATATTTTAAGTAAAGTGCATAATTATGTATTTTAAAATATTTAAAAATCCAAAATTAATCTAGTTCCTTATGAAACACAGGCATCTATCACAATTTTTTTTTTGTTTGCTAAACTTTTTTTTTTAATAAATGTCATCTTATTAGCTAAATGAAGTCTTCAAATGACTTTTGATATATTTTTTGTTTAAGGAATTCAAAAAATTTATGAATTTTTTAAAATTTGGGATCAAGTTTCGAGCTAATCAATTATTTCATTTGTTTTATATGAAAATTAAACAAAAATTTTTTTTTTCTACATTGAAAATATAACAATGAAATTTATCTCTGTTTAATAAATTTGCAATTATTATCGTTGAAAGAGATGAAGGATTTTGTTTCAAATGTCAAAGATTTCACATGCACAGACCGAAATTAAAGGAATCTCTGGATTTTTTTATTTTTTCTCATCGATTCCATAAAAAACACGAATTTCAAATTATTTCTTGAAGTTATTATTTACTCTTAAGTTTTCCTTGTTGATGTAAAACAAATCTTCCATCACGCTTTTTTTAAGAACTTAAGGAAAAAAAATACATAACTTGAATGGCTCTTGATTCAAAAATTAGCTATTAAGCAGTTTTTTAAAGATAATCATTCATTTTTGGTTGTTTCTTATTTACATACCTTGGTTCAAAATGATTTTCGTATTTCTTTGCCTGATACTGCTCTTCTAAACTTTTTGAATAAACGAACAACCGCAAAAAAGTAAATTATTTAAGGAAATTATGTTCCCCGTCGATCATGACCTCAGCGTCAATATTAGCTTTTTAGCTTTCAGACCATATTTTAAAAATCATTTATAGCTTTTTTCAATTGTGAGTACTAAAATGTTTAAATAAAGCACAATGACATTTGGTCACAAAAATCATAAGGATACTGTTAAAATGTCGTATTTCATGTTTTTATTATTTATGACTTAGCTTGTATTTTCGGGGTAAAGACTTGAAAAATCCCGACATGAGGAACAACTCTGGTTCTGATACTTGGGAGTCCTCTTTATCGCATCGTATTGTCTCTCGAGAAGTGTAATTTTTGAGCATGCCTATACAATGGAGATACATGTGTCGAATTAGAGAATATTTTTTATCTCATACATTCATTTTCTAGTGGCCTTAGTATTCCTCTGATGATTCTACACCTGGTTTGTTTCTCTATGAGCCTCTTTAGGGTATTTCCTTCAAAACGTTTGATGTCATTTAAATGTCAAACCAAAATTAATTCAGTAATGAGCATTTTTTCGTCATAAGTCCGGATCCGTAAATTTTGAAAACACATTTTTTTTTTTGCATTCGGAAGTAGGGTTGTTAATTGAACTATTTCATCAAATTATAAAGTTTTCTTAAAAATTTCAAGCTAATTTATTCGGTTGTACCTAAAACACGGAATCCAATTACGGAACGCCGGAACGGAACGGAACGGAATTAGACCCTAAAATACGGAATCCATAAAACGGAAATTGCTAAAATACGGAATATTTTTTTACGGAACGCCTACTAAATTACGGAATACGGAATGAGCCTAAAATACGGAATGTTTTTTTAAAAAAATACGGAATTTCTCAAAACTAAAATGCGGAATTTAACATTAAATACGGAAATGATAAAATACGGAATATTTTTTACGGAATTCTTACTAAAATGCGGAACAGGTACGGAACGGACACAAAAAAAAACTTGCTCAATTGCAAATTTTCTAAAATATCGATACTGATCTTTCAATTTAACGTCAAAAAAGCTAATTTGAATTGTTGTGAAGAGTGTAAATGAAACTATCATGATTCATGTTTAAAAATAAATGCAACTCGAAATGCGTAGCAGGTACGGTTCTTCATTTAATACTAACGGAAAAAACGTGTTTGTCCTCTTTTTGTTTTAAGGCCAAGATCAGCACATTCAGGGCAGTACCAATATTTTTTACTCACTCGAGTTGCATTTATTTCTAAACATGAATCATGATAGTTTCTTTTACACTCTTCACAACAATTCGAATTAGTTTCGGGGTATCGCTTCACATTTTGAACACATTCTGTTCCATTCTTGTAGTCTTTTAAAAGCACCATAAATACTTAAATTTTTGCAAACTTTTTGAAAAATTCATTTTTAACGCAGACCCGAAAAATAATTTGAAATGGAAAAAGAATATTGTGATTATTTTGTTCGAGGCTGAATTGCCTTCCGGAAATTGAAAGAATTAAGAAAAGAAGTGTGTTAATTCGTAATCTTTTATTCTAACTTTGTCGTAAACTTCAACATTTCTATCATGTTCTAATATAAGCAAACTAATCTTTTACACAAAATATAACTAGGACACAAGAAGTGTTGGATACGAACAATTTAATGTGTTTGTTAAGATTAAAAATCGGTTCAAGGTAGCTTTTTTCAGTTAAAATTGAAAGATCAGTATCGATATTTTAGAAAATTTGCAATTGAGCAAGTTTTTTTTTGTGTCCGTTCCGTACCTGTTCCGCATTTTAGTAAGAATTCCGTAAAAAATATTCCGTATTTTATCATTTCCGTATTTAATGTTAAATTCCGCATTTTAGTTTTGAGAAATTCCGTATTTTTTTAAAAAAACATTCCGTATTTTAGGCTCATTCCGTATTCCGTAATTTAGTAGGCGTTCCGTAAAAAAATATTCCGTATTTTAGCAATTTCCGTTTTATGGATTCCGTATTTTAGGGTCTAATTCCGTTCCGTTCCGTTCCGGCGTTCCGTAATTGGATTCCGTGTTTTAGGTACAACCATTTATTCAACTTCAAAGTTTTTTCAAAGAAAAAGATTACATACTTGAAATTTTATTCTTTAAAAAAACACAAATATTTCAAAGTAATCTTGATTTCTGGACCTTTCAAATGCGTTAAATCATGAATTTTTTAAGGTAAAAATCTTCCTGGACATTCTGAATGATGAGAACATACTATAAATTGCTTTATAAACGCATATAAGTCGAATAATTCGACGTTTTTCTCATTTCAAGCAGGATTTTACAGAGTTTAAAGTTTTATTTTCCAAACTTGAAAAGATATTTCAAAGTCTATCTTCAATAATTGATATTTTGAAGTTTATAAAATAACTTTAAAGTCAAAAAATTTTAAAAAACTTTAGAATTTGAAAACTTTAATTAACAACCCTATTCGGAAGTAAACAATAAATTTTAAGTTTAAATTTCTAAGTCGTCAAAAAAATGTTTTGTTTTTTTTTTCAAATGAATTTGAGCTTTTAACGAAATGTAAACAATGATCCTAAACAGTTGAAAAAAGTTTCTAACAAAATTAAAAATTGCATGATCGAAAAACGATTTCAATTATTTTGGGTTTAAAAAGAAAAAAAAAGACACTTTTGATAAATGCTGACGAAATCGTTTGATAATTGAATTAGATTAAAATCCCCAGTTGGAATGATAAATTTCAAAAATTATTGATTTGTTTTTATAATAGAAAAGGATTCGAAAAATAAAAATGAAACAATTTTAATTCTATTATGAAAATTTGACAAATCTGTATGTTTTTGTTTTAATTTGAAAAAAAAAATTGACTCCTTTGTTTTTTTTTTGCTAAAGATGAATATTTTAAATCTTAATTATTGTTTGTTTTTTTATATATTTTTATCCTCCAGGAAGTAAAATTAATTTTTACATTTAGACAATTGAATAATATTTTGTTTTTTATGTGATATAAATTATTTTTAATAAAAAAAAAATGATATCATCACAAACAACAAACATCAAGTCGAATTATCATCGACCACCACGTTCGACATCGTATCCGAAACGTACAAATACGAATTCGAATCAAAAACAAGTACATGTAACGCGGGCTAATTCAATGATGTCAAGTCAAATCGATGGAATTCATGTTCTAGATGAACGTTTGAACAAATTAAATGAAGAGGAGATTGACAATGGATCATTTTTTAGTTGTGCTAGATTGAAACGTCAAATAGCTAATTCAATTTACAACGCTTTGACGAACATGAATAAACCACCAGGTTGGTAAATTTTTATTCAAAATTATTTTGCAGTACATTGAAAAGTGTATTTAATCATTCCTAAAATTAAAGCAAAGTTCGATTTCCTTTTTTTATATGTTTTTCTTTTTTTTTTTGCACAATAATTAATTCAATTATAAATATTTTTAAAATATAAAATTTTAAAATTTACACAATCATGAAAGTTTACTCAGTCTCTATTAAATTTTTTAAGGAAAATTCAGTTTATTTTTTTTTGTATTTTATAAGCTTGATTAAGTTTGTTTTATAAGATGAGAATTTGTTAATATTTATTTAACTAAGTGGTAAAATACCAACAATTAGAACTGCTTCTTTGTTTTTTTTGTTTTATAATTTTTTTTTCTTGTAAATTAAAAGCCTTGTTTCGATCAAGTTTAAATTATTTCAATTTAAGAGATTATGAAATTTTTTTATAAGATTTACATTTAAATGTTTCTAAAGTATAAAATAATCATTTAAATTTCAAATATTTATGATGCTAAGTCTTTTAGTCACAAAACCGCTAAATCAAGTTTTAAAGAAAAAATTTAGTTAAAATTTTCTAAAAAAAAACTGTAAAATTTTAACAAGAGAAATGTTAAAATTTTGGCGAATTTTTTTCAACTGGATTTTCCATAAACTCGAATAGCACATTTAAGTATTTGCACCTAACCTTGCATACTACCCGACCTTAACCTCAAAATTTCACTCAAACCCTCGGTCATCTATAATAGAGAACATAAAAAAATAATTAAAGCTTATAGCTTGGTTTAGACTAGGACTCCAAGCATTCATAGTTTGATAGTAAGGTGGGTAGATTGATAGTATGGTGGTTCATTCTACAATTTACTTTGGATTTTTAAAGATAAAAGTTTGGAATTTCAAGCATGTCTAAACAGTTCTTGGGGGTTAATTGTATTAAGAGCAAAAATTCAATGATTCAAATCTCACTGTAGCATAATCCAGTTAAGCAAACTCTTGATTGATGTAGACATTAAAAATTGAACTTTACAAAGTTTTAGCAAGAGCACAACAGTAAGATAATTTAAAATACTACACAATAATCAGGGGCGCCAAAAAGTTGCTCGAGCAACTTGCGAAACAATCGAAAATGACCAAGCAGTCCCATTTGAAAATATTTTCATAATCTACTCCCCTAATTATCATTTTCAGAAAGCATATTAACCACTTTTCAAAAAGGCTTTAGAGGCACTTTCATGTTGAAAAAAGTAACTTTTGGGCGTCCCTGACAATAATATAGCACAATTTTTGTTTTTGAGACATAGTTTTCAATGTTTTACCGTAACGGACATCATTACGGAACCCGGAACGTATTAAAATAAGGAACAGAAAGAATGAAAATTACGAATATCTTGATTTTGGAGTGAGGCTTACTTTATTATTCTTCAAAATAAGAGTCAAAATGACCTAAAAAATAAATATTCCGTATTTTAATTTAGAAAGGTTTCGGGTGTCTGTAATTTAGAAGGGTTTTCGGTAATTAAAATAAATTCCATATTATAGGGATAACCTGATGAGCCAATATTTGTAATAGAATAACCAAATAACAACTTGGACTAATCAGCATTCTGTTGACCATTTTGATACCTCATCTACATTGGTCCTATTTGTATTTTACGTAAATTTATGTAATTTCATGTGAATTTTAGTAAAAACACAAAATCGTCTTGGTATTGTACAGTGCTTGCCATTCAAGTGTTCCATTCATGAACGTTCATGAAAGTTCATGAACATTCTCTGGACTTTTTGTTTCACATGAATTCGCAAGAGTTCGCAAGAGTTCGCACGAATTCGCAAGAGTTCAAATGAGTTCGTAAGAGTTCGCAAGAGTTCAAATGAGTTCGTAAGAGTTCACATGAGTTCGTGAGAGTTCGCCAAGGTTTCTTGAACCTCCCAGAGGTTCCCCTGTGATATTTTGGCTTTAAAACTTTGTTTTCTTATATTTTCGTTTTTTTTTACTCCTTATGTGATCTTCTTTTTAATCTTATTTTAAAAAATAAGTTTCAAAGAGATTACTCGAATGGCTAAAGAAATAGAAAATATTCTAGTTTCACCAAAGTCTGCCAAAAAATAATCAGTAGATTGGTCTTGACTGGTACGTTATTTGATTTTAGATTCAATTTTTTTACTGATTTAAATGTATTTCAGTTTTAAATAAAGGAAGGATTTCTCTTTTGCAGTCCGAAAAAAAGAAAAACTTAAAAAAAAGAAAACTAACCGATGCCCAAATCATAGAAATAAATGAACTTGTTCTTAAAAATAGGGAAATAACCTCGATTCAGATAGTAAAAGATTTGAAATTTTGCTGTAGTGATAGAACCGTTAGAAGAAAACTAAAAGAAGTAGAGTGGGATTATTTAAAAACTAGGTTTGTTCATGAATGTTATTATTTATAAACTTAATTTTTTGAAAACCGAACTTTTTAAGATTTTGTCACGAGGTGTCGAGGAAAAATCAGATTGAACGTTTTCATTTCGTTTGTTTGTATACTTACACAAAAGAAAATCTTGAAAACTTCATTTTCTTTGATCAGACCTCAGTCGAACTGAATCGCTTTACAATTCAGTCCCATTTGAAACATTTAATGGTGCAGTTAGGAGACGAATGTATTCTTTGAAAATAAATCAATGAAATATCATGAGATTTTTTCTATATTTAATCGAAAGTTTTTAGGTTCATGTTTTTGGGGGTATCTCTGAAAAAAACATTTAAATCGCTCCAAAAATATGCTTGATAACTACAGTTTCAAAAGTTGTTTCTAGTGATATTTTTTCTTTATTGGCCAACATTTAGTTTTCTTTATCGTAGAATTAGCCAAAAACATTGGAATTTGAAAAATAGTCTCTACGGAAAAAATGGAAGCAAATATTAAATTTTTAACACCGTAACATTTTCTAATATAAAATGTTAGGTAATGTTACGGTCTCAAAGTATGGGCTGTATGGCTAGAAATGAACTGTTGAAATGCTAAATTGCTGAATCGCTAAAAACTTCTAATTGCCTAGTTTTAGTTGGTATACTTGAGTTTTAGTCGGTTTTAGTTGAAATAGCGAAAAATTTCAAACATTAATTAGTCGGTCGTTGTCTGATTTTTAAAAAAGAAGCATCCTTTAAGTCATAGGAACATACGAGTAAATCATCTAGAAAATTTTGAAAGAAAATTTTTTAGTCCATTTTCCTGCACCGGCACAGTTGCCGGTAAATTTATTTAACTAAATTAGAAAGAGTGCAAGAAATGCTATTATTGATGTAATGTTTGGCAGTTTATATTTAAATAAATTTTGACTCAATTTTTTAAAATAAGACTAAAAAGAAGATCACATAAGAAGTCAAAAAAAACGAAAATATAAGAAAACAAAGTTTTAAAGCCAAAATATCACAGGGGAACCTCTGGGAGGTTCAAGAAACCTTGGCGAACTCTCACGAACTCATGTGAACTCTTGCGAACTCTTACGAACTCATTTGAACTCTTGCGAACTCTTACGAACTCATTTGAACTCTTGCGAATTCGTGCGAACTCTTGCGAACTCTTGCGAATTCATGTGAAACAAAAAGTCCAGAGAATGTTCATGAACTTTCATGAACGTTCATGAATGGAACACTTGAATGGCCAGCACTGTATATCGCAAAAAAAACATTGAAGTCCGATTCACTTTTTTAGCTGATAGTATAATAGTTGATGAATTATTAAATATCGAGTATTGTAAAATGCAAATATAATAGCTCACTGTATATTTTCTTTAAGCTTTGATGTTGATTGGAAAATCTGAGTAAGTTTCATCGATTACAGTGCTTGTCATTTACGAATTAGCTGGAACTTTTATGAACATTCTAAGATATTTTTGTAATCTCTGCTAAATGTGTGCAAAGACTCTGTAAAATGTACACTATAAAAACGTACTGAAACCAAAATTAAAATTGCAGAGATTGCTAAATGGTCTAAAAAAGTTGTTCATATTTGTTGTATATTGTATATTCGGATTCTTCAATCCTACGTGCATTACATGATATTTCTCAATATTAAGGTTTAGAGTCCAAGTAATTGCCCAACTGGAAATAATATCGATATCACTTTGCTAAAGCTAGAATCTTTGTATCATCAGCATATTTCTCACACAATTTCATGAAATTCACGAATAAATTTTAACCTAGAATTGAATTTTGCGTAAATTTACAACAATATTCTCTTATAATGTTCTGAATTAATTATTAGCTTTGATGTAATAGTTATTATTTTACCGTAATCTCGTGACTACTACTCTAAGAGCTAAGTCTAAATTTGGGTTTGCTCTATAGGGCTTTAAAATCAAAATGAATGGTATATTTAGAACAGTATACTAAATTCGGTTTTTCAGGTTAATTTACGAAAATTTTTATTTTTTCCTGAAAAACCGATATATTTTACGTAATTTGTGGAAAAAATTCAATAATTTAGGTAAATTTTAGCAAAATCCTCCTATCAAAATATCACTGTACGATTTTTCTTAATTTTCTTTTGAGTAAAAGCGGAAATTTCGCTAGAATAAAAGGCAACTTTGGTCTTTACTCTAAGTATAAAGACATGATCTTACCATTATACAAGAATAAAAAAAAAATGTTATAACATGGTTTCGATTGGATTAAAGCCCTATAGAGCAAACCCAAATTTAGACTTAGCTCTTTGAGTAGTGGTCACGAGATTACGGTATTATACAAGGTGTAGAAGTATACAAATCCGGTCTTTCACAATGCTCATTTCTGAAAGTTCATGAATTTGAAGTGGAGAGGTTAGGGTAAAATTTTTGATTTTTTAAACCGACAAAAACTTGGTAATCTTGTATTTTCCAGGCCACGGTTTACATTAATTGAATCGACAGTTGACAAAATTTTGATCTTCATTAAAAAATGAAAATTCATGAGCTTTCAGAAATGAGCATTGCGAAAGACCGGATTTGTACAATTTAATTTTTTAAGGTTTTGCCAATCACGTAAATAAATGTTCATTTGAACATAAATTATTTTGAAACTAAAATTTTAATTATTTATTTTTACACTTTCGGATGTTTGCAAACACTCTATAATAAAAGTAAAAATTCATCGACTATTGATTATTTATTAGATTGTTTTTTCAGAGGAGTGCTTATTTGTTTTAAGATTTACATAAATCGACGTGATCCCATAAAGCCTAAAAATATTAAAAATGTAATAATTAAAAAACCTTATTTTTCTCTTCTTCAAGGCTTAATGTTTCCCATAAAAAAAAAAAAAAAAAACTTACAATTAAGCTTAATTAAATCCAGTTGAATAATGCTCTTTGCGTAAATGAAAATTGATTCATCATGTGGCGAGAGTTTGAACGATACAGGCGTTAGCCTTTTTTATTTTTATAGTAGTAGTATTAGTAGTGGTGAAACTGCAAAATAGAATTTATACTAACGCCTTTCGGCATTTAGCTCTATAAGAGCTGTGACAGTGTTTCTTTTCTTTATTCGTTTCATACAAAACACTTACCTCTCGATACCTGCTTTTTAAGCCATTAACTGTTTCTCCGTTCACATAACTTTGCGATAAAACATTCCACCTTGAAACCACTCTGTTCGTCAAAAAGTTATATCTTGATGTAGCTTGTTTTTAAATTTCTCTCTAGGTTCATGTCATGTTTTCTTCTTAGGTTAAGCTCCAAACTTTTGGAGCGTTTCCTTCTTTTACTAGTTTAATCTTCTCATGGCGGTTGACTATTTTGATCATTTGGATACGGTCTTCTAAGCTCAGCTATATGAAAAAAATTTGGTCAGTAACATGGCTTGAGAAGGAATGCATTTATTAAAAAATAGAAAAAGTATAAAGTAGAAGTTAAATATAGTTAAATTGTTTTTCAACTGAGTAGTACAACCAAAATAGTGTGCTCTTGGTCTCAAAGGAAAGGAAACGTTTTTGATAATACCCTCTGAAAATCAAACTTTTCAATTATCTCTTTAGTTTTTGCTTCCGAATCAATTTTGATAAATTATTTTAACTTTTAACATAAAAAAAAGTTGTTATTTAAATTAATGCAAGGTAGATGAAAAAATAAAATGTGCTATTAATTAAATCCCCTAAAAAAAAAATAAAAATAGAAATTCTAGCTTGTATCTTTTTTTGTTTTCTTTATGTTTTTAAATAAACAAATTTCTAATTATTTTCTTTTATTTTTTTATTTTATGATTACAACAATCATAGTTTTGATTTATAACTAACTTCAAGTTATTAAAAAAAAAGTGTATTTGAATGGTGTCTAAAATAGTTCAAATTTGATCGAATTAGCTTTATTTTTGTTCAAGGTTTTTCTTCTTTTTTGTTGTTTTTTTTTTTTATTTTGTAATAATAAGAAGTCAAATTAGCTTAAAATGTATGCCGTTTTGTAACATTGTAAACAATTATTGAGAGCATGGCAAAACTTTTGGATCAATTGAAATCGATGTTTGCAACAAATGGTAATTAAAAAAATTAATTTTATTCATTAGAATTATTAGATTATATTTTTGATTTTACTTCGAAAAAAGTTTTTTTTAAAAAAAAAAAAAAAACAAAATCAAAAAACGTTTTTCTAAATCAGAAATATTCCGTTCATTATAGGCTTTTAAATAAACAAAACCCAAATTCTTCAATCCTTATGTACTTTTCTTATTATTTTTTTTCAAGTTGAAAATAAAGAATATTACTCTCCAATATAAATTTAAGCCTAAATTATAAATATTATATGTAAAATAAAAAAAAACACACACAAATTTCGAAACAATGGGAGCTGCTTTAATCACAATTAACTCTAATGTCATATCACAAAAAGGTATTAACACAAAAATATTTGATTGTTGGTTTACTGTGTGAAGTTTTATTTTGAATGAAGAATGTTGTTTTTATTTTGGGTTTTTTTTTTAAGTTTTTATTTTCTTCTTCAAAATGCATGATTTGTGGTGTTCCGTTTGAAAATTTTTTTGATAACAAAATTGTTCTCGACAAATATATTAAATATGTGTTTTAAGTTCTTTTGGTAAAAAATAATCAAATCAACAAGTATGAAATAAGTATGTATAATTAAAAATTTTTTGTCCGAATTAGGGGAAATCGAACTTTGATTAAGTTTGAACCATTTTAGTCCAATGGTCTTGTTAAGGTTTATAATTAAAAATTTTTGGTCAAGCAAGATTTGATCCCTCCTTGAAAGAGATTTCTCGCTGGGATTTTCTTTCACGTGTTCTTAAATATTTACTTGTTTTAACCTCAAATTTTAATCGTGAACATTAATGAATGACCCAAAAAACCAGAGTCCTTTATAAAAGTAGAGAATACACTGATGAAATAATTTAGTAAAAAATCAAAGATTTTCTTGTGTTTGTTTAAATGGGCGATGATAATAAAGAATCTTTTAATCTAATTAATTTTTTTTTATGATAAAAGTGATTTAATGATAGCGTGATGTATCTGTGCCAATCTGAGGATTGTGAATTGAAAGTTCTAAAATATTTATTTGCCGAAAATCAAAAAGTTAACTTGTATTTCGTGATATTCATAATTTTAGAGACAAACAAAATTAAAAACTAATCAAAATTGTATCTTTCGCAACTAGAATATAGTTTTCCGAGTTAAAACCTGAGTAGGAGAATTAAATTATATTGATATTTTTATGTATGTAATCAAGGGCGCTGAATACGAATTTTAAAGAATATTTTTTATTATTTTTTACTGTTTTTTATCTGAAAGACAATAATGGATTTATAGCAAAATCCAAGGCTTTAAAATTTCTTTCATCCAAAAAAAACATTTATGAACGATAGAAGGGTCCTATTTGAGCATGCTGAAAAGAGCTATCTAAGATTTTTATCCTACACACGAAATTTCCTGCATCGGAAAGCTTTTAAAATTATGTGCATCATAAAATGTTTTTAAAGCTTTTAAAAAGTTTTTAGGAGAAAATGTCGAAAAAAATTAATTTTTATAGTTTTTCAGAAAAAATCACGAACCTATTAATAAATAATAAATGCAGACATATTTGCCCATTTATTTGGGTTGTGTTACCCAAAAAAAATCAGGTTTTTGGTCGGTAGGGTATGGAATACCCAGAAATTTTGGATTACAGGTTTGGGCCTGGGTTGGGTTACCCATAAAATATGGGTAAATATACCCAAAACCAAATTTTCGTTGAAAAAAAAATCCAAATTAACCCAAATTTTATGGGTTACCCAACTTTTTTTTCGCAAAAGAAAAAAGGATTTTTTTACTTTATGTTCTACTTTTATTATGATGAAAACTCATGAGATTTATAGAGAATCGTCTTTTTTTAAGCAAATAGTTAGGTATAATATGAGTACGTTGTAGTGCTGGCAGTCGACTAATGAACCAACTTGACTAAAACAAGAACGGTAAATTTTACATCAGGTGTAAACATGCAAATTTTAGATCTCTTAGCCTGTTTCTAAATGGTACTATGGTTGTCTTGATAGAGTCATTCCTTAATGAGAAAATTGGACTTAGTTGCAATAGAAAATCGTTTCCAAATTCAACAAACGGGTCCTCGGATACGAATCGAATAAAAAATATCCGTTTGACAAAAAACTCATGATTTTTTCAGTAAGGATAATTCAACTCAATTCGATTTGGGTACCAGTGTCAATAGGAGCTTTTTACCTTTCAGAAAATGTCCTCAAATAGTTAGAGTGTCAAATATGAAAAATTCAGATAGTTAGAATTTTAGCTCCGATTGAATCCTAGAATTTTGAAATTCTTGGTATCGTGTAAATTGAAGGGTCCGAATTTCTGTATGAGTCAATTTTTTAAAAAACAACTTCCAAATCTCTCTGGAATATGTCTCAATAGACAAACTTTTAAATCTTGTTAGTCTTAGGCACCAGTCTGTTAATAGATAAGAACAATTGCTTTTTGATCAACCTTGAAACTTGACTTCAACTAATAGACCAGGAATTTTTTTTTAAACAGATAAATCATGTTTTAGACTTTCCTTTCCGATTACTGTTTATGGCTTTCACTTTGCAGCAAATATTCGATTAAACTTAAATGGAAATTTGTTTGGGTTGTAAAACCGACTCTCCAGAAACTAAAAAATGAATATTAAGCGACCAAAAATGACTGTTTTGTGGATCAAAAGATCGATTAAAAAAATATTTAAGAAAAAGTAAAGTGAGAGTACTTCAATATCATAAACTCAATGATAAAGATTTTCCGTTTAGAAATTTTAGTACGTTTTTCTCGGAAGCCAATAATTTCAAGCTGTAAATAATTCAACATTAAGACAAAATACACGTTAAAATAATCTAATATTAACTGGAGATGACGATTGATTTTTAAAAAATCAACAAAATAAATGACAAATTGTCTCATCAACCAATTTGTTTCAAAGTAAACGTTCGCCCAACTCCAGGAAAATCCCAAGGAAATCGAGTTAAAAAACATTTTAAATTGATTCAATTATTTCATAGGGAAGTAATAAAATTTGAAAGTTTTGTGATTTGAGCACGCTTAGAAATTCGTAAAACACAATTACAAATTAAAATATTTTTATTTATTTCAAAAAAATTCAGGTTTTAACGTGATAATTAAAAGCTGGATTTTTTGATTAATCGTAAAAACTTAAAGTTTTACTTGAGTCGAAACTTTAGTTAAATTTTAAATTACATCGAAACCATTTAATAATCGTTTGAGTAACGCAATACGGATTATCTCGAATTGAATATTGCATGTGTCCTTTTAAAAGTACATTTCACCAATCTTTTTTGAGTTAAACTTTAAAGAAATTTTCTAAAAGTCTTTCGAGTTAAATTTTGAAAAAAAAATTTAATGTGCATTCACGTTTCCAAACTATCAGCACTGTACAGTGGTTCTTGCGAAAATGTAACATTCCGTTCGCATCCGTTCCTAGAACGAAGCGGTGGTTTAAAGTGATTCCGCTCCAGATGACCGTTCCGTTCCAGAAACGGGTGCTTTACCTGAAAGAGAACCCCTTTAGATCACCGTTACGTTCTAAGTGTGTACAAAATAAACAAAATAAAAATGAATGGGTTACCAATAAATTTTGGATTTCAGGTTCGGGTTTGGGCTAGGTACTCCATAAAATTTAGGTATATACACCCTAACTAAAACCCAAATTATATGAAAAAAGTATACTGTAACATTTGCTAAATATAAAAAATCAAAATACAAAACTCAAAACTCATATCCGTCCATACTTATGTAACCATTAATTCTAAGGTGTTGGTGGGTGTAGGTTGCAGTTATGGGTCTGTAACATTTGCTAAATATAAAATGTTAGGTAAGCCATAGATTTTGGGTATTTTTTAGTTTTTTTAGTTTCAAACCTCATTAGTCCAAGGTTCGAAAATCCGAAAATCTTTTTTATCTGAATAAATTTTATTAAATTTTTCTGTTTGAATTAATGACAGGTGATTAGATTATTGAACTTAGCGTGTCCCAATGAGTAAGCATAAATTTTTTTTTAAATTTCGTATTATGACTGTGAGTATTGTCTTATATTCGTAATTTTCTATTGTTTTAGAGATAATCGGGTTAGGCTTGGTTAAATAACTAAATAAAAAACTTGATAAAAAACTGATGATTTTGTTAAGAAATATGAATTAAAACAAAGTACGATCAAGAGAAATCAACTTATAGAATTTTATTTGATGAGAGAAAACGCTAAAATATCATTTAATCCCAATTGAAAATGCTCGTATAGAAAATATGCGTCTTGTTATTTTCCTCAAATTCTAGCCATGGCAATATTCACAAAAGTTTCACGCTATTTGAGCGCATATTTTTTATCCCATAATACATACTAAACAAAAATGATGAAAAATCTTAAAGTAGGTTAAGTTATGAATCAGTATTAATTGGTTTAACAGATGTTCATTTTATGCATTTAATAAATGCTTGGTATTTTTAAACAAGTCAATTTTTTCAAAGATGAATTCTAAAGTAAACATTTTTTTAAATAAAATATTTGGAGTTTGTTGTTGTTTTTCTTTTTTTTTTCTTTAAAAAAAAATATAATTTAATCTATTACTTTTTAAATTTTGAATGTGAATCAATTTCTGATCGCATAGATGATTTAAATCTTTTTAAGTTTGCTTCAATTTTTCGAATCTGCTCAATAATTTGTTTAATGTATTTATTAACACATGATGTGTCTTAATTTATACTTTAGTCTGTTCAGATTTTCATTTCAATTCTTTTCACTACTGATATATTCTGTTCTTGCAATATGTCTTATTAAGAGGCTCCAAGATAATTTAATAATGCAGGAAATGATTCTTATTGATTTTTTGCCTATACTAAAAGAAAAACACTGTAAGGAATTATTATTGAATTAAAAATAGAAACTTAAAATAACTAAAAAATTGACTTAGTGATCCTTATTGTTTTTTTTTCTAAGCACTTTCATTGTCATCAACTTTTTTAGTCGCTGTTTTTTTTACTTGCACCACAGAATGAATAGTTCTCAGTTTTCCAAATTAAACAAGTACATTTCTTCAAGACACGACAAAAAAAAACAACTAAAATTGGATGATAAAACTTAAAATTTTTTCTAAATCACAAACTATCCCTATTAAAAATAGTTTTGAATCCTTTATGAGCAACACACACGTCTGTAATTCAGTATTCGTATTTCAGCTAATCTTATTAAATTTTCGAAAATAAAGGAATTCCTTTTCTTTTAGTGATAAAAAATATTTTTTATTGATTTTTCAGCAAAAAAAATGGAAAACACTAAACGAAAACAGAAGTTTTGACAGCAAAAAAAATACCACCCAAATGAGTTGGGATATATAATAGCATTCGTTCCGAAAATGAAAGAATTTTATTTGGAAAAAAATTCATTAGAGTTTCTTTTGGTTAATAGGCAATTTTTTTAGATGTTAAGTTGTAATTTTTTTTTATCAGGAAAACTTATATGAACCAATTAAGGATATAGAAAAGTCTGTTTTTAGATTACCGAAATTCTCTTTATTTTATCCAAAAGTTAGATGGTACACTTAAGCTTAAATTTAGAGGTAAAATTAAAGTTTAATATCTAACGCTCATACTGTAAGCCTTCGCAAGGTTGCCATTAGGGAAAAGAAAGGTTTAGACCCTCAGCTTTAAATCTAAAAAAAGTTAAGATACACCAAATCTTAGTTAGTTTTTCATGGTTTTTGAGAGCTAATTTCTCTTCTATTTTGTATCTAGATAAGACAAAAACTTTTCAGCTTTGTAGTATAAGTCTTTCTCTACAAGAATAGGTGAGGGTTTTTCAAATGATAAGTAACTCTTGATACTACAAAATGTCCGAAATATCAATTTTCGCAAATTTTCAAGGAAAAATGCTAAAATTTTCGAAAAATCGCTTGTATAAAAGAAAACTTTTTGTTTTATGACAAACCCTCACCTATCTCCATAGTCAATTATGATAGAAAGATTTTAAGACACTTTTTAACTTGGATTTATTGTATCACAGGGAAGGAATAGAATTTAAAGCTAGTAAGATTTATGATTTGTGGCTCCTTAAATTTCCAATAAATATGTCAGCAAATAATTTTAACTTTATTATTAGCACTCAGAAATTCTCATCTTATCGCTATTAATGTTCAATACGAAGGGGGAATTGTGCTGGGGATTAATTTTAAAAAATTCATCATGTAATAAACTTTGGAGAATCATTTAATCTTTTTGTAAACTGAGTAAAAGTTTTTGTTATTAAGTAAATGAATCAGCATTTTTGTTCCATTACCCGGTCTATTTTAATTTACTGCAAACCACTGTAATTTGAAGTTCAATCATCAAACAGTTAAATTCCATTAATGTGAAATCAATGTAATATTAATGTTTAATAGCTGAGTTCCAATTACAGTGAGTTTACAGTAGATTGAAATTGATTTTTGGCTTCACCAATTTTTTTATTAAGAGCTTTTTTCACCTTAGACCGGAATGAGTTTCTAAATTATATAAAATAATCCAACCGTAAATTCGTTTTTTATTATAATAATTTGAATTTTTAGGTTAAACGATGAAAACCATTAATAAATTTTCAGCTTTATAATCCATTTCGTGAAGTGTAAAGGAAACAAACCTTTTAAGTAAGAAACAAAAATTCTAATAAGAGTTTACATGAATCAAAATTTTACATTGAGAACATGAATGCACTTGAAAAAAACAATCAAAAAATCTTTCGAAAACTCATTCTCAGCTTACTTAGAAGATTGTTCAAAAATTTGTCTAATGATAATTATTGTAGCCCAAAGTTCTACAAAAAATATCGAGGTGCTAAATTAAGCAAGTATTCAACCAATAAATCTTCATTTATTAAAATGGTATAAATCTAATAAGTTATTAGAATTCCTTCATTAATTTTATATAAATCAAAGCTTAATTGAATATTTTACAAAAAAAAACATTTTGATATTGTTTGAGGATTAGGAATTCTGTATTGAAAAACATAAATTAGAAAAAGTCGTTTTGAGTAGTTTTAAAAATAAATTCTCGAGTGTTTTTAATAAGCTGATAATGGAAGCTATGATTTTCGATTCCAAAAAACGCCCGCCAGTTTTTAATTGATAAAAAAAAAACTATATAAAATAGAATTTAAGGAGACAAGTTATCGATAGAATTACACAGATTCATTTGGGACTCGTTTATAGACTTAAATGAAAGTTAAACACAAAACAATTTTTAAGCAAATACAACTTATTTAAACAATGATAAGAAAAATAAAAGAAGCAAGTTTGTCGTATCTATTTTATAATTCCAATTGTTTTTTCATATAGCAAATATTAAATAATTGACGAAGCATCTCTATTTTGCCTTTACGTCTCCTGTAAGATAAAGTGAGCCTTTTTGTTTGTTTTTGTTTAAGACGCAATTAAATATGATGCCGAAAAAAATTGTTCTAAATAGCTCTTTAAACATAAATTGAATATCTGGAAAATGAGTACTACATGCTGGTTTACGAATAAAATTTCTATGAACACAAGTACAATGCTAATCAAGACTTAGTACTCAATTTAACAAATCGATTTTTGTTCTAAGTTGTTATAGATGATTAGAATCCATTTGATTGTAAGCAAACAAAAAATATATTCGAAGACCTCGGGTGAAGTAAGGCGATTTTAGAATACAGATTAGATAGAATAATAGCTCATAATTGTTTTTTTTTCGCTAAAAATTTAATTATTGGCAAAAACTGGATCAGAAACTAATTTTATTAATTGATTAATTATTATATAGAGTAACAAAAACTGCTAGAATCTAATTATTAGGGTCGGTTTAATCATAAGTAACAAAAAGCATACATTATCGTATTTTTTTCAGGAATTTTATTAGCAATCAGATCGAAAACTGATGATTTGTTAAGCAGAGAAAAAATACAAGAGAAAAAAAAATATTCATTTAATGTAGAAAAAATTGATACCAAAAATTATTTAGTTGAAGAAAGCCAGAAAAAAAGAGAGAGAAAATATTTTTTTTCTTCTTATCTTTAATTACCTTATTTCCTTTTCTATCAAATTAAAAACCAGCTAGGTTAAGTTTGCTTTTTTTTCAAATGATGTTGCTCTTTTTAATCCCGTATCTTGAGTGTCAATTATGTTGTCTGTTTATCAAAAAATTGTTCATCTCATCAAATTAAACCCAAAATAACAAGGCATTTTCTTATACACCAGAAGTTTTTATGTTAATACAAATTGTTTTAGTAAAATAAAAAAAAATATAAAAGAGAGAAAAAAAAGAGCAGATAATCACGCATTGAATTAAATTTTAATAAAAGTTTAATATTGAACCTTTTGAAAAAAATTTCCTTTATATGATGTCTCTTCAAATAAGGAATTACGTAGTTATATTCAAACTTTAATTTTTCTTATTAGAGTTAAATTTTTTTTACCTTTTTAATTTTAATTAAAATAATAAAATTTTTAGATCTTGTTTTCATCGCCCATAAACAGCAAGAAGTCCTATGGTTGCTGCATTTTTCCAAGAGAAAATAAAAAATTTAATTAAAATATAAAAAATATGGAATCACCAAGTTCGGCAAAAAAAGGTTTGTCTAAATACGATTTCGGTTTAATAATTTAATTTTTTTTTCGCTGCATTTTATTCAATTGGATTTGATGAACTTTGTTTAATGGAAATTTTAATTTTTTTTTTGGTGTTTAAATCGTCATAATTCAATTTCCGAATCCTGTTACATTATTAGTTTAAATAAAATATTTAATTTATTATTAGTTTTACTAAATGTACAAACTAGTGTACAGTTTTGTTTCCGGAATTTTATCAAGTAATTTTCGGGTATTATTTAATCACATTTTGATTAAAACACAAATTAAAAGGAACTATCTCAGTTTCAATTTCATATATTTTTTTTCGGTTATTAAATATGTTTTAACTTGAAAATTTGTTTTTCTCTAAAAAAAATGAACTCCGGATACGTGAATGTCTCAAAATTTGGTAAAATTATCTTAAATTTTAGTATTCAATTTTTTAAAAACAATCAAAACTTTCAACATGGGATTGATTTTTATTACGATGACTACCTTTGATTCAGCATTACTAATATCCATCTGAAACATAGCGATTATATTAGGAGCAGGGACCAGGGACCTTCTTAAAAATTGGTTTAAATTTGGGGTTTAGAAAGTTTGGAATTCCCCTAGAGAACCTACCGTAATCTACCACAAGTCTGTTCACGGTTTCGGTATTTAAAAAGTTTAAAAAAAAATATATTATCAACTAGTTTTAACTTTGTTGTTGTGCTTTGAACACTAAAAATATTTTAATAGTATTAATATTACAGTTGATCATGCGAAAATGTAATGTTACGTTCGAAACGCGTTCAGAGTGGCATTTAAAAACAGTTCAGTTTTGATTCTAAACTTTTTCCAAAAAGCTTTCGTTTCCGTTCCTTCTAAGAAAAAACGAGAAACAGGACGGGACCCCTTTTAGAAATTGTTTGAAACGAGAATGGAACTTTTTTTAAAGACAGCTCTGAACGCCTTCGAGGAGACATTCATTGAATTGGAGCTGTAGTGTTCGTGTAGGTCTAATCAACCGCGCGATCACATTTCGTAAACTCTTAACCGATTTTGATTGCGACGAAAAAGTCGCCGTTTGTTGTAAAACAGCATTCGAATATAGAGGAAAAAAAGAATAAAGAAGTGAATTGGAGGAGAGGCGATTGTTCGATAACGGCATAATGTTCCTGCAAACTAAATTTCAGAGCCTAATTTATGTAAAGACCATATGCCTCGAAGCAAATAAGAAACCTGCTATTTGGACCCTATTATCCATAGAGTTTTTTAAATTCAAAGTATCAAGGGAATTCGAGGGAATTATTTCTTCTAAACGGTTAATTCTTTTATTGCAAACACACGGTATAGGCATGTTGTTTTTTTTAAAGACATTTAAGTAACGCTGTTTTATTGGAATACCAGGTATGATGATGAACTCTCGGTTTATCGTTAAAATAATAATTACCATTTTCTAATCGTTGAGACAAACCAACGATACCACCGATCTGGTTTATTTAAAATTTTTAAATGATAAAAATAATTATCCTATGTCATCTCTCAAAGCAAATTTGTGTGTAATTATTTTAAATTAATAAAAGTAGCTAGTGCCATTTAAAATCTATATTAATTTTCCGTTTACTGCTAGAGGGATTCAATTAATTCATTCTATTTACAAATCAATAATAATAATAATACCTGCTTGATAATTTGATTAGATTTTTGAAAGTCTACTATCGATTTTTTTTGTATCATTTATGTAATATTTTTAATGAAATAAAACTCTTGAATGTAATTTTTTGCTCTTTTATATTTTCATAAAATATTAGTTTGAAATTAATCTTTCTTTTGCTGTTGTTGTTGTTGTTGAAAATTTTTGCGAATCTTAAATTACCTTAAGGAAATTGCGTCTTTTGTTACAAAAAATCACATATTGAAAAATATCTGAATTGTTTTAAATTAAAAAAAAAATTATTCATTTCTTTCAATTTAAAAAATATTGATTTTTTGATAATTTTTTTCTTCTCTTTTTTTTTGTTTGAAAAAAAAAAACCCTATCAAAATATTATTTTTAATCTATTTGAAAAATTAATTTATTAGTTAATTTTTTGAAATATACGAAGAATAAACCGGAAATTGAATCTATATAAATCAAATTCAAAATTTTATGACATTTTTGAGCGAGTTGAGGGAATTTTCGATCTTGATAGAAAAAATATGTATTTTACAATTTAACAAAACAATGCACCTTATAGAATTTTTTTTTCATTTCTTATATTCAACCGCAATCATATAATTAGAATGAAGATTGAGGATTCTTTTTATACATAAAAAAAAAAGATCAGTTAAAAAGAAAATTGGACAAAATATTAGCTTTCCGTTTTATTTAATTTTTCAGCTAATCAATATAATTATTCTCTATACTCCAATTTATTAAAACGATTAAAGAAAAATCCTAGAGGCTTTCTTTTTAATTTCCTTGTACAAAAGGCACAAGTTATGAAAAAAAAAAGTTCAAATGAGAACGATTAAAAAATAATCTTTTTATTTTTTTTTGTCAAAAAGCCTCAATCATTTCTCAGTCGGAATAGAATATTTATTTCGTTTTATTTTTTTCAAAATTTTAATTTATTTTTATTTCGGGTTGAATTTTATTGACAGTTTAATTTAATTTCATTTTCAGAAAAATCGCGCATCTTGAAGACCGAATTCAGATATTATCTAAACAAAAAAAAAAGGATGAATTTTTCCTTAATTTCCGCTTTCATTTGAAAGAAAGATTTTCGAGTGGATTAATCTTATTTTTTGTTTTTTTTTGAAACATAAACTTTTCCATGAGCTCTTTGTTTTATGTTCACTAAATAATCAAAAAAAAAGAATTATAAAACACACACAAAAAATAGACAAATTAATTATTTATCATGCTTTCCGGAATGATAAAAACAACAAAAAAAATAAATTAAACATTTCATCAGATTGTTTAAGAGTCTGTTTTTCAAAAAAAATTGTAAAAACCCTTTTTTTTAGTACAATATACCAGGCTAAGCCTTAACACATTTAAATCATTAATCAAATGTTAAATGTTTTTTGTTTTTTTTTGAACGTGAATATACTTAATCATATGTAATGTAATTAAAAGGCATTGAAAAAATGGATATCTTTAATGCTAAATAAGAGAATAAAAAAAACTTTCAAATTTTTCATAATTAATCAAAAGCTATTTTATTTTTAATCAATCTAATGTTTTTTTCGATTAGTCTTAAAAAAAAGCTAAAAAAATTGGTATCGATAAGCTTATTGTAAAAACTTGAACGACTTTTTATTTTTATTGGGGTGAATTAGAAGTCTTCTTAAGATTTTTTAATAAAACCCTCTTAAGTTGATTATTTTTCATCAAATTAAAAATTATAAAAATTACTCAAGATAAGTCAAGAATCAAAATTTTTATTGATTTCACAAACACGCAAAGAATTTAAGGAATTTCGGCTAATTTAGTCTTATTGTAAATTTTTTTTGTTCAAAATTATTTAATTTTCCAAGTTTATGCTTAAGACATAAGACAATTTCTTTTTTTTTTTAAAAAGTAATTGAATTAACTTTCTATCTCATTAAATTTAAAATAAACTCTTTTTTTCTGACAATTCTACGCATTCATGATATTTTATTTTTGAAGTTTTAAGCCTTTAAGTCAAGAATTTTGGGCGTGGATATCTTTTTTTGTTTTTCTTAAACTTTTATTTTGTCAGTCTGGCAAACAAATTGTATAAAGTATCGCGTTTTGATCGATTTCAGATTAAGATTTTTGAATAATCCCTTGAGATTTAGTGTTGGCAATCTACAAATGAAAACACGGGACTAAAGCATTTACGGTAAATTTTCACAACAAGGGTAAAAATGAAATTGGTAGATATTTTAGCCTACAACCCTGGTCATACAAAGCTTCCAAAAATGAACGTTCAAGGGACCCTGAATGTTCAAAAGTCTTCAAATATTTTCATTTTTTTTCAAATTTGAAAAGATGAAAATTTTAGAAAATTAATGAAAACACATGAAGAAATATGAAACTTCATGGACCCTTGAAGCTTCAAAATCTTGAATGTTCATGAACATCATTTTTGGAAGCTTTGAATGACCAGGAATGTACTTAAAAATAGGACACCCTGAGTGTCCTAATAGAACCAAAAGAATAAACCAGATTTGACCAGTCAATTTCCATTTACTGTAAAACCACTGTAATTGAAACTCAAACAACATATAATGTATATATTATATTGATATTACATTAATGCATTCTTACTGGTTATTTGTTGAGTTCCAATTACAGTGGTTTTACAGTAAATATCTTCAATTAGCATGTATCCAATTGATTTGGGACAGTTGGTTCATTAATCGATCACAAACACAATAGAGAATTTTGTTGATGAATTTTTACAGAGAAAAAATAAAAAATTAACGTATGCACCACGCCACTTGATCAAAGAATAAGTCCTGGTTTGAAAAACAAAAAGAGTCACAAGATGCAAGATTATTCAATGTTGTTATCAACGTTTAAATTTATTTTTAAAGTAAAAAAGAGACGATTACGTCCAGTTTAAGGCGAGTATGTGTTTTAAAGGAAGGGTGACAATGACCTCGATTGCCCTTAAGGCTTAATCCTTGCTTTAAACTCATCTTCATTGAATCACGCTAAAAAGACTTACATAATATTAACATTAATCAAGGAAGCTTATTAAACAAGCTTTTTTTAGCTAATATTTAATCTATTTTTACAATTAATTGAATACCTAGTTTCAATTTGAAGAACCTTAAGGTTAGTTTAAGTTTATAAATAAATATTATACAAAGAAAATGTTTACGCAGGATTTGTTTTTTAAATTAAACAAAAAAACAACAACAATCAACGACTGTAAGCATATTTCCGCCACGAAAATTTTAAATTGCTTGAAAGACCATTTTAATTTATTAGAAAAACATTTCTAATTGAAATATCAAATGGAAGCAAAAAAAGATTGTTTCTTAATAATTTTGTAAAATGACATGTTTCAAACAAAACAGAGAAAAAAAAGCTTAGCTTAGTTAATTTATTTTTTTTCATTTAGCTGTTATTTTCTAATCATCTAACTAGTTAAGTTTTTAAGAATTTGATTGTTACATTGATTCAAAACACAAACTAGTGTTGGATTTTCAACAGGTCGGCCATTTTTTCAATTTGGCCGTTTGCATGGTCGCCTAGGAAATTTTAATCCTATACTAGGATAAATACTTTTACTAAGCTTACCACATCGAAATCTGTAAGTTGGAGCAGAATTTTAATGAAAAAAGTTAGTAAATTTTAAGCTTCAGGGGTCTGGTTTTTTGACAAGTTTTGAAAAAGTTTGGCCGTGCCCAACACTAACACAAACTCAAGATCAAAAATTTAACTTACTGAATTTTTTAAATTTTAAATGATTGACATTTCTATTACATTTGAGAGAAAAAAATTTTTGATTGTTGAAAATATAGTTGAAATTGATAGGTTAAAAAGGTTTAGCTTTTAATTAATTTCAACAACAACAACAACAAGAAAAATTAAATTAAAACCGAACAGATACGGTACTAATCGTTCAAAAACTCAAATATTATGCTCAAAAGAACAGAACTATTGCGTAAAACATGTTTATTTTGATCTTGATTAAAAAATATAAGTAAAGTAAAGAAAGAGAAAATAATTTCTCAGTATTTTTATGATTATCGATTTTAATAAAGTTTAAATAATCATAAAACTAAATCCTCGATGAAAAATCGAATAAATGAAATCGAAATGCATCTGGTAGATAAGGAATTAAATTTAGAATTTATACTTTGTTTTTGTTTTTAGTTTTCAAAAAAAAAGCTTCTTTTTGTGTATTTTTTTTTGTTTTAATAAATACACTCCAAATAAACATTATAAATATTAATAGATTCTTTATTTTAGAATAATGGTTAATGGTTAAAATATTTCTAGTGCTATATGTAGTCGTTTTAGAAGAAATAAAAATTTTCCATTTTGTTAATTCATCTAAAACTGCCTTAAAAAAAATCATTTTTAAATCTATTTGAATAAAATGGAAGAAGAAGATGATGTTTTAGGATATTATAATTATGGTGAGTTTGATACTTAATTACCTGTACCGGGCTTCCTCTTTATTGAAATCAAAAAAATCAATCAAGTTTTATTAAAAAATCAAGTCATTCATGAAATATCTTTTTTAATAAAATGGCACGCAACTTTTGTAAAGTAACAAAAATACGTTTTTCTATCATTTGCTTAAGAGAGATGACATGAGGGATAATTAAAAAACAAAAGGATTTTGATTTTTTATTAGTTTTGAAATTTTCGAATATTGATATATTCCTAACTAAAAAAATGAAACTTTTTTCTACCAAAATTAAGAGTTTTTTTCCCTTGTTTTAAACTAATTGGGCATATATTTTATGAAATTCTCGAGATTGAAAAAAAAGTTTTAATTAAATTTCAGATATTCAAGTGAATATTCAAATAATCCACGGATTATTTGTCATTTGTTTTTTATATAAGGGTTTTTTTTTCAAGATAATAACAGATATTAATTAGTACGAAATAAAACTAATTAATTAGTTTTTTTTCTTCAAAAGTATCTTTAAATACTCTTTAAAAATAGAAAAAATCTTTTCAGTTTTTTTTTAATAAGTTAAAAACTAATATTTAAGTTCTAGAGGCTTTAGGATCTCAATGGTTTGATTCGGTTTATGTGATGATATTTAATAATCTGAACTATAGCTTGTAGTCTCTTTAACCTTGATCGTTTCAATTATGTAATTTAGTAAACATCAGTGGCGTAGCTACCATTTTCTAGATGGGGAAGGGGGCAATTCCAGAGAAAGCATTCCAAAGATAAAAAGATTAAAAATCTAAAACCGACATTTCTTTCTGGATTTTCTGCTTTACGGTACCGCGACCGTACCGTACCCTCCTAGCGTACCGTTTTTACACAACCCAGATCTATGCAGCTGGAATTTTATCACAATCGTAAATTTAAAACTTTTGACTATAGTAAAATTCCGTATATCGCTGTATTGACTGTATACCCTCTCTATTTGTACCTGAAAATTTGGCCTCAAACATATGTGTAAAAATTTCTCCTCACATGTGTAAAAATAAGTCATTCTTACCGACTCAGTCTTCTCTTTTAAATAAGGTAGAATGAGAATGAATTTCAGAATGTCCATTTCTTAACTTTCATGAAATTGCTCTATTTCCCTTTTCCCGGATTTGCACGCATTTTAAAAGAGATTTAACAAAGTAGAGCGTATTTCCAACCCGAAAACGGTTCGGATTTACTCCCAACGCCATCTTTACATGCAGATATGCTCAGTTTTTGTAAATACTGATACTACGTGGAAGTTAATAACTGCTTGTAAAATTTAAAAATTTTAAGATTTATTTCTTTTCAAAAAACAACTGATCACAGCCTTAGCAGAAAAAAGGTATCTTCGGAACATTACAGTTACAGTCGACTCGCGATAATCCGTATACAGTTTAATCCGAATAATTTGACATCCGAACCGAAATACCCGGGCTCGGAGCCCTTTCCGATGCTATTACATGTACTTGATTATCCGTAGATTTTAATCCGTACACCAATTTTCTAGGGCTTTTTGTATACGGATTATCGCGAGTCGACTGTACTCGAATTTGAAAAACTAAAATCTCATGAAATGCATGAAAGTTCGTGAAGGTTCATTAAAGTTCAGAAATGGAAATTCTGAAAGACCAGTGTTGTAACATAAAGCCTGATTAATCAAAATATTTTAAAAAATTTACTGGATTCAAATAGAGGGGTTTTACAGTATGAAACACACACTTCTGAAATTAGTTTTCATTTATACATAATAAGAAGAAAAACGAGCTTGCTAAAAAATGGGTTTGTTGAATTCTTCCTCCTCCATTTTTATTTAGGGCCACGCCACTCATATCATAGTACTCCATAACACTCAAACTTCTTTTGAAATATTATAAACAGAAGCAGACAAAGGACTCAAAAGCAATTACATTAACTAATCAATATATTTTATTTATCAAAAGTTAGAAATCGTTTATAAGAAAAATTGAGTTGAAACTTAAGTTGAAAACTTTAAGCATCTTTTTATTAGAAAAGGATCCAATTAATTTGTAAAAGATACTCTTAGTTAATTATCTTTTTTTTTAAAATTATTTCTGCAATTATAAAATTTAAAAAAAACTTAAAGATTTTGAGTTAAAATAATACATTTTGGATCATTTACAAGATAAATTTTATTCAAAAAAAAAAATAAAATTTGAAATGTTTAACTTTAGAAATCTACGTGTTAAATCTTAATTTGCAAGGACTTTATTAACTTTCAGCATACATCAAATATTCTAATAAAATAAATTGCACCATAAAATCAAAGATTTATTTTGAATTAAACTTAATTCAATCCATTGGGATCTAAGGCAATAAAAATATTTATCTAGGTCTGGTTTAAAAAAAAAAAGGATTAGCTAGTCATAAAGTGTAAGAACTAATTAAATTCAAAAAAGGAACTGATTTCAAGAATAAGATTTAAAAAAAAAATCCATTTTTGTCATTATTGTTAAATTTTTTTTTCTCATTCTAAAAAAAAAAGAAATAAAAATTAATTAAGAGTTTTTTTTTTCTCTTTTTATTTGAGTCATTATCATCAAATATTTATTATTAAGAATATCAGTAATTCAGCTCAACAACAGCGAATATAAGCCGATAAAATTTTTTATTTTTATGTTCAATTATTCATTAAAGACTAAACGACAAAATTCAAATATTGTATCGAATTTTCAGAAATTTTTATAATGAAATTTATTGAGCTGATAAATAAGTATTAAATAAATACTTCCGCCTCTCTT
The DNA here is from genome assembly GCA_022207745.1 of Brachionus rubens. Lineage (NCBI taxonomy): Eukaryota > Metazoa > Rotifera > Eurotatoria > Ploima > Brachionidae > Brachionus > Brachionus rubens. Next base: position 2,135,901 of record JAJVHD010000009.1, on the reverse strand, counting down.
AGTTTTGAATAAGAAAAAATAAAAAAAAATTTAATTTGGCCAACAAATAAATAAAAATGTTTCGCAAAGGTAAATATCTTAAACCAGCCTTAACAAAAAATTCTATTTATTTTTTTATTGTAATTATTAACTAAAATAACTCAAAACATTTAACTCGATAAGTTTAAAAATCTTGTATAATTCTTTAAATGTTTCGTACTTGATGAGAATTTTAGGATAGAAGAAACAATTTAAAGTTCTTAAATTTTTTTTTAATTCAATTCGAGTTTTCCTAACTTATACGCTCACTTAGTTTGAAAAAATTACTCTCCTAATTCTGGTTGAAAGGTTTTATTTTCCTAAATAAAAAAAAATGAGTTTTTCAAATCACAAAAATGATGAGTATGTCTCATCGCATCGTTCCAGAAACTCTGGTTCATCTTCTAACACCGAGAATGATCCATTTAAAAATAACAAAAAACGTACATTATTTTATTTTTTTTAAATGGTTATAATTTTTAATATTTGTGTAAAGGAATGATTAAAACTCGACACGAATTATCCCATCTCGTATTTAATTTAAAACTAAATTTAATTTTTTTAAAAAGAGAATGAATTTGAAGAGAACTCTCAAGCTGTAATAAGATACAAGCCAAGACCTATCGAGGAATTGGTCAAAGAAACACGTTTCACAAAAAAAGAAATTCAATTGATGTATCGTGGTTTCAAACAAGAATGTCCTAGTGGAATTGTTACTGAACAAATGTTCAAAGAAATATATTCTCAATTTTTTCCTCAAGGCGGTAATTCGAAAATTTTAATTTTAATTTTAAAAGTTTCTCAATTATTCAATTTAACTAGAGTGTGCAAATTTTGCTCATTTTATTTTTTCGACAATCGACCAAAATTCAGATGGTACTGTAAATTTTGAAGACTTTTTAATCGGTTTATCAATTCTTTCGCGTGGGACAATCGACGAAAAGTTAAGATGGATTTTTAATTTGTATGATATTAACAAAGATGGTAAAGTAACCAAAGAAGAACTTATGATGGTAATAAGTTCAGTTTATGATCTTATGGGGAAATTCACAAATCCTCCAATTGATGAAAATGCTCCAAAAGAACATGCTGAAGTAGTTTTTAAAGTAATTTATGAAAAAAAATCACTCCTATTTTGTGAGGCAGCTTCACAAACTAGGAATATCATTCATTTGAAATTAAACATTTTTTTCTATTTAGAAATTAAATCCTAAATCAGACGGTGTAATTACAATGGAGGATTTTATTCAAACTTGTTATAATGTAAGTTTTGCTTAAAATTACTCAACTTGTTAGATAAGAAGATTGGAGCGTATTTCTTCGCTTTAAAAATGTTTAAATTTTTAATTGGATTTTTTTTTAAATTTTTAGGATGAATCAATATTGAACTCAATGTCCATGCTTGATACTGTGTTTTAAAACGTTTCAAAAATCAACGAATCGATCGATCCATAAGTTGATTAAGGATTTAGAAATCAGCATAAATGAAGCAATATAATAAAAAAAAACTTCTATTTATCTAAATTTTTATTTTGTAAATTATTTTAAAATAAATTTTCTATTAATTTTAGCCTCGATTCTTAAGATTGTCAAAAAAAACTTCGTTATTCGACGAGTTTTAGTGTCTTTAAAGTCGAAATAAAAGACAAAATTATGAAATTTTTTACCAAATTCGAATATAAGTTAAAACTTTGTAGTATTTACTCAAGTGAAAGCAGAATCTAAATAATTTAAAACAGCCTAGAACTAAAAGTCTTATTTAAAGCACAAATGAAACGACCGACTGGGCCGCGAGCTAGCATGTGGGAACGCGTTTTAATTAAATAACATTTTTCTATAAATTAAGAATCGGAAAAATCCGTCATGCGCATCACCCCCAATTTCCCTTTATCGAATTCAATCATTTATGGGTGAGGATTAAAAAAACATAAAAAAAGTGAATACCTAAAATTAACACATAATTTTTTTTTTTGATGATAGGGCATAAAGCAAAATTTTTAAAATTTTATTTAAGTTTCAGAAATTGAAGGAAATCTTTAGAAAAAGGTTAAAGAGCCTTCTAAAAAGGAAATCATCAACTTTGAAGTTTAAAAGACGCTAAAATCTTTGATCAATCTTTTAAATTTAAAAGTCAAATTGAAAACTTAAATCCTGTCGATAGGTCTGACTTACCAGCATACTTCAAAAATCTTTTCAGCATACTTACACTAAAAACATACTTAATTGCTGAAAAACGTACTTAGTCTTTTTAACATAACAAATGCCGTTGAGGGGACTAGGAGTATGTTATGGGTTCGTTAGATTTGTTTCTTTGATACGACTTGGTTAATTGAGAAAGTTGAGGATACGAATATTATTTATATTTCTTGAAATTATAAATCTAGACTGAGTTAGAAATAATTTCTGTGCCTTTGGATTAGAATATGTATTAAAACTGGTCATCGAGGAAGTAACTGGGGAAGTAAGTTGGTCGTTAGTTCAACTAGTCAAACAATTCTAATCCAAGATGGGTCATCTCGATTTGCATATATCTAGCAGACCATTTATCAAAAGTCAAAATAGATTAAAATAAAATTGAAATTTCAATTCTTAAAAAATTTCCATTTTTATAAAATTTCAGTGGGTAGAATGTGGGTCTTTGGAAGAGAGTAGTTTTAAATAATCCAACCCAATTGATCCGATTTCATTAAAGTAAACAATCTACCTGCCTTACAGCCTACCAAAAAAAAATTTAGATTTCAATTGGATTTTGGTTTGTTTTTTAACTCGAAAGTTGTTCCGATACAAAAGAAAATTTTACTTTCTTTCAATGTTAGCAATGATGTCAGCAAGAATTTTTTTATCTAGGTAGGTATGGAACAGACATTGTCTAAGGAGAAATAAACTTGCCGTAGTAAAAAGTCCAATCAAAACTTTCTAAACTGAGCTAACAGACCCAGCGAAGTCGTGCAAAAGTTTTATTCCATGATACTCAAATTTAAAAAGGAAATATTATTTTCAATTATTCTTTTTTCAATTGAAAATCTATTGTAATTTACGGATATAATGATCATTTATTTTTAACACTTTAAAAATCGATATTAAATTTGTCAATTTTAATAAAACTTCATCTACAAGCGGTTTTAAGATTTCATAGCAACTGGTTATTCATCAAAAAAAAATTTCTCTTTTCGAAAAATAATAGGCGCTAAATCATCGAAATATTTCCAATTCGATGAGACAAAATCACAAATAGAATTATTTGAAACAATTAAAATCGATGGGGCTCTTTGAAAATTTGGACTATTTTCCTGAAGATGAATCAAACGAACAATCTGATTCAATATTTCAAGATCTCAACAAAATTACAGTTATTCCATACAAATCAGCAAGTATTTTTAAACAACTGGATAAAACAGAAACTACAAACGTAAATTATGTTAAAAAGAAGCAATATTTTTTGGAAATATTTTTAACATTTTTAATCGGATTTCAATTCTCTCAAATTCTAACATGGGTTATAATTTTCGATTTATTACAAAATCTTGTAAGACCAAAATCATTGACTGAGAATCAACTATTGTTCATATCAATTACCGTTATACTGAGCATATTCTGTTTGATTTGGTTAATGTGTGCCATATGGAGTACAAAATTAAAACTTTTAATTCTAACATCGATTTTCGATTTTATTCGTCTAGTTCTAATGTTTTTTGTACCGTTGAATTATTACCAAAGCAATGGAAGCTCAGCCAATTGTGAAAGTAACTTGTATTGCTTAAAAGAGAACATTCCTGTTGTGATATATTTGATTATTAACTTAGTGTTTTTTGTTTTTCTTTGTATATTGATTATAAAACGTATTAGAAAACAAACTAAATTGAACAAAAATTTGGTATAAAGTTTTAAATTTATTTCTAATTTTAAATAAATAGTATTTTTTAATTCAATCAATGTAAGTTTTTTTATTATGTACCGAACCGTAGCTCCGGACGTGTACTCTTGTGTCTTGTGAAATCAAGTCTCTCTCCCATTTTGCTTAATATCTTACAACTTTTTTTATTGATATTTTTTATTGATTTAGACTAAAAAAACAATGGCGCCATCTCTATGAAATATGAGTCTAACTTTGATCACTCAAATAATCCAGTCATCAAATTGGACTGGTTAATAAAAAATAATCAGGCTTGCGAGTCGTGGTGACTTAAAATAAGGGATCCGGAAGGGCGATTTGAATTTGCTAGGTTTGTTAAATGAAGCGAATTCTGGTAGTTTGAAATTTCGAAATCAAAATTCGAGAGTTTGAAGTTACGCCCAGTCTATTCCTTGACCAAAAACAAGTCTTTTAAAACATACTTCAAACTTTCGAAATTTTACTACCAGAATTCACTTCATTTAACAACCCTAGAATTTGCATATCAATTCAAAAAGATCGATTCGGTCATTTCAAATTAAAAGTTTAATAAAAATCAAAGTAATATAGAAATGGCTTTGCAGAGATACATTTTTGGATATGACAAAGCATGTCACATTTAAATATAATTTCTGCAAAAATCGCGCTGTTAAAAATATATCATTTTAATGGTGTGTGATCTGCAATGTGCATTTTGATAATTACAGAAGCTTTTTCATGCTTTGGCAAAAAAAATTTAACTTTCCGGTATAGAGGAGATTAAATTCAAATGTTCAAGTAATGGGTTAGATGTGAATAACTTCCGTAACGAAAGTATTTCAACTAATAATAAAGTTTCTAATTAAAGGAGACATGATCGATTTTTGGTTTAAGCGAATATAAGAAGTCGTTAGAAAATATGTTATTTTATTTAAAAAACACGTGGTCGATGCAGTTTGATATTAGTTCAAGCAAGATTGAATGAAAGGATATCGAAACAATATTAAGAAATGCTTAGGAAACAGTCAAAATGTTCTAAGTAAAATCTTAGAAAACTAGAATTTTTTTAACGTAATTAAAAGTTAATGAATGTTAAAATGTAATGTTTCATAATTTTTTGACTCCTTTTGGCTTTAATTATTAAGATTAAATACACCATTCGATCAAAGCAAATATTATAAAAATAGAGAGATAAGAGATAATGGAATTAAATCAAGACTTTAAATAACCTTTAGCTACATCAAAAATTTGAATTGCTTGCTGCAAAAATTTGAAAACTGTAAACTTTGCAATTCAGCAATTCGAGAAACAGTTAAATCTTCTCCGGCCACCTGCCTAATACAATTTAATGATTCCTAATTCCTGCTGAGTTAGATAAATGTTCTTTACTAAGGTACACACATAGCCATCCACTTATTTGTAGAAACAGTGTAGAAGCCAAAGAATATGAGACTTTGAATTTTTTAAACTTTAACATCCACTAAATTTTTATGATAAAAATATTAAGACTAAATATTGGTTGTATTTATTCTACAATACCAATTGTTAAATTGCTGAATATTTAAACTGATAAAATCTTTATTATGCCAGCAAATATGCGCAATTGATCTGATTTTCATTTATTGCCATTCGTATTCATGAGTTTATGATTCTGGTTATTTTGAACATTGACAGCTATTCATTAAGGATATTTTTTTACAATAATTAATTCGTGAGTGACTAATTCTAAATTTGAAATAAAAAGCTTTTTAATTTTATAATTTATTCAAAATTTAAGAACAAAATTAGTAAGGTCTGTAACCATGATAATTCGGTTTTCTTTTATAAACGTAAGCTGGATAATCGTAATCATACGGAATATAATCATAAGATAGTCCATATTTATAAGGCGTGTAGTGATACCCATGATAAGGATTATAATTGTGAAATTTCGGTTCATAATCTCGCTTCATAAATTTATAATCAGGATAAAATGTTCTATAGTACACGTCTAAAACTGATCTTGCGCTTTTCTGCTGATTAATTTCAACAATGGGAGAAGCTAATGAAACACCGACCATTGTCAATACAAAAATAAATCTAACTTTGTCAATCATTTTTATTTATTGATTGATAATTTTTTTAAAAATTTTAATATTTAGTTTGAATCATTTTGAAAGAAGAAATTTATAGGCGATTTTTTGGGTCGGTCAATCTCTTGCTCCAAATAAGTAAAAATTTTGTCAGCTTAAACTTAAAATTTTTCAAGAAGAAATTAATTTTAGAATATTAGAAAGATATTATCTTATTCTCTGAAGGATTTAAACACCTCCAAGAACTCATAGTGATCTATTTAAATTGAATAAACTTTCTCTTTATTTTTAAGTAACTCTCTGAATTGAAGAAAATTAGCAAATTTTCACAATCATTCTGGAAAATAAAATAAGAGCAAAATTGTTTCCTAAAATTTGAAGAAGAGCTATACGTTTTTCTTCAAAAGATAGATTTTTCTGTCATCATTCCTAAAGACATTTTCTTCTCGTTTGTCTACATTGAATCATTTTAAGAAAAAAATTCAATGAGTAAATTTCACTGTCACACAAGTCAAATTTTAGTCTTTAGTTTTCAAAATTGCAAATGAAAATAATAAGGGATGCAGACAACAATTTTTAGTGTATGTAGTACTCGAACGGTATATTTCATTTTGATTTTAAACAAAATTTGAATTTTTCCAGTAATTACTTTAAATTAAATCTAAAAAATTTAAAAACTTACAAATATTCCAAAATGAGCAAAGCTAATCCACCAGAATTGAAAAAGTTTATGGACAAGAAAGTTTCATGTAATTTTTCATCTAAAGTTTTTCTTAATTAAAAAATTTTAGCAAAATGTTTTTATTTAGTAAAAATTAACGGAAACAGACTTGTTACCGGAACTTTGAGAGGATATGATCCATTTATGAATTTGGTAATTGATGAAGCAACTGAACACGTCAGAGGAAGCAATGTAATGAATCCAATTGGTATGGTTGTAATCAGAGGAAACAGTGTTGTTATGATTGAAGCCTTGGAACGTCTTGGTTAAATATTATTATACTTTTTTTCTAAAACATACTTTGTTATTGTTATACGATGTTTAAAACTAAATAAACTTATCATCCATTTATCATTTTTAGTTTTTGATCAATTGATCAACAATTAGATAATGTCAACATTGAACTTAGTGAAATAATTTCATTAGGTATTACTCTAATAAAACTTTTTCGCAGAGATCTTTTCAGGTCGTTTTGAATGTAATCAATTTTTCAAGACTCTGATTGCTGATTAGACCAGAACAAACTTCTAACAAAATATTAAATACAAATCCGGTCTTTCACAATGCTAATTTCTGAAAGTTCACAAATTTGGAGTCGAGTGGTAAGGGTGAAATTTTTAACTTTTAATACCAACAAAAACATGGTATTCTTGTGTCTGGAATTTCACAAAAGCGAAGAAGCAAATACAAGTTTTTTAAATGAGATGTTATATTTTGGAGCCATTAAAAAGACTGTTTTTCCTAGATGTGAACAAAATCTTTAAGAAAAAATGAATAAAGAATTGAAGTGCGAACTTTTCAATTGTTTTAAACTTGATCTATAGATCTTAAGATAAAACCAAAGACAATCAAAATAATCAAAGACTAATTAAAAGCATGAATTAGTTAACTAAACTTCAGTCCAGAAAATTAACTTATGATATCATTTAATATCAGCCCTGATCAGTTGACATCAGATGAGGTTTTTGTTAGTAGTAGTGAGTTTAACTGCGCACAGAGTGAAGTGCTATGAGCACTTAGCCAAACAGGCTTTTGCAGTTACCATACATCCATTCGTCCAACTTTGCTTTAAAAGAATCCAAATTCCTTACTTGAACAACATTGTTTGGTAGCCTATTCCAAATATTTACAATTCTGTTTGTAAAGAAGTTTGCTCTTGCTCTACAATTTTTGTTGAGCTTTTTTGTCAATTTGTACACATTCCTCCTATTTGAGTAATTACTGATGCTGAAATTTATACCATTTGTAAATCTAATTTGTTCATAACCAGCTATTATCTTATAAAATTGGATCAGATCACCTCTGATTCTTCTTACTTCCAAGGTCGATAAATTCAATCTATCCAATCTTTCCGCATAACTGAGATTTTTTAACGCTTTGACCAGTTTTGTAACTCTCTCTTGTACTTTCTCAATTAAGTTAATGTCTTGTCTCAGATATGGATTCCATACACTTACCGCATAATCTAAGTGTGGTCTAACTAATGATTGATAAAGAAGCAAAAACGACTTACAATCTAAAAAGCTGAATGATCTTTTAATCATACCTATCATCCTATTTGCTTTGTTTACAACATTGTTAACATGATTCACCAATTTCAGATCATTTGAAAACATAACACCCAAATCTTTCTCACCTCAGCTCGTTAGCAGCTTCTGTGCACTACCATCACCGCTTATCATTACGTTCCCATTCGTTATAACAAATGGGAACGTAATGATACATTATGGTCTATAGACCATAATGTTGATTACTAAATTAAATATTTCACCCTTTCCTCTCCACTCCGAATTCATGAAATTTCAGAAATGTGAATAATAAAAGACCGGATTTGTACGAGCTTGAAAATATCAGAAAATCATTTTTCCTATTGGATAAAAAATGTGACTATATACGAGTTGACTCTTTTTGACCGCTTTTTTCCGATTAAGAATTTAGGGTATATTTCATGATTTTTTTATGAGTTATTATGAAAATTCTTCAAAATACAGTGCTGGCAATCGCAAACAAACATTTAAATGAAATTACGTTACCAAAATTAACGTTAACTACCGCCAAGTAACGCCATTTAACGTTATCTAACATTATTTCATTCCTACTTTCATTAGATTAATCCGTTCAAACATCTTGAGTTAAGTAAAATTTTTAGTCCTGATAAACAAATTCCTATTACAATATACTCTTTAAAGCATTTGAAATGAATCTTTAAAATCAACAATATTTTCCGGAACAAGAGCGATTTTGAAAATAAAAGCTGAATTTCTATTCAACTTTGAGCATGTCATGCAGAGGTTGGCAGTGTTCAGTCAAATTAAATATTTAATTTTAAGTTCAAGAAATATCTCACGAAGGAACAACTTATATAAAACAAGTTTATGTAACAGATTACATTAAAATTAAGATTAAATATTAAACATCTCAATGAGCTAATGGGTATTGGTAACATAAATTGGCTTTTTTACTATCAACATTATTCAGATATTTAGGCGGTGATTAAAAATATAAAAGAATACAAGTTTGGCGTCTTTCATAGACAGTTCAAAGGGAACTTTTAGAACTTGAATGGTCAGCTAAATTTTATTTTATACCTTTATACAGTGGTGATTTGAAAGGAGGATTTTAATAAAGTTTACTTAAATTACCCTAAAATCACAGCAGTAAAAAATCGGATTTTACCATATTTAACGTTTTTTCAGGTAAATTTACGATAATTTTTAGTAAAAATTGTTAAGAATCTTTGTATGACGTCTCAAAAGATCCATTTTTGGAAACTGTAGGTTTCAAACAATTTATATATGTCTCTTGTTTTTTTTAAGGAAAATATTATTGACATTAACAAAATCGCCCAAATACTCGACATTTTTCGAAATTTGTGAGAAAATATGACTCGAATTTTTTATTTTTACTAAAATTTCCAGAATTTATCGTAAATTTACCTTAAAAACGTTAAATAAAGGTTAAATTCGATTTTTTACTTTTGTGATTTTACAATAATTTACGTAAATTTTAGTAAAATCCTCCAATCAAATGGGAAAAATCGTTTGACGCATAAAACAGTTTTTCAGTATAAGATTGTATTTAATCGATCATGTTTTTTTTAAGCACAAGATTTTATCATAAAAAGCATAAAAAGATTAATACAGTGGTGGCAAAGGTTTTGTAACAGTCCGTCACCTAACGTCAGATGACGTCAGGTTACAAAATTTAAATGTTGTCAGCTGACGTTACCTGACGAATGACGTAACCTGACGTCATCTGACGTTAGATGACGGATTGTTACAAAACCTTTGCCACCACTGTATTTACCGCTAAAGCTTAAAATCAATAAACTGAGTATAAGAACAAAAAAGCATAAAAAATCTAATTAAACTCTAACCACGACCTCTCTTGTTCATGAGTTTTTCAGTCACTTAAATATTCAATTCTAAATCGCCGGGCTCACTCAAAGGTACTTCTAAATTTACAGTTTGAAGCATAATGTAGTCAGTCTCTATAGAATCAGATACTGGTTCAACAACTTGACGATCAGCTTGTGGAGTCCAACCTGAAGAGCAAAGTTTTGGTGAAACGTCTTGATTTCAACTTTCTATGCTACTTAAAACTAATTTCATGCTTTAGTCGATCAAATTATGCGTTAAATAAAAAAAATCTTGATTCTGAATTTTTATCACTCTATGCTAATACTAATCACCACTAGTGGCGATTTGCAAATTCTTTGGACTCTTTCAATAATATTTATATTAAAGCTAACATAAATATTATTGAAAGCTTAGAAGACCGTAGAACAAAAGGGGACCTTATCCAAATGTTCAAAATAGTCAACCGTCATAAGAAGATTAACCTAGTGAAAGGAGTGAACATGGCCACAAGTCTGAAGCTGAGCCTAAGAAGAAAACATGACATGAAGCTAGAGAGAGAAATTTGCAAACAAGCAACATCAAGATATAACTTTTTGACGAACAGAGTGGTTTCAAAGTGGAATGTTTTACCGCAAAGTGTTCTGAACGCAGAAACAGCTAATGGCTTTAAAGCGGGTATCGACGAAGAAGTGTTTGATATGGAACAAAGAAAGAAAAGAAAGACTGACACAGCTCTTATAGAGCTAAATGCCGAAAGGCGTATAGATTTCTTTACTGCAGTCTCAACACTACTACTACTATTACTAATACTATATTCATCTAATTAATTCAATAATTTTCGATATTTTTTGAAAAAAATAATTTCTTAGAAAAAGCCACAGGCATTAAAAAAGACATAAAGGTCATTTCTAAGGAGTTATCAATTTGAGAATCTACTAATCTTTGAAAAAAAATTTTTGCCTCTAGACAAATGTAAAAGAACAATCAACTTTTTTTTTGTTTCGAATAAGTGTATATTTAACTAACAATTAAATTAATAGCCTCCAAGGATTATTTTCGAATATTAAAAAATATGATTTTAAAATTAATAAGTTAAATTATTTTAATACATTTGTATTCTTTTCATTTAATTAGTACTTTATTAAAATATTAAAAAAAACCAACCGTTCAAACAAGAATCTAATTTTAGAAATATTTTTTTATTTAACGCATGACTTGACATACATTTTAAGGTACTTGATTCTTTTGTTCTTTCTTTTATATACATCATTAAATTCGGAACAAAAATAACAGGATCTTTACTTTTATTATTTTTTTCTTTATCAACTTTAAAACACTTCAGATGAAAACTATTTGCTTCTAACAAGAATAGCCTATATTTTGATTTTATTAATTAGAAAAACTAACCTAGATACAGGACAAATCATAGCTAGCCTTCTTCTTTTTAATCTCAAAAATTACCTAGTCTAATTTGTTATTTTACTAGAAATTAATTTACGTCCTACAGATCTTGTTTTCTTTGAGAACTGTTTATTTTTAAAAGTTTTGTTTATAAAAACAATAATCTTGAAAAGTAAAAAAAAAAATAAAAGATTGAAATTACTGATATGACCTATTTAATTATTGACAGTCTTGTTAATCGTATCTGTTTCTGGTTTATTTTGATTTTAATCTTTGTTTATTGTAATTTCGATTATTAGCTTTGTAAACTTATGAGTGATTCATAAACACTTAATTTTAGCTAATATCATTTTTCATTTTTTGAAAAGTATTCCCAATGGACGCTACTAATTCGAAAATGTTTTTTCAATTAAGAGTGATTGTTTAAAGACACCAATGACTTACATTAGTTTGCATCCGGCTTAATTTTACGAACATTTTGCTTTAATTAAGAACGAATAGGAAAAGCCTAAGGAACATAAACCGATTAAATTAATTAAATTTTAAAGTAGTAGTAGTAGTAGTAATAGTAAAAATAACTGCGACTCGACAAGTCGAGTTAAGCCGTAAGGCTGTGGCAGTTCTTTGCGATCAAACCAATTCACGCGTTTTGAACCATTCATCAAGCTTTGCTTTGAAGGAATTTAATGAAACTGCTTCCACGACATTCTATGGTAAACTGTTCCAGTCGTTAACAACTCTATTTGTTATGTAATTAAAACGGGACGGACAATTCTTGATGAGTTCTCTTGAAACCATTTTTGAATGACCCCTTAAATTATAGTTATTTTTCTAAAACGAAGCCACCAATAAAATTTTAAAAAAGTTTTTAAGGAATTTTTTAAAATTTAGGCTATACCTAAAACACGGAACTCGACTACGGAATTACGAAACACGGAACGGAACGTGCTAAAATACGGAATATATTTTTTTATAAATTTTAGCCTGTTCCGTATTTTAGCACGATCCGTTCCGTGTTCCGTAATTCCGTAGTCAAGTTCCGTGTTTTAGGTATAGCCAAAATTTATTATCTTGATCTTTACTTTAATTATTTGAATTGTTGATTAGATTGTTATGTAATATTTTGGAAGACTAAATCTTTGCAAAAATATTTCAAAATTATTGCTTACTTCATCTCAAGCCATTTAAAATAAAAGTCAACGAAAAAATTGGACATCCCATTTTAGTACACGTGATTTTTTTAAAATAAATCAAAAATTGCATCATATTAATTTTTGAAGTCTGTAACGTTTCATCGCATTTAAAAAAAAAAAACGAAAACTCACTTTTTTTCAGCATCTAAAACGAAGCCACCAATAGGATTTCCTTTTTTATGAACGTTTCTTAAGTTATCGCCAGGACTTTTAAAATACTGATCTTTCAGATGCATTTTTTTCTAAGGTTTAATCAAAATCGTTGTTAAAATCGTAATTTGAATACCTTGGTGAAAAATCTCAACTTTTAATTTTTTTTCTTCCCTTTATAGATCAGTTATAAAAAAAATATGTGCTTTGAAACAACCGGTTCCCAAATTTTGACAACCTGAAGCAAGTCATTCGCCAACAGGGTTTTTTTAAGTCTAAAATCATTTAAAACGGACTTTGACTTTGACATCATATTTAATACAGCGGCTGAAAAGTGTTGCCATTTCTATTACACAAAATCGTGACAGTTATCCACAATTGGCATGAAATAAAAAAAATATTCAAGCATTGAATTTTTCAACAAAGTTACTCAAATTGTATCAAATCATAAAATTTGAAGGACAAAAAAATCGACTTTTTTCTAACTTTTAGAAGTTCTAAATATCAACAAAAATTTTCAAGGATTAAGCAAAAATTTGATAAATATTAAATATTGAAACAGGGATATCGAATTCTTATCGCTTTCGGCGTCGCACAAGATTATGATTGAGATGTTAAATTCTGAGAGTGTTCTAAAGTGAGAATAAATTAAATTTAACCTACGACCCCGCACGCCCAAGATAGTCTTGTTCATTCATAAGGGTCAAAAATCAAAAAAAAATTTTACCCATTCAATCTAAATTCATGAGTTTTGTGTTGAGGGTTGGGTGTAAATGTGATCTTGGCTGTACATAGATTATGAAGACTTATATCTTACTGACTTATAGGATCTGACTTATAGGATTTTACGAGATTGATTTGTTGATTTTCATTAAAGCATCTCTCAACAAGATTTCTTGATTCAAATCAAGATTTTTCATTATACATATTTAAAGATGTCTTCCATCAAAAAAAGAAAACTCTAAATTCTTTCACTTTAAATAATGAAGCAAATGAACAATCTTTTGAAACTTTAATTTGATGTTGCATCATTAACGAATATTGCATCATTCGTATTACTTTATATATCAACTCTAAAAAGTTTTTTGTATAGTTTTATTAAGTTCAATGCAATTGTTTATTAAAAACTACTACATACAGTACTTCTACGGTATCATTTGATGTAAATTTTGGTCAAAAAATGAAAAATCAATTTGTGAGACTTGAATGAAAAGAAAAGATTAAAAATATAAGCTTTTTTTACGGATTTTTCGATTTTTTTCACAAATTTTGGAAATTTTGTGTTTACCAAATTTGGAGATAAATTACATAAAATAACGTTAATGTTCGATATTTTACGTTAAATGATGTTTTCTAGAATCAGTCATTTCACGTAAATTATTGTCAAATTTAACTTAATTTACGTAAAATGTGGTAAATTCATGGTATCGTAGCAAGACTACAAGAGCATATTGGACTATTTCAAGATTCAGACTCGCCTCCTCTATTTCCGAACGGTCCATTTAGCATCCATATTAATGAATAAAAAATAATTTCTCTTACGATTCATTATCTTGCTATGATACTCAATCCTAGATACACCGCTTTCATAAAATAAAAATAATTCGTAAATTAGTCACTCTAATACATGCTCAATGAAAGACATTCTCGGTCCCATAGCAATTATTACTTAGCAACTGTTTAATACTCTTAATACTTTAGAAACGGATTCATCTGAATGAGCGCTGTTTTAGGGTAATTTATTTTTAAATGTGAGGGTCGTCTGTTATGAGAGATACTTTAATGGAATTGGGTTAAAAAAAAAAACTAGATTTAAATGTTTAAATTTTTTTATTTAAAATTCTTTTTAAATTTAATTAGAAAAAATAATTTTACAATTTAAAATTTTCGATAAACTCTTGATGGGTCCAAAAAAAGCAACAATTTTTTTTTGAACAAAAAAATTATCTAATTTTAATTTAAATTTATTTTTTACATTATCATGGAATAATTATACTGTCTTAAGGTTTAGACTAAAATTGAGCAAAAGGAAAAACAAGGGTCGACAACAACTTGAAAATTCTTCTAATTGAATCGATTATAAGCTTTTACAAATGAATTCAATTTGATAATTATTCCTCTCATCCAACTTCCTGTGGTTTGTTTTTGTTTGAATACTTTATTTTCTGTTGAAAAATACGTTTGGTTCATCTTGTCCGCTAGTACACTCATAGTCCGGCTTATTTCGATCGCCATTTCATGTTCATTCAAGCAAGCTTTTAACTGTTCGAGTCGAAAATCTTGATGATAATTCGATAGAGGAGAAAAATAACTTCGGTCAAAACTAATTTCTGAATCATGATTAGTCTCGCTATCGTGAACTTGAACACTATATTTGAGTTGATCATTCGTATCACTTTCTTTAATTTCTAAACTTAGATCGTGATTAAGATATTCTTGATTGTAAATATCGATATCATCATCGTTGAAAGGTACAGTCATTTTTGTTTTCTTTTTCAAAAAAAAAAAACACGTGTATCAAATAAATCGATTTTAATTAGTAAACGCTTAACAAACTAACACTGCAGACAAAAATTATCTTAATTTAAATGGAATAATTTCGTATTGAGCTTTACCAATCAAAATTCGAGTGATTGATTTTTCGAGTTTCGATAGGTAAATGATATATTTTGGGGTGGAGTTTAACACTGACCAATCAAATTTCGCGTTTCGAACGAAAAAAAAAAATCTCGTCAACAAATTTTCGAAACAAAAAAAAATCTTCAAAGATTGTTTTAGCGACGTATTGATAAGTAAACATAAGTTTAGGTATTTTAAGTTTAATAAAATGATCACGAACGTTCAAACAGAAACCGATCGATTTTGACTCATATTTTAGTTCTAATTTGTTTGCTTAAGTTAATAATTCAATTTTTTTTTATTGATTATTTTTTAGACTTAGAAAAAAATCAATAAAATCGAATCTAAGAAAATGTGGGTCACACACTAATTAACGTGCATTGTGCATTTTTCACGAGTATGAAACACTTGTCAAGTTTCAAGAGCATTTTTATTTTTTAGTTACTGTAGTATACTATTAATCGGTTCTTTTAATTAATGTTGTTGTATATCAGTTGAACAGTTCATCCAACTGTGAAAATCCAAGAAAATTTTTTTCTTTTTTTTTTCAAGAAGAGCGATAGGTTTCGAACAAGAAAAAAAAATCGTTATCGAACAAGATAAGTTTTTTGTTTGTTTTAAGTTTTAAAACACCTGTAAGTAATTTATCGTTATTTAACAAGTATGTGATAGATTTTGACTTTTTAGTTTTTTGTGTTTATTGACTTTGCAGATTAGGTTACAATCAAAAAAAAATCAATAAAAAAATTTCGAATCTTTGAGAAAATAGCCCGCAGATATTTTAATCCTCTTAAAAAAGTAAAAAATCGACAGGGAATTGTCGATTATTGAAAATGAATATTTTTTAACTTGTCTTACCTTGTGTTTACTTGTCTCGATCTAAACGTGTCCAAAAACGATAACAATCACACTTAAAGTACAAATATTTTGAATTTTTTTTATTGATTTATTAAAAAGTCAATAAATTGAATAATCTAATTTAAATAAATATTTTTATGACCAATGTATCACTTTTATTTTTTTTTCTAAATTAACTTCCTCAAATTTTTTCATAAATTAAATGATAACCTATTAATATGAGAATATAATTAACGTCTTGTACTAACGTAATACAAGACTCTAGATTGTAAATATTTGCTTAAAATTACACAAATATTTATTGATTACTAAATTATTTCTGTTAGTGAATGTTAAATAAACTAAGTATTTTGCTTGGTGAGGTTCCTTAAATGACATGGTTCTGGAATAACTTACAGTAAACTCGTTTAAAGACCGAATGCCCTGGGACCTAACAAATTAAAGTTGGTTCGGATTGCTAGTCTTTTATTTAACTGAAAAATTTTTATGTAACGATTGACTAAAACTCACTATATGAGACTAACAAAGATTCTATAAACAAGTATTATACTTGTACCGAACTTTCACTTTTTGCGGAAAGAACTGTATCCAACGAATTTAAATTTCAAATTTTAAATACATAGTTTCAAGTCCAAAAGATTGATGCTCCTATACAATAAAAAATAATTTCAATTCAAATGGTTGATTTTTATGGGATATCCCCAATTATCCAGCTAGTTTAGTCAACTTGAAATATGCTCTATAAAATCTATTTCAACTGATCTTAAAATTATCTTATACAAGGGAAATTAAATCATACTAATTTTTTACACCCATTGAATAAAGTATATTTATTTACTCTCTCTAAATAGATAAATTTTACCGGCGTCTAACTTTTTCTCAGGGGAGCTGGCTTGCTTTCTAAGGAATGAATGACAAACGAGCTACTCTCTTGTATCTGAACTTTGATTTTGTATGTTTGGATGAGCTCTTGATATATGAGTTTTCAATTTACTGTTGTACCTTTCTTAGTTATTGTTCGTTCTAGGACCAACCGTATCATAATGACTCCATAACTCTATCGGAAACGAGCCCTCAAAATAGTTGTCAATCAAATACTCTAAGAACTCGCCGATCTTCTTATTCTTGTGTGGTTCTGGAAACTGATTAAACGTTAGAACAAGAAAAATCGTAAAAAAGATAACTGAAAGCATTAGGAAATGTTAGGTTAGAAAATCGTTAGCTATTAAAGAGTGTGAGAGGTGAGTTAGATGGCGTAAATTTAAGAACGGAACTCTTATGGATAGGATCGCTTTAAGAACGGAACCCTTTAAGAACTGGAACGGAATCCTTCAGACCGTTCTTTTTTTTGGAATGTTCCTGGAACGGAACGTTACATTTTCGCAAAATCCACCGTATATGTTTATATTAAATTTTTCCGTTTAGATTTTAGAAAACACGGTCTTTTTGCACCCTTTTTAGCACCCAAAAAATAAAATGTTCACTATCGAAATATGTTTCTAGGGTTTTTTTATGTGAAAATTACGAATTTTGGTCTTTCATTTTTATGACTTTTTTCGTCCACTAGCAGGGGGAAACATTTTCATTATTTTTCCTACATAAGGCTGGGATGGGTAGGGATTTTTACGGGGTTAAAGAGTGATATCTTTGAAAATTTTTTAGTTAACCTCAAAAAATTTTAAATTTAAAGTATACCATTAGTATACAAAAATGAAAAATTAAATAAAAAAACGAATTCCTGAGATTTGTAGAGAATCGCCTCTTGTATAAGCAGATACAAAAAAAAATTGGGTATTGTGGTTAAAAAAAATCATCAAAATTTATATTAAAATTTTGAATCTCTCACACTTAATTTTGCGACTCTAACGGAGTGTCGGTCTAGATCAAATTAACAATAAAATTCTCAAAATATGTCATGGGGAACATAGGTGGAACGGGAACCTACCTGTCATATTCATTCATCGAAACGCTTACGAAGTGTTGAAAAAAAGTGATGAGCCAATTAATTTAGCCCTAGTGACAAAGTTAAGTATTCTACGTTGTAGAATACGGTTCTTAGCTGTTAGCTAGCATGCTGTGAAGTTCACAGCTTGAGTCTAGGACCGGTCACGTTGTTTATGATGAACGCTTTGTGATGAAAGCTGGTAGAATAGTCTTTTCCCGGATAAAAAAACGTTCTCAAGCCCGGATAAAAAAATCGATGGAGATTCGACGATTTTACTTAAAGATTTATTTTTACGAGATGAAAAATTAATTTTAAAATTAGAAAAACTGGTACGGTTGTCGACTAGATTTTGTCGACAACTCTGTCGGTTTTCATGGAATAACTTTACTTTATTCTTTTTTGGCTTTTTTTAATTAACAAGATTTTTCGATCTACTGAATACATTTTGTTCAATTGAGTGCCCATGTAAAGTTAGCCTTGTTGCATCTTCAAAGTTTTCTTAAAAGAAAGTAATTTACATTGTCTGATCAGATGGATGAATAACAAAATATCGAATATTTTATTTATAATTTGAAATCATTTATGACTTAATTAGTTACTGTACACAAAAAAAACACACAAAAACTCAATTCTTAATTTCGCGAACGTACTTTATTTCCGCAACATTTTCCACAACATCGATGACTTAGTTCTTCTCTGATTTCGGATTGATCAATCTCATCATCTGAATCTTCTTCTATTAGCGCTGATCGATTTGTTTTAGGCGATTTTGGCGTTGAAGTATTAACTCTTTTTGTAGTGATTCCTTTTTTTGATTTAGGATACTTGCGTACGGAGTTAAGTTGTTTCATGAAATCATTATCAACTAAATAGTTCCTTACTTCATCATCTGAAAATATTCTCAAAATTATAGGACGCATGATTTTGAATAAATGTAAAACTTTTAACAATCCAATACCTGCTAATATCATTACCAAAATTTTGGACCCGAAATCATTTAAATATCCATCATAAACTGATCGTGATCTAGAGGAGTTGATAAATATAAGATTACTTAGCATAATTTTTTATTTTTTAATCAGAAGCAGTTAAATATTTTAGTTGAATATTGTTGAATTCAAGTTGTAAGTTGTCAATGGATTTTTAAATTTTTTCAAGAAGATATCCAAGACGAGTCATCAAATAAATAAAGCTAAAAATAAAGCTAAATTCCGAGTTAGAATAATGTATCAAACATGAGGTTGGTTAATAAATGAAAAGATTATAAAGTTTTAATAAATTTTTTTAGATTTGAATAGAGTTCTAATTTTTTTCTAAATGGAGTACTTGTACTTGAAAAAAAAATCTGAACACTGGACCTATTTAGAAATTTTTACATGTTTATACCCCATCGCCCCTGACAAAAACCTTTTACCGTTTAAGGTCCTAAGTTTTAATTTGGTCATACAAAAAATCTTTCACCTTGTTTACTGAACCCCCTTCACCATCTCAATGAAAGCGGAGACTAAACTGCCCAATTTTTCATCGAACCTTTACCAAACACTGGAATTTAATTTTTAAGACCGTAGACCTTAGACAAATGAAACAAAACTTGCAGTTTCAGTTGTCTAAATTTTTATATTCAATGTCCTAATAAGTCAGTCTGAAGTTGCATAAGAAAAACAAATCATGTAAGTTTCAATTTTTCACAATCTTGCAAAAACAAAAAAAAACTTATAATGCATGTAAAAAAAGTTATCAGAAAAGCTTTTTTTGACAGTGAACACATTCGTCCGCCAATGTATGACTGAAAGGAACGTGTGATTTCTACATTTATTGGCAGGATCTTTGTATGCTAAGTGTAATATTTAGAAAAAAGAAGGGTCAAAAGTTTAAGAGCAATTTTTTTTTCAAAATTTTTCGAACATTTACCGACTCTTTTCATTTTGTTTATCTCAGATTTTAACGAATACCTTCCAAAAGAAGCAGATATTGAAAAAATCACTGATGACATACTAAGTCACAAAGAAGAGCCTATAGCGAAATCCCCCCAATGAAGTTAAAAAATGGTGTGCTGAAAATAAAATGCACTTGGACACAAACAAATTTAAAATTGTATTTTCGTCTGGAAAAGACTCAAGTCACCTTTGCTTAAATGACACATAACTACAAGTCGTAGAATCATTTCGATATCTAGGAATCGAAATTAACAACATACTTGACTGGGGTGAGCAGTAGGAGAATATCGAAAAGAACACGAGTCACATCCCATTCTAAACATAATTCCTCGATATTTGTGACATGTCACTATCGGTTTTGGCTGTGAGAAAATAATTTTTTTTAAATTTATTTTGCGGAATAATGAGCCTTAAAATCGGAGCCACCGTACCAAATCTAAATTGTTTTTTTTGGCTAGAAAAAAGTTTCAAGCTGCACACATTACTCCATGTAAAGCTAAAAAAACTCAAGTTAGTCTAAAATAAACGATAAGGAATCACAACTTCTCATTGTAATATTTTTGTATTGGATTCCATCTCAAAAATCCGACATTTTTGCAAAACCGACTGTAATGGAGCGGATTATTTTATTTTATTCAGAGAAAAGAGGAAAAGAAGAACCAAAGAATAGGTAGAAAGAGACATATATTTATATTATTTGAGGTTGAGGAAAAGCGAACTTAGTTTTGCTCGACATAGCACGACCAAAAAAGTTGTCAACCACTTGGTTTGATTAACGATGGAAGACTGTATTTTTATCCACGAAGTAAGAAAGTCAGGGACCTTTGATATTTTCTCTCAGCAATTTTTTTTAACAAGTGGACAAATTTCAGTTCTCATTTCCATAAAGAAACACATTTTCCAGCCAAAACGACCAAGCATAAAAAATAAACGTACAGTTGATAAAAGAAGAGCGTATTTCCAACCCGAAAACGATTCGGATTTACTCGGGACTCCATCTTTACATGCAGTTATGTTCAGTTTTTTTGTAAATTGCGTGAAACTAAAAATTTAAAAATTTTAGATTTATTTGGCCTAGTTAAATCTCTTTAATAATTCGTTCTTCTTTTTTTCATATATGAGAAAACCTGCGTTAAAGGTTCAGTTTTTTTGTAAATACTGATAACGGAAAGTTTAACATTGCGTGAAACTAAAAATTTAAGATTTATTTTAGATTTATTTCATTTCAAGAAAACAACTGATCACAAGCTTAGCAGAAAAAAGTTATCTTCGGAACATTACAGTGACTCGATTTGAAGAACTAAAAAAACTTTCATGAACGTTTATGAAAGTTCACGAAAGTTCATGAAAGCTCATGAGATGCATGAAAGTTCAGAAATGGACATTCTGAAAGACCAGTGTTGTACTGTATAATTACCATGGAAGTATATTGCAAATATAGTAGAAATCCCAGCTTCTACGTGTAATTGTGAACTAGCGTTTACAGTCAAAAATGAAATGAAAATATTGAGCTTTTATATTAGTTACAAACCAGATGAAGGAAATCATTGCCTGTTTTAACAATTACCAAGAGCGTAGGTACGAGTCATTTTTTAAGAAACTTTTTTATATTCAAAAATTTAGTTATCGAAATTTTACAATATTTTCAAGAAAAATTTGTTGATTAAAGATGAAATAAAACACTTGGTTACTATCTCAATTATGTAATCATTTAGTCATTTAATTAAAAATAAAAGAAGAACTCTTTAACTAGTTACCAAGAAACAAGATGAATAATTAATTGATTTATTGAAAAATTTTAATAAATTAAAATTAAGAATAAAAAAAATCTAAATTGGAATATTTATAATAACAACAATAAAACCCATGAATATTGTGAATAATAGAGGTGCAGTTAGCCAATTGTAAACAGGCCATAATGAAATTATCAACCTTAAAAAATTGTCAAAAATTTTTTTTTTAAAAAAAGTTTAATTCTTAAAAATCTTACAAAATAGAACCAATTATAAAACACGCAGTTGCCAAAGGTATCAATATTGGATTGTGTTCATTCCATTTATTCGATGAAATTCTTTTAATTCTAGTCAAATAAATAATAACATAAATAGCTATGCATATGTTCAAAAGTATCAATAGGAATGATATAAACATTAACTTTCTATAAACTCTATGATCTTTTAAGATTACATTAAGAATATCCGATATGTAAAAACAAACAAACGATGCTAAAAGCCAACACAAATTTTCAAATGATAAACTCGACGTTGCTTCATTTGTTTGCAATTGTTTATCATTAAACAATTTCTCCTTACCATCATTATTTAAATCAGATATTAAATTTCTATTATCTTCATTCAAATCTGTCTTTCGATATCTTAATTCCGACTCAACTTGCATTCTCGTTTGCTTTTCTTTTCGTTTTTAAATCTAAATAAAACAAAATAATTATTGAGCTCGCTTTTAAACGAAATTACATTATTATTAAAAAAAAAATTTATAAGAAGATTTAGAGCTTCCTTATCATCTAATTTGATGATTTGCTTTTTTTTATTTAAAAATAAAATAAAATAAATAAATTTATACACAAAAAGTCCTTAATTGCATTCAATTTTTTGTTGTTTTAATATTTTACAAAATCATCTTCGAACTCATTTTCATCAGTATTCTCATTAGTTTTATACTCGTCAAAAACACTATCAGGATCTTCTGAAACTTCGACATCTAATACTTTTGTTTCATTTAAATTTGAACTCGTTTGAGTATCATCTTCGATTGAACGCCTATGAGATCTTAAATTTTTTGCCTTTCCCTTTTTCTTGAACACACTATCCGAATTTATTTTTGTTTCATTAATCTCCATTTTTTCCATGTCATCATTTATTTCTTCATGTTCTTCGCTCAATTTGCTTAAATAAGTTTTTTCTATTTCAGGACAACACGATCTCGTTGTCTTGTTCGATCCAATCGGTTTATTGTAAACAATATTATCAGCTAATTTTTGAAAGTCCTCACCCATGGCCTTACCTGATTTTTTCAAAAAACTCATAGCTGCAAAATAATTCGCACTTTGAGACATTTGACTCGTATCCACGTCCTCTAAAGAATATCTTGTCCATTTATCCGGATTTTCTATGTAATCAGGAGTTTTTTTATGATGTTTAGAAAGTGAATTAGTCGGTTCTGATAAGCGACGCTTGTATGTTGCTAAACAAGGTAGTTTAAATTTTGAGTCATCAACAGACTGAATTTCAACTTGCTCTTCAGATTCTTGTTGCTCTAAAAATTGTTCACACTGAAATACATATTGAGATTCGTTTTGTCTATGATCTGATTCAATTGTGAGTAAGGAATCAAAAATTGATTTTGATCGTGATTCAAAATCATTTATGTCTGTTTCAATTGTTTCCATTCTTAATTTTTAAATAAACTCTTAACATTCATACAGTTTCTTATCTAAAAGAGCTATTTTACCCTTTTTTAAAAGCTAACAAAAAAATTGCAAAAATTTTGAAATTATGTTCACAAATAAATTTATTTATAGAAGCAGAAAAAAAAATTATTTTTCAACGTTAGCTGAGGTTTTTTTAAAATTTTCTTTTATTTGTGCGTTGTGTCCTTCACGATTACGAGCGATTTCAATTGCATAAAATTGAATCCTTGGTACTAGTGTTGTATTTTCTTCGTTGTAATCTCCGTAGGCGTCAATTCTTAATAAAGTTCCCATGTTATAATCTTCAACTTTTTCTTTATAACTTTCGCAAAATGGTCTCCATTTCTTTAATTTAAAGAAAATTAATAGAATAATTCTAAAAAATGACAGTTCTAAAAATAGGATATTCTCTTTAAATTTGACTGATGAAATAAACTAGAAGAGAATAAAAATTCTTTTCGAATATCTGGTTAATGACCCATAAACACTAAGTTCCTTTGATACTTCAAGAGTCCGAATTCTATTCTTAATGCTCAATTTAATGTGGAAGAAACAAGTTTTAATATCATTTTGTAAAAATATCATAACAATAAAGATTCAGTATTTCTGTGGTGCTTGTGTTAGTTTGTAAAAAAATTTTCCGTCTCCAAAATTTTATCCAAGTCTACTCATACGTCAAATTTAAAATCATTATGTTTTTTTTGTTGAACCCTGATGATGACCGATGGGGGAAAAAGTTGATGGTGAAAGCTCTTTCTTGGACGTTCATGAGCGTTCACCGGATTGAAAAGAAAATTAAATTTCGTTCGCAGCGTTATTTAAAAAATAAAATTTTCATAAAGCTTCAGAAAGCGTTCATGAACCATGGGGTACTTGAAAAAAACTAGGCCAACACTAGGCTTAAACGCCCTACCCCTGTCATTAATCTTTCTCCATTTAAGAATACGCCCCCCCCCCCCCCCTTCTAAAATTTTACATTCAAATTTTAGGCGTTTTTTTCACCTGCTAACTGAACCTTTGAACTAAAAAAATCTTTAAATTTTCAACTCAAGAGTTCACCTCGTCTTTGTTAAAACATAAAAGAAAGTTCTTTAAATTTGGTCAGAAAAACAAATCTTACAACTTGTTCCCTGATCCCCCTCCGCCATCTCAACGAAAAAGAGACAAACCTTGCATACTACCCCAGTACAATGACAAACTTTGAATTCTTGAAATCCTAGTCTAAACCAGACAAAAAGCTTAAAGCATGGTTTTATTAATCTATCTATTTGCTCTGAGACTTGTAGTCCTTAAAAACTTGAGATTAGACTGAGGTTGTTTGCTTGGTTTTCCTCTACAAATTTACTTAATCGCGACAACCTTCTCTTAATAATTCTCATACGTGGCGTTCTAAGCTGTAATGCAATTTTTAGGTCAAAAAAGTCGGTGGGTGATTAAAATTTTTCGAACATCGGAAATTTCAGTCCGAATAAATTTTAATAAAAAAATATACCTCTTTTGATTCAACCGATTTAACATGATCAACATCAATTTTATCAACTTTAAGGTCTTTAAATTGTTCTCTAAATTCGCTATAAATCGTATCGTCTATCTTAGTCAACTTTAACATTTTTGAATCAATGGCACATAACAACTTAATAAAACGTTTAAAAGAATTCTATTAGAAAAAATGTTACCATAAACCCTTCTAAATTAGCCCTATGGCATATGGGTTTATGGTAAAAATTATATATTTTACATTATAATGTATTTCAGCATGTTGGAATGCTTTCATAGCCCAATGAAGCTCAATTTGTGGCTATTGAAAGAAAAAATTTAACAAATTAAATAAATTTTATTTTTAAGCTTTTTTAACCTACATCATTAATGTAGTTTTGAGCGTCAGAATCGATTGAAACTCCACCGTTTTCCATTTTTTCTTTTCTTAATCTAAAAAAAATGAAAAACGATTTGAATGATTGAGTTTATAAATAACAGTCAAAAGTTAAATTGACCGTCAACAATCGTTTTTTAATGAAAATCTGTTTTTTATACGATTAAAAATCGAGCACATTCAAAGGTCTCGAATTTTTTATTTAGAAATTTTAATGAAAATGTGAATGCAACAACTTTAAACAAAAAAACATGACTATAAAATACACATTGCAAAATTTTGAAATATAAAAAAAAGAGCGTTTTAAGTTTAACAAAATTTCTGAAATTTTAAAATTTTTAACATATTTTTATAATTAAATTAAATTTTTTTAATTTACCATAAAATTTTGACTCTTCAATTAAGACCGACCTAAACTTACGAACGAAAACAAACAAGTTTTTATCAATAGAATTTGAACTTGTAATAAAAAGCAGACTGATCTTAGAAAAGAATTTGTGTATAAACAAAGAAAAAAAACTTTATCATAAAATATAAAAAAACAAACGTAATATTCTCTTGTTAAAACTAAAAAATCAATTGCCAAAAATTATTATTTTCTAGGATATGTTACAAAATTGAATTTAAAATGGCTGAAAATTTTGATAACTTGTTTTATTTGCCTTCAAATGATGCGTCGATTTTGCCTGATTCATCTACAGTTGTCGATGATTCGAACAAAACCGATTCTGTTCTCATTGAAACAGCTGAAATAAATGATTATAAACCGTTAAGTTATCATTGGTTTTATACAGATTATGCGCTTGATAAACTTGTTTGGATGCCAATGTCGTATAAAGATTCGAGTACGCTTGAGAAAACTTTTGTTGATAACAAGTATAAAAACAAATTTTTAATTATAAATATATTTAAAACTCAAACCGGGTTGTTTATTCATTATCACTAACTCATTCCGATCGTGAGTTTTCGGTGATAAAAAAAGGAAATCAAAATGGCAAGTTAACAAATTTTTCAATTTTTTTTTTCAAATTAGGGATGAAATTAAAAAATTGAGAAAATCAGAATTACTCGAACGAAAATTGAATTCAAAATATGTTGTTTGTGTTAAAGGAGGCCGATTCGAAGTCGATTTGGTTACACTTGAGAAGAGACCGTTGTATTGGGAGACTAAGAAAAAAAGTCAAATTCGTCGATGTTTATGGTTTTATAAAGAAAATGATGATCTAAAATTTCAACCTTACCACGAGGAATATTCAGAATTCTTAGAGGTTGGTCTAAATTTTGTTCTTAAAATTTTACTCTATTTAGTGAATGGGTGTTATTCATTTCTACTAGTTTCAATATTAGTAATTAGTTTAGACCGAGTGAATCCAGCTTTCGCCAACAGCCCAATATACGCTAAAGGCTGTCGTAATAAAAGTTAAACAAAAACCGTTCTAAGTGATACCCCAAAGCTACCAAAAACTGTTTAGGCCCTTTCTTGAACACTGACTCTATTCCTTCTTTTTTGATTAAGAACATGTTTCTACAGATTCTCTTTTTTAGGAAAAATTGAAAAATCCTTTTCCTTACCTAGATCTCAGAAATCCATAAATTTAATCTATTTTTGAAGTCACTCGAAATCCAGATTGAATAAGCAGCAAACACAAATATTTTGTGCTGCTTTTTTTTACTGAAAATTGAATTTAGAATGGAATACGGTCTCCACTGGGGATACTTCGAAAAGTATCTTAGGGATGTTCATACAAAAAAAATATATTTCGAGGGATTTCAATGCGTAAAAGAGCTTAGCCATATCATTGTTATAACACCCATATCAACTGTGACAACAGTGACAACATAATTATCCCATTTAGAAATTCAAAATAATCGTTTCACACCAAAGAACGAATTTTGAAAAAAATTAAAGCTTCCAAATTTTAGTAAGGTTCACCAAATCTTAAAATCGTTCCGATTTTTCGCATTTTAGAGGCAACCAAATTTTATTTTTAGAGTTTTTTTTTCTGTCCAGGCTCTTTCAAGTACCAAACAGAACAAAACGAGGAACTGTTTTTGAATTGAGCCTTAAGATTAATTCCTTGACAGAAAATTAATAAAATAATATAAAAAAAATTGGATGCTTATTGAGACTAATGCTTTAAAATGAGTTGTTTCTTTGTGTTTTTGTTTTGAAGTAACTGAAAACAAAAACAACTAGATGAAACGAAACAGATGAAACTGACATAAATATTATTTAGTTTGCTACTTAGTGTTTGTTAAAAGTTATAATTGTTCTTTTCTTTTGAAAAAAATTTAATCTTCTGATAATTTTATGCGTAATTTGATAGATCGAATACGAAAAAACTCTCAAGACAAAATCATTTCACAAAAGAATCGATTTTGTGAGTAAAGAAAGTCAATTACAAAATGAAGAAGTATTCGTATTTCATTCACCTTCGATTATGCTTCATTTCACCCAAGCTGAACTTATGGACGAGTTTAGTAATATTTCAGTAAACCTCTTTTAATTAATTTTTAAAAAATAAATTATTAAAAATTTCGATAAAAAAAAGAGTGATGCGAAGCGTCCTAGGGTTATTAAGAGAGGAATCGATGAATTGGTTGAAAAAATAGAAGAAGACGAAATCCAAAACATAGACCATGTTTGCTTTGTCATCCATGGCATCGGTGAAGGATGTGACATGAAATTTAGACCCCTCGTAGATTGCGGTATTCTTAATCTAAACAGTCTCAAAAAATAATAGATTTAATTTTTGAAAATTTTTTTCAGTTGATGATTTTCGTGAAATCGGCTCCTACATCATTGATTCTCATTTAAAATCCTATGTCGAGACTCACAAATTAAACGGACGTGTAGAGTTCTTACCAATTTCATGGCACGAAGAATTACATGAACAGACTGGAGTTGACGAGTAAGAATTACAATTTAAGTTTTAAAAACTTTATTCTTATTATTCTATTTTAGACGACTTGATCCCATAACTCTTAGTAGTATACCCAAGCTTAGACAATTCTCGAATTCAACTATACTTGACGTGTTATTCTATACTAGCCCTATTTACTGTCAAGTAGCTTCAATTACTCTTGCAGTTTTAGTTGTGTTATTTTTAATTTTTTTCTCTTGAAGACTATTATTAGCAAAGTCGGAAATGAACTCAATCGATTAACAAAATTATTTAAAGAAAAAAATCCTTACTTTAATGGAAAAATATCTCTAGTGGGTCACTCGTTAGGCTCATTGATTGTTTACGATTTGTTAACGCATCAATCCGATGATGAATTCTCAAGAGAAGAAAAAGAAGAAGTTCAAGTTAAAAAACAAAAATTAAATGAAACACTTGATGATCTATTGAGTCGTCTCAACTTAATTGAACACAAAAGTTTATTCGAAAAAGAAAAAATAACAATTGAAAGTTTGAGTCTTTTGACCGAGACCGATTTGATCGCATTGGGTCTTCCTATGGGTCCAAGAAAAATCATCTATGATGAAATTAAAAATAATTTATTCAAAAAAGATCGAGATGAAATCAAAAAACGAATCAAAGCAAATCTTAAACGCATAAATACTGAGACAAGTGAAGACGATGTTGAATTCAAATGTAGTTATGGAACTGCTGGTACTGGACAGTTATTGATAAAGTATCCAAAATTGGATTTTAAAGTTTCTAACTTTTTTGCTCTGGGATCTCCTATTGGAATGTTTTTGACAGTCAGGGGCCAAGATCTTGTCGGCACTGAGTACAAATTTCCGAATTGCGACAAATTCTTTAACATTTTTCATCCAGTAAATTTTAAAAAAAACTTCTCTATTTTTAAAATTTATCCCAACTTGATTTTAAAGTTTGACCCGGTTGCTTATAGATTTGAACCTTTGGTAAATCCTAAAACAATTTTGAAACCAGTGCTAATGCCACATCACAAAGGAAGAAAGAGAATGCATCTAGGTAAGCCTTAAAACATGGAATTTTGTAAATTTTTTATTTTATTGTTTGGTTCAAGAGCTAATGGGTCTATCGAAAGTTGGGATAGATTTAAAAGAAAAAATGGTCGGTCAGCTAAAAAGTGCTTGGAACTCATTTAACATTGCCAAAATTGGTTCGAATCCTACTAGCTCTTCTTCAATGATCGAACAAGTCACAGTTCAATCTCAGACTGTTAAAATTGAAGTAACCGAAAAAACTAATGAAACAAAAATTGAAGAAAATCAAAAATTAACAGAACAAGCGGAAATAGAAGAAAATGTTAATTTTGGAAAGATCAATCAAGGCCGTAGAATCGATTATGTACTTCAAGAGAGTCCGATCGAAAGTTTTAACGAATATCTTTTTGCATTAGCATCTCACGCTTGTTATTGGTAATTTTTTTTTCTAATCACCAAAAAATTAATTGCAATTTTTCTATTAATATTTTACAAAGGGAGTCGGAGGATACACTTTTATTAATAATAAAAGAAATGTACGATCAAGGATACACGGTCGACTCAAACACCGAACTTCTTTTGAGCGATCAACAACAAAAGTCTGCAAGTTGGTTGACACAAGCAGCAGCATCAGCAATTAGTACAAATGTACAAAAGACATTTTCTTATTTTAACATGAGTGTACCACAAAATATATCATCATTTTTGGCCTCAAATATAACATCTACCATTACAAGACCTATTTCTTCACTGAATACAGCAACAACAACCTCGACAAAAAATCCTAATCCTGATAAATAATCTTTTTTTATAAGATAATTTTTACTTAATCATTTTTTAGAAAATTTAACTTAAATCTTTTTTTTACAATGTTTTAGAAATTTTTTAGAATAAAATCAATTCATTAAAATAAATCTTATTTTTAATCATAGGAAAGGGGTTACTTGTTAAAAAGTACGACCTGGACTTTTTTTTAAAATTAGTATCATGAATTTTGTTTTAAACTATTAAAGATGTCTTTATCGAAACAAAAAAGACACTCAATATGGTAAGCGACGGTTTTAGACGACAAAAAAATTGAGTTTATTTCCCTAAAAAAGGCGAAAGATTTTGTTGACTTTGAGATGGTTAAGTTTTTATAAACGTCCCCGCATGATTTTCGTAAAAACAATCAAAAACCGTTTTTTCATTCGGATTTTTTTGTCGTCTAACTTTATATTAAAAGTTATTCAAATTTATTTTTTGAAAGTATGGTCTCCGATTTTTTCTATCCCAATACAGGTGGAGTAGAGGGTCATATATTTCAACTTTCACAATGTCTTTTGGAATTAGGTCATAAAGTAATTGTAATGACTCATATGTACAATAATCGAAACGGTGTACGATTCATGACAAATGGTCTCAAAGTATACTATATTCCAGCTCTCCAAATTTATAATCAATGTATTCTTCCGACAGTATTGGGTACTTTGCCAATTGTCCGGGATATTTTGTTACGCGAACAAATTTCAATTGTTCACGGTCATTCTGTGAGTTTTTTTTCTAAGTTTCAGTAAAGTATCCGGTTACGGTTACTCTTAATTACTACCCGTTAATTAAGATTAAATAAAATTTTCATTAATATCACTGTAGACTTAAGAGTCTTATTTTTTATCCATAGGCATTTTCAGCTCTAGCACAAGAAACAATGTACCATGCAAAACTATTAGGCATAAAATCAATTTACACCGATCATTCACTTTTTGGCTTCGCTGATTTAAGTTCAATTTTAACAAATAAATTATTGGAATGTTCTATGGCAATATGTGATCATGTGATTTGTGTTTCAAATACTTGCCGAGAAAATACATTTTTAAGAGCGAATATTCAAGATGCGACAAAAATATCAGTAATTCCGAATGCTGTCGATAGTTCATTATTTACTCCAGACCCAGATGCCGCACCAAAAGATAGAAGTAGGTGATTGTACACATTGTCATTCATCAAAATAAAACCTATTTTATTTCTTTCAAAGTTGTTATAGTTGTTGTAAGTCGTTTAGTTTATAGGAAAGGAACTGATCTTTTGGTAGGAATAATTCCAGAGATATGCAGAAAGTACCCAGATGTGGATTTTTTGATCGGTAAAATTTAAATTTAAATTAACAGCTTCATTAATTGAGATTAAAGTTAATTCAAGCTGGAAACGGACCAAAAATGGTTCTGATCGAAGAAGTCAAAGAACGTTACAAACTTCACAATCGTATAACACTTTTGGGATCAATACCAAATCATAGTGTTCGAAATTGTTTGGTTAAAGGACACATTTTTTTGAATACTTCATTAACCGAAGCATTTTGTATAGCAATTTTGGAAGCAGCAAGTTGTGGGTAAATGCTATTTTTAAATTTTATTAACTTAGTCAAATGATTAATAAATGATTAAGATTGCAAGTTGTAAGCACAAAAGTTGGAGGTATACCGGAAATTCTACCCGAATCAATGATTACTTTATGTGAACCATCTGTACCTGATTTGATAACTAAATGTGAATATGCAATTGAAAGAATAAAATCAAGTAAACGAATAGATCCCATAAAGATGCACGAAGAAATAAAGAAGATGTATAATTGGAGAGATGTTGCTAAAAGAACAGAAATTGTTTACAATATGGTAGCAGACACAAAGTCAGAAAATTCATTAATAGAAAATATAATTAAGTAATTGAATTAATCTTTGATTTAGGAATAGCATCTCTCTATTTTATTTCATCTTGAATCCATTTCTAAGTTATAAAAACGGTTGCTTTGTGAGTGATTATCAGAATTAAGGTTCAAAAACAACTAGTTTTCAAACTATGGAACAAAGACTATATTCTTTTCGAGACTAAGCTTTTTAGTGTATTATCAAACCATGTGTAATCCGAATCACTTTCTAGTTCAGCTAATATTTAGCGTTGTCTGAATTCGTTTTAGTTAAACAAGCTCATTAATATATGTCTCAAGATGCAATTAAGCTCCGCTGATATTCGTTCGTCTCGATAAAGTTTGGTCTAAGGGAGCACTTATCAGCTTGTAAATATGGTAGTACACCGATCTATTTCTTTCTAATAGGAGGCTGTATAAGTTTGGAAGACGCAATAGCTCTATGAATTCTATATCGCGATTCAAATATTGAGAACAATTTTAAGTAGTGTTGGGTAACGGCCACGCCGCCAACTGGCCGGTCATTTTTTTAATTTGTCCGTTTGCATGGCCGCCTTAATTATATGCTAAGATAAACACTTTTAGATAAAGCTTACCACACAGAAATCTTTAAGTTAGCACAGAATTTTATTGAGGGTTAGGAAATTTTAAGCTTGAGAAGTCTTGTTTTTTGACAAGTTTTGAAAAAGTTTCGCCCGCCCAACACAAATTTTAAGTAAAAAAATTATAACAAAATAAACTTTTTCATTATACGTTGATCTTTAAGTCAGTTAAAAAGAAATTTTTTCTGTTTTTTTAATAAACTTTCATCAGTGACGACACAAATTGCGTTTTTATCTCGTGGAAAATTGCAACATTTTTTCCTCATAAATTGGGCAACTTAAAATTTTTTATCAATTTTCTTTTCATATTTTTTTCTATTCAAAAATTGACCTAAAATGTCTGCAAATGTGGGTTTTTATGAAATAAAATATGGAGCAAGGTAATGCAAAATTTGCTCCATGGATTGGCATTGGTCTGCAAAATCTCTGCAAAACGAATTGCGCATTTAATTTTCATTTTTTTAATTGCGTGCACTTTTTTTAAATGCGCAATTCTTTTTGCAGAGATTTTGCAGACTTCACCAAATTGCGGTAAAATTGCGCCAAAAATGCAGAAAATTGCGTAAAATATAAGCCAATTAAATTTACAGAAGAGATTTAGAATTTTACGAAATATATTTTTAAAATCATTTTTGGGGTAATTAAAATTACAAGTTGGAGTGAAAAATCTATGCCCCAAAAGCATTTTCCATAAACAGCAAAATATGGTCTTAACTGTTCAGTCCCTCAGCGGCTATCAATTTTTTATATATTTACCCCCCAAATAAAATATCGTATTTTAGGTTTTTTAGTACGCAGATGACGAATTTGAGGTCAAGAGTCTAAAATTTTGGTTTCAAATTATTATTAGTACTTCTCATGACTTTCTAATATAAAAGAAAGAGTGATAAAAATGCATTCTGAATATTTTTTAAGTTTAGAAATAACCAAGTTAAGTTTATGAAACTATTCAATTGACTGCTAACATTACATTACTAGTTTGAAAGGACACTTAACCAAGGAAGCAGTTTGGTGACATAAGCACCCGTTAACAATTATATACAGATTTGTAGTCTTAAAAGTAATTTACTTGGATGGCGATGACGGCAATTTGAAAGTTTAGTATTTTCGTACCGTTATTTTATTCTGATGCTTTTTTTGAAAGAACTCGTTGACTTTATAAAAAACTGGACTACATCTTTTCCGATACTTTTTTAGTCCGCATATACATGAATAAGTCCTCCATCAACCGGATCAAGTAGTGAATGACCTAAGTTTGCTGAATACATTAGGTGAAATAGCATGCCTGACTTGTCGGAGCCAGATATCCCAAAACCCGGTCCTTAGCTCAAATGCGTCGAAAGATCGACATTCATTGTTACCTTTGGTTCGAATAGCTACCAGCAGGTAATCCCCTACTGATCCAACCAATACAACAGTCTTTGTTGTTTAGGTCCTATTCTTCAGTCTTGAAGCGAGCATGTACTGTTAACCTTTGAAAGACCATTAGAGAGTTTCCTTTTTTTTAAACTTTTAAGAAAAAGAGTAAAAAAAATTTCTCTTCAACCTAATAAATGTATTTAATGACTAAAATATTCTTAATAAATTAGGGTTTTTTAGTTTATAAAAAATCCCATTTCTAGGTAAAAATAATAAGCAGAATGTCTTAAATTGTTTGTTTGTTTATTCCATTATTTCCACTTGTTATTAATGTCAAACACTCTTAATTGTGTATTTGTCTAAAACTCTGGATTTTAAAGTCTAAAAAGCAAAAATCAACTAACATGTCTATGATCTAATATGTCACCAATTCTCGTGTCCTGCAAACTAATCAACGCATAGATGCTGTTCAAATAACTTTTTTTAAAATATTTTTATTTTTAAGATTTAGGCGATGTGGATACATAGGCTTTTATATGATTTCGTTCGTAATAATAGCGGATTATTTTCTGCTTATGCTACTTGAATACTTTTATCCAAAAGAAAAGATCGAACTTGTTCCAGACGTTCATGGTTATGGTCAAAAATCAAAACAATCTTAAACGAATACTCAAATATTATTTTTAAATACTTAATTTTTCAATTAACAAAGGTCATAAAATAACTTTTTGGACTATATTTTTGTTCGAGAGGTAAATTGACATTATTTAATTTTCAGTTATTGGTGGAGATCTCTTTTATGACAAGATCACATAGTCCTGAAATGATTCTAAAATCATTTCGAATGTTTTTATTCTTTAATTTTTCCTTTTAGCTACAGAGTTTTATCAAAAAAAAAAAAATATTCCACGCAGAAAATTCATTAGTTAATAAATTTGGCTCAAAATTTTGATAGTTTATTCGTTTTATTTTTCTTATTAACAGAAAACAAAATATTTAAACACAAAAAAAAGGCGCACAATTACAATTTTAACCGAAAAAAAAACTAAAAAAAAACTCAATAACTGAAAACTTCATTTTCAATAAAACTAAGAAAAAAACAAAAAATTCTCTTCGAGTAAATTTTTTAAGTTTCCTTTTTTTATTTTCGAAAATGGAAAACGTATCATTAATCGATAGTTGTGGTGGATCGAATAACCTTTCAAATTCGATTTCGAACACATCAACTGACGAATCACGTGCTAACTTAATTGTTAACTACTTACCACAATCGATGAGCAGTGAAGAATTGAGCAGTATATTTCAAACAATAGGTCCACTCGAGAGTTGTAAACTAATCAAAAATAAATTGAATAATCAAAGCTTGTGTTATGGGTTCATACATTACTCTAATATTGAAGATGCCGAAAAAGCGATTAAAACATTTAACGGGTTAAAAATTGAAAATAAGATAATCAAAGTTTCTTTTGCACGACCAAGTTCAGAGACTATTAAAGGAGCTAATCTTTATGTGTGTGGAATTCCGAAGACATGGGGTCTTGATAAAGTGAACAATTATTTCAGTCAATGTGGACGAATAATTACAAGCAGGATTTTGGTTAATTCAAATGGCCAGTCAAAGGGTGTTGGTTTTGTTCGATTTGATCAAAGACATGAAGCTGAATTGGCGATTAACCAACTCAATGGAAAAATTCCGAACGGATTTCATGAGCCAATGTTAGTAAAATTTGCGAGCTATCCAAACGAGTTGAATCTCAAATATTTGTCATCTGTTCCGTTGAGTATCGGAACCCAACCGAGTTATTTGAACACTAAACTATGCAATTCAAACTATGCGATTCAAACGGCAGCTTTATCGGCCCTGAGGACATCAAATCCTCAGCTTTTGACTGCCGTTTCTCAACAATACCCTATTTACAGAAACGAAATTATTTGCAATGACAATCAAACCCTGCAGTCATTGATTAACAATCATGGAAATATTCACATCAATTCAGCTTCAAACAGTTGTATTTCGACATCGCCATTAATTACCAATCCACCCGTTCCGCCTTCTCCGACATCAGGTTGGTGTATTTTTGTTTACAACTTAGCACCTGAAACTGAAGAAAGTGTTTTGTGGCAGCTGTTTGGACCTTTTGGTGCAGTTCAAGGTGTCAAGATTGTACGTAATTTTGCGAATCAAAAAAGCAAAGGTTTTGGATTTGTTACAATGACATCGTATGAAGACGCAGTAAATGCTATTAATTCATTGAATGGAATTACGCTTGGAAATAGAATATTACAGGTTTCATTTAAGACCAATTAAAGTTTAAGCATCTTTTTTTTATAATTCAATGTAATTGTAACTATTTTATTCTAATAAATATATGAATGTCACTTTTTTTTATCTGATTATCATTATCCTTACATTGCTTATATCCTTATACTATAAACAAGGAACTCGAAGATACTTTAAATTATTGACTTATGGAATATTCTGCCTTTTCTGGAAGTTACTGCAGATTACTCACTTCATTTTTAAACTTTCTTATTAGCATGGACGCCCAAAAGTTGCTTTTTTCAACATGAAAGTGCTAAATTAGCTCTAAAGGCTTCTTGAAAAGTGGTTAATACGCTTTCTAAAAATGATAATTAGGGTACTAGATTATGAAAATATTTTTCAAATGAAACTCCTTGGTCGTTTTCGATGGTTTCGCAAGTTGGCCGAGAAACTTTTGGACGTGCCTGCTTATTAGTCTCAAATAGCTTTTAGAGATTTGTTCCTGGTCTAGAATTACCTATTAATTATTTATTTTCAAATTCTTAGTTACAGTTGTGGTCATTCACGTGTTCATCTTGTGAACTAAAGATTTCGAAAAGCTACCATTGATAAATGGGTATCAAATGAAAGCTAGTTTTACAAGCTTTAACTAGAGCTCTGTACCTTTTTTGATACCCATATATCAATATTATATTAATCCCTTTTTTTGTTACGAAAAGAATAATAATTCAAACAGAAACACAGATTAAGACCATAACAAAATTAAACTAAAAAATATCGACAAATTTTATCCTCTTTAAGAATCATAAATATCAAATATGTTGTAATTTAACACTATAACTAAACAAAGGATTTTTTAGATTTAGCGAACTTTATCATTTCATACGAAAAGCTTCAATTGAAAACTTTACAACAGAAAGAGTGATAAATTCAGTGTTGTGTGACATAGATCTTTGCTGCAAATGGCGACTGACAGCCAATCATGTATAATTTTAAGTAAGAAGTCCCGTCAAAATACAGATAACCTAAAGTCTGAGGAGAAGTCACTGGAGATATAATGTTTGAAAAAACCATATTTTGATGATAAGTTTATTCTTTAATTCAAATGATCAATGACCCACTTGTCGAGTGATGGATTTGCACCGAAATCAAAAAACTAACAAAAATTTTATCCCACGAGCCACGAGTTTTCTTCAAAAAATTGTTTTATTTGATTTTTTGTTTCATATGATGGCCCAATCCTTATAAATCACATACCAGATTATAGGAAATTAAGTTTTCTATCTTTTGATATGTAGGTTATGCATTTCTACTTCTAATTGAGCCTTATATTTGAATTTGACCGGGTTTTTTTAACCGAATTTTTTTAAGGGATAATTGCTATGTAATCAATGAAAATAATTTTACAATTCAACTTTGAGGGTACCAAAATTTAGGAAATTTTATTTCCTACAACTTGTATGTTCTTTGTAAGGATTCTAACGTTCCATGAAACCAAAAATTAAAATTAACCGGTTTTACGATAAAATCCGGTCGACCAACCCTACATAAGGGTGTACTCTATACTTAACTTTATGGTAAAGTTGGAAAGTAAAGAATGTTAACGCAGCTAATTTATCCGATTGGAACCCAAAAATTACATAATTCATTTACTGACCTTTATGAACTCCAAGTAAAGAAGGCAAACTCATTAGATTTATCGGTTCCAACATCAAAAGTAAAGTAAAGAGTGCAGCCTTACCTTTCATTATTTGTTTTAGAAAAAAACAACTGACATTCATGCTTTGCAATTAAAAGTTGATGTTGAATGAAAGAGATCATTTTTAAGAATTTTAAAATTTTTATTAAAAAATACTGCAAATTTAAAATCAAAAAAATCAAATTTTACAAAAAAAGGCATCAAAAATCAGGAAAAATTTACAAATATTAAGAAAAAAAAACAAAAAACATTTAATTATTTTTAATAATAACTAATTGGTGATTGGTTGTTATCATTAAAAGCATTTGTTTTTGAATTGTTCGAAATTGACGAGCTGGTCGACACTGAAGATGGTGAAATAGATGATGGCGATGACAAATTGTTGTTACTTTGGTCATAATTCGAACAATATCCATACGAATAACTATTATTTTTGTTATATTGATTGTAACAGTTGTACGCTAGATACGACGAATTTTGATAATCGTAATCATAATAAGTATCACTGTAAGAGTTTGTATTATTGGACGATCCGGTCGATATTGGCGATGACATCTTTTGATTCAAAGGCGACTCTGTTGAAAACCCATAAAATTGCTGATTATAACCATAAAAAGGATATTGAGCTTGTTTATAATAGTTATAATAATTTGGAGTTGATGTGACGTTTGCTTCGGTCGAATTTGTCGATTGTTTTGGTGACTCTGGACTAGTTGGTGTTTGGTATTGATACTGAAAAGAGTTATCAACCAATGAACTTTTGTTTTCAGAATCAGATGTTACTGGGTAGTTCAATTTACAATTGTACAAAGTTTGATTGTAAATATTTTGATTTTCGATTAGACTCGGATTTGTTAAAATGTAACTGTGAGCGTTTTTGATTTCATAGTTAAGATTGTTGATTGTGATTTGTGGGACGCTTGTTTGTCTTCCATAAGGAGTGTATCTCGAGTTAAAACCATTTGATTTTCCATTGACAGTTTTCAATTTGGACGATTTACGAATTTCTTGTTGTTGGACCTTTTTGATTTTTTTGTCATCCGAAGCAGTTAATTCCAAGCACGGATTATTAAGCTGCCATAAGTCTTGATAATTGATGAATTTGTAAACATAACGTTCGCCGGATACCTTTTGCATTATGCCTTTTTCGTAGTAATATCTCAACGATCTGCTCAATTTGTCATAATTCATAGTCGGTCGATTTTTTTGAATACCCCATAATCGGGCTACTTCTTCAGGATCGAGAAGTTTAAACTCAGCTGACGATTTCTTTGACCATTCAATAATCGTTTCGTGTCCACTTGTCGTCAATAGGTTTAACAAAAATTGCCATAATTGGAGACAACCACGTTTGTGTAAAGGTTCATTTGTAAATTGTTTCATTTCGTCGGCATTGTATTGAGACACTTGAAAAAATGAAAAAAAAAGGATTAATTAAAATGAAAATATATCAAAAAAAAATCAGGAAAATTAAAATCTCAAACTACTTGTAATTATTTTTAATTTAAATCAAGGGAAATAATTTGATTGTAATTAGACTTAAACATCGAACACCTTATAAATACTTATACAGTCAATTTAGTATTTTCTTTTTTCTATTTTGAAAGCGGGTTTATGAAAGTTAAGCAAAAACCTTATCGTAAACATGTCTGTTGTTGTTGCTGGTTCGAACACAAAGATCAAAAAAAAAGAGAAAATATTAATTTCTCCGGATATAAAATTACCAGATTTTGATAAAAATTAATCAAAAATTAACTAACCTATCTCTATTAATAATAATTTAAAATAACAATTTTTTCTCTAAACTTGTTTATTTTGTTAAAATAATCTCTTTTGAAATTTAAGTATACATCGCGTTTATGTTCTTTTTGATATTCCAAACCATAACTGATTAGTATCTGTTTATGTTTAAGTAGCGCAAGAAAAGTAAAGAATATTAATTGGGCTTGTGTA
Organism: Brachionus rubens; assembly: GCA_022207745.1. Taxonomy (NCBI): domain Eukaryota; kingdom Metazoa; phylum Rotifera; class Eurotatoria; order Ploima; family Brachionidae; genus Brachionus; species Brachionus rubens. Next base: position 2,095,977 of record JAJVHD010000009.1, on the reverse strand, counting down.
AACCGGAATTCAAATCAAACAAAAAAAAAAGCAATAGAGATATAAATTTACCTTTTTCTTCCATTTGACTGTAATTGTAGTTCGAAGAATATTCCGTTGGGAGCCATTCTTGACTTTGACTTGGTACATAAGACATTGTTGTATTTATTTAATTTTAAACTTGGATGTCCTTTCAGAAACTCAAAAAAATGTGTATTTATATCCCAAATAAAAAATAAAAATTAGAGTCCTTAATTGGTTTTAAGATCACAAGTCTTTAAGAAAAAAAAAATAATAATTTTGAGTCTAATTGGTTCTTAGAACAGGGAATATAATTTTTTTTTAGTTCTTAAAATTCTATTGGTCGGATAATTAGATATGTATCCGTTTTTTTTTTTATTTTTTGTAAGATAGACTCAACCAATTAGATATTTTAACATGTAAGCTAAAAGATATATGAGTTAATTTAATCAATCAATTTTAATTTTTTTTATTACTCAAGTAATTAAGATTTGATACAAAGATCTCTGGATATGAACGCAAAAGTAAGGTTAATGTTTGTCAATGTGTATTGATTTTGTTGAAATGAGTATCAAGATAAGTTGTAAAATGTTGCACAGTTAGAAATCAATCGCTTGCAACTCTAACTGTGTAAAAATTGATTTTGTTGCCTAAAATATATATTTCATTATCAAATTTTGATTTATGACTCTATCAACTATTTTCTTGATATCTTTCAATTATCTAATCTTAATTTGAAATCGAACATCCTGAATTCATACAGTTTTTGGTCATCTTTATAATTTTATGATTCCAAACTGTATGTCACCTGTCTATGATGCTTTTTCAACCAAAGATTGTCCATTAATTATCGTTACCATTCAAGTTCATTGAAAAGATTGATCTTCATCCCAAGATGACATTCTTTTAAGATCAGAAGATCGAATAGGTTCAGGTTCAGATTTTTCTCAAGTCCAATAGTGGATCTTTAAGGAGTTAAAAAAATCCTGAAAATCTTCTAAAACCTTACCGTATTTCCTTGCTGATAAGTGCCCCCAAAATCGACATTTTGATTGAAAAAATAATAATGATGCGAATAGATTTTTGGGTTTATTTGGATTATTTCTGATAGAACTGAATGCGCTTTATCTGAAGATCACAACAAGTTAAAGTGACTGAATGTTTGTTTGTCTAGAAAAAGGGGGGGGGGTATGAGGGCGCTTACCAGCAAGGGAATACGATATTTAATAAAATTTCAAGAAAAAAATTTGTCTTAGAAACTCCAAGAATCTCATCTAAAGCTTATTCTTAAATTTTCAAAATAAGTTTTCCGAAGATTTTCGGGAAATTTTAAGAATTTTTTGAACTACTACAAGATTTACCATTGAACTTGAAGAATATCGGAACTACAACCTTTAAGATCTGTTTTAAGAATTAATTTCTGGGATGAGCCGTGCTTTTGAATCATTACAAAGCTACTTGTTTTGCATATTTACATTTGATGACTTGACTCATTCAAGCTTTACGTTCCTATGGGCTCAGTTTTTCAAGTACCAGTAAAGCATGTTGTTTGTCGCAACTTATATCGTTTACACTTGAACACTAATTTTGTAGTGTGGTATTTAAAATCACCAAATGTTTTAAATTTTTGATTTTTTTTTCAAAATTTTTTTTTAAAGGAATAGAAAATATACGCTTCTCTTTTTTTAAGTGGAGCGTAAAAATTTAATTTTAATGAAAGCTCAAGTGATCGATCACAAGTATCAAACAAAGATTTAAATTGTTGGGTAATAAGCTGTTACAGTAAACTGAAATCTAAAAGGAATAAACAGTGCTGATATTCAAGCTTAATTATCACCGAAAAGCAAGCAGGGCGAACGAAAACCTTGAAATTTAAGGATGTAAAATGGGATTTAAAAAATAAAAAATACAACAACTAAAGCAAATCGTATATTGGATATAATTAGAAACCTTTTTAGGATCCTTTCAATATCCTTCCAAGTTATGGTATTGTTCCTTAGTGAGACTTCATCTAGAGTATGCACGTAGCTCATTTAGAAAATTTATACATCAAATAGGACATATTTTCAGAATAGCGTAACTAGGATTATTAACAGAGCTTATAAAGACTAGAGTTAACCGATCTATTTCTGAAAGCTCATGAGTTTAATTTTTCAATGAAGGTCAAAATTTAGTCATTTGTCGACTCAATTAATGTAATCCACAAAATTACCATTTTTTTTTTAAATTTAAAAAATTTAAAATTTCACCCTTACCTGTCGACTCCAAATTTATTAACTTTAAGAAATGAGCAATTGTGAAAAGACTGGATTCGTACGTGATGACTTGATTCAAATGTAAAAGGTTTAGTTAATTTTAGCAGATGCACCAATTACAGTCTAAAAATAAAGCCCACAGCCAAAAGAAACAAGTTTAGTAAATATAGTCAGTGTTTGACACGTGAACAAGTAACAAATTTGTTTTCTAGATATAACTTTTTTTTTCAAATAGAATCGTGAATGAATTGAACATAATCCTGGAAAACGTTTTCAACGCAAAGAACATGACCAGTTTCAAAGCGAAGATTGATGCTTCGCTGTAGAAACATTAAAAATCAAATGCTACAGCTCATTAGAGTTATATGAATATGTTTTAAGCTGAAGTAAAAATCAATAACTACTTAGTAGGTACAGTCCTGGTCATTCCCAGGTTCCTCTTGGGAACGTTCATGAACGTTCACATTTAGATTGTTCCCCAACGTTCACCAATGTTCCCAAGTTTTCCGAAAGTTTCCCAAAGTTTCCCAAAGTTTCTCAAAGTTTCCCAAATTTTCCGAAAGTTTCCCAAAGTTTCCCAAAGTTTCTCAAAGTTTCCCAAATTTTTAAAAGTTACCTTAAAAAATTTTAAATTTTTTCAAAATAATTTGAAGCAACAAAAAATTAAATTTAGGTGTTTTGTTAAGAATTAATGGAGATATAAATAAATTATCGTTTCTACTTGCATAACACTGCGTTAATGTGCAACCGAATACGGTCACAAAAGAGTTATTGTTAAAAAAGCCTAGTTTTCAGAAAATCCCAGATTGAGGGTTCTTTGAACTGTTCTAGCACTACACTTTAGATTCAACTTTTTTGCAATCTCGTGAGATGATGTTTCTCTTTTTTTCAAAACTTATTCATTAATTGCAATTATTTCTACGTCGATTAATATTATTTTTTTTGAGTTTTCTTGTTTGGGAAGCTTTTGATCCAACCTTTCCTAAATAAAAAGTGTCAAGATTTTTTTTTCACTGAACAAGTCTTAAAGTCTTTCTTAAGAAAGACAATTTCAAATCATGTTTATTTAAAACAAGGTTTGGATCGGTCATTGACCACTGTCACGACCAAAAGATCAACCGAAACTCAGAATTGAGATAAAAGCAATTATTTTTAATACTAGATGCAGTTAAGAAAAATTTTGCCTGTGATATCTCTTAACAATTTTCTGGGTTGTTTTTGCCGAAACTTTACTATTTAGTGAATTTGCAAAATGAGATATTTTTTCGTTAGTCCGTTTAACCTCCTTGGGAAATGTAGAATTAATTTCGAGAAATTACATTTTTTCATAAATATTTAGCATCGTTAAAAATTTTTTATAATTCAAACATGATATAATTTTTCAACTTCGATATCATCCTTATGCAAACGGAAAAAATCGTTTGACGCATAAAAAAAAACTTATATAGAATATCGCCAATCTTTAAATATTGGAAAGCTTTTGGGTTCAATGGATGAGTAAAAGCTACCTTTAAAACTTTCCCGAAGAAAAAAAAATAAGCCAACATTAAAAACTTGTAATTTTTTTGAAAAAAGTTTTTTTTTTATTTTTACTTTTTTAAATTTTTTACGAAAAACTAAATTCCCTTTTTTCTTATTTCATTCGAAAAAAGTTAAAAAAATTAAAATTTTTTAAAGAAACCTTTATAAAATTTTGGAAACTTTCGGAAATTTTGGGAAACTTTGGGAAAACTTGGGAAACTTTGGGAAAACTTGGGAACATTGGTGAACGTTGGGGAACAATTTAAATGTGAACGTTCATGAACGTTCATGAAAGGAACCTGGGAATGACCAGGACTGTACTTTCGCGTTAGAAGGTTCCTATTCGAAAAAAATGTTCTAGGACTATTCTAGATACTCTTTTTAGATTGTTGGGAACGTTTAATCAATAAAGAGCAATAATAAAAGGCTCAATGAACTTCGGATTTCATTAATTTATGGACCCGGGCTGAGACAAAATTTCCTTACAAAGGTCTCTAAAAAATATTTTTAAAACACGGACCAGGACTCAAAATTACCTTGCTTACTTTAAATTGAAAATTTAAAATCCGGGTTCGTAATTTAGTAATTTTGAGTTCTGTCTCATAAATTAGAAAAGCTTCAGGCAATGAAGCTAAAAAAGTTGAATTGTGTATAATGTGTTACTATTTATAGCAAACTCCTTTTTTTTGGTAAATTAAAAGTTTATAACATTCAATAAAAAATTCAAAAGTTTATAAAATATTTTTATTAAACTTAGTATTTAAAGTCCAAATAAAAAACACGATAACATTAATTTTATGGCAAACAATGGAACAAGAAACTTTGTACAATATTTTACAAAATCCTTAAATGAAAAAAAAAAACAAACTGTTTCAATATGAAAATTAAAAACGTTTGAATAGAAAATTACCCAATCTTTATTGAAACAAACGAATATACAATACACATCTTGAATGAATAGTCCACATGTATTGCGCAAAAACATTAAATCCACAAAATTCACAAATTTCATCATTGAAAATTCTTTATTACCATCCTTTTCAAAATAAAATTTAAATTAAAATCTTTGGTGAACTCGAAAAGCGTACATTATCTCAGCCAAAGAGTATCAAAAATAGTAAAACAGTCCGAAAGCCTCTTAAACATCCTATTCATACCCTCAAATACCGTAACTCTTTACCTATCGTTGTTATAGAAACAACCGATTTCACCATACCTATCAAAATGTGCGATCGAAATTCGGAATGTTTGCAGACTTTTTAAAAGTCTGGATCAAAAACGATTAAGGTTTCTTTTTTACTAGTATTGGCCTTTGGAACATTTTCTGATTGAAACTGCTTTTAACACTATGTGCCTTTGAGACACAAGGATTGTAGCCCTTTACACCTTCAACCTTCTTAAAACTAATAAGAGACTCACTGTAGAGAGTTACTCTCTCACCATTCCACTCCCAATTCTATTTTTTTAATCTATAAATTTTTGATATTAAAAAAAAATTTTATAAACATCAAAGTTTTATTCAAATCTGTATGACCACGTTATCCTTAGTTTTTGGAGTATTAGAAAATTGTATACAATGAGTAACTCAAAGAATTTTTATAAAATCAGCAGTACGCTCCGAGAATTTACCTAGTATTTCTCAAGCTCCTATGCTCATGATAAACACCTAAGTGTCTTCGAGAACTCTCTAGAACACTTCAACTTATTTCAAACAAAATAGATTCTTAAGTCAAATTTAAATTTTTTTTAATATATTCAATCAAATTAAAAAAAATATATAATTACACTCGAAATGTGTATGGCTGAATAAGTATCCCTATAGATGTCCACATTCCAATTCCATAAAATCCCTGAAGCAAAAAAGTAAACAACAAAAACAGTTAGATTAAAATATACATCTTTGATTAAATTTAAATTTTTTGTTCTAAAAGTTGTCATTTTATCTTGATTGTCATCAGTTGGCACTTGAGAGTATTTTTTAAATTTAAGAATTTTTTTCGAAACGTAATTTGTTGATTTGTACAAAAATTTGTAATAAAAATTCAATTGGGGGTAAACATCATTATTTTCCGATAATCGAGTTAAATTTAACGTCTTTAGAATGAAAGAATACGAACCAATAAGAAAAAAAACTGTTGGTATTCCGTTTCCAAGACCATCCAAAATACGACCATAATCAACACCTTTTGTATAAAATAAATTCGAGTTATTCCGAATTATCGGTCCATCGATGTAATCAAGTATGTTTTTTATTTGAAAGGCCACGACAGCGAGTAAACGTTTTTTCGTTTGACCTGAAGCCAAGTACCAGATACTTGGTACACAAATTACAATCGCGAATAGTGTAATAAAATTTGCGACTTCTTTGGTGGATAAAAAATTGTTCTGAACATTTTCTATTCCCTTTGGATAAATGAATCCAGTGTCGTTAATGTTGAAAAAATACTTCAAGATTACCTTAGCTATTGGCTCTTGAAAATAATCACCTGATATTGGAAAATGAAACGCTTTAATCTTATAGGAAGCATATTTAAGTATTAATTGTGTGTCATTCGAGTAATTGACTAAAAAATTTTGAGTATTATTGGAATGTTCGAGATGAAGTCGATCGATTAGAAATTGTTTCAAATTATTAAATTTTGAATAATTGATCTTAAGGTCATAAATAAAAAGAAAAGAAACAAGTTTGATTCCGATGAATCGAAGGAAAAATTTTAAACTTAGAAAATTGTAGAAAAAATTTAGAAGTTTCATTCTTCAGACCATACTACAAAGTTTTTTTAAAAAGAAAACAAATTTTAAAAATTATTTTTTATTGTTTTACTTTTTGAAAAAATTTTATGGAGTTACTTGAAAACTAATATGTGATAAAGCATTGTTAACTTTATCATAAATAATTATTATTTTTATTTACCACAAGAGATAGTGTAAAATCATAAAATGAATAAAATTTGAGAGAGTCGTTTTGGTAAAGCAACGATGTTTAATAAGTTCACGTGATTACCAAAAATATTATAATGAGTCATGTTTCTTAAGATTTTCTTGTCCTCGTAATGTGACAGATAAAAATTACGAAAACGTATGATAGCTGTTAAATTTCTCAACTTATTGAAATCGAATAAAAAATTTGAATAAAACTTAAATTAAAGAAAGCCGAAATATTTGACAATATTTTAAAAATTGCTTGGATAAAATTTATCCATTGACAAGGAATTTATAAAATTAGTAATTCATCCAATCAACTCTTATTGTTTCATTTCAACTCTTATTTCGGATGGATAGAATGCTCTCGTTATACATATTACCAATGTCACTATTAATTTTTCGTAACGGTCATCTTTTTTGACTTAATTAATTTTGCATGTTTTAATGCTAAAACAATACCGTATAACCATGCCACGAAGTGCATTCTCTTAAAACCAAAAACTAGAATTTAGACCAATGCGTTAGCTCCAAATCTAAGATAAAAATCGAAAACTAAAAAATGTCTCATGAACTTATTTTTAACACCACTTTTACATGGGAGTGATTGGAGCTTACGCAAAGGTCTAAATTCTAGCTTTTGGATTTAAGAGAATGCACTTCGTGGCATGGTTAAACGGTACAAATAACCGCAATAACGGTTTTAAATTTCCGATTGTCAGCTTTTTATTGATTTTTTATAGATTTAGAAACGACTTCATCTTGAAATAGAGGATTCTAAAATGAATGAAAAAGATGATGAAAAGTATTAAAATTTATTTGCTTTGCTCGTTTTCTTACAGCGATGTTCCGTTTGGAACGCTTTCAAAAACAGTTCGGTTCAGATAAAAATATTTCAAGCTTCATCTTAAAGCTTGTTTCGTACTGAAGATATTTTTAAGAACAACGGCACCTTTTTGAAAGTCTTGGAAAGAAATGGAACCGAACTTTTTTTAAGTTCTGAACGCGTTCATTTTAAATCACTGTAGGTTAACTCCTAAATTTTTTTTCTGATTCAAAAGATTCAAGCTAAGTATAATTACTCGATTACGGTCTTAAAATATGGACTTAAAATAAGAGACTTTCTCGAAATTAGCATTCACTAAACTGATCCTAATGTTCGTTCTTTCTTTTAAATAAAGCATGATATACAACTCTGGTCTTTCACAATGCTCACTTCTAAAAGCTCTAGAATTTTCATTTTTAAATGAAGATCAAGATCGACTCGATTAATGTAATCCACTGCCTGGAAAACCAGATTATCATGTTTTTGACGGTATAAAAAATTAAAAATTTTACCCTTAACTCTACGCTCCAAATTCATGATCATTCAGAAATGAGCATTGTGAAAGACCGGATTTGAACGTCCATGTGGTCTCATTACGCTACCGAATTTTTATGGGACATAATTTTCATTTTCATCAAATTGTAATTTTATTTCATCTTTTTTAAGGAAAAATGAAGAAAACAAAAATTTGGTTCCCTTCTTACAATTGGTAATTTTAAGTCTAAAATAACAATAAAATTAATATTTAGTAAACACTTGAATAGTTCAGATATGCAACTTATACCGATTTTTTAATGATTGTTGTTGGAAGCCTGGGGAGTATTGGAAGTGGTATTTCATTTCCAATAATGTTACTATTTTTTTCAAACATAATTGATTCATTTACCGAATACGGCTCTTTAATTGATTGCAATACAAAGTAATTTATAATTTTTAAAGTGTCGTTTTCTCTATTTAATGAGATTTTTTTTATTTTTTAGTTTTACAAATCAAACTATTTTTCCTAATCAAACATTTAGCTTGTATGACAAAATGGCCGAGCAAGCTACTTATCTCAGCAGTAGGCTATTTACTTTTTACACCAAAAGCTAAACAATTTTTGAAAGTATTTTTTTTTAAAGTTCTTGCGGTTGTGACAATGGTACTAAACTATTTTCAAGTCTCATTTTGGCTAATGCCAGCTGAAAGACAAACAAGATTTATCCGAAAAGCTTTATTTTCATCTATTTTAAAACAAGACATGGCTTGGTTTGATACTTACAAAGACGGATCATTAACAAATCGTTTAACAGAGTAAGATTTCTTAAACAATAAACTTACTTTTATAATTGTACCTAAATTTTCAATCTAGCGATATTAACAAAATTAAAGATGGATTCGGAGATAAATTTGGCAACGCAATACAATTTTTATCAACATCAATAGCTGGACTTATAATCGGTTTTATAAGGGGATGGAAACTCACTTTGGTTATTTTAGCTTTATCGCCTATTTTATTCATTTGTGCCTTAATTTTTACCAAAGTATGTGTTTTCCAAACTTAATTCCATTATAACTCTGGAAACTAATTTTTTAATTTTAGATGGTGGCTAAGCTTACAAAAGATGAACTAAAATCTTACGCAAAAGCAGGATCAGTAGCTGACGAAGTTATTTCTTCGATCAGAACAGTTGTTGCATTCAATGGGTGCAAAAAAGAACATGAACGGTATGAAGGCAAGTTAGAAGAGGCTCGAGCTTCTGGTATTAAAAAAAGCAGCGCTCAAGGTCTTTTACTTGGCGTTGTTTGGCTTGTAATTCAAGGGGGTTATGCGTTAGGGTTTTGGTATGGTTGGACTCTGACCGAAGTTGATCCTATCACTAATAAATCAGATTATTCAGTCGGAAAAATAATATTAGTATTTTTTAATATCATATCAGCTGTGTTTAGTTTGGGAAATGCCGCACCTTTTATTGGAACTTTGACAATCGCAAGAGCTGCTGCTTTCGAAATTTTTAGCATAATTGACAGAGTAAATAAATTGCAACAAGTTTTCTTGTTTAAAAAATTTAAATTAATTTTTAAGGTACCAAAAATTGACTCTCAATCTGAAAAAGGTGATAAACCAAACAATCTGATTGGTGAAATCGAATTTGAAGGAATCGAGTTTGAATATCCATCAAGAGCTGAGATTAAAATTATTAAAAATCTAAGTTTAAAAATTAAATCCGGACAAACGGTGGCATTAGTTGGGGCATCTGGTTCAGGAAAATCTACTTGCATTCAATTGTTACAGAGATTCTATGACCCTTCGAAAGGCTGTGTAAAATTAGATAACAAAGACTTGAGAACTTTGAATATTCATTGGTTAAGAAGTCAAATAGGTGTCGTTAATCAAGAGCCTATTTTGTTTGGCACTACAATATTAGAAAATATCAAGTATGGACGTGATAATCTAACTGATCAGGAGATTATACAGGCTGCTAAAGATGCAAATGCTCATAATTTTATAATGAACTTGCCAAAAGTAGATTTATATTCCACCTGAAAATAATTTATAATTTTAAAGTTTTTTTTATAGCAATATGAAACATTAGTTGGTGACCGTGGAAGTCAATTATCTGGTGGTCAAAAACAACGAATAGCTATCGCAAGGTATCTAATTATATATTTAATCTTATAAAAAGCTAATCATTCGTTTTTTAAGAGCTTTGGCGCGTAATCCTAAGATTTTATTACTTGATGAAGCAACTTCTGCTTTGGTAAAAAAAATTAAAAAGATTTAAAGCATCAATTATTTAATAATTTTATGTTTAAAGGACAACGAATCTGAATCGATTGTCCAAGAAGCATTGGATAAAGCTCGAATGGGTCGTACAACAATAATAGTGGCTCATCGTCTGTCAACCATCAAAAATGCAGATTTAATTTACGTTCTAGACAAAGGAGTTATTGGAGAATTTGGAACTCATGAAGAGTTAATGGCCAAGGAAAGTATTTATTTTAAACTTGTAAAAACTCAAGAGACTGGATCTGTAGATGACCATGATAATTTAAATACAAAACAAAAAAGTAAAAGATTTAAAAAAAAAAATTCTGAGATTTTCAAAAATTCAATTTTTTTTCAGAAACTAAAGACTTGATAGAAAAAAATGAGGAAATAAATCTTAAAAAAGATGATGATTCAACAGAGGATAACAAAAAATCTGAAAAGGTTTCTTTATAGTTTATTAATGAATAATTTATCAAACTTTAAAAATTTGAAAATAAGTTACCAGAGCCAAGTCTAGTTCGTGCGTTTTATTTAAATAAACCAGAATGGGGTTACATAGCAATTGGTTGTCTAGCTAGCTTTGTATCTGGTGCTGTTCAGCCTGCATTTTCAATTGTTTTTAGTAAAGTAATATCAGTTTTTCAACTTTGCGATCGCGAAGAACAACGAAAAGAAGTCACTCTTTATTGTTTTCTATTCATAACTTTTGGTGTCATAACATTCTTTAGCAATATTTTCCAAGTAAAAGAAACATACAAAGTCTTAAATAGTGTTAATAACCAACTTTGACCCAACTAAGCTAAAATCATAAAGGTAACATTTTACACAGAAAATATATATAGGTATTGCTTCAAAATGATACCCTAGTTGTCTTTAAAGAACGGTTCCTTAAGGTTTAGTTGACCAAGAAACTAAGACATACTTACTCCCCAAGGAATCGTTCTATAAAGACAACTAGGGTATCATTTTGAAGCAGGTTATGAAACCTACAATATCCATTTTCCCCTTTTTTTGATAAATTCGGGTTACCGTTTTAGTCCAGTTGGGTCAAAAGTCGGTTATCAACACTAGTCTTAAACTAGAAATAATTTAACCAAAATTTAAAGTATGTTATGTTTGGTTTATCTGGAGAAAACATGACAAAAAGAATTCGATCCCAAGCTTTCAAGGCCATGTTGTCTCAAGAGATAAGCTATTTTGACAAACCGGAAAATAATGTTGGTACTTTGACGACAAGATTAGCTGTTGAAGCCGCTGCTATACAAGGAGTAACTAATTCAAACCAAAAAAAAAGAGCTTGATTTTAAATTTGTTTTAAAGGCTACTGGAGTCAGACTTGGTGGTGTTTTAATGAATATTGGAAATTTTGGTATCGGTTTGATACTTGCTTTTGTCTACGGTTGGGTGATTACTTTAGTCATAATCGCATTTGTTCCATTTATGATCATTTCGGGTGTCCTTCAAACTAAATTGATCACTGGCTTTGCTGGAAAGGATAAGGAAATTCTTGAGGAGGCCGGAAAGGTAAAGAGAAAAAGACATTATTTATGAAATCAAAATTCTAAAAAATCATATTTTAGATCTCAAGTGAAGCTATAAGTAATATTCGAACTGTAGCTATTTTAAACAAGGAAAAATATTTTGCTAATCTTTATTCAAACAAAATTGACATTCCTTACAAGTAACAAAATGTCTCATTTTTTTGAGGAAAAAATTTAATTTTAAATTTAAGAGCTGCACTCAAATCTGCCAATATCTACGGTTTTATGCTCGGTTTGTCAACATCTATAATATTTTTTGCAACGGCGACAGCTTTTGTAGTTGGTGGCTACTTGGTCGAAAAGAAAAAATTTGGTTTAGACTTTGAAAAAATAATGCTTGTTTTTAGTTGTGTAATCTTTGGTGCACAATCAGTGGGTCAAGCTGCTAGTTTAATGCCAGATTATGCAAAAGCAAAAGTAGCTTTACAAAAAATTTTCGAATTATTTGACCGAATTCCAACAATCAATAACTGGGAATCAAATGGTGGCGCACAAATGAAAGAACTTAACGGTGACATTAAATTCAAATCAGTTGAATTTTATTATCCAAATCGTCCAGAAGTCAAAATATTGGATAAATTTGATATCACAATTAAACAAGGTCAGCAAATAGCGTTAGTAGGATCATCAGGTTGTGGAAAATCGACGATAACTCAACTTTTAGAAAGATTTTACGATGCTGATTCTGGAGAAATTTTGATAAATGAAGAAAAAATAAACAATTTGGATCTTCACTGGTTGAGGTCAAAAATTGGTATTGTGAGCCAAGAGCCTATTTTGTTTGATAGAAGTATAGCTGAAAATATTGCGTATGGTGATAACTCAAGAAACGTGACTATGAACGAAATAATAGAAGTTGCTAGAAAAGCAAATATCCATGATTTTATTGTTAGCTTACCTCAAGTAATTTTTTAAGCCTCTTGAACTTGAAAGGTAAAAATACGACTTTTTTGAAAAGAGTTATAGTACTAATGTTGGAGCTAAGGGTACCCAGCTCTCAGGTGGTCAAAAACAACGAATTTCAATAGCAAGGGCTTTGATAAGAGATCCCAAGCTTTTGATTCTGGTAAATTTCGAATTAAATTTGATTAAAAAATGAAAATTTTTAATTTTAGGATGAGGCAACTTCAGCGTTGGATACAGAATCTGAAAAGGTATTTTTTTTTTAATTAAATTCAATTTTAAAAAAGAAACAAAAGTTTTTGAAATTGAAAAGATTGTCCAAGACGCGTTAGAAAAAGCTCAAAAAGGTAGAACTTGTATTATAATTGCACATCGTTTATCGACAATAAGAAATTGTGATTTAATATTTGTTATTCAAAATGGAAAAGTTTTAGAAATGGGAAATCATGAGCAATTGTTAAAATTAAATGGTTTCTATGCAGAATTGAATAACAAAAATAAAAATGTCCAAAGTTTTTAGAATAAAAATAATTTTAGGAAAAAATTTTTTTTTTTTTGTTGATTTCCTTAATTAAAATAATTATTGCCTGATTTAAAAAATCGATTTTTTTTGTTCAATCCCAAAATTCTCATGTTGTGTGATATAAAAGCTATAACGTGAGTCCCTAACTTCAGTTTGTTATTTTTTATTTAATTCTTTAGTTTTATTTTCATTTTTCTAATTTCGAAGTTTCCCAAATTAGACGTTAAATTAGTGTAATTTTTTGAAATTTTTTATCCTTAACATGAATTTCTAAATTTGGTAAAACTGTATCCTGTAAACATGATTTTGGCTATCTATCCGAGAATAGATATTTATCTATCCGAAAATACATTTTATCTATTTTTTTCAAATAAAAAATAGATATTTTTAAAATTATCTATCCGAGAATACATAAGACTACATATTTTTCAAATTTTTTTTTTAAAAATACATTTTATCTATCCGAAAATACATATATCTATCCGAGAATAGATCTCATCTATTCTTAAAAACAAAAACAGAATTTTTAGAATACCGATGAACTATCTTTTTTTGCCAGAAAAACATCCGTCCGATTCCCGACACACATTTTCGGGTATATCTTTTTGTGCTCTTTCTTACTGTAACTAGAGCTAAGCACTTAAACCTTTAATTCGGACTACAGGAGAGCCCATAGTATAAAATCACTAGAAAATTTCAACGGAACACCACTTTGCCGCCGAACCAAAAGCCCGGTGGTTAACGGATACAGATTTTCTGGTAGCCTATTTAGTGCTCTTTCTTGCTATATAGTTGCCCTTTTTTTAAAACTTCAATTCGAGTCCTGCTTCTTTTAAAGACATGAATAATAAACTTTAACTAGAATCATTATCAAAACAAAACTTTTAAGCAAATTTCTAAATTATTCGTTTTATTCGCTTTTTCTGGCAAAAAATGATGTTCAATCGGCATTTAAAAAATTTCATGTATGTTTTTATTTAGACTTTAATTTGGAAAGAAAGGTAATTAAATTTTTTTCGGAAAATCGGTGTCCCGTAACTGGCGGAGCTTTAGGTCGGCGGAAAAGTGGTGGTTCGTTATTTTTTTATGAGTTTTCTTTATTTGAACGAGTCTTTAGGCCGAACAGAAACTACCAGAGATTAGCCACCTTGTCCACGAGAAAGATCACAAAAAGATAAACAAGGATATCAGTATTCGAAAGCTAGTCGACTTTTTTTCAAAGGGAAAGTGGTAGTCCGTGTTTTAGTTAAAAAAAAGGTGGTCCGTATCCTCGAATAGATAAATTATGTATTCTCGGATAGATAATATGTATTCTCGGATAGATGGGAACTATTCCCAGTCAATTTAAAATTAATGAAAAATCACTGTCAAGACTTACTGTAACATTAATGTTTCAGTCCCAAAAACAGTAATGTTCCAGCAATGTTTACGGATGTTTTGACATTAATGTTTCAGCAAGTTTATCAGTCTCTGTCACATTAATGTTTCAGTAAATTATTCATAAATTCTTAGACCATAGCATTCTTAGGATGACCGTTTTGGTAAGTGATATGCAGTGTAACTGAATTTAAAAATTAAGGGTGGATCTATTTGTGCAATTTTTTTGCAGTAACTATTTATCAAAGGGGCGAATGGTTTTAATTAAGCGGTATTGTTTCAAATATTCAAAGTTTTTTAAAGGTATTTCAAGTGTTAGCAAGCTTTTTTCAAGTCACAAAGTAAAGAGATTAATGTTAAGGCAGGTAGTGTTAAGTTGGAATGGTCTCAAGTAATTTATTAAGTGATTTTGAGATTAATAGAAAAGTTTAAAATATTGAAAAATTTAAATTTTTAAAATTTGGTTAACTTAGTTTAAATGAAAAAACTAACAGCTATTCAGAATCAGTAATAAAAATTTTCAACACAAGGTCCATTTAAAAAAAAAAAAACAAGGTTATACCCCCCCTTCTTCAAAGCTATTTTCAACAAAATGTAAAAATTTTAACGTATTTTGTCACAGATAACATAATTCTTTTGTTTACAAAGATTTAAAAGTTGAATTGCCGTTTCGTTAAAAAAAGTATGGGATTAAACAATCGCTTTTATTTTTTTTCAAAAAAAAATTTCTCATGAGGTCTTGAGGGGTATGTCTTTGATTTATCAAAGTTGAAAAAAAAATTTTATTTCAATTTTTTTCTAGTCATATCCCCCCCCCCCCCCCCCCTAAATTTCTGACCATTTCATGTAATTTTTTATCAATTTACTAAGAAAATTTCAGTTAGTTTTTACTATTTAAATAACTGTTACATTAAGAAATCATTAAGAATATTTCATGTTTCAGTAATTTGAAATTGACTGGGTTCTCGGATAGATAATATGTATTCTCGGATAGATAATTTTAAAAATATCTATTTTTTATTTGAAAAAAATAGATAAAATGTATTTTCGGATAGATAAATATCTATTCTCGGATAGATAGCCAAAATCAGGTTTACAGGATACAGTTTTACCCTAAATTTAAACCAGGTAAAAGTCTATACAGTGGGCTATACCTAAAACACGGAAATCGACTACGGAATTACGGAACACGGAACGGAACGTGCTAAAATACGGAACATGGCTTACGGAACAGGCCAAAATATGGAATATATTTTTACGGAATGCATCTAAAATACCGAACATGCAATGGTTCTAAAATACGGAACTATTTCCGATTGAAATCTACGTAATGTCAAAACTTTTCAAGGCTTAATTTATTTTATCTAAAAAACGGAATAAATTTTAAAAAAATTACATCTAAAATACGGAAATCTTACGGAGCAGACATAAATTTCAAACATGGTTAGCTTATTTTTGTATACTAAATTTAAAAAAAGTTATTTCTGAAATACGGAATATCGACGGAATTCACAACATGATTCAATTTTACGTTTGCACAATATAATATACTCATTCAGAAGGACACTAGTTTTTTTGGTTACTGCAGATATTTTTTCTCGAGTTAAGGACCATGTTAAGAAAAACAAAATAAAACTTACTCTATTATTTTATCCTAAATTAAATTAAATTGTCGTTTCTTTAGAACTGAATTTTATTTAATTATTTTTGTTGCGTAGTTATAATTAAATTTTCGAACAGACGCAGATCTTTAACAAGGTCACTTATTTGAATTTATTACGGAGTTAAGAACGAAAAAGTGCTTTTTATTTATATGTAAAGGTATACGGTTGAAAGATCGAGGATCCTGATACTTCAACATACTGTAATGCATTGCAAAGGAATTTCGAGAATAAATGCATGCATCTTATACGCATAAATGCCGCATTTAATGTGGGACTTAAAGTCGAAAATTCGGACTTAATGCTGCATTAAGTCCAAAGCATATTGAGAATTTTTTAAACATTTTAAAATAAATTAAAAATAATTTTTCGATCAAAAAAACGAGTTTAACGATGGTTGAGTACGTTGCAAAAATAATTTAAAAATATTTTCATGCGAATTTGGATCCTCACAGCAGTGAATATGATATTATTTTTAGTTTTTATAGTTACTCTTATGAAAACATACTTTTTACTGACTTCTCTTTTACCATCACATAACATTTTACAAAAATCAATTTTGTTATTCTCGAAAAACAGTTTTGTGTAACAATTATGTTGCAGGCTGGTTAGCCTACTTGAATTTGATGGAATTAAGAAAAGATGCGTTTGTGTTTGTAAACATTTATTATAACATCGTCTAAAAGATACATTTTCTAACATAACGAAAACTATTCTTTTCACAAAAAAAAACTATTTTTTATAAAATAATATAAATTCATTTTCATCACTAAGCCACCAATTAGAGTTTATTTAGAGCCAAATAAAATATTAATTATTACTAGGACACAAGAAGTATAGTGTTAGCTACGAACTAATAACTTAGTTCTTCACGTCGTCACGCCGCTAACATACTCCTTCTTGTTAATAAGCGATGTCCTCATCGCAGACGCAACTGATTCAGTCTCAGAACCATCTTTAAACGCGTCTCTAAACCAAGCACATCTGATTCAGTCACAGAACCAGTTTATTAATGCGCTTCAAAAAGTGTCTACTACGGTGGCATGCCAGTATATAGTACTGGGTGTTACACACCGTCCCCAGTCTCTTGTGGTACGCCTGACGATCCCTCTTCAGGAAAGTAGCTGTTCGTGATCCACTACTGGAGGCACATATATTACTCCGCTCTATAGGAGCCGCAAGTAATCTGCCGGACCACTCCCCTACCAACTCTATCGACTCTAATTGATAACTTGGTAAGAATTTTGTTTTCTATTCAATTGTTATTCGAATTAGAATAAAAATTAAACTAATCAAATTTAACAACGACCATTAATAGTAAAGTATGTCTTAACTATCATATCAACAAAATTAATTTAATTTTTCTCGAACTTACGACTGACAGGCTGCCAACATAAGACTTGTAAAACTTCCAAGAATGTAACTTTATCAAAACATCAAAACACATTAAATCCATCAAAACACTGAAGTAACAATCATTATTAACTTGATCTTTAGCTTCCACATATTCTTGGTAATTAAACAGTTCAATCGACTTTATCTTTTAAGACTGATCAAACTAATATTTTTGTAAATAGGTATATCGCACCCATGTATTTATTGAACACCTTTACAACACAATTACTTCTGACTTAAACTTTATTCGCACGAAAAACTTTGATTTCTTTTGTTACAACCTATCCCTTAAAAAAATTCAAAAATTTCTTCCGACCTTATTCCAGGAAATCAAAATGATTTTGTAGAGTAGGACTTACAAAGTCAATTAGTCAAATTAAATTCATTCCCTTCCCCCCTTTAATTTTCAAAAAAACATTTTACTTTTCCCTACAGCTACATTTTACAGCTACCTACATTTTACTTTTCCCATTAAAAGTTTAACGAAACGCTAACTAAACTGCTTTTTCCTCGGTAACCATAGTTCAAACGATTATTAATCTATTAAACCTTATAAATTATGTTTTTTTTTTTTTACAAGTTCACTCACCCAGAACGCCAATAAAATACTAAGAAAAATATAGTATGGGAAAATTCACATAATGCATTTAACCTCATCTGTACCTACAAACACAACTGCTCCACTTTTAACTCTACTCGACTTTTCACTAACAAATCGAAATCATAAATGAATAAATGAATGAGAATTCGTTCAAAAACACTTTTTTCCAAGGTCTATGAGTACCAATCATATATAAATACTCAACTACAGGAGGCATGAACACCAAATCAAATTTATTTTAAGCAGGCATTCTTTGTGCAAATAGAACTATACCTATCTCTGCAGATACGCTTATTCTCAACTTTTTCATAACCACTCTATTCATTTAAAAACTCCAATCGCTTTCATCAGCTTAACCCAATATCATAATGAACGGTCGGCTACTTATTTTCTCCAAATGTTTTTCTGTTTACCATAATTTTAAAAGCAGCTCTGTGTTAATTTTTTCTAAAAATATCTCTTTGTAAGCTTCAAGTTTCATTCTACGAGCGGTACACGTCAAACCTCCTTGTTAACGAATCACTCAATCCAAGATCTACGTCTTTCAACGACACTTGAACTCTAGATTTCAAGAATATCCGCTAAGGCTAGGTTCAACTGTAATTTTCGACAGCCATACTCCAAAGATTTTTCAACGATTGAACACTGTCATTACACTCTTTTAGTCTAGAAATTCTTCTTCATTTTTCCATAGAATTTTCTTCTAATCTTTTGATATTTCCCTTTTGGCCCCATGGTTCAAAAAGCGAGGTTTAACCGTAAAAATAAATATTATTGTCTTATAGAGTGAAACATTCTCTATTAATTACGTATACAAGATAAGTACGGTGATAAAAGATAAGCCTGGCCCAAAATTAAATTATTTGTCGATTTCTCAATCTGAGAAAATTGAATATTTGAAATTTGTTAATGATTTTGTTGAAGAAAAATGTGGAGGTTTACTTAAATTGATAGTTAGGCCAACAATATTTTTTTAATATTGATCTCAACAACATGGAAAAAAATAAATTGAACTATAAAAAATTTTAAAGTCATTTAACAAATATGGCATCGAAAGTCAAATAAAAAGGTGTTTAATCGTCATTCATAAGGGTTTTATTTAATTTGGTGTAATTTTTAAATTTTGCTTGTTTGAATCTAGCACTATTTACAAATAAGTAACATAAGGAGAAAAAACGTTTTACATTAGTGATTAATTCAAAGGTTTTCATTGTAAATAACTCAAAAGTTAAAGTAATATAAATAAACCAATTAACTTTTGAATTTTTGAAATAAACTTTAAATTAAAAATGTTTAAAATATCTTCTAAAAGAGCGAGTAGAGGTACGGTAATTGATCATTTTTCGCTTGTGACTAATGAACGAATAGTTACCTTGGCCGCTAGTGCAGGGCCGGTGACAAGATTTTTTTGTCTTTGTGGCGGAAAGTTCTTGATACGATTTTTCCAAGTTCAGTAACCGGTCTTGTAAGATGCAATAAGATTTTAGAATTATGAATAAACATCCACGCTAACTGAATTTGCAAAATCCGACCTGATAACTTTGTTCTCCACATATGAAAACCAAAGAATGGCAAATTTTTAGGGGGGTATAAAAAAAAATTTTTGTCATTTAGCTCGGCCAAGAAGCAAAAAAAATACCTATTTTTCTAGTTTTTTAACATCTCCTCCCAGGATTACCTCAAAACAAAGATTTTATTAGTAACCAGCTTGTAGAGCAGAAAATTCTGAACAAAGTGTAGGTTTTAGATTTTTGATTTTTTTACCTGTATAATAGAAACAATGTGCCTAAAAGTGCTAAAAATCAAAAACTTGAAGGATGAAGGAATTTGCAAATTTTGACCCGAAATTCGTGATCGTCGGGTAGAAAAACCATAGAAAACATATATAATTTGTTAAAGAAAATATTATTTCAAAAATTCAATTTTTGGAGTTTTATCAAAGCTAATTTAGGCATTTTTTTGAAAAATTAAAGGAATCATTTATACGCAAAAATTGAATTGGATTGGGATCAAAAACATCTGAGTGAACTTGACAGCTTAGCAACCAGCTGCTACAGACTAATGCTGACAATAAACCACTTGAATAAGATGGTGGTTCGTTAAGGTTAAGCAAATTCTAATTTCATTAAAACTTGCATATTGACTTGGGTTAGACACATGCTTTGCCCACAAACAAATGAGCCAATAAGAACTTATAGTCTGTAAGAACCGAGTCAACAAATGGTAAAATTAAATTAACGCTAGATATTCTCCCGTCGAGAGAGAAAGATCGAGAGAGCAGCACAAAATTCGATAGAGAGGAAAATCTTTGACCATCTAAATCTAAATTTTAATGTAAATATAGTTATCGAAAAGTTGTTGAGAGGTTTACCGAGCAAATCTTAATCTATGCAAATATTTATAAATTATATAATATTTGTCAAAAAAATCTAATTCTAGAGTAAAATTCAAGAAATCAAGTTTAATTAAAAAATTATGAACGAAATTATAAGTCTTCTCTTTATTTTTTTGTAAAAAAAAAGAATAAAGCTACAGCATCTCTCGGAATGGTATAATTAAATACCAAGGTTGACGCATGTGGGCTGTTTATTTCGATCCTACCAATTTAATTAGAAAAAAAAAATAACTGCGAAAAATTTATTTACATTTGTGTTTAAATTTTATTACATTTTATGGTACATTTTTTTTCTAAAAAAAAAATTATTTTCAAACTCAAATGAATTAAATTTTAATAGTAGATGATACGAAAGCTTACTTTTACGTAATGTCATTTTTTTCAAAAAGTAAGCTCAAGTATAAAATTATTTATTTGTTCAAAATTAATTGTCTCAAAATATGTACTTCTTTAATGCTATTTAATTTAACCATAGCATTCTTAAAATTTCATCAACATAAAGAATATCAAATTGTCTTTAAAATTGTAAACGACGAGTTTATCGAGCTTAGTACAGAATGTAAATTAGAAACCCTTAACGAATGGGATCCTAAAATTTTAAATTTATTCAAAAAAGAACCGATTTATAACAACTGTACTAAGAATGAACCGTTGAGTTTTATAAACGATAAAAATCAACTTGTAATTAATCAGACTGTAAATATAACTTATTATAATGGTTTTATAACTTATTGTGAATACGCGTCAGTGTTAAGAAAAACAGTAGATTTAGATGGCTATGAGATTGGTGAATATACATTATTGGACAAAAATGTGATTATCAACAAAGATTTTGTACGAGTAAAATGCTACAATGATACAGATTTAGCTTACGATTATGTTCATTACATAATTCAAAAGAGAACTATCCATGAGAATTATATCAAAGACAGAACAGTTAAATCAAAAATAAACGTAATGATTTTGGTACTTGATGCTGTTTCGTTATCAAGTATGAAACGAGCGTTACCAAAGACCCTTGAATATTTAAAATCGTTTGATAATTTTTTTCTTTTCGAAAAACATCACGTTGTTGGTGAAAATACATTCCAAAATTTAGTACCAATGTTGACAAATCTTGACCCCAATTTTTTATTCAAAGTGGCAAATTTTTCTCAAACCAAAAAAAATGAATCAAAATTGGAAATAACTGAACCATTTGATAGTCTTCCATTCATATGGAAAAATTATAGCTCAAAGTATTTCATTTTTTTCAATAAAAAAGAAAAAATTTTAATCAATTTTTTTTTGAAAGGGGTTATTTAACGTATTTTTCTGAAGAATGGAAAGAATGTACGTTCAATAATCTTAAATTTGGTTTTAATGAAACTCCTACTGATTACTATTTTCGACCGTATTGGCTTGCGTTGTACAACAGTTCATCGTATCAACACACCGTTTTCAATTCTAATCCAAAGCCATGTTATTACAACAAGCTTTTGCACAGGTTATCGATTGAATGGTTACAATCGTTCGAAAAATTTAATCGAAAAATTGAACATGAACACAATATAGAGAATATTGCTCGCTTTGGCTTAGTCAAAATAAACGAAATGAGTCACGATTATTTGGACAGATTGTTTTGGATTGATGATGACATTAAAAATTTTTTCGAAAATTTGTTCACTAAAAAGTTTCTTGAGAATACATTGGTCTTGTTTATGGGTGATCACGGTCATAGATTTCATCCGATTAGACAAAATTTTATCGGTAAACTAGAAGAAAAATTACCAATGTTTAGTATGATGGTACCAAAACAAATTAAGAATAAAAATATTTTAAAAAATTTGAGAGATAACACGCAGAGTAAGTTTTTTTCGTTGTTATGTTCGTAGACCGTTCTTAAAAAGAAAAGTAGAGTAAATCAAATTTTTAAAAATAGGTGTCTTTAAAATTAATTTCCTTTAAAACTTTAATTGAGCGATTAATTAAAAAGGATAGGTTTCTTGAGGTTATCCGATCAATTTTTATCCTAATTTCAAAGTGCCAAAATCGAAATTACTGCTTTTGAAATTACGAACGGTTACTGTTCAAATTATATTTTTATGCACGTTTTAAGTATTTTTAAAAGTTTCCTGTCTCAGAGAGTAGTTCAAGAATTGAATTGAATTGAACTTGCAAATTTTTTCGATTTGTTGATTTAGTTTGAAGGTCTCCCTTATCCCGATAAACAAAAAACTGAATTTTATTCTCCTTAGAAGCTTATAGCTTGCGGGGAAGTGATTTGTGTAACTGGGAACCTAATATTCCAAAATGAAACATTATTCAAATTCGAAGTCTTAAAACTGCAAAATATTTTTCCCCTAATTAAGGGTTGGCAGACGATGTGAACCTTTAGCATTAAAGACTCTGAGAACATATGGGAGTTTGTTTCTATTAAGCCGTAAAAAGGTTCTTTCACTTGTTTTTCAAGCAAAAAATTTAGTTTTTGCAGTCAACGAACCCCGATATAACGAAAGCCTCAAAATAACGAATAAGGAAATAAGAACCGAACAAAAAAAAAAAAATTAATTATTTTCATCATAACACTGTTGTGGCCAATCAGATGTTCCTCTCGTGAAGTTTCAATAACTATTGATTTCGAAAAGCCACCATTGATTTTGGGGTATCAACTGAAAGCTCTAATTAAAAGTTGTAAAACTAGCTTTCATTTGATATCCATAAATCAATGGTGGCTTTTCGAAATCAATAGTTATTGAAACTTCACGAGAGGAACATCTGATTGGCCACAATCACGACCCTTTCGTTGTATCAAGGTTTGACTTAACTCGCTTTAAAATTAATTATAAAAAAGCATATCTTTCAAAGTTTACTTTTACTTTAAAAAATCATGTCGCTTTTACCAAAAAATTCTCTTTTAGCAAAGATCTAAAATTTTTTTCCAAAGAGCTTACAACATGGTGGGATGTATACGAAACGCTAATGCAACTTTTATTAGATCAAGATGAAATCACAAATGATTCAAATTTAAGTCTCTACTCGAAAGATATAGAAACAAGAAAAAGCCAAGTTAAAGGTCAAAGTCTATTTTTACCATTAATGAATCGAAATTGCAAACAAGCAAATATACCAGATTATTTATGTGCTTGCAATTATGATGTCAGCATAAGTAAAGATAATGTAAATGTTGTAAATGGTGCAATTTTTATGATCGAATACATCAACAGTGTTTTATTGGCAAATGAAACTGATAAATGCATGCAATTAACTTTAAATAAAGTAATTGATGCTCAAGCTTACAAAAATTTTCGACATAAATATTCAATTATTTTTGAGACATCACCAAATAACGCTACTTTTGATGGAACAATAATTCTCGAACCGAGTTTAAATGGAAATTTAATGTTCAAAGTTATTGGTCAAATAGTTCGAATAAACTCGTATGGTCTATCAGCTCAATGTATTAAAAAATACAAATTAAGAAATTATTGCTATTGTAGTGACTATCATCAAAAAAGCACTCAAGTCAAGAAATTTGATAAATTTTTATTTTTAAAAAAATATTTTTGATTATCAGGCTATGATGGTCTTATTCAAAAACAAAGTCTTACATCTTATTATTACCAAGCAACGTCACAATTTTTTTATTCATTGTTGGAAGAGTTATTATTAGAAAAATTAGTAAAATTTTTTATAATAAAGAAATTTCGTATTAAAAAAATCTAATTTTTTTTCCTCATTACCATTTAAAATTTTTTAAACATTGAATCACACGACAAAATTTACAACAAGGCTTCATAAATTTTTCGATGACGATAATTTAACAAGTCTTTTTTCATCACTTGAGACATGGGTACGAAAAAAAAAAATCTTACACACAAGGTTGGTATATGACGAGAAAAAAATTAAAATCAAAAATTTTTTTTCAACTTCATAAATCATAGACATACCCCTCAAGACCCCATGAGAAATTTTTTTTTTGAAAAAAAAATAAAAGCGATTGTTTAATCCCATATTTTTATTTGATAAAGGGATAGAAGACGTAAACTTGTATAAAGGGATCAATTTCAATAACCATCCAAATCGACAGATGAAGCTGAGAGGTCATAGGTACAGATTAGTGAGAGAAATAGTGCGAAACTGCTCGCAAAGGCATAACTTTTTGACAAATAGAATCGTTAATAAATGGAACAGTCTCCCAATCTCAATTGAAGAAATAGAAAATGTCAACAATTTTAAAAGAATTTTGGATGGTCAAAATTTATAAATTTATGAATTTTTATTATTGTTTTATTATTGATTATTAGTATTATTAATGTTTTGAATGGACAATCGCATATAACTGCTGAAGCCACCAGCTGGCTGGACGCCTAAGGCGTGTGTATAACATTGTTATACAAAGCAGTTTATTATTATTATTATTATGATTCAGATACATTCTTCCCACTATTATTTTCCCCGCAATTATTTTCCCCATAATCAAAGTTCCCATTTAACATTTTTCCCACTTAACATTTTTTCCATATTAACAATTTTCCTTCTTAACAAAAAACCTATATTAGCATTTTTCCCGCTTAACAATTTTCCTATGTAACAAAACTCCCATAATAAAAAAATAAAAAATTAGCCAATCAAAAAATTTTAAAACTTGCGATTACTCATTAATTGTACATAATTTCTTTTTACGATACCGTTGTAGCTTTTCAGGCATACCGCTGAACTTACTAAATCGGGCATACAGACCATACTTTATGTAACACAAAGTGGAAAAAGCAGCCTAGAAACTAAATATAACTTTAAATTAAGACTCTTAGCTCTCCTTGGACTTTATGTACTTTATGAGACCTCGTTAATCTGATTCTGTAGCCTGGTCAAAATAATACTAGTTAAAGAATCATAAAATTTTAATAAAAGCTTCCGTGATTTTATTGATATCTTTGTGAAAATGACATAAGGTGCATAAAAATCAAAAATAGTCTTTTATTTAGGAAAGAATTCTCTTAAAGTTAAAAAAGGCTCCATAAGTGATTTTTATGCGGTCTTTGACAATAGATGCAATCTTTAAATTTGCAGTTACTTTAAATTGGAAAATATTAAGTGGAAAGAGCTGAATATCTCGCTGAATATCCAGAACATACAAAATATTGATTAAATACTTTTATTGGTTTCTACTAGCTCCGCCTTGAAAGTGGGGAAAATGATAAACAGGGAAAAAAATTTAAGGGAAAATTGTACTGCGTGTTAAATAAAAAGTGGGACAAATGTCAGAAGTGAAATAAAAAAAATAGGGAAAAAAATTGTATGAAAACTGTACACGGGGAAAATGTCAGTGGGGAAAAAAATTGTGGGGAAAAAAATTGTGGGGAAAATGTACGTTGACCAGATTTTCGTTGCCCTTTCTCATTAATCACTTCACACACGTTCTCAGAATGGGGTTTGATGGATGTCTATTTAATTTGTAAATGACGAGTTATGTAGCTTTTTGCTTAGAGTATTAGTAGTAGTAGTAGTAGTAGTATTAGTGAGACTGCAGTATAGTAAACTATACTAACGCCTTTCGGCATTTAGCTCTATAGGAGCTGTGGCAGTCTTTCTTCTATTTCTTTGTTCCATACCAAACACTTCTCTGTCAATGCCCGCTTTGAAACCATTGACTGTTTTTTTGTTGACAACGCTCTGTGGCAAAACATTCCACTTTGAGACCACTCTGTTTGTCAGGAAGTTGTATCTGAATGAACCACGCTTGGTAATTTCTCTCACTAGTTTCATGTCGTGTTTTCTTCTTAGGTTTAGCTTCAAACTTTTAGATAGGTTCACTCCATTCATTAGGTTGATCTTCTCATGACCTTTGACTATTTTAAACATTTGGATAAGGTCACCTCTTGTTCTACGGTCTTCCAAGCTCATTAAGTCCAAATCCATGAGTCTTTCATGATACGGCCTATCTCTCAGACATTTGACAAGTTTCGTCGCTCTTCTTTGGACTCTTTCAATAATATTTATGTTAGCTTTCGTTGAAGGGTTCCATATACTTACGGCATATTCAAGATGCGGTCTTACAAGTCCTGTGTACAAGAGTCTAAATGTTTCTTTATCTAAACATACGAACGAGTTCTTAATTTGACCCAAAATTCTGTTGGCTTTGGAAGCCGCAGACGAGCATTGTTTGTTCCATTTTAAGTCATTAGAGACAACTACACCAAGATCTTTTTCTTCAAGAGTTTCCTTAAGGATAACATCACCATCTGAGATAGGAACTATATAACCAGTTCTATCCATATGTCCACCGATGTACATTGTTTTACATTTTGGCACATTTAGTTCAGTAGACCATTTAGTTGTCCAGTTGTTTAGTATGACAAGATCATTTTGAAGTTGTGTCGACCCCGATTCGTTCTTATTAAACACTCCTAGCATCTTCAAATCGTCTGCATAAGACAAGCACGGGCTTTGAATTGAGTCCAATAGATCGTTTATATAAATAACAAACAAAATAGGCCCTAAAACCGATCCTTGAGGAACACCACTAGTTACTTCTTCCCATTCTGACACTACATCGCCAAGAACTATTCTTTGCTTTCTTCCGACTAGAAAAGACTTAATCCATTCATATGGTTCGTTGACAATGCCATAAGCTCTCAGCTTTCTTAAAAGTTTTCTGTGTGAGACTTTATCAAAGGCCTTCGAGAAGTCTGTGTAGATGATATCAATCAGATTTCCTCTTTCAATCTCATATGTAACTCTGTCAATAAACTCGAGTAAATTTGTAGTGCATGATTTGCCAGGTACAAAACCATGCTGTTTCTCATTAATCAGATTATTCAATAATAAGAAAATCATGATTTCGTCCCTCAAGATCTTCTCCATAACTTTACCAACGATCGATGTTAAAGAAACTGGTCGATAATTTGAAACATTAGTCCGCTGACCGCTCTTATGCAGAGGCGAGACGTTAGCTAACTTCCAATATTCGGGTAAAATACCATCAGAATACGACTTAATAAAAATTTTCGACAATGGTCTTGACAAAGACGTGGAACAATTTTTAAGAACATATGCAGTGATCTTGTCCGGTCCGGCTGATTTACTGACGTCTAATTTGTTTAAATATTTTTCAATATTTTCAGGACTAAAGCTTATGTACGTTAAAAAAGGCTCCATAAGTGATTTTTATGCGGTCTTTGACAATAGATGCAATCTTTAAATTTGCAGTTACTTTAAATTGGAAAATATTAAGTGGAAAGAGCTGAATATCTCGCTGAATATCCAGAACATACAAAATATTGATTAAATACTTTTATTGGTTTCTACTAGCTCCGCCTTGAAAGTGGGGAAAATGATAAACAGGGAAAAAAATTTAAGGGAAAATTGTACTGCGTGTTAAATAAAAAGTGGGACAAATGTCAGAAGTGAAATAAAAAAAATAGGGAAAAAAATTGTATGAAAACTGTACACGGGGAAAATGTCAGTGGGGAAAAAAATTGTGGGGAAAAAAATTGTGGGGAAAATGTACGTTGACCAGATTTTCGTTGCCCTTTCTCATTAATCACTTCACACACGTTCTCAGAATGGGGTTTGATGGATGTCTATTTAATTTGTAAATGACGAGTTATGTAGCTTTTTGCTTAGAGTATTAGAACAAACATTTTTCTTTCTAAAATGTTCGATTAATGTTGAAAAGGGGATAAATGAGTCGGACATGGATTACGTTCTGCCAAACTTTGGGTTAAAAAAAAGGTAGATCAGAAAAATTTTATTAAAAACAATAGCTTCAGCTTGTTAATAATCAAATTTAAGTTTAAAACTTTTTCTCCATAAAAGTGACCTACCTTTTTTTTGATAAATTAAGTGTTGATTAAGGGTTAATTTTAGCAAGCCTTTTCTTTTTCAATTTGCCTCATGTAGCTACCACAATGATCAAAATATTTAGAATTTATTTAATAGAAAAAATAATCTTTCGTAATTGGGAAGTATAATGTAGTAAATTAGAAAAAAAACTTATCTCTCTGAAAATAAATAAAACATAATAAGTTTTAATCTGTATACAACTTGAGTTTTTACAAATTTTGATAAAATTTTAACTGATACAACTATCTTATTTTCGAATTTTAACGATTGATAAAAAAAAAAAACTTTTAATGAACACCTAAATAATGGTAATGCATTTCCACTTAATTAATAGAGTAACCGTACAATATCAAAGTGTTCTTGTATCCGTACTAAAAAATCACTAAAATTCAAATACGTAAATATGCAATGAATTCGCGCTTTTTTAGCAAGAGTACGCCATAAATATCAAAATTTAATCGATATCTAATGATTATTACAGTCGTGCTATGATATTTTTATTTAACAAAATTTTACGTAAATTAGTGTAAATTTACTGTTTTTACTTAAAATCAGGTAAATTTACGTAAATTTTTATAAAAATCAAAATGTCCAAAATAAACTTCGGCCCTTTTCTAGTCATTTAGTGACTTATATCGCAAAAAAAAACATTGAAGTCGGATTCACCTTTGATAGTATAAAGGTTAATGTATCAGTAAGAATCGAATTTTTTTCAAGAGGCTTAAATGTTGAGTTTTTTATCGACAATCTTAGTAAAAATAGTCAGAATGTTTCCGTATATTTTGATATTTACAAAAATTTACGCAAATTTACGTAAAATTTAATTTTTTTACGTAAATTAAATGTTTTTTTCCCCGCTTGATCCTTAAAGGTTTAGCAAAAATCGGGTTCAACATTTTACCAAAGTGATATATTAGAAAAATTATTTTCAATTAGCTACAAGATTTCTACATGATTAATTGGTCTCCTTAGGAATTTTTTGGGTTCTAAATCTACAGTTTACGCTCCCAATTGACCCCCAACTTGCCCGACGCACCCACCACTTTCTTTTTACCGTTAAATAGATCTCGTCGAGATCTACAAAATCATTGGGCCGGATTTTTTCTAAGACTTGAAGTTCATGAAATATGCTAAAAAAATAAGAAAACACGTAATCTTATAGTTCTTGGTATACTCGACCTTATTGAAAATAATTTTTTTAATATATCACTTTGGTAATAAGTTGCACCCAAGTGTTTGTTTTCAGGGGTCCTTTCTCTTACGGCTGAGCCCCTCCCCCCACATCTCTAAATCTCAGATTCATGAAAATTTTAATTTTAGTCTATTTTAGTATGATAAATTGAATGATATAAGGTTCGCAAACAATTATAAACATTCGATTCTTAAATATTCATATGATTCTTAAATTTTATTCCCACTAAAGACTAAATGTGATCTTTTTTGTTACACACTCTACCCGGGTTAAAATTGGTTTAGGTTAGCAAGGATTAAAAGTTAACCAGACGCAAGATACGGTCTCGAACAAATTAGCAATTAGTTATTTTCTTCTATTAACAAACCAGAAAATCCTTCAGCTGGTTATTTCGTCCAGCTACCGAGATTAAACTCTGGCTGACAGCTATACCTTTAAGACAACTTTGCCCGTAGCAATTATTTCAGAAAGTTTCAACAAAACGAATAAAATATTGAAGAAAATTTAAAGATGCTTATTTGACAAAAATCTTTAACACAAAGTCTATCCTATAAATCAATCTCATATTATTGGAAGAAATTTAGTCAGTGTAATCGGAAAGTTTATTAAGATAATAGTTTAGGGTTCCGGTATTTTGGGGAGTGAATATTTTGTATTTTTAGCAAACACCATTACCAATTCGGCGTTTTCCTATTAATGTTTACGTAGAATTTGGAATTCCCATCTATTTTTGTGAACCCCTTGGTTGAGCCCCCCATCTGAAATTGTCCAGCTACACCACTGCGTAAGTTGAATATGGGCTTTAAGATACCTCAACTGATATGAGTTAGTCCATATTTATCATGACTTAATGCATTATTTACACCATAAATATCTTCTGTCAACAATAAATTATTAAGTATGTAATCTTTTTTCATGTTTTGATTTAGAGGTCCTATAAATACTGATAAATTTAAGACTTTTTGTAATAACTAACTTAACTACTCAAATAACTTGAATTACTTAGATAAATCATTTTAAATTTTAGTGAACCGAAATATGACTCTTTATTAATTGATTTTTGGCTTAAAAAACGACAGGTTTCTCTTCAAATTTTACTGTGGATTAAATAGCGTCGGAAAATATTGAGATAAAATGAACATAATAAAACTCGGTCAAAATTTTTAATTTTGTTTTTGATAAAGTAAAGCTAAATAAAACTCAAACTAGAATATTGTCAGAAAATTAAATTCTCAGAAAAAATTCTTTAGAAGCGTGACTGTTGCTCATTTCTAAAGAAAAAAAATCAAAATCAAAATTTTAAGTTAAAAAGTTGGTCTCCGAAAAATCATGAAAATGGTCTTAAATTTTATGAGAGATTCCGAAAATTTGTGAAAACTGTTCGAAAAGCTATTAGAAGTATTGAAAACTTTTAATTAATTTAAGTAGAAAATTTGACTGACTGAATTGAAGCTGTTTCATTTTGGCATCCAAAGAACCGTTGCAGCATACAATTAAAGCAACAATAATTAGAGAAAATTGTGAGGAAAATGTTCATTTACCGAAATTTTGTGCTTTTTGTTAATTTTAAAACAATTGATAATAAAATAGTCTAGAATTTTGTAAAAAGAGGTCATGTTTGATTTAAGATTTCCTGATATATATCAAGTTTTTTGTTGTTGTTACATTAGTTAGCCAAATTTTAATTTCTCCAAGTCAATTTTGATTCTAAATTACTCAAGTAATTTTAGAAACAACGAAAAAAAAACTCAAAGAAATTAAATCTTGTTCAAATGTTTATGCTTTGAAAAATTTTCAAAAAAAAATTACAAAAAAATTTAGCTAACGAAACAAAATCCACCTCTTGTTAGTCGGTTAATTTTTTTGAAAAGCGCATATATTTTTGTATTTTTTTGTCTAACTCTTACCAAGTGACAATTCCCAGTGGTTTTAGAGTGTTTATAAAATGGACCTAAATTTGGAGACTTAAAAAAATTCGAAGAATAGACACACTCTTCAAAATCTATATGACATTCCGCACTGCATTATTTCATGTTATTTTCCATTTAATTTTGCAATTTATGTCGCCCCTGGTATTGATTACGTATTTACAAGTGAAAATAATTTTATTCCTGCGTTATAATCAAAAATATTCTACAGTCGTATCTCACTTATATCACCCCGTTTTTGTCAGCCTCAAATAGTGATATAATAAAATAGGGACATGAGGTAATTTTATCGAAAATATCTATTAAGCTAACTTTTAGAATGTTAAAAAAATCGGAATTATAGTAGCTCTAGCGGATATATACCATTTTTAGAGGGCATCTTTAACCAATTCAAAAAACCCGTTTTGTATTCGACACTTGTTTTTTATCGTTTCATGGTCATGCTGAGAAAGAATTGTATCTTTATTTTTTATTATTTTTTAAATTGTAGACCTCTCAATATTTTAAATGGCGGCTCACTCATAATCGCCTTTATTATTTTTAATTTTTCTTTGATAATTTCGATTATTTTCGAAAATAGAATTTTTTACTAATGAGAAGTATTTTAAAACATAAACATTTAAAACATTTAAAACATATTATGTTTTAGCAAAATTAAAACATAATTTATTCGTTTAAAACATATTAAAACATGTACTGGACTAAATTTCAAGACGAATTTGTTTTAAAATCAAGACTTTTTTGATTGGTTAAAACATTTAAAACATTTTTTTTGACGCACAAAAAAAAATCGAATCACGTCGGTCTATCAAAATTTTGTTTTAAGCTTGAGATAAAACATAATTAAGGAATTCGTGAAAATTAATAATTTCTAGTTTTTTGGGCATGTTGAAGTTCATGTTCATGTTCACATGCTCAAAATGTATTGTTAAAATTATTAACAAAAAAACTTTAAAATTAATTTTTTTTTTAATGAAATAAAATTATCATTGGATGCTGGATGCAGATGATCATAAACTTCAAAATGCCGTTTTTGGGCCATATTTTTTAAGCTAAAGGATAATTGTAAAATAAATAAATAGACAATTACTTCTAAAACTTTTATTAAAAATATTTTAAGGGAATTAAAAAAAATTTTAAATAAAAAAAAAGTAAATGGTAAAGTAAATCGTTCGGTAGTCCATCTAACTTTGAACTAGAAATTAACTTTTCTGATCTCGAAGATAATTTAGGTCTATTCTCGATATAATAGTTTAAAAGTTCAAATGCTTCTCGAAACTGGTTGGTTTGTTTTGCTGAGAGGAACACAATGCCGTTGAACACTCTTGAGTAGTTTTCTTTCACCAATCGAAACATAGAGCCTATTTGAAACGTATCATGGCGGCTTGATGTTGTTTCGTTTAACAATAAGGAGTCTTCTATATCAAGATGAGCTGAATCTTTAATTAACATTGCGTATGTTAATAACTGCCCGTATTTACGCATAAAATTGTGAATTTTTACAAGTCCACCAGTCGCATCAACGTGTAAAATCCGTCTGTCAGTTGGTATTTTTTTTAACGCATTTAGTTGAGACTCTGTATGTAAACTCAATGAAAAGTGTGGATAAGTCTAAACGAACGTAAAGAAATTAGGAAAAATTACTTTTAGACATACAACGTTAAAATAATTACTTCAAAACTCTGAACATAACCATCAATTCCGTTCTTTTTTGATGATTTTATTAAAGTCTTGTTTGAATCAGCTGTATAAAACATGTTGGTAATCCAGCAAGTTGAAATCATTTCTTCGTTCATTACTTCATATCAAAAATATCAAAGCGTACCGTACCGTACTAAACGTACCAAAGCGTACCGTACCGTACCGTACCGTACCGTACCTATTCTTTGATAGCGTACCGTACCGTACCGTACCTATTCTTTGATAGCGTACCGTACCGTACCGTACCTATTCTTTGATAGCGTACCGTACCGTACCGTACCTATTCTTTGATAGCGTACCGTACCGAACAAGAAAAAAAAAATTAAAAAAAAAAAAAATAAAATTTCAAAATAAAAAAATTTAAAAAAAAAAAATAAAATTTCAAAATAAAAAAATTTTTTTTAATTTTTTTGGTACGGTTAGTAACGGTATGGTACGGTACAGTACGCTATGATAGAATAGGTACGGTACGGTACGGTACGCTATGATAGAATAGGTACGGTACGGTACGGTACGCTATGATAGAATAGGTACGGTACGGTACGGTACGCTACGATAGAATAGGTACGGTACGGTACGGTACGCTATGATAGAATAGGTACGGTACGGTACGGTACGCTATGATAGAATAGGTACGGTACGGTACGGTACGCTATGATAGAATAGGTACGGTACGGTACGGTACGCTATGATAGAATAGGTACGGTACGGTACGGTACGCTATGATAGAATAGGTACGGTACGGTACGGTACGCTATGATAGAATAGGTACGCTTCGGTACGTTTAGTACGGTACGAGCGTTAGGACGAAGATGATCGACTACAGAATCTTGAAGCAATGCTTCAAATTTAATTTTATCAACTGCGATTTCAAAGTTTAAAGTTGAATTTTCAAGTTTAGGCATTTTTTTCAATTGATAAGATTTATTTAATGGCAAGAAAAAATGATAGTTGTTCAACATTTTATAATAGACGAACATTTTCTGTTAGAGACAGAAAAAAACGGCGCCAAAATTTTAATGAAAAGAATATAATCTAATTCAAGAGACAATTTTAAATTGTCTATCGTCTCCATGGAAACAAAGTTACGATATTTACAATGGATCCAGATCTTTAAGATTAAGATGTTACTCTATTTAATAATTTTGTCAGGAATTAATTTCAAATTAATTAAGTTTAGAACTTCATTAGACTTAATTAGAGCAATATAATTTTTTCAAAGTCGGTTAGTCTTAAAAAAAGGTTGTTTCATTTTTTAATAAAATTTTCAATCGGCCGTTTTTAATACAAAATATTTCAATTAACTTTTTGTTTAATTTAAAAATAATATCAGACTTTAGGTATTTAAAAAAAAAACGCAATTATCTAGTTCATCTTAATTAAAATTTTCATCTTTAATTATGTTTTATCTCAAGCTTAAAACAAAATTTTGATAGACCGACGTGATCGATTTTTTTTTGTTCGTCAAAAAAAATGTTTTAAATGTTTTAACCAATCAAAAAAGTCTTGATTTTAAAACAAATTCGTCTTGAAATTTAGTTCAGTACATGTTTTAATATGTTTTAATTTTGCTAAAACATAATATGTTTTAAATGTTTTAAATGTTTATTTTTTAAAATACTTCTCATTAGTGAATTTTTTGTCTTTTTTTTTATTTGATTATCGTCGTTAATTTTAGTGTTGTTATTTTTGTTTTTGTCTTTTTACGACCATTTTTTATTTAGTGATATAATGAGTAGTGCTTTTTTATAGAATATAAACAAAACGGGGTTTCAATCTTTTAGTGCTTATACACAGAGTAGTGATATGAAGTGGTGATTTAACTTAAGATTTTTTCAATGTAAAAGTATTTGAGGAAATCCGTTCTGAGCGTTTTTAGTGATAAAACAAAATTGTGATATAATATCGCGGTGATATAAGTTAGATACGACTGTATTATTCTTAGCATGGTTGGATCCCTGAAAAAATAACACCCCCCTTTTTCGCTAAAAGCCTACACCTGAGTGTTTTTTCTTTATTTTCAAAGCTATCTAAAATCAAAATATATCAATAGATTCAGCATCGAAAAATCTTTAAAATGGTACCCCTTACAATTATCTGCTCAATTTATTTTCATGTTTTCAAACGAGTATTAATTTTCAAGTAACAAACACACCCTTTTATTTTTAGTGCACAAAAATGCATATTTTTTGGTCCTCTTTTAGAATCTGGAGTTCTTTTTTCCATGTCTATAGCATTTTTTGTTCTCGAATTTGACACTTAAAATTAGCTTTTTTCGGCCAAGCAAGAGTTTCCTTTTTTAAACACTTAAGAACTCATGATTGTAAAAAGTTGTTTTCAATTCAATGGTATCAGCAGAATGACAAAAAGCTACCATTGATGCTGGGGCTTTTTAAATAAATGTCCATCTCCCTTACTGGGAAACCAAACTCCTGAATATTTTAATAAATCTGGCTATATAAGAGAAGACTATTTAAACATTTTAGCATTTAGTTTTTTGATTTTTAATTACATTTTTTGTAAACGAGAGCCGAAGAAAGTCATAAAATACACTGGAAAATAAAGAAAAAACACCCAGGTGTACGCCAGGTGTACGGTGTAGCGAAAAAGGGGGTGTTATTTTTTCAGGGATCCGCAAGGTTTTATAATACCTTTTATTGGTTTAATTTTTTATAAAAAATCTAAAATGTGTAAAAAATGACACGCCGAATATTTTCATGTTAACGCAATCCCTATGCAGACTTTTTAGACAATTTTCAAGAGAGTCAATTCTGTTGATGAAATATTTGAAAGTCTATGATATTGTTTTATTCCTTTGCACGCAAATATATTAAGTATTAGTCTCAAATTATTTTTCTTTTTAGGTGTTTGTTTTTTTAAAATATCAAACTGATTCAAGTAATTTGTTTGGCTTCGTATAGATAGTGACAAGTTATTTTTTAAAAAATTCACAAAATTTAAAGATTACAGAATAAAAAACAAGAGAGATATGTAGATATGTCGCGATATTTACTCTTTTTTGAATCACAAAAAAAAATCTTTGTTCGCTTTCAAGATGACAAATTTCATTTCGTTTTTTTGTTGCAAAAAAAAAACAAACCTAAAAATAGCGGCTTTAATTACTCTATACAATAAAAAAGAGCGTTTTTTTGTTAATACCGTAACTGTAGCAACTGTAATTCTTGTACTCAGATGTGATATTTCAAACGAAATTAAATAACTGTACTAAATACTGGTAAAAGAGAAATTAATTTACGTAATATGATTCGCGCAGTTTTATGTAAATATTTAAAATTATTTTTTTTTCAAATATTTTTAAATTTAAAAAGGTAAAAGAAAAAAACAGTTTTTTTTTCTTGAAAAGATTCTAGATTATAAATCCTTATAACCATAAGAGTCTAAGAAACCATCTAATCATAATTGCGATTCTTTTTTTCTAACCCGTTTTAATCAAGTAAAAACTGGGTGAGGATTGAATAAACATAAAAAAAGATTAAAATACATAAATAAAGTGAATCCCACATAAATTATTAAAACTTTAATCAAGTTAAATAATTAAGTAAAAACTTTAATCAATTGGATTAGAACTTGATTTACGCTTGTTTTGTTGAAAAGCTTAAAGTCTATTTTGTGCTAGTTTTTAGAACAATTGTTTTTTCAAACAACTTTTAACAGAAACAATTTAGAAATTTCAGACGAAAAATTTAAATTAAACACTGGAATAATCAAAAATAACAGGTGTTTTTTTAAATCTTTTTTTATCTAAAAGTTTTTATCAGAATTCAAAAAATATTAGTAAATTTTTTTAGTCTATTCAACAACAAAAAAATTATGGTCGTAGATGGGTCGGAATCAGCGTTATTAATACGTTACACATTATTGGCTTTAAGTCGGTTATGAATAAATAAGTAGTTGTTAAATATTTTTTTTGAAAAGTCTCGTGCTTTGAAATATTTCATGACTAAGGTCGATGAGTTTTTTAAAATGTGAATAGACTTGCTAAAACGGTAACGGTATCAAGAATGGGATTTTTTTTAGATGATTTGCATCATAACCCTTTTATTTGTTAAAAACTTCGATGGTGTAAGCATTACAGATTACTGTTCTAAAGTCTCAATAGGCAGTCAACCCTTAAATTTATAATTTTCAAATCAACTGCATAAGTTAAAAAAACAGCTATTATTTTAATGAGTCATCGCAATAGTTGCCGGAAAAAAATTTGCAACTTTCCAAAATCTTTTGAATTGTTTCGAAAAAAAGCTATTTTGCGGAAACTTTTCAGCAATCTTAAAAAAATTTTTTTTAATGATTTCGTACATATAATACAGTCCAAAAAAAAGTTCTCAATAATACACTCGGTTTTTAAATTGTTGAACCGTGTATTTAAAAAATAAAATCTTAATAGTAGTGTTGAGACTGCAGTTTAGAAATCTATACTAAAGCCTTTGGGCATTTAGAGCTATAAGAGCTGTGGCAGTCTTTCCTTTCTTTCTTTGTTCCATACCAAACACTTCTCTGTCGATACCTGCTTTAGAGCCATTAACTGTTTCTGCGTTGACAACACTTTGCGGTAAAACATTCCACTTTGAAACCACTCTGTTCGTCAAAAAGTTATATCTTGATGTTGCTTGTTTGCAAATTTCTCTTTCTAGCTTCATGTCATGTTTTCTTCTTAGGTTCAGCTTCAAGCTTGTGGCCATGTTCACTCCTTTCACTAGGTTAATCTTCTCATGACAGTTGACTATTTTGAACATTTGGATAAGGTGCCCTCTTGTTCTACGGTCATCTAAGCTAATTAAGTCTAAGGCCAAAAGCCTTTCTTGATACGGTTTCTCCTTCAAACATTTGACTAGTTTCGTCGCTCTTCTTTGGACTCTTTCAATAATATTTATGTTAGCTTTCGTTGAAGGGTTCCAAATACTTACAGCACATTCAAAGATGTAATAATAAAAATTTTGAAACATGTTGGACCGAGGAGATAATTTTCAAAAAATGTCTTATCAAGTTTTTGACACGTTTTTTGCAAGTTCAAGAATCGAAAGATTTCAGCTAAAAATAAAAAAGAATCTTGAGTTGTCAATAAAAAATAAATTTTGTTTAAGATTTAAGTCCATTTATTAAGAAACATTATTTTTGTATGGTCATTTGCCAAGAACTGCTTTTGTTATGCTTCGGTTTTGCTTCGAAAAAGGATCTGCAAACATATATAGTCTGCTCAAGTTTATCCGAAAATTTTTTCAATTGAAAAAGAAGACAAAAAATTTTCATTTAAGAATTTTTTGTCGGTTTAGCGAAAACGTCGGATTATTGAGATGGAATCCGATCGTAAAATATTAGCGAGGCAAGTTTAACACTAGAAGCACCGGCCATTTTTAGCTGATTTTTCAAACTAGATTATATCATTAAATATAGATTATAACATTTCAAAAGGGAGCTCACTTTGAAGCTCGAAATAAAGGCTACAAAATAGTCAAAAATCGTCTTGGTCGAATTTTTCTTAAAATAGTAATTAGCGTTCAAATTTTTGGAAATACGCTAAAATAGCGTATTCGGTGCTTCTAGTGTTAACAAACGTCAGTTAAGAGAGGATTCTGAATCTACGAGACTTTTTTAGGTTTTCTTTTACTTTATTTCGTACTGTAAATTTTGTTTTGAGCATCTTTAACTCGTGTTTGAGAAACTTTTGATCAAATTTTAGACAACCTTAAATAAAAAAAAACAAAAATTTTGGGGATGCCTGGTACTAACTCGTTTTATTTTTTAAATTATGAATTGAAGAATAATCATGTTCAAAAGATTTATATTATTTACATTTTTTTTATAAAAAAATGTTTTTTTTTATAAAAAAATGTTTTTTTTTCATGGTATGACTTATAAGCTTAAAAATTTTGTTACTATAACAATCTTAAACTTTATTTCTATTTTAAAATAGATGAAACTTTTAGGCAGATAACATTTAATAGACGAAACAATAACTTACTGAATACAAATAATAGAAACATCTAAAAAAGCAATGAAATTAACACGATATTTAACATTATTACAATCAAAATCGAGTCGTTTTCGAATTTTTATCACGTTAATATTTCTGTGTTTATTCTTTTCAATTTTAGTGATAAAAAATGATTCAAACTTTAAAAAAAAACGAAATTTATATCAATCTTTAAATCAATTTTATAGTTATATGACCGGATACGAAGAAGAATTTGAGTGTAATGTTGACAAATTAAACGAATGGGACCCTAAAATAAAGGATCTATTCTCAAAAATTCCAAAATATAATAAATGTGTAAAAAATGAACCGTTAACTTATGTAATCAATAATCAATTATTTATTAATCAGACAGTAAATATAACATATTTTGATGGAGCTATAACCAGATGTGAATATGCGACTGTTTTAAGAAATACTGTAGAAAAAGACGCGTTTGCTTTGGGGGATTTTAAGGAATTTGATTGCCCTATGATTGTTGTTGACGACTTTTTTAAAGTCAGATGCCTTGAAAATACAACTGTTAAATACGAATACGTTCATTCGGTTATTCAAAAGCGAAAACTACACGACTTGTATAAAAACTCTAAATCGGATTTTGACGATGATTCAAAAATAAACGTTATGATACTTGTACTTGACGCTGTTTCGTTGTCAAGTATGAAGAGAGCGTTACCAAAGACTCTTGAATATTTAAAATCGTTTGATAATTTTTTTCTTTTCGAGAAACATCACGTTGTTGGTGAAAATACATTCCAAAATTTAGTACCAATGTTAGCAAATTTAAATCCAGATTCAGTGCTCAAAAAGAAAGAAAGCAATTACACTAAGAAAAAGAAATTTCGACTTGAATATGAAGAACCATTTGATGATCTTCCATTTTTGTGGAAAAATTTCAGCTCAAAGTATGCATTTATTTTTTAAACTGAATTTTTATTCTTTTGATTCGATTTTGTTCTCTTTTAAGTAAATATTTGACATACTTTTCAGAGGAATGGAAGGAATGTACATTTAATAATCTCAAATTCGGTTTTAGAGAATCCCCCACTGATTATTATTTTCGTCCATATTGGCTCTCTCTATATAACAGTACATCTTATCCAAAAACAAATTTAAACTCAAATTCAAGACCGTGTTATTACAACAAGCTACTTCACATGTTGTCAATTGATTGGTTAAAATCGTTTGAAAAATTCAATCTTGAATTTGAAAAAGAGAATAAAATAAACAATATTGCTCGTTTTGGTTTAGTAAAAATAAACGAAATGAGTCATGATTATTTGGACAGATTGTTTTGGATCGATGATGACATCAAGAATTTATTTGAAGAGTTGTTTACTGAAAAATTCCTTCGAAATACTTTATTCATTTTCATGGGTGATCATGGTCATAGATTTCATCCAATTCGAAGAAATTTTGTCGGTAAAATGGAAGAAAAATTACCAATGTTTAGCATGATGCTACCAAGAAAGCTCACCGATAAAAGACATTTTGTCAGACGGACTTTGAGTCAAAATACTAAAAGTAACATTTATTTTTGACCAGTCGCTTTATACTTAGGCCAAAAATAAATAAACCGGATAAGTTTTGAGATTTTTTTGCCCGCCTTATAACAGTCTTAGTTCGCTAACTTGGAATCTTCTCTTAACCCAAATTTCTCAAAATTGCCAACGGGATGGTTGTTTCAACATACTTTAAATCTTTTTTGCACACATTTATTTAATCACAACATACTTTACCTAATAAACATACTAAAAGCTGATCAATACACTTATCCATTTCAATGACCCAAGGAAATGTAAGATTGAAAAGCTCAATATCAAATTGTACTCATTAGTTCAATTAATTTAAAAAAAAAAGAATTTTCCTGACCACCACTCATCGGTTTAATATTTTTTCCATTCGACTCGTTTATGTGAGAAAATGAGCACTAAATTTTTGATGATGGCCGGCCATGTAAAGGGTTTGGTGAGCCACGATAGTCACTAACTTTCAGTTCACAAAATACTGGAATTTGCATAAATATTTCTTTAAATCTGATCAAAAAAAATTTGCTTTTAGTGATGGGCTTAGATCTAGTAATAATTTGGAAAAAAAGATAAAACAGGTTCACATATTTTCTTGAACAAAACTTGTTGTAAATGATCACGAAAATTAATTAATTGTCAAAAAAATATCAACTAATTTTTTTATTTGGTTAGTGATCATTGTGGTTCACCGAACCCTTAACATGGTCATGATCACTAATTTTGTCATCTTCTGTGCCGAAAAACAGGTATACTCTCCAACTCAGTAACCCGAAATTTAACGCTAAACCGATAAAATTGGTCAATGCTTAGCGATGGTTAGTTCAATAAAATACAGAATGAAAATTAAATCTTTTCTTGGACATATGTCTTCAGATCCGTGTGTTAATCGACTATTACGATCAATCCCAAATTAAGTACCCTGAAATATTTAATATATAAAATTTTAAACTTTTTTAAAGGATTGACAACATGGTGGGATGTTTATGAAACGTTAATGCATGTTTTTATGGATCAAACCTACATCTCTGATAATTTACGTTATAGCAATTATTTGAAAAATTTGCAAACTAGAAAAAATATTCAAAGAGGTCAAAGTTTATTTTTACCTTTGTCACATCGAAGTTGCCAACAAGCAAATATACCAGATTATTTATGTAGTTGTGATGTATCTGTAAATGTAAACTTATCAAATCCAATCATTACAAAAGCTGCAGAGTTTATGGTTAATCATATTAACACAGTAGTTTTAAAAGATGAAAATAAAATTTGTATGGAGCTTAAACTTGGCAGAGTTTTAGACGCCCAAATTTATTCGAGTAATAAAGCAAAATATTCAATCATATTTGAAACATTGCCTAATAACGCAACTTTTGATGGTAAAATACTTCTTGAACCTGATGTTAACTTGAGCACGGTTTCAAGTCGATCTGAGACAGAAAAATTCAAAATCATGGGTAAAATTATCCGAATAAATACATATGGCCTATCATCTAAATGCATCAAAAAATATCATCTTAAAAATTTTTGTTATTGTTTTGATTATCACAATAATATAAACAAGAGTCCAAGTAAGCTATTTTTTTAATTTTTAAAATTTGTTCGAAGTTATTTAATAAATTTTTTTTTCATAGAAAAAAGGAAAGCAAAATGATTTTAGTCAAGTCAAAGTTTAGTTAAATTTAACCATTATAATTTAAAGCTTTAATAAACAGTTTAATTTTTTTTTATTTATTTGATTCTGTCCTACTAACGATACGATACTTGATATTTCAAGTGGATGCCACTAGGGGTGTCGCCTTTACTTATTTTTCCCTTTACTTTAACAATAAAGTAAAGAAAAATGCACTTTTTCCTTTATTTCCTTTATTTTTTCTTTTATGCGTTTTTCTGCTTTAGAAGACTATATTTTAGTGTTTTTTGAAGGAAAAATCCATTTTCCGAGAAATAAAGGAAATAAAGGGTAAAACTTTACTTTATTGATAAAGGATAAAGGTTTGAAAAAAGCCTTTATTTTAGGCAAAACTTTAAAATACGCTTGTCAACATGATACTACGCTAAAATAACAAAGTTTCATTGAACTTTATATTTTCTTTATTTTATTTTAAAAAAGGACCTTTAGTCATACAAATAAAGGAAAAAATAAAGTTCAATGAAACTTTGTTATTTTAACGTAGTATCATGTTGACAGGCGTATTTTAAAGTTTTGCCTAAAATAAAGGCTTTTTTCAAACCTTTATCCTTTATCAATAAAGTAAAGTTTTACCCTTTATTTCCTTTATTTCTCGGAAAATGGATTTTTCCTTCAAAAAACACTAAAATATAGTCTTCTAAAGCAGAAAAACGCATAAAAGAAAAAATAAAGGAAATAAAGGGTCTACCTTTACTTTATTCCTAAAGTAAAGTAAAGCCGACACCCCTAGATGCCACTTCCTCCAGTATTTAACGTTTGCCACAATAATTGGAATGCTATCTCAGTTGGTATCGTCGTTTGATCAATCCGCAAAGTATTTGGCCACGAAAGTGGCAAATCGGGTCCAAAATTTTTTCAAAGAAAATAGAAAAAACTAGAAAAAGCTTTTAAATAATTTTGATGCAAAATCGAGTAAAACACCAAAGCGCTATTATGTATGTGCCACTAACTGGACTTTTCTGTCTTTCGTAGTGTTTAGCGTTCAATAAGATGAACTGAACTCGCTAAACACTGATTTGGTTTCCAATTTTAGGGATCAACTGAAGGAAGTGAACTTAATAAAAAGGAATCAGTCTTTTTCATCGATCAGATTTAAATGTGAAGAATGTGCAAAAATTGTATTAAAAATTAATAATGAAAATGCTCGACCTACGTTGAGAAAATTCTTAAATATTAGAAATCTTAGTTCTCAGATTTTTTCTAAGAACATCTAAGAACAGGGTCTACCCTCGTGAATCCGAAAGTCCACGTTTATTTTTTCTGTTTATTCGAAGTATTTTTTCAATTGAATAAGGATAATTTTTCGATAACCCCAATGGAATTTTCTAGAATTTCTAAGAAAAATTAAAAAAATTTTTTTTGAAAACTTAAAATTAAATCTATTTGATATTTTTCAAGTTTTTATTTTAATTTATTAGAACTTATTATTTATGGTAGGTATGGCCAAAGTAAAAGTAATTATTTTTTAATTATGTTTATTACAACAAACTTCCCGTGTTTAAGTAGCATGGCTTGAGTTGAATTAGCTAACAATTAAAAATCAACAAAAAACTGCCTAGTTACGGATTTCGATAATTATTTTTTTGTTGATTTCGGTCTCAATCCTAAAAATAATTTCAATTGATTTTATTCACAACCTTTTCAATTCATAACAGAAAATATTTATTTTTATTTTATTTTTCCGCTTTTGAGCATTTATGTAATTAGAGGGTTTGTCTTTGAAAATATATGATCAAATTTACATAAGCTCCTGAACTTTTTCTTCTTCAGCAAACAAACTTTATGATTTGTTACGTCCATTAGAAAAATTACTATCTGGTTTTTTTAAAACTTTAATTTTGATTTCGTAATTTTAATGAGAATATTGAGATTAAGAGCGGAGAACTACGGGAAACTTCGGTGAATGGTCACAACAATTGTTGTAAATACGAAATTTTTATTTATTTTATAGGAGTAAAATGCTATTTCAAATTCAACTAAAAAAGGTAAAAATAAATGAAAATTAGTTTTTCCAAATTTTCAATTGTTTCTCTCAAAAATTACTTAAAGCTCGTCAAATATCCTACATTTTGGTATGTAAATCATAATATAAAAATAATATCCTGATCATATACCCCTAAACTTTGTATTATCGAATTATGTTTATTTATAATTGAAAGTTATCTGAAA
Source organism: Brachionus rubens (assembly GCA_022207745.1). Classification (NCBI taxonomy): domain Eukaryota; kingdom Metazoa; phylum Rotifera; class Eurotatoria; order Ploima; family Brachionidae; genus Brachionus; species Brachionus rubens. The sequence goes on along the minus strand of JAJVHD010000009.1, from coordinate 2,051,277 downwards.
AGTCGGGTATATAATGTTATGTATCTACTTAAAGCTCATCAAAAATACTACATTTTGGTATATAAATCATTACTTAAAAATTATTTTTGATAATAAACACCATTACTTTTTATGATATTAGTGTTTTTTCAGTTTTGAAAATTATCTGTAAGGCCAAGTTTTTAAAATATAGTTCAAACTTGCGAGGAGAGTGGTGAAGAGTCTGATAGGGATATGGAAATAAATTGAATTTTAAAGTTATTTTATTCTCTTTTTTTTTCATTTTTTTTTATTTTTGTTAATTTTAATTGAACAAAAACCATTATAACCCCGGTAAAAAATCTAATTAATTTTTTTAAAAGCTCATTTCAGAAAAATAAAATTTTTCTTTTTAACCTCGGGTTTTTGGTATAATTAAAAAAAAAAAAAGAATTTTTTTTTTTAAATTTTTTGTGTTAACCAGTCTTTTTTTAGGTGATTTGAAAAAAAATTAGTTTCTTTGACTGAATGTTCGACCAAAAATAAGAATCTCCTAAAACAACCGTTTCTTGTGTCTAAATATTTTAACTGTTAATTAAAGGAAATCCCTTCTAAGTATTGTCCTAATTTCTGGCCAACAAAATGATAAAATAACTAACGTAAACTCTTGCCCATTACTCTTAGAACCAAGTCGGAAAGTCGACCTCGGGTCTCTAATGGAAAAGCAATGTAATTTTTTATTTTTAATGTTATATCCCATACTTTTCTATTAGAGTTAAACCCAATTTTCAATCAGAATAAAGGTTGATTTTTCGACTTTGTTCTATGAGGAGTCTTTAAGCGTTTACGGTATTTATTCTTTTGCATTTATCTCTTGATTCCTTCTTGAGAAAAATATCATAGTTTGAAATTGCTCTGGTAATGTTAAGTTTAAAAGGGTTTGATGTTGTGAAAAATGTAACGATTCCTTATAATTCTAATAAAATTTAAAGAAGCTAATACTTTTTCTTTTTATCACACAAAATTTCCGACTTAACATACTTTTTCAAAATTTAACACAAAAAAATATAAAAAAAAAAAACATGCGAAATGAAGCATGTGTTAAACATTGTCATTTTTATTTTTTAAAAAAAAATGTGTGATAGAAATTTATGTTGAACGCAGCCACTCTCTTAAAAAAATCATTGGAATAAATGAAATTTTTAAATTAGTATCCCAGTGTTTTTTATTTGAAGTCCATGGGGTAGTTTGCAAGGATTTACGGCACATAAAAATATAAATTTATATTTTAGCACTAGTACTATCTCAATTTGATAGCAAATTGAAAAAATTGAGATTTGTATTAAAGCAAAAAGCTATTTTTCCTAAATTCTATACATACAAATCTCAAAATTACTTCATTTTGTCAATTTGATGCTCATTTCTCAAAGCTTAATTTTGCTTTCCTTTGCTTTTAAAAACTAATAAGTATTTTATTAAGAAGTTAGAGGTTTTTTTATTATTTACTAGGTAATAAAAGAACAAATTAAAATTGAGATTAAGTATAGAGCTAATATAGAAATAGTGTTAAGACAGGGAAATATTAATGATGTCATAAGAGTATTAGACGACCATTTTTAAGTTCTTGGGAAACAAGTGAATACACTTTTAGTTTGGGAGGGGCCATAGAAAACGAGTAAGCATTACTAATTTTTAGGGGGTGGGCATTTAAAAAGTTAAGCATCTAAAGGACTTTTTTTCCCAGGGGTCGGTATATTTGGCGGAATATAGTTAGAAATTTTTTTTTTATTACCCCGTGCCTTTTCGTTTATTAACAAAAATTTTCTTTTTTAAATAAAAATTATGATCTTTATGCATTTTAAGACAAAACATTACCTTGCCTTAACACTATTTCTATATTAGCTCTATCATATCATCGGCTATTTTTAATACTCTTATGTCATCATCAAACACACACACACACAAAAATACCGAAATACTCATTAATTCGTTAAATTATTTATTTATTTAAAAAAATATATTTGGGAAACCCTTGGAACTATCCCGAACGAATTTCGCCTTCTTTTTAGTCCCCATTCGATTAAAAAAATTGATTCGTTAAATTAATTTCAAAACGATCTTAGTAAAACGTTACATTCACACATTCAATTAAAAAAACAAGCCTATTTTCAAGATTATTTATCAAACCGCTTCGTTTTACCGTATTACCTCAAATAAAAGACAGTTCGGTCATCAAAGAATTTCTTCTATTCGAAAATTTGAAAGTCCAAAAAAGTGACTCAAATAAAGGAAATTTTACTCTATTTTTTTCTTTTATTTGAAACAAAAAAAACATGTTATTGAAGCTTTTTATCATTATTTATTCATTCAAAAAAGTGTTTCGTTTCTTTTAAACGAGAAACTTTAACTCATAAGATTGCTCGAATTTAACGACATGTCGTTAATTCGCTTTTTACATTGAAAATTGTCATTTCGTTAATATCGAATTACACGTTATAACGACATGTTGTTAAATTCGAGCAAATACGCTATTTAGAAATTAGAAAATTTGTAACGTATGTATATTGTTTTAACATAATTTTTTTTTTTATTTTACACAAGAGTATTTTATAATTTAAATTCATGGTAAGTTCACCTCTACTTGGTTACCGTGTTCAGTTGTGTTAGTTGATATTTTTGTTGGTACTGATTGTTTTTTGAAAAACATAAATAAGTTTAATAAAGCTTTTTTTTTAATCCAAACAACTGATTTTTTATTTGGTTAACCCCAAAAAAGTCAGAAAAAAAAGAGTCAAAAACGTTAACCAATCAGATAAATTTTGGTAATCATTGGGTAACTGTTTCAAACTATAACTCAAATTATGATGATGATGATGGGTAAGGTACATGTTTTTTTTATGACAGTTTAAATCAACCTAATGTATATCTTGATGTCATTAAATCTGTTTTAAAAATGTGGTGACTCACATATCGTAAATATCAAACATGTTTCTGTTTCAAAAAGGGAATAAGGATTGTGGATTCTTTGCCCTTGGTTACACTTTAGCTTTAGCTAAAGATATGGGTCCTGGTAAATTGATTTTCGATCAAAATAATATTAGAGATGAGTTCAATTAAGGTTCGCGCCATGCAAAACTTCCACGCTATCTGTCTAAACGAGTGTTCTCCCCTTGCCTAGATCGATCTTCATATTGAGTTAAAAAAACCTTATTCTATAAATATAGAGAGATAAACTTCAGTCTTCATTCAATTTCCAACTGTAAATCAATATAATATCGCCTCTTTTAAAAAAATTGTCAGACCTGACTATTTTTTTTTCTGACTTTTTTTGGTAGAACCTTTTATTTCAATTATACAACGATTTTAGCTAAAGTTGTAATATACTAATTAATCGACTATTGTTACGGCGATCAAGTAATGCGGAATGCAGTCATTTCCTGCGGTTTCCGGCTTGTATATAGCATCTAACTGCATTTTTACAATCAAAAAGCGCCAGTCAAACAAGGACAGTGAGTTCGCAGATATATCACCCCGTTTGTCCGGAGCGATACACGGGATATATCTAAATTGTGATATAACTAAAAAAATTAATTTGTATAGAAAAAACTTCAAGTCCTTTGCACTCAAGAGATACACAATTTTAGCTTTTTGTTCGAAGTAGAGAATTGTAAGTGTATCTTGATATCAAAAGGGCTAAAGATCTTTGTTAAAAATCTTTTATCAATGACATTAATTTTTCGACAATAATTAAATTGTTTAGTTAAAAACACAGTATAGTTAAAAAATAACGGACTTTAAAAATAAAAAAGGCACACGCTTCGCAAGTGAGATCGGATTTCAATTTCATCTCCAACATATATCTAGGAAAAAATTTTTTTTCAATGGAAATTTATATTTATTTGTTTATCTGTTTCGAGCGTGAGCTCCTTCAGAGAAGAAATAAAAAAGACTTGCAATATAAATGTTGGTGATGAAATTAAAATCCGAAATCACTTGCTCTGAGTGCAGAGTTTAAGACAAAAAAATCGATTACATAATTAAGTCATATTTTATAATTAAACTTTTGAACTTCTAGATTTTCAAGAATATCTAATCAACTAAAATTTTTTTTATTTCAAAGGGATCATGGTCCCGAAGTCCCTTGTATCCTTAGGGGTATTAAACCATATTTAAATAAATAATAATAATTTTATTTCAAAAATTTTCTTTTTGTTAAACTTTTTAATATATTTTTGGAACCTTTTCAAGTCTTAACTCCCGTTGCTAAGCCTCTCACTCTTTCATTTTCTTTCGCTCAGTCTTTTATGCAACTGAAACTAGTTTCTAGGCTTTACTAGAGTAAACCTCCCATTATTATTATTAAGTTAATTGGCGCGGAGCTAAGTACAAACGTAATTTTTTCTGTCCTGCGTCCCGCTTAAAATACACATGTTCCTATCATTTGCAATATAATAAATACCGATATTGAGATACCGTTATTATATAGTTTATAGTTTATTTAATTTTAGTGTTGTTAGTCGACTTGAAAATTTGTAAGTCGACTGAAATCGACAATTTTTTTTTTCCAATCGACAAAAGTCAACTCAAAGTGCGGCTCAGAGTCTTTAAGACTCGAGTCATTAAATTTTTATTCGACCTTGGAAAAGTACTAAAAGGATAATGATACATGTCTAAATGAAGACTCAATCTTTAAAACTATAAATAAAAAAGAAATAGGCTTAAACCAGAGCTTGCTGAACAGCTTTTATAACTAAGTTTTTAGAATAATTCAATTGTATTTTTTTTGCTTACAGTAAACTTTTATTTTTTTAGACTCAATTAAAAAATGTTTTTCTGATGAAATTTTCCAAAAAAATTTATTTTCGCAATTTTTTTTTAAATTTCAACTTTGTCGATTTAATTGACAAAATTCGACGCAACAACAACTTAAGTCGACACAAAAAAATCTTAAGTCGACTATCGAAATTTCCTGAAAAGTCGATTATCGATCGACTAATTTAGAGTCGACTAACAACACTTTTTAATTTATATAAAATGGCACTAAAATTGATACACACTCATAAGTGTTGTATCTGTGAATTACTTTATATTAGTTTACATCGGTATAAAAAAAAGAAAAAATTTAAATAAAGGATAAAAAATAAAAATAAAATGAGTGTGCAATTGAAAAATAAAATAGAATATAGGAAATGAGGTTCGTTATGTGAGGTTATATTTTTGGAACATGGCATTATCTCATATGTGTTTTGATCCCGATCTTTGCTTCAAAATATTTACCACAATTTGGGCACTCTGTTTTAGGTTTAATTGACGTTTTAAAAACTTTTGTTTGTACGTTATTATTGTTGTCGGATAGTTTTTTGTACTACTCTTTCGTTGTATGTGTTCGTTTTAGCCGGTTTTGTTTTGAAGCAAAAATCAGAGTTAGATCTGTAGGTGTTTCGATATTTTATGGACACTTCGTTATTCGGGTCGACGAGGAGCTTTGATTAAAAACGTCATCTAACGTCATTTGACGAAAGTTCATTATGCAAAATGCTACAACTTGTAACAATTTTGCTACAAAAAAGTTATTCAAATTAAGGTGAATTTAAACAAAATTAACTGTCTCATAATCATGCTATTTTTTAATGCCTTAAACAGCGTTTTTTTTTTTAGACAGCGAAAAATAATGTAATGTTTTTAGCTCTTAAAAATGGGTAAAAGAAATTATGTGTTTTTAAAATTGAGAAAAAGGTGGAATCAGGCAAAAGCTGGTTGGATTTTGAGTTTTTTTATATTAAAAAATGTTAAAAAAATTGCATTCAATTACCTTCTAAAAAAGAATAAAAAAAAAATTCTTTTATGATTATTTCAAGTCTTTTAATTAATGAAAATTTTTTGATTTGGAAGAAATCATATTTATTCAAATATTTTTAATTTTCTAACATTATTTTCATTTCTTCTGACATTTCTTTGGTGAAATGCTATTTTTTATTTTTTAATCAGTTAAATTGACACTTTCTAACGAACGAGGTTTACTCAAAAACATGAAAGCACGGCAAAGAAACTTTGACAAGCTAATACGCTGTCATTTTTTAAAATGCAAAACCAGTAGATTATGAAATACCATAAAAATCGTATTTTAATCAAGAGTTTATGAGATATTATTCCAAAAAAGTCTAAGATGAAAATCAAATAAATTTACAAACAAACAAAAAAAATTTTACAGATTTCGTAGTATTTAAAAATAATTGTTTGAAAAATTATGACATACTAAATCTTATTTTTTGACCTATTACCAATTAATGGTTTGTTAAGTAAAAGTTATGGGTTCATATAAGATCTTCTCAAATGATTTTGTAAGAATTTTCTTACTTAATTTTTGCTTTTTTTCTATATCAAAGTGTAATTATTATTCTATAGTGATTAAGTACTCAGTAATTTTTTATGTCACCTTTACTTTTGAATAGTTTATTTATTATTTTCTCATTTTAGTACCATTCTTTTTTATAAATAACAAATTTATAAAAAAGTTAGGAAACTTTTGAAAATTTTTCGACTAGTTTTATTTTAAGTTGATTAATTCAATACGCAAAAAGGAAACATTAAAAAAAGTTGCATATTACAAACAGTACAAATATTAGGGTTAAAAATAATATTTTCGAAAAAAGAAGCTTTTGCCTAAAGACACACAATTCGATTATCAAAATCGCCTCTGAATTTTTTCAAAAAAAATTGTCAAAAACTATATTTTAAAAGGAGGATATTTCCACTAGTATTGCGTACATCCGTCGTTATTTTTTAATAACTCACTTATTCTGTTAGGCACTGAGTCTACTAAGTTATCTAAGATTGTTTTCGGGACATTATTGAGGATATTTGGTATTATTTCTTTCAATTGGTCCAATGACCTTGGCTCCTGTTTGGCGATCTCTTTGTCCAAATCCATAAGTTTTCGATACAATTAAGATCAGGACTGTTTGCAGGCCAAGATAAAAGGTTTATATTATTATACTCAAACCATTTAGTTACTATTCCGGCTCGATGACATGGAGCATGGAGCCTGCTGAAAAACAAACGTATCGTCTTGTCGAAGCAGATCTATTGAAGGCACCAAGCTGTAATCAAGAATATTAATGTATATTCGAGAGTTTAGTCTCCCGTCAAAGATACAAAAGAGCCCAAGTTAGTGTTGGGTGGCGGCCAGTTTTGGCCGTTCAGTGGTCGGGTGAAAAAAAAAACGGCCAACGGGACGGCGAGATGGCCGGCCAGTAGACGGTCAATTTAACAAAAAAAATAGCCGGCCAAACAACTGTTTTTTTGGCCGGTCAAATTAAACGGCCGGCCAATTTTTCTTGAAATGGCCGTTTTTTGGCCCGTCACGGCCGGTTAATTTAATTGTCATGAATAACCAAAATATATTAATAATTATCTTTGATATCTTTGAAAAAAAAAATTTTTTTATATTTTTCAATGTCTTTATTTTTTTAGTTAAAATTTTAAGAGGTTAAAATTTCATGAATACAGTTTAGCTCGATGGTTTAATGCTCCCCAATACTTGCAGAATATTTCAAAAGATATGCAATTGCAGCAGCAGCCACAAGGACTCCATCAGAAAGAATTTTTTCAAGAACTCGCTATCAACTCCGAAAATGTTGAGATTTAAAAGAGAAATTTGAAGAATAGATTAAAAAAAAGCCTTAAATTATTTTATTTCCAATTTTAAAAGTCCAAAATTCAATCCAAGAAACGTGATTTTTTTTTTCAAAAAAACAATAAAATGTTCTTAAGCTCAGAAAAAATGTAAAAAATAAAGAAATTGAAAAATATCTAAAAATTTTTTAAGCCAAGTGCATAAATGATTAAGTTATAATGTTATATTGATCTTTGTCTAGCAAAAATCGCGTGTGTCATTGGTTGGAGAATATTTTTGTTCGAATTTCGCGATTTTTTTTTCAAAAATACTTTTACTCGTCATGAGTCCATGAAATTCTGCGAAAGGGTGTCAGCTTTATTTTAAATGATCTGTGCCCTTTTACAGTTGTGGCCGTGTTACTCCTGTGAACTTTCATGAACTAAAGATTTAGAAAAGTTACCATTGATTAATGGGTATAAACTGAAAGCTAGTTTTACAATGTTTAACTAGAGCCTTTTAGCTATCATTTAATACCCCTAAATCAATGGTGGCTTTTCTAAATCATTAGTCCATGAAAGAAAGACCACAACTGTATATTTTTTGAAAGGAAAAACATTGTAAAATAAAAATTACACCAAAATAAAGCTATTTTTTGGGGCAATTAGCAGAATTAAAAATAAAAAAAATCAACCATTGGTAAAGCTGGTAAAGAGGATGCTAATTCAATTCATTTAAACTAATTGTTTCAATTCGTGATAAAATTATTTTCTAGAAAAAGATCCAATTTTTTAATATTTACTGATTCGTTTCAAATTTATTCTTTTTGAATGTGTAACATAATTATCGTGACAAAAGTAAACACGACGGAAAATTTATGGTTCACACTTTTGTGATAAACTTTACCTGAACAATATTTAATTGATCACATAAAAAGTGATCAAAACACAAGAAGAAAATGAGCTAATTAAAAAAAATTTAACTAATAAATTTGTCGTTTGAAAATTTATTTTTTAACGGGTCTTGTAACGTTGACGGCCAATTGGCCGTTAATTTATGTACAGGTAAAATTCACGGCCAGATAAATTTTTTTTATTGGCCATCTATTTAAAACGTTTGGGGCTACTGGACGATTAGTACGATTTTACAGTACGATTCAAGTACTATTCGGTTCTGTGAATCTATATGAGACAAGTCATATACCATTTTGTTCGTCTTAAATTTGTACACTTAAAAATTCATATAAGAAGTCAAGGATTCGTATTTGAGCTATTGATAATAAGTGTTAAACAGAAATATAGTTTTATACGAAATACACTTTAAACATTATGGAATTTTTTTAGGACGATTGTTTCTTTTGACTAACCTAAACTATGTACAGCTTGTACAGAAATAATTTTGATAAAAAATTCATAATTCAGCGGTCCAAAAATGAAAAGTAAATTTTGTACGATTCGAAAATTTTAAATTTTGCTTAATTTTCGATGGTAAATGGTTTGAAAAGTTATAGTACTAAGAAAAAATGTGGTTTTGCATTTTAATAATGGAATTACAAAGAGTTAGATGACTTTTATGTAAAAGGGATGAAAAATACCACATTTTTAGGACTTTCGCGAAAATAAGAGTCAACTAAAAAGAAAATTTCCCAACTAGGGTAATTTTGATCGACAAATTCGAATTTTATAGTATTTTCCGAAATTCATGTATCTAATCATTAATTAATCTTACTTATAAGAAAATATAAGAAATATAATAATTTTATCAAAAATACTATAAAATTCGAATTTGTCGATCAAAATTACCCTAGTTGGGAAATTTTCTTTTAAGTTGACTCTTATTTTCGCGAAAGTCCTAAAAATGTGGTATTTTTCATCCCTTTTACATAAAAGTCATCTAACTCTTTGTAATTCCATTATTAAAATGCAAAACCACATTTTTTCTTAGTACTATAACTTTTCAAACCATTTACCATCGAAAATTAAGCAAAATTTAAAATTTTCGAATCGTACAAATTTTACTTTTCATTTTTGGACCGCTGAATTATGAATTTTTTATCAAAATTATTTCTGTACAAGCTGTACACCCAGTTAACATAAAATTAATGAAAAGTTAATGTCACTTCGAAAAATAACATTACTGCAACATTAATGGCTGGGTTTCAAATCCAGTGATGTTCCATCAATGTCAAAAAAAGTTTTGACATTAATGTTTCATTAATGTCTAAAAAATCTGCGGCAGGGCTGTGACATTGAATTTCAAAATTGGAGTCTAGAAACGATTAAAACGGATTAAGAAATTCCGAGTGCGAAAGTGAATGTTGTTCTTTAATTATGGGATAAGGTAAATTAGATTTATTTGCCCAAAATAAATGAAGAATTTTTAGGCATTTTTGTTAAGCAAGGGGTAGTATGTCATCAAAGAGAGTGTTTAAATAAAAGAGGGCAATCAGTTAAGTGAAAGTATGTTAAGGTGAATTAAGGAAAGCGGTAGATGAAAAGCATTTAATATAATGAGGAAGATATTTGTTAAGGAATTATAATTTTCAAATTTATTTTTAAAGTTAAAAGTTTTTGTAACTTTTGAAAAAAAATTGAAAAATATTTATACTTGTTTTTGAAAAGGTTTAAAAGTTCATTGTCGTTTCTTTTTTTAAAAAAATTCTATTGGTCAATTAATTTATAAGACTAAAAATGTAACTCTCCTGTTATAATCTTATTTAACATTAATTATCTGCGAGGAACGAGCATTTTAGAGAGACACGACGCATTAGAGAAACTAATACTGCGAGAATGAAATCTCTAAATTCTTGACCCAAATTGAGAGGCTTGTATACATATTATAATAAATCGACAACGTTAATCAATTTTAATTTTCAATTAACACTTAATAATTTTAATCAATAAAAACTAACTTAACTATTTAGTGTAGCCAGAGGAAAAAATATATATTCTTGACCAAATTCAATATTTTTTTATACATGCATGTCATAACGTTACTAAATTTTAATCAATAAAAACTAACTTAACTATTTAATGTAGCCAGAGGAAAAAATATATATTCTTGACCAAATTCAATATTTTTTTATACATGCATGTCATAACGTTACTAAATTTTAATCAATAAAAACTAACTTAACTATTTAATGTAGCCAGAGGAAAAAATATAGATTCTTGACCAAATTCAATATTTTTTTATACATGCATGTCATAACGTTAATCAATTTTAATTTTCAATTAACACATAATAATTTTAATCAAAGGAAAACTAACTTAACTATTTAATATAGCCAGAGAAAAAGATATATATTCTTGACACAAAATTGAATTGTGTTAAATAATAGTAAATGAGACTAGTCGATGGCAAACGTATAATGTCATTAATATGTTTTTCACATGTTGTAGTGTCGATCGAAACAAATCGAACTATTGAAGTTAGCCTAAGGGACTTTTACATTTACAAAATCGATATTTAAGTATATAACGTAACTAAGCCATATTCGGACATATTGAAAACCATGACAAAATCAATTACAAGAATATACAAGTCCCTAACTTTTTATAAAGGTAAAAAAATTAATGGCTGGGTGGAGTAGTAGCCTTAAAATATAAAAAATTTTCTTTATTCTATCGAAGATTAATTGGGACGTGTATACATGGATGTAAGTTAATGAAAGAAGGGAGTCCCATGTCTAAAAGCCACACTTTCGAAAAATGTCAATGGAAGTTTGTTGTCTAAGATTTAAAAGTTAAACTCCAGTTTAGTATCAACTTTCGTTGAGATAGTGGAGGAAGATTAGTGAAACATTTGATAGATTATTATTTTCTGACCAGATTAAAGCAACTTTTTTATAAGTTTTAACAAAGACGAGGTAAACTCCTGAGTTGTAAAATTAAAGGCTACTTAAGTTTCGGATTTTTATTAACTAGGGTTTCGTAATTACTAAGATTTAGTTTGGTTAACATAAAGGTTTACTAAAAACATGTTAAAAGTTAACCAATTTGGTTAACTAATATTTTGCTAACCACATGTTCGTTAGTGGTTAACTAATTGGTTAACTAGAATCTTTAATTCAAAAAAGGAAAATTTTGTTGGATAGGTTATAGATCACTCTCAACGTTGTCTGTTGAGCTAAAACTAAGATCCGCCTCAACTTCACTATCTGTTAAGCTTTAAGACCATAAAGACTAGTTTATGTTTCATTCAAAAAAATTTAAAAAAATTATTTAAGTCTTTAATTTTGAGGCTAGAGCTTACAATTATTGGTGTCGACCAATAATTTTATTGTGTTTAAACGAATTTAAAAATTTAACCGTTAGAGGATTGCACTAGAGATCAAATTTCATTTAAAACAACAATAATCTGCACAGGAAGATGTATTGCAGCTGCTTTAATAAAACAAGCGAGTCAACTCAAAACATATAAGCTTAGGTAATTTGAAAAAAAATCAAATACGATTAACACGGTTAGCATTATTTAGCCGATTTAGTGGACACTTGTTAACGGTTAACAGTTTTCGGTACTTCCAGCTAACCGCTAACTTAGCATTAGTAAAAATAGTTAACGGTTACGAATCCCGATTATTAACAGGGTAAAACGAGCTTAAAAAAATTACAGTACAACGCTGAAATAAAGCAACAAAAAAACAAACAAAGTCTGAACAATGTTTATACATAAACAGAAAAATGTTTAAACATAAACAGAAAAATGTTTTTTATCAGACATGAACAAAAAAACATCTAATAAACAAAAAATGTTTTTTTATTTAAAGGGATAATTGATTATCAATTAAACCGCTTGTGAGAAAAAAATAAAAATAAAACTCCAATCCAAAAAAATCTCGAAAAAACAAAGAACATGTTTTTTTTTCTTTTTTAAAAACTGTCTTTTTGCTGTTTAAAAAATGTTCAATGTTTGAAATGTTTGAAATGTTTGTTTGTTTATTTTCAAACACGTGTTTAAAAAAAAACAAACATGCTGTTGCTTTATTTCAGCGTGGTACTGTACATGTGGGCTTCTAGAAGTTAGGATGGGTTAAAGAAAAAAGACATTATTTGAACGAAGTAGGGCCATGCCTTCAGAAAAAAAGAAGGGCCATGCCTTCAGAAAAAAAGATGGGCCATGCCTTCAAAACCTGGAACACTATGTAAAATTGACGGCACGTTACTCGCTTATTTAACCCGACGGGTCTGTATCTTATTTAACTGTAAACTCATGAAAACTCCTTCAAATGAAATTGTAATGTCTGTGAAATAAAAAAAATAGGTTTGACATTGAGTTGAACTTTCAAAAAAAATAAACATAGATTTTCAGTTAAATTTCAGTAATTGGATAACTGTTACATGTATAAATCATAAAAAATTATGCATGTTGCAGATATTTTAATTTAACTGGGCATAGTTTAGGTTAGTCAAAAGAAACAATCGTCCTAAAAAAATTCCATAATTTTTCAGTCATGATAAGTTGATAAAGGTACCGACCTTTCGTACTTATGACGACATACTTGAAATTGTATCCATGCGTTTTTTAAAGAATGTACACAGTGTACATAATTTTGTACATCGACTGCAAAAGAAATTACTTTTCCTTCTTTCTCCAATAGCAATCGTACAATCGTACAATAGTAAAATCGTACTAATTGTCCTGTAGCCAACGTTTGGCCGTCAATTAAAGATTTTTGTCCGTTTATTTTTTTGAATTTAAATGCATATTTATTTGCTTTGTGTTGTTAGTACTTTGTTTCATTCTTTTTTCATAAAGTTTTGTGACTTTGAGACAGAGGTAGAAGGTGTTTTAAAAGATTTATCTGAGTCTAATAACAGAGAATTTGTTAAATTACCTAATTTAGACACTGCTCAAAGACATTTGGTTCATACTTTGGCAAGTTTCTTTGGACTTCGATATGAGAGCGATGGTAGTGATATGATTGTTTCAAAAATGAGTTATATGGGTGATCGTACATGTGGTCGAGTTCAAGCTCAGTGTGATTTAATCAAGGAATGTACTGAACCAGTAGTGCCATATGAGAACGTAAATCAAGTATTACAAAATACTGAACCTAAAAAAAGAGGACGAAAACCAAAAAGTCAAAATAAAGTTCAGAGTAGTGCGGCTAGTAGTCAAATTATCAATAGTCCAAAAAAGTATAATTTACGCCAACGTAATCAAGTTAATAAATAATCAAAGTAATTAGTTTAATGATTTAACAAATAAATATTTTTGTCCGTCAAATTTTTTTTATTGGCCGTCAATTAAGAATAAAAATTAAAAAAAAATTCTACCTGGCCGTGAATTTTACCTGGCCATAAATTAAAGGCCAATTGGCCGTCAACGTGACAAGACCCTTTTTAACACGAAAGAAGTTTCGTTTATTTGTTAACTAATGAAAGGCCCGTGTCTTTAATTCTAAAGAATAATGTAATGCTTTAACCATAATTGCGAGGAACTAAAATTATTTTTTTAATTTAGATAAAACTCTATGATTTCTGATTTGCTCAAATTTAGAAATGAAACTATCAAAATATTTTCGAATTCTAAGATTAAAATCAAAACGTTTTCGTGCTTATTTTAGCTTTTTACTTATATTTTTTATATTTACACTTCATTTGATTAAAAATGATCAGAGAATAAACGAAAATCGCATTTTACATGGATCGTTTAATGAATTTTATGAGTATCTATCCGTCAATGAGGGAGAAATCGAATGTAGCGTCGACAATTTAAACGAATGGGATCCTAAAATAAAAGATTTATTTGAAAGAACTCAAAAATATGATAAATGTGTAAAAAACGAACCTTTAACGTATGTTGTTGACAATTATCTTTTTATAAATCAAACTGTAAATAAAACTTTTTATTATGAATCGATTACTGCATGTGAATATGCCACTATAATCAGAAATACTGTTGAGAAAGATGACTTTTCTGTTGGAGATTTTCGAGTATTTTCAAGTCCTATGGTAGTTGTTGATGACTTTTTCAAAGTGAGATGTCTTGCAAACACAATCGTTAAATATGAATACGTTCATTATGTCATTCAAAAGCGAAAACTACACGACATGTACAAAAATTCTAAATCGGATTTTGACGATGATTCGAAAATAAACGTTATGATTTTGGTACTTGACGCTGTTTCGTTGTCAAGTATGAAACGAGCGTTACCAAAGACTCTTGAATATTTAAAATCGTTTGATAATTTTTTTCTTTTCGAGAAACATCACGTTGTTGGTGAAAATACATTCCAAAATTTAGTACCTATGCTGACTAATCTAAATCCGGATCTCGTTTTTCAAAAATTAAATATTTCAGCGACCAAAAATCAACCTTTAGAAATACCTGAACCATTCGATGATGTTCCGTTTCTTTGGAAAAACTTCAGTTCATCGTAAGAATTTTTTTTTTAATTTCAATATTTTTCTGGCAATTTTGTTATTATATTAGCCGAATCCTATTTAAGACGACTAAACAGTAAGGACCTAAAACGTTCCGTTTCGCATTCCAACTCAAGCCAAAAGTTCAGAATGAAATTTTTGATCCAGGTTAATTTGGAATCTTATTTAAAAGTAAGGAAGTACTTAAGTTGACATTAGAGTCTAAATTATCTAAATGAAGAAATTCCTATGGGTTGTAATTATTCAAACAAGTTGCGTATGAGTTTCTCTAGTTATAAAATCAATCTTTAGCTGATAATGCTTCTAACTCGGGTAGGATATACCTTTTCATCTTTCGATGCCCTTAATTTAAGTCTAGAAAACTCTCGGGTTACACATTACGATGATATTCAAAGTTAATCTAGAAAAGACTAGTCGTTGATTCTTTTCATATTTTAGAGATTTGAATTTCGTGTAAGTGTTTTATTAAAGGCTCATAAAATTTTTCTTCGTAAGTATGTAAGGAACCGAATATTCCGTTTCCGTATTTTTGGGAAAGCCAAGAGTTTAACATGATTTTAATTTTATTTCTTTTAAAGAAATTATTTGACATACTTTTCAGAGGAATGGAAGGAATGTACATTCAATAGTTTAAAATACGGTTTTAGAGAATCTCCCACTGATTATTACATTCATCCGTTTTGGCTTGCAGCTTATAACAGTACATCTTATCCAAAAACAAATTTAAACTCAAATTCAAAACCGTGTTATTACAACAAGCTACTTCACATGTTGTCAATTGATTGGTTAAAATCGTTTGAAAAATTCAATCTTGAATTTGAAAAAGAGAATAAAATAAACAATATTGCTCGTTTTGGTTTAGTCAAAATAAACGAAATGAGTCATGATTATTTGGACAGATTGTTTTGGATCGATGATGACATCAAGAATTTATTTGAAGAGTTGTTTACTGAAAAATTCCTTCGAAATACTTTATTCATTTTCATGGGTGATCATGGTCATAGATTTCATCCAATTCGAAGAAATTTTGTCGGTAAAATGGAAGAAAAATTACCAATGTTTAGCATGATGCTACCAAGAAAGCTCACCGAAAAAAGACATTTTGTCAGACGAACTTTGAGTCAAAATACTAAAAGTAATTTCAAAATTTATTTTCGAATATTTATGGAAGGGAATAAAAATGAGAATATTTGTTAATAATTTTTTTTATTAAATTTCAGGATTGACTACATGGTGGGATGTTTACGAAACGCTATCGCATGTTTTACACGATCAAGTCAACTTGTCAAACAATCCAAAACATAGCAATTATTTAAAAGAATTACAAACTCGAAAAAATACTCAAAAAGGTCACAGTTTATTTTTGCCTTTGCCTCAGCGTAATTGTCAAAAAGCAAATATACCAGAATATTTATGCAGTTGTGATGTGTCTGTAAATGTAAATCTTTCAAGTACAATCATTATTAAAGCAGCCGAATTTATGGTCGAATACATAAATAATGTTGTTTTAAAAGAATATAAGAATTTGTGTATGGAGTTAAAACTTAGCAAAGTGTTGGATGCACAAATCTACAAAGCTAATCAGAGAAAGTTTTCATTAATATTCGAAACTTTTCCCAATAATGCCTCATTTGATGGATCAATTCTTCTTGATGAAGAAGAAAAAAATACTACCATAAACGGTAACTCTTCCCGTAAATTTCAAGTAATAGGCAAAATAATCCGTATCAATTCATATGGTATTTCAGCACAATGTATCAAAAAATATCATTTGAAAAATTTTTGTTATTGTAATGATTTTCATAAACTCTTAACCTTTGAAACTTAAATAGAATCTTTGTTTTAATTTTAAATTGTATTTTGTATTTTGGATTGTTAGATATAATTTATTTTATTTTTTTTATTAATAAAAAAAACTTATTCCAAAAAAACTAATAGAACAAACAAAGAAACTTTGATTTTTGTGTTTATTTTATGAACATGTTTCTATTTTATTAACACGGATCCTGTTGCAACTAGTAAACGAAGCGATATATGAAAAAATTGTTTTCATGCATGGAAGAGTAAATCAGCAGTTTAAAAATGACCACGATCAAGAATAAATTTTCATATTTAGGGTCATATAGAACCTCCCTTGATATCCTGGATCGGGGGATGATGGGGGCTTAAGCAAGCACGTTAATATGAAAGTTTATTTATTGTAAAAAAAATGTTAAAATTCGAATAAAAGAGAATAATATGAAAAATGAACAAGCTAGAGTTAGTTTTAATTAAAGCAAAAGTAAGTCCTTAAAAGAACTTGTTTGTTTTTAGGATATTACACCTTCAAGCACCTCCTATAAAAGTCAGAAATGCTCGTCACTTTCTATATACCAGAAGAAAGCTCTTAGTGAAATCTACAATATGGTATGATTCTTTTTCAATTTGATTGTTTGTAAAAAGAAAGAAATGGCCAAAAAGAGTTACGTTTTTAACTCTTATCCGTCCAAAGGTAATTTAGAATCATTAAAGACCAACGTGGGTCATTTTTGACCCGCCATTCAATTTTTAATAAGTATACAATAAAAATAATGTAAAAAATTTAATTTTTCAATTGTGTCAAAAATGACTCACTTTGGTCTTTAATGATCGGGTCATTTTTGACCCACCTTTGGACGGATAAGGGTTAAAGTAAAAACTCATTTCAAAAACAAACGTAAATGGCAGCATTATATTAACCTAAAAAAATTAAAGAAACTCAATAAAAAACATTGTTAGATGAATAAAAAAAAGAGGACGGCAAATGATTCCTGGGTTCGTGGAAAATTTTTTAGTACTAAAAGGTCATTTTTTATTATTTTGTAATATAAAAATTTAATGATCAAAAAAAAATTTTCATTAAAAGGACGAACGTTAACAGGAACTTTTTGGAGCCGAACATGACTTCTTAAATGTTTCGTCAATTCTCCTTGACATTGAATATTTTTAAATTTCTGTAATGCAAATACGGCCTTGAAAATAATATAAAATCGTTTTTAGAGTGTAAAAACTTAAATTTGATTCATATCGTTTTGATGTACAAAGTTTTGTAGACGCTTTATAGTTCTGAACTCATTTGGTTATCGAAAATGTAAGTGATTTAAAAAATTTGTCTCAATGAATATAGACCTTTGTACCTTGGGATGAAAACTTGAAAAATATGGAATTCAATGATCAAAAAAGTGTTGTAGTCCATTACGGGTCAAATAATCCGAAACGTGGATATTTTCTTGGAGAATCCGGCAACAGTCATAAACTTAAGGAATCAGTTCAAGAGAGAGACATTGGCGTCGTTATTAGTAATGATTTGAAACCGTCAGTACATATAGCAGGTGAAATAAAAAAAGCTAATCAATCTCTTGGACTTATTAAACGTTCTTTCAAATACCGCGATAAAAATTAGTGTTGGAAGATCGGACTCGAGCGCATAGGCGATCAGACGGTAAAACCATTCGATCGGTATGTCGATCGTGAATTAATTAAATGCCTTTTACCATAAGCTATTCGGAAAACTGATGATCGACATACCGATCGAATGGTTTTACCGTCTGATCGCCTATGCGCTCGAGTCCGATCTTCCAACACTAATAAAAATACGATCAAAAAGCTCTATACATCTCTGGTAGGACCCCACTTAGAATACGCAGTCCAAGTATACTTGGACTACGGGACTTAAGGGCTTCATATATGAGGGCTTCATCATTTGGATCAATTTTAAAATTGATCCAAATCCTTATTTAGTCCTTATTTAGTCTGTATATTCCCAAGAATTAAAGACGAAATAAAATTAAGATTTAATTGTCAAATAATTTTTCTGCATTGAGGTTGCGAGTTTTTAGTCAGAGTTAACGTTTAAGATCTGAAAAAATTCTGTTTTTTTATCGTAGTTTGGATCAGTTTTAAAACTTTAGCTTACTCCGATTATGTCGATTCCAAATTATTTGATACAAAATTTAGGGGAATTAAGCTCTGGTAATCTATAACTTGTAAATATTTGTGAAAGATTGTGAAAGGACGTGAAAGATTATGAAAGTTTGTGAAAGAAAATGAAAGCTTGTGAAAAATTATGAATGTGAAGGTTCAGGAAGGGAACCTGTGAATGGCCATGACTGTACTACCCACAATAAAATAACTGTTACCCACATCGAAAAAATTTTGAACACAAAAATAAAATGTTTTATTCAAATTTTTTTCAACACAATTAACCGAACTTCTGTACACAATTTTTTCTGAAACATTCCAAGAAGCTTCTTTTTTTACAATTGGACGTGAATGTATCCAATCAGAACAACAGTGAGCCAAAACTGACTTAAATTATTCACTCAGAAATCATAGCGAGGAAAAGTTCCGTTAATGAAAGTTCGATGGCCAAATCGTACTCAAGTGATCCCTGTTACAGGTGATTCCTAAATTTTTGACTTAGATTGAACAATCTAAAGGTTTAAAGAGGCTTCGAGAGCTGCACAAGCTTCGATTTAATTTCATTTGTCTCGTAACTCATGTCCTTAAAGCGAGTCCTATCAATTTAAATAACAGATAAGTATTATTATAAAAATTATGGTTTCGCCACAACTTTTTTGTGTGTTTCAGTGTTTTGTGTTGGATAGATGTTTGTTTGTGTCGAAAAGTTTTATAGTTATGGGTAACAGTTTTTTAATTGTGGGTAACCATTTAACCCTTAAAATTCCCTCTAAATACCGAAGAAACAACCCCGGGTGTCTCGGATTTGATACGTGCATTAAAATTGAAAGTTCGGTTAAAAAAACAGAAAATTTCATAAAAAAAATTTTCTAATTGGTTTAATTTAAAAAAAATTATTTTGAATTCATAGCTGCCTCTCTTTCGATTGTCTTCTTGTTCTTAATTCCTGGTTTTCTTCTTCTTTTTTTAGGAACTCGTAGTTAAAGCTATGACTTCTTAACCGATCCAGGTGTGAAAATACGAGGACTGTGATGTTGATGTAATTCTAATACTGTTCTAAATGTGTTGTATTACGGATACGTGGGTCTTAAGATCGTGTTCGAATACTGTCGTATTTGATGTCCGCTAGCTTTGACCTTCGCGTCATTTGGGAGCATGGGAACGGAGCTTGCAATACATGTAAACGTTAACTATCTTGATATAATGACAAAGTTAGCTATCCTGGTTGTAAAATACGCTTGGTTTCTGGTTCCAAGCTAAATCTAAGTAATTTTCGAGTTTGCAGCTTTTTATGCTCGGATGAGTGTCGATGTTTATAATGAATTTCACACAGTGACTTGAGTGGATGGCAGTTACATAGTCCGAACCATACTTTTGCCGGTCTTATGGCTAGGCGTTTTTTTGCAGCTGCTTATTCTTGGCATCACAAGATTTAGTTTTTGACGCAGCCATGATTCGATCTCACCACCTTCTTGACTTCTTTTGAAAACTGATCAACCACGATACCAACTGAGCTAACCCTCCTCCTCTTTGGGATTACAAGATAATATTTTTTAAAGCACGTTAATATCTTGTATGTCGCAAACCTTAATGTTTTTTTAATTTTTAAAAAGGGCAGCTTTTTTTTTAAATTTCCTGGATGGTATCATATTTAAACATCGAGTCTCTGTAAAAGGCCGTTCGAGATGAAAATTAAAAAAAAAATCATGCTAAAATCACTAGAGTTTACTTTCCTCAGATTTACAAAAAATCGTGATACTTCAATTCATGTTTAATAAATATTTGTTATCCTGCTTTAAATAGAACCATGAAATAGAACTGAAGAATTTTTTTGTGATAAAATATTTGATTATGTTGCATTTTCAGCATTTTTTTTTAATTAAAAGTAAATATTTTTGTTGAGAATTAGAGACTTAATAAATATGTTATTTATCGATTTTAAATACGTTCACAATAACAAGATTTCTAAGCTATTGAAAAACAATTTTTATTTTTCACAAAATTTTAAAGGAAAAATAATTTATTGTCTGAATATTGTGGTTTAAAAAACAACTCAAAACAAAAAAAAAACGTTATAAAAATTAAAAAAAAAATTTTAATTCTTAAAATATCACTCCCTTTATATTTCACTTTCTCTCTCTTTCATGCTGTCCTCAAACAAAAGTGTATTGCGTAATTATTAATGAGGAAACGAATATTTTTTTAATAAATTTCATATTTTTTTTTGCTTTCATACATTTTCATTTTGTTAATGTTTTTGGTGCAAAGTTACTTATATTTGGATTTTTTTTTAATTACTTTTAATCTTATTACTTCTAATAATATTGAAATGGTACCGTCTGTTATAACAGACGGTACCATTTATTTTGATTTCAATAATATTTTTTAATTTTCACTTGTTTTGAGAAATTTTTAATGGATTAATTCCTAAATTAAATAGTTTAACAGTTCAGAAAATTTCTAAAGAAAATAAATTTATTTTTTTTATACTTATTTCTGTTAAGAATTGACTTTATATGTATGAAATATGAAATAGAGTTATTTATTTTATTAGCTACCGTATTCCCTTGCTGATAATTGCCTCTTTAAACCAGCCTTTTTTAAGATGAACAAGCATTCAGTTAATTTAAGTTTTATGATCATCATACAGAGTGCACTGACTTTAAAAAAAACCTACAATGAACTCAAAAATGAATTTGCGTCATTGAGATTTATCTTCTAAAGAGACAATTTTGGGGGCACATATCAGTAAGGAAATACGGTAATTAACTAACAATTAATTGAGACCATAAATATCATTGGACAGATTCAACCAAAAGTCAAAAATGACACAAATCAGTCTTTATTTCAATCGTAATTTTAAAAGCTCTTATTTATTGAAGAAATTTCTCGAACCAAAAAAACAGTAAAAAGGTTAATTCTGAAGAAAACTAAACTTAGACTAAAAAATGATGAAAATGAGGATTTTATATACTGTAATCCCCCACAAGGCTTCCCATGGGGAATTCAGGTTTAGACCCTCAGTTTCGGTTTTCAAAAAAGTTCAATTTTGAAAAAAGAAGATATTAGCAACTAGTTTTAACTTAACTGTGAACACTAAAACATTTTTTTCCGTATCAAATATTCCCATCCTATCGCTGATGAGGTGCATTGGGGAGGGGGGATTTCGGTATGTAAATAGATCAAAAAATATTTAGGAGACTTATATAATGTTTGTAAATTAGCAATGTTTGTAAATGTTAGTAACCGGAATCGGATAAACAGACTTTTTATATCTGACTTCGAGAAAATAATCTTCTATTACGAAATCAGAGTCTTGTGAACTCTTTTTCAAAAAATAATCATAAGCTTTTGTAATGGTTAAGTTTGATATCCTTTTTTTGATATTTTTTTGATATTGATATAGTCAGCCTTAAGTATACGAAAGAATTTGTTGAGAAAAATAAAATAATGAAGATGGAATATCCATGTTATTGCCGTTTTTCACCTAATTGAGTTAAATTTTATAATTTTGAAATCTCAAAAGGTGAGGCGGCCTCTAGAAAACCATTAAAAGGTGATATCGTTTTACTAATTTTACGGCCACTGAATGCAGGATTATTTGTTTTGAGAAAAAAGAAACTTATACTTCAACCAAATAGGTTGGTAAGATGCTGCTAGGTTCAATTTTGAGCATATTTCTAAAAACTGAATCACTTTTTAACACTAAAATTTTGCGCGACCCATTTTTTAATATCTTTTGATTTAAAAATATTTTTAGAGATTTATTTTAAGGCTCTTCAAGGGTAATTTCGAGCTTGAAATTAAAAGCGACTTTCATTAAAACTAATTTTTATTTTCGTGTTTTTTTTTCTTTAAAAATTTATGTTTGATTTTGTATTTTTCCTTGTTAGACTTAAAATGAACTTTAGTCGTGCATTCTTAATATCAAAGAACAGATAAGTCGGATTGAATTAATGATACTAAGGCCTTTAGCAATAAACATAGGGTTAATAATAATAAACACTTTAATTTTTTTTTGCTTTCTATACATACCTCCAATGCCAACACCAGTTTAATTTAAATCGAACATGTGACGTTTATTAGCCTTTTATTGAAATTTGGTAGATCCTAAAAAATCAACTTACGTCATAAATATCTTTAAAAGGTGATATCGTTTATCATTCTTTCAGAAGATAAATATAAAATTAAAAAGCTATCAGTTTTCATTTGTCATGATAATAAAACACTCAATAAGAAGATAAAATTTAAAATTATGTTAATTTTCAATAATAGCCTAAACCTAGTCTTATTTTGGGTTTTAATGATTTAAAAAGGTAGACAACTGTTTTGATTTCATAGCTCTCTGTCTCTTTTACGTAAGATCGCCTAAAACAGCAAAATAAAATTATTATAATTAATAGTTAATTGATCGGTGTATTTTATTAATCTAAATAAAAAATCGATAATTGATAAAATTAACGTTATTATTATAAATGAAAAATACATTTTTTTAAAGTTTGTTTTCTTAAAAAATAAAGTTTTAAGTATTATTTTAGTATTTACGTTTCAAGAATATTTTTTAAATTTATTTGCAGTTTTAAGAAATTATAAAATTTTCCCAAGTGAAAATAAAATTAGAATATTGTTACTGGTCTCGAAGTGTTTTAGTAATTAATTAATCTAAGTAATTCTTAAAGAATTCATCGGCTGTAGTCTGAGTTTCAAATCATGTAAAAATTTAAAAAATGAAATTTTTATAAATTTTTAATGAAGTAGCAAATAAAAAAGAAAAGTGTTTATTTGACACGTGTTTTGAGGTAAAATTACGTAATTTTCCGTTAATTTACAAAATTTTACGTAAAAAATGTTAATTCAAAAAAGGCAAAAAAAATTTATTCTTAAAATTAGGAAAAGTTAGTGATGGGACGATATCATATTTTTGTCATATCGATATTATCGGTTTATCGAAATAGAAATATCGATTTATCGATTTTTTTGAAATAAAAATAAATTTTGTTTTGAAAAATTTGGCATCTTGTAATTTGGAGCCAAATTCTGGATGAGAGTTTGGAACCCTTTGTCTTCAACAATTTGGTATGCCTGAGTATCAACGATTATCATCTTAGCGATAAGTTCATCGATTTTTTCTTTTGATAAAGGTTTGTTTGAAAGAAATACTGCACTTCTACCGAACTTTATAAAAAAAAAATTAAAAAAAAAAAATTTTAAAAAATAAAAAAAAATTTCTAAATAAAAAAATTTTTTTTTAATTTTTGATAGAATAGGTACGGTACGGTACGCTATGATAGAATAGGTACGGTACGCTTTTGTTAGTTTAGTACGGTACGGAGTGTCTACGGTACGCTTCGCTTCGGCTACGCTTCGGGAAGGGTACGGTACGCTTCGCTACGGCTACGCTTGCCACCAAAAGTTCGGTAAAAGTGCAGTATTGAAAAAGTTGAATCGATTTTTTGATGAATTAGTTCACTTTGACCTTGTATAGTTTTGCTATCTAGAACATGAGGATGATGTTTTTCGAGATAAGACTTTAAGTTTGTGGTACCATTTGACCGCTTAATTTCTTCGACGTCTTCACATTACCAATTTTTACATTTTTACATTTTTACAATCTTGAAAGAAGCAAATTGTGATATATGTTGGTACACTAGCGTAACCGTACCTTAATTATATCAGATGCGTGATTTTGCGATAAGTTCCCGATTTTTTTTCGGGCACTGGTATTATCCGAGTAATTTCGGAAAATACTTGAGTACGAAATGGGCAGGCCATTAATTCTGTGTAAGTGTAAGTGTGGGTGTACAACCCTGGTCATTCAAAGCTTCCAAAAATGAACGTTCATGAACATTCATGAACCTAATTTTATGTAAAATATAGTGATGTTGGTTAACCAAGCTTTGTTTAGCCAGGTCAGCCAATTTTGGTTAACCATGGCTAGTTAGCCAAAAAATCTGGTCAACCAAGTCGGTTGGTCGATTTTTTGCTATCCAAATTTTGAAAAAAAATAGCTTTTTGATGACATAATTGAACTAAAAATTATTTTTAAAATAAATTTTTTTCGCCTTAAAATAATAATAATAAAATATAAAGCTCTAGAAAATAGAGGATTATTCATTGTCCTTAGATGGATCACAATGATTAACTGCGCTATTCTAAAATCTTTTTTATTTGTTTTCATATAAATATCTAGTCTGTTTTTAAAGCTATAAATTGTTGTTAGCTCAGCCGCTTCTCTCGGTAAGTCGTTTCAAAACATCGACTATCCTGTTTGTAAAAAATTTGAATCTAAGGTTGCAGTTGCAAACTAGTTGTTTTTCGAAACCATAACTTAAGTCACGTATGTCATGGTTACCCTTCTTTGAACTCCTTCGATACTCATGATGTCTTTCTTCAAATATGGACTCCATACTTTTATAATTTTGAGATGTTCAACTATACCCAAGCAGAGCTAAAAATCTTAACTGATATCTGCTAGAGAATATTTTCTCTAGAGGTAAAAATTTTGTTGAATAGTAGGATATTACCCCTTCTTTTTCAACTTTTTGAAAATTTTGCAATCCAATTCCATGCATTTAAGAATCCGTTTGAGATCCGCTAGAGACTTTTTGAAATTTAGTGAGTTACCAGTGAAGAGAAAACGACGAAGAAGCTCGGTGACAAAGATTATTAGATTTTGAAAGGAGTACATTCAAGAAAATGGTTTGTAACCTAGGGTTTTAAAGTCAAAGAGGGGTAACTGTGTCAAGCTTAGAAAAAAGTCTGCTACAATTTTATCTATCATGGAAGTTAAAACCGGCGTCGACGACCAATCCAAATAACTCCCCCCCTCCTTTAGAGATGATTTTATGTCCAGCATATCTTTTTGAGTCTCAGCTGAGAAATCAGTCTCTCATTGAGGATACCTCGAGATGTTTTTTCTGATAAATTTAATTGTAATAATAGAATTTCAAAAATTTAATAACCTTAATTTTCCATTTACTAATCAAAAAAAGTATCAAAAAAAAATTTTTAAAAAATCAACAAATTTCCTATTTTGGTAATTCTATTAGATTTTTTCTTTTTTTAAATTTCAAAGATTTTTAACATTAAATGTTACCATTTGTTTTTTAATTTTATTATTGAGTAAGAAATTTATTTCACATTTGTTTAAAAGCGATTAAAATAAAAAATAAAACGCATTAAACGTTAATTTTAATTTATTTAATTTTAAATTTTAGACTGTATAAATGGATTTAAAACATGAACATTCTTAGATTTTTTGGTTTATTTTATTTGAGAAAATTGTTTAGATCAAGGCTCATATTTCTATTCGCTTTGATTTTTTGCTTTTACACATTATTTTGTTTTAAAAATGAGTTGTACAATCGAAAAATTTATCAAAAATATTTTACAAGAACAAATAGTTTTTTAAAAATTGAGAAATTCGAAATTAATAGTGTAGTCGTCAATGAATTAAATGATGACAATACTTGTAATGTTCAGCTAAACGAATGGGATCCAAAGATAAAAAATTCTTTCTCTAAAATTCCAAAATATGATAAA
Organism: Brachionus rubens; assembly: GCA_022207745.1. Taxonomy (NCBI): domain Eukaryota; kingdom Metazoa; phylum Rotifera; class Eurotatoria; order Ploima; family Brachionidae; genus Brachionus; species Brachionus rubens. The sequence continues at coordinate 2,024,835 of JAJVHD010000009.1, read as the reverse complement.
TGTGTTAAAAACGAACCTTTGACTTATGTAATCGACAATCAAATTTTTATAAATCAAACTGTAAATAAAACTTTTTATAATGGATCAATTACTGCTTGTGAATATGCCGTTGTTTTAAGAAATACCATTGAAAAAGATGATTTTTCTCTGGGAGATTTTCGTGTATTCGAAAGTCCTGTAACTGTAAATGATGACTTTATCAAAATTAGATGTTTTATTAGACAATATGTAGAATACGAATATGTTCATTGGTTTATTCAGGAAAGAAAGTTACATGAATTCTACAAAAACTCTAAATCGGATTTTGACGATGATTCGAAAATAAACGTTATGATTTTGGTACTTGACGCTGTTTCGTTGTCAAGTATGAAACGAGCGTTACCAAAGACCCTTGAATATTTAAAATCGTTTGATAATTTTTTTCTTTTCGAGAAACATCACGTTGTTGGTGAAAATACATTCCAAAATTTAGTACCTATGCTGACTAATCTAAATCCCGATCTCGTTTTTCAAAAAGTCACTATTTCGCCAAATAAGAGTAACCGTTTAAAACTTGAGATACCAGAGCCTTTCGACAATGTTCCATTTCTTTGGAAAAACTTCAGTTCAAAGTAAGTTTTTTACCTGATTTGAATTTGATGTTATGTTCTTTTATGAAAAATTTATTGTATTCCATTGCTGTCAAGAACTCCCTTTTTCTAGAGGAATGAAAATTTAGCCATTTTTAGGCTTGTAATTTTCGGATTGCATTGAATATTATCATAGATAGAGAAAATATTGGATTATATTGAAAAATTTGAGAAAATCGACACTAAAAATTATCGTAAAAGTTACAAAAATTGACGACTTCGAGGAACAAAATAATATTTAAATTATAATAATGCAAGTAAAAGTAAGTTAAATCTAATTCGGCACTAAATACTCGAAGAAAATATATTCCCTAAACAGTCGCTTCTCGATTTAGTGACAGAGCAGTTTCTTACCAAAAAACTACCACAACTCCGATTTTAAGATTTAAGAAATAACTTGATTAAATTACATCAACTTGTAATGTGTCGATCTATTTTTGTAATATTTTCAACTTAATTTACCTGAAAACCATCTCTCTTCGAAATTGTGTTCTAGTTTTTCGCAAGAATCGCGAAATATTTTTAAAAGACATCTTCTTGGAAAAAATGAGACCAAATAGCCAAAATAGCGGATAAAATTTCCATTATGAATTTCATAAAATCGCCATTTTCTATAATGTATTTGAATTGACAATCGGAATTTGTCGTTTTTGGTTTCACAAAAAACCATTGGTAAATCATAATTTTTGTAATTCTCTTAATGATAATAGTGACAATATAATTTCCGAGACTTTAACTAACTATCTCTTCGTATAATAAATTAGTAAGCAAATCTCGTTTCACAAGTTAACTAGTAGCAAACGAATCTTATTGCAAATGAAAACGAAGACCTAAGGGCTTAGATCGGTGATTCGCAAAAAAAGCTATTTCATGACTACATGACTATATTTTGTAAACCCTATAGGAAAAATTCTTAAGAAAAACTTACAGGAATCTAACAGTTGAATTTTTTTATGATAGAATAGTAATAGTCGCTATAAAATCCACTACACCATATTTGATCATTACCCCATCCATTAACAGAACCAATTAGATTTAAACGCGAGTCAGATTTTTTTCCCATTCACTTAATGCAGTTTTGATCAAATTTGACTTCAAAAAAGATTTTAAAAAAATTATTTTTATTTAGAAACTACATAACGTACTTTTCCGAAGAATGGAAGGAATGTACATTCAATAATCTCAAATTCGGTTTTAGAGAATCTCCCACTGATTACTATTTTCGTCCATATTGGCTCTCTCTATATAACAGTACATCTTATCCAAAAACAAATTTAAACTCAAATTCAAAACCGTGTTATTACAACAAGCTACTTCACATGTTGTCAATTGATTGGTTAAAATCGTTTGAAAAATTCAATCTTGAATTTGAAAAAGAGAATAAAATAAACAATATTGCTCGTTTTGGTTTAGTAAAAATAAACGAAATGAGTCATGATTATTTGGACAGATTGTTTTGGATCGATGATGACATCAAGAATTTATTCGAAGAGTTGTTTACTGAAAAATTTCTTCGAAATACTTTATTCATTTTCATGGGTGATCATGGTCATAGATTTCATCCAATTCGAAGAAATTTTGTCGGTAAAATGGAAGAAAAATTACCAATGTTTAGCATGATGGTACCAAGAAAGTTACTTGATGGAAACGAATTTTTAAAAAAAAATTTAAATCAAAATATAAAAAGTAAATTTTCTGTCATTTCGACCTCAATATCGTAAAAATAACAATTTCAGTTTTAATTTGAGCAAAAGATTTGGCAAAATTAAACTATAATGTTTTAACATGAGAAATTAATTCCACATCTTCAATAGGCGGAGGGATGTTTTCCTTATTACAGTCCTGGTCATTCCCAGGTTCCTCTTGGGAACATTCATGAACGTTCATGAACGATCACATTTAAATTGTTCCCCAACGTTCACCAATGTTCCCAAGTTTTCTCAAAGTTTCCCAAATTTTTTAAAAGTTACCTTAAAAAATTTCAAAATAATTTGAAGCAACAAAAAAGGGAATTTAGGTGTTTTGTTAAGAATTAATAGAGATACAAATAAATTATCGTTTCCACTTGCATAACACTGCGTTAATGTGCAACTGAATACGGTCATAAAAGAGTTATTGTTAAAAAAAACCTAGTTTTCAGATAATCCCAGGTTGAGGGTTCTTCGAACTGTTCTAGCACTACACTTAAGATTCAACTTTTTTGCAATCTCGTGAGATGATGTTTCTCTTTTTTTCAAAACTTATTCATTAATTGCAATCATTTCTTCGTCGATTAATATTATTTTTTTGAGTTTTCTTGTCTGGGAAACTTTTGATCCAACCTTTCCTAAGTAAAAAGTATCAAGATTTTTTTTTCACTGAACAAGTCTTAAAGTCTTTCTTAAGAAAGACAATTTCAAATCATGTTTATTTAAAACAAGGTTTGGATCGGTCATTGACCACTGTCACGACCTAAAGATCAGCCGAAACTCAGAATTGAGATAAAAGCGATTATTTTTAATACAAGATGCAGGTAAGAATTATAATAATTTTCTGGATTGTTTTTGCCGAACATGATATAATTTTTCAACTTCGATATCATCCTTATGCAAACGTAAAAAATCGTTTGACGTATAAAAAAAACTTATATAGAATAAAGAAATTACTTTTATAGAATAAATTTTTTCAAAAATATCAAAAATTTTACAATATATCAATTGGGAATTTAATCAGAAAATTAAAATATGACCTCTTCTAGGTATACACTCGTTTTCTTAACCCACTCATTAGGCTATTTCACTTTAGAAGCATTCGCCAATCTTTAAATATTGTAAAGCTTTTGGGTTCAATGGATGAGTAAAAGCTACCTTTACAACTTTCCCGAAGAAAACAAAAAATAAGCCAACATTAAAAAGTTTTTTTTTTTATTCTTTAAAAAATAAAAGTTTATTCTATACTCGATTTTTTTATGCTATAAACGAAATTTTTATGCGTCAATAGATGCCCTCCTATGGAAACACTTTTTAATTTTTTTACGAAAAACTAAATTCCCTTTTTTCTTATTTCAAATTATTTTGAAAAAAGTTAAAAAAATTAAAATTTTTTAAAGAAACTTTTATAAAATTTTGGGGAACTTTGGGAAACTTTGGGAAAATTTGGGAACATTGGTGAACGTTGGGGAACGAGCAATAGACAATGAAATGAATATTTAGTAAAAGATTCTTTTCTGTCTTTTGTTTATTTTACTTACCCATCCACTGTCCTATTCTACTTTTTGTACCTAGTCAATCAATTTTAAATGTAAAACCGCTGAATGATCACTGAGGAAGGGTCTGTTTGATCAATTGTCTTTTTTTCTCTGCTCATAATTCTTATTAAAGATCCAACATAAAATTTCTAGAGTACATACAAGTGCCAATCGTTTGATATGCTAAATACCTTGAACTAAATTATTATGCTTAAGTTTTAGACTTAAGAGTATGTTTTCTGAAAACTATTTCATATTTGTTTTGGTAGTAATAATTTGTTTGTAGATAATTAGATCAAAGACATCGACTTATAAAAAGATTAGTATTAGTATATTCTTCCGAAATCACATACTGGATCTTTGATAAGAATTATGAGTAGAGTAAAAACGACAATTGATGAAACAGACCCTTCCTCAGTGATCATTCAGCGGTTTTACATTTGAAATTGATTGACTGGGTGTCCTTTTCTTATGAGCCACTAGAACTTAATTCTTTCCTACCTTTTGTCCCCTTTTCTTATAGAAATCAAGTTTTTTTTCAATTTTTTTATTCGAATTATTTATTTCAGAAAAATTGAAAAAATTGAAATCCTTTTATAATTTTAAGTTCTTTTTAAACTGCTCTATTTATAAAGATTCGACTTTTAGAGTCCTTATAGAGTATGATGTCCAGAGTAAATTAGGGGTGTCCGGTAGGCATACGACTTAGTAAGTGAGTCACACAAATCAGCACATCATTCCGATGCACTTTCTTATAGTCTATCCGATTTTGAGCATTCCTCGACACAGAAATAAAATAAAGTGTATGTCAAAAACATTTTTATTTATGAACTAGAGTCCGTTATTAAATTCCCTCTAATTAGATAATTCATGGAATATGGTTTAGGTTGCCTAATTGACAACGATCCTTTAATATTATCTTTTAAAAAAATTAATTAACTTGGCTTTTATCTAGAGTTGACTTCATGGTGGGATGTTCATGAAACTTTAATGCATGTTCTACTCGATCAGACAGAAGTATCACATAATCTCGATAAAAGTAATTACTTTCGAGAATTAAAAACTAGAAAAAATAGTCAAAAAGGTCACAGCTTGTTTTTACCATTACAAAACCGTAATTGCAAACAAGCAAATATACCCGAGTATTTGTGCAGTTGCGATTTATCTCTAAACGTTAATCTATCAGATCCAATAATTTCAAGAGCCGCCGAATTTATGGTCAATTATATTAACACAGTTGTTCTTAAAGATTACAATAAACTTTGTATGGAACTAAAACTTGGACAAGTTTTAGATGCACAAATTTACAAAAATAACAAAGAAAAATTTTCAATAATATTCGAAACTCTACCTAATAACGCTACATTTGACGGAACAATTGTTCTTGAGATGGAAGAAAATAATAATAATAATAATAATAATACCTCTTTAAATGATGTTAAATTTGAAAATTTTAAAATACTGGGTAAAATAATTCGTATTAATTCGTATGGTTTGTCATCAATGTGTATGCGAAGTTATCACTTGAAAAATTTTTGTTATTGTAATTCTTATCACATTAGAAAAATGATGAAAAAATACGATCCATTCAATCGTCCAAAATTTGCTTTTTACAGAAAAAAAAACCGTTACTAATTATAATAATTTTTTATTACAGTCTGCATAATAAGTTTACCATCGAACTTTACCGGTTCTGATAATGAATATCTGATAAACCTTAGTTTTGAACTAATTCAGTTTTTAATAAATAAATTTTTTATCCTTTTCATTTGAAATTTTATTTTGACACTTTCTCAATTCAAACTTATCTAAAACTTGACGAGTTGAGACTAACCAGCACTCAAGAATGTCGATTTATTTTACATGTGTAAAAATGAATATTCACCTTCTATTAATGCTCATTAAGCCGAGTGATTGGTCGAAAGTTCGATTTCATATGAAACGCACTTGGCAATTTGACAACTTATCCGCAATATTGTTTATTTATAATTAAAAACTTAAAAGAACAATTTCGAATGCTTAATATATAATAGCGAGGCACTTTTTCTGAATCCTTTGATAGTTAGCTAATCAGTACGCTGTTGATCAGACCTACGTAGAAAGATTTTTGTAGTAACGAGTGGTTAGACATGCTCACTACGACCGCACCGTACTTGCGTGCCGTAGTCATGTTTGAATTTTTTTTGTTATGCCCGTTATGCAGAAATAATGAAAGACTTGAAAAAATTCATACGCATGGAAGGAGCTCTGAGAGGGAGGGACGAGAGGTAATATGTTTGCAGAGTTTTTGCAGACGTTGAATTTTGGTTGAACAAATTTTAGTTAGATTAACATAACTTTAATTTTCGCCATAGAGGCTATCAAAAATAATTTGTAACGCTTCTGCAAAATTGCGCCTGCTCCATAGCTCTAAACTCCACTTTTCAAGACAAAGCAAGGTAAAGGGGAACGCACCATAAACCCAAATTGAATTTGAACTTTTTTGAACTAATTCAAATGTTTACTTATGTTTCGAGTCACAGGCTTTCATTTAAATCTATAATCGAGATATGTTGAAAATGAACCCACGGCGTACGAGACTGCAGAAGCAGAGGGTCATATTTAGAGCGTTGTAAAGTTTTGTTCAAAACTTTCAGTTCAAAATTTAATAATTGAATAATTCTTTATAGGAAATGAAGATGGCTTTCGGTTCATTTTCAACATATGTCGATTATATGTTTAAATGAAAGCCCGTGACTAGTGTTGGCAGTCGACTAATGAGCCAACTGGTCTAAAAAATGAACGGTAAATTTCCATACGATGAATTATTCCCAAAAGAATTAATAAGATTTAGTTGAATTTAAAAACGATTTTCAGTTGAAACTAAATCCATTTTTCTCCTTAAGAAATCACCCTATCAAGACGCCCAGCATACCATTTTGGAGCAGGCTAAATGATCTAAAATTGACATATATGCACCTGATATGAAAATTTACCGTTCATGTTTTAGACCAGTTGGCTCATTAGTCGACTACCAACAATACACGTGACTCGAAACATAAGTTAACATTTAAATTAGTTCAAAAATAAATAATTATTTCGATTAGTTTGGGTTTATGGTGCGTTCCCCTTTACAAACAACGTTTATTTTTAAAAAGGAAAGAAGGTTTTAGAAAAAAAGGATAATTTTTGTTAAAGAAGATGCCTTATTTAATCGATTTCACGATATACTAACCTGGTCGTTCACATGTTCCCAAAATGAACGTTCAAATCCTTTCAAGAACATTCATGAATATTCATGAACGTTCTCGTTCATTCGAATTCGTTCGAATGATCAAAAGTTTTCAGAACCTTTCACATCTTTTCATAAGCTTTCATAGCTTTTCGGGACCTTTTCATAATTTTTCGAACCATTTTAATGATTTTTCGGAGCCTTTCAAAATCTCGAAAGTCCACGAAAATATATGATAATCTTCGAAAAATTATAAAAAGATCCCGAAAAGCTATGAAAGCTAATGAAAAGATATGAAAGGTTCTGAAAACCTTTGAACATTTGGACGAATTCGGATGAACGCGAATGTTCATAAATGTTGATGAACATTTTTTGAAAAATTGAATTTTTTTTTTCATTTCCTGATTTTTTTGAAAATAATTTTCATTGGACGAGAAACCAAGAAGATTTATTGGTTAAAACGATAATTTATGCATAAATTCATCAAACTATGTTAACAGACTGTGTTAAAAAAAGAAACTAAAAAAATAATTCCTTAATTGAATTAAAGAAGTCCGACGTTTGTTTGTTAAGAAAAAGGGGCTCAGTGTCTTTTCCCACCAAGCTTTGATCTTTTAACACATGTATTAAATCAAAAGTGATAAGATTTAAGTGTGAAATAGAAATTAGGTGCGAAAATTTTTATTTTTTTTTTATTAAATTTATGAAAAGAAAATCCATTGGACAATATCCACCAATAAAATTACAGTAAAAGTTAATTATGTAAAAAAAATTAGAAAATTTCAAATAATCTTATCTAATAAAATTGAAAGCAAAATATTTTTACGATAATGGTCCATCTCTCTGGCTAAGAAATAGAACGAACCAAGTAGCTTTTGTTGAGCTATTTTACATAAAAAAACTCCACAATCTGTTGTGTTCCGCTGTAAGGGAATAGTAAAATCTTGTGAAAAATGCCAGTGATCAGTTAATGGTTGATTATACAATTGAAAATATTTCATATCTAAATAACTCTTTAAGTTTTGTAGCACAGCCGAATGATTAACATGAAAACTGTCGTAAACGGTGACTTTGCATTTGAAACTTTCTACTGTTGCAAGTATCCAATGATTTCCATTATGATTTATTGGAATGTAAATTATATCGTAGTTGAATATGTTGATATTTTTGAAGAAATTGCTTACATGTTGACAGCTGCGTTTCGTCAAACTTTCATAAAAATAAGACTCGAAATTGTAACCATTGATTTTGTTATACCAGACGAGTAAATGAAGATAATAGTTAATAATATTATCATTTAGCCAGCTTCTTGGTTTGAGACGATTGATGTCAGTCGAAGTCACTTCAATACCGAAATTAGTTTTAGGTTGAAAGTTATTAAAAGTTTCTTTGACCAATGAGTTGTAGTATTCTATTTTCGGTGTAATTGTCGGGAGCGCCATTTGAAATGAATTTGAATTATCTGTTTTGTACTGGTAAAGATAAGCGAACTGTGTTAAGTAAGACCAAATTATCGTAGATTGTTGTTGTTGGTTGATGAATCCATTTGACGGTAACCGATTTAATTCTGACTGTAATCTACATTTGTATTTGAAAATTTTAATGTCTCGATAAACATCTTCAGGTCTTCGTCTTGTATTAAAATCGTTAGCAATAAGACGTCTTTTGTAGAATAAAACGGTCCATGCTTCCAATCCTTTAAGATATTCGATTAAAAAATAGATGTTAGGATGACTCTGGACCAATTCGATGTCAATTTTCCGATGAAAGCCTTCGACGTGATTGTTGGTTCTGGGACCGTTATTGTTGAATTGATTCCATAACGAAATTTTGTATGTACCATTTAACCATGTACTGTAAAAGTAGTTGATAAAAGATTTGAAACTCTCGTCTGATTTCAGCTGTTTTGGTACGAATGATAGTAATAAAGTGTACCCCATCATTACGCATTCAGGTGGAATAAAAGCTAGTGCTTTTAAATTTATTAAAATTTAATTATCAATAAATTAAAATTTCCAATTGTATATCCGATGCAAAACATATTATACGATCACTGTCATTGGTGTCAAAAAGTAGAAACCTTTTTCGATAGTTTGTGGTTGTAAATCTCGTTGAAGATAAATTGATATGCTCGATCTGTTTGGGTTTTTTTGGTAAATCTTTATTACGGTCGTTGTACAATTTTTTTTTACGATTTTCAAACTTTGGCATTTTGCTCGCGATTTCATCTATGTCGTAATCTTCTTCGATCAGTTGATTAATTTCATCTCTAAATATGCCATTAACTGATCCAAATTCGTCTCTGGTTCTTTTTGAAATTTTATCTAGACACTCATGTAGTCTAGCATCAAGTTCGTCGAACTTTGGATGATCTACATGGTCTTAGTTGGTATCGCTAATATTTAGATTAAGACCGGAGGTTGTTATACTGGCTTTACAATCCCAGGGAACTTTATTTTCGTCTTTTTTACGAGCATAAAAACACATCCAATATACTGACCAATTGTTTCTAACACAGTGTTTGGTATAACATTGGTTCCCAAATACAATCATTCGGTTGCCTTGTTTGGTTGGTATAAATTTGGCTGTTTCCATTATTCAAGTTGCTAAGTATTTTAGAAAAAAAACAGTTCATCGTCTGTCTTATACAGCTTGAATATTAATTGTTACAAGTTTTAATTACTAATTATTAATTGAGTTTTCACTTATCAGAAATTATTGATTGCAACTCAATTTCAATTTCAATTAAAACAGCTTGCAAAAAGTTTCAAATTTCAAATTAATTAAGGAAAGAGATTAATAATTAATAAGTTCATACCTCATACGTAATGAGGTAACACTGCATACGTAATGAGGTTTGCGTGGAATTCATAAAAGTTACGCTAATCCTTTTCGAGATAAGGTGTTAATACGTTAGTGGGAAAAGACACATAAACCAAGAAAAAGATTGTTAAATGTGTTACATTCTTATATTGACAAACTTTTATTAAAATAAAAAAAAACAATGAAATCAATTAAGAGGCAAAGTCATGAAAATTTTAGAAAAAGTTTTGATCCTTATCAGTAATTGAAGATTGATTAATAATGAATAGGATGATCTAACAGTTCTTATTTTTGTTAGACTTTCAAGTAAAAAGTTTCGGCAAAGCTAACTATTATGGACTGGGCCTTCAATAGAGAGAGGGCCATGCCTTCAATACAGACAAGGCCATGCCTTCAATACAGACAAGGCCATGCCTTCAATACAGACAAGGCCATGCCTTCAATAGAGAGAGGGCCATGCCTTACTTGCCTTATATTGATAATTTAACGTTCCGTTACTCGCATATCAAAAGCTCTGCTTCCCGTATCTTAAGTTTCTAAATTTAATTTCCTACATTTTAATACAAAAAACTTGTCAATTCAAGTTTTTAATGTTTATTCTTACGTTTATCTTAAAAATTTTGTCTTAAAAATAAAAAAGAATTGTATTTTACACAAAACAGTCTCATGTTATAATTTCTGATTGTTATTATTTCATATAGGAAGCCAAAATAAAATTCAAAGTCCGTAATTGACTTGGACTTTTGACTTGAAATTTTGACTTTTGACCAACTCTGATTTGGTCTTATCCAAGATCATTAAAGGAGTTTGAAGGGTAAAAAATCTTTTTTTTAAGGATATTTTGCCACGTGACTTACCCATCGTTCTGAAAATTTGCGTTTCTATGTAATTTGAAGTGCTGAATCAGGAAATGAAAAAAAATTCAATTTTTCAAAAAATTTGGACTTAAATATTAAATATTTTATATATTAAATATTAAATATTTAATATTTTATATTAAAAATATAAAATATTTTATATTAAATATATTAAATATTTTATTTTATTTAATTTGAAAAATAAAAAAAAAGGCATATTTTGGGTCCACAGGCAACCCCAAGGGTCGGTTATGGGTCATGTGTTTTTTCGGTTATTCAAGGTGAAAAAAACATGCTGAAAAACGTGGTGTAATTTGTCCGATTCGAATAAATGCGTTATTGGCCTTTAGAATAATGTAAATTTTGTCACTTTTATTCGTTTTTATCAGGGGGTAATAAAAAAAAAAATTTCTAACACGAGGGGGGGGGGGGTCAAAAAAATTCCGACTAAAAGACCGACCCTAGGGAAGAAAAGTCCCTTAAAGGCAAAAATTTTAACCACCCACCCTCTAAATATGTATGGTATCACTAAACTTTTTTCTCAACCAGATGCTTTACATGTACTCAGATTTAGTTTTGCTCAAAAACAAGAATTTTTTTAGTCACCCTGTTAACTGGCAAGGTTAAGATAATATCCATTCGCTTAATGGGATAAACCGTAGTCGTTAAGGAAACAACTTCATAAACTTTGGAGCGACCTTGGAGCTAATAACCTATCTTTTGAATTCTCATTATTTTTCTAACAATAGAGTATACATCTAATGCCGAAGTTTTTTCTTTTGTCATTTTACTGGCAACTTCATAGATATTATTTACACAGATTTCTCGAAGGCATTCGATAAAGTTTCCCATGAAAAACTTTTGATTAAGCTAAAAGCATATGGTGTAATTAATGAAACATTCGAGTGGATCAAATCTTTTCTCCTCGGTAGAAGGCAGAGAGTGGTTCTTGGTAGTACGGTATCTGAATGGGAGCAGGTAACGAGTGGAGTACCCCAAGGTTCGGTACTGGGGCCTATTCTCTTTGTGTTATATATAAATGACCTCCTTGAATTGTTCCGTAGCGATTCATTATCGTATGCTGATGATCTCAAATTGGTAGGTACAGTGAAAAGTAACATGAATGGATCGCCACAATTACAACATGACCTACATATATTGACAGAGTGGGCGAATCAATGGTCAACTGAACTGAATTTAGCGAAGTGCAAAGCCAAGCAATAAAAGAAGTTCTGGTCGATTCAATTTCTTGACTAACAGAATAGTCTCAACATGGAACGGTCTATCGGATGACACAGTGTCAGCGACAACAGTTAATAAATTCAAAGCTTGTATTGACAGAGAAGTGTTTGGATCCAATGCAAAGACTGCAATGGCTCAATAATTGGGCTAAGCGCTTAATAGCGCTGGTATAGTTATCTATACTGCAGTGTATTCATTACTACTACTACTACTACTAGCATCCATTCATCATCAAACGCAGTCAAAATTGATTCTTAATTAGCTCTCAAAGGTAACAGTTGTTCTTCCTCAAGTCTCAAGTTTTTGCATAATTTGCAATTTTTCTTTAAAAATTTTATTTTAATTATTATAATTGATTCAAAATAAATTTCATTGGTTTAAATCGTTTAGTATTTTTTCGTCTTTTTTCACCATTTGATTTATCTTTTCCGCTTTTTCACACATGTCTGTTAATTGAAGAACAATAATAGTGAAAAAAAGCTATGATACGGTTAAAAATAAAATTGTTTTATCTTCATATTTTCATACAATCAATTACGAAAAAACTTTTTTGGATTATTTATCAAGCCGCTTCTTTTTAAAGTCATAACGAAAAAATAATCATCTGAAAGGAGAGTCTAAACATCACATGAAAATTAAGTTGATTTACAGAAATTAATTTTTTTCCCTTTCATCTATTTTTTTCTTACAACCACCTACCCACCCAGTTTTTTTTTCCTTTGCGAACTTTTAAAAACCACCCCAAATAGGGAAAAAAACAGCTTCTACTCGACTTTTCTTCTCTCCTAGACTACCCACCCCACCCAGCCTCGTGTAGAATTTCCGGGAAAAAAATCAACCCCTGTTTTTATGTAAAAAATATTAAATTCACTGTAATCATTTGTACTGTAACCATTTTAGTTTATAAATGTATTTAAAAATTACGACATTTTAAACGTGTGAAACATTAGAACTTTATAAAAAAAAATCTTGATTCATTTAACTCTAAGATTTAGATGAGGTTACATTTTTGAAATGATGGAAATTTAATTATTTTATATATTAAAATTTTATTAATGAAACATTTATTAACAACTTTTTTTTCAAATAAATTACATAACAAAATATTAAAAATTTAAAATAGAAGTAAAGGACCATTCATAACATAACATTACTTGGAATTTAAAGAAACCTTTCGGTTCCAAAGATTTACACAAAAATTATAAAAATTAACATACAATAAAGTTTTTTTATTTGATATTGACACATTTGTACAATTTACATTTAATAAATTATTAACTATGCTAAAACAGTTCGAGCTATTATTATGCATTTGATTCGTAAAATTTTGATTATCAGTTCTTTTGAAAACACTGTCTAAATTTTTATCCAAATTTAACAAATTGTAATTTATCTCTTTGCTATCCACTTGGGAATGTATGATGACAAAAAAATCCGATAAATAAAAATCAATGGCGTTTATTTTGAAGAACTTTAAAAATTTTGCATAAATCTCGTATATTTTGAATGTATTTCCCAAATCCCAAAAATCGTAATACGACCATTTAATAACATTTTTAAAGTGATACCATTTAACATCGTTTAACCCATGAAACAATAAACCCGTAAAATAAACATCATCAATCCAAAAACGTGGTACTATTTTACTTTGTTCGTACATTAATTTAATTGTTGGCACGTTTGTAATATACGCAAAACCTTCACAATATCTTGGATACGAAGTAAACGGATATGTATTCATGTCAACATACCATTTTGATATGTTTTTTCTAATCGGAAATGCTTTTTCATTCATATTACAATAGATAAATTTATTATTTGTTTTTTGAATGCCAAATTTTTCGATTAAATGTTTGATTAACGATTTTATGTTTACAAAAACATCGTCGTCTAGTTTTAAAACAAACGTTGAATTTGAACAATATTTCATAACCCAATTGACTATGGTCAAATGTTTGTATATTAAATTTTTATAATTATCTACAGTGTCAATCATTATTATGTCATTGTAAAGATCTGACTCTACTTTAATCTCATTATAAGTCTCATTTTTTTCGTCATTACCAATCAAGAATGCGTGTTCTATCTGAACGTATTTGTATTTATTACTAAAATTTGGACCCATAAGTTCCGTTAGTTTTATCTTGTCTAAAGTAAGCCAAGTGTCTCTCATTGCTTTTCGTCTCAAAAAATTGTTCTTATGAGAATGAATAAGACAAATAATGACCAATGTTTTTTCGTTATTTTTACATTTATTCTGACTATTGATCAAAATATCAGGTTCATAAAAATTATTGAGTCGAACATTATTTGATTTAATTTCACCAAGCAAATTTTTGTTCAAAATAAAATCTGAACCAACACTTTTAGTCACTCTATTGAGACTAACCTGCCTTTTTGAATTGATCCGATTGAACAATCGAAACGAGTTTAAAGTATTTAATAGATCTTCTTCATTGTAAACATAATCAATTTGGGTACAACTTGATTCTTGCATAAAAAAATTCATGTTTGTTTGATGTCTTGGCATTGAAATAGTAATTAGAATATTTACAACCATAAGGCATATTATTATTTTAAAAGTTATTTTGAATTTTATTAATTTTATAAAACGGTTCATCAAAGCCGGTTCTTTGTCATGTTTTTTAATCGTTGTGTACTGCACTGCACCTTTTGATTTAATCATATCTAAATAAAACATTTTTAAAAATTTATAATGATGCTTATTTTATTTTTTCACAACTTGAAAAAAAATTGAAATTTAAAACCAGTTTCAAGAGAATTAAAAACAAAACAAACTAAGTTCTCGTTCTGGGGTTATACACCAATGTGATCGTTAACACAAAAATCTTAATTGATCAGGAACAATAGAACCTTAAAAAGAAAACTAGCCCTATTTGCAAGATAATGTTTGTAATTTTTTTTTTTTTTGGAAAAAAAAGTCTATGTCTAATGATCATCTAGAAAAAGATAATTTATAAAGGTTATATTTGAATCAATATGAATAACAAATAAGAGATTAATAGTTTACTTTAACTTTCGTTGTTGTTGTTCTTATTTAATTTAAGTAACTTATCATCTAATCCCTATAAAATATTTACGTTTTAACTATTTTGTTTTGTTTCTTTATTATTGTTTCTTAAACCTACAATCAAAACAAAAAATAAACGCCCAAAATAGAGAGAGAGACATAACAAAATTTTTTGTTGAATACAAAATCATTTCCTAGGCGTAGATTTATGTCTTTCATAACCAACAAAAAATATTTCTTGATTGTTATCTAACAAATTAGATTATGACTTCAATATATTTTCTATTTGAATTTAAACTATCTTGCACCTCTAAGTATTACCTTTCAAGAGTTGTTTACACAAAATCATTTTTAAACCTCATGTTTTTTTTTGATAATTATTCCTTCTATTAAATTTTTTTCTTCTCTCTCTCTCTCTCTCTCATTACAGCACATTTGCATCAGAATTTATTAATTATAAAAAGAGAACATCTTTTTTTCTATGAACAGAAAGAGAAGAGAAAAAAAAAGTTCCAACGTAATATTAATGATTCATTTATATTTTTTTAACAAAATAAAAATATTCTATTTTTTGATTGTGTAAATTTCAAAATCATTTTGCTGTTTTTGAATAAGAAAAAAAAAGAAGAGAAATCAGTCAATGGCTCATAAGAGCTAAAATTTAATTATTCAATGACGCCCTCAAAATATTTGTTCAAAATCATCTACATACTTTTTGTTTAGAAAATCAGTCGCACAAGTCTTTGAACGTCGTTTAGTTTATTTAGCTTGACAAAAAATAATTGTCTTGACTTAAAATGAACGTAATTTAATAGTGTAGTTAGTAATGGAAGAAATGATTGATTATTAATAACTGGTAACTTAGTTTCCAATTTTTAAAAAATTGATTAATTTGTTTTTATTTTTGAAAAATGAGATAAATTTTCAAGATCGATTTTAAGAAATTTTTCGAAATAAGCAAAAAAAATATTTTGAGGCGGTAAATCAACTTTTTTAAATCTTTGACAATGTATGAATCCCATTTTTAAAAGCCGTTAACATTTTTAAAAATTATGATTTTTAGACGGTAAGTTTCCGCAAATTTATCCGCTAGAAAAGAATATCAAGCAAATTTTTTTCTCCTCTCTTTAATAGAAATTGTCTGTTGAAAAAATATTTTATGAGAATCTGACATGGAAAAATATAAATAATACACAAGAGGTTCGGATACACTTTATCCTCATAAAATACCATAAGATTTCCAATTTCTAATATATAGCAAATTTAAACCAACTTAATTGCTAGCTTTAAGTGACGTCTTTTCGCTATCTTAATAGACTCGTGTAATAACAAGATTATTATTAGTAGTATTAGTGAGACTGCAGTATAATAATATATGCTAACGGCATTAGCTCTATAGCAGCTGTGTGAGTAAAGTGTAATATAATTAGTTGCATATTTTTCAAAGTCAAATAGGAAAAAAAAGCTAAAAGAAAAAAATTTTCTCACAGCCAAAACCTTTGGTGATATGTCACTAAAATCGAAAAATTACCTTAAATCTTAAAGGATTTTTGGGTGTATAAGGTCGCATCCGGCAAACTACGTAAATAAGGTTTTATTCCCACATTTAAGGGTTATAATTCTAATTGTCAGAAAGTCAAAATTCTTTACATTTCTTACACTAGAAGGACCGTAAAGTCAAAAAAACTGTTATGAAGAGAATGGACCACATGATGAGGCTTAAAAGAGTCAAATGACTTCTTATCATGCTTTTAATTCAATGAATTTTGTACTAAAAAGATTAAAACTCGTTTCTAAAAAATCGACCCGAAAAGAGATAATTTTTATTTGTTTGCAATTATTCATTTTTCCTGCAACTATTCAAAATTAAGAAAAAAACAATTTTCCACCCGGAAATTCAATATTTCAACTATTTATGCTAAAAATTGCATTTAAAGTTTCGGCTCAATTTATTTCAAATTAAAAATTTCATTTGAATTCGAATAGTAACATGCTAAAATGTAAAATTACAACATTATAACTCATCTGTAGCAATTTTGTCATTAGAAAATAAAGGAGGAGCTCAGCAAAAAAATGCAACACCATGCTGCTAAATTGGTATTATTTGCCTCCTAATCGTAACAATTTTGCATAAATTGGACTAATTTAAACCTGAATAAGCTGAAAGACTTCGATATAGCCCGAATGCTCCTAATATTATTAAGAACCAATGTCCTTAAGTTCATATAACGATTTACATATTCTTTCTGGTTAAGACTTTTATTAACTTTTCGCAACGTTCAGATTTAACTAGGTTGTCAATCTAAAAGGTTCAAGAATTACTCAAAGAGTTTTTTACATTCTAAAGATACGTTTAAATTGTCATTCGCCCTACTAATCCGAGATTTTAAGCATTTCAGCAAAACATGTCACATAATCTTCAACATGTCCTGACTTTTTTAATAACTTAACATTTTTAATTGGTCTCTAATTGTACCTAAAGACCTGTTTTCCGTACTCAATGCTTAGATCAATATGCTCTTTTCTTGAACAATTGATAATTTCCTTTTACCAGATTGGGGCTTTTCAAATTGTATAACTTTCATTTTGATTTGTCAATACTTTGTCATACTGTAAAAAATTACAGTACATTTCTGAAATAAGTTGACATGTTTTGGAGCATTGCTTAAAACGCTCAGGCGCATTGCTTAAGCACACAAAAGAAATATTTTCAATGCGCAAGCGCATGCTCTGTAATTTATTTTAATAAAAATTTTCCTGCGCTTTTGCGCAATAAATATTGTGCTTCGAAACTTTGCTAAAGACGCGCAAGCGCATTGCTCCTGCGCATCTTAGGCAAAGCTTAGGAGCATGCTGCGCATTGCTTAGGCAGAGTGTCAACTTATTTCAGAAATGTACTGTAAAAATTTTAACTCTACTCCTCAGCTTTTTGCAGCCAAATTTCAATGTGCTTTATTTAAACATTTTAGTAAACAAAACCCTAGACACCCTAGAACTTTTCTCGTTTATGTTTTCTAGGGTTTTTCTATACGAGAAATCTAAATTTTAAGTCAAAAAGTGGTTAATCTGACTTCTTTTTCGTTTTTCATTTTTATGACTTTTTTGTCCATAGTATAGACAAATGAAAAATAAAATACGAATCATAATCGACAATGGTCCCATTGTCACTGCTTTTTAGCCTACATAACATATTTTTAAATCACGTTTTTTAAAATCATGTTTACTAAAATGTTTAAATAAAGCACATTGACATTTGGCTGCAAAAAGCTGAGGAGTAGAGTTAAAATTTTAAATTTTTTACTCCCATGAAAATATTGATTTTCTTGGGTTTTGGAGGTCGTAGAACACGGTAACAATATCAGAAATAACAAATTTAGATAACAGGGAAGTTTTGAATTTAATGAACCTTACATTGAATGATTCTTAATTGTGTCTTTTCTTAAAACATGACAAATCTTAATGGATGATTTACACACGATACGATTAATTTCTGAGTTTGAAATTCAATTTTTAAGCCCTTAAATATAGTCAGATCTAATCTGTCTTCTCTTTTTTCTTGTTTACAAAACAATTTTTAAATAAAACTTGGTAGTGATTTTAACTTTGAAAGATTGAATAATCTTTAAAATTTTTAGTTTAAATTAAAATAAACATTTTTGTTTAACTTAATATTCACACACGAGCCTTATTTACAAGGTACTTACTCATCTAATTTATAAAACTGATGTAATTTTATAAATTAAACAATGAGATCATTTCATTAAGACCGTTTTCTTACATTAAATTTTAGCTTCAAAATATCTAGAAAATCTTTAAATGAAATCACTTTCTGTCTGGTCAAGTCATTTTTTATTTCCAAAGTGAAGGTTCACGAACCTTCAAATAGAACTTTTTTGAACCTTCATGAAGATTCATTTTTGGATGTTTTATGTGACCAGGGTGTATTTTGCATTATGATGATGCGGCGAAAAATATAGCATACTATCTGGTCGTTCACATGTTCCAAAAATGAGTCCATCTGATTTCATTCAAGATTGAAAAGTTTTGTGAACCTTAAATACCTTTTTCGGAGCTTTTCACAAATTTTTGGACCATTTTCATGATTTTTCGGACTCTTTCAAAATGTATGAAAATATCTGATGATTAAGATCTTGAAATTTTTGGAAGGTAAAGAAAGTCTTTGAATAATTTTGAAAACTTTTGAACTTTCGGACAGATTAGTAGACCCTGGTCATTCAGAATTTCCAAAAATGAATTTCATTAAACCTTCACTTACGTTCGCACTTTAAAACAAAAAAAAAAGAATCAAGTCACGAATGTAACTCTACTCAACAAATACGAAATAAAAAAATCGGTAAGTAAACACACACTGAAAAATAGAGAAAATTAATAACTTGGAAAAACAACTATAGTTCGATTTTTTTCAAATAAAATTCTTTTCATTTGAAAATTGAAAAAGGTGTGAAATAAAAGTCGAATTTGAAAACTAAAAATTTGAAAAAATGCAAAATTCACTAACAACGAAAAACATCGAATTTTTTAATATCAAAAAAATTTTTCAATGTTATTCAAATAATTACCACTTTATAGACACTTTATAGATTTTTCGCTTAATAACAAAGTTATTGTTTGAGAATTTAGTGAATGTCAATGAGCTAAAAGTCAAAGATGCATATCAAATGCGTCGCACCTTTGATGATATTATTTTAACATGGAAGATGTCTATGTCTTTGCATAAACTTGATGTGTAACTTCGGTTATTAATGCACCCCTCTTTCAGCAAGGAAATACAGTCCTGGTCATTCCCAGGTTCCTCTTGGGAACGTTCATGAACGTTCACATTTAAATTGTTCCCCAACGTTCACCAATGTTCCCAAATTTTCCCAAATTTTTAAAAGTTCCCTTAAAAAATTTTAAATTTTAAATTTTTTCAAAATAATTTGAAGCAACAAAAAATTAAATTTAGGTGTTTTGTTAAGAATTAATGGAGATATAAATAAATTATCCGTTCCACTTGCATAACACTGCGTTAATGTGCAACCGAATACGGTCACAAAAGAGTTATTGTTAAAAAAGCCTAGTTTTCAGAAAATCCCAGATTGAGGGTTCTTCGAACTGTTCTAGCACTACACTTAAGATTCAACTTTTTTGCAATCTCGTGAGATTATGTTTCTCTTTTTTTCAAAACTTATTCATTAATTGCATTTCTTCGTCGATTAATATTATTTTTTTGAGTTTTCTTGTCTGGGAAACTTTTGAATAATAGTAAATAAATATCAAGATACTAGTAAAAAGTATCAAGATTTTTTTTTCACTGAACAAGTCTTAAAGTCTTTCTTAAGAAAGACAATTTCAAATCATGTTTATTTAAAACAAGGTTTGGATCGGTCATTGACCACTGTCACGACCTAAAGATCAGCCGAAACTCAGAATTGAGATAAAAGCGATTATTTTTAATACAAGATGCAGGTAAGAAAAATTTTGCCTGTGATATCTCTTAACAATTTTCTGGATTGTTTTTGCCGAAACTTTACTATTTAGTGAATTTGCCAAATGAGATATTTTTTCGTTAGTCCGTTTAACCTCCTTGGGAAATGTAGAATTAATTTCGAGAAATTACATTTTTTCATAAATATTTAGCATCGTTAAAAATTTTTTATAATTCAAACATGATATAATTTTTCAACTTCGATATCATCCTTATGCAAACGGAAAAAATCGTTTGACGCATAAAAAAAAACTTATATATAATAAAGAAATTACTTTTGAAGAATAAAATTTACAATTGAATAAATTTTACAATATATCAATTGGGAATTTAATCAGAAAATTAAAATATGACCCCTTCTAGGTATACACTCGTTTTCTTAACCCACTCATTAGGCTATTTCACTTTAGAAGCATTCGCCAATCTTTAAATATTGGAAAGCTTTTGGGTTCAATGGATGAGTAAAAGCTACCTTTACAACTTTCCCGAAGAAAAAAAAATAAGCCAACATTAAAAACTTGTAATTTTTTTGAAAAAGTTTTTTTTTTTTTATTTTTACTTTTTTAAATTTTTTACGAAAAACTAAATTCCCTTTTTTCTTATTTCATTCGAAAAAAGTTAAAAAAATTTAAATTTTTTAAAGAAACTTTTATAAAATTTTGGAAACTTTCGGAAATTTTGGGAAAACTTGGGAAAACTTGGGAACATTGGTGAACGTTGGGGAACAATTTAAATGTGAACATTCATGAAAGGAACCTGGGAATGACCAGGACTGTACAGTACTCATCGTACTGTATCAAAGTTTACTCACTCTACCGTACCGAAGCAAACCAAAAATTTTTCCATCTTTCAAAAATTTACGCTTTGAAATTTTTATAAAATTTTTTTTATGTTTTGAACTCAAAAGATATTTAGGCGTGGTGCGATAGCCAAGGCGCGTATTACTTTTTCTCACTCTTTTTGTAGCCTGTTTTAACCCTCTAGTTAGACTAGCTTGCTAACCACGGACTCTATTAGAGTCTTTCTTATATTTAGTGATCCGATTCAGTGATTGAAGTCATAAGGAATACTTTTGAAAAAAATTAAATTAGCAAGAACTAGTTAAAATTTTTAGATTACGAAAAAGTGAATTCTAAAACTAAAGAAACCAAATTAAAAACATTTGAAATTTTATTCCTAATAATACAACTCCACTCTAGCTTGGTGGGTTAGGGTTTAGAGATGGGGGTAGGTAAGGGGAAGATTTTTGTAGAAAAGTTCAACAGTAAAATCATTTTGAACCGATACAAAAGTTTTTTTATCGCTTTTTTACAGGGAAGAGTTTTTAGAAGAAAAATTCAAAATGATTTTATCGTTATCCTTGCCAATAGGTCTATCACTCTATTCAGTATTTGTTTATGCAAAAAAAAACAACTATATTGTATATTCCATTTATTAATTGCTGATCTATTAGTTTAGTCTATTAGACCCTACCCTTCTAGATTTCTAAAATTTTTGTTGTTGCTTTGTATACTCAGAAAAAACGAAATTCCCGTCTTTTAGTATCCTTTTTTGCGGAATCCGAATCTCAAGTCATAAAGCATGTCAGCGTATTTGTGACATGTCATAAATATCGAGCTTTTACGTTATTTGTTCAAAATAATTTAACTAGTAAAGATAACTCAAGAACTTAATATTTGTTCATTTTAAATGCGTACATTAATCGAATGTGATTGATGATTACGAAGGCAATTTTTTGTTATTTTGGTGCTTGAATAAAATCTTGATTTAAAAAAACTTAAGACAAAAAACTTTTTTCTGAATTATCGATAACTTGAAAATTTTTCTTCTACCTCAAAAAAAAAAATAAGCAAAAAAATTCTGTATTAATTTGCTTGAGCATAAACGGAAAATTTTAATTACACTTACATTAACATTACACTAAAGAGATAGAAATCATTACTTGAGGTTAGATTTTAAGTTTTAAAATTTTTTGAGAATTCTCATAAGTTATGAAGTTTGGCATTGTCAGGTGCATTTGTTCATAAATTCAAACAAACATAAAATCAAAAAATAAAATATTTTCCTAAAATAATTTTTAAAGATATCTTTAACTTTTAAGGCATTTTTATCGACAAAAATCTTATGTTTTTATTCTCATTTTGAAAATTTTGAGGTCTCGAAATGTCTTAAAAAATAATTTCTTCAATCGTTTCCCAATGCGCACAAATATTTCACAACTTTTTTTTCTCTTAGTCATAGATTTATTATTTTCAACAGTAAATTAAGTGAAACAAAATGGTATAACATTTCTAGAGAAAAATGATTACTTAAAACATGGGGTACTTGAAAAAAAAAACTTGAGATCTAATCAAGATTTTTTTCATGTCTTTACTTATTTTTTATTTGAAATTTTCTCATTAATGACACTACAAGATTTTCAGATTTTAATAATCTATGTTTACATCTTTGTTTCATTCCTTTTACAAGCCTTTCAACGTTTTAGAATGACAGGAGTAAAAACGAACCTTAACAAAGTTTGCATAATTAAAAAGTGGAAGTATATTTCAATTGGGACGAGCGTCCATTCAAGAGCTTGAAGATTCAGATTCATGAATTTTAATTTTGACTTCTTCAGGTTCAAAATCGCTTTTATCACATGGTAAACAGAAATTATCGATTTTCTTAACTATCGACTTGAACCGTTTTAGTTAACTTCTGTTTTGCCGTGTATAGTGACTGGAACAATCAAATAAAATATTTTTTCTTCAAAATTTATTTCTGACTTTGCTATTGATGCTGGAATACTCGAAATCACACAAAATTATCTCCTGTCTCGAAAAGGTCGAAAAGCAAAAATGAGTATTTTAATCGCAAAAAAAATTAAATTTTGGTGATTTACAGTCCTGGCCTTTCTTAAGATCCTTTCGCGAACGCTCATGAGCTATTGCATTTCCCAGTTTCCAAACTTTGCCAAAAGTTTCGCAAAATTTTTCCTTCTTAATATCATTTAACATGTTACTTCTGTTAGTTAAGAAAATGGAAGCATAGATTCTCTAGTTATTTACACTTGAATTCTCGAGTTTTTTTACACAGTTCTGTTTATTTTTTAAATAATATTTTGCAATTTATCTTATAACAAAAAAATGCAGATTATTCCGTCCAAAATATGCATTTTTATGCAAAAAAACGTAAAATTATTTCATTTCAAAAATTATCCATCTAGATTAAAAATTTAAAATAAACGTTTTAAAATCATTTGCATCGTTAAAATTAAAAACCTTAGACAAAAATTTAATAGTAGAAAAATTTTGTCTTATCTAATAAAATTGACCATTTAAGAGCTTTATAACTTTTATTTTGTTTTTTTTCATCTTTTAAAGCTGT
This sequence comes from Brachionus rubens, assembly GCA_022207745.1. NCBI lineage: Eukaryota > Metazoa > Rotifera > Eurotatoria > Ploima > Brachionidae > Brachionus > Brachionus rubens. Next base: position 2,000,962 of record JAJVHD010000009.1, on the reverse strand, counting down.
TTTAAAAAAAAAACTAAACTTTTTTTCAAAAATCGGGCTCGAACAAAATTTTCTAAATTTAATTCTCTACAAGAATATGCAATCATCTCTAGGGGAAAGTATATTCGGTTTTGAGTTATTATTGAATATTCAGTCAAAACTAATATCGAAAGCAAAAAGCAAAACATCCCGGTGTGTACAGAATTAAATTTATAACAAACTGAACTTTTGATTTACAACACAATTACAAGACATAAAAAAATCTTGTCATTTTTATGAAAAATCTCTTCTTGAAATTTTTTATCTTTACGCCTATTATTATTGTTTTATTTTTTAGTGGTAGTTTACAATCTTTTTACATGAGGTAGACATTATGGATTTTACTAGATATGTTATTTAAAGACAATCTTGTAATTGAGTTGTAAATCAAAAGATAAAAGAAAGTTTACAGTCGCGTATCTACGTGAGGCAAACTACGGCGGATCGCCGTACATGAAAATTTCGGGCGAGGCGTCGCCTAATATGAAAAAATTAATTGATTCAAAAATTTCAATTTTAAAATAAATTTGATTGTTTGTTTTGCTTATTTTTTCTGTTTCGCTCCTTTTTTTTTAAATTCAATGGCAATGTGAAGATTCGTATCAAAAAACATTTGTATCAAATGGATCAAAATTGAAAATAATTTTTTAAAGCTAAACGAATAGAAAAAAGCTCTGCACAGATGTTTTTTAGTGATAAACATTTAAAAAGCCACCCTTAGAATAAACTCTGCAAAAAAATTGCGTATTTAAATATTTTAAAATACATGAAAATAATTGAAAATAACTACGCAATTTATTTTGCAGAGCTTATTCTAAGGGTGGCTTTTTAAATGTTTATCACTAAAAAACATCTGTGCAGAGCTTTTTTCTATTCGTTTAGCTTTAAAAAATTATTTTCAATTTTGATCCATTTGATACAAATGTTTTTTGATACGAATCTTCACATTGCCAATTCAATAATAATTTTAAACAAAAAAGTCCATTGTTTTTTTTTTCTTGTTACCGCTTAATCATGAGAAAATTTTTAATCGCTCAATAATCAAATGATAAAACCGCCTCAACTAGTTCAACATAGACTTCCTCAATTCTCGTTGATAACAATCCTTCTTCGATAACTAATTCAACAAATAGCAAAGCCGCCTCAACTAGTTCGACACAGACGTTATCAACTCACGTTGACAATAATACTTCTTCGTCAATATCGCCCTCTATAGTCATTTCAAAAGATTTGACCATTGGTGTCCTACAACTTTTTTATATATTTATCCCCCAAATAAAATAAGATTTTAGGCTTTTTATTACGTAGATCACGAATTTGAGGTCAAAAGTCTAAAATTATGATATGTTTTGAAATAAGTGCATATTGAGGTTTTTTTTATATCACTTATTTTCATATTATTAAATTTTTTTTCGAAAAATCTGCTCCGATCAGTTTTACTAATTTTACTGATTTTACTAGCTCTACTAGATCAACCACCGTTTTTAAATTAATTAATTTGGAAACTCTGTAAATTGCTGTCTACTGTATCAAGTTTACACAAAATTTGCACGGCTGGTCGGCGCCAGTCGACCGAAGTTCTCGTTTCTTCCTTAAGAAAATCTCTAAGTAGAAAAGCTATTAAAGCTAGTAAAACTAGTAAAGCTGGTCAACAGATGAATTTTTTCTACTAATAAAAAAAAAATAAGCTCATTTCCAATAGATTTCAAACCCTCAAAATTAAGGTCTTTCATAAAAAGTCTTTCTCGAGTTATTGGGTCGTGAATGAATTCAGATAAAAAAAATTGTTTAATGTTTTTGAAATTTTATTATTCAATAAAAAATTTTTTTAACAAAAGATAGAAAATGAAACACTATTTATAAATGAGAATTTGATTTTTGAAAAAAAAAACTTCTTTTCCATCATTATCATCATTGACTTATTTGTCATCAAAATTCTACAAGCTACGGCAGCAAAAAAATTATAATAAATACCAACAGAAAAAAACTGTAACCAGTACAGTGGATCTTCCGAAAATGTAACAGCTCCATATTCTTATTCCGTTTCTAAACTCATTTCCTAAAACGAGTAACAAGGCGAGACCGTTTTGGTAAAAGTTTGAAACCAGAACGAAGCTGTTTCTGAACGCGTTTCGAACTGAACGTTACATTTTCGCAAGATCCACTGTACACAAAAAAATGCCTCTTTTTTTTTTTTTTAAATTTTTTTAAAAAAACCTAAAAATAAAAAAAGAAGGAAATTAAGCTTCTGATGACTATGTCGACAAAAAAAAATCATTTTCACTTTGTTTGTTTTTTTTTTAAATCGCTTAAACCGATTTTGTTTTAATCTAAGCTCCAACTACAAAACAAAAACAAACTCACATTTGATTTGATTTCATATAATTAAAAGGCAAATGCATAGAACCATTTTGTTTGTCATTATCAGAGTATTTGTTAAAATTTTTATTACCACCATTAGGTTGTTGTTTGATATTAATTCGCCATGATGGATGTTGAATTATGTGAAGAACATTTTGATTGTTTCCATTATAAAAATTTTTATCATTTTCATGATTTGGCGATGAATTAAAAGTCACTTTTGAATCGTTTGTTTGACTGTTTTCTAATAGAGCATCATTTAAACTTTGATCTGTTGTGTTATTAAACACAATCTTTTCTTGTTCGACAACACCCACCAAGTTGTGATCATAGAAACAAAAGCTCAACAAACTGTTTACTTTACTTTTTTTATGCTCGGTTTCAACTTTACTGTATTTTGATGAACATGTTAAAAATGTTAAAAATAATAAGGGAATAATAGCGAATTCACTTATGTACAACAGTTGAAGTGAATAGTACGGACGAGCATAAGTCAATGGTTTTTCTAGCATTATTTCTAGTTGTGTTGGATCGTCGAAGTTTGTCTGAGTCAATTGAGTGTAACGATAAAGCTCTTGTGGCAACGAAGTCACCAAGTGTAAGATTATTAAAAACCAAATCAATAAATTACTTGATCTAAGATCCGCGTCTGAATTTGACAAACTTTTTGACGATTGAAGAATCGATAAAAACACAATTGCACCAAATATTAAAACACTTGGTAGAACTAAAGCATAAATCAAATAGTTAAAATAAAGACCAGATGCGTTTTTTATTTCATCTGGAAACTCGTATGCTGAATCACATATTGGAGGACTTGAAATATCATTGAGTCTAAACGACATAAAAATGGGTAACGATAAGAGTAAACTCAAAATCCATACGATAGAAATTATGATGTGAATTAACGGAAATTCAAATATTTTTTTGATCAAATTTAATTTTTTAATGTTGTCTTGATTGTTACGAGTTCGATGATTTACATTCTGGTCTTTTGAGTTTGATACGCAATTTTTACGCACAAAAAGTCCCAATACTCTCATTATAATCATTGTCAAAATGCTTAAACGTGTCAATAACTTGCACAAAATTGGTAAAGCACTTATAAATTTGCACATAAACGAACCGTAAATCCAATTCTCCGTTATGTCATATATATGAAATTTTAAAATTGTTTCAACATTAAAATAAATGCTTATTTTAAAGCAATAGAATATAAAAAATATAATATAGGCTAGGCACATTGATAACATTATGAGTGTAGACGTTGTTTTACGTTTGCGCTTACGGCAAACAATTATAAGACTAAAAATTAAATTCGATAGAATACCAATTGATATTATGAATAGGCCTAGACAAACAATAAGAGCACGAAATGAATTTGATTCGTCATTTGTTTGATCGTTTTTTGTTTCGTAATTCGAATCGTTTAAACTACTAAAAGATGGATTTAAATTTGATGTGACTGTTAGTTCATTTGAATTTGGATCAGGTTTTAACTCTGAACTTGCATCGTATGCTATGTCATCGTATTGATAGTATATAACTGTGGTCGTTGTCGGACCCGAATTAGATTCGTCCATTTTTTTTTAATTTATTTTATTAATTTTTTAGAAAAAAAAATTAAGTATATTTTTTTTTCGTTTATTTATTTTTTAAAATCTAAAACGAAAAACAAATATTATGTAATATAACAAAAAAATCAATGAAACAAGCTTTCTGTTTATAAAAAATAAAATTTTGTAAATTATTACGAACCACACTTCGCTCTTAAGTGAATAATCTTTAAAAAAAATGTTGGAAAAGTCGGAGATGACAGAAAAAATTCATTCAACTATTATTACGGCTGTATATACTCAATTTTTAATGAGCGAAAATGAAGTTAAATTTATAGTAGATTGCAACTTATTGATTATTTTAAATTTTCTGTTAAAAAGTGAAAAGTTCATCTGTATATGGAGATTTTTTTAATTTTTTTTCCAATTAGAAAAATGTTGCATTTTTTTTTAATATTCCTGTTTTACAGTTAACACATTTTTTACTTACATCACGGGGTAATAAAAAAAAAATTTCTAACTCTAGGCGGGGGTCAAAAATCTTGCGCCAAATATACCGACCCTCGGGAAGAAAAGTCCTTTAGATGCTAAACTTTTTAATACCCACCCGCTAAAAATTAGTAATGCTTACTCGTTTTCTATGGTCCCTCCCAAACTAAAAATGTATTCACTTGTTTCCCAAGAACTTAAAAATGGTCGTCTCATATCATCGGCTATTTTTAATACCCTTATGTAATCATCAAACACACACACACACACAAAAATACCAAAATATTCATTAATTCGTTAAGTTAATTTCAAAACGTTACATTCACACATTCAATTAAAAAAACAAGCCTATTTTCAAGATTTTTTATCAAACCGCTTCGTTTTAAATTTTTAACGTAAAAAAAAATAAAATTTGAAGGGAGAGGCTAAACATTTTTTCGCTAAGTTGAATAAGAATTTAAATTAATTTTTTTTCTTTTTATTTATATTTTTCTCAGAAAGACCACCCCGCTCAGTTTTTTTTTTCCTTTTTTAACTTTTATAAACCACCCCAAATCGGGTAAGAAAATTTTTCTTCTCCAATTTTCTTCCCTCATAAACTACCGACCCTACCCGGCCTCGTGTAAAAATTCCGAAAAAAAATCAACCCCTGCTTACATTTTTATAACTTTAAGTTTTCTAAACGCTTTTATACTTAATCTTGCGAAATTGTAACCGTTTTGTTTATAGGTTGTCTATTTTGTTCTTAGACTTTACACATGGAACCGAATCCTTGAACATTAAATTCGTTGTTCTAACCCTAATCATCAACACTCAACTTGATTTAAACCATGTTTTTTGGATCACAATAGAGACTCAATACAAGTCTTTCACACCGTCCATTCCTAATGGTTAATGAATTTGGAGGCAATGGTTTAGGGAATTGATTTTTTATCCTAAAAAACATGTTAATCTAGGTTATAGTTATTGAGTCGACTGATAACAAAAGTTGGGTTTTTAATTTCAGTCACCTTATTTGGATTTTTGTAATTTAGGAGCTTTTAGAAATGGACATTGTGATAGACCGCAATTGGAATCAGCCCTTGAGAGGTGTCGTCAATGAGGGACTGTTTTCTCAACTCAAAAAAATCTGTTGTACCTCAGATCATGAGGGGATCCTCCCATTTTGGACTTGCAATTCAAGTCCATGTATTTGAGGTTCGCTAGAGACGATTTGACAGATAGATGGATAAAATATTTTAAAAAAAATAAGATCGTACCCTTCTAATTCTGATTAAAGAGCTGGGTCCCATCCATCCCTAAATGTACAAGAGTCTCTATTATACTTTAAACGGATTATAAAATACATGGATTTGGATTGTTTAGAGGGTCTACCGACACAAAATCTTACATCTAAAAAATATATTTTCAAACAGATCTGAGTGGAGATTTTCGGAAAAACGTGGTCTTTGGAATATGTGGTTAGACTCATGATTCAATTTATAGAGTTTCTTTTTAAACAGATTTGACTCTGACTAAGACATGACTCAGTGAAGACAAGTGTACATGAAGAAAAATTACATGAGTCATTTTTTTAAAACGTTGAGAATAACCGATTCCAAAAAAAAACATAAATTATTGAAAAATCAACTCTCGATTTTAAACTATTAAAGTTTGAAAAAAAATCTAATTACTTATTCAAAAAATTTATATCATGATGAATTCAGACCGACTAATAAAAATCCATTGAGCATTTTCAAACTTTAATTTAAAAAAAATGAATGGATAGTTGTATTCCCTTTCCGTTCGAGAAACAAAAAAAGATGATTATTTTTTTTCCTAATCAAGTTAATTTTAAAATAAATATTGAACTTAAAAATAATTTCTTGTCGAATGATTTGATTTTTTTGAAAGAATATACAAAAAGTCATGGTCTTACAGGTGAAAAGGTTTTAAAGTGATCGGGATTAAGATATTTCTAAAACAAAGAAACTAAATTTTATTTTTTTTTTACAACTATAAATATTTAAAAGAAAAATCCACACTAAATTATATTTAACAATAAATTACAAAAATAAATCATTACACTTGAAATAGAGAGAGAGAGACGATTCAAAATTTCTTAAGCTAGTAGCCATAAATTTTCGAAGAAAAAAAATAGATTGAATGTGATAATGGATTTTGTTGTTCTCTTGTTTCTACAAACCCCTAAGATTAAACGAAAAACTTTTTTTTTTAATTATTTCGAAGCGGTTTTTTAGAAACTTAAAACTTTTTAATAGTAAACAACTTGTCAATTCGTGACCGTAGTCTTAAGTATGACTGGTCGAACATAAAAATTGATCATTTTACAAAAAATGGTTAAAGTAAATTAATAAAAAAAACTACTTCAGTAAAATTAGGTTTTTTTTGTTGTTTAAAATAAATAAATTTAAGCCGGCACAATTTTTAGGTTTTTGAAATAGACACAAGTAAAACAAATAGGACATAGAAAGAAAAAAAATATGCGTGATTTCCCTTGTTGTTGACAAAACGAAATGAGAAAAAAAAAACTTTTTTATAAAGGTTTATTTAAATGATCAAATTATCTTATCTTTATGAGTACGAACAAGTTTAATTATTAAGTTCGATTTTGTTGCTGTGTGTGTGTTGTTAGACTAACTTAAAGGGAGCGAGTCAATCATTGGGTTTGTTATTTAAAAATATCTGGTTGCACAGAATACTAAACTCAGAAAGAAACACTTATTTTTTAAGTTGATTTGTTGTTATTGTTGTGTTCATCTAAAAAATCAAAGATTAAAAGATGTAAATTTGATTCGTAAATACTCCTCCCCGTCGAGTTTTTTTCTTATTTTATTGAAATTCTAACTTTCTGTCTATAATTCAAAAAAGTGTAAATTCAAAAAAAAAAATGAAAAAAGAAAATAAAAAGCATCGCAAAGTTTATTTGTACAGTGAATAAAACAAAACAAAACAACTTATACATGATGTACAGTTGTGGTTCTAGTTTATCAAGTCTATGATATTTCAGACAAATTAGCTTTTATTGTTGAATTGAATACCTCAAGAGTCAAGTCAAATACTTCTTCGGAATCTTAGAGAGAATTTTTTTGTCATTTCAAATGTACATTTGGTTATTTTATTTTGGAAAACCCTAACCAGGCTAACTTAAAAATTAGGTAAAAAATATTGACTAACCATCGATTTGTATCTCTCATTTCCTTAAAGTGTGTAACCTATGTGTCTTTTGGAGCGTATAAAGAACAATTTCTGCAAGGTTCATATCCATTCTATTAGTTTAAAGGCATAACTGAAATATTGTGTGTCAAAAACAAATAAAATATTTTGAACGACCCTAAAAGACACTTAAGGGAAAATAAGCTTCATTTTAAAAATTATTTTTTAATTGACTTTTTTAAGATCTAATAGTTGATCAGCTTGAATCAATCAGATGATGCTAAATTTCAAGTGATTGTGAGCAGATATAATGATAAAAAAATAGAAACTCTTCACTGTCCTTGTTTATAGCCAAGTGATCAATAAATCAATTTTCTATAAGTTTCGTTTTAGGGTCACATTTTCGTTTTGTATTTTATTACGCTGTTTACAAAATTTGACACACAACGGATCATGAATTAAAATTGTTAAAGTTTAAATAGATCAGAGGAAATGTTTTTTATCACCTTCATCCTTGATTTCAAGTCTTTTTTTTACATTATAATATTTGATTTAGGTTGATTAAACTTAACTTTGAGACAATATCTTAATGTTTTCAACCGTAGTTTAGAAATTCAAAGATGTTTCTATTTTACGAGCCTTAGAGCATAGTCAAGCCTGTAAGAAAATCAACAACCTATTTCAGATACATCTGACAACTGCTTTTCCCAGCGAATTATGAGGTTACAAAAATGGAAGCTCAGAGACAAGCAAAAAACCGCACACTTTGGAATGCATTCTAATGAAAAAGAATAAGTTTAAAAATTAAAATATAATTTCAAATCCCATTAGAGAGTACTGAACCTACCGTCAGGTCAATAACTGGAGCGGTTTGGAAGACGATAGTCCATCCAAGTTCGATTAATCATTTAAAAAACAAGCTCGATAAGCGTCAATCTATTAAACAGTTGATATTTTACGAAAAATTAGATTTTCCGCAATTTTTTTCGTTTTTTAGCGACAGCCATAAAATATCAATGATGTAGAATTTTGATTTTTCCAGTTGTGTTTTTTCAAAATACTTGATGTCAAAATAAAATTTAGACTCGTGGGTATATTTGAGGAATTTTAATTCTCTGAAAATGAAAGGAGATAGAAAAATGTTCTATAAGCTAAATTTGAAGGCAAGTTAAAATGTGTAATAAAAAATTTAAATTTTCATGTTTACAATACCTCTCGGAAAAAAAAAAGATTTTCCTTAATTGTTCAAGAAGATTTTCAGCAATTACCAATCCACTAAACCTTGAAATTTTTGATTTAACACTTCAAAATAACCCCTGAACCAAAAAGATGAAGAAAAAGTAGGTAACAAACTAAAAAAAAAAGAGGAAAATTAATCGCATTAAGACTTGAAACGAAAGAAAATAATCAAAACGGAAAATATGTTTAAAATTACAATTTCATTTAAATGAACAAATTAGCTTGCAACTAATAATAAATTCCGAAAAAATAAAAAGAAACGCTCTCTTAATTACTTCAAAATCTTATATGTTTACGCTTAAGGAAATTTATTCTACTTTATTTTGACATAACAATTTCTATTGTTTTTTTCAACGCTTTTTTGTTTAGTCTTAACAAATTTGAAGGTGAAAAATTAATTTTAAAAATAAAAAAAAATAACGCGAAAATATTTTCATTGGTATTCTAATACCAAAATAAAACTTGAAACACTTGATATTGAGTAATACTAAGCTTATAACCAACAACTAGAAGAAGTGTTAAATTTCATTAAAAATTTTTTTTTTATTGTTTTTACTTGAAATCAAGTTTAACATACAAGGATTATTTGTCATTTAAAACTAGAACTGTTTGTTAAACTACTTGACAAAATAAATAATAGATGAAATCTTTCAGCTTAACTCGATTCAGATCAGCTTTTTTTTTTGTTTTGTTTAGTAGTTGAAAAAAAAGAAAAGCAAAAACGAACGAACTATTCCTAGGCATCAAAAATTATCAGCTAGAAATCAAAGATTTTGTACTAATTAAGTGTAAATACCAATCAACCGCACTCAATATTTATTCAAAATTTTTTTAAACTGAAAAAAAAAACTATTTTATCTCTCTCTCTAAAAAAAAACTCTAAAAGAAACAACAAACTGATATTTTAGTATCATCCCAAAATGCTAATTGATTTATACTATTTCGGATTTACTTTGGAAAATATATTCTAACTTTATGATTCAACATTCTTGTTTAAAAAAAATAACGCCTACATTTCTAAGCTATTATCTAACTTCAAAAAACTTATGTTAATTATAAAAGCTTAATTTAGAAACAATACAAAAAAAACGAGCAGTGGGTATATCTTGATCTCTCATAAAACTTATCCTTGAATCATTACTCATCGAGAAACATATGATTCATAGATTAAATACTAATTTTTAAAAAAGATTAATTCGTGAGTAAATCTCTTAAATGGTAATCAAAAGCATGTGTTTTGTGGGATTTAGAAGACTCCTCCGTTTAACTGATTGATTACTAGATTTTTAAAAAAAAAATTGAATTAAAGAAATAACCTCGTATAACAAATAAAATTCAATAAAGCCAAATGTTGTGGATTTTCTATGTTGTTGTTTATAAATGATGCAATATAAGAAACTAATTAATATCGAATTGATAGCTCGAATTTGTTAGTAAAAAAGTAAATATATTTTTTTATATGGAGAATTGCCATTAAAATTTTACTCCAATTCATCATCAAGTTTATCATTTTGTTTAAACTTTAACAAAAAAGAAAACAAACTCGAATCCCCAAGTCTAAGTAATTTTTTAATTAAAATATGTATTAACCAGAAAAATAGAGAAATATTTTTAACAATGAATAATTTTATTGTCATAATAAATAAAAATATAACATAAGGTTACGTAATCATTCATTTTTGGAGTTAATTCTTCTAGGCTCTTGCATTATTTGATTTAATAGTTCCACGTTTCAATTATTGTTGAATAAAATCGTTGAATTTTATAAAATGATGAGATTTTACAAATAAAAAGAGTTCTACCACTTGATTCTGTTTTATAAATTTTTTTTTTATAGACACTAAAAAAAGAGTTGATTTTAATTATTTTTTTTGTTTTGGAATAAAAGGTTTATTGATTTTAGATTTGAATTAGCAGAATGTAAGAAAATAATTGGTATTTATAAAGAAAATGCACGTTCTAGAATTACGTAATTTAATTTTTATTTTTAAGATAGTGTAGGCCACATATATGGGTTTAAACAGGTTTGAAAATAATTCGAATAAATTGAACATTAACTAGTAATTTATCAAAATTTACCTTTGAAAATAATAGCGAATTCGAACTATTGTTAAAACATTTTACAAAAAATTTAATGAGTCTTAATGTAATTTATATCTTTACATGTAAATCTCTAACAAAGGTTAAAATTATTCATGAGCGATTATTAAAAGTTTTAGAAGATTTTATTTAAATGGAATCAAATTTAACACCCTTTCCAAAAGTTAAAGCTTTAAATTTTTTCATCTTAAAAGATTAGCTTTTAGATATGTTTGATTCTATCACTAATCCAGTGACGTAATCAGAGGATTTCTGAAAAATTGCTTTCCCTTTCGTGAACAGCTTTTAATCTTTGAACTCTTATGCTTGTTTAAGATTAATTTAACGATTTTATGAAAAAATCTTAACATTTAACCCCATTATCCTAGTAGCTAGATCTCATTTTTAGACTTTCGTATTGTACTTTTACTGGACTTATAAATGAGAGGCGAGCAAAACAAAAAAATCGATATTAAGGAAAAACAGCGATAATTTGTAGATTTTTCGTTGTCAATCGTTTGCTTATATTATAGTTATTAATGAAAACTAGGCGCAGATCTACCTGCCTAAATTAATGGCCTGCAAATAAGGAGTCCTAAATCATAAATCTTTAAATTCTATTCCTCCTCTGTGATACAGTGGTGCTACGATACCATGAATTCACCACATTTTACGTAAAATAACGTTAATTCACCAAAATTGACAATAAATTACGTGAAATGACTGATTCGAGAAAACGTCATTTAACGTAAAATATCGATAATTAACGTTATTTTACGATATTTTTGGTGAAATTTGGTGAAACACAAAATTTCCAAAATTTTTTAAAAAAATCGAAAAATCCGTAAAAAAAAATTATTCTTTTCATTTAAAGTCTCAAAAATTGATTTTTCATTTTTGACCAAAATGTAAGTTAAATGAAAAGAATAAAAATATAAATTTTTTTAACGGATTTTTCGATTTTTTTAAAAAATTTTGGAAATTTTGTGTTTTACCAAATTTGACGATAAATTACGTAAAATAACGTTAATTTTCGATATTTTACGTTTAATGACGTTTTCTAGAATCAGTCATTTCACGTAATTTATTGTCAAATTTGGTGATTTAACGTTATTTTACGTAAAATGTGGTGAATTCATGGTATCGTAGCACCACTGTACAATAAATCCAAGTTAAAAAGTGTCTTATGAAAAACCCTCACATATTCTTGTAGAGAAAGACTTGAACTACAAAGCTGATAAGTTTGTGTCTTATCTAGATATAAAATTGAAGAGAAATTAGCTCTCAAAAACCATGTAAACTAACTAAGATTTATGATTTGCTGCATCTTAGATATATTCAAAATGAAAGACGATCCACAGTAGCTTTTAAAGAATATATTTTTCATTTTAAATTGGAAGTTTTGTTAAATGATAAATTTGCGTAAATTGTTGTAGACATCAAAATTTCCAATTGAAATTCAGACAAATTTAACAATCACTATCGATAAAAAACTCAATATTTAAGCCTCTTGAAAAAACATGATTTTTACTGATACCTCAACCTTTAAGCTGCCAATTTAAAAAAAGAAATGTGTCTGAAATGATAATAAGATCATCGAGCTCAATCGGTGTAGTCAGATAAACCACTAGCATTGAGCAATCGTACCCCGGTGCAACACGCCATTACATACGAAAAACGCAACTATAATTTGAAAACGAAACTTAAAGCATGATGGTTGTCGCCCATGATAACTCTTATACGGCTGTGAATCGTGGACATGAACTCACATGACCAATGACCAATCAAGAGCTATACAAAATGGCAAATCAGCAGCCCATACAGAAGGAGATTAGAAAGAGACAGCTGCGCATGCCAAAAGACGAACTAGCAAGAGTGTTCTCATTATATCAATCTAGAGTCAACGACGCTAATAGACAAAGAAGGAGACCAACGTCCTACCATGATCAAATTTCAAACTACCCTACACATAATCGAGGCTTAAAGCTAACAGTGGAAGAAATAACAATGTATGTCAGAAACAAGAATCGTTGGAGAAAGCCCGACCGATGATGATGAAAGATCATATCACCACTGTACCTCTAAACGACTATCAGTCTATCAGTTTATTAATTAACTACGTTGGTATCAGACGGGCACATTTTTTCTTTTAAAGTGAAAAAGTTTTCTTCAAAATTAAATTATGATGCATAACAACGTCAGATTAAATAAAAAAAAAACGAGTTATGTTTTATTACGTAATTGAATAGGGGTTTGTAACATAAACTTATACTTAGTTGTTTTTGAACCAAAAATTCTAAGAATATAAAACAAATTATGAAAAATAAAAATCAAGTTCTAAAACTTTTGTAAGACTTTGAAAATTGAAATTTGTAAGAATTTCCTTCGTTTGAATAAGTATTTTTTTTGAATCTTTTACTTTGATTCATAAAACATTAAAATCTAAGCTAAATAAAGTTTTGTAATAATTATTTTTACGATCAAAAAAGAAGAACTTACTAATTTAAATGTTCCAAAATACACCTGGAGAAAATAAGTTGATCAGAGGTTTTAATTGAAAATTTTTTCAAAAAATACATAAATCACTTATGAATTATGAAAGATAAAGGAAAAAAAGTTATTTAAAATTTATGAATTTATTTTTTTAAGTAGTTTTCTTTTTTTTTTAGTGTAGATTTTTGTATAAAAAAAATGACATAAAAATTTTAAGCATCTCAGATAAAGTTATTTTACGTATATTTTTACTCTTTTGAAGTAATTACATCTCAAGTGAGAATTTAGAGATTAAAGTTAAACATCTTTGTTTGAAAATTTTTATTCATTATTCATAAAGCTTAAAATAAAAACTGTTCGAAATAATGACTTGAATACCTCTAATAACAATAACAAAAAAAGAATAAGAAATTATTTTGATTAATTATTTTATAATTTTGACTTTTTTTTAAAAGAAATTTATTAGAATTTAATGTTTTTTCAGTTTTAGATGAATAATAGAATTACAGTTAATGAAGAATAAAATATTTATTGATCTAGAAGGCCAGTTGTATTCGAAATAATTATCATAAAGGTGTCCTATGTAAACAATCATTAATACCTTGATTGGAACTTTCGGTTTTTTAAAGAATGCATTAATTAAAAATTTAAATTTCAACATAATTATTCAGTGAATTTTAAAAAAAACTCTTAGTTGAAAATTAAAATTAAGGTTAAAAGTAAGAATTTTTTTTGTTTAAAACAAACCTGTTATGATTTGACACTACTGTGAGTATTCGATTATAACCCCGAACTCTTATAAACCATTTCGGTAATTCCCATAAGAATTAGTTGTTACTTATTTAAAAATAAAGTATATTCAACTCTTTTAGATAAATTAAAGAATTTAAATAACTATGGATGGTCTTATTTTTCAAAAGATGTTTTAAGCAGTTAAATTGAGGCGATAGAGATTTACTGAATCTCCGAATTTTCATGGTTGCATAGCTTTATTGCTTCTTAAAAGTGGTTTCAATTAAATTTGTAGACTGCTTCGACGATGCTATTTTAAAAGTCTATGGCTACCATGCTGATCTGAAAAGCATGCGAATATCATTTTTTCTTACCGAATGAATGAGATAAAAACTCAAGTTTTACTAAGTGATCAAAAAGTCACTTTTAAGTAGAAATCACTTAAACGTTTATTGTTACACATTTAGCACAGCGATTAGACGTATTTTGACTCATGTATCTACATAGAAATACTACACTTCCACGGAATTAAATCTTTTCCATTCCCGTACCGTACCGCACCGTACCTGAACCCGTATTCTCGAATATTAGAAAAATTTTCAATAGGAATATGAACTAGTGTTGTGGATCGAGCAGCGCTCATCGCTCATGATCTTTTTATCCTTGCGCTCGATCCAAAATTACGCTCGGTGATCCGATCGTGAGCGACGAGTGCGATTGCTGTCAGATCGATCGATCCGATCGGATCGCCCGCTCGAGTGAAAATTATACAAAAGATGCGATTTCGATTAAAAAAACAGAATTTTAAGGCTAAAGCAATCTTAGTGAGCTTGTTTCTTTGAAAGATTTTGAATAAATACTTAAAACATAAGAAAAAATTCAGTTATAAAATCTTACTTCTATAAAATGCAACCTATTAGACTTTAATTTTAGCATTCAAGACATATTTTCTTTCAAGTGAGCTGCATGGGTATTGTAAGTTAACCGTAAATGTCCTTAGGAAGATTCAGTCAGAGAAAATACTCAAATACGATCTTATTTTGTTAATTTTAAAGTTATTCCTCTAATTTACAACCTGTAAAACCATGGTAAATTAGTATTTAATGTAGGGCACAAATAAAATTTACCGTTAAATCGTGAATACTACCTAACCTTAATATCAAACTTTGAATCCTTCCCAGATACTTAAACCCATTGATTTTAAAGAATCCCGTGAGTAAAGGTTACCCGAAAAATTGAGGTTTTGAGTTCGGGTAGGGTATGGGTTCTCTAGAAATTTTGGATGGGTTAGGTAATCCCTAAAAAATGGGTATATATACCCAAAACTCAATTTTTGTTAAGAAAAAAAACCTAGAAATATCCATATTTTAAAATAATAAATATAAAACCCAATACCTTAAAATTAATGGGTGCATATGTCTGATATTTTTAATATGTATATATGCTCTCTATAACTGAGGGTTAGTATCTTAGTATAGAAGGTTTTGCAGTACTTAAACAAAGGAAGAATTGCAATTATTTTAGTCGAACTTTTCTTAACTGTTTCCAGTTGCAATAAAGTCTAGGATTTTTTTTGAAGAATTTTATGTCAGCCGACGATCGCTTTTTTTGGCGAGCGGAAACCCTCATGATCCACAACACTAATATGAACATAGGAGCATAGGAACATTTTTATAGGAACATATCCTATAATATGTTCCACGGAGCGCTAGTTCGTTAATTCAAATGCTTTTTTGCGAATTTGAAAATTCTCTGAGTAAGAAAGTAACTTTAAAAAATATACTAGCTCGCACAAAATTTCAAGAAGAACAAGATGGCGAATTCACTTTTTCATATTTACCTATTCGTTTACTTGTACAAAGCCCTAAAAGATAAATAAAAATTTATTTATTTATTAAATTTTTGATTTTTGCGAATTTGAAAATTCCCTGAGCTCACCTTAATTCTTCAGAGTTCACCGAAGTTAACCGTAGATTCCCAATAAAATTATTAATATTATTCCATAGTCACGAAGCTTTAAAATGCTCTATTTAACTTTGAAAAAATTTATTGAAATCAATCCTTTTTTAACCCATTTTAGGATCCTGATTAAACAACTAATTAAACTCAACTTCCTTTTTTAACTAGATGCACTTAAACTATTAAAATATTTATTTAATAATTATGGATTTTTAAAAACACTTTTATTAAAATTATACTATTAATGAAAAAAAACTCAAAATAGAACAATTTAACTGAAAAACCATATTTATGAATATTTCTAAAATATCGTCCCTACTCTTTTTTCGATTGACATTTAGAGCAAACATTTAAATATAAACAGAAAGTCTTTCAAAAAATTCCTGATTAAACTTTTTTTTTGTAAAAAAATGCTAATGATAAATCATGCATGCTTTTTAGAGATAACAAAAAATTTCTTGGACTCGTTAATATGATAAGAAATAAAGACTTATAAACTCGTTAAATGATAAATATCATTTCACACAGATTCAAACTAGT
Organism: Brachionus rubens; assembly: GCA_022207745.1. NCBI lineage: Eukaryota > Metazoa > Rotifera > Eurotatoria > Ploima > Brachionidae > Brachionus > Brachionus rubens. Next base: position 1,984,340 of record JAJVHD010000009.1, on the reverse strand, counting down.
ACTTTTTTTTGTTCAAAAGTTCGTCAATCGAAAGCAAAAAAATCACAGATTAAATATTATAAAAAAAAAAGAAAATCATTAATAAAAAAAAACGTTATCCTTTTGTATAATACAATTAGTATAATGTCAATCAATTATAACCCGAAAAAAAACTATATGAACTAGTTCGAGATTAGGAAAGTTACTAAAATTGTGTTCATTTAATTGTTTAAGATTATATAAATTAAACATTAAACGTAAGTGGACTGACTCTCTTACACAAACTCATAATCCTTTTGTAATCTTTTTTTATCAGAATTTCCTTTAGCAAAAACTAATTTCGAAAGTTAGACATATACCGGCGGATTTTAATTGACTGAAATATAACCCTACAAATTAAAAAACCTATCAAATTTTATTTTTAAAATCGATAAAGGTACACTTGTCTGGACGAAATTTGAAAGTAATATAAAAAAACTAAATTTTGACTTAAATGATTTTGTAGTTGGAACTATTTATATCATATTCTCAAAAGTAAATTAGTGGATAATCAGGATGAATTTTTCAACAAGAACCCTTGCTAATATTGACATTTAACAAAATAAAAAGATTCAAAAAATAAATAGATACACACGCACACACTAGTTGCTTACTCTCGTTTATGTGTAAAAATAAAAATAACAAAATGATCGTTTGAAATAGAGAGAACGAAAAAAAAATATAGGTTTTAAAACATTTTATTCAGCAGTAAATTTTCTTGTTTAAATTTCGAGTCTTAATCAATTAATATTTTAGTAATATTATCGATTGATTGAAAGTTCGAAATATCCCTCGAAAAAATCAAACGGTAAATTTAGGCCAATGTATTTAGCAAAAGCTTAGTAATTCTATATACACATGGCTTTTTTAATTAAATTAAGCTTTGTAAACAATTTCTAAATGTCATTTTCCTATGGTTAAAATTTTAAACTTTATTTATTCAATGTAGTGGTGTGTGTGTCTAAATTTTGAAAATCGACCGCTACACTAAATTGGATTGTTTATTTAAAAAAAAACTAAAAATCCTTTCATGTTAAAATAGAAAGTTTTGTAAATTGATTTTTGGACCTAAAAGGAATCCAAACAACTTGACAAATTGAATCTCCAAGTATGCTGCACATTATAATAGAAATTCTGTTTTGAGAATTAATTCGTAAGAATCACCGCGATATTCAATCAAATCTTATTATTGAAATCAAAAGTAATTTTAAAGGCTCTAAAACATAAACGTAAGATACAAATAGAAAAATAAAATATAAGGAAAAAAATTGATTTTTATAGCTTGTTACAATCACCATTTTGATTGTCATCAAAATTTAATAAATCTCTAAAGAAAAATTTATGCTTATAAATTTTTAAGTACCTTTCTTTGAACAAAACGACTTTTATTTCAAGATAAGATTAATTTTTTTTTGTTGTGCAATTTTAACAAAAACAATTTTATGGTTATTTCAATTTGATGCAAATTAGCCATGGTTAAGAAAAAAGATTCAAGATTTTTCATTATTTAATAAAAATTTTGGTTCTTAAACTTTTTGTTAAAAATTATGTCTATTTAAGGTACGAATTTTGTGTGCTCTAGATTTTCAGCACCTTTTTAGGCATTTAGCTTTTATTCTTTAGATCAATAAATCAAGAATCTAATTCAAAACATTTTGTTCAGAATTTTCTGCCCTACATGCTAATGAACAAAAAAAAAAATATGTTTTTGGGCATTTTTGGTTCAAGATATGAAAATAACATTATAGAAGTGTTATTTTCTCTTATGAGAAGTGTTGGGTCAATTGCTAGAGTGATATTAACCATAGATATTTTTCAACTTTCTCTTACGCTTACAATTATTGCTAGATCATTAAAGTTGGGACACCTTAATGAAATTTTTTCTACTCCATTAAAATTATGAAATCAAAGGTTTCCAGGCATGGAAGACACGTTTATCGATTCAATTTTTGCAAATTCAGTTAGCGTGGGAGTTTTGAATTAGCGGAACCTTAACTCTCTTATAGTAAATTGACGTAAACCTGATTTCTTGTTTCTGAGCAACTGTGGTTTTGACCCTCGATTGCGAAGTTGTAGCGTAGCATACCCAGAGTACAGTAATAAGATTCACATATTTTTTTAACGAACAAGAATGAGTTTTCACCATTAGCATGAATTTTCATGAACCTTGCTTAAACGATGATCGACATCTTAAAACTTTAAAAGTTTTGTTTATCAAAATTTGAGTTTAATTTAAAAAAATCGAAAATTTGGTTGATGTGTTAATAATGTAATTTTGCTAAGCAACGTCATTTTTTGCTTAAATAACCCTAACGAGTTGAAATAATTAAATTTGACCGAAAAAGCAGATATTTTCAATTTAAAATTTTTAAAAAAATCTGGATTTTAAGCACAAAATTCCAAATATTTATTCTCTAGCTAAAATTTTTAAAATATTTGAGAAATTAATATTTTTGGTAAAATAAAAATTTAAAGTTTTTTTTTTAATACCAAATGAGAATAAGATTGCCAAGAAGTAAAAGATTATTTGAATATTTTAAACGATGTAAGACAAGTTTAAAATTTCGTTGTTTATTCAAAAAATTATTTGATAAAAGAAATAAGTTTAAATTTGTTGAATTGTTTATTTTATTAATGATAGCATTTACAATTGTAATTTATTGTATGCTATTTGACAGCAAAGAAGAAATCAAAGAGCCTAAAATAGAACAATACAATCTATACAAACACGTGCTTAAGAATCAAAGTCTAAACAAATATGAAATTACTTGCACAAAGAACCAAATTCGACAAAAAAACGAAATTTTTACCAAATCAAAATCAGACAAAAATTTGTTGTTTAAAAATTTCTATTTATTCGATTTGACTAAATATTCATACAAGGAGAATGTAAATGTACTTGATCTTAATTTTGATGGGTTAATATCACTTCAAGATAATCGAGAGATGATAGATTTTTTGCATAAACTCAAATTATGTACCATCGAAACCTTTGAAAAGAATTTCAACTCACAATCAATTTTCAATAGCACTGATTTTAATTTCAAACGTCTTTTACGTAAAAAACGAATGATTCAAAGCTTAAAAAAAATCAAGTTTCTTAGCACGTACAATAACCTGAAACCAGGTGGTTATTATAAACCACCCCTATGTTTCCAAGAGTATTTGTACTATCACACAAATGATCAAACCTTGCTCAAGCTAAAAGACATGGTAGACATTTTTAAGAGTCAACCAACATCTAAATTAGATATGTTTATAAAACAACTGAGTGAATTTACTTACGGAATAGTTCGAGAACACTTTAATTCGTTTGTTCACAAGAACAAAATACTTAAATTTGTCAAATCAAAAGAGAAAGATTTGACAGTGATTGTCATTCCATATTTGAATAGAGAGAATAATCTTGTTGATCTCATGTACAATTTACATCCATTTCTTCAGAGACAATTTATTCACTACAAAATATTGGTTGTCGAACAAGCGAATCCAAGTGACCCATGGAATAAAGGTCGTTTGTACAACTCTGCGTTTGATTATTTACTCAAAAATTATCGTGTTCAAAATCTAAACGATGAATTTTATCCAAACAGTGCTGAAAAAGATGATCTAAATGTAAATTGCATGATATTTCATGATGTTGATTTAATACCAGAAAGTGATTACAATATTTATGGTTGTGGTGATGAGTTTGTAATGAATTATAATGATGATATGCCTCGTCATTTATCACTGTCAATCCGAAAAAATAACGAGACTTATATAGACCCCAACAACAGAACCGTTTTGTATAAACCGAATTTGTATGAACTTTTAGTTGGTGGTGTTTTATGTATTCAACCAACAGTTTATAAAAAAATTAATGGATTTTCAAATGAGTTTTGGAATTGGGGAGCTGAAGACGATGGTTAATTAAATTAAAGATTAATGTTATTTTATCTAATTTATGTCTTTTACAGATTTAGGTATACGGATGCTTGCCAATGATGTTTGTGTTACAAGACCAGAATCGCAATACGCATTGTATAAAATGTCACATCATGGTAAATCCGAAAGAAATCCAGTTAGAGAAAATTTGCTTTTTAGTGTAATATCAAGAATGAAAAAAGATGGACTTTCAAATTTTTATCGACAAAATGTTAAAACTTTTAAACAAAAAAAATATTCGCTTTTTAGTCTTCTTAAGGTTGATGTTGGATCAAAGCCTCAAAATTATATTAGAAAATTTAATTCAACAATTGTAAAAAAAATTGACTGAGTTTTGTTTTAATTTCAAAAATCTTTAGAATCCTGATTTGAAGTATATTTTCATTATGAAAATACTGCTGTGGTCATTCACGTGTTCCTCTTGTGAACTATCATGAACTAATGGTTTTCAAAAGCTACCATTGATTTATAGGTATCAAATGAAAGCTCAAAAACTCTAGTTAAAACTTGTTTAAAGCTTTCATGCGATACCCATAGATCAATCATAGCTTTTCGAAATCATTAGTTCATGAAAATTCTCAAGAGGAACACGTGAATGACCATAGAAGTAATAATGAAAATTTCTAATGAAAATTTTTTGTTAAAAGCTTACTTTAATTAATAAAAAAACTGCATAACAATCAACCAAGCTGCTTTTTTTAAGTGTTGTCTCAATTATTTTATAATTTCAAAAATGGGAAAAAAGAATAAAATGTAAACTAAACAATTCTTTTAAACGTGTCGATATGTCGACTCTTATCCATTTTCTCTTAGGAAGGTAGGTTACAGTTAATTGTAACCTACCAGAAAGCTATACTCAATTAAACGAATTTTCTACTTGGCTACATCCGTAAAAATTCAATTTTTCAAAACGTTCCTTCTCCCTTACTTCGACTACTGCTTGTCCCTAACGTATTGAACAAGCTTTTGATTTTTTGAAACTCAATTCTAATTAGATATAATACACCGTCAATCTTAAAACGCTCTTTAATTGATTCAAGAAGAAAAAAAATCAAAAAAATCTACAATTTAAGACGTGAACAGCAATTTACATTAGCTTAATTTAACTTAATTTTTTTAAAGCTTAATTTGTATCAGTTCGAATGATCTTTTATTAAATTTTTAGCACTATTTGCTTTAATGAGGGGGTATTATTTTTGCTTTTGGACATTCTGAATTTGATTGAACATCACTAACTTTTCCAGTTGAAGCTGAGGAAAAATATATTTAATAAAATCAAATTAATATTAAATTTTTTACATGGCTTATTTTGAGCATGTTTTGAAAATCAATGTATAGTAAATTAAGAGTCGAATCTTATTCCATTTGCTCAATCTTCGAAGAAAACTAAATTACAGTGGTGCTATGATACCATGAATTCACCACATTTTACGTAAAATTACGTTAGTTCACCAAAATTGACAATAAATTACGTGAAATGACTGATTCTAGAAAAAGTCATTTAACGTAAAATATTGATAATTAACGTTATTTTACGATATTTTTGGTGAAATTTGGTGAAACACAAAATTGCCAAAATTTTTGAAAAAAATCGAAATTTTGGTAAAAAAAAATTTTTTTTTTCTAGTTTTTTCATTGAAAGTTTCAAATATTGAATTTTTTTTTGACATCAATTTAATTTACGTGAAATATTATTATTTACAATTTACGTGAAATATTATTATTTTTGGTAAAAAAAGGTTAAAAAAGGTCAAATATAGTCAAATATTGATATTTTATTTACAACTCATTAAATTTTAGTTTTAACCCAAAAAAAATCTAATCTTAAGGGGTTAGCCAAAAACCCGGAATCACCAGAACGGAACGAAATTTACCGGGAACTCAATGCCTAAAATTCAGAACATAGATAAAGTTAAATTTATACTTAATCTATAAAAAATTGTATCGAATATAAGGATTCCTTAAAAGTACAAATCAAAATGAAAAAAACAAGTACATGTAATTTGAAATTACAAAATTTGAATAACTTGAATAATTCAAATTATGATAATTTTAATAATGCTTAAATTGAGAATGGTACTGATCTTTCGTACCTCCTAAGTGGTCAGGACGAACACAAGAATGATTCACAATTAAAGTGTGACAAATGTGGTCGTATTTTCAAAAAAGTAAAGTGCTTTTTAAGTCACACTGGGAGCTGTGGTATCAGTGTTAAAGCAAAATCAAAAAAGTTTAAATTCTCATGTAAAAACTGTCCTAAAGTTTTTGTGTCAAATGTTTGGTACAACAAGCATCTCTTAAATTGTGTAAAAGCCACAGGTGTTTATGATGAATGTGTGTCCAAATCGAATATTGATGTAAGAGATTTAAACGAAAAAAACGATTTAAACGTTTTCAATTTTAGCGAAGATTTTTTCAATGAAAATTATAAATTCGATGATTCGAATCTCGAACTACTCGATTCATTTTTAAACGATTATGATTGGCTGGAACAGCTAAATTGTCGATCAAATTCCGTTGGTTTTAAAGTTGTACATTTGAATCTAAATGCGATTTTTAACAAAATACAGCATATTTTCAGAATTCTAAATACGGGTATAATTGATATTTTGATGATAAATGAAGCAAAACTAGACGAGTTTTGTCCATCCAAAGGCTATTTGAATCATGGTTACAATATGCTTAGGCGTGATCGAAACAGGCATGGAGGAGGCCTACTTGTGTACATTAAAAAGGGCTATAAGGTATTTGATGAGTACTATGATCAAGATTTTGAGCAGATATTCTTTAAAATCATGGTCGATAATCAAGTACACAACTTTATAGCTGCCTATAAGCCGCCAAAACTACCAAACTCGTTAACTGATCGTGATTTCTTGGACAATTTGGAAACTATAATATACAACAACAACAGTGCAAATAGTTTCTTCATTGTTGGTTATCTAAATCTAGATCTATTTTCGAATCGTGGTCTTGAGCTAGCTAAATTCATTGAGCACAATGGACTACAGAATTTCGTTGAGGAAGCTACACGTACGGTCTCTAAAGCAAATGATAATGTATCTTCAACACTCATTGATGTCGTTCTACATAATAAGAACAATATCCAGGTATGTAATGCTTTACACTTCCCATATAGTGATCATGATATGGTGTATTTTGAATGTAAATTCAACAGTCAAAAAAACTCGTTCGGTACTAAAAAAGTTAGGTGTCTAACAAAAAGATCGCTTGAAGTTATCAAGCAAGAATTAGACCTGATTAACTTAAATGTTCTAAATGAAGTAAGAGATGTAAACAAGAGATGGTATCTTTTTAAACAGATAATATTGAATCTAGTAAATGAGTTGGTGCCACTGAAGGCGGTGAAAAAAAGGGATGTTGTTTGTCTTCCATGGTATGACTTTGAATTAGTCAAAGCCGAACGTAAGCTCTCCAAATTACATAAGAAGTGTAAAAAAACAAAGACAAAAAATAAATCGTCAATAAACGCCAAATATAAGGAAGCGCTTAAAGCGTACCAAATACTTCTCAGAGACAAAAGAAAACAGTTTTATGTTAAGTCAACACCATCTGACTTCAAACAATCAACTGAATTTCGGAAGGCCCATTCTTATAACATCAAGTTGAAATCAGATAAAACAAGTTCAAATAGACCGAATTCGATTTTATCCAATGGGAATAAAATCACTGACCCGAAGCAAATGGCTGAAGTGTTTAATAGGCATTTTACGTCATTTTGCTCCGAAAAAATTGTTTCAAATGAGGATTGTAAAAGTTTTACCTATAACAACTTTAGGTCAAGAATGACAGTTAACTCGAAAGAAAGCTTCAAGTTTAGGCATGTAACAAGTACGTTCATAGAAGATCTACTTTTATCCATGGATTCGAATTCGTCAAAGGGTGTCAGTGAGATTTCAACTAAAATTTTAAAAGGCTCAAGCAAGAATATATCATCATTCCTTGCTAGTTTATTTAATGACTGTCGATTTGGGTGTATACATCGATGAATGGAAGTGTGCAATTGTAACTCCCCTACATAAAAAGGGTCAGTTCGATGAATTGAACAACTACAGAGGCAACTCTGTTTTACCTCCGCTAAACAAAGTATTTGAGAAGATACTTGCTCAACAGCTAAGAGACTACTTTTACACAATAGGCCTCTTTGACCCTAACCAACACGGGTTCAGGGCTGGTCATTCGTGTGAGACCGCACTCCATGAAATTTTGTCTGAGTGTTTTAAGAACATTGACTTAAAGAAGATTGTTGGGCTGATTTTTGTCGATTTTAAAAAGGAATTCGATATGGTAGACTTAGGTCTATTAGTTTACAAATTATTAAACTACGGTTTTGATAATAAGTCAATAAGACTGATAGTAAACTACTTTAGTAAACGTGAGCAAAAGGTCAAATTGGATGACATATTTTCGAACACAGCTCAAATCAGTCTAGGTGTCCCGTAAGGCTGAATCCTAGGACCCCTGTTTTTTATAATCTTTATAAACGACTTGCCGAAATATTTAACAAATGTTGTGTCAAAGCTTTTTGCAGATGACACTACTCTTATTTTGGCAGATGAGGGTTTGGATAAAGTGGAGGCAAAGATTATTAAGTGCCTTGAAGTCTTAGACGAATGGTGCAAACACAATCGTCTGTACATAAACTGGGACAAAACTTTTGTAATGTTTATAACAAACCGACGAGTCAAATTACCAAATGAGTTAAAAATTTCAAAAAACCGTAGTGTTAAGGTTGTGGATAAATTCAAATTACTCGGAGTATCAATAGATAATCGGCTAAAATTTGACTCTTTTGTTCATGACCAAATCAAGGCGGTAAACAGGAGATGCTATTCTATTCGAAGACTCTACTATTTACCGTTCGAAGTGAAACTGTTATTTTTTAAAGCATTTATACAACCGTGTTTCGACTATTGTATTACTCTCAGTATTTATTTTAGTCGTAATTTAATTGAGAAGCTTGAGACGATGTTTTATCGATCGTTATTCAGTCTTCGTAGACTTGATCTAATAAATTACGACGTTATAGAAATCAATCGTAAACTAGAGGTTCATGGGTTACAAGCCTTTCAATATCGTGTAATCAGTAGAACACTCAATTTTATAAATAAAATTGCTTCAAGTAAGAAGGGGCCATCAAGTTTGAAACAAGATTTAGAGAGAACAACCCTTCTAAATGAGAAATATTCACTTCGTAGTAACAACAAATTAGTTTTACAACCAAATAGGGTAAGATCTAAATTTTGAGACCAAATGTTTAGAAACATATGCTCAAAAATCGTATCAAAGATCAAATGTTTGGATTTTTATGGAGACTTTAAAGCCTTCAAGAGTGATATCTACCTGTTTGATGGTGAAATTGTTGATATTTTTATGAAAATAATGCCAAACTTTAATATAACATTTACAAATTTTAAATACTTTAAATAATTTTTGTTTTGTTTTTAAATTCTTTCTATTTTATCACTTTTTGATTACTTGGTTTTCCAAGTAGTCTAGGATTTTCTCTGTTTAACAAGCAGGGGAGGTCCTGAACTAACTCATTTACTCTCGGATAGGTTTTCCTTCTAGTAAATGAGTCGACATAAGCCTTTAAATAAATAAATAAATAAATAAATAAAAAAAGTAAAAATGAACGTTCAAGGGACACTGAATGTTCAAAAGTCTTCAAATATTTTCAAAAGTTTGTATGAATGTTCATGAACGTTCATTTTTGGAAGCTTTAAATGACCAGGGTTGTATTAATCATTTAATTTTTGAGCGTTATTCAGGAAGCTAAAAGAAGTACAGTGTCATCGAAAAAAGGCGTAAAGGGTATGGTTGCGGAAAAGAACTTTTATCTTCTCGATTAATAAAAAATCAGAAATGAGTAAAATCTTATCGATTTAATAGTTGTCTTTCATTTTTTGGCAAAAAACCCGAGCCTAGCATATTTGAAGCTACATTTGTGTCCATACTTCTATACGCCTGTGAAGCATGGATTGTCAACAACGAGATAAAAACAAGCTGAATAATTTTGCAACAAAGTTTGGACAAAGTTGCAAATGAAGAAATTTACAAAAGAGTCGAGCAGAAACCGATTGTATCGAAGCTCCTTCAATAACAGCTCTGCTCACGCTTAGAAGACCGGAAAATGAGCCAGCAAAAATTTTTATATTCATTTGAGACAAGTTTCATTTGCGAGGTTGATAGAAAACATTATGCCAAGATCATAAAAGGCAAGATTTTATATCCTCGATTATATATAAATTTAACTTTATAAATGTTCCAGAACACGTTCCAGATTTTAGTCAATTCTTCCGTCTTCTAAAGTTCCGGATTTTGTATCATTGAGTTGCGGGTAAATTCGGTTCCGGCGATTCCGGGTTAAAGGCTGACCCAATCTTAAGTCAATTTTTAATCAGTTCAATTAATTTATATATGTGTCACGCTTAATTTATATATGCGTAAGACCGGAAAATGAGCCAGCAAAATTTTTTAAAATACATCATTGAATTATTGTTCCCGAAACGAGCTGAGGTAACAAGAGCTGAAATTGAGAAACTCGCCAGTGGTCGCAAATTATGGAAATCATACGTCATCGAATGTTGCAAAACAACAGTCGAATAAAGAAGAATCATCTAGTGCATCTGTTTGACACACTAGATCGTCTGAAAATTCCTTCATTTGAGACAAGTTTCATTTGCGAGGTTGATAGAAAACATTATGCCCAGATCATAAAAGGCAAGATTTTATATCGATTATATATAAATTTAACTTAAGGCAATTTTTAATTAGTTCAATTAATTTATATATGAATTAAAACCACCATTTAAGTTTTAGGTTTTCTTTCTTTTTATACAGTTCTCAGCTTGGTGTAAAGCTTTTTTGAAAGTAAAACCAGCCGGAACAAATTTTACAAGATCGCTTATAGAAAATTAAGTGTTTTAATTTAATTGGGTACATAAATGCGCCTTTAAAACTAAATTTAATGAGTTGTAAATAAAATATCAATATTTGACTATATTTGACCTTTTTTAACCTTTTTTAACCAAAAATAACAATATTTCACGTAAATTAGTGTCAAAAAAAAATTCGATATTTGGGCTTTGTCAATTGTTTAGACAAAAATACAAATTGTACAAAAAATAATTACATCCTAGCCTTTAATCTTCTTTCTTATCATATTTATGAGTTGAAATTTTATAAAACTGTGGTACAACTATTGTATCACCTGATGTCTTTTTTTAAATTCTGATAAACCTAATGGCTTTGGAATTATTTGGAAAAAATCCTTTTACAGTAGTTTTAATGATTTTTTAACAGTTCAGGATTAAGCGTCATAGATCACTAAAAGTAACTTTGGAACGAGATTAAATTCGCTAAAAAAAGTATCAAACGAGAAGCTTTTTTTGTACTGGTAGGGCGTCGGGAAAAGAAAAAACAAGGCGGTAAAGAATCGGGAAAGTGATAAATCGCAACGAGAGAAAATCGAGAGAGGGGTACAATCGAGAGAGGGGTACAATCGAGAGAGGGGTACAATCGAGAGAGGGGTACAATCGAGAGAGAGGTACAATCGAGAGAGGGGTACAATCGAGAGAGGGGTACAATCGAGAGAGAGGTACAATCGAGAGAGGGGTACAATCGAGAGAGGGGTACAATCGAGAGAGGGGTACAATCGAGAGAGAGGTACAATCGAGAGAGGGGTACAATCGAGAGAGGGGTACAATCGAGAGAGAGGTACAATCGAGAGAGGGGTACAATCGAGAGAGAGGTACAATCGAGAGAGGGGTACAATCGAGAGAGGGGTACAATCGACAAATGAGAGACGAAGGAACTGTACATGGACAAGAAATGACATTAAATTCTTGTTCTAATTTTGTTTATTAAAGATTTATTTTTTTCCTTTTTCAGCAGCTCCTTTGGCTTTTCTTCTCAAGTATCTTTTATGAGACGTCACTTTCAGCCAATATGACCTAAACAAATCTTCTTTGAAATTCACCAATTTCCGCAAAGCTTCTACGACGTTTAAAAAAATATTAGAATCGACTTTCTTAAGAAATTATAAAATGGAAATTATTTACCTTGAATTTCATCCATTTCTAATGTATAAACTGCCTTTAAAGTTCTCATGTCAAGCTTTAAAGCAGTGTCAGGTAATTTCTTTTTCATCAAGGCCAAAAAAGTATCCCTGAAAATAACGTACATCTCATCTGATTCGTCCTCAGATGATGAACTACTTAACAAAATTGGTTGTATTGGTTGAACGGTCTTGAAAAAAATAAAGAATTATTATCAAATAAAAACAACAAAACATTAGATATTCTTACTTTTTTTTCAACAGAATCATTTATAGGAGATTTTTTGGAATCTTGTTCTTCATTTTTTTTTAAAATTTCTTTTAAGACTGAAAAATTTTTGTCTTGGGTTTCAAGGATCTGAAAGTTTAAAATTACAAAACTAATGTAAACAATAACTTATAAAAGTTTACTTTCGATTGTATCTCAAAATTGCGGTCAACAAAACTTTGCAATAAATTATTTTGCTTTTCAATGCTGTGGCTAATGTTGGCTAACATATTTTCATTTAGATTTAACGAAGCGGTAGATTCGTTCAAATCATCAACATCATCTTCATTAACGAATTTAACTTTTGACTTTTTTTCAAATTCTTGAAAAACATTCACGTCGTCTTCTTCGTCGAACAAATCCTGTTCCTCTTCAGGCTCAGGTTCAACAACATTTAAAAATACACCTGGGTCTTCTACCCGCTCAACGTTAGGGTTAAAAACAGTACAGCTTAATGATTTATAGTTTTTATTTTTAAATGAAAAAGGTACATTGATTATTGAACCCTTATTTAACTAAATAAAGTATTAGTTGTTTTAGTTTCAAAGATTGAAAAAAAAATAAACCACTACCTCTGATATATCTTTTCCTACAATGTCCTTCAAAGGAAAATGTAAAAAACAATCGAGTATTTTGTCACCTTTTAAATTTGGATTTAAAGATGGACCATTCACCTTTAAGGTGATACACTCAGTTGTTTTTTTACGTCCTCTTTTCGTTTTTTGTTCGCTACCATGAACTTGGGTTAATTTCTCGTCCGCTTTACTTGACTCTTCTTTCTTTTTTCCTTTGGTCATTTTTTAGTTATGAAATCTAAAATTTTTCTATGGTTTACTATTTTACTAAATTGAAAAAAATGATTCTAAATTTTATAATCATTCGTTTTAAATAGACTTTTCGAGACACGCTTACGAAAAAAAAACATGTTTACTAAACGTGTATCACATCATTTCACACTATCAAGCACAGACACTTCTGTACCAAGATTTTTCAATAATTATATTTTTAAAACATATACTAAAGATCTTTAGAATAAACGAAACCCTTGTTTAAAAATATATTTTTCAGTTTTTATAGCGTTAGAGTCTCTTTTTTAAATGTATAGTCTCTGTACTAGCTTCTTTTTCTTCACTTCTTTATTTGATAAAAAAAATGCTTGAAACGATGAAAAAACTAAAAGAAAAAAAAATCAATCTCACTCTTTGTTACTTTTAAGATTAATAAAAATAAAATTCACACCTTAAAATTTTTACATTCACTTATTAGTAAAAAAAAAACTAAAATTTTTGGAGCTTCAATTGAACCTTATCTCGAATTACTTAAGATGCAAAGAATTAAAAAAGAAATAAACTCGCGGGTCAATATTTTATTAAATTATAATAAAAAACCAGTTGAGATTCAAAAGATAGTTACTGAAGCTTATCCCGATTCTTTTTACATACCAACTTTGAATGTAGTTTGTCCGATTTTTTTTTATCTTTTCGATGCATTAATTTTTTTAAAAAGAGTTTAAAGGTCCGATTTTCTATTTTTTCAAAACGCAAGCATCTTAAATGTTCAGTTGTAGACAAAAGGAGAATACGTAAGGTTACACGAACTGCAATTTTTCTAATCAAGGTACTTTTTACGAGATTACGGAAAAATCACTTAAATATTGATATTAATTTTTTTGTAGCATTTTGTTGACAAGTCAGATGGGTTTATGACCAGCTTAGAGATTTCAAAAAAAATTTTTAAAACTTTGAATATTCGTCTTAGTCCAAATACAATTAGTTTTTACAGGTCAAAATTAGGTAAATAATTTCTCATTTTGTATTGCTTGTTCACATTTTAGGCTGTTTCAGTCAGACATGTGTACCCATTTATTTTCGGGTATTGGGTCGGGTTGGGTAACCCAAAAAAGTTGGGTTTTAGGGTTCGGGTAGGGTATAGGTTACCTTTAATTTTGGGTTTTTGGGTATAGGTTGGTTTGGGTTACCCATAAAAATAGAGTAGGTATACCATAAAACTCCAATTAAAAAACAAATTTTTAACCTAAGCATCCTATTTTTATGGGTAACCCAAACCAACCTATACCCAAAAACCCAAAATTAAAGGTAACCTATACCCTACCCGAACCCTAAAACCCAATTTTTTTGGTTTACTCAACCCGACCCAATACCAGAAAATAAATGGGTACACATGTATGGTTTCAGTTGACTATTTTAGAGGCAGTTTAAAACACAATTGTTTTTATAAAATAATAAAAAATCTCTCAAGGTTATAAATGGCGTCGTGTCAGGACAAAACCTAGAGTCTACACATCTCTAGATAAGGCTAAAAGGCTTGCTTTTGCTTGTAATAATATAGAAAGATCCTTAAGTAATTTGATTTTTGCTGATGAGACCGCGTTTCAAATTAATAAAAATGGTCTTTATCACATGCGCAAGCCAAAAAAGTATCCTAAAGCCGTTGGCTTGAAAGAAAGAAAAAGCGAAAATGTTAATGTATGGTTAGCGATTAGTGCAAGAGGACCAACAAAACCTTTTGTAAATTGTGTTTAAATAATCTCATGTAAAAAATTTGAATAAAATATTTTTTATGTTTATCAAAAAGTGTTTCACTAACTACATGAATCAGTTCGGTTTTGAAGTAATACTGGAGAGTAATTTGTTGAGCTTTGTTGAAAATATGTACGGAACACATTGTTTTTTGATACAGGATAACGATTCGAAGCACACTAGTGTAAGATGTGTTAGGTTCTTAGAAAACCAAGAAAAAATAACATGGGTTTGTTTTTGTTTTAATTTATCATAATCTTTTCAAAAAAGATTTATTTTTAATTAAGTTAAAGATTCCTCCTTATTGCCCTGATATTAATATAATCGAGTTAGTTTGGGCAGCATTAAAAAAGCATATAAGAAAGAAATACTGTAGAACAAAACAAGCATTAATTAACGAAATTTCAAGATTTGTAAGCAAAAAACTAACACCACAAATGTGCTGCAATTATATAATTCTTTTCAAAAAGTAAAAAAACATTCTTAAAAAATTATTTAAAAAATTTTGTGATTTTAATTTTAATTTTTAGAATTTTACAAAAGATTATTGAAACCGATGGAGAATGGACGAATATATAATTAGCTCTAAATTGAAATAAAAAATTAAAAATTTTGAATGAATATTGTATAAATGTTTTATTTTTAAATTTATTCAAATTGACCAATGGTCTCCCTCTCTCAAAACTCTCACTCTTTCGATTCTCTCTCCCTCTCGATTCTCTCTCCCTCTCGATTCTCTCTCCCTCTCGATTCTCTCTCCCTCTCGATTCTCTCTCCCTCTCGATTCTCTCTCCCTCTCGATTCTCTCTCCCTCTCGATTCTCTCTCCCTCTCGATTCTCTCTCCCTCTCGATTCTCTCTCCCTCTCGATTCTCTCTCCCTCTCGATTCTCTCTCCCTCTCGATTCTCTCTCCCTCTCGATTCTCTCTCCCT
The DNA here is from genome assembly GCA_022207745.1 of Brachionus rubens. NCBI lineage: Eukaryota > Metazoa > Rotifera > Eurotatoria > Ploima > Brachionidae > Brachionus > Brachionus rubens. The sequence goes on along the minus strand of JAJVHD010000009.1, from coordinate 1,968,575 downwards.
CTCGATTCTCTCTCCCTCTCGATTCTCTCTCCCTCTCGATTCTCTCTCCCTCTCGATTCTCTCTCCCTCTCGATTCTCTCTCCCTCTCGATTCTCTCTCCCTCTCGATTCTCTCTCCCTCTCGATTCACTCTCGATTCTCTCACGAATCTATCTTACTTTTCTGATTCAATTCTCGGATTTTTCTCTTTTTTAGTTTATATTAACCAATGCAATTTGTATCTCGATTAAGTTTTTTTTTATAACGTTTATTCCTGTACCGGATTAAAAAACCTTTAAAACTACTGTATAATTAGTACATGCATTTGCATTACATAAAAATGCTTAAAAAGCTTTACTTTTAATCTGGTTTTGGTTAAGTTTGTTTTGATATTTATTTATTTTTTTGCTATTTATGTACAAATCAACTTTATCATTTAAAACGGATTTTACTTAAACGATTCCACTTCCGCTTAAAAGGAAATTACCTTCAGGTGATACAAAAGTTGTATCACATTTTTATAAAATTTTAACTCAAAATATTATCTGTAAGAAAAATTAATACTTTTTTAAAATTATTTTTTGTACAAATTGTTTTTTGTTTAAAAATTCACAAAGCCCGATATTTGAAACTTTCAATGAAAAAACTAGAAAAAAAAAATTTTTTTTTACCAAAGTTTCGATTTTTTTCAAAAATTTTGGAAATTTTGTGTTTCACCAAATTTCACCAAAAATAACGTACAGTCCTGGTGATTGCCAGGTTCCTCTTGGGAACGTTCATGAACGTTCACATTTAAATTGTTCACCAATGTTCCCAAGTTTTCCCAAATTTTCCCAAAGTTTCCCAAATTTTTTAAAAGTTACCTTAAAAAATTTATATTTTAAATTTTTTCAAAATAATTTTTATGCGTCAATAGATGCCCTCCTATGGAAACACTTTTTAAATTTTTTACGAAAAACTAAATTTCCTTTTTTCTTATTTGAAATTATTTTGAAAAAAGTTAAAAAAATTTAAATTTTTTAAAGAAACTTTTATAAAATTTTGGAAACTTTGGGAAAACTTGGGAAACTTTGGAGAATTTGGGAAAACTTGGGAACATTGGTGTATGTTGGGGAACAATTTAAATGTGAACGTTCATGAATTCTCATGAAAGGAACCTGGGAATGACCAGGACTGTAAAATAACGTTAATTATCGATATTTTACGTTAAATGACGTTTTCTAGAATGAGTCATTTCACGTAATTTATTGTCAATTTTGGTGAATTAACGTAATTTTACGTAAAATGTGGTGAATTCATGGTATCATAGCACCACTGTATAAGCTCGTAAATTTTGCTAAAGTTATCGATTTTTTTGATAAATTTGGGGATTCGAGGATTACCTCTGGCTTCCCAAAATTAATAAAATTCCAGTCCTGATACTTATTTTTCTTTTACCTCTTCTTACCACGACCAAAAGACTATTACCATTACTCATTAGAGACGATCGTTATATATGGCAACTTTTTTTTTCAATTAGATTTTTTTTATGCTTTTTTTTCTTTAAAAGGCCGAAACAAGAAAGTTCCAGGACAAAAGATAAAATAAAGGTCTTGTTGATAAAGCTCTTTTCTATTGATAACTGAAGACAATAAAATAGAAAAAAAAGAAATTTTTCGAATTTTAGAAGACAAATACGACACAATGCTATTAAATTTTTTTTTAAAAATTGCATTCCAATTCAATTTTGTCTTCTAAAATTCGAAAAATTTCTTTTTTTTCTATTTTATCTTTTAATTAGGTGCTACAAAATCATAAATATCCCAAAATATAGGATACTTTATAAAGTTCCGTCTTCAGTTATCAATAGAAAAGAGCTTTATCAACAAGACCTTTATTTTATCTTTTGTCCTGGAACTTTCTTGTTTCGGCCTTTTAAAGAAAAAAAAAGCATAAAAAAAAATCTAATTGAAAAAAAAAGTTGCCATATGCTGCATTGACCCTTTCGGTATCCTTATTTTAAGTCACCACCACTGGCAACACAAATTGAGGGTCTCCTCGATTAAGTGAACATGTGTTCACATAATATGTGACCAAATCATGTTCACGGGTCAGGTGAACAAAATGTTCACCTATTTTTTTTTATACAATCTGGTGAACAAAAAAACTCAGAATGTGTTCACATAAACAAATTTGTGTTCACCTAAAAAAAATTTTGTTCACCTATTAAGATTTATGTTCACCTAATTTAAAACATTATTTAATCACAAAACAGTTTAGGATGTTGATTCAGATGGCTCCGAGGTTGGCTCAGAGAAAGATAGCGGTTCTGTTTTTGGTTCATTACAAAACGATGATCGTTCAACAAATAATGATTTTGACAGTGAAGCCGAAGATAAACATGCCTTAGATGATAATGAAGACGTCAATAAAGAACAAACGGTTAAAAATGGTACTTTAAATTCAGAATCGAGTTCGGCAATAACTTATCATGACACAAATTATAGTTTCAATGATGCTGGCGATGTAGTTTGTGAAGATGAAGATGTGATGAATATAGAATCAAAACTAAAAAATGTTAAAATTAAAGCAACTTTAATCTAGGATAAGGCAGAATTAAAACCAATTTATGACCAAAGAACAGCCGAGATCCAAAAAGTTATCTGTTTGACTCAATCTTAAATTTTTAAAAGAGAAATAAATTTATTTTTGTAAATTTTCCATATTCACATTTTGTTCAGTGTTCACCTATTCTGATTTGTGTTCACATATTTCTGTTTGTGTTCACCTATTTTGATTTGTGTTCACCTATTTTTTAGTCAAATTTACAGTTGAATTTTTTTGTTCACCAGATTGTATAAAAAAAAATAGGTGAACATTTTGTTCACCTGACCCGTGAACATGATTTGGTCACATATTATGTGAACACTTGTTCACCTAATATAGGAGACCCCAAATTGAACTTATTTTTTAAGTATTTTTTCCTAGATTTTATTGTTTATTTATCGTTCTAACATTTGGAATGAACGTCATGGTCATTGTAAATTACTTAAATGATGGACTTAACGATTCAATCATTCTCTCAATAGTCTTGGATTATTACCTTCACAGGAATACCTTTTAGCTGTAAGGTTAATTAATTACTGTGGGTTTCGGTTCATTTTGTATTTGACGTTTTTGTATTACAAAAAAAAAAGCGTTTCGATTATTTTTATTTATTTTCGATTTTAATTGTTACAAAATAATTGCAAAAAATTTATGTATGATTAAGAAAACTTTTGATTTTTATTGACCGTGGGAAAATTTTTTTCCTTTTATTTTGAATGTGTAAAAACTAACTTTTTTCACACTTGTGAATTTTAAATAGTAAGATTTTTAACCGATTACTATTTCCTAATTCAAATAAATCTGAATAGTGACAAATATGAATGTCATTAATGCTTATTGAAAGAAATTGGTTCCAGAATTTTCTGGGGATAAATCTGAAAAGTGACAAATCTATGACGTGATATAAATTCGAGCGTAGACTGTAAACCATTTTTTTGTGAAAAATTAAAAAAATTACACCAAGATCTTTCTAAAAAAAGTAAATTAAAAAAGTTTATGTTGCTTTTGTTGTGTTTACTCAGGTTAATTCAGTTTCCAAAAACAAGTCATTGAGTAAAGTAAGTATTTTTTTTTAAATTGGTTTCTAAAACCCTTTGTTTCTTTTTATTCAATTGTTTAATTTGGTAATTATCAAAGTAAATGTGTCTCGTTGACGCAAGCAAATGTTTGAGGTTGTTTCGTAAATTAAAATTTAAAAACTAAGTTAAAAATTATAATTTAGAAAACTTTCAAAATTTTGAGAATTTTGGTAACCATGTTTGACGAATTTAGTGAGAAATTTCAGTATTATTTTAAAAATTTCAAAATTCTAGGTTTAGTTGTGTTAATCGTAAATGACAGATTTTTAATCGGTTTCTTTCTCAAAAGAGTAGCTCGAAGTCTTACATACCCAACATGAAATCGTAGGCTCCTAAAACATCGCTTTTGACGATGCTAGAAAATAAGGATAAAGTTCAGGCAAGTTAAAATTTTTGATCAGTTTTCTTTTTCAATTTTTTTTTACTAAAGTATACAATTGAATAAAGGTAAAATTCATTCCAGACTGAATGGGATTATGCAAGTTTAGGATATTATTTGAATTGATTGTTACTCAAAAACAAAAATAAAGAAAAAAAAAAATTTCCAAACGAATTTTTTTTTATTAACTTTTCGGCTTTCAGATGTTTTGAGTTTTCATTAGGTAGATTTTTGTTAACTCAATGACGCAAGTGACTTGCTCACGTAATTGAATAATAGAGAGTTTCATACTTGGAATCATTGGTAACGTATTTACATATTTTAAGTCTAAATGTAATCATCCAATATGAATTTTTATAACTGTTTGTTGCTTATGTGATGTCTACTTTTTATAAATTTAAAATATTATTTCAAGCAATTGATTTGAAAAATTTTACTCTTTAAAAAATTCGTAAACGAGTATTTTTAAAAGACTTAGTTTTACAATTTTTTCTTATAAAATTCTTAAAATTTAAGTCAAATTGCTCTCAGCATCTTTGGAAATATTTTATTTAATTTAAATTAAATTTCTAATACAGTGTATCCTCGATTTTTTCATCGGTCTTGACAAAATCGAAAAGCTTTCATCAAAATAAGTAAAATACCACATTACGATAACTGACTGTCATGAGTAGCTTTTTTTTAATTCTTAAGTTGTTGTCGTATACGACAACTATAATCTTCAATCCAAAAAAAGAAATGACACACCGTACCTGGCTGTGAACAATTTAAATTTTTAATAAATATTTGTTTTTTGCTTTTCTTTTTTTTTAAAGTTTGTTTTTATTTCAAGAATGTTAATATTTTTGGTTTATTAGTAACTGTGGGTGTTAAAGAAGAAGTCATGAAAAAATCAATCTAAGCTCTTAAAAGTTTTTCTATATTTTATACCTGTAAAGTCGAATAAATGCTTTCGAACAAATACTCAACTCTTGGTCTCTCACATAGGTTTCGTTATTAAAAAAAATCTTGTTATTTTCTTTTCGGTTTTAGATTATGATTATTTCATTATGAACGATATCAATTTGTCCGATAACAAACCCAAAATCGATCACCTCAAGTTGAACAATAGTCATCCAAATATTAATGAAGACGAGTGTAATGATTCAAATGAAAAAAATCAATTAATCAAATCTTTACAAATTCTTGTTCCTTTACGCAACATTTTTATCAAATTATTCGATTCGTTTGACTCGTTTTTTCTCAAGTATGTCCGTAAAAAGAGATTCAGAAACATAACTTCACTCGAATTTTTATTATTTATTGTTTGTTTAGTTTTTTATATAATTACACTTTTGAATATCGCTAAATCGAAAGGCTATTATAGTTTAGATCCTATTGATATAATGACAAGAATATTTAGGAATTCAAGTTTGTTGAGACGAAAAATAACTTGTAGCGAGTCGGTTTATTTTGATAATAAAGATAAGCAATTTTCGAAATTAAAATCTGAAAAATATAAACTGTTTAATCAATTTTATTTATTCAATTTGGAAAAATCACCGAATGAAATCAATATTTTTGATTTGAATTTCAAAGAATATTTAAAAGCAGATGATGAACCAGAGATGATAGATTTGTTGCATAAACTTAAATTTTGTACCATCGAAACCTTTGAAAAGAATTTCAACTCACAATCAATTTTCAATAGCACTGATTTTAATTTCAAACGTCTTTTACGTAAAAAACGAATGATTCAAAGCTTAAAAAAAATCAAGTTTCTTAGCACGTACAATAACCTGAAACCAGGTGGTTATTATAAACCACCCCTATGTTTCCAAGAGTATTTGTACTATCACACAAATGATCAAACCTTGCTCAAGCTAAAAGACATGGTAGACATTTTTAAGAGTCAACCAACATCTAAATTAGATATGTTTATAAAACAACTGAGTGAATTTACTTACGGAATAGTTCGAGAACACTTTAATTCGTTTGTTCACAAGAACAAAATACTTAAATTTGTCAAATCAAAAGAGAAAGATTTGACAGTGATTGTCATTCCATATTTGAATAGAGAGAATAATCTTGTTGATCTCATGTACAATTTACATCCATTTCTTCAGAGACAATTTATTCACTACAAAATATTGGTTGTCGAACAAGCGAATCCAAGTGACTCATGGAATAAAGGTCGTTTGTACAACTCTGCGTTTGATTATTTACTCAAAAATTATCGTGTTCAAAATCTAAACGATGAATTTTATCCAAACAGTGCTGAAAAAGATGATCTAAATGTAAATTGCATGATATTTCATGATGTTGATTTAATACCAGAAAGTGATTACAATATTTATGGTTGTGGTGATGAGTTTGTAATGAATTATAATGATGATATGCCTCGTCATTTGTCTTTGACGATCAGGTCTGAAAATGAGAACAACAACACAAAGGAAAGTTTTGCCTACAAAACAAATTTATATGAATATTTAGTAGGGGGTGTTCTTTGTATAAAACCAAAGGTTTATTATCAAATGAATGGTTTTTCTAATGAATACTGGAATTGGGGAGCTGAAGACGATGGTATTTGTTCAAATTTTCAAATTTTTTAAAACACTACTTTTACTTTATTTTTTTAGATTTATCATTCAGGATGTTGGTAAAAGAAGTTTGTTTAACTCGTCCAAGAGACAACTACGCTTTATATCGAATGTTCAAACATAAAGAAACGGAACGAAATAATTTGAGATATCAAGTCCTCGAAAGTTCAATCAAACGTATTGATGCAGATGGGCTAAATAATTTTAGAAATCTTAATTTGTCAATTGTTTCTCAAAATCATTTGCCTTTTTATACTCATATTAAAGCCTATATAGGAAAGCCATCTTTGAATTATTTTAAAAATTTAAGCGCTATTTATGAAAATGATTAAGTTTATTTTTTAATTAATGAAAAACAATTTTTGTTTTGATTTTAAAAAATTTCCAATGCTTAGCTTTAAAATTGGTCTTGAAGACCAATGTTCTTTTTGTTAATTCAATAAAATTAATAACACGAAAATAGGTAAACATTTTATTTCACAAGATACAATGCTGGTTATTAACGAATTCTAAAATTAGCAAGCTATTCTGTCTTTAAGGGTGTTCTTCAAGGGTGACGAACATTCGTGAAAACTTTTTAATCAATTCGATTTTTCCAAATTTTTTGTTACGTAATTTCATTTAAAATCTCTTTTATGTATTAGTTTTTAGATTTTAATTACGCAATCTGATTTAATTTGAAAAAAAAAGTTTTCAAGTAAAAAGTCGAATTTTTTTTTTATTTAAATTTTATTCCGCAACCAAACAAAAATCTTGGTTGTTCTTGATTTAAAGTCACGGTAACCAAGCTATTAAATTTACTGACGAAGGGGCAATTTTTTTCTAAATAAGATTATTCAGGATGTTCAATTTTCAAATTTTTAATACTTGAAATCGAATTGGCTATTCGGCTATTCGGATATTCAATTTCCGAATTTTTAAAACTTCTCAAATCAGTCCCTTCTCAAAATGATGGTAAACGCGTAAGGATTAATCAATGATTCATTTAGACTCGGGATCGGCTTAAAATATTTTGTAACCCTTTTTCTCACGTGCTTTGGGTAGTTGAACCGACGTCGACGGCCGTTATTTGGATTGGCCGTCGACGCCGGTTCTAACTACCCTGATAAATCAGATGTAGGTGGCTTTTTTTAAAAGCTTGTTACAGTCTCCCCCTCTTATCTCAAAAGCCCCGAGGTCACAGGCAGTGGCGAAGCTGGGGGGTAGGTGGGATTAAGATTCTTAAAAAAAACATTAGTCTCAAGATCTCACGACCCTTTTGGACAAGGATTTGATTAAAAATCGAATAGTCGAATAACCCGAATAGGCTTTTCATTTATTGAATTTAAAGTTAAGTTTCGAATAGCCGAATACCCTTTTTGAATGTCCTGAAAAATGAATAGCCTTTCTTTTAAAATTTTTGCCCTTTGATGAATTTACTTTATTTTTAAAAATAAATTTTACACGAACGCGCTAATCATTATTTAAAGGTTGGAATCTCTTGGAGCTAAAATCTCTAATAAATTTTCTGAAGAAAATCGAAGTGCATTTAATCTCTGTAATCCGAAAAATATTTTCTGGAATTTATCCGTTCGGATAAACGAGAGTCAACTCTAGAAAGAGATTTTAGCTGAAATCGTAAAATCAAATTTGAAAAAAATGAATGTAAGATTTTAAAATCAAAAGTTAAAATCGTAAAGTAAGGAGGCGTTGGACAAAGGTCACTCTACTCTTTCATAGTGATCATCTCTGAAAGATTATGAATTTGAAGATTATTGATTTGAATTAAAATGAAGATCAAAATTTTTTTCAACTTTCGACTGAGCTAATTTAACTCTTGAAAGCCCGGCGAGTCATTTTGACATGTTTTACCCTTTCAAACCTTAATAAAAATAAAACTATAAGAGCTATCGGTATGAAACCTGATTCCCATGTTTATTTTTAAATAAGGAATCAAAATTTTTACTCTGATACGAGTTATAACTTGATCTTCCTTTTGTAAAAAAAATTATACATAAAGGCCCGGTCGTGTCATTTTGCCACGTTGTTGGAATACCATGAAAAGTAAAGATCCGATCCCAGTTTTTAGGGTATGCTTTAAGAGATCTTGATAAGCTGATTTCAAAAATATCTTTACTTTTGAAGTTGGTCTTATAGTTCTAAATATATAACGTTTGAAAGTTTTTCCACAATTTCTTACTTTTTTATTACATATTTTGGTATTTTTTAGGTTAAAAATGGCGTATTTGGTTAAAAAAAAGTATTTTAAAGCAGCAATCCAAAGTTTAAACAAAAAGAAGCTTACTAAAATAAGTGAATAGAGCAAGAAAGAAAAATCCGATCAGGAAAAAACAATAGAATTGATTAAAATTCGGTTTTCGACCTTTAAAATCATCCATTTAACTTAAAATCTTCTTTGGATGTAATAATCGGGCTCTTTAAGCAGGACCCGAGTCAGTTCTCAACAAAGTTATTTTTTTTGTATGAATAAGAACATCAATTTAGTGTTTTAAGAAAAAATCTGGGTCAAATTAGCTTATTTTCTTCTGGCTTGATAAGAAAACCAATGTCGTGTCAAAATGACACGACATGGACTTTAATGGTATAAAAAAAATCGGGCCTTCTAGTGTTAATCCACGATCTGGAAATCACGTGATTACAATGTTTTTGTTGTTGGTATAAAAAATTTAGATAAAAAGTAGGGAAACTGACATATTTTTTATGCGGAGAATTCAAATATGAACTCAAATTTAATATGCATCAAAAATTTTTAACTTTTGAATATTTTCTTGGTAAAAAAAATTACGATACGGAAAAATTTAGTTCGGAAAATTCGAAAAATTTAGCCTAAATTGTCTAGGACCTGTTTCCGTTTACACCGACCGGAAAATGACATTTCTTACGCATTTTTTTAAAAAAATTAAATTTTTTTTTCGAAAAAGTGCCTCCTTAATAAGTTTCAAAATTCTATTTCCTACATATTAAGACCCATATCTCATATACGAAAATAGTGGGAGATAATTTGCAACCTTTTAAAATTCTATTTTTTGCGATATTTCATGATCGGAATTATGCACTGGACTATAAATTTGCTTTCAAGTTATTTTTGTATAACAAACATTATTAAGAATGAAAAATAATGCTATCTTGAAAAACAATCATCTTAATGGCAAAAAATCATAAAAAAAGGTTTTTTTTTGCGACCCATTTGACCTTCCTTTAAAAAAAAACACTTTTAGAATGGTATAAAGAACATTTAAACTTCAAAACATAGAATCTACAAGTGGACTTTACTAGACAAGCTAACATAGTGACGGTAAAAGCTCATTTCATGTGGATTATCCTTTTTTATTTTAAAAAAGTACATTCTTATAGCAATACTTATTTTCATCCAAAATTTTCACATTTTTCGTACCTGATGTTGGTCTTTGCGACTCTAAGGTCTCAATAAGAGGACCCAAGACATTTTCAACATAATAGGTGTTATTTATAGACTGTCCTCTAGGAACTGCTACAACAGGTCCTGTTTTTTTTATAAAGACACACACCATTGATTTAATCCGGCTCAAATTGGTTGCGTTTTACTACAGTTTGCCAGCTCGAATTAGATGCTTTGTTCCCAATTTTACGATGGTAAATCCATGACTCATCTCTTGTAACTACAGTCCCGGAAATTAACTTGTCACATGATATCATTAGATATCATTAGATATCAGCTGACCTCATCTGATGTCATGTGACAAGTTAATTTCCGGGACTTTATAATCATAAACGCTCAAACCTTTTTTTCTGTTGATTCTCGTTCAATTCATGGGGGATTCAACGCGATGAAAATTTACGTAAATTTAGACGGTCGTGCAAGATCCGTTCAATTGTTCCATAGCTCAGACCTGTCTCAGCTTCAATATAATGTATAGAGTTCTTTTCAATTATTAGTCGAATTCGATTAACATTTTAAGAATAAGTCGCTGTAATCAACATCTTTGACTGGCTACACGTCACTCTTGAAACGTTCAACTCATCTATCGACCGTACGTTCCGAAGGAGCACCATCTCCCATTGATGTCAGAAGTTCGGAATGGATTATTGCTGCTCTAATATCTAACTTATGCCTGATAAAGTTTCTTACGTGATCCTTATTCATTTTTGAAATTTTGAAAAATGTTGGTTTCAAAGTATGAACTGAAACATATGAAAGACAAAACTGGTCATTCACGCTGTAACTATTTTACGCATGTTTCTAAAAAATAAGTTTATATAAACTTAAAAATATAAAAAAATCGACCCCATTTGTAAGATCCTGACTACCTCGCTGTTCGATAAAAACAAAAGCAGAGACTATTCAGCATACGAGAGAGGCAAGTTTATCAAAACGTGATATTTAGCGTTTCAGTTATCTCAACAAAGATTATAAAATAATTATGATTAGCTAAATAAATATTTAGATTAAATCGAAAATTCAATAAAAAAAAGAGAGTAATTAAATTTTGAGTAAATTTTTATTTGTTTAATTTGTAAAAATAAAAAAAATGGCAAAAAAAATGAAAAAATTGATAAAATAGACATATTTACATAATTCGTTTAAATTTACACGAGATAATTAATTTACATTGTCCTCTTAGACATACCATACTAAAAAATCACCATACTTGGTAAAATTTTCATTCGAACTAATTGGAACCATTGAAGTATAATTTTCAAAATTTCTATCATCATTTGATAATTTACGATCACTAACAATTTCTGGTTTAAAATTTTTAATACGAATGTTCTCTTTAATTTTCATGATTCGTTTCAAATCTTTTTCTTTTTTTGATTTTGTCAAATTCTCTGATTTTTTTGAACTCAAATAATTTTGAATAAGTTTAAAACCAGTTGATTTTTTGAACAAACTTTTCTTTTTCTCTCTATTAATCGAATCATTCGTTTCATTTATCATTGGGGTACTTGATAAAAAATTTGATTTATCCCAAGATTCATTTCGAAACACATTTGATTCACACTGTTCACAACAGTAATCATTGCTTTCAATTTTCATGCAAACTTGACAATCTGAATCAGACGAACCGCTTGAAATATAGTCCGAATTGGACGAGTCATGCAGACATACAGAAAATTTTGTGATCTCTTTTTTGTCCATTTCAGTCGAGTTGAGAAAAGTACGAGTTGGGTGTTTGACAAAAATTGACGTATCGATAATCGATAATTTTTCAGTTTCAATCAAAGTATCTATATCGGTAACTCCTCTAATTAAAGTTGAACTTGAAATATTCTTAAAAAAATTTGATCTCAATTTTGATTTGAAAATTTTTCTATTTTTGTATTTATATTTAGACGAAAATTTGTGAACATGTTCGGTGTTATCTTGTGATTCGTGTTTTTGACCAATTAATTTAATTGAGTCTTTATCATTTAATTTAACTCTCTTTGTTGTTTTTTTTGAAAACACATTTGATTCGTTCATGAATATTTGTTGTTTTTGTTTAATATTATCGATTCGTTGTTGTTGAGTTGAATTGCGGCATCGCTTTGTGGATTTAGTTGTAGTCATTAAACAATCATCAATTGATCCTTGTATCATTTTTTAAAGTCAAATATACCCCGGAATATTTAAATTTGTGATCTAAAGATTATTGAAAAAAATGTTTATTTTTAGATTCCCAGTACTCTTTATTTTATAGTTCCTATGTAAACTCTTACTTGAGAAATAAAAAATAAATTTTAAAAAAATGAAAAAATTTTCAAATTATCGATTTAGTCGTATATGGTATAAACAAATCAATTTTTTATTTCTTAGGTTGAATATTAATTACCTGTGTTATCTTACACTTTAAAAAACAAATAAATTGATTGGTAAACAAAAAAAATTTTGTCTACTGAATAATTTGAAATAAGTCATACTGAATTCGTAATGAGTTAACTAGAGATTTATCACACGTTAACATAAATGTATGTTGCACTTACTGTTTACTACTGATACCTCATTAATTAGAACTTTTTTTATGCTTCGAATTTTATACTGAGTATTTAAATGACTCAGAGCTAAATTTAAAATTGAATGAACAAAGCCTTGCTCATTGTAATTATTTAATTAGTATCTTCTAGACTTGTTTTTAATAAGAAACAAAGATAATCTGGATTAAATAATAGCTTGCACGTAAAAAAACCAAGGTAATAAGATTATATTAACTCAAATGTAATTAAAACTTTTGTTTTATCAGTTGGAATTGCAAATTTATTAAACGATTGATTGAGTTTCATGTGGATAAAATTATACGCAAATATTTAAATCAATGAGCTAATCTATTAGACTTTGTTTTTTTTTGTTGTTGGAAAAGTAAAAACATTTATATAATTTTTTTTTGGTTATGATTTGAAAGGTGTACACAATGTTTTCCCTTGAATGCAATTATTCTGTCCATGTTACTGTTAATAAAGACTTGCGAAAGAAATCTTTAAAGAGAATTTTTTACGCTTGAAATAAATGACAAAAAACGCCCTAGTACAACTAAAAGTTATCAAATTAAATGACTGGACAATTATTTAAACTAGAAAATTGAAAGACTTTGACCGTTGCTTTTCATATTTTAAAGTATCTTTAATTTCATTTCCCTCATTAATAAGGACTAACTTACACTATTATTTAGTACAATCTTTTCAGATTATTTTGAATCAACCAAAAAAACAGCGTTTCAGAGTGTCTGGATCGCTTTTTACACTGAAAAATTTAGCTCATATATTTTTGAGCGAGTTCAATCTTTAGTTGTAATGGAAAAAAAATTGATCCCGCTAAACACAATAGCGTTAAAAAAACGAGTTGATTTACATAACTTACGAGACAGGTAAGGAGTTAACCAGTCAATTTCAAATGTAAAACCACTGAATGATTAATGAAGAAAAAGCTGTTTCATCAATTGCCTTTTTCATTTACTCAAAATTATTATCAAGGTTCCAGTCTAAAATTTCGAAAGTATATGAAAGTGCAAATCAATTTTAAATCGTCTGTCGCTGATCTAGTTGTGTTATGAAGAAGTTTTCAGAAAACATATTCTGGTGTCTTGAAACTTAAGGATAATTATTTTGAACAAGGCTTGTAGCATATTAAAAAATAAGCACTTGCTCATACTTTCAAAATTTTAGACTGGAACCTTGATAATAATTTCGAGTAAAGGAAAAAGGCACTTGATGAAACAGCTTCTTTTTCATTAATCATTCAGCGGTTTAAATCTGAAATTGATTGACTGGGTAACCTCTTCCAAATAAGCTCAATAAATCTAAGATTCACTAAAAGAAATCTACCTGTTTTAAGATGAAAATGGTTTATTGAAATTTCGCTACAGTCTTCGTACCTTGAGACAGAGGATCGTACTGTAGACATAGGTAAAATCGGTCGACGGGTCACTAGAAATTCCTAATTAATCAAAAGTTTTTACAGATTCAAGATCATCGTAGAACTATCCCTGTAGTACCTTGGGTGATTAACTAGACCTACGACAAATTATTTAATTGAATTCGGAAAGTTATCGTCATGAACTAGATAATGGACAAATTTATAGGGTCGGAGGAAAGAAAACTAATCTTAAAAAAATTATCTTTCATTTAAAAAGGTTAAAAGTATTGTATGAACACTTAAAACCCCCATAGCTTGGAACTAATCATGATGATATTTTAGAAACACATAAATTTATTAATTCTTCTATTTCCCTAAAGTTGTTATAAACAGGAAATTAAATTTTTTTTTTTAAATAATGAGGTTTTTTTTTCTCGAGATAAATTTGAAATGATTTTTTGGACAACTGTTAGGAAATAGCATTTAGTTGACAAAATCTATACCACCACTTATTTTACTAAAGAGATAATAAAATAAAAAAAAAAGGCTATGAAAAAACTTTATGATATAGAAAAAATAATGGCATGTGGCGTAGTTTATGAATTAATAATAATAAAAATATTGTTCACAGATCCGATCTTTATTTTTTAATTTTTATAAATTTTACTTGAGGGAATAACAAACTTAAAGTGTTTATTATTCGAACACTCAAATTACATAAAGGAAGTAGTATGATTTTTATTAAATAGAATTTTTTTTATTAGTCAACTAAACAACCAATAAGATTTTTTATTTTTAAAACATTTTTATTTTTTGTTTATTACGTATTCGAAAGCCTGACATTTTTGACGTAGTAATTTGAATAGTCAAATAGATAATAAAACATATAATTATCTATGATTACTAGAAAATTACTTGAAATTCGTTAATTTACTAAACGTTTTTTTAATATATTGTCCACAAATATTGGCATATGAGTTCAGTTTTTTTTTTGTTTAAATCAAAGTCGAGCATAATTACACAAAAAAAGCCGAAAGTTAAGAAAATAAGGTAATAACGTTTATAAACAATCTTAGAAAATAGCCTAATCTCTTTAATAAAGCATAAAATGAAAATAGCCTTATTTTTATACTTGAAGATTTTTTGAAGATAACACCTATCAGTAATTTTTTGAAATAATAATAAAATCATAAATTGAATTGTAAATCATTTAGAAACTAAAGGAAAAATACTTTTATTATAAATAAGTTTCATGACGTTTTAGAAAGTCAATTAGCCTAAATTAAAGGACAATTTATTGGTTCTTTTTTAATGTCATTAGGAATTCCGTTAAAAGATTCTTCCGATAGTAGTATGATTGAATTGTTTATTTTTTTTACCGTTCTAGAATTTGAGTCAATTTAATTTTGTAAAAAAAAAATTAGAGGAATATTTTTTTTAAATATTCTAAAATCTGATTAGATATGGTATTGTAATTTTTGTGAAGTTACTTTATTCAATTGCTTGATTGAGTCCCTTTAAGCTTTTATTTAATACTTTGATTTCGATTATTAATCTACTTAAAAAAGAAATCTAGAGAAACTACAGAGTATAAGGTACGGTAGATTATTGAATGAATAAAATTAAATTATAAAATTATAAAAAATTTCATGATTTTACTTTTTGTACACTTAATCCATCTTATCCGTCCGATCATTAAAGACCAAGGTGGGTCATTTTTGACCCAATAGAATAATTAAAAAAAATCTTACTTTTTCTTGCAGCTCGTGGTGCCCGTATTTTGAAAAGGATATCGCGGAGCTTGAAAAAGTACATAGAAGAGCGACGAAGCTTGTTCCGGAGCTCAAACATCTCGAATACTCTCAAAGACTTATAAGACTAGGCCTTAGTCACCTGAAGACGCGAAGATTGAGAGGTGATATGATCCAAATGTGCAAATTAGTAAATAAAATGGAGAAAGTGAATTTTGTAAATGACATAAATTTTAGAGTTGGTGCTGGCTCAAGTTGCACTTACAATCTAAGAATGCACAGAAAAACGATTCATAGAGAAAACGTACAAAATTGTCTTCCTAGATTTAACTTTTTTGTTAGCAGAGTTGTGAATGATTGGAATAAATTGCCGCAAGAGGTAATTGAAGCAAGAAGCCTGAACAGTTTTAAGTCGAAGCTTGATGACTGGCTGGCGAACAAATGTGTAACGACTGCTATAAAATGATTTTTAAAATTTTTCTGCAAATAACCTAATTGGCGCCTATTTTAACGCCTAAAATCGACTTTTTACAGGAAAATAAGGAGGATTACGGGTTTTTGGTCTAAAATTTCAAAATCCCTCATCTTTGCGATATTTGATATTTTTGACCTTTTTCGACCATAAGTTTAAAAAAGGTAAAACGAAAATTAAAAAAGTAAAACCAACAAATTGTTCAGAATTTTATCTTGTATTAAAATAGGCATAAATCATAGGCATGAGGTAAACACTGTAGGAGTTATATCAAAAAAGGTAGAAAAAGGGGTAAAATTTGCTAGTTTTCCCTAAATTTGCACCCTTCAAATAACTCAGCGATACTTGATAATACGTCAATCTTGTAGTATATTTTACGCTCTTTCCGAATATGTAAATAAATAATATGAGGTTGGTGGGTTAATAAAAAAGTTATAGGTTAAAGAGTAAAGTATGGTTTTTGAGGGGTCTTGACACTTAATACCCCTAGGGTATGAAAGGATACAAACCCGGGTTATCATATGTGTAGATTACGAATATGAGGTCGAAAATCACTTTAGACGCTTTTTATTTCTGGAAAACCTTATCTTTATAAACTTATTTTGGAAAATTTGAAAAAAAGGGAATCCTCATTTCCCATTGTATCCAGATTCTCAAAAAAATAAAAATAAAAACTAACAGTGGTGCTATGATACCATGAATTCACCACATTTTACGTAAAATTACGTTAATTCACCAAAATTGACAATAAATTACGTGAAATGACTGATTCTAGAAAACGTCATTTAACGTAAAATATCGATGATTAACGTTATTTTACGTTATTTTTGGTTAAATTTTGTGGAACACAAAATTTCGGTAAAAAAAATTTTTTTTTCTTAATTTTTTCATTGAAAGTTTCAAATATCGAATTTTTTTTTGACAACAATTTACGTGAAATAATGTTATTTTTGGTTAAAAAAAGTTAAAAAAGATCAAATATAGTCAAATATTGATATTTTATTTACAACTCATTAAATTTTAGTTTTAAAGAAGCATTCATGTACCCAATTAAATTAAAACACTTAATTTTCTATTGGATATCTTGTAAAATTTGTTCCGGATGGTTTTACCTTCAAAAAAGCTTTACACTAAGCTGAGAACTGTATAAAAAGAAAGAAAACCTAAAACTTAAATGGTGGTTTTAATTCACATATAAACAAGTACAATAAAATATTAAAATATTGCCTTTAAAATATTAAAGACAATGCGGCTATAATATGCTGATCATGCAAAGGTAAATAGACAAGCCAACCAGGGGACATATTATAACCCTTCCAATTGATAAAATTAAATTGAATGAAATAACGTAAAATCTCACTAACTGGATTTCTCACTAACTTAGAAGAATTAAAATACCGGAATTAGATGCTGAATTAAAATTTTCGCTTTTAATGACATGCCATTAACAGCGAATTCACAGATTTTGAAAACTCAGTGTCCGTTAATATATGACAAATCACTAAACTCAAGCACTCAATTTTAGTGACATGTCATATTTATCGAGCCTGACGTTATTTAATTGAGAAATTAAAATTAATGAATTACAATTGGAAGGGGTTATAATATGTTCCCTTGTTGGCTTGTCTCTTTACCTTTGCATGATCAGCATATTATAGCCGCATTGTCTTTAATATTTTAAAGGCAGCATTGTACTTGTATCTCTCCCATTGAATCTTTTTTTAAAAAAAGATTAATTAATTAATTTATTTATTTTACCAATGTCCTGTAATTAATTAAGAAAATAAGCCAATAAGTTGAATATAAAAAAAAAGAAATTTTCAAAATTAAAAATAGCAAGTTCATTGCACTTAGTTTTGAGTAACAATAAAGCTCTAAATTTATGCTTCCGAAAGTATACGTGATTTACCTATAATATTTCGATGGATCTATGCCTTCTATTAAATATAAGTTTTAATAAATCATTTGAAAGAATAATTATTTTGTTTATAACACTTCAAAAAGAGTGGTGCTACGATACCTTGGATTCACCACATTTTACGTAAAATAACGTTAAATCACCAAATTTGACAATAAATTACGTATAATAATAATTTTTGATAATAATTAAGAATAATTTTTGGAAATTTTGTGTTTTACCAAATTTGACGATTATTTACGTAAAATATCGTTAAATTTCGGTATTTTACGTTAAATGACGTTTTCTAGAATCAGTCATTTCACGTAATTTATTGTCAAATTTGGTGATTTAACGTTATTTTACGTAAAATGTGGTGAATTCATGGTATCGTAGCACCACTGTAAAAGATTAAGAAGCAATTTTTTTCCCATTTCTATCTCTACACGTTAGTATGTACTGTTGTGTCCATTCACGTTTTACCGTAATGAATTTTCATGAACCTTTTTAATCTCACCGAAGTACCCTATAGCTAACCGAAATTCACCGTAGTTTCCTATAGTTCCACACTCTAAATATCAATTTCCTTTTAAAATATCGAAATCCGAAACTAGAATTTAAAATTAAACCAAGTCTATCAATAGCATAATTAAAAAAAAAACTATATTCGTTTTTTAGAGTTTGTAGTTTTATTTGAAATTTCTTGATATCAATGATCCCGATAAAAACCAAAAATGAACTTTAGGAAACTTCGGTGAACTCTGAAGAATTACGGTGAAATTCGGTGAACTATGTGAAAATTAAAAAGACGGGGAATGTTAGTGAACGTTCGTTCCGTTACACTATAGTAATATAGATACATTTTCAAGTTCAAATTCGAATTTTTTGAATGAATGAATATGTTATTTTGTTCCTTTTTTATTTGCTACAAGCTGATGTAAATTTTGATAGGACTTCCTAAATCAGGGAATTTTCAAATTCGCAAAAATCAAAAATTTAATCTAAAATTTAACTTTTTGCTTATCTTTGAGGGCTATGTACAAGTTAATGAATTGGTAAATATGAAAAAGTTAATTCACCATCTTGTTCCTCTTAAAATTTCCTGCAAGCTAGTATATTTTTTTATGGTACTTTCTTACTCAGGGAATTTTCAAATTTGCAAAAAAGCGTTTGAATTAACGCACTAACGCTTCGCGAAACATATTATAGGGACTAATGATTAATTGAACTAATTAAAAATTGACTTAAGATCAGCCTATAATTCGGAATCGCCGGAACCGAATTTACCCGAAACTTAATGCTACAAAATCCGGAACTTTCGAAGACGGAACAATTGACTAAAATCCGGAACGTGTTCCGGAACATTGATAAAGTTAAATTTATATATAATCGATATCAAATCTTGCCTTTTATGATCTAGGCATAATGTTTTCTATCAACCTCGCAAATGAAACTTGTCTCAAATGGAGGAATTTTCAGACGATCTAGTGTGTCAAACAGATGCACTAGATGATACTTTTTTTTTCGACTGTTGTTTTGCAACATTCGATGACGTATGATTTCCATAATTTGCGACCACTGGCGAGTTTCTCAATTTCAGCTCTTGTTACCTCAGCTCGTTTCGGGAACAATAATCCAATGATTCAAATGTATTTTAAAAATTTTTGCTGGCTCATTTTTCGGTCTTCTGAGCAGAGCGTGAGCAGAGCTGTCTTTGAAGGAGCTTCGATACAATCGGTTACTGCTCGACTCTTTTGTAAATTTCTTCATTTGCAACTTTGTCCAAATGCTTTATACCTATCCACATTCGTTAGCACGTTGTTGCAAAACTACTCAGCTTGTTTTTTATCTCGTTGTTGACAATCCATTTTATGGAAATTTTGTGTTTCACAAAATTTAACCAAAAATAACGTAAAATAACGTTAATTATCGATATTTTACGTTAAATTACGTTTTCTAGAATCAGTCATTTCACGTAATTTATTGTCAATTTTGGTGAATTAACGTAATTTTACGTAAAATGTGGTGAATTCATGGTATCATAGCACCACTGTAAAATTTCGATTCCTTTAAGAAATTATTTCTCCTTGTACCGTACTGTACCGAACTAAGCTTAATAAAGCCTACCTTTGTATAAAAAAACCAATGACAACAACCGGCAGACCCAAGTCTAAAAAAAAAATTTTGAACGCCTAAATTTCTGAAGAATAGAAAATTCTTCTTTGTTGAGTTATCATTGGTACAGTTATTTCGGTACGGTACGCTTCGCTTTTGTTGAATGCGGTACGATGAGTACGGAGCTCCGATTCGATGTCCACCAAAATTTATGTAGAAATACAAAATTTGCTATAGTCAGGAAAAACTTTATAAATTGTGTGCACTATTTTAATTATTTCTATAATCAATAACCAAGTTGCCCTGATATCTTTTAATCCATTAACATCCGAATATCAATGATGATTCAAAGAATAATTTACGTTGTTGACGAATATTAAGAATATGATATTTGATTTGATAGGTACAGTCGACTCGCCATAATCCGTATACAGTTTAATCCGAATAATTTGACATCCGAACAGAAATACGCGGGCTCGGAGCCCTTTCCGATTCTATTACATGTATTTGATTATCCGTAGATTTTAATCCGTACAACAATTTTCTAGGGCTTTTTGTATACGGATTATCGCGAGTCGACTGTAAAAGTAAATCGGGCAACAGTACTCGTTTGCAAAAAATATTGTATAAAATTTTTTTAAAATAATTTTCCTTGTTGATAAGCAATTATCAGCATAAGATAATTATCAGCAGTTGATAAGCAATATTTAGGGTCTCTACGAAAAACAAGCCTATTTTTTTTTTCGAAAACACACGGGTGTAAAACTTAAATTTAAAGTCGCAATGAGCTTTTATTTGAGGTCTATGTAAACCGAGTTGGAGTCATCGGGAAAATCTTGTTAGTTTTATCCAACGACTTCTGAATAGGGTGATCAGATAGATATTTTCGAGTTCTATTATGAAAAAAAAATTGGTGTCTCTAAGGCATCTATTGGGGTGGAGAGAGGATGCGTACAAGTTGAAAGCAAATAAAATTAACTCAGTCAAAATAGGGTCCAAATGAGAGCTCATCGAGAACACAATGTAAGTATGTATTTGGCAACTTTTCTTTTCAAGTTAGATTTTTTTTTCTTTAAAGTTCCAATTCAAAATATAAAATAAAGGTCTTATTGATAAAGCTCTTTTCTATTTATAACTAAAGACGGAATTTTATTTAGTACCCTATGTTAAGGTGTTTTTTTTTTAAATCACTCTAATTCTAGAAAAAAGAGCAAAATGAAAATTTGAGTTAGAAGACGGAATTGAATTGGAATGCAATTAAAAATTTCACCATTTGCTAACCGTAGCGTACTCAAAAAACCAGAGTCACCGTACCCTCCATAGCGTACCCTATATCATTCGTTTTAGTTTCACTTGAGTTTTTTTTAGTTTCATTTGGAATTATGTTTGCAGTTTGGTGAGGGTATGTATGCTACGGTATTGTGAGGGTGTGGTGGTACGACATGTACGATAGATTCGGTACGCTACGACTACGGTTCGCTCCGCAAAGTGAAAGTTCGGTAAAAGGGCAGTAATAGCACTGTATATAATTGTCTTCTAAAATTAAATAAATTTTTTTTTTTGTTTTATCTTTTAATTAGTTTATAAAAAATCATAAATACTCCAAAATATAGGGTAAAGGGTATACTTAATAAAGTCTCATCTTTAGTTATTTATAGAAAAGAGTTTTATCAATAAGACCTTAATTTTATAGTTTGAATTGTGACTTTTTTGTTACGGCCTTTTAAAGGAAAAAAATCTAATTGAAAAAAAAGTTAGCATTTAATTTTTGGTTAAAACTTAGGTTTTGGTTTTAGACCCGGGTTTGTGCTTTTCAAAAAAGGGGACCTTAACGGTCATTCTGATTGTATCAAACCCCCTTGCTTACATTTCATTTAATTAAGAAAACTTTTTCGAGGCCTTATACAAGTATTTCGCATTTAATAAATATTACCTCTTGGGTAATTTACATAGTTTGAAGGTAAAATAAGAGAGACCTGGAATATATTATGCTGTAAAAATGGCTATTTGTAATAAAAATCTCATTACAGAAACATGATCATTGATCATATTGGCAAATGATTTTTCGATTATCAGATAAATTTTTTGAACCGATCAAAAATTGGTTTGCAATTATAAAATTAATCGAGCAAAATTCAAAATATTCATGAAAATATGCAAAAAATAAAGATCACCAAGTCATATACCATGGTTTCCATGAAAAGTTTCACAACCTTTAAATTAAGTGCTAAGGGGACTAAAAATGTATATAGAGTTAAAATTGATTTTTTTTTAGGCCCCAAAAGTGTTGAAAAGAGGATTTTCATTTAAAAAATCTATGAAAACGAACTTTTTAGGCGTTTATTTTGGCGTGTCCTGTTTATCCACATTTGCTCAAGAATTAAATTCATCCCTACATTATAATTTTATTTTTGAAAATAAATTTAGAAAAACATTGTATAAAAAGCAGCTAAAAATATCAAGCCCTTTTTTATAATTTTGTTAAGCTTTTTTAAAAACAAATTGAAAACTCGAATTGGTTTAAATTCCTAAGCAACAGTCAAGTATGTTGTCAAGTTTTGTGTTTTTTTTTTCACGTATTACGATTGTCTTAACTTGTTCATTATTTTTTTGTACTTTATTTCCATTTAAAAAAATGTACCAATTTTTAAGAATACCTTGACGAGAAATTAAAAAACTCAATTTGCTGAATTCGAAATAAACATAATTCTCTTTTATTAAATTGTTTTTCAAATAGAAAATAATAAAAAAAAACGGAATATCTAAAATATCGCACCACTTTTTCGATATTATTAAAATTTGGAAAGTTTTAGGTTTTCTTTTTAAAAATAATTTTTATTTTCACTGTAAACAAAATAATTTTACCGCAATTCAAACCACAGTCAAACCTGTTTCGTTTAATGATAAAATGTTCAAAGATTTTCATCAAAAAATGAAGGCTTTTTATCTATCATCAGCTAGATTTTATACAAAATTTCAACTCAAATATACATTTCACACTATTGGATGTTACATCTTGATTGTTTCAATTCTAAGCATGGGTATGCTCAAGCCTAATATCGATATGAACCCTGATAAGTTAATAATTGTTAGAGACGGCGAAAATTTGAAACGTTTTAAAATTTTAAATGAAACATTTAATCAAGATCAACATAAACGACATTTCATAAATCAACTGTTAGATTTAGGAAATTATGTAGAAATAATTGTTAATGTCAAAAATTTTAATAATTCTAAACGATTAACAAACGAAGACTTACTTAAACCTGAGTTTAATGTAATAAATGAAACTATTTTAAACGAAATAAATCAACTGTATGATTCAATAATAGGATTAGAAATAGAGGATTTTAACAACACCAAGCTTAAATACACGGATTTATGTGCCAGACGATTGGGCAAATGTGCCATTGAAAATGGACTTTTTAGAGCCAAGTCTTTTCAAAAAAGGCTTCTAAATCATCAAGTCGATTATCAAATTAAAGACCCAAAAGCGTCACATGGTGATTCAAATGAATTAGATGGTTTAAGTATAAATGTTCTATTCGGAAAATACCGTAAAAATATCCTAGTTGAAAATATAACGGATCATGTTTATGGTGATAGGTATGCTGTAGTTCATGCAGGAACTATTAGAATAAGATTTGAATTGTTGTCTTCGAATGAAAATGAGAAAGATTTGTCTCACAAATTTATGATTAAATTTGCGGAAAAAATGAATGATTTTGAAACTAAAAATACATTTCATCATTTGAATTTTTCATTTTACACAAGTCAAGCACTTGACCAAGAGATCAGAAAATATTCTGCTAAAGACATGCCTTTTGTTGTTGGTTTTATTATCATGTTTATAATCATGTTCTATATTTCGTTTGTATTCGATCTCAATTCGAAAAATTTTAAACTGAATCTTTTAGATATTTTGGATCAAAGTCTACTGCCTTTGGTTGTGATTGTACAATTAATCTTGACAACAACTTCAACTTATAGCTTTTTATTTATGGTTAATATTCAATTAAATCCACTCACATTTACAGCTGTTTTAGGATTGTTAAGTAAATTTCGAATAATCTATTTTTGAAATTAAACTTTTAAAAAAATGTTAATAGTCACCAGTTTCCATAAGGCTTATTTGATTAAAAAAAATTTGAAATTTTCACAAACAAATGTCGAAGAGATGAAGATAGATGCATCAATTGAATCTAATGAAATTGGTTTTAAGTTTAAAACAAGTTGTGACTTTCAATCAAGCGAACAAAAACTTCAAATAGATATATCAAAAACGATTGAAAGTTTATTGGTGACAATCGTCGTTCCATCAATGTTTAGTTTAATGGCGGTTTTGCTAACTTACATTTTAATCGGATTTACAATTGATTTCGACTCGTTAAGACTTTGTTGTTTGTTTTCAGGTATGTTTTTTTAGATTTAATGACTCCAAACCAAAATTAGAAACACTCGCAATGTCTAAACAAAGTTACATTTTAAAGCATAAATAACTCAAATCATAATAATCGCTAATTTTTAAAAAATTTAGTAAATGTTTCGAATACTGTTGTGGATCATGAGGGTTTCGCTCGATCTTTGGCTCGATTGACACCATATTTCGGTCGCCAAAAAAAGCGATCGTCGACCAGTCGACGTAAAATTCTTCAAAAATAATTCTAAACTTCAATCGGAAATAGTTGCTATTATAGTTGAAAAAAGTTCGACTAAAATAGTTGCTATTCTTTCTTTCCAAAATAACTCAATTTAGGCTGGGAAGATTCTAAACCTCTGTTATAGAGAGCATATAGACAGATTAAAAATATGATGATTTAAGCTTATTGCGTGGTTTAGACGAGAGCTGAGCATCAGACATATGCACCCATTAATTTTAAGGTATTGGGTTTTATATTTATAATTTTAAAATTTGGGTATTTATAGTTTTTTTTCAACAATAATTCAGTTTTGGGTATAGATACCCAATTTTTATGGATTACCAAACCCAGGCACATACCTGAAATCCAAAATTTTTAGATAACCCACTCAATACCTCAATTTTCCGAGTAACTCATACTCACGTGATTCCTTAAAATCAATATCTGGCAAGGGTTCAAAGTTTGATATTAAGGTGGGGTAGTTTGCAAGATTTTATGGTAAATATTTTCTTTAAATTGCAAATTTCCTTTCAACCAGTAGGAAAACCGAAATTATCTATCATTTGTGAAAGTCATTATTTAAAAATATTGAGAAATTTATTCATTATTTATGAAATGATTGTATAAGTTTTCTTATTCGGAAAATACGAATTTTGTGTCAAAAAATTTTTTATCTAAAAAACGCTAATGGCTACGAATCGCCACGAATGGAAAATTGTTTATCTTCTCATTCGGCGAACGTTCACAAATTTTCATGAACGTTCGCCGAAAGAACCTCCATGAACAGTCATGAACGTTTACAGATTCAATTCGTGAACGGCCACACTTCAAAACAGTAAAGGCCGAAAGAATTTTGTAAATACAGTTCTGGCCGTTCATGAATTGAATCTGCGAACCTTCATGAACATTCATGAACGTTAACATGCTCGTTCAATTAAAAAAGATTGAAAAAAAGAGAAAGGAAAGAATGAAATATTTTATTGGTGCCTTATACTAATTCACTGTGGTTTTCACGTCGCTCACGATCGGATCGGCGAGCGTAATTTTGGATCGAGAGTAAGGATATAAAGATCATGAACGACGAGCGCCACTCGATCCACAACACTAAATATTCCTTATAATTTTATTAAAGGGAAGTTTAAAGTCTCTAATTTATTAGTCGAACCCACCTTAAAAATAGTAAACGATTTAATTTTATTTTTAAGCTTTTTTGAGCCTGAATGACATGATGGGACTATTATGTTTTTATCTACCATGTTTCATATTGATTCTAAAAAGATCGAATAGTCGTGGAAATTTTTTAATGGCATGTAAAATGGAAGCAGACGACGAAAATTTAAAAATAACAATGAATGAAGAGATAAAAGAAAGTCAAACTGAAATTAATAAAAAAACTTTTTATTCCAATTTTTGCGAATATATATTCGAATTAAATCTATTCGATGACATATTTGACTCATTTGCTCAATATTTAATTGTAATAATATTTATTCTACTCGTTATCTTCAATTTGTGTACGATATATTACAAATCAAAGACTGAACTTCCAATGGTTGATGTGATTCCAAAAGAATCGTACTTAAGAAAACACATGATTAATCATCTTGAACAATTCAATTTAGGTCCTATAATAATGGTTTCTTTCTTAAAACCTTTTGACTATTGGAACCGTACTACATTTAGAAAAATTCGAAATTTTTTAAACGATGCTAAAAATTTAGACGGAATGGACCCATTATTCGAAGTCAACTGGATTCAAGATGCTTTTGAAAATTCAAAAGCAAAAGGATTATTTGATGAAACGTGTCAAAAGAACCCGTTTAATTACAACTGCTTTATTCAATCTGTAATTGAAACATCCGAATTCGATTTGTATTACAACGACATAAATTTATCTCATGGAAATTACACTTTTATAAATTCAAGTCGAGTTTACATTAATTTTAAAAACTTCTATGGAACTATTGATGAGAATGAACTAATGCATAGAATTCGATGGCTAGCTGAGGTTAAGTATAAGTTTAAAAAAGATGAAGTCATGATTTATTCAGCTGTTGATGGTTTTTTAGAGCAGTTAGATGAATTGAATTCATCATTTGTATCGATAGTTTTAATCAATTTTGTCTGTATCATTCTATTATCATTTTTGATTTTTTGTGACCTTTTTTTAATACTTTCCCTAAGTTCTATTTTATTTTCTTGTATAATTTCAATTTTTTCTATACTTTTTTGGTTTAAAATCAGTTTAAATTTTATTTTATTAACCGATTTAATAATGCTTCCAATTATATTAAGCGAATTTTTTTACACGTTCGGATACGTTCATTTAATCAATTCAATCGATTCAAAAAATTTAGATCCAGAATCGAATAATCTAATAATTTCGACGGAAAAATCAAATGATTCTCAAACTCTTAAGCACGAATTTAAAAACAGAGTTTCAAGTAATTCAACCGATAAAGAGTTATCTAATAAACAGAAAAGTCTGTTTATTGACTTAAAATATTCGTATAAATCAACTGCAGGTCAATCAAGTTTTTACTTGATAGTTTTTGTAATTTTAAGTTTTTTGGTTATGAGCTTATGTTCGACTTTTAATTTTAAAATTTTATTCATGACATTATTTGCCTCTCTCGCAAGTATAATAATTCATATTAGTGTTTTTTATCCAGCTTTGATAAGTATGATTTTAAATTGATTCTACAATACGTTTTGGAAATAAAAATTCTATAAATAGTTTGTAAAAATAGTTGAAATCTAAAATTGTAAAAATTTTATCGATATTTTCTGTATATTTTTGAAAAAAAAATTTAAATTGATTTTATTTTTTATTTTTAATAAAAATTTAAATCATTCAATTCTACGTCCAATTATTCAATATATGAATTTTACGGATAAAGACATTCCGATCTAAAGCTAGTCGACTGTGTAACATCCTAGTTTAATCATTTATATTTTATCTCTTACCGTAAACGCTCGCAAATTGCCCCTCGGGTTTAAAGTAGAAAGACTATTTTAAACCCAGGGATAGTTACACATTTGACTTTAAATTTTTGATCACTTTTTTCCCATCGAGAAAATTAAAATTATAGTTAATTTTGATGTTTATGAAAGTCCAAACCAATTTTTAGCCCTGGGGTAAAAAGCGGGAATAATCAGACTAATGTAGTTAGGCTTTGATTCTAAATTTAAAGCTAGTAGAATTAAAAAAAATTGAAAACTGTTGCTAAAACTCTCGTTTAAAACCGTTTTTACTGAAAGGAATGTCCTTTAATTCAGATGACACGAAAATGTCACTGGTCTTAAACTGATTCTAACCTGAGCCAAAAAGAGTCAAAAAATTGGAGTCAAAAACATATTATATCCAGGACTCAAAAACGGTTTTTCCACTTTTAGCCCGGGGTAATTTGCGAGCGTTTACGGTAGTTTCTATTTATATTCTAATTTAGTTTAATATTGATTGTTAGTTACGAACAAGTATTTAAGTTATTTAATAGTTTACTAAACTTTAGAGCTTTGTTTTAATAAAATGATATAGAATCAAATTCATATTTCTAACTTCCCTCTGTGACATTACAGACTGTACAGACCAACAGAATCATAAAGTTTTTTTGCGCATTTTTTCTTTTTGTTTTAAAAATTAGAGTAAATTAACTGGCTTAATAAAAGTTAAAATCGATTAATTTTACAAGAAATTTAAAAACGCAAAAACTGACAGTGATTCTTTGTAACGTTCCGTACGCAGTCGTTCCATGAAGGGTTTCCGTTCGAAGTTAGAATTATCAACTTTTTTCGAATTTAACGACGGACTTGACCAAAAATAGGGAATAAAGACATTAATTCGCAGCGTTGTTAATAGAAAGATTTGTAGCGGAACGTTAATCTGATTCGTAACGGTTATCTGGAACGAAATCCTTACCTTGAACGGAACGGACCCTTTCAAATCGCCGTTCCGTTCTTGGAACGGCTGCGAACGGAACGATACATTTTCGCAAGAACCACTGTTTATTGCATATTTAAGATAATTTTGTTAGGTACGTAAGTTTGTTCATAAAATAGATCTTCTGGCGATATATAACTTAATATCTAATTTAAGCTTTTTTGAAAACGCTAAAAAATATCCCCTAAGTGCTAAAAAAAAGGGATTAAATATCCTGAAAATTCTTTTAATTGGAAAATTTTTGAAAATAGTTGATCCCTTCAAGGTCGATTCTACTAAATTCTATGATAACAAACGTTCATTTGTCATATTTGCAACAGAGAAGGAAATTAACTTTTGATGTTTAAAGGAAACCTTTTGAAAAACTTTTAATTTGGATAGATCAGGGTGGTAGGTGGAAATCTAAAATAAAGAAAAAAGTAACTGAAACAATCAAAAAAGGTAATCAAAATACATGCACAACCATTACATAGGAAAAAATAGTATGAAAAAGTGAGTCATTTTCAACAGAGAATTTTTTTATTGATTTTTTTTTTATCGATTAAGCTCCGAGCGTCAATAATAGCTCCTTAGGCTTCAAGTCATGTCTCTAAATCAATATTTACTTTTTTACCAAAATGAAATTACCAATTTTTAAATTTATAGCGACTTGGGTTTAAGCAATTAAGAAAGTAGTAGTGGATTCCTTGCAACCACTGAACCTTACCACCCAAATAAAGAAAATCATTGTAATTTATTTTTATTGCAAACATTTTAGGTTAAATAGCACATAAAGCCCACCGAATTTTATTCAGACTCGAACATTAAGATTTTACCATTCAATTTGATCACAAGTTAATAACAAAGGTCAAAGGTTAAAAGCCAAAAAAATTTTGTAAATGGCAACTTTTTTTTTCAATTAGATTTTTTTTATGTCTTTTTTTTCTTTAATAGGCCGAAACAAGAAAGTTCCAATACAAAATATAAAATAAAGGTCTTTTTGATAAAGCTCTTTTCTATAGATAACTGAAGGCGGAACTTTATTAAGTATCCTATATTTTGGGATATTTATGATTTTTTTGCACCTAATTAAAAGAAAAAATAGAAAAAAAAGAAATTTATCAAATTTTGATAGCATTGTGTCTTATTTGTCTTCTAAAATTTGATAAATTTCTTTTTTTTCCAATCTGTTACTAGGCGAAAGTTTTTCATAGACCTTGATTTTTGTCTGTCATTTTTTGAAAATAAAAATTTTCATATGCTATAGTTACACAAATTATATGCTGTACTTTTTTTATTTTATGCGATAATTTTTATTTTTATGCGTCAAACACCCTCGTCCAAAACAAATCTAATTGAAAAAAAAAGTTGCCAAATAATATCTTTATCAAAACAAAAACAAAGTATGTATAACCCAGCTTTTATTAAAAATTGCTTTTCAAGAATTTTAAATTAAGTTTATTTGAAAGGTTATTTATAAGTATTCATTTCAAAATTTAGTAATGACCTAATTATTGTTTAAATTAATCAAAAATTCAAGGTTTACATTAATAAATCAATTAAAAGTTAAAAAAATTTTAATTTTTTGGTTTCGTTCGAATGGTGTTGATATACCAAGTCTGAGAATAAAGTTATTTAGGTTAATTCTTTTGTGTAGCTTTTATATCAAAAATAAAAAAAAACAACCGGTTCATATGTTCATATATAAATTATTAATAAATTTAAAATATATTATATGGTCTCGCCAAATTAAGTTAATTAACTTTTTTATTTTTCAGATAATTTTAAATTATTGCTGTTTTATGAAAAAAAAAGAGCTGAATTTTTTGAAGGTTAATCTTTTTTTATTTAATACTACCGATAAAAAAATATTTATGGGTATTTCCTAAACGCTTAATCGGCAATAATATTTACAATAATTATTAGAGAAAATATTTCATAGAACGTTTTCAAAACTATAATTTACGCAATAGGATCCTTTTGTAATATATTCACCTTTTAATCGAGAGCTAATTTTGATTGTTTAATAGTTTATTTTACTAAATTTTGTTCATAAATTATTTTCACAATAAAATTGATTTCTTTATCTTATTGATCATACAAGATTGTATCGACCCCAAAACATTTTTAATTGGAAATTCTTAATAATACAAGGCAGGATATGCTTTTAGTTGAAGTATTTTATTTCATCATGTTGAGTTTCTCTTACCCAAATCTTTAGAGTTTAAACAAAAAATTAAACATTATTATTTTATATATGAGCAAAGTAATATAAGAGCATTATTTGAATCGAATCGGAAGAGTCTCGAAGTGAGTTTTCTCATCTAAATTAAATATTTCATTAAAAAAATCCAAACGAAGACTAAAGATTGTTTAATAGACTTCAAGTTATCTTACGAAAAGAGTTTAAATTTAATGCACAGCTGATTTTTCCTTTAACAACGATCTTTGAAATTTTAAAACAAAAGTAAAAGTCCCAACAAATAAATCATGATTTTAATTGCGTATTTAAATTATATTTAACCAAAATTTATAAATTTTCGCATACGTTTATGGGCTTTTGTGAACGTGTTTTTTCATTAGCAATTATCTAAAAATTGTTTACCATTTTTTTTTCCTTTATAAAAAAGGTTTTGGTCTATGATATTTTTCGGAGCAAACCAAGTGATAGCGATAAATTGAAAAGTTTAAAGAGGCTTTTCTCCAAAAGTAACAAATGTAGACGAGATTTGCCGTTAAACCCGTTACAATACAAACTTTATTTTGTGTTACTCATCCACGCCCTAACGTAAAATATTCATCGATAAGTTTAAACTTTTCTGCGCGTTTAACTAGTTTTATTTGCGAACTAGAGAGGAAGATAAAGTTTTCAGCCTAAATTTTTATTCATAAGAAAGTCGATTTAGATAAAGTTTTAAAAAATTTTCATTAAACAAATAGTTACCATATCAGAACTAGATTATCAACTTTGTTTTATGAATTAAATTTCAAAATAATTTTCTTAAAGTATTCAAATCATAAACTTACATTTTATGCCAAAAGTTTCTTTTAATTATGTTAAGATTATCTTTTTTTCAAAATGCATTTTGAAATTTTTTTTAAATCCTTTTGTAATAGTTTTAATTTTTAAAAGTTAATTCTGTATTTAGAGATTATTCAGGCTTATTGAAAATTTCTTTAATAAATCGTTATTTCTTACATGCTGCAAATTACCAACTTTAAATTTATTTATTTTAACCTTTATTTAAATGGTTTTATTCTTAACCCTTAAAAATATTTATGTAAATTCTATCTATTATTCAATTTTTGTTCTAAAAAAGAAATATTTTTTCTTTCTTTTTGTTGTCTCTTAAATAAAACAATTGTATTTTAATTTTGAAATGGAGTTAAGGCCTTTTTTTTTCAATTTGAGACAAATTAATATTCGTAGTATTCTTCATAATCACTATAAATTCTAGAAATTGGTCTAGAAAGCAGATATTTTCGATTGACAAATATTTGCTTTAATTGCTATTTGGGGTATTGAAATAACTATTATGATTGACAAGAATATTTTTAATAAAGGTTGGACATAATATCTAGTGCAAACCTCTTAAAATAACCTAAAAGCTCGAGTAATAGGACATCGTGACGATTCATGGCGATTTGACGAATTTCGTGAATTTTTTTTAAATAACGCGTGTGGCTGCGAATCGCAATTGAACATCATTGTGATTTTGAAGTAAACCGGACTCAGTTGTATTTAAAACGTCCCTAAAGAACCTCAAATTCAATTCGCTTTGGCGTGATTTTTTCACCAGAAAATGCGATTTTTAGTTGTGTATAAGCAAGGATATACGCTACTTACAAAAAAATGGGACTTTTTGTTTTGGCTGTGCGTATGAAATAGAATAAAATATAAAATGCGATTTGATTTCCTCTACAAACGATTTTTTTCGTTAGGCTTAACTTTACAATATCAAGAGTTTCCCAGCTCATTCTCTAAACTCAAATTCGGTTATTGCTAAAACACTGACCACCTATATTTTTTTTAGCTCGGATCACCATTTTTATGTTGATTAAAAGTTATACTAGCTTTCGGAAACAGTCTTTCTGATAGAATATTTAATTTTCTTTCTTGGATAACTTTCCATCCAACTAAAGGTTCTTCAAGTTCAGAACACATATATATCAAGATACTGTTGTGGTCATTTAGGTGTTCCTCTTGTGAACTTTCATGAATTATTGATTTGGTAGAGTCATCATTGATACCCATATATCGATAAAGGCTTTTCAAAATCATAAGTTAATGAAAGTTCACAAGAGGAACACGTGATTGGCCACAACAGTATGTGTATATATTTTTTCCAACAGTATGTGTATATATTTTTTTCAAAAGCCTTGAAAAAAAGGTTGCCCATAATTATTTTTTCGGTTTTATTTTTAGCCCGAACCGAATATCTTAGAGCTTAGCTACCAAGTCCGCAAGAAAGATCACAAAAAAAAGTGTGACATCACCTTATTGTTAAACGGAAAATTGATGGTCTTTGTTTTAGCAATAATCTAATTTCGATCTTTCCAAACTAATCAACTCCATTGTTTAGAGCTTTTCTTTAACTAGGATTATTACAGTCTTGCAATTTTTTCATTTTTTTTTTCACAGCTTAGTTTTGTTTATAAAAGCGCAATTTTCGAAAGAATTTTCCAAAGAATTGGAGGTCTAGTCGTCAATATTTTGTTGTTAAATTTTTATAAAAGATGTCTTCGTTATTTAAAAGCATGAACAAGTATGCCTTAAAAAAAACAAACAAACAAATAATTCAAAGATACCAATTATTTTCTCAAATTTTCTCGAAACATAGTTTTTTTATTTAAGTTTTTCACTTTTTATTTTGTAACCCTATTCCAATGATCGAATATCAAAGAATTAAAGTAAATAGTACTTAATATTTGATTAATCCACTTTAATAGTAAAAAATTACTATCCTGAAAAGAGATTCATTCTTAAAACAAATAATCATTTGGAATTTTAAATGTAAGGTGTTTTTTATTAAAATCAAATAGAAATGTGATGAAAATAAAGAAAACGAATGAAAGTGTTTTATTTAATGTGTTTTTTCCTCTTCTTCTGATTGAATATACCTCGATTTAGATGCCTTTAAATCAAGGAAGTTTAGTTTAAAAAATTTAAAAAATTTTTTTTTTGATTGATTTTTTTGATTTGATAGATGGGATTTCGTGTGACATAACAATTTCTTTTCACAACAGGAAAACTTCAAGAACTCTTTAATTTCAAAAAATTTTACTCATAAGATTTATCGGTATCGATAAATTAATCAATTTTTGAAATCTAATATGCCATCGATAAACAAAAATAACTTTTTCTTTTTTGTTTTTCAAAATTTAATTCAATTTATTTTTGTTTAAGATTTTTTTTTGTTCAAATTTAGGTTAACTTAAAAATAATTTTTTTCTTCTCTCTGAAATTAACAAGCCTTTATATTTCTAAAAATTCTGCTTACTTCAAGGAATATTCTAGTAGAAAAATTAGACAATTTTTAAAGGTTGGTTTTAATATTACCTAAGGAGCTTTTTTCATTTAATTAAAAAAAACACAAGATTCTGAATTCGCAATTTAACGATACCTAAAGATTTGTTTTTTTTTTTTTCAATTTCAAAAACGTAAAATAGATTCACGTCACACAAATCGTTTTTAAATTCAAGTACACTTCATGCGCTCTTTTTTGTATCTAACCAAGTACTTTTTGTTTGTCGTTATGATCGATAAGATTCTTGACTTTTTATTCAAAAGTGTACTTTTATCTTTTTCTTAAACCATCGGAAAATCAGCTGGAAACAAATAGAGTTAATTTAATCACAAAAAAAAAAACATAATTTATTAAAATTCTTTTTAATTAGTTATTTCGATTGAATCATTCGTAAAAGGATAAGTAGAGGGGAAAAGAAAAAATAATTTCTAGCATAAATATTATTCGATTTTTCTCACTTGCGCGCGCTCGCGGTTCAAGTAATCAACATAAATTATTTCAATTTTTCCAAAATTGCAAAAATACAGAACATATTTTATTATAAAATGCGATGAAACAAAAATTATATTGGAGTATGTGAAAGAAGAAGACGGAGAAGAGACAAATAAGAAAAAAAAATTTTTTTTTCGAGTAGCAAAATTTTTTTAGCGAAATAGCAAAAAAAAAAAATTGCGCATTTTAAATTTTTTGTTGGTTAGTTCTTTTTTATTTTCATCTCATTTCGTTTTTTTTTTTCGTTATAATTAATTCATATTTTTTTTATTTTGTAGTTAAATTATTCAGTTTGAGTTGTCGGGACTTATAAAGCTCAATATCATTGATACTGAAAATTGAATATCAATCAATCTCAATATCAATTAACCAATTAACCTTTTTGATACTAAAATTTCAATATCATTCTTCAAAAACGAATATCATTTCAAGACAAATTAATTTAATCACCTTTCAGAAGCAAATTAAAGTTAGATTAAAAAAGCACGCGCTTTGAAGTTTAGTAAAATTGAAAGCGTGTGTTTCATTTAATTTCTTTTTTTTATTCAGTTAAATCATTTTTAACAAAATGAACACTTCAGAAATTTCTGAGCTTATTAATTCTAACGATATGGATCGTATAGTAGCGTTTCTAAAATCGAATTGTCTTCTGTCATCCACAGGACCATTATGTAAAAAATGTACTAAAGCTATGAAAGCAGCAATTAAATCTTCACTCAGTGATAAACATGTCTGGCGATGTTCTACTTGTGGTGAATTCAAATCAGTCAGATTTGATAGCTTTTTTTCTCAATTCGATATTCGTCTTGACAAAATTTTAAAAGTAATATTTCACTGGTGCCTTCAGCTAAGTCACAAAGATGTAAAGGATCTTGTCGGCGTTTCTGAACCTACGATTTCTAAGATTTTTCAAAAAATGAGACTACTATGTTTGAACGATTTAGACCGAGAAAATTTGGTTTTGGGAGGTGATGGCGAAGTGATTGAAATTGATGAGAGTCTATTCGTTCGTGTGAAGCATAATACCGGGAAAGATTTGAAACGCCAGCAAATATGGGTTTTCGGCTTCTACCAACGAAGCAATAAAAAATGTTTATTTTTTGTCGTTCTTAAACGAGATTTTTTTGGATTAATTTTATTTTATTTAAATTGGCACCAGCGTAAGCCGTTTTAGCCAAAATCTAAAGAAATAAACAAAAAGTCTAATATTATAAAGAATAAGATTAAAAGTTAAAGTTTTTTAGTCCGAGTTAAAAAAAGTACATAATAAAGTTTCATATTGTTTCGGTGCATGTTTACTGCTAGTAATGAATTCATCCATTAAATTATTTATAAGAGGGTTGTTGTTTATAATACAATTGTTGAGGTATGTTTTGTTTAAGTCTTGAAATCTTGTTTGTATGGTACAAAGACCCGAAATTTCTTGTAACTTGATTGTTTTCTCATCGTATTTTTGTTTGTAAATAATGCGAATTGCTGTATTTTGAATCGCTTGAAGTTTTTTGGTTCTTGTCTTTGATAGTCTTGGGAGTATGAATGATGAGTAATCCAAGATCGATCGAATTAATGACTTGTAAATGTTCGTTAAAGTTTTATGAGTGAGCGACCACGATTTTTGACAAAGAATTTTGAGGCAGTTGATTCGCTTGTAGCATTTTTCACGGATATTTTCAACTTGATATTTAAAAGATAAATTTCGATCGAATGTGATACCTAGAAACTTTGGCTTGGGATTGTGTTCTAATTTTTTGTCGTACATTTTGAAACAGTATTTTTTGATTGGTCGCGTTCCATTTGCAAAAATAGTGTAATTACATTTGCTGGGTGCCATTTTGAGTCTCCAATTATTCAACCAAGTCTCAATCTGTTTTAAATATTTGTTCACAATTTTTTCCAAGGAACCATCCTTTCCAAAAATAAAATATGTACAAAGATCGTCGGCAAATAGAAGCGAATAAAAAGTGTTCTTTTTTGTTTTGGTCTCTGTATCATTGATAAAGATCGAAAAAAGAAGTGGACTCAAGACTGATCCTTGAGGGACTCCGGCTTCAATTTTGAAATCTTTCGAGTTTGAGTTGTTGAGACGAACCAGAAAACTTCGGTCTTGTAGAAAGTTCATGATCCAAGCAATTAAGTATTTTGGTACACCATTTTTTATCATTTTGTAAATTAAACCTTTGTGCCAGACTTTATCGAACGCCGAGGCTATATCGAAGAAGAAGGCACATACTTTTTTGCGACGGTTAAATGATTCTACGATTTTTTGGGAAAGATGGACTAAATTGTCTTTGGTTTGTCTTTTTTGTCTGAACCCGGATTGCTCGATTATTGTAATATTGTTCTCTTCGATAAATTTTATAAGACGTCGATAAATTAGTTTTTCACATAATTTTCCAAGGCAGCTAGTGAGAATCGGTCGATAATCTTTTGGATCGTTACTTTGTCCAACTTTTTTGGGGATCATTGTCATCGTGGCTGTTTTCCAAAGCTTTGGTATTTGGCTTGTTTTTAACGTCAAGTTAAAAAGTTTTAAAATAAGTTGTTTGAAGTGGTCAGACGCATTGCTTAACATAAGATTGTGAACTTGATCAGGGCCGGATGAGGCATTTCGATTTAGTTTTTTTAGCTCGTAATTAAGTTCATCTATAGTAAACGGTTGATCTAGTTGAAAGTCGAGATTTGTTGTTTTGACATCTCTTTCGATTAGATTTTTGAATTTTTCATTAAAATTTGCGTCGTTCGTATCTTTAAATGTATTTTCGAGAAGTGATCCAAAAAGATTTGCTTTTTCGCTTTCTTCGCGATACGATTTGTTTTCGTAGAAAAGAGTTGGTATTGTTTGTTTTTTTGATTTCGGATTAAAAGTTTTTTTTATTCTTTGCCAATAAGGACGAGATGAGGACGCTTTCGAACCCAAAGAATTGACGAATTTTTGCCACTTCAAATTTTTATAAGCTTTGATTTCGTCTTTGATTAGTTTTTTCAGTTTGTTAAGTCTCGTTTTGTCTTCGTTTGACTTAGTTTGAAAACGGTTTTTGCATTTGATTAAATCGATTATATATCTAGGTAGCTCTTTTGTTTCTACGTTTGACCTAATCGGAATTGACTCTTTTGAGCAACTTAAAAGTGTATTCGTGATGAATTCGTTTAGTTCGTCTGGGTCGTTTTGTAAATCGAGTGGTAATTCGCTTGGAAGTAAATTTTTGAACAAGTTCCAATCAGCTCGATTGAAGTTGAATTTTCGAATGTTGTTGGGGACAAACTCGCGACGGTGAAGTTTGAAGCAAATTTTTGGAGCAAAGCAAATTTTATTTTTAAAAACTGTAAAATTCAATAAATAGATGGACCTAACCTAGTTTAAAAAATTTTAACATAACTAAACAAAATTTATTAAACTTGATTTAAAATATTTTTTTCAATTTTTTGAATTGATCGATTTTTTGTCAATAATTAAATTTTTAAAAACAGATTGTTAATATTATAATGAAATTTTAATTTAAATTTTTTAATTTTTAATTTAAGTACAAATTTTCAAAAGTAAAATTGGCGGGATTTTTTGAAATTTTCGAAAAGTTTAAATGTTCGCGCCAAAATGTCTTATTTAAATTTAGTGTATGCATTTCAAATTTTGTTAAAAATCGAAACTAACATTAATAATCAAATATTGATTTTCCCTTTTTTTTAATTATATTTGAAATTAACAAAAAATTTACAATCTAAAACCATTTTCATTTTATGCACTATACCTAATTTTATTAAAAAAAAAGGTTTTCTAAAATTGCTTTGCTCCAATAAAAAATTGCTCCAAACTTCACTCTTCCGACAAACTCATTTCGCTCGATTTCATCATTAAACGTTACAATTGATGGATAATGATTACTGCCCATAATGTTGTCTCGAAGTGTTTTGTATTGATTAAAACTAGAAATCATCGATGTGTGACAAAAGATGTAATCCAAGATATCCTCTTTCTTGTTGGAGAAAGATTTATATGTTGTTGAGCAATCACTGAGTCTGAGAATATTGTTTAAATTGGATATTTTATCTAAAATCTTACCGTTTTGGTTAGCTGATTGACAGCCATAAGCAAACGATTTACTATTAAGATCACCACATAGAATAAATTTTCGCTCGTTTATTGATTCAAACAGCTCGAAACAAAGAGTCAAGTCTGGTGGATTATAGTATGATATAATCGAAATAGGTTCGTGGTTTATTTTAACTTCGACGCAAACTAGTTCTAGGTTAAAATGATCTAGATCATGCAATTCGATAAATTCGATATTTTTCTTGATTAATAGGCAAACGCCTCCGGCCCCGTTTACACCTTGTTGTCGTTCTCTGTGAATTAAGTTATATTGAGCTTTATGAGTCCCGAGTTGTCATTCATGATTTTTCGAAAGAACCACTATAATGAAAAATGGTTGTCAAAAAATAAACTTATATCTTTAATTTGACTTAAATTCAAGATTATTTGTAACAATAAATTAAATAACGAATTTTGTATTTAAAAAAAGTTTAATTTACGTATTTTTAAAGTGATTCTGATTTTTTTTCTTTCTATTATTTTAATTTGTGAATCTTTAGAACATGAGGCAAATATTCTTAGAAATAACAAAGGTGTGTTGATAAATAACCGACTAAAAGAGAGAGAAAGAAAAAAATATGTCGTTCATTTAAAGAAATTTTTTTTATATTCAGAAAAAAAAATGTTTCTCAAATTAACAAAGTTGACTTGAAAAAATTTTTTTGTTTTTTTTAGATAAATTTTAAAAATATATTGGGATATATTTTTTTTTATTTGTCAAAATGGCTACCACTCCAACCACTACAACGACTACACCACCATCGACACCGATTCATGTCATTAATATCGACTATTTAAATGGTATTTTTTTTATTATTTTTTTCTACTAAGAAAAACAAACAAATCAAATTGATGTAAAACGAATCTAAAATTGTTTTCAACTAAGTTAATTGCTCCAGACACTTAGTCTGAGAACGATTATTGTTAAGAAAAAATGTTTATTTTTGTAAATACGAATTTACATAAGTTCGATCAGCCTCCTGGCGAAACATTAAATGTGTTTTCTTAGCCATAATTAACAGGGAGGCCTAAAAGTTGCTTCTTTCAACATGAAAGTGCTGAAATAGCTCTAAAGCCTTCTTGAAAAGAGGTAAATATGCTTTCTGAAAATGATAATTAGGGTAGTAGATTATGAAAATATTTTTCAAATGGGACTGCTTGCTTGTTTTCGATGGTTTCGCAACTTTTGAGAAGAGGTTTTTGCGACTTAAGCTGTTTTAAAGGCTCCATAATGCTAAAAAAGTGTCCAGGAAATAATTTGGATTGGATATGTTCATTAATATAGTAAACTGTTCTAAAACTCAAATTAAATGCAGCCTTATTCTGGTTATTTAAGCTGAATTGGAAGTAAAAAAGCTTGTTCCGTTTTTCTTTTTTTGAAGATTAGCGCCTGTTTCTAGAAAAGGTTCACGGCACACGATGATTGGAAGTAATTATCCATCTTTAAGAGCAAAATATGAATATTTTCTATTCAAGTCAAATTAGAATCGAATTCATTCGAGTGTAAAATTGAGTTCAAACGTAAATAAAAAAAAGATACGCTAAGAAAGCTAATTAATGATTGTTAATAATTCATTCATATGTTCAAAATTTAATTTCAATTTTAAAAACTTTCATTAAATTCAAATTAACCAAAAAATAGAAAGATAGTCTTTTTTACTTGTGTAAAAAAAAAAATAAATTTCTCAACAAAGAAAAAAAAAGAAGAAGGTATTGTCTCTCCCCTTCTCTCTTTAAAATGTTTCTAAATATAATCCTTTAAAAGTAATCACGCCAAAAATAAACATGAAAAAAAGAATGTCTCTTAACAATATGTGTTTGTCTGTTTTTGCTTTGGAAACTCCTTAGGACAAAAATATCTTACCCGTACGGTTAGAAGATTTAAAATTAGATTGAAAATTTCATTTTTAAAAAATAAAAAAACTAGGACAAATCTTAACATACATTCTGATGCAAGATTTAATCTTTTGAAATTCAAAATTTCCTGTTAGGATAGTAGTTACTATAAAGGCCACGTGTTAGAAATTAAAAGAAAAAAAATTCATGTTTCGGGTTAAATTTAGTTTTGTATATATTTTTTTAAAATTACAACAAAAAATATGAATTCAAGTTTTTCTTCTGGTTATAAAGAATCATGGTGTGAATTGCAATATAAAAGTGGATGTAGTTCAACCGGGTCCATAAGTCATTTAAATCATTCGGTCAATCCTGAAGTATTAGAAAAATTATTGCAAGAAGCTCAAAAAGAATTGTCGCCAGTACCAAAATGTGACACGTCAATGTCTTCATTATTCTTTCAAGACATATCACCGTCATCATCTATAAAACAAATTGAAAAATCAACCGTTCCGAAAAATACTCATAAAATAAATTCTATTCCAAATAAAATTGTAAAAACAACAGTAATCGATAACTCAAATAAAAATCTAGTTAACCTTAATCCAAGTAATTCGATAAAACCAATATTACATTCGAATATAAATGTGTATGATGATAATTACGATGATGATGACGATGTAGATCTTGAATACGTTGAAGACGATACATATGATGAGACTAATTTTGACAAAGAAATAACCTCTATACCAGGCGCACCTGGACCAGCCGTTTCAACACCATGTCAAAATTGTATGAAACACAAAAAACAAATTGAATTACTTATTGAAAAACAAATTGATAATCAAAAAGAACTTATTAAAATTAAAAATGATTTTGAAGTAAAGTTATTGAATAAATCATTGGAAATAAGTTGTTCATCATCGACACCAACAGTTGCTCCTGTGTCACCTATTCGCAATGATAAATCAATTTGTACATCTCCAATTTTTTCTAAGTCAGGTACAAATACACCAGATAAAACAGGTCAAAACACTGCTATAAGTAGTAATGATTGGATCAAATATTTTTCGTCAAGACCACAAGCTCATCCACCAAAGTAATTATCTTAATCAATTGATACAGTGAAATAAATTTTAATATTTTTTTAATCAAAAAAGGGAATGGAATTTTGTGCATCCGAATAGCTCGAAATCTAAAATAGACAATTTAAGAAAAAATATGAATGAGGATGTTTTAAGCGACAATAAACCTAGTGAACAATTGAATTATAACAGTTTAGTCAATCCTTTTAAAGTGTTAAGCAAAGAAAATATTGGTAAATTGTTGTTTACGCACATGGCTAGTTTTATTGTAGGAGCTACCTTGTAAGTACCAACCAAGATTTTATTGTGATTACAATAAACGTTCATTTAGCATCATGAATCGTTAGTCTTGAACTCTTAGGAATGAAAATATTGTAGAAGAGGACCCAAAGGTCCTTTCGAAGCTGAGAATGTTAAGAATTTTCTGTCATCAGACATCCTTTTTTTAGGTTTACTTTAATTAGCTTATCAGAAAAGTGACCTTAACTTTTCTCATGATGTTAAAGGATTTTTAAAATTTAGCAATGACTAATTTTATTAATTTTAAAAAAGGATGTTTTTGGTATTGAAAAGACACTTGAACATCAGAAATTCGGTTTATTTTATTTAAACGAATCAAATTTGTAAAAATCATAAAAAAACAAAAAAAAACAGAAAAATTTTTTAATCATCTTTAAAAGTTTAAAAAAAAATTAAAGCGCTGCATCGTATATTGTAAATAGAAAACATTCAATATTTATATTTAAACTCATACAAATAATTTTTTTTTTCTTTTAACAATAAACTTTGGTTACAAAAAAAAATCCATTTATTCAAAAAATAAAAAAAAGTGTTTTGTATTTTTTTTAGTTCGATTCTTCATTTAAATGGGTGTTCTTTTTTTTTTTGATTTTTTTTTGGCTTAAAATGCTATGAAAATATTTCAACCGATTGTTGTTATTTTTCGTTATTGGGTTTTTTTTGCTGAAATTTGGAAAGAAAGTTGAACTCTTCTGAAATTGTGGCTAATAATTTTTTTTTTTCGATTTAACTATTCTAAAAATTTTCCTTAATCAAAGCTTATAAATTGTTTAAATTTTAAATTAAAACTCCATGAATTTTTTTATTATTAATATTTCACTTTGTACAAAATAAAATATTCTAAGCAAATTAATTTGTTTTATTTAATGAATCAACCCTGCGAATACCTGGAAAAAGCACATAGGAATGTACAAGCCTGGTCATTCAGAAGTTCCAAAACTGAACATTCATGAACGTTCATGAACTTTCATGAACGTTCACGTTCAGCCGAATACATCCGAACGTTCAAAAGCTTTCGGAACCTTTCATTAGCTTTCGAATCCTTTCGGGACCTTTCATTAGCTTTCGGATCCTTTCGAAAAAAATTTAAAATTTTTTAAATGATTGTAAAAAAAATTTTTTTGTT
Organism: Brachionus rubens; assembly: GCA_022207745.1. NCBI lineage: Eukaryota > Metazoa > Rotifera > Eurotatoria > Ploima > Brachionidae > Brachionus > Brachionus rubens. The sequence goes on along the minus strand of JAJVHD010000009.1, from coordinate 1,925,417 downwards.
GGTTAAAAAAAAATAAATAAATTATAAAGCGTTTTAAAAAATCTCGATAAAATGAGCTTTAAAAATCGTAAGTTTACCGCCAGAAAGTTAAAGCGACTCCTAAAATCTAAAGCTACAGAATAAATTATCAGGAGATACATTCAGGCTTAAGGATGGAAGTATCAAAGGACACGTTTTTGCCAAGCTGTCTCGCCTAAGAACAGAATAGAACGTATAATTTATTGTTTTTTTTTTGAACCTTTTCCAATGAAAATTTCAATGATGTGTTTTTTATTGATGAAACATCTCTAGTAGTAAGATTTTACAGTCGGGAGAGATGGTTTAGAAACTCAGAAGAAGAAGCTTCAAGGGTCCGTATTGGAGTTTATAAACATAATCAGAAGATCCATGTTTTAGCTGGAATTTCTAGAAGAGGAGCTACTCATCCAGCTTTATTTACAGGCAAATTTAACATTGTTTCGTTTCAAAGATTTTTTAGTGAATACATTGACCCATTTATAGACGAAAATTATCCTTTGTCACATCGTCTGTAAATGGATTAATTTTTTCATTTTTAACCAAAAAAAAATTTTTTTTCCAATTATTTAAAATTGTCTGAATTTTTTCGTAAGGGTCCGAAAGCTAATTTTTTTTTTTTAAAGTTTTAAAGTTTAAAGTTTCAAGGTTAATCAACAGGCTGAGGCCCTTATCTCTATGAGACTGATTAACTCTCCATTTATTGATTTAAATTTAAAATATAAAATTACAAATTAAACAAAATATAAATTTTAGATAAAAAAATTTTTTAAAGTTAGATTTAATTTATCAAACAATTTACCGTAAACTCGCGAGGCATCTTGCGGGGGTAAAAAGTGAACACTCGGTTTTATTCAATTTTCTGATTGGTTGAAAAAAAATTTGACCAATCAGAAAATTGAATAAAACCGAGTGTTCGCTTTTTAACCCCGCAGTTGTTTGTCCAAGTTTACGGTAATTGATTCATCAAATATTAGATTAATGTTATTAAAAATTGAAATTTTGAAATGTTCTTTTTTTAGACAAAGTTTATTTAAGGCAAATTTGTTAACCAATCTTGAGAATACATATCCAAAGGTTTTTTCACCTGCGCTTGTTCTTGTGCCATGTTCAATCATTCGGTTTTTATTACGAAGACTGTATTTTAGACCTCTCGAATCATTTGTTTTAATGCACTCTTTCAGGTTTGGTGCTGCATTCACATCATTAACAATTTTGAATGAAAACGTTAACATTCTCAACAGAGCCCTATGTTGAAATCCAAATAAACCTAGTTTTTCAAGTTGATTATTAATCACATTAAAGTCTGAAGACACAAATGAGATTTTTAACAGTTTTGAAATACAAAAATAAAAGCAATTTGAGAGTTTTTGAATTGCTTGTTTAGAAAAGTAACAAATTAATGAAAGACAATAATCGAAATATGGTAATATAAAAGTTTTAAAAAACTGGAGTTTAACTGAAAAACATAAATAAAAAAGTTTTTTAATTGAATATATTTTTTTGTTCACCATTAAGCATATGTTCGAAACATGTTTCATGAAATTCATCTGATTGTCAATTGTACAGCCTAATAATTTGAATTCTTTGACAATCTTGATAATTGTTTTATCTAAAATAATTGAATCTTGGACTTGAATACGTTTTTTTGTTACAACCATGCAGTGTGTTTTTGACCAATTAATATCAACCCTATTATATTCACACCATTCTTTTAGATCTTTCAGTTCGCAGTTAAAATCGTTTATTAGCCGTTCAAGTGAAGTATCCGCTTTGTAAAGGGTCGTATCATCTGCGAAGTATTTTGCTTTTACTCTACGAATGTACAGAGCCAAATCATTAATAAAAATAAGAAAAAAAAGGGGGCCAAGAACTGAGCCTTGAGGCACTCCAAGCTTTATTTCAATCGAGTTTGATTTTATGTTATTAAGCTTTACGACTTGTGAACGGTCTTTGAAATAATTGGATAGAAGTCTCAGCGAATTATTGTCAAATCCATAGTGAAAGCATTTGAGTAAACATAAATTTGGATCGACCAAATCAAACGCTTTCATAAAATCAATAAAAAGAATAAGGACAATCATTTTCAAATCGATCGAACTATTTATTTCTGAAATAAATTCATGCAAGGCTGTTTCACACGAGAAGCCTTTTCTGAAGCCATGTTTACCATTAAAAAATAGCTTATTGTCTTCAAAATAACTCGTGATTTGTTTTGCCAGTAGTTAAGTAGACGAAAATTATCCTTTGTCACATCGTCTGTAAATGGATTAATTTTTTCATTTTTAACCAAAAAAAAATTTTTTTTCCAATTATTTAAAATTGTCTGAATTTTTTCGTAAGGGTCCGAAAGCTAATGAAAGGTTCCGAAAGGATTCGAAAGCTAATGAAAGGTTCCGAAAGCTTTTGAACATTCGGATGTATTCGGCTGAACGTGAACGTTCATGAAAGTTCATGAACGTTCACGCCAGAGCTTTCGTTTTGTACCCACATCATGAGCAGGGACGACCAAAAGTTGCTTTTTTGTCCTTAAAAGTTGCTATAAAAATTACTCAAAAGTTGCCGATGTTGCTACCTATTTTAAGGCTTTTATATACAAGATTTTTTAAAATCAATCAAAAATTTTAACAGGACTCATATTTATGTAAATTTTATCTATATGTGTAAAATGAAAGTTGTTTTTTTCAACCATAAATTGTTTTTTCTGAATCACTATCAATAGAAATAAAACATTCGTCAAATTTATAATCTTATTGATCTTTTACATATTTTTATTCTTAATATCCATGGCCTATAAGAAGCTAAAAAACGCCTTAAAAACATACTCATTAGCTTGCTGCAGCATATTTTTGATTACCCTAATTATTTCGAACTTCGTAAATGAGTTTTTATTTCTTTTAAAAAAATGGTCTTTAGAAATTATCGTAGGCTTTTTAGAGAAGTTAACATTTTTTAATTTAAATTTTAAAAATCAAATCGAATTCAAATGAAAATCTTGTTAAATCCTTAATTTATAATTTAAGTTAAGTTAAAAAATGATTTTTGATACAAAAAAATGTATACTTTTCTAAAAAATTCTCAAAAAATTTTCTAAAATTGCTCAAAAGTTGCTCGAGCAACTTTTGGTCGCCCCTGATCATGAGCATTGAATGTGAGATTCCTAACGAAAAATTAAAAAATACTTAAAATACGCCCAAACCCATACAAAACCCCCTGCACATCTCCAACACACTATTTGTTTTTACATATCACTAGAAAGAGAATTTAAAGGGCTACAAAATGGAAGTCTCAGGATTTCAATATCATTTTTACTTTTTGAGATTTTTTATGGAAACAACAAGCAACTTGCAAATTTGCACACCACTATAGACGAATATATTTCGGAGGGCATAACGTGATGTAATTCGATACTGGGAACTCGAATTTCTGGTTTATTTTGCTTAATTTTTATCAATTTTTCGAGAAAAATCGAATTTTGACGCCTAGTGAAAAAAAGTGTACTGTTTTTGAGAACCGTACTTGCATCTCATGCCAGCGTAGCGAACAGTACATAGCTTAAGTACAAGTTGAAATTCGAATCAAATTTTCTGAAAAATTTGTATTTAAAACAGGCGCTACCGAAATATAAATTATTTATTCTTTCTTGAAAATAATTGAGTCCATTTTGAAAAGATATTTAACTGAACCAAGACTTGATGTTGAAAGTCAGCTTTACCCGGGCTGACTTATGAAATCTGACGGCTTTTGGTTGTTGCAGTTCTGAAATTATTAAAAGTTGACTCGCTCACTTACGTTCGAATTTGCTGTTCATCCATCTAAATAAATTTAAAATTTAAAAAAAAATTAAGTAGAAATCAAGTTTTATGAAAATAGCATTAAGCCTTATGCTTAAATATGTTTTCAAAATCATTAATAAACAGGGTTCGTTTTTCAATGCAAGTTGCATTTATTGCATTTTTGCATTTGTTGCATATCTTCAATCTGATTGGCTAATAATAATTTCTTTCTCGATGTCTCCTCCCACTAAACAAATTGAAAATTTTTTTGAGAAATTTTTTTCGAAATGAACTACAAATAGCCTTTTTATTTCTACTTTAACTCGGCAATTCATCTGAAAATCTAAAAAAAAAATGATTATCTGTAATTTCCTGGCGATTTCTGACAATATTTCCAAAAATTAAGTCATATATGTTTGCATATATTGCATATTATCCCAAATATTTCTTCGAAAAAAGTCGTATCAGACTGGGAGCCAGTAACGAGTATGGGGTCCACAAGGATTGGTTCTCGGTCCAATTCTCTTTGTAATTTATATAAATTATCTTTTAGAAACACTTCTAAGTCCCTGTCTATCGTACGCTGATGACTTGAAAATAATGGGAATTATAAATAGAGATTCAGAAAGGTGTACTGACGGAATGGAGTAAAACATGGTCGATAGAGCTAAACTTAACAAAATATAAAACAATGTATTTTGGTGGAAACCGACCTAAGAATGAATATGACATGATGGATGCAGAACGTTTGCATAGACTTAATGAAACGAGTCAGGAAAAAGACCTTGGGGTATACATTTCGAATGATCTTAAGTGAAACAAACAATGTTCGGTTGCTGCTGCAAAGGCGAACAGTGTTCTGGGTCAAATCAAGAATTCGTTTTCATACCTTGAACGAGATACAATTATTCCGCTGTTTACGGCTCTGGTTAGACCTCACCTGGAGTATGCGGTAAGTACTTGGTGCTCTAAATTTAAAACAGACTTTTCAGACAGTGTTCTCGAAAGGATTCAACGGCAAAATTGGTGAAGTCGATTGAAACAAAACCATATGGAGAACGACTCAGTGTATTGAAATTATTGAGTCTTGAAGAAAGACGTTTAAGAGGTGATCTGATCCAAATGTTCAAAATAGTCCACAATCTCGAAGAAATTAAGTTGGTGAGAGGGGTTAACTATTCTAGGAGTCTGTCTCTAAATATAAAAAGATCAAATGATATAAAATTGTCGAGAGAAATAAATCGTAGAGGATTGTATCGCTACAATTTTTTGACAAGCAGAGTAGTTGAGTTGAAGTATGGAATAGACTATCGTCGAGTGCAGTGAATGCAAAGTCAGTCAATGCTTTTAAATCAATTGTTAATAAAGAAGTTTATGATTCAAAGAAACTACTGCAACGGCTCTATGCAAATGATGCAAATGTAAATATAAAACATCTTGAACTAAAATGAGAGATCGTGGGACGAAATCGGTCAAGGCTTCTCTAAGTTAAACTTTAGCCGAATATGGCCCAAAAAAAATCGGACTTAAGCAGGCTCGATATTCTTTCGAATTAGGTAAAGCTGAGTAAGAATCAGCAATAAAAAAAACTTGTGTCCAGATATGGCCTATTCACGTTTTTCAATTCATCATTTTATAAAAATCCAAGTAATTTTTACAATTGAAAATCAACTTTACAAAGTTTTTTCGAAATTTAAAACTAAAGAGCTTAAGTTTAGAGTCTGGGAGTTAGTTAAGCAATGAAAATTTTTTTTTATTTATTTTAAAAGGAAGCAAACTTTTTACAAAACAAAACAACAAAAATTTTGTGAAAATGTCTTTTGCAATTTTCGGAGATTAATTTTGATTAACATGCAAGGCATATGAAAATCTTGATTCTTTATTATGCCAATGTGCACCTTCCTTTAAAACAATATTTTTTATTTATACAGAACACTTTTTTTTCACAAATTTTTTGTTTACCCAATATATTTGACCACAACCATCACAAATAAAATATGTGTCCATTATATTTATGGTGCTTTCAAACAAACCACTTAAATCGATTTTTGCATGTGGAGGCTTTTTTAAACAAATTTTTTTTAAATCAACACTTTGTGATAAATGTTCATCAGTTAATGAATCGATGTCAGTTTTTGAATTATCTGCTGAATCTTTGCATTTGAAAATTGACCACAATATTTTGATTTGAGTTCGATTCAAAATTGTAAATGATCCCGTATTACAACGCTTTAAAATACAAAAAATTTAAAAAATTCTAAAATTTTTTAAGTTTTTAGTAACTTACAAAACATCGACTAAAGAAATCGTCAACTGTTACTTTGACATTGAAAATTTTTAAAATATGCTCTGTTTGCTTTTTGGCATTACTGTTTATCGCGTTTATGCATCTACCCTCTGGTAATTGATTTCGGATCTTTTAATAAAATCTAAAAACTGATTCTACCTTTATTTTTTGAAATAAACTTACAATGGAAAAAGGAAGTCCAGAGCTAATTGCGTACCTATTTTCTTTTCTAGCAATCTAAATCGAAACGTGATTAGAGCATTGAATTTTGATGACTTGACAAATTACTTTGGCAACTTCGGAATGTTCCGAATCGTTATCAAGAATAACAGTATCTATTCCAAGTCTTCTCAGTTCTCTGCCTAAACCTCCTAACATGTTGTCACAAATTATTCGGATATCTTTCACACCAATAGGGGTTTGATTGATTACATAATTTACTTCCTGAAGGATTTTAAACTAAAATTAAAATTCTAAGTTTCAACAAAAAAATCTACCTCTTTTACAACAGCTACTTCAGATTTGGAAGATTTTTCCTCTAAAGGTTTTTTAGTTTGATTTGAACCATGTTTATATTTTTTGCCCAAACACTTTAAAAAATCGAACTCAATTTTCAACTCTTCAACTCGGTCTCTTAGAAAGTCATAAATCTCGATCAAGCAAAAAGCATCGAGGGCTTAAAACATAATTTTTTAGACCAAGTTTTTTATGTTAAGAGATAAAAATTAAAAAAAAACCTGCGTATTGAATTTGAGATCTTCTCAATGGTCTTTTCTCCCAATTTGATATCTGTTCCGATTTGTTCAAAGCTTTTCTTAGACAAATTCTAACTAGTTCACTTAAGCCTTTCTCATTACTTGACTGCTCTTCCGAATCGTCTTCTTGAATTTCCAATTTTGAAAACAAAGGCAAATTTAACCTTTTGAGCTAAAAGAAACATGTTTATTAAAATCAAATTTAAATTTTTTTGGTAAATTACTTGTTCAGCCACGTAAGCTAAATCAATTACAGTCGATCTAAAGTTTTCCAAATCATGCATATTAATGAAAGAATGTGATAACATTTTAATGTCATGCGTGAATCCGTAACCTAGTTTAATTATTTTTTTGTTGTCCAAAAATTTATCTGCAATTAAATGAGAATCGTTTTCGTCAAGTTTGTCTGTTAGAATTGCTAAATCAATCAAAAAAATTTTGTCTTTAGTTGCAACTTGGAATAAAGCAACTCGTTTAGTTTGTTCAACGTTTATTCCCATAACACATGTTGGTTTCCATTCAGCATCTACTCCAACATAAAGTATATCATCTTTGCTTAGAATTTCAAGTTCATTGAGAAAGTCATAAAAATTTTCTTTGTTGTCAATCAATAAAATATTGGTCTCTTTCAGTTTAAGACTGTGGAATTTTTGAGCGATTGGATCATTTTCGATGAGATCTTTTTCGATTAGTTTAGCGTTATTTTCTGACTTAAAACTTTCAACTTGTTTTTGAATCTGTGAAATAATACATTTTGAGAACAATTTTGAGTTTAAAATATTTCAAGAGAGACTTACATGAATTGGTAGTTTGTCCAAATCAAGTTTTAGTTTTTCGATCCAAACATAAATTTCTTTAAAATCACAATGTTCAACTAGCATGTCAATGAAACTTTCAACCAAATATTTAGCCTGGTCTAAACATTCCATTATTAATTCTTGCCATGGTTCGTAGGTTATATTTTTTTCAATGTAACGTCTGTATACAAGATATCGTAAATTTTTGTAATATTTTTGGTAGTTAATGTTTGGACAAAACGATGAATCGATTGAGTACATTTTTATCATCCGGATGGCTAGTTTTGACAAGTTTTTTTTATTTAGCTTGTCTATTTTTACATTTTTCAATTTAAAATCACTTTTAAAAAGAAAATATTTTAAAATTAAGCATTTAAAAAATAAATGGTTTCATAAAATTCTTGGTTTGGTTTAATTTCTAAACCGAGTATCTCAGTTTTCACAATGAAAATAGAACTTAAAACACCTGTAAACAGCAGTTTTTTGGCATGTCGATGTATCTGAGAGTAAACCCCGCGAAGATGATGATGAATTTTGTTTAGCAGCGTTTAAGAAGGTTATTTTAGAATGATTAATGTGATATTTAAAAGGGGGATCGAGACAGCCTTGAAGATTAACTCGGAGGTTCAAACAAAGTAAGAAAATGAACAAAAAAAGATTAATAGAAATTTTATATTTTCTTTGTGGAAAATAATAAGACAGTATTAAAGAAATTTAACAAAAATTCAGCCTGGATTAGGGTTTAGAGTAAGGAAATGATTGCGGTTAGCATTAGAGATTAATTTCTAGCAGACATACGTTTTTCAATAATTTCTAGCACATTTATGGAAAAAAACTTATGAAAATTTTTTACGTTTGAATTTTTTAGCAGCTAAAAAGGAAGCCGCTGAGGCCGTGAAAGAGGCCATAAAAAAATATGAGACGATGCTTGCAAATACTTCCCGAAGTGATCCCAAATTAATTTACAAGTACATAAATAGCAAATGCAATAGTAAACTCAGTGGGGGTATCACATTATTAAAGGACAGTGATGGCAATTCGATAAACGATCCGATTACAATTACTGACACTCTTAATAAACATTTTCAGTCCGTGTTCTCAATTGACGACCCTTCGAGACTTTATCCCAATTTTGAGAAGAGATGTAAAGAAATTTGCTCAGACAACGTCGGTGAAATCATTACAGAAGACAAAGTGTTATCCAAGTTATTAAAACTAAACGAAAACAAGTCATGCGGACCGGACTTAGTTAGCGGTTTCGTATTAAAAAAGGTAGATAGAGCTATTGTACAACCAATTGTTATGATTTTTCATCTATCTTTTTCTAGTGGTCATCTACCTTCATTGTGGAAGAAAGCAAACGTGAATCCCTTTTTCAAAAAGGGCAACAAGTTACTCGCGAGTAACTACCAACCTGTATCGTTAACGTGTATCCTTTGCAAAATATGTGAAAGTCTAATTAAGGACAAAATGATGGAACACTTAACTAAAAATAATCTTTTATCGGCGTCACAGCACGGGTTTATGCCTGGGAAATGTTGCACAACTAATTTATTGGAGACGATCGATTTTATTACATTCGCACTTGCAAATGGTTTTCCAATCGACATCATCTTAAAAGATTTTTCGAAAGTCTTTGATAGAGTTTCACACCGATTGTCAATATATAAAGTAAAAGCGTATGGATTTATTGGTTTGATCGTTTTGTTGGTAACAGAATTCTTGTCAGACAGAAAACAGCGAGTAGTTATGGGTGTTCCTGTTTCGGATTGGCTTGATGTAACGAGTGGTGTTCCTCAGGGGTATGTCTTAGGTTCCCTTTTGTTTCTTATTTTTGTAAACGACATGTCAGACGGTTTAATAAATATGTGTGAGAAATATGCCGATGATACAAAGATTCTAGCTAAAAGGTCCAAAGTGATATCGATTTCGTTTCCAGTTGGGCAATTACTTGGTCTCTTAATATTGAGAAATGTCATGTAATGCACGTAGGATTGAAAAATCCAACATTCGAATATACAATATTAAACAAATATGGTACACAGGCTCTGTCAAAACCGAGATGGAAAAAAATCTTGGAATTTATGTTCAAAAGGATTTAAAAATGGTCAAATCAAGTAAGATTCAGTGCAAGTCGAGGTAACCGTATACTTGGTATGATATCTAAAAGTTTCAAGAATTTAAATTTGGAAACATTGAGGTTGCTCTATACCTCGCTTGTCAGGCCCCATCTTGAGTATGCTGTCAGTTTTTGGTTTCCGTACCTAGTAAAAGATATTTATGAGTTAGAAAAAGTTCAGAGAAGAGCTACGAGGCTACTACCGTCTATCAAGAACATGGATTACAACACTAGACTTAAATTACTGAATCTGTCGAGTTTGGAAGATGTGATCTTATTCAAATTTTCAAAATATTAAAATGGGTTCGAAGTGGTTAATTTCCGTAATGAAAGTAATTTGACTAAAAATAAAGTTTATAATTTAAGAAGACACAATCGATGTATGGTAAAGGAAAATGTAAAGAACTGTATGCAACGTTATTATTTTTTAACAAATAGAGTCGTGAACACGTGGAACTCCTTGCCTCAATCGGTTGTTGATGCAAAGTCTGTTAATAGTTTCAAAGCAAGATTGGATGAATGGATATCAAGACAATGTTAATAAAGTTTAAGTTACTGCCATAGCTCCTTTGGAGTTTTACCCTATTAGGTCGCAGTATAATTTACTACAACTACTACTACTAAATTTTTTACAGCATAGAATCAAGAAATTATGGTTTTCATTGTAGTATAGATAGACGTAAAGATTAATCATTGATTAATCTTTACCAATGCAAATTGTTGGAAAATTGTCTGGAACTGGTCAGAAGTGAAACATGAGTTATCCAGAATATCCATAAATTAAAGCCTGATTCCTCAGCTATCAAAGGAATCAAGAATCAAGGCGATCAAAATTTTAGAAAAAAAGTTACAAAAACTTTGGCCAGATAGGACCATATCCTTGAAAATGTGAGGCACAAAAAACTAATGAGTTTTCTAATCGAAAAGTCATTTAGAAATTAACTCGAACTGTTAGGGTATTTTCTAATTGCTCGGGGTCGAACCAAAACAATTAAAGTAAAAGTAAAAGTAAATTATATTTACTAGACGATCGACGATATGGAAGCATTTTTATCACACATATTGTCTAATATTTTAACAAAGGCATTCTGTTGATATACTGAATTGACCAGGTATTTATCAATAATATTCAATTTATCTTGAAACAAAAGAGGCAATAGAATCTTTTAAATTTTAGAAAAAATTTAACATTTGCAAAATTATTAAAACAACAAAAACATTTACTTCTTCACATTCAAAATGATGATGAAGCGCTAAAGTTCCAATTACAATAGCCTTATCCTTATGATCATATTTTTCTATTCTCAATTTTAAATACGGAATTAAAGCTTCATTATTTTTGTTAAGCTCATAGGCTCTTGTGATCCAATCGAGTAATAAAAGATTATGTTTTGTAGCGACTGAGAAAGCATCAATTTTAAGATCATCTGTAATCTCAAAATTTTTGGCAAATCCTAAATTTTCTGGCAGATAAAGCCATTTTTCAAAAGTTTTGGCAATCAAACAAGCCAACGATGTATACTTGTTTGCCTTGTAATCATTTGAATTTTCGATAAATAAAAGATTAAGATAAAATGGGTTTGAACTTTTTTTGAACTCTTTGAATAGACTTGATTCAATTTTTTTTTGTACAGCTTCTTGCAATTTTTTAAATTGACGATTTTCAGTGGCGTTTAACTTTGTCTCTTTTTGTTCAGTCTCATCTTGATTAATGACCTGTGTGTCTTGTTTATCTTCGCCTGATTTTCGATTTTTTTTTAATTTCAACGTCAAATCAAACAAGTCTTGTAAATATTCTTTCAAGTATTGTTTATTTACTTCACATTTATGAGCTTTTATTTTATTGAAGTCACTTTTTAAAAAAAAAATTTAAATAAATAAAAAATTGATAAATTTATCTTTTGATGCCAATTTTAATTAATTCAAAATTTTTAAATAAACAATCGTTATCGCGATTTATCATTAAAATGGGCAACATTTTTTGACCAAAGATAACTGAGACCTATTTAAACTCAAGTTATTTTTTTAGTTTTTATTTAAGACTTGAATTATTCTGCCTCGAAGTGCTTGAGTTTTCAAACGGGCATTGGATTTAGTTAAAGAAACGAATGCTGCCTATTTGAGAACTTGATTACTTAAAACGAGTTAACTTACTACGGATCTGAGTATCGTGTCGTTATTGAGTTTATAAGACGATTTTGAACTTTAAAAAAAAGTTTAAAATTTATTTTATTTTTTACAAAAATATTTTGTCTACTTTCTAGTTTAGTTCGGTCCTCGTCGACTTTTTTAGGCTGAGTTGGTGCTTGATCAAAAAAATAGAATTCTTCATCATCGCTTGATTCTTCTCCAGTAAAGTTAAAATAATCCATTTTGGGATCTTGAGGTTTTTATTTTTTGGAAATTTTTTAAGTTTTGAAATAACAAATTTAAATTAACTGCATTAATAATTTTTTCTACTTTCTTTTTATAATTTATTCGCTCATAATTTGGTAAAAATGTCTAAAAAGTTTGCTTTAAAATTTGTCTTTAAACCATCAATTTCATTTTAGTTCTCTTTTTAATGATTTAAGGATTAAAAATATATTCTCGACTCGAAACTCATCTCGAATAGTTTAGTTGAAACTAGCAAAGTTTTAATTATCTAATACTCTTTTATAACGTATATTCTGACCAGACATCTGTATCCACATATTTTCAGAAATTGGGCCGGTTTGAGTAACCCATAAAAATTGGGTTTTAGGATTCGGGTAGGGTATAGGTTACCCATAAATTAAAATCTGGGTTTTTAAAAGGAGTTTTGGCGTATACTTATCCTATTTTTATGAAGTACTCAACCCAACCTATTCCCAAAAACCCAAAATTAGGTTAAGCTATACCCTACCCAAAACCTAAAACCCAATTTTTTCGGGTTACTCAAACCGACCCTATCCCCGAAAATAAATGGGTTTAAAGTCTAATTCTAGCGTGATTTGAAGAAAAAAAAATATTCGCTATTTGCTGCAGAATGTTGCTCTTGGTAAGACTAAATAGAATTACATCTAACGATTGATATTTAAGAGAGTTTAATTAACCAATAAAAACGTCCGAACAAAAGCTGCGACACAGGAATCAAAGTTGAACTGCTTTTTCGATCATCTGATAAAGACTGAAACAAAATTTTTTACTTATTTCAGTCTGAGACAGAACTGGGTAGGGTGATTCAATGATCTCTTCTTTGGACGGAACGGTTACCTGGAACGGAAACCTCAATTGGAACCGAACGGCTATCTTGAACGGAACCCTTTTAGTCCCCGTTCCGTTCACGTTACATTTTTGCAAGAATCACTGTAGTGCTGGAAGCAGGAGTTATTATTTTATCTGTAAATTGGGTGAAAATATATTTTGTCTTTTTATTAAAATTATTAAAAATTTGACCAATCTTTGGTGTTTAAAGCTCTTCAGAATTTCCATAGCGAGTTTTTTTGGTTCCCAAAAAAAATTTCACTTTTTTAAACGAGTCATTGAAGGAGACTTTTGTTTAATTTTAGAGGTAATCCGAAAAGATTGGACGTTAAGCATATCACTGGTTGTATACTCAAACGTTTTGTCTTTTAATTCTGGATGTTATTTCTGTAAAAATTACAGTTAAACCCATTAAACGAAGCGATATTCACCCCTTTAACTTCTTCTGTTAATTGAGTAACTGGGACAAATTTGGTTATTAAATTCCGCTTTTTTATAATTAGAATGCTTAAATTTAAATTTCCGAAAAAGGTTGTCACTCGATTACTCTCGTTTAATATAATTTGTTTTCAGGATGTGCATATTTTTATCATATGATACCAGATGACATCAGATAAGTTAAACTAATATCATATGATATTATGTGACAAGTTAATTTCCAAGACTGTATAATACGGTCTATAACTTGTATCATCTACTGTTAGCTCATATCAGTTTAAATCAGATGATATCATTAATGAAGTTACATACATTATGAATTGATAATCAATCAACTGATAAAAAAATGATTTCATGTGACAATTTGATTTCCGGAGTTTTTTAAAAGAAGTCCTTTAGAAACAAAATTCTTCCGAAATAAAAATATTGAATAAATTCAAATACGAAACTTAGGAAACCATGTTTTTATTATAAAGCTAAGATAAAATAAAATTTTTTATTTTTTTTTAAACTTGAAAAAAATTAAGAAGTTACGTAGTTTCAAAAATGAACTCAAGTGACAGTGATTGTGACTTTTTCGATAAAAAAGGTATTTTACAAAAAAATATTTTGTTGAACTATCAGAGTATAATTTTCATTAGAGGTAAACAAAGAAAAATTAAATCCTCGATCAAATGTGTTTCCTAAATGGAAATTTCCAAAGAAAAAACATTTTTTCGAAAACAACGATACAATTTATAATTATAAGGCTTTTGATATATTTCACAAGTCTGAAATTAATTTTGATCGATTCAAAAATGATGTTGTTTTAGTAGTGAATGTAGCTTCGTTTTGTACTTACACGCTTCAATATTTTGATCTAAATAAGTTGCAGTCTAAATACCATTCGAATGGTTTTCATATTCTAGGCTTCCCGTGCAACCAGTTTGGACACGTAAGCGTTTTCATTTTCTTAATCCGATAAAAATTTTTTAAATTTTTTTGAAAGCAAGAGCCAGGCGAAACAGGTAAAGAAATTTTGAATAGCCTTCAGTATGTTCGACCTGGAAATGATTTTAAACCAAATTTTCCACTTCTTGAAAGATGTGAAATAAATGGTGAAAATGAGACACCATTTTATAAATTTTTGAAATCAAGTTGTCCACCACCAGTTGAGAGTTTTTTTTCAATTACTGATTTGATTTACACACCGTACAAATCAAGCGATGTTAGATGGAATTTCGAAAAGTTTTTAATTAATAGACATGGAAAGGTAGTTATGAGATTTCAACATAATACAAATCCAAATGAAATTGAACCATTTATTGAAGTTCTATTGAATCATGGTAATTTGGCTGATTTGAAAAATTGTGCTGAAAATTACTCAAAAAATAAAAAACAATTTTGAATCTTACCGGTTTCCTAGAAAATGATTTTTAATATTTTTTTGTTAAATTTTCAAATAAAATTTTTCAAAATAGGTTGCAAGAGAGTAAATGTAAAAAATTGATTTTTTTTATTTTCAAAATTCTTGTACACCCATCTTTTAGAAATATGCCTAGAATAGTTAAAATTGACAATTCCAAAATACGTTCCATCTGTATTCTACGAAGGTTCTTTTAGAGGATTAAAACCGTGCTGTCAAACGTTCATGCTGTAGCAGCTTCTAATCAATCATCTTAGTAGGCGAATATTAACCAAAAGTGTCTTTTTCTGACACAAATGATCCCGTGGTTGTTATCGTTTAGGGAAAATTTACAATAGAAATAGTTCTATTTCGCTAGATTTGACTCAATGTTGACTATATTTATACTTCAAGAATTCTTTCAGGAATTTCATCTAAATTATGTCGAAATAACTTTTCTTTTTTCTCAAATCGAATAAATTTAGGATACCTTAAAAAGCACATACGATGTTAATTGGTTTTTCTGAAATCTTGAATGAACATGAAATCAAAAAATAAGAATACCAGCAATCACAATTTTCAATGTTTTCTTTTTGAATGATGATCCCAGACATAAATTTACTTCAAAAATAGATACAGCACCTAAAATTACTCTAATGTGTTTATTTGAAGACTTGTTCTATTAAAATTTTACGGTTTACGAGGGTTTAATGGGATGTTTTGCTTTTGTGACATTTTTTTATATGAATTATGAAAAAAAATTGACCGTAATGTACCACCTGGAGACTCATTCTTCTTCAGAGAATTAACTTAACTGTATTTTACACATTAACACTCCTTTTTAAATTTCTGACTTAAAACTTATAGTTTATAGTAGTGTTGTGAGTCGACTAGTAAATCATCAAGTCGACTAAATCGACTTTTAAAAATTTCGAGTCGACTAAAGTCGATTAAAGTCGACTTTTTTTCGACTTTCAAAAACAATCGAACCTACTTTCAAATATTCTTAATTCGAAACTAGGTCGATTGTGTTTAACATTATGTTCATTGCTACATTGCAAGGTAAAAGCTCAATAGTTTAATGGAACCACTATCATTTTGAAAATTTGAAAAAATCAAATTTTTTTATATGAATTATGAAAAAAAATTGACCGTAATGTACCACCTGGAGACTCATTCTTCTTCAGAGAATTAACTTAACTGTATTTTACACATTAACACTCCTTTTTAAATTTCTGACTTAAAACTTATAGTTTATAGTAGTGTTGTGAGTCGACTAGTAAATCATCAAGTCGACTAAATCGACTTTTAAAAATTTCGAGTCGACTAAAGTCGATTAAAGTCGACTTTTTTTCGACTTTCAAAAACAATCGAACCTACTTTCAAATATTCTTAATTCGAAACTAGGTCGATTGTGTTTAACATTATGTTCATTGCTACATTGCAAGGTAAAAGCTCAATAGTTTAATGGAACCACT
Source organism: Brachionus rubens (assembly GCA_022207745.1). Classification (NCBI taxonomy): domain Eukaryota; kingdom Metazoa; phylum Rotifera; class Eurotatoria; order Ploima; family Brachionidae; genus Brachionus; species Brachionus rubens. The sequence goes on along the minus strand of JAJVHD010000009.1, from coordinate 1,909,143 downwards.
ATCATTTTGAAAATTTGAAAAAATCAAATTTTTTTATATGAATTATGAAAAAAAATTGACCGTAATGTACCACCTGGAGACTCATTCTTCTTCAGAGAATTAACTTAACTGTATTTTACACATTAACACTCCTTTTTAAATTTCTGACTTAAAACTTATAGTTTATAGTAGTGTTGTGAGTCGACTAGTAAATCATCAAGTCGACTAAATCGACTTTTAAAAATTTCGAGTCGACTAAAGTCGATTAAAGTCGACTTTTTTTCGACTTTCAAAAACAATCGAACCTACTTTCAAATATTCTTAATTCGAAACTAGGTCGATTGTGTTTAACATTATGTTCATTGCTACATTGCAAGGTAAAAGCTCAATAGTTTAATGGAACCACTATCATTTTGAAAATTTGAAAAAATCAAATTTTTTTATATGAATTATGAAAAAAAATTGACCGTAATGTACCACCTGGAGACTCATTCTTCTTCAGAGAATTAACTTAACTGTATTTTACACATTAACACTCCTTTTTAAATTTCTGACTTAAAACTTATAGTTTATAGTAGTGTTGTGAGTCGACTAGTAAATCATCAAGTCGACTAAATCGACTTTTAAAAATTTCGAGTCGACTAAAGTCGATTAAAGTCGACTTTTTTTCGACTTTCAAAAACAATCGAACCTACTTTCAAATATTCTTAATTCGAAACTAGGTCGATTGTGTTTAACATTATGTTCATTGCTACATTGCAAGGTAAAAGCTCAATAGTTTAATGGAACCACTATCATTTTGAAAATTTGAAAAAATCAAATTTTTTTATCATAATTATTTTGATCATTCGGAAAGCTGAAAGAGTAAGAAATTTAAACATTATAGGATTGTAAAAATCTGATTTTTTCATTTAAAAACAAAAAATTAAGATAAAGAAGCCGTTCGATCAATAACATGCAAACAGGCTTGTTCTTAAAACATTTTTGAAAAAAAACTTTAACATCTCTTTGATTTAACTTTTTAGCCTATCCCTTTTTTTAATTAAACAATAAAATCCTTTTTACTAAAATAAAGCGCTTTTTTGTTCCTTTTGGTTTGTTTCAATAAAATGTTATGTCAAAAAAAAGAATTTTTTTGGAATTGTCAAGTCGATGATAAAATTTGACAAAAATTTTAAAAATTTTGTTTAAAAAATTAATTCTGTGTTTTGTTCGACTAAGTCGATTTTAGTCGACTTTTGAGAAAAACTAGTCGACTAGAGTCGACTTTCAGGATTTTCTAGTCGACTGTCGAAAAGTCGACTAGTCGAGTAAAAAGTCGACTTTTTCCCAGTCGACTCACGACACTAGTTTATAGTTTATTTAATTTATATAAAATGGCACAATAATTGATACACACTCAAAGTGTTGTATCTGTGAATTACTTTATATTAGGTTAAAGCGGTACAAATTTTAAAATTAAGGATTAAGTAAAATTGAAAAAGTATTAAAATAAAAAATAAAAAATAATAAGTTATGCTTTATCAAGAATGGGATGTGGCTTGTGTTCTTTTCGATATGCTCCCACTGCTGACCCCCAGTCAAGTCTGTTGTTAATTTCGATACCTAGGTATCGATACTATTCTACGACTTGTAGTTCTGTGTTATATGACTTAGGATATCATCAGCGAATTTTTCAATATTGGCTTCTTTCGGGAGGTATTCGTTTATATCTGAGATAAACAAAATGAAAAGAGTCGGTCCGAGGACACTCCCTTGGATAACCCCGGCCTCAGCTTGTTTCCATTCTGTTTCAGTTCCATTCAACTTATCAACAGTGGCAAGAACTGATCCAACTTTTTCAGGCCTTAATTTTCGACGAACTTAACTAATTATGACTGGGTTCGTTCGAATTACTCAGTCTTAAAGAGAAGACTATTCGACCGCTTTTTGGGGTGTTATAAGTTGGTGAATTCTCTCTCTGAATTGAGGTTTTTTCTATTCATTTTGATTTATATCAAAAAACTGTTGATGTTATTATATTTCTATAAATTAGTGAAAATGCAGGGATATTTCAATCATTAAATTTTAAAATGAGTAAATTGCGTCTTACCGTATCAACTTTCAATCAACTTAAATACATTTGCATGTTTATTTTCCAACCATCCATCTTTTATTCAGCTTTCGTCCAAGTCCGACAAGATTTAGTTTGTAGTTTATGTGAGGGCTTAGGGGTTAGTAGAGCGCTTGGAACAGGAATTTTAAAAATTTTAAAAAAAATTCAATATATTTTATACTTGTAATTTATTGATTTTTATAAGAGAAATTATTAACAATAGAAATAACAAAAATGACGAAATTATTAACAGTATTTGTTTAAATTGATTATTGTTTCTTGTACACTATTAATGAACAAAAAACCTTTTGAATTTTGAAGTTGATTTTAATTTTTTTTTAATACAAATTAGATTTTTATTTTTTTTTCAAATTTTAAACATTAATACAGAAACCCAACAAAAAAAAGAAGAAAAACATAAAGACATAACAACAAATAGTGCTTAAAATTTTAAAAACTTAAGTTTTAAATTCATGTTTTTTATGAAAATTAAAATTAAAAGCTTGTTGATTTTTAAAAAAAATTAAACTAAATTGGGCTTTTATTTTGAACTGGTGTATTTTGTTACTGCTTTTGTGCCTTCACTGACGGCGTGCTTGGCCAATTCACCTGGCAACAAAAGACGTACGGCTGTTTGAATTTCACGACTTGAAATTGTTGATCTGCCGTTGTGTGTGGATAATTTCGATGCCTCACTGGCAATTCTTTCGAAAATGTCATTGACAAATGAGTTCATAATACTCATGGCTTTACTTGAAACACCAGTGTCCGGATGAACTTGTTTTAAGACTTTGTAAATATAGACTGAGTAAGTTTCCTTCCTCTTCTTTCTTCGTTTGCCTTCGCCTTTAGCGCCTTTTGTTGGCTTAACGGCTTTTTTAGCTCCTTTTGATGCAGCTGGCTTTGGACCCATTTTTTTTATTTTTCTAAAAAAACAAAAAGATTTCTTAGTTTTAGCTTTGTAAAAAAACTAAAAAAAAAAAACAGTGACTAACAAAAAATAGAAATCTAGAAAAAAAAATAAAAGAAAATTTTCAAATGCATATACTTATATACGCAAATTTGGCTCGTTAAAATTGCAACAAGGTTTTTATGTTGAATTCGTAAAAATTTCAACAAATAAAATTCAAACTCAATTTTAATTTGAAATTTAGCAACGAATAAGAATACGCTTGCAATTTTTTATCATAATTAATATAGTGCTAAAACATCATATAAATTTACTTGAAATTTAATTAAAACAATTTTTTTTCTTATTTTTAAGAGAATAAAACTAAAATTATAAACAAAAAAGAATGTCTGGACGTGGTAAAGGCGGTAAAGCAAGAAGCAAGGCTAAAAGTAGATCATCAAGAGCTGGTTTACAATTTCCAGTTGGTCGTATACATCGTTTGTTAAGAAAAGGTCACTATGCTGAGAGAATAGGTGCCGGTGCTCCAGTATACTTGGCAGCCGTATTGGAATACTTGAGCGCTGAAATTTTGGAATTGGCCGGTAACGCTGCTAGAGATAATAAAAAAAGCAGAATCATTCCAAGACATATTCAATTAGCTGTTCGTAACGATGAAGAATTGAATAAATTGTTAGCAAATGTAACTATTGCCCAAGGTGGTGTTTTACCAAATATTCAAGCTGTTTTACTGCCAAAAAAAACTGAAACTGCTGCTGAAAAAGAATCTCAAGAGTAAATTAATTTGTTATTTTTTTTAGTGTTGTTTTGTTTTAGTATTTTGCTAAATTTGTTAATAAAATGATTTATTACTTAAAACTTTCTTTAACTTTCTTTAATTGAGTAAAAAAATGAGTAGATGAACAGCTTTTTAAAACCAAATGGAAGTTCTAAGAATATTGACCTCTTCATCTTGGCTTTTGTATGAGATCAAAGGATGAATAGTCCAATGATTAAAATTGAGTTCTATGGTAAAATAAGCGGCTTATTTCAATCAATTTTAGGGTATTGTCTGAATATGGGTTACCCAAAACATTTTAGGTTTAACGGTTCGGGCCGGGTATGGGTTGACCAGGTATAAATACCCAAAACCCGAAAAAAAAACTAAAAAACCTATAAAATGACCAAATTTTATGGTTTACCCAACTCAGACCGGTATAGATGAGTCATGTTAACCTATTTTTCGGCCTGTATACGCGTATACATCGGGTATGTATACGAATGCCACGAAACATTCACTTCATTCACATCGGGTATGTACACGCGTATACAGGCCCAAAAAATAGGTTAACATGGCTCATCTATACCCTCAGACCCATACCAAATCAGACCTGAAATCAACCCATATCTGAAATTTCTGGTCAACCCATATCCTACCAGAATCCAAAACCTCAAATTTAATGGACACATATGTCTGGTATTTTATCAAAAGTTTCTTCCATTTTAATCTTTTTTTTATTTATCTCGTTATTTCAAAAATTATGTTTAACCCTAGAGACTCATTAGTGTAAAATTTATCATCAAATTAATGCGGTTTAAAGCAGTTCTTAAGTGTCATTTAGAGAATTTCAGCATGATCAAGAGGTTTATAAAGTCTATCAGCGAGTGTAGAGGAAATGAATAGATTAGCAAACTTGTGATGTAAAGATGCTACTTGTTTTTTAGGTTCAAGACTCTTTGACAGTACGTCGGGGTCCGGACACGTGGGACAAATCAATAAAACAAAAACTAAATTATATTTTTAATATTTTATTAATAATAAAACTAAGCTTAAATCAGCTAAGACACAGCTGCTCCAAAATCAATAAAAAAACATATATTTAAAAAAAAAGACAACAACTTAATTTCTTTTTTTTTTTTCTTATTTTTTTATTTTGCAAAATATTTGAAAATTAAACTTATGCAAGAACGTAAAATTTGAAATTTAACTTAACTTAACTTTTGAAGAGCTCGACTCTTACAACTCCTCCGACCTTGAGAACTAAACCTATTTTACAAAATTTTTGAAACATTTAAACAAAATCCTAATTAAATAAATTTTCTCTAAAATTTCCCTGAGTACCAAATTCCAATTCTTCCGATAAATTAGTTTACAAATTTTATTTCTCTTATTACAACGTGTCTTTCTTACAAACAAACTCCAAAATAAAATTTGATACAAAATTGCATTCACAAAAAGTAAATTGACAAACACAAAGTTTAAACATAAAAAAAATAAAATTAGCTTCTTTTGACTCATTCATACGACTTTGATTTGTTTGAACCTATTACCAATCTCTCGGTTTGTTTTACTACTCTACCACTTCTTGTTGTTCTTACGTTTTGATCTGGTCTCTCGTTTAAGATCGACGTATCAGATCTATTTAAGTCTAAAATTGATCTGTTTTGTTGTAATACCTCTCCTTCTTGATCATCATCACCATCTTGATTTTCTGCTCCACTAACCTCGTTTTCATTGTTTACAACCTCTTCTTCATTAAAAGCTTCTTGATGGCACTCATTATCAAACGTTGAACTTTCATCTAAACTTGATTGATCACTACCATTGTCACTTGCTTGGATTAAGCCTCTTTCGAACAAACAGTGTTCGAAGTTTATTTGAAATTGAGCGTTGTAGTTTGAAACTTCACGTTGACCGACCTTTATTTTACTTTGTGTTTTATTATTTTTTGAATAGTTGGTAACTGTTTCCAATTCACCTTTGAACAATCTCATTCGATTGTAATGGGTTGTGATTTCTTTGTTGTTTGATAAGCATTTTACGACATAGTTCAATTCGTCTAGAACTTTGATTACAACGTATGGGCCAATCCATTTAACTGTAAATTTTCGACTCAATCCACTTTTTGTTACATGATTTTTTAACCAAATTTTAGTACCAACTGCAAAACTTTGTCTCGTGTCAATGTTTACATCATAAAATTTCTTTTGACTTTGTTTCGCTTGTTTCATATTTGACTCAATCATTTGCAAATTTCTTACTCTATTTTCTTCGATTTTTTTAAGGTAATCATTTGACCACGTCTTAGACAAATCTGTTGCAAAATTTACATCATTTAAACCATTTTCAGCTCGACCGAACAAAATTTCATACGGTGACTTGCCAGTACTTGAATGAACAGCAGTGTTGTAAGCAAACAACGTTGAGTTTAAGTACAAATCCCAGTCCGAATGATTCGAGTTTACATATTTTGACAAAATTGACTTTAGAGTTCGGTTTTGTCTTTCGACCTCACCGTTACACTGTGGGTGATACGCTGTCGTGCGTAGCTTGTCGATTTTTAAACCTTTACATAATTCTTTGATTAAACTACTCTCAAAATTCGAACCTTGATCTGTAATAATCTTTGACATGAATCCAAAACGACAAATAAGTTGATTGATAATAAACATAGCTGTTGTCAATGCAGTAAAATCTTTTGTAGCTAATGCTTCACACCACCTTGAATAATAACATATGGCTACAATGATGTATTTCATACCCCTTGATGTAGTTGGCAATGGACCTACAACATCAATACCAACAATCTCAAACGGAAATTTGGCAACAATTTGTTTCAAACTCGCAACATTTTTATAATTAAACACTCTAAACTGTTGACAAGTAATACACGACTCACAATAAATCTTGGTATGTTTTCGCATATCAAACCAAAAAAATCTTATCTTGAGTCTCTTTAACGTTTTGTCATAGGCTAGATGCCCTGATAATTGATCATCATGAAACGATTTGAGAACATCTGGGATTTTGTGTTGTGGAACAAAGATTAACTTTGTCTCTGACTCAAGTTTAACAATGTCATCTTCGAGTACCAACTTGTTTAAAATTTGAACAGCTCTTTTTTTGAAATTATCATCGCTTTTTGACCACTTATCGATTATATTTTGATTTTGACTTGATAATAAACACTTTAACTGAGATAATTTTTTATCTTTATTTTGTTCGTACGACCAATCTAAATGTGAGTCTAAAGTCAATTGATTGATATTTGCTCTTGAAAGCATATCAGCTTCGACGTTTAAATGACCAGGTTTATATCGTATTTCAAGATCTGGACACTTCTCTTGTATCTTGACCATTAATTTATTTAGTCGACTTGACGTGTCTTTGATAACTTTGAATGTTGTTAAAGGTTCGTGGTCAGTGAATAGTTCTACTTCACGACCATATGTAAAATCATTAAACTCTTTCAAAGACCAAAGGGCAGCAGCAGCTTCTTTCTCGGATGTTGTATAACCTTTTTCGGTTTGAGTGAGTCGGCGACTTGCAAAAGCAATCGGTCTGTAAACTCCATCATGAAGTTGAGAGAGTACGGCACCAAATGATTCATTTGAAGCATCACAGTGGATAAAAAACTTTTTACTAAAGTCTGGGTAGACAAGAATTGGAGCTGTAATAAGTTTGTTTTTTAATTCACCAAACGCTTCATCACATAACTTGTCCCATACAAATTTAATATTCTTACCAAGTAATCTGTATAGCGGGGCGGCGATTTGACTAAAGTACGGAATGAAACGACGATAAAAATTAATTGAACCAATAAATCTTCTAATCTCATCAGCGTCTAAAGGACGTTCCATTTTTACTATTGCTTGTGTCTTGGTTGGGTCAGGTTTGAACCCATTCTTTGTTAACTCGAATCCGAGATAAACAACTTTGTTTGTACAAAAACGGCATTTTGAGGGTTGAATCTTCAATTTACCTTGTCTTACGCGATCAAGGACATTTTTGATTCGTTCTAAATGTTGTTTAAACGTTCGACTAAACACTATGATATCATCCAAATAAACTACGCATTGTTTGAGAGTAAGACCCTTCAAAAGCCTATTCATCAGTCGCTGAAAAGTGGCTGGTGCGTTTGTTAAACCAAACGGCATGACCAAAAACTCATACAGACCAGATGAAGTAACGAACGCTGTTTTCTCGATGTCGTCTTCGTCAACTTCAACTTGCCAGTATCCTGTGATCAAGTCGAATAAACTGAAAAAAAATTGCGCCATCCAAAGCTAAAAGTGTATCGTCTACGTGTGGTATCGGAAACGAATCTTTGACCGTTAACTTGTTTAGTTTTCGATAGTCGACACAAAATCTAAATTTTCCATTTTTCTTTTTTACCATAACAACCGGAGACGCCCAAGGGGAACTACTTTCTCGAATGATATTGTTTTTTAGCATATTCTCTACTTCTTTTTCAATCTCATTTCGAATAAACGACGGGACACGGTAAGGCGGTTGTTTTACGGGTTTACTAAAGCCTGTGTTTATTTTATGTTTGATTATGTTTGTTTTACCAATATCGTCTTCAGACCAACTGAAACAGTCTCGGTATTCAAAAATAAGTTTACGTAATTCATCAACCTCTTCTGGTTTCAGATTTGGATCGAGTACTAGCGAACAAATTTTTTCTTTGATCTCCTTATCTAACTTCTCAATGTCAATTTTTTCTTGTTGTGTTTCATCAACTGGAACTTTTTCTTGTTTTGTTTCATTTTGATCGACTTGTACGGTTTCAACCTCGACTTCACTTGCTGAACCGATCACTTGACCTGAATTGATTTCGATGTCTTTACCAGATAAATTTATAGCACTTACGTACATCTTACCATTTTCGACTTTGTTTAAACTATGGGCTAAAATGATTGACTCGAGTTGAACTGGTTCGAAAAGAACGTCTTTGTCTGAGTTTAAAAGGTTTAAGTTATCAAGTTGAACCTCAAGAATTGACTCACAATCTTTTGGGATCTTTTGTTTATGTGACAAAAAACAAGAATTTGAAATTGACTTAGTCTCGATGAAATAAGTCTCGACCGAACTTGAAAGTTCACAATTGTTGAACGAAGTTGATGGCTTTGGTTCACTGTTAATACGTAGGGTGTCGTTACGGTTATCAATTACAGTCTCGTAACGTCTCAAAAAATCACGACCTAAAATTCCATCTTGGTTTGTTATACTATCGGTAATAATAAATTGGTGTTCTCCATTCCAAGTACCAATTGTTAGCCATACTCTAGCTACTACACATTCACTAAATGAATCTCCATTACACGTTTTGATTCCAATGGAATGTTTTTTTAAATCAGGATTGTACTCACGTTTAGTACAAAAATTTTGAATAACTTGCTTGAAAGTACTTGGAAGACTTGAAAATTTAAGAAGAGAATTACTTGCGCCATTGTCTACTAAGAGGTCCATTTGGGTCTCTACATTACTGTTAAACAGTTTGATTTGAGAACTGACTTTCATCAATGGGTGTGCCTTGTTTATTGACCATTCATCGTTTTTGATTGCAACTGGGTTCAATGAAATGAAGTTAAACGAAGCAGATTCATTAGAACTTTGACCAAACGTTTTTACATCATGAGTAGTACTATGTCGAGATTGACCAAAGTGGCTGGAATGATCATGTTCAAATTGTGATGAGAACTGATTTGAATTTTGACCTTGTTGACTACTTGACCACATATTTTGATTAAAATTGTTAAATGGCGGATAGTTTCGATTGCTTGTTTGATTTTGGGGGTAACGGTTTTGACCATAACCATACTCGTCTCTGGATCTTGCATTATTGATTTGACCAGTTTGAATGTAACCTCGGTTAAATTGGTACGGTTCGTTCGAGTTTTGATTTGGGTACGGGTAATAATTGTTTTGACTCGTTTGGTTTCGGTTGAAGTTAGCACGACTAGACATGTTTCGATTTTGGTATGGTTTGTTTTGGTTTCGTCTCACTGGGCATTTAGACTGAAAATGACCTTTCTGACCACAATTGTAACATTCTATATCGTTTAAGTCGGGTGTTTGTTTTGGTTTGACAGTTGTTTTGTTAATTTCGATTGAGTCTTTGTCCATTAAACTGATCGCTTTACGAGCCTTTGAAACAACAATGTCCCATTCCTCATCAACATGCATACTCAATTGAGATCTAAGACTACCAGGCATTTCTTTTACAAACTTGTTTTTTAACAATTTGGTTCGGTTTGCTTCATTGATACCAGGTAAAGCTCTACTTAAAAGTGCTTCAAGTTTTAGTGACTAGTAAATCATCAAGTCGACTAAATCGACTTTTAAAAATTTCGAGTCGACTAAAGTCGATTAAAGTCGACTTTTTTTCGACTTTCAAAAACAATCGAACCTACTTTCAAATATTCTTAATTCGAAACTAGGTCGATTGTGTTTAACATTATGTTCATTGCTACATTGCAAGGTAAAAGCTCAATAGTTTAATGGAACCACTATCATTTTGAAAATTTGAAAAAATCAAATTTTTTTATATGAATTATGAAAAAAAATTGACCGTAATGTACCACCTGGAGACTCATTCTTCTTCAGAGAATTAACTTAACTGTATTTTACACATTAACACTCCTTTTTAAATTTCTGACTTAAAACTTATAGTTTATAGTAGTGTTGTGAGTCGACTAGTAAATCATCAAGTCGACTAAATCGACTTTTAAAAATTTCGAGTCGACTAAAGTCGATTAAAGTCGACTTTTTTTCGACTTTCAAAAACAATCGAACCTACTTTCAAATATTCTTAATTCGAAACTAGGTCGATTGTGTTTAACATTATGTTCATTGCTACATTGCAAGGTAAAAGCTCAATAGTTTAATGGAACCACTATCATTTTGAAAATTTGAAAAAATCAAATTTTTTTATCATAATTATTTTGATCATTCGGAAAGCTGAAAGAGTAAGAAATTTAAACATTATAGGATTGTAAAAATCTGATTTTTTCATTTAAAAACAAAAAATTAAGATAAAGAAGCCGTTCGATCAATAACATGCAAACAGGCTTGTTCTTAAAACATTTTTGAAAAAAAACTTTAACATCTCTTTGATTTAACTTTTTAGCCTATCCCTTTTTTTAATTAAACAATAAAATCCTTTTTACTAAAATAAAGCGCTTTTTTGTTCCTTTTGGTTTGTTTCAATAAAATGTTATGTCAAAAAAAAGAATTTTTTTGGAATTGTCAAGTCGATGATAAAATTTGACAAAAATTTTAAAAATTTTGTTTAAAAAATTAATTCTGTGTTTTGTTCGACTAAGTCGATTTTAGTCGACTTTTGAGAAAAACTAGTCGACTAGAGTCGACTTTCAGGATTTTCTAGTCGACTGTCGAAAAGTCGACTAGTCGAGTAAAAAGTCGACTTTTTCCCAGTCGACTCACGACACTAGTTTATAGTTTATTTAATTTATATAAAATGGCACAATAATTGATACACACTCAAAGTGTTGTATCTGTGAATTACTTTATATTAGGTTAAAGCGGTACAAATTTTAAAATTAAGGATTAAGTAAAATTGAAAAAGTATTAAAATAAAAAATAAAAAATAATAAGTTATGCTTTATCAAGAATGGGATGTGGCTTGTGTTCTTTTCGATATGCTCCCACTGCTGACCCCCAGTCAAGTCTGTTGTTAATTTCGATACCTAGGTATCGATACTATTCTACGACTTGTAGTTCTGTGTTATATGACTTAGGATATCATCAGCGAATTTTTCAATATTGGCTTCTTTCGGGAGGTATTCGTTTATATCTGAGATAAACAAAATGAAAAGAGTCGGTCCGAGGACACTCCCTTGGATAACCCCGGCCTCAGCTTGTTTCCATTCTGTTTCAGTTCCATTCAACTTATCAACAGTGGCAAGAACTGATCCAACTTTTTCAGGCCTTAATTTTCGACGAACTTAACTAATTATGACTGGGTTCGTTCGAATTACTCAGTCTTAAAGAGAAGACTATTCGACCGCTTTTTGGGGTGTTATAAGTTGGTGAATTCTCTCTCTGAATTGAGGTTTTTTCTATTCATTTTGATTTATATCAAAAAACTGTTGATGTTATTATATTTCTATAAATTAGTGAAAATGCAGGGATATTTCAATCATTAAATTTTAAAATGAGTAAATTGCGTCTTACCGTATCAACTTTCAATCAACTTAAATACATTTGCATGTTTATTTTCCAACCATCCATCTTTTATTCAGCTTTCGTCCAAGTCCGACAAGATTTAGTTTGTAGTTTATGTGAGGGCTTAGGGGTTAGTAGAGCGCTTGGAACAGGAATTTTAAAAATTTTAAAAAAAATTCAATATATTTTATACTTGTAATTTATTGATTTTTATAAGAGAAATTATTAACAATAGAAATAACAAAAATGACGAAATTATTAACAGTATTTGTTTAAATTGATTATTGTTTCTTGTACACTATTAATGAACAAAAAACCTTTTGAATTTTGAAGTTGATTTTAATTTTTTTTTAATACAAATTAGATTTTTATTTTTTTTTCAAATTTTAAACATTAATACAGAAACCCAACAAAAAAAAGAAGAAAAACATAAAGACATAACAACAAATAGTGCTTAAAATTTTAAAAACTTAAGTTTTAAATTCATGTTTTTTATGAAAATTAAAATTAAAAGCTTGTTGATTTTTAAAAAAAATTAAACTAAATTGGGCTTTTATTTTGAACTGGTGTATTTTGTTACTGCTTTTGTGCCTTCACTGACGGCGTGCTTGGCCAATTCACCTGGCAACAAAAGACGTACGGCTGTTTGAATTTCACGACTTGAAATTGTTGATCTGCCGTTGTGTGTGGATAATTTCGATGCCTCACTGGCAATTCTTTCGAAAATGTCATTGACAAATGAGTTCATAATACTCATGGCTTTACTTGAAACACCAGTGTCCGGATGAACTTGTTTTAAGACTTTGTAAATATAGACTGAGTAAGTTTCCTTCCTCTTCTTTCTTCGTTTGCCTTCGCCTTTAGCGCCTTTTGTTGGCTTAACGGCTTTTTTAGCTCCTTTTGATGCAGCTGGCTTTGGACCCATTTTTTTTATTTTTCTAAAAAAACAAAAAGATTTCTTAGTTTTAGCTTTGTAAAAAAACTAAAAAAAAAAAACAGTGACTAACAAAAAATAGAAATCTAGAAAAAAAAATAAAAGAAAATTTTCAAATGCATATACTTATATACGCAAATTTGGCTCGTTAAAATTGCAACAAGGTTTTTATGTTGAATTCGTAAAAATTTCAACAAATAAAATTCAAACTCAATTTTAATTTGAAATTTAGCAACGAATAAGAATACGCTTGCAATTTTTTATCATAATTAATATAGTGCTAAAACATCATATAAATTTACTTGAAATTTAATTAAAACAATTTTTTTTCTTATTTTTAAGAGAATAAAACTAAAATTATAAACAAAAAAGAATGTCTGGACGTGGTAAAGGCGGTAAAGCAAGAAGCAAGGCTAAAAGTAGATCATCAAGAGCTGGTTTACAATTTCCAGTTGGTCGTATACATCGTTTGTTAAGAAAAGGTCACTATGCTGAGAGAATAGGTGCCGGTGCTCCAGTATACTTGGCAGCCGTATTGGAATACTTGAGCGCTGAAATTTTGGAATTGGCCGGTAACGCTGCTAGAGATAATAAAAAAAGCAGAATCATTCCAAGACATATTCAATTAGCTGTTCGTAACGATGAAGAATTGAATAAATTGTTAGCAAATGTAACTATTGCCCAAGGTGGTGTTTTACCAAATATTCAAGCTGTTTTACTGCCAAAAAAAACTGAAACTGCTGCTGAAAAAGAATCTCAAGAGTAAATTAATTTGTTATTTTTTTTAGTGTTGTTTTGTTTTAGTATTTTGCTAAATTTGTTAATAAAATGATTTATTACTTAAAACTTTCTTTAACTTTCTTTAATTGAGTAAAAAAATGAGTAGATGAACAGCTTTTTAAAACCAAATGGAAGTTCTAAGAATATTGACCTCTTCATCTTGGCTTTTGTATGAGATCAAAGGATGAATAGTCCAATGATTAAAATTGAGTTCTATGGTAAAATAAGCGGCTTATTTCAATCAATTTTAGGGTATTGTCTGAATATGGGTTACCCAAAACATTTTAGGTTTAACGGTTCGGGCCGGGTATGGGTTGACCAGGTATAAATACCCAAAACCCGAAAAAAAAACTAAAAAACCTATAAAATGACCAAATTTTATGGTTTACCCAACTCAGACCGGTATAGATGAGTCATGTTAACCTATTTTTCGGCCTGTATACGCGTATACATCGGGTATGTATACGAATGCCACGAAACATTCACTTCATTCACATCGGGTATGTACACGCGTATACAGGCCCAAAAAATAGGTTAACATGGCTCATCTATACCCTCAGACCCATACCAAATCAGACCTGAAATCAACCCATATCTGAAATTTCTGGTCAACCCATATCCTACCAGAATCCAAAACCTCAAATTTAATGGACACATATGTCTGGTATTTTATCAAAAGTTTCTTCCATTTTAATCTTTTTTTTATTTATCTCGTTATTTCAAAAATTATGTTTAACCCTAGAGACTCATTAGTGTAAAATTTATCATCAAATTAATGCGGTTTAAAGCAGTTCTTAAGTGTCATTTAGAGAATTTCAGCATGATCAAGAGGTTTATAAAGTCTATCAGCGAGTGTAGAGGAAATGAATAGATTAGCAAACTTGTGAGACAAATAAAAACATTTTAATTGATTAAGCGCCATTATGAGATTATGAAAGAAGGCAAAAAAATTATCATCTTGTCGTTAAATATTTTGAAAGTTTCAAATGATTTTGATGATTTCTAGATTTGAAATGATCAGAAGATGATTTTTTTTTAAATTGCAAATTGTTTAAAAATGTTGAAATCTTTCGAATTCAAATCTCAAAATTTTTATGTTAAGACTCTTTTTCGATCAGAACTTGGACCAAAGTAAATAAATTATTATTATCTACCAATCCAAAAATTATGATTATATAAAGCAAGCTATCCTCAAAAAATCAATAATCCCGTTGCTTTTGTTTTGTTTTAGAGATTTTAAATACGCTTTTTCGTTTTCTAATGCAAGTACTAAAAATCTTTCAAATTTTTTAATCAAAACTTAATTATGACTAAAAAGTTCAAGTACATTTTGAAAAAATTTCAAATTATGCACAACTTTATTTACGAGCCCAAGTATCTCTATTTAAACCTGGACAAAAAATTCTTTGACATGAATTAATTTCAAATTTTCAACTTTTTTGAATTAAAACAACAATTTGACAAACATGTCTGGACGAGGCAAAGGTGGTAAAGGTTTGGGTAAAGGTGGTGCTAAAAGACACAGAAAAGTTCTACGTGACAACATTCAAGGTATAACTAAACCAGCTATTCGAAGATTAGCTCGTCGTGGTGGTGTCAAACGTATTTCAGGTTTGATCTACGAAGAAACAAGAGGTGTTCTTAAAGTATTTTTGGAGAATGTTATAAGAGATGCCGTTACTTATACTGAACACGCTAAACGTAAAACTGTAACAGCTATGGATGTTGTATATGCTTTGAAAAGACAAGGAAGAACTCTTTATGGTTTTGGTGGTTAAATGACTTTTTTTTCATGTTACATTATTTGTTATTTTTTCTCTGATACTTTTGTCTTGTTAATATTCCATTTAAAATTTGTTAATAGTTTCAAATAAAATATTATAAAACAAGAATAAAGTTTAAATTTTTGTATTTCTTTCTCCCGCTTAATGTCCTGCTCTTGATTTACAATCATCACTATCTTTTATTGATCCTGAAATAAAAACAATAGTTTTGAAACTCTTCACTTGTTATTTTTTAAATGAGCATTTTGTGTCTGGGTTCATTTCGAACTGCTTTTATCGTTTGGTCAGTCAGAATTGAAAAATATGTCGATGTAAATCAAGAAATTAAATATTTGATATTAAAAATTGCTGTTTCAGTTTATGATCATAAATGACCGAGCAAGCTCATGAACGTCCGACGCACCCACCATTTTCTACATACTGAAAGAGAACTTTAATAGAGATCTACAAGAATGTGTGGATCTTTTTCGGTTCCGGTGATTGGTTAAAGAGAACGGTTTATAATAGAAAAAAAAATAAAATTGCCTCATAAATCAATCAATCAATTTTCGTCCAATAAAAAGCATTATAGAATGCAATTGATAAACATATGGGTAAGGCTAATGATCTCTGGCTCTCTGGAACTAGATTTTGTTGAAAAATGCAATTTGATGTTTTTATTCAATTCAATGATTAAATTGAGCAACTTGGGTAAGAGATTTTTTTAGCTTTCAAGCCGTTTCTTCAAAATATTTATCGGTTTTGCCAAACGTGAGTTCTTATATGACATTCAATCTAAAGTTTTTGAGGAGTCCGTTATTAGTAATCGTATTCTAAGCACGGTTCCTTTTTTGAATACGCTACATCTTTAAACACTATTAGCGAATGCTTAAATGTTTTACTGCTTAACGGATCGTTACTAGCATATAAAAAGCGTTGCTTCACTATCTTAAATTAGTGATGAATTTATGATCATAAATGACCCTATTTTAAAATTGAATTGAAAAATTAGTAACTCTTCTAGAAACGAAGAACTCTCTTTAACACTTAGGAAACTTTTTATCTCAAAAAAAATTATGTTTAAATTTGCAATTGATTCGGAGAGTTTTTGCAGGCATGTTTCTAAGGTGTAAGGTTCACCAAGTCATAAACCTTAGTATTTATAGCCGCTTTTTCAAAAGGATTCAATTGACCAAAATCTTATCGTAATTTATCCTAAAATTTTCATGCAAGCAATTTGTGATATTCACTATAGAACTTGCTATAAATCGTTTTAAAATATATTAAAATATGCGAAATTAGAGGTATGTAAAGTTCGGTTTTAACGTGCTTTTTCTAAAAATTTTCGGTGAAAACCCGCTTCTAAAACTTTTCATACCCTTCATTCTTAGAAATTAAACTATTTTTTAAAAAATTTATAGTAAGATTTGTAGTTAATACGGAAAAATATATACCCACAAATTTTCAAGTCCCTTTGAACATAGTTGAAAGGTGCTGAAACTTTTCT
Source organism: Brachionus rubens (assembly GCA_022207745.1). Classification (NCBI taxonomy): domain Eukaryota; kingdom Metazoa; phylum Rotifera; class Eurotatoria; order Ploima; family Brachionidae; genus Brachionus; species Brachionus rubens. Next base: position 1,892,225 of record JAJVHD010000009.1, on the reverse strand, counting down.
TGGAAACTAAGGTTTAAGACTTGGGGAACCTTAGGAAGATTTTTTTATTTTTTTTAAATATATGTGCTCGTTTACAATTAAATAGAATCAAATTAAGTTTATGCTTGATTCGCGTTTTATATGCTTAATTCGCACTTTATATGTTCTGTTAATCTTTAGCCATTTTAATTAATCAAATAAAGTTGTAGCTAAATTGTAACAATTTGTAACATTTTGCAAAATTAATTTATCTCATCTAAAAAAAAAGTTATTCAAATTTATATCAATTGAAATGAGTGAATTTAGAAAAAAAAATTCACAGCCTCGCCCAATACGAAAATAAATGATTTCTTTGTATGTAACTAAATTTAGTCAAATTCCAAAATCTTCCAACTCTCAGTAAAGGGTTCGAGTAAGGAGTTACATCTCTTTATGAATGAAACGTTTCACTTTGTCCAAGAGATGAATGATTCTCTATGCCAAAATCTGTATGGCATAAAAAAAATATTTTTTCTCACCATCCCCAGTGCAATTCCCTTTCTACACCATTGCATCAAAGTATGAATAAATTAGCAGTATGGGTTTTGATTATTTCATCTGTAGAATCGTCTCATTTAGAGCTATTGATTATTATATTGAGAGGTAATACTTTTATCTGCTTATAATTTAAGCAAAGATACCAGAGTATCCTATAGATACATTGAAGTTAACAGTTTGTCAAATATTTAAGTTTCTTTTGAAATAGTTTCTCAATTTTTAAAATATACACGTGCAAATTTAAAATCAAAATTTATTTGAAATAAAGAAAATAAGTTCAAAAAAAAATACTAAGACTTTTTTTATAAAATAAATGAATAAAAATGGAAACAAGTTTAGATCTAAGTCAGTTGACAAAAGAAGTCTTAGTATCATCGGACATTTTTGGTCAATTTTGGAACATTTGTATATGGGACTATAACACTGGAACTAATTTACATACTTACAAAAACACGTTTACCATTTGTCACGGTTTAGCTTTTGTTAGAGATGATTACATGTTGTGTGCCATTCATAATAAACCCTACATTTTGTACTGGAACTTAAAAGGAAAAGTAAATTATAACAAACCAAAAAATTATTTTATTAGAACATTTGGTTCTAACATTTCATTTTAGTCTCAACAAACCAAAATAAATACCCATGGGTTTGTAAACTGCTTAACAGTTAGTAATTGTGGAAATTATATAGCTTTTGGTATTGAAGAAAAAGTTTTTATTTATCAGGTAATTTGAGTTGTTTTTCTCAATCGATTCGATTTAATTTTGACCATTTTTTAAGTCTCATTCAGGGAAATTGGTTTCAATGCTGTCAAGACATCTTCAAAATTTAACTAGCATAAAATTTTCTTCAAACGACAACTATTTAATAACAGCTTCAGAAGATACAACAATTCTTGTATGGGATTTTAACGAGTAACGTCATTACAATATAATTTTTTATTCAATGTTCAAATTTCAAAATTTTTTTCAAAAGAGTTTTAACTGTTGAAAAAGAATACTTAAATCCTGTTCTAACATGGAACAATCATTCATTGAGAATAAACGATTTGTACATATCACCTACAAGTGATCGAGTAGTTTCAGCATCGGCTGATCAAACTTGTAAAGTAATAAATTTTACAAGTTTACTCTTTAAACTGTTTTTTTTTAAATTTTATTTTTTAGTTTTGGAACTTGGACAGTGATAAACCGTTTTCGACTCACACAATTTTATTCAAAACAGCACCGAGCCGTTGCATTCTAGATCACTTAGAATCCAATTTATATGTAGGTCTAACCAATGGTTTGATTACACGAATTCCAATCAAATCAATTGTTAACGAAACAAATAAAATGATAGATGAAAATTCAGATGATCTATCATTCATTGGACATAAGTAAAAATAAATGGAATTTAAATTCTTAACTGTTTAAATGAATCAATTTTTTAGGCAAAAAATAAATTGTATGGCAATTTCATTAGACGATTATACATTAGCTTCAGGCTCAGAGGATACTACAATTAGAATATGGGATACTTTAAGTAGACAATGTGTCAAAGTGTTAAATCATAATGGACCAGTTACTAATTTACATTTTACACCAAGAACATTTTTTTTTAATGATGAAGCCTTTATCAGTGCTCCATTATTCAGTGTAATAATTGCTTAAGAAACCAACCTTTGATTAAAAAAAATTGATTTTTCTTTTTGTTTAAAGCGTTATTCGAATGATAAAAGTAGCGACTCGTCAATTTCAGTGGTTACTGAACGTCAAATGAATAGATTGGGTATGGAAGATTTTTTGGGAAATTCATCAGCTCAAGACATTTGTCAAGAAGAGTACTTTGAATTGAAATGCAAATACGATAATACTAAAAAAATTAATGAAAAAATATATAATTATGCTCTTGAAAAAATCTTAAACTCATCTTGAATGAGAAAAAATAAATAAACAAAATAAAAGTTTAAAGTAGAAAATAAATCGATCCACTTTTATTTAAAAATTAATTTTCATTAATCCAATTTTTATTTTTTGATTTTAAATAAAGTATAACTTTAATTAATTGATTAATTAAACAACAAAAAAATAAAAAAAATTTTGTATTTTATGCTTGTGTTTAAAAAATTTGTCAAGTAACTACAGTTGTTCTTGCGAAAATGTAACGTTTCGTTCGGAACGGTCTTAAAAACGGTCCAATTGGAGTTTTTAAGACTTTTAATAAGGTCTCGTTCTGTACTTTGAATATTCTTTAGGACGAGTCCAGTATTAGAACTGAACCCTGAATTGAAAGTCTAATCAATTCGAAAGAGGCCGTTGTTCTGAACGCGTTCCAAACGGACCGTTAATTTTTCGCAAGAACAACTGTATAAAGAAAATTGGATTTTATTCGATGGTCCATTATTGGTACGATGTCTAGAACAAGTGGTGTTCTCACCATTGAAACGCGCGTAGACGCGTCTAATTACTTTATTTTCCAGAATAGATAGGTCTACTCATTTTTTGACTCTATACAATAATCATAACGTCTTAGTTTTCCAAGATTTAAAAGTTATATTCTATGTGTTTGGTAAAGGTTCGACGGAAAATTGGGAAGTTTTGTCTCGACTTTCGTTGAGATGGTGGAGTCAGGAATCAGGGAGCAAGTTGATAGATTTTTTTTCTTACCAAATAAAAGAACTTTTTTCTATGCTTAAAGAAAGACGAGGTGAACTCTTATGTTGGAAAATTAAAGACTTTTTTAGTTCAAGGGTTCAGTCTTTTATTAGCAGGTGAAAAACCCGTCTAAAAAACTTATTGAAATTTTAAAAGGAGGGGTGGGTAATTTTTATTAAATGGAAAAATATTTTTTTGGCATGGGGAGAGGGTTTAAGCATGTCAAAATATCTAAATAATCCTAGTGTTCAGAATTTTTTTTCTAGTACCCCATGCATAATATTCTGAAATAATCGAAATAAACATTAAGATTATGATAATGATAACGACAAAATGGAAATGGTTCTCGGAAATGAGCTTGACGATGAGAATGGATGTGTACTATTCTCTCAAGATCATGATTCAAATGAGCACTTTTTTCTAAGCAGCCCTGACAAGAAAAACCTAGTAACAGATGTCAAACAGGTGTGTTTTTAAATCTAAAGGTGCATACCTATCAAGTGAATGGAGATATGTTTTGCCAACTCATCTGGTCCTACAACACAAAAAAACTAAAATCACTTAATCTGGATTTAAAATTTGGATTTGAGTTCCTTTTTTAGTAAGGCGCGTCTACCCACTTTTTAAAAAATTTACGAAAAATAGATTTTAGATTAAAAATAGACTTAGATTTTTACGAAAAATTCCGTCTTTTTTAAAAACGGCATTACAGTTATAGGGTCAATTGCAGGATACAACTTCGATTTAATTAACTCACGATCGACATACCGATTTACACGATGATGCTCGTGTAGATACCCATGTCAAATTCTTTTTTGAGTCTCCTAAGAGATCTCAAAGAGAAAAGTTAGGAGATAATTAGAGAACACAAGAAGATTCTGGAGAGATCTATTGGAGATCTTTGTAACCTTTTTCTCTATAAGATCTCTCATTTTTCACATTAAGAAAATGAAACAAATCTAGCCTCAGTCATCAATAGATCTCATCGAGAATCTCTTAAATTTCTCGTAAAGAGATACAGTAAGATTCCATGAGATCATCCTAGGAAAGCCTTTTGATCTAAAGAGAATCACATTTTACAAATTTATAAAAAAGATGATTCTATTTCAATTTCTATATCGTGTTATAATTGAGAATTTTTCCCAATGCTTTAGTATGGTTAAAGTTCAAGGGAAAGAATCAAGAATTTTCTCAAGCAGCTTCAAAAATTTTAAGCTTATTTTAGATCAAGTATCAATTTCAAAGGAGAGTTACAAGAAAAATTTGATTATTTAAAAAAAAATTTATTCGGACTCAATTAAATGTTCGAATTTAAAGGATAAGAGAATTTGGATTTTTGAAAAGATTATTTTTTCTTGTCTTTCAGCTTGATTTAAAAAATAAAAAAAATTTAAAATGGCCATTTATCATTACAAGTTTAACAGTAAAATTTAAAAATACAATTACCCATCATATTAAACATGGTCCAAAAAAATTAACTTCTTAAATTTTTAACAAACTATAAAATTTAATTTTTGATAAAATTTCTTTTTATAGAAAACATAAAATTTAATAAAAAGTAAAGGTCATTTTTAGAAAAAATAAATTAAAGTTGGAATTAACGTTTTTATTGGACACTTTTAGCCAATCAGCTATTTTTGAGTTTATTAAAGCAACTATCATGATATTAGTGTTTCACTTGTATGATCCCTCTTAAATATATCAAAACCCTCACTTATCTTGTTCGTGAGAGTCCTAAATAACCCAAAAGAGAAGTCATCTTATTTTAAGTCTTTAGTTTTTCAAAGAAATAAAGAGTTTTTTTTCTCAAATCTATCGCATCGATTTCTCTTTGAGAATTCAGCTTTTTTTTACTCAGAGATATCTCATAAACATCTATGATACTTTCTGATTTTTTATTTTTTCTCATTTTTTTCTCTTCTTTTTCTACAAAAATTCTCCTTATTTTTAATCTCGGATTATCTCTTTGCGATCTCCCAGGAGAATTTGACATGGGTATACACGAGCTGATTCTAAAAATATGGAGATATTGAATATTGAAATTTAATCCAAAGCTTGATTAAGCTTTTAGCATAGAGGGTAATTTTTAGTTATTAATATATTTTTTGAAAATTTCAAAGTCAATAGTCATCGGATAAAATTTTTGCTTCGTGCCGTAACAGTCGAATTACGTATAAGAGATTTAAAAGTAAAAATTTAATATTTTTATAAAATACTGTTATTTCACGGATTTCAAAAAATAACACCCGTACAGTAAAACTTCAATACTTCAAAATTTAAAATTTTCGAAAATCGAAAGTATAATAAAAATATTTTCTCGAAACCCATAAACTGGAGGAAACGAGATTGTTATTATTGACAATAATCTATTATCTAATCATTACAAATTTTCTATGAACCCACTTTAACTAGAATTTGAATGAGCATGAAGATTCATATGAGCGCTGAATATGCATAAATGTTCACTTTTGGAGTTCGGCCTAGACCAGTATTGTACATTAATATAACAAAAAAGGACATTCAAAGCTTCCAAAAATGAACACTCATGAATGTTCATGAACGTTCAAGGTTTTGAAGGTTCAAGAGTCCATTAAGCTTCAAATTTCTTCATGTATTTCAAATTTTTTCTAAAATTATCATTTTTTTTTAAATTTGAAAATATGAAAATTTTAGAAAAAAATTGAAAATACATGAAAACATTTGGAAATATTTGAAGGCTTTTGAACATTCAGGATCTCTTGAACGTTCATGAATGTACTTGAATGTTCATGAACGTTCATGACCGAAAGTCCACGAAAATTTTTGAGAATCTCCGAAAAATTATGAAAAGGTCCTGAATAGTTATGAAAGCTCTCGAAAAGCTATGAAAGTTTATGATTGAATATGAAAGGTTCTGAAAACTTCTGAACATTCGGGCGAATTCAAAGGATTTGAACGTTCATTTTTGGAACATGTGAACGACCAGGTTAGTAGGTTAGAATATTTTACTTTTTAGGTGATCAATATTTTATATCGTTTCAAATCTATTTTTTATGCAATGAAGCACTCAAGTTCAAATCTTATTTTTCGATCTTATTTAAATTTTTTGTAATTAGTTTATGATAAATTAAGATAAGCACTGGTGGTTCAGTGGTAGAATGCTCGCCTGCCACGCGGGCGGCCCGGGTTCGATTCCCGGCCAGTGCACTTTTTTGCGTAAAAAAAGCGAACTCATTTATTACAAACTCAGTCATTTATTTTCCTCAAATTATTTTATATCATGCAATATATTTAACAAATGCTCAAAAAACATCAAAAATTCAAAAATAAAAAAAGAGAAGAATTTACATATTTTGTAATTAAAAACTTAAAATATTTAGCGAGATTGCGAACAGTTATTAATTACAATCTTATAGTATGAGCGCCTTTCTAAGAATTGATAAAAAAATTTTGATCTTGGTTAAATAAGATATTTTTCACAATTTAAATTAAATATAAAAACTTATTAAATCAGTTTGTATGATAGTATAAGTTTTATAAATCAATCAACATCAAATAAATTTGAAGAACTGTTGAATAGGATAAATTTTATAATTCGCTAGTCTTAATTTTACTAAGAATTCTTTTTTTTGTAAAATGAAAATCTTAAAGAAAATTATAAGAAAATGTCAGAACGAACCTTGAATTGAATTTTTAAAGCTCAATACATTATAAATTTGCTGCTCTTAAACCGTCTGCCTTGATTTAGCTTAACTAGAATATCTTAAATAAGTAAAAGTTTTAACTTAATATTTCTGATCTGAGTATTAGTTTGATAATAATTGGTTTAGGATTTTATCTAAAACCCTCTCAAGATCAAAAAAAGAGTTTTTTAGCTTAGAACCCATATAATTAATGTAATAACTTTAGTTATTAATTGCTTTGAGCTAAAAAAAAATGTCATTTAAACTCATTTTTAAGATATTTTTATAACTTTTCGCATAAACTTTTTTATTTTTCAAAGCAAAAAGAATTAATAATGATCTGAATAATCTGCATCTAATTTTTTTAAAAGATTTAACTCTTTGGAGATCTTGGACGAGAACAGAAAAGTCAAAACAATATGAAAAAGCCATTTGATACGAAGTTTTGTTAGAGGATTGGAGCACTATTGTAATCCCCGCACAATTCCCCTTCCCTATACACATTAGTAGCGATAAGATGACAGTTATGTTAAAAATATTTGCTAGCATCGATTTTATCAAAATTTCAAGAACTGAGACTGCGGGCCAAAATTTTTTCCACTAAAAGCCATTACGGTTCAAGTATTTTAAGTGATCAAAAAAATTTTATTTTTTAAAAAAGCCATGCAGATTAATATCTTTTTTTTTGAAATTTTAATTAAAAATCAAGGAGCTAAGTTTTTTCTTAAATTTTATTTTCCGGTATGGTGCGGTGGACTGGAACGGTAAGATGGTACGTTACGATACGGTACGCTCCGGTACGCCTTTTTTCAGGAGCCGTTCAGTATTTAGCATTAAGACTTATCAGAGAGGACAAAAATTTCAAAATTCAATGGAAAATAATACGAAACAATGCAGTCCGGAGTTCCAGATCGATTTTAAACTGGTGTGCCTATTCTTCAAATCACTGTTTCTTTGGAATTTTTATGTTTCCTCATATTGATTCGCATTCTTTGGGCTGTTGCTAAAACACGGACCACCTATTTTTTGAAAAAAACGGACCTTTGCTTTTTTTCTGAAGGGAAGGTCCAACCTAAGATTTTCATATAGCATTGGATAGATATTTTATTATAATGTTTCAGACTTTGAATCTTTTGAATGACAAGTCCCACTACCTCGGAACCAACATAAATATATTGCCCTCGATCTAAGCTACAATTTGACATATGAAAGTGCTATATTTAACGTCAAATAAAAAGTTGAATTTTGTGATCTTTGTCCGTTCAGCTTATATGAGTTCACGTATTAAAATCGATTTTTACAGAGAACCAAACATCCTACCTGGCTGATTTTTTTTTCAAATGAAAGCTTAGGCGATTTTCTATCAAATTCTGATGGGTAGGTCTAAAGTTTATTTTTATTTTTTGAGAAAATCATAGGTCCGTGAAAATAGTCTGAGATCCGTGGAAGTTTTTTGGGAATTTCTCACGAACCGTAACTTTTTGACTTTCAGAAAGCGGTCCATATAAAAGTACAAGTAATTATCTATCCAATGCTATATGAAAATCTTAAGTTGGGCCTTCCCTTCAGAAAAAAAGCATAGGTCCGTTTTTTCCAAACGTTGATACTAGAAAGAGCTTGATACCTAACGCTAGAGATGGTGGATTAGTGCTATGCATAAAAGAAAAATGACCAAAAAAAATTTTAGCCAAAATTAATAAAAATACTTTTTTTAAAAATTTTTAATTGCCCGCAGGATGCTCAAAAACACGTATTTAAGATTTAATTGGGTTTAAATGAGACAAAATTCTGAACAAAATGTCGGTTTTAGATTTTTAGTTAGCTAGTTAGTATGAGCTGCGGTATAAAAAATTCGTGTCATGCAAAAAACTTTCTTATCAATGATGTTCTTGAAAACGTTTGTTGATGTTGCTGATACTGCACTTTCAGGTAGATCATTCCAACTTGAAGTAACTCGGTTTGTGATAAAATTATATCGAAATGAGCCTTTTTTATTGATTTCACGTACTAATCGGCTTTTGTGCTGCCTTCTTAGACTGATTGCAGTAGGTATGGCGAAATTTAAGCCGTTGAGCAAATTTATATCTTCATGACCATTAACCAACTTGTACATTTGTATCAAGTCGCCCCCACGGTGTCTGTCCTCTAAGCTCATTAAATTGAGCTCTTTTAGGCGTACCTCATAGGGTTTAGATTTGATCGGTTTGACCAACTTTGTTTCTCTTTTTTGTACTCTCTCTAAGATCTTAATGTCGGTCTTATAATACGGACATCATTAATTATACGGAAAGCTTACCGCATACTCAAAGCTTTAATGTATCATGACCGAGATATCTGAATGAACTTTTTGATTTATTTTTTCGAGAACCTGTACAAAATCATGTTTAACAAAATATTGTGTTTTGCCTTAAATAATACTTGAATAATCGAGCAACGGAGGCTCGATTTTGAAAAAAATCAATTTACCAACTTAACACAGCCCTTAATTTATTTTCATTTTTTCGCTTGAACCCCATATAAAAAATTGGAAATGAATCAAGGGAGTAGTCAAAACTCATCCAGCAAAATTATTAATCTATTACCCTTGTGATATTCATTTTAAGTTAGAATTTTGTCAAATATTTAAAAGAAGTGTTCAAAACCCCTTCCATTTTTGGAATAATATTTTCTGGTATTCTAAACAAAATCTTTTAAAACTTAGAGATATTAGAGATAGGTGTTTATTGCTATGTTTAGGAATCATAAATCTAAATTTGATTGAAAAAAAATCGACGTACGAGGTCTTTATAATTTTCTCTAAAGACATTTTCAAATTAAAAATAAAAAAATCAAAACGTCCCATAGTTCAACACCCTGAACATTTAACGAAACATTGAGATTTTTTCTAATCTCTCAGTTTTTGTTGCTCATTCTTTTTTTTTCAAATCTTTTCTGTCATAAACTCTAGTGTGCTAGAACTTTTTCTTGTTGTTGATGTTGTTTTTTTTTTATTTTATTTTGTCATTTAATTAATTAGGAAATTAAAACTACTACAAACTAGGGATTTTTTTTCTTTTAAATCATAGTAGTTTATTTTCTAGTTTTTTGTTGAAATTTGTTTAATTAATATTCAAATTTATTTATATTATAAATTTTTCTAACTTAGGATTATTTTGATTGAAAAAAGAATGCCTTTTCTGTGATTTTTTGATCTTGATACAAAATCACTTTTTAATTAGAATTAATTTTCTGTCGGAAACAAAAAGAATAAAATTTAGACCCAGACTAAAGGAGGAGGCAAATTTATCATAAAAAAAAAAAAGTTTTAATTCTCTACTAAATAGCTTTTGTTGCTATTGTTCATTTCAAATCCCTATACATAAACTCCCTCAAATGATAATAATTAAAAAATAAAATCAGTTGGAATTATGAAAAATGCAAATTTTTGTTTTCTTTCTCTCTGAGAACGATGAAGAGAACATTAATGAATATTTCAAAAGCAATAAATATTTGTTTCCTTTTCAAATATTTATTTTCTAATTACTTTGTTTATTTTATATATTTTTTTTTGCTTCTGAATTAAGATAAAGAACTATGGAACAGTACAAGAGATGAATTTTGAATGATTTTTGTATCTTATTTAGTTGCTTGTTAGTTAGTTCCTATTGTGCGACTTGGATTTTCGAATGAATAACTAATCAATTGAAACATTTTTAAAACACTATACAACAACAGAAAAAAAAGTTATTTAATTAATCATAGAAAATAATTAACTTTCGAATTTTCGGGAGGGATATAAAAACTCTAGTCCCAGAACTAAGAAAGAACATTTAATTTTCTAAAGACATTCTTCTTCTTTTTTTTTTTAAGTTTTTCTCTTCAGAAAAAAAAAGAGAATTTCAATTTTCAAGTTTTGTATAGAATAATAATTACAACAAAACTAACTAACAACAACACAATAAAAAATATTAATTATTTTTATAAAATTTAAGTATTTCTTATTTTATTTTATTTTTTTTAATTCTTTTCTTGATTTTCTTGCAATTATTTGTTTTCAATTGTAGTAATAGTTGTTAGTTGGGTTTTTTTTTCTTCTTTTTCTTCTTCTTCTTCTCACTCTCTAATTCAAATATTTTTGCTTGAAATATCAAGTTATTCTATTAACAAAAAAAAAAGAGTAGTTTACAATTTCATATTTTGAAATTCAAATTTTTTTTTTGTTTCTGGTTGCATGGGCTTGTGAAAATAATAAAAAAAAAGTCCTATTCAAAATCTTTTTATTTTTTCAGTCTCTCATTGTAAGCTTATCATTTTCTATTATCTTTTTGTGTTGTTTTTTTTTTCTCTAAAAGCCAAAAATCTGTAAATTCTCGCTTGGAATCTTTGCAAATTAGAGCTAAAAATTACCATAAATTTGAATGTTTATGAGAAATATCATTCATGTAAATATAACTAAATTTGTGTCTCTTATTTTCATATTTATTCAGTTTCATTCAAAGATATTTTCTTCAAATTTTCTAATTCTTTTCAAATTAATTTTTGTTTTTGTTGTTGTATTCGATAGTCGGCGTTTAATTCAGTATGACACAGTAATCTTGTTGACTTTGACTATAAATTAAAGCAAATATTTTATTTTATTTTTCTCTTTCTTTTTTTTTAGAAATCAGGCAAAAAATCTAGTAATAAAATCAACATGGCTCTTGTTGGGTCAATTGGGCCAAATATTAATTATATCAATCTACTAATCAAATCAAGAAAAGCATATCTCAATTTTGTTATGTGCTAAAAATTAGAGAGACAATTTTGGCAATCTTTAGCTTTTACTGTGTTTTACTTATCTATCAAATCAAGTCAAACGTTTTGAGACTAATTTGTGAATAGGTTTTTAGTCAGATAACTAGATTTGATGCGTAAAATAAAGTTTCTTGGATTGTATAGGGGGAATTTTAGAGGTCAAGAGGCTGCCTTTTGAAATTTAATTATAGCTTTTTTGTTTTAGTATAATATTACAGCAATGTTAGTGATCGTATCAACGTTCTTTACTACTAAACACAATTATTTTTATTATGTTAAAGGTGTTTAATAGTAAAGTACGGTAAAATGGTACGGTATGGAGGAGGGTACGCATTTTTTCACTACAGTGATTCAGAGAAACGAGTTTAGAAACTGAAACGAAACCTTTTTGGAAAACGTTTGGAACTAGAACGGAACTGTTTTTAAAGACCGTTCTGAACGCGTTCCAAACGGTACGTTACAATTTCGCAAGAACCACTGTAATACCCAGTCAATCAATTTCAAATTTAAAACCGCTGCATGATCACTGAGGAAGGAGCTGTTTCATCAATTGTCCTTTTTATTTTACTCAAAATTCTTATCAAAGATCCAGTATACAATTTCGGAAGAATATACTAATACTATTCTATTTATAAGTCAATGTCTTTGATCTAATTATTTTTAGACAAATTTTTCTTACCAAAATGAATATGAATAAGTTTTCAGCAAACTTATTCTGGGGCCTGAAATTTAAGGATAATATTTTAGAACAAGGCATGTGGTATATTAAACGATTGCCACTTGCATATACTCTCGAAATTTTTCACTGGATCCTTAATAAGAATTATGAGTATAGTAAAAAGGACAATTGATGAAACAGTACCTTCCTCAGTGATCAAATTTGAAATTGATTGACTGGGAAGCCCCCAAAAAAACTTGGATTAACTGAATTCTATTCAAAATGAAGATACTGTCGATTTTACTCTATTCGTGTAAGAGTCAAAAAATTAAGAAATAAAATTTATTAATTATTTAAAATGAGTTAGTATTTAGAAAATAAATTTCATAGTACAAATACTCAAGTTCCAAAAGAGCTGTTCTTGAGCTTAAAATTTCAATTATTATTAATTTTTTTCATTGAGAAACTTTTTTTTAATTGAATTCTTAACTTAGAGGAATGAGATCAATTAGCTTTACTCGTATTATAAAATTTTTCTTTTAATTTGATACGCTTTAAAACGCAAAATAAAAACCCGCGAAAAAAAATCTAAACTAGCTGGCAGCATATCAAAATAACTTTAACCATCAGTAAGCTGATCAATGATTCTTTTGTAGAGGTAGTGGATCTTTGGTTCATCGAATAATTTTATTAAATTTTAGTGCTGAAATAAAGATTCAAAACTAAAAACTATCAAATAAACTTATTTTTAGGGAAATTATAGCATTAGATTTTACCAAGACAAGAACCGAGAATTAACACGCGGGCTTTGAAAGTCCAACTGATGACGATCACCATCATCATAGCATTATATTGATAGGGACTTTTGTTTGAACCAAATTTTGGTTTTCCAATCTTAAATAGCTTTAGAATTTACCAGGCAAAGTCCTAGAAAATTATTACTCATTCTCAAGTTAAAATTCAAAGAAAAAATATAAATTCCGTTTAAATGTTTGCTAAGTGAGTTAAATTCGAAGCCCTAACAGAGTGACTTGCTTAACCATTAATGGGCATCTTGAAGTTCATGATCATCTCATCATGCTCAATCCAGTTTCATCTTTGATTACTTTTTATTGAAAAATTATAAATCAGTTCTGCAAAATGCTAAATTATGTAAAAACATGCTGAGCCTTTAATAAAGCTCTGCATAAACTCTGCAATTGTATGCAAAAAACACGCCATTATAAAGGATTTAAAAAAACTGCGTAATAATTTTGCAGAGTTTATACAAAGCTTTATTAAAGGCTCGGCATGTTTTTACATAACTTAGCATTTTGCAGAACTGATTTATTATGTTTCAATAAAGAGGTATTATAGAAAAAACTCGATTGAGCATGATCAGATGATCATGAACTTCAAAATACCCATTAATGAGGGAAAATTGTTTACGATGTACATGCTTCTACTGGAAACATTCATTTCGTAGAAAAAAACCGACCATTTTAAGAAAATGAAAGCTGTAGAGTTCTCTTTTTGGATCTTGAAAACTGTCTTGGCAGCCTTATCAGTCTGTTAATTATATCTGTATTATTGACCGTGTTATTTGTTAGACAACTATTAACGAAGTTTTCTTCGAATTTCATTCACTTATCAATGAATTTCCAATGAAAATTTTTTTTTACTAGTAGTAGTAGGAGTAGTAAAATAAACTGCAAATTGAAACCAGTTCAAGTGAGCTCATAGAGCTATAGCAGTTGTTACAAATTTGTTTGCCAGCCAGTCATCAAGCTTCGACTTCTTTCTTTAATTTCCGGTAATTTATTCCAATCATTCAAAACTCTGTTAACAAAAAATCTAAGTCTGGCAAGACAATTTTTAAATTTTTCTCTATGAATCGTTTTTCTGTGCCTTCTTAGATTGTAAGAGCAACTTTAACCAGCACCAAATCTAAAATAAATGTCATTTACAAAATTCTCCATTTTATTTACTAATTTCTAGTAAATGATAGCACGTCGCTTCCGCGCTCTGTTCACAATTTTTTGGTCTATTCTCCTTAAAAAAACATATATGAACTCTATTCAGAGAGAATTTAATTTGAAAAATTAACGTCTATAATTTACCAACTACAGACAACCCTGGTTAATCAGAAAAGATTCAAAATTTATTCGGCTCAAAGAGGTTTTCGGATTATCGAACTTCAATTACAAAAAAATAAAAAGTACATTTTTCCAATAGAATAAATTAAATTAATTTTAGATTTATAGGATGTCATGGGTATTTTGAAAAAGGTCAATTAATTTTTAATTTCAACTGAAACATTTCTTTTTATTTTAAGGTTTGAAGATGTTGGAAAAAGCTCTCATTATGTATCAACATGTGCGAACGCTGAATAACAAAGCTTTAAAATGAATTCGTATATTCCTCGGCAATCGATAATAGTTATTTAATCTAAAAAAAAAATCCACGTTTCTTTCAAATTTTTTTTTTTCAAGATTATTATTGCTGTAGAATATACATATTTTTTTAAAGCTTAACATCTGTACACATGTCCAATCAGAACAAGTAACAAAGAAAACATGTTTTAAGTTGTTAAAAAAATTTTATTCAACTAGTTTTTTTTTTGTTTTGTTTTAAATTTTAAAATAGAACTTTTTAACAAAAAATAAAAACCAATAAAAACGGTAAAATAAAACAAATTTTTCACTTTTTTTTTTCACTGTTCTATTAAAAAATACAACTAAAATTTTTTTATACTAAAAAAAAGATCTTGAGAGACTTAAAAATCTTTGCTAAAACAAATAAAACATCGGACGAGTAAGACTTAAAAAAAAAGTGTATCAAAAATATTTTAAAAATCAGACGTTTAAACTTTTTCCTAATTGACCATAATTGACTCATCTTTCATAATTAAAACTTGAATTTGAAGGTGATTTTTTGATTCTTTTGTCATAATAATCATTGTAAGACATCATGTGGTATGGATGATGATGATGAGAAATGTTCGATTGGGCAACATTAATGCAATTATTTGTTTCGTTGTTGAGCTGAAATGAATACGGTAACCAGGAATTTGGTTTTAGATTAAGAGAAGCCGGTAATGAGTTGAACGAATGATTTATATCAATGGGTAATGACTCGAATTGATTCATATTCAAACTTGATGATGATGAGTTATTTTGAGAATTATGAATTTCGTTCTTAACTTGTTGTTGAATGATTTCTTGATGATTCTTGGACAACAAATACTCAAAATTTTGCTTGTATTTTTGGTTTATGAGATTAGAATTCCCAGTTATATTTTGCAAGCTTTTATATTGACCATTCATTTTCATTGTAGCTATTGTTGATAGTCTAGCTTTAATCTTTAAAAAAACATTACATAATTAACTTTAAATTTTCTCTTATAAATAAAACTTACTATGCTCAAATATTGTTCTGGTACGCAAGAATTTATTAACTCGGCCCAATAGACACTGGTCTCTGAAAAAAATCGAAAGTTAAACACTTAAAATTTCGGCTAATTAATGTAACTTAGTTACCCAAAAGAGACGCCATGTCTGTTTTGAAACCATTGACATTTGGAATCAATTTTCTTAACTGATTACAACTAACTTTAATACGATCTCTTTATAGAAAATAATTAATCGAACAGTGAAATTAAAAATTAAAATGGAAAGTACCTTCGAATCTTCTCTTTTACACAATGTACATTTTTGTTGTTAGATTTTTGAGTATTCGGAATACCGAATCCAGTTTCAATAGGATTGATTTCATTAAGAATATTTGTGTCTAATAATGAAGGTGATGACGAAACTGAATTATTATCATACGCACATTGGTTAATTCTATTAACGATTTTGGTTACTTGATTAACTTGTGTCGGGCTAACTTGATTTGATATTACTTTAGGACTAAATATAAAATGTTGTTGATTTTCATAAAGACAATTATCAACTCTTGTATTCAAAGTGTTACAAGCATTGACCATGCCATTTTTTACATTGTTATTATTCTGATTGATAGCTTGCTCGGAACAATTGTTATAATATTCTTCCATATCACTATGTTCATTTACATCGTCAAAATTTAAGTTTAAACTTTCTACATCATCTTCTTCTTCATCGATGTTTCTTATTTCACAATTTACATTAGACACGTGTGATGAATTTTGGTTAGGGCTAAGGTTTGTTTTAACACTATTTTGAGATACGGGTGAAACATTATTGTTGTGATCGGGTAATTGATTTATTTGATATGCTTGGTTTCCATTATTGAATTTTCTATTTTAATAATTTTTTATAAAAAAAGGAATGCATAAGGGTTAAGCATTTAAAGGTCCTTACGAAAACATTCTAATCATCAAGGTTCAAATAAGCTAATTATTATTGTCTTATCAACAAAGAAGAATCCTAATTTTATTGTTTGTTAAGCTTTTCAAGCGTATTGGTTTAACAACAAAAATAGTTTAAAGAATTTTTAAAACGATTTCAATTTTTTTTTTTTGGTTGTTTTTGGATCTTGCAAATCTATTTAAATTTTTTTCAAAACAACATATTATCACATCATGTTCATTCGTACTTAAGATTATACACATTTTAGACTTTCTTTTATTAGTAGGATCTAGATTCTAAATTGTTCATTTTTTTTTAGAATTGAAAAATTTTTTAATGTTTTTGAACACAAAAAATTCAATGCGTTTTTGATTATGCATTGCTTTTGCTTTGCTTTTTTTTTTGTTTTTCTACATGATGGCTTTGAAACAAAAATTCTCTTAAAATAAAATTTCTATTGGACCAAAAGTGAAAAAAAACATTCGATTTAGATCATTTGTAAACAAAAAGAATAAGCTTTAGGGTCTTTAAAAATTTGAAGGAAAAGAATTTTGTTTGCCTTTTTGACTTAAAAATTGTCTTAAAACTAAATTTAATTTAAAATTGCAATGTGACTAAAGCATGAATCTAAAATCAAATCTATACGAGTAACAAAACCCATTAAAAAAAAAATTGCATAATATTTTTTTTTAATAGTAAAATAAAATTTGTTTTCTTTTTCTTAATTTTTGCTTCCCAAAATCGTAATTATTCGTTTAAAAATAATCTATATGGTATCGAATAGTCTCGACAAATTAGTTTAAATTTATCTCATTTTGGAATGAATTTAAAAAATTAAAATAGAACCATGATTATTGTGATTAATTCAAAGAAAACCCTCGTTATAACTTCTATAGGTTTGTGTCTCGTCGGGAGTCTTTATGCTGCTTTAAAATTTTATTACAAATTTTCGAATAGTAACAAAAAATCAATTACTAATAAAACTCGGCCTAATTCTGCTTCAAAATCTTACGAAAATGTCAAACAAAAAAAGAATCGTTTATCGAATTCAACTAACGGGATCAATGGTCTTGTCGACTCTGATAAAAAATCTATTCCTGCCGAAGAGCTTTTAGAATTAGGTAAAATTCACCAGCGTTTCTGTATTCATATGGTCAAATTTTAAAAAAATATTTTTTTAATGAAGGATTAAACTATTTAAATCAAGCAATTAGGTCTTGGGAAACGGCTTTGGATCATATTGAATCAGCTGAATATATGCAGTCTAACACTTTGGCATTACCTGTAAGAATAATTAAAAGATATTTCAGATTTTTCAATTAAAATTTGATAAATTTTAAGAATAATGAACACGCAGATTTGGTTTTCAAGTTAAGAAATTTAGTCGATGCAGCAAATAAAATAACACTAAATTGTGATACTAAATTAATTAAATCAAGTCAGACCCTTCAAATAATACAATCTAGGCTAGCAATTAAACAACAATTATACACAGATGTACTCTTAAAAAATAATCAACCAAGAACTTATAGCGACGAACAAATCAACTCTGAGTATGCTGAAAAAGTAGCTACACCAGTTGGTAGCTTGTCCAAACGATTTGGATATTTAAGCGACGATGATAACGAAAGTTTTGTTTCAGCTGATTCGGTAAATTTAGATAATTTTGAAAATTTTTCAAAATCTTGATTAAAAATGAGCTATTTGTAGGATGTAGATTGGTTGACTGAAGAAATGTTATTAAACATTGAAAATAAAGATGAAAAAAATGTTTTATATGAAATGGCAATGAGTAGTGTTGTATTAGGACGAGTTAAATATCGTGTTTCAAGACGAGATCTTTTAAATTGTTATTCAGAAGAAGATTTTGCAGCTAAACTGCATGTTATTCGTTTAGGTTTTGATCGTTTATTTCAAGACACTAGTAAAAAACAATGGTTTATAGAAGAAGGAAAAAATCTTTTGTATTGTTTATTTAAAAAAACTGAAAAAGATTGTTCAAAGTTATTCAAAGCCTACGACGAAATGATACGATTTGTATCTGTTGAAAACAATTGGAAAAATATAAAAGACGAATTGTCTACAAGAGATGTTAATAATATGAATTTTTATGATATAGCACTTGATTTTATTCTTTTGGACGCTTTTGAGGATTTGGAAAGTCCACCATCGGCCATTACGAGCGTCATACAGAATCGTTGGTTATCACAGTCCTTCAAAGAAACAGCATTGGCTACTGCTGTTTGGTCTGTTTTAAAAGCAAAACGAAAACTTTTAAAATATCCAGATGGTTTTATATCAAGATTTTACTCGATCAATGAATATTTAGTTCCAGTTTTAGCATGGGGATTTTTGGGTACTGATGAAGAGTTGACCAAATGCTGCACATATCTGAAAGTAATATTTTTGCAAGATTTATATCAAAACTGGATCACAAATTTTATAACCTTCATATTTTCCTTTACACGGCAAGATAATATTGTTCTTAAAAAAAAAGTGAGTTGAAACTGTTTGACTTTCTAGTCGTACAGGCATTCTTGTGAAAATCTTGAATTTTGAGAAATTTTCAGTTATTATAAGACGGTGTAATGAGATCAATGAAATTTTCGAAACAATAGTTTAGATGTAAAATTTCTTTTTTAAGTACACTTTGACCCTTCTCATTGTAGACAATTTTGTCTTCTACAAGCCAATATATATTTTTTATGTACCTATTAATATTGACCATGGTACAGACCATGTCAAAGTGATTTTGGGGTAAATGGATAAAAATGGGGCAATTATGTGAGGGAAAAAGACTTTTTCATCCAAAAGAGATTTTAACATGTCAAAGTAAGACATATCAGTAAGCAGGATATCCTGTCCTCTTCTAAAAGAACAATAAAAAGTTAGCAAAATAAATGATCAGTGGGTTTAAAATATGATTTAAAAATGGGATACCTTTTTGTTTTTTTTTTCTGGAAAAAAAGTATGGTCCAGAAAATATGTTCATACACTTTATTCTTATAATTCATATCCCTTATTTATAGTTCATTTGAAATAGGGCAAAATTATCTTCTTACTGATATATTTACTCTCTACATGTTAAAATCTCTTTTAGGTGAAAAAGTGCCTCACATAATTGCTTAATTTTTATCCATTTACCCCAAAATCACTTTGATAGGGTCTGTACTATAGGTGATGTGAACGATGTCTAAAGAAAATATATTGGCTTGTAGAAGAATGAATTACCTATATGCTGAAGAGTCTTTGTATATCACGAAACTTTGACTCTAGAACGAAACAGTAACTGCTTAACCCCTTTGAAAGTGTATGTATGGCTTAAAAATCAAGAAACAATACTGTTTAATTTAAGAAAGGAGTAAAACGTTTTGTGATCCTTTATTCTATTAAGGCTTCTGATAGTCTTTAGTTAAATTTTTTTTTAATTTTAAGAATTCAATTGTCGACTATTTAAAATGTTTGTTTGATTTAAACCGAACCCGTTACACAAATCTAGACGATTTGATCTATGATATTGAAATGCATTCGATAAATTACCTTAAAGAAATAACCGAAAATATTTGATTCCTTTTTTTTTGTTATTTTTTAATTTAATTAGATGTTTTTTTTTGAAAGTTTTCTTTTGTACTAAACCAAGAAGATAAAATAAATATTTTCAAAAAAAAAAATTTCAAACATCAATTCAAAATCAAAAATTAAAAAAGATAAAGCCTCTTATCTCTTTCTCTTAAGCACATAGCCTTGAGTTGAAAATTATTTAATAAAAAATTTGGTTATCGAGATCGCAAGCAGTACTTGCAGTTATTTTTTTATTGTTACAAAATAAAGGAATTATTTCTTCGTTTTATTAATTTTTTTGTTTCATGCATCAGATTAATAATGATGCCAAACAAACTCTGAGAAATTAGATTTCGGGTTTTGTATTTCAAGAAATTTAATTAGAAATTATATCCATAATTCATCATTTTTGTTTTTTAATAAATTTTTTTTAATAAAATTATAAAATATTTTCCTTTTAATCAAATTTATTCAACGATTTTGTAAGTAAAAGAGTTTAAGAGTAAATTTTGAGCCTGAAAAATTTTTTAGCATGTTCTTTATTTTTTTATGTTCTTTAAATAAATTATCCTTTTTAAAATTAATCTATAAAAGTGCTTGCATGGCTATTAAAAATTTTCGGAAAATAGGGTTGGAGCCCCTATCGCCATCATTTGGCTACGCCACTGATTGCATTTAACGATTAAATGGGTTCTTTTATTGGAATGCCAAGAGATTTAGGGATTGCAATTAGGAGCCTAGATACTGTCGTTTTCTTTAACTGCGCAAATAACTGCGCTTATCTAAATCCTAATTTTAGAATCATAAGTTTAGCTCTTCTCTCTCTTCTTCTTAATTTTAACATTGTTTTACAGCATTCGGCGACACGTTTTTTCCAGAGCCTGCGGTCACTTGCGAGATTCTCAACTTCTGCTCTTGTTACCTCTACACGTTTCGGGAATAGTACTTCTGTGATGTATTTGAAGTAGCTTTTTGATTTACGACCTCGTTTGTTCTTAAAGAGTCCACTTTCGGGTTCGTAAAACACAAAAGTCTTAGCTGGTTCGCTTTCTTGTCTTCTTAGCGCGTGACCCACCCAGGTTAGCTGTTTCGTTAAGCTTCTCAGTTACCGGTTTTTCCTTCTTGAAGACTTTTGCATTTGGTATCTTGTCCATTATTCCTAGCCACATTCTGTAGCAAGTTTTTGTGAAGCTATTAAGCTAGTCTTTCATTTCTCTAGAGACAATCCACGTCTCACTGCCATATACGAAAATTGAAACTACAGTTGCTTCAAAGATGTTGGCTTTCAGTTTGATTGGTATATGATTTCCTTTCCAGATCTTTTCCATCTTTCAATACGCTCCGTAAGCAAGTGATCTTTTACGAAGTGCGCTACTGAGAAGCTTAGCTAAGAACCAATGTTTGATCTAGTCACAGTCGTTTGCTGATAAATAATCAAGCACTCGGTCTTGACTTTGTTGAAATTGAGACCTACGTTCTTAGCTTCTTCACTTAGACTAACAAGCTGTTCTGTGGGAGAATCTATGGACGATTCAAGGAGAGCTATGTCGTCGGCGTAGTCCAGATCACTGACGATCTGGTCAGGATGTCTTTGAGATGTTCAGTGCTTGTAAATTAACCCGTAGCTCTAAGTCCTTCGACACATGACGAAGTCGATATTCCGTATTTAGATTTTCCTTTTAAAATTTGTTTTAGCATATAAATTATTCTTTCTCATGATTCATGAGACGTTGCTAAGAAGTACTTAATCATCCATCTATTTAATTAAAGCTCAGAGCGTAGAGTCGAATTTGTTTTTATTTGATACAACTGGTGTTATAATTATCAACTTCCTCCTGTATGAATTTATAAATTATTAATTTTCAAAAATTTATACCCACATTTTTGAATAGTTAGCTTCTTTTAAAGTGTCTCAACAATGTTGTTTGTCTTTCTTATTTTGAAATGAGATAGGGATTGGTTTAGTTACCGTGTCCAATCGCTTTATTCACAACATGTGTCTGTAAAAAATGTCCAGTTAATTAAGATTTCTTTGATAAAAACCCTCATTTCGCAAGACAAGACCCTAGAAAAGTTTTTTTACTTCATTTTCGTCTTTATTGAGGTGCACTATTTACTTTACTTTTGATGTTTGAACCGATGATTTTGCCTTTTTTGCTTGGACTTTATTTTTTTTAAAGGTCAGTAAATGACATATGAATTATGTAATTATTGAGTTCTCATTGGATAAATGTATAGCTTTACCATACTTTACTTTCCAACTTTACCAAAGAATAAAAAGTGACTCCTAGTTTTTAAGTGAAGTCCCAGAAAAATAATAAACATTAATGGTGACAACAAGGCTACCTTAATCAATTGTTATTTCGAGTTGTTCTGACAGCGTTCCATTTCAAAGACTCATATTTTGGAGTCTTTTATTTTAACGACTTTCTCTGGATATAATTTTCTTAATTCTCCTAGGTACTTTTGTATAACATTATTAAGAATGAAAAATAATCATCTTTATGACAAAAAATCATAAAAAAGGGTCTTTTTTAGGGCTTATAGGACCCTATGGGTTGACTTTATGGTCATGAATTTTTATTCTTTTTCTAGGAGAAAAAATTTGCGCTGAAAAACGTGGTGCAGTTTATTTCCTAAAACAAACAATTTTTGACCGATTCGAATTCATGCTACGTTGGAGCTTGAATAATGATTGGACCAGCTTTGTTTCAAAGGAAGCAAAGAAATCAGCTCAAAAAAAAATTTTAATCTCTTGGCTCGTTCTAAATCTTTAAATAATTTTATAAACAAAAAATACACGAATCCCAAAAAAGTATTTTCGTGATATAAAAATCATTCATGATCTATTTCAATTAATATTCCTTAAAAATTTTCATCAAAATAAAAAACCTTTTTTTTAATCTCTAATTTGTATCACGAAACCACAAATCTTTTTATTGAGCCTAAAGGTTAGACTTTTTTCTTTAATCCAGATATTCATAAGGCGATAATTATATTTTATACAGTCCTGATAAACCTCGATGCCAGTATCATCGAGTACATTTCATTTATTAGATTGTTTGTTAATTTTCTTAACGGGCTTCAATATCATTAGATTTTTAAATTTCCTCAAACTAACTTATTTTTTCGCGGATAGGTTCTTCCTTTAAGCTGTTTAGCTTACAGAGGTAGTTAAAATAAATATATAAAATAAATCTCTTCAATTTCTTACATTGTCATTCTCATAATTTTGAAACTTTTTGGGACGCTTTTGAATTTTTAGATTGAAAGATATATTTTGTGGAGCTTAGTCGTCCTAAAAAATGAAAAAATCTTTTTTAAGGCCTTGACCAAAAATTTTTTTGAACTCTTTTTGGTTCAGATTAAATTCATTACTAGGGACATTTACGGACAATTCAAATTTGAGGTGATTCTTAGCAGTTCAAATAATTTTAAATGAGAATCAAAGTTTTATTACAATAGTCACTATTCCCGGCTAATACCCAAGTACAGTCATAGGTCGATTATATCCAGGGACGCCCAAAAGTTGCTTTTTTCAACATGAAAGTGTTGAAATAGCTCTTAAGTCTTCTTGAAAAGTGGTTAATATGCTTTTTGAAAATGATAATTAGGGTAGTAGATTATGAAAATATTTTTCAAATGGGACTGCTTGGTCGTTTTAGATGGTTTCGCAAGTTGCTCGAGCAACTTTTGGGCGTCCCTGGTTATATCACTATGCAGTTATATCACAATTCATTTATATCACAAAAAATGAGTAGAACAGATTTCTGGAATCCAAATGCATGTATTTTATAGCCAGTTATATCACTTAAAAATAGCAATTTTCTATATCACATTCCACTTATATCATCATCATCATCATCATCATCATCAGTCGGTTGTAAACACGACCGGTTTACAAGCGTTCACAATTTTCTGTCTCCAATCTGTTCTTGACTGCCCGGAATGGGTTCTTCGATTGTGAATTTCATAATCAGTTGATTAGTGACGAACGGTTGATTAGACCTGTTCATCACGGATGCAGTATAACGTCTTACCCAGGACCAAAATTTATTAATTCCACTTATATCAAAAAAAATTTCAGACAAAAGTCAAGCTCAGGCATGCATTATGTATTATGTCAAGTTCACTTATATCACTGTACACACGTTCATTAACAAAAATAGCCGTCTCGAAATTGTCGACTCTTCGGGTGGTGAAAGTTGTGATGCAAATGACGACGACGAACAATCAAATGAATCAATCTTGACACATGAAGAAGCCGAGAAATGCTTTGAGAATTTAAAAAACTATCTTCGTCAATTTGAGAGCTGTGACGCAAATGATGTCATTTTTCTTAGAAGGCTTTGTAAGAAAATAGAATGTGAACGAATCAAAAATTTGACTCAACTGAAAATCGCAAGTTTTTTTACAAAAAAAGATTGAAATATCATTTAAAATGAAAAATTGACTTTAATTAGTAGAGTTTATTATTGAATAAAATTTTTTTTTATTATATTCACTTGTTTCCCATTTCAGTCTCGGACAAACATTCGTTATCATTTGTGTTAGTCTCGCTAGAGTTTTTTTAGTTTCACTTGAAGCAATATTTGCAGCTTTTAACCTTTTCGAGACAAAAAAAACAGATTAATGTTCGGTACGGTACTCAAACCTAATCTATTCAGAATCTAATCTATTGAATTTCATTTATTTTTCACAAAAACTGTTTCGAGCTCCGTAATTTCAGCGTTCTGACGATAAAAAATTCGTAAAATGAGTGAAGTATTTTAGGAAACGATTTAATTTTTTAGACGAACTAAAATAAGACTCATTTATATAAAATGGTTTTTGAATAGATCGAGTTTAGCTAACTAAATTATCTTAAACTTAAATCGATTTAGCTTAAGTTTACGCAAAAAAGAGACGTTTTTGCGTGTTATATGCCTTCTACGAAATATTGATTCCCCTTTATCCAGCTTAATGATTTTATTACGGACATAATTTAAATATTTATTATTGAATTTCTCTAAATATGAATATCGAAATTTCAAGACATTAATTAATTTTAAGGAATTGAGTGGGTATGCATTACCCAGAAATTGTGGATTTCAGGTATGGGTCTGGGTTGGGTAGCTCATAAAATTAAAAACCTATAAAATACCCAAATTTTCACAATTTATGGGTAATCCACACCCACCCTATTCCTTAAAATTAATGGGTTTGGTATTTAGTGACATGGAACTTTTGTAGGGTATTCCATACGGGAAATCATGTAGGGCTTTAATCCACCAGCTGAAAATTTGATTGCTCGCTTTAATTGGTAAGTAAATCTTATTATAGCAATTTGATCATCATTTTAAATTTATTCCTCTCAAAAAATCGTTTCATTTTACACTTCCTTCCTATCAAAATAGGCTTTATGTTGTTGTTTATTATTTCTTTTGTAAATATTTTTGATTTATCGAAATTAAATTTTGATTTCTTAATTAAGAATTAAATAAGATTCTCTATTTTGTGTTTATTCATTAGATTTCAGCGACTTCATTAATGTAGATCAAAATGTAGTCAACAAATGCCTTGAATTTTCAAGATTGAAATGTAAACTTAATTAGACTTTAAAATCCTTTTTACTTTGTTTAGGATGGTAATATTTTTATTAAATAAGTAAAAGGTTAAAATAAAAGGAAATCAAAATAAAAAACTAACATTATTTCCTGTCTATTCCGCAGGAATTTTTTTCCTTTAAATTAAATTAAATTTTCTTGATTATATCTCAACTATTTTATAATTACATTTGAATTTTAGAATTTAAATTCCTGGTTCAAAATAATTGCAAAGTTGTTAGCTTTGGATAAATTGGAACGCCAAACTGTTTCTTTTAAAAAAGTGTTTACTGTAAATCTAACTCATTACTTTCTTTAATCAAATTAGTCATATAGACAATTAGAAAAATTGCATTTTAGGGTCTTCCCGAAAGTGTTATCAGGTGTTCACAAGTAATTTTATCACCGTTACCTCTCCCTGGTATGTAAGATATTTCTAAAAATATTTGATGAATACCTTTTCTACATACCAGCGGGTAAATTGTGAGTTCCTCATTTCGTTATTGATTTAAGAAAATTCGAAGAAAAGCAAAAATTAGGCCATTGAGAGTTTTAAACCAATAAAGGACACCAAGCAGCAAAAAAAAAATGTAAATTTAGGATAAGCTAGATGGACCAATTTTAGGTAAGAATAATGCACATACGACTCTTGGGCTTGGTTTAACGAGATCCGAAAGTACATGTACCTGAAAGCTTGAAGCTGATTTATATGAAAGACAGATTGAAAAAAAGATTTGGGTACAGCGAACATTTTACCAATTTATTTTATTAATTTATTTATTTTTGATTGTTTTAGATGGGTTTTATAGACTTTATTTATGAAGTGCAAACAGGACACTGATTGACTTTTTAAAAATTTGTGAGAGATCAGTTTAGGAAAAACAACAAAAGTGCTCTATAATTTTTTTCGTGATATTTTTTATCAGAGATGGGATCGGTATTTTACTATTTTATATTTGTTAAAAGATTTAAAAGAGCCAAAAAGTAATTAAATTTAGCTTTTATCGTTGAAGGAGAGCTTGAACCAAAACTGAAACATTCAGTAGAATCAAATCTTAATTTAATAGACAATTTTCAGTACTTTAAGAAAAATTCGAAAACTAAAAATTTTAATTTTTCATGATTTCATTTACTAGGAATGTTAAGTGATCAATCTTTGTAAATAGATCCGAATGATAATGATTTATTTCGTTTACAGATCGATTAAAAGAAAACTGATTTAAAAAAATTGGACCAAAATCTAACTAAACTAGATTATTTCTTTCAAGCATTCATTTTCGTTTTTAGTACTAATGAACTAAATTAACTCATAATTCATAATTAAGCATTATCCTTTTCAATAAACATTTTAATTTTTGTTCAACCAAAGAAATCAATAAAAACAAAAATTCTTAAATAACCTTTATTTTTTATTATTGCGTATTACCCTCAAATTTTATTAAAAAAATGCCTCTTCAATTTCAAATAATTACTGTATTTCCGTATTTAAGAATGCACGCATTAAAACCAAATTTGCCAATTCTGCCGCATGCATCTACATAGACCTAACCCAAGCTAAAATAAATATTTAAGTATTTCGCTCGAATTGGCAACTCAGGTATTAAAAATCTATTTTATCAATATTTCAAGAATTGACGGCAATTTGAAGCAAAATTTTCAATTATTTACAAGGTTTCAATAAAATCAGATGAATTATTGTAATTGCATCAATGACTTAAGTTCTTGATTCCAGTTTAATCCTACAAGATTTTTGTTGCATTATGTTTAAACGTTAATAGACGGGTGATTGGCATATCTCTTGAACTATAGCTTAAAGAAAGCTTTTATTTTTAGAGAGACTTGTTAGAACAAGGTGAAAAAGTCTAATAGTTTAAAATTTACAAGCATTATATCACAAAACAATGTATGAATTGGATAAATTTGAATAAAGAATCAAAAAATTTAATTAAGTAATAGCAAACATATTTTATATCCTCGAAGAATCACATTAATTTTTTTAATGATGTCATTTTTTCAAATTTGCCTGCGGTAATAATTCGAATGTAGTCGATGAAAAAAATAGAGGAAAAAAATTCAAAAATAATAAATCTTAAACTAATGATATTAACTAGAGAATTTATTGGTTAAGATTTCAATTTTCCAAAAAAAATTTAATTGCTTTCTAAAATTGATGATAATTAAATCTTTATAACAATACAGAAATGCATGTTAAGATTTTTTTAAAAAGGAAACAAAACACAACAACAAAATGACTAATGAAAAAAGATTGAATTTATTTCAATAATAATAAGACAAAATATGTTTATCCGGGTGCATTTAATTTGTTAAATTATTTAACTGTATATTATACATTATGTATCCCGATACCTCAAAGATGTTCGATTAATTTCTTTAGAATAGTAGTTTCAATTTCGTATAGAACAGTATTTTAAATTAAATTACTAGGCCAAATAGTGCACACTAATTCTCAAATCTTTAATCTAATTGACTGGAAATTCTTTTCTTTGTTTAAATTAAGCACCTAATCATTAGGCTGCAAAAAGTTGATGGGTAGAAGTAAAAATTTTGAGTTTTGACCCCAATTAAAAAAATTGATTTTTTGGGTTTTCGAGGTTTATCCTAAAAATATGATGAACGGATTTCTTTCAAAGAACATTGATGGTATTTGCCATTATTTAGATTTGTCCCTTTTATCTTTAAAAGTGGGTTGATAAATCGAGAGTTTAGTGTAGTTTTATCAAGTTACAAAAATATGACTTGGTAACGACGTAACCGTGAAACTAAATAGAATAAAAAAAGAAAAACAAGTCAGCAATAAATTTTTCCAATAAATGGTTATCAGTAAATTTTTACCAGTAAAAGAGATAAATCATAATTAATTAATTAATTTCTTTTTAACACTATTTTGTCTTTTTTTTCACCAAAATATAATTATGTACCTTAAATATACGTAACGGACTAGAAGCTACAAATATAGCTGATTTGTGGAACGAATCGGACGAGTTTATTGAATTGAAGCCGAAAATCAAATACTTAAAAGACTATGATTTGTACTAGATTTCAAGCTCGGGTATAGATGACGAATCCTTTGAATTTGTTTTTGAAATGTTGGAATGTGAAAGGTCAAATTGTCAGTGTTTTAGAGATATCGGATTTATCACTATGATTTTGTTCAATTCATTCAAGTAAATAGAGAGATTAAACGAGTAAGGATTAATAAAAACAATTGGAATTTTGTTTTTTTACATGCCAAGAATATTTGAAAGAGTATATTTGTAAACACATAATCGCAGTATCCATCAAACTAGAATTTATTCACCCAGTCAAGACGTTGTTGCTGAATTAACGATGATCATCGTCGAATTTTTGAAAAAATAGAGCATATTACGATGAACTTTTTTTAATTTAAATTTTTAGTAAAATTGTGTTTGTTTTCCTCGAAATTCCAACACAATCGCCAATTA
The DNA here is from genome assembly GCA_022207745.1 of Brachionus rubens. Lineage (NCBI taxonomy): Eukaryota > Metazoa > Rotifera > Eurotatoria > Ploima > Brachionidae > Brachionus > Brachionus rubens. Next base: position 1,863,060 of record JAJVHD010000009.1, on the reverse strand, counting down.
GATTTTTATTTGCGTTTTTGACTCCTCCAATAAATTAATTATAATATATTAACGGTGAAAAGGTCATTCAATAATTTAATATACGTTACATGTGATACATATATAACAAGTTGCAATCGACATTTTTTTTATCAGTTAGAATTTTTCATAATTTTTGTATTTTTAAACTTATCTAAAAGCTGGAGCTTTCAAAATTTTAATAGTTGCCTCTGAGCAGACATAGGGACTCGTAATTTTTCATAAGACTCGGACGAGTTAAGGGTTTCACTTTGTTAAGGGTTAAGGGACGAATACTCGAGTCGAAAATTCTGATAAGAAATTTTTTTGATTTTTTATTTTGCCTGAACTAGTGTCCCTATATTCACCATCACACGTTCTAACCGCTAAACCAGTAGGGCGACTATGACCGTGAAATAGTACTCAAAAGATAATGATGGATGTCTAAATGAAGAAAAGCTTAAAAAATAAAGAATTATGTCATAAAGCGGTGGAGACATTGAACTCTAAAGTTTCTTGACTTAATATTTGATAAATTTTTAAAAAAGAACAGCCGACAAGAATAAGAAAACGGCTATGAGAAAAAAAATATTCCGATTGCTTCTTTTTTATTTTAATTGATTTTGAAAAACCGCTTGTGTTTTTTTTTTGCTTGTGTGAAAAAGAAATTTAATAAATCTCCATCCCAAAAATGATAAGTCTTTGATATTTTAGTGGGGAGTGAGGCTCATTTCAAACCGGCATCAGAATTTTTTTTTTTCTAACCATAAAATAAGATTATATCAAGTCAATTCAAAGACGCAAGTCTTTTACTATATCTCTGAGACTCGGACTCGAGTCTGAGTCGATAAATTTTAAAAGACTCAGACTTTGAGTCCTAGTCGATTTTACAACAAGATAAAGACTTGGACTTGAGTCCATAAAGACAATGAGATATGTAAAAAAACACATATATACTCAATGCTGGGTGTAGTGAATGGTAACCAATTCCGTAATGGGGACCTTTTCTAGCACCGATTACTGATTATTAATCAATAATCTCCTAAATATTTAAATGTCAAGATACTGAGTTAAGGGAGTTACCCGAGGCTGCGGTGAGTGGATCTTCTCGCCATCTTTATAGGTTTTTATTAGAAAGCTTTCGGAACCTGGGCAATGTTTAGTTAACTCAAAAGATCTTATAGGTATCGTACTCGACGATCTGATCACCAAATAACAGCTTTTTCTATAGCTATATTTCAGGAATGCTTTTAATTGAAAAAGAAAATTTTTTGCGAAATTCGACACTTTTCATTGAAATGTCGACGTCGAAATCCGAGGAAATCGGCCCGATCGCATCGTTGAATCATCGTTTTTCTCATCACATTTTCAGCGATGCTGCATCGAAACTGTCTTGACTGGGCATCAAGGGTTAATATTCTTACAAAAACATTGGAATGAAAAAAAAGAGGGGTAGAAAGGAAGTGGCCAAAGATTGGTTTATTAGGCAAAACAAGTAACTTATATATTTTTTTATATTTTTTGGACTAAGACAAACATGTTAGAGAAACGATTTTTTTTATACGAATAAAGTTTTTTATATAGTGCCCCAGATCATAAAGTCTAGTCCAAAGAAAAAGGAAAATTTAAACAAAAAAAATGCTTAACTATAGGTAATCAGATATGCTGATTTCAAATCTGAAGAAATTTTTTCATTCTCAGTTACCGTTTAATATTTTAAAGACAATATTTCTGTTAGATAATTATTAAAATCTCAGGTCTAGGAAATTTCGCAAAACTGATATTATATTCGTAATCAGCGTATATAAAAACCTTAGAATTGTCCAATTTTGAAAAGTAAATGAAAGAAGGAATTATGACCAGTGAAGGGTCATTTTAAAGTAGCCTTTAGAGGGGTTTGTTAGGGGAAATGTCTCTTTTAATGGAATTTTATTTTATTGAAGATCTTTTCCATATATCGCCTGAAAGCTGACAAAATTCTGAACATGCTATAATTATTATTATTGCAAAAAAAGTATGATGGTTATAAGAATCAACAAGAAAAGATGGAAAAATGGTGTATTTTTAGAGTTTTTTTGTAACAACTCTTGAAGAAATATTTCTAAATCCCCAAAAAATATTAAAAGTTGTAGATCTGAATGTCCTCTACAAAAGTTTTTTAGTCGGTTTTTATAAAATTTAAAAAATTTTATCGAAATCTACGGATCAGAAGACCTAGAAATTGATGTAAGCATGATGAATTATTGACCTGTTTGGCCTGTAAGGAATTTCAGTGCAATATAAAAGGCAACAAGTTACCAAAAAATAAATTTATTCAAAGGAAACATTTCAGACTCGCAAGATATCAGTAATAGGGTTTTCTGACTCGGAGAATTCGAAAAAAATGCTCAAATTTTACATAAAATGGAAAAAAACACAAAACATATCATAGTATATGTTCTTTAGTACGATCGCACGATATGTATATATAGGACACTCGCCAAGAGCCTACTAAGTTTTATAGAGGAAGGGACGAGGAACATTTTAAAAATAAAATTGGCTTTGTTGGATGTTTTTTTCGGGAGTTGTTACATTTTTTCTGGAAAAATGATATTTTTTTTTTAAAAAAATAAAATGAGCTGTAGCAAAATAAGTTGAAATTTTTTTTTTATTTCCAAAAAAAAGTTAACTAATCAAATTTAATGTACTCTTAACGCTTAAGGCAAAAAAAAAGGCATGTTGACTTTTTTTTCAGGACTTATAGCTCATAACCCTTAAAAATCGATGAGGATCTGGTACATATACTCGACTTGGACCTATAGTTTTTTTAGTGAAAAATTCTTTTTTTTTGCTTCTAAAAACCCTAAAATAGTAATTTTGGGTGTTTATTTTGATCCCTGACCGACTAAACTTTATGATCTGGGGCACTATATTTAATGAATATTTTTTATGAAGACATGTATTTTTTGGTAGAAAAAAAGACTATGCCATTGATTAATTGCGATTTTTTAGTTTTTATCAACACGTTTTATCAATTTTTGGTGCATAAAAAGAAACACGAAAAAGTACAATACTGGCCTTTCACAATATACACTTCTTAAAGTCTAAAAGTAACGGTTACTTTTATAACGGAAATTTAACACGGATCAAGGAGTGGAAGGGTAAGGGAATTCATGCGTTTAGCCCTTTTGAAGACTTGATTAAAACTGTTCACTCTTTCTTCTATGAATGTATTAAATTTTTTGAAAAAGTTTACACTGAAGCTTTTAATAGAGTATTCCAACTAAAAGTAGCTGATGTAGCTTTGGTGATCAAATTTAAGAGAAACTCCATTCATAAGTTATGAAATAAAAACTACGTCGAAAAATTACCACAGCCGTTATTTTTAAGAATTTATATACAAATTTACGTCTGTTATCGTAATTTACTAGAAAAAATCTAGTAATTAGTTAATTTTTGCGAATTGTTATTTTCGGTATGATTTTATAAAATTTACGTGTCGTACCAGAATTCTATAGATTTTAGTGTTTTATAAATTTACGATATCCAAAAATCTTTAGCATTACAACTAAAATAGTGAAAGAGTGCTTATATGCGAGTAACATGAAGGCATGATCATATCAGTGTTGTAAGTATGGATCTCTCGGGTTTAAGAAAGTTAAATAACTAGCACTGTGAAAAGAAAACAAGATATTGGGTATGATTTGGAAGAATTTTGAGTACTTTGATGAAAACTTGGTTAAGCCATTTTATACGTCATTAGTCAGACCGCTAATAGAATACGGTATTAGCGTCTGGACTCCTTATTGTGGGGGTAAAAATAATCAATTGTAAAAAGTTCAACGTATAACGACAAGTATTTCAAACGAATTGAATACGAAGAACTTATGTCACTTGACACAAGAAGAAGAAGGGATGATTTGATTCAATTTTACAAAATCTTTAATGGGTACGAAGCTGTCAACTTAATGAATGATATCAGGTATAGTCCAGCAATGAAAAATTATAATTTAAGGGGTCATTCAAAGCGAAGCTTGATGACTGTTTTAAAACACTACTACTACTACTACTACTACACCACTATCCTAATTCACGATCTGGAAAATCCACGATTACAAAATTTTTGTTTTTTGTCACTCCAAATTAATGAACTTTCAGAAATTGTTAAAAGCCGGATTTGTATAAGAAATGATAATTTCAAAGTCCAAATTTTAGCTCTTTTAATCCAGGTTTTGTTACGATCAATATCGTGACGTCATACGCCATTTTATAATGAAAGATTTTTCTACTAATAAATAGATGCCAAAATGTCAGCTAGCCCTGTCCATTATTTCAGTATCTATCTTTTTTTGCTCAAGGATATAAATCAAAACAGGATGTTTTGAAAATTTTTTATTAATTTAATCCTGTTTTCGTTTTTACCTAATCAATCATTCATCATAAATGCAGGAGTTTGCATTAAAACAAGTGAGTTATGGAAATTCGATTTGAATTCATCTTCTAATGAAATTATCTAGTTTAAACTCAATATCACTGAAAATTGTAATTTTCATATCATGATCATATGGATTAAATTAAATTATTTAGGATTTAAGTTGCCACATTAATCTTTTCAATCAAAAAAATCTTTGAGCTTGATTTATTTTATTAGACTCAATCATCACAAAAACACTACATACTGAAAAATAATAACAAGAGGTTACTTTTTTTCATAAAATTAACTAATTTATTTTTATTAAATTTTCGTTAAATTCAATTTTATATTTTTGTTTCAGAAAAAAAAGACAAAAAGAAAAAATAATTTCGAAAAAAAAAACCTCGGAAATTTAATTAGTTAGCTAACAAAAAAATTACACTTTAAGTACTTTGTTTATGGTAACTTATTGAGAGGAAAATTGCAATCAAGCAAGAGTATAAACCTAAAAATTATGTTTTATAATAAAATAAGCTTCCGAAATGGAGATATTGATGTCACCATGAGTTAGGTATTCTCAATTAATTGAACAAGCCATTTTGTAACTTTAAAACTCTAAGTTAGATCCTAAATAAAGGGGTTAAACTCGAAGTTCTTCAAGCTCTCAAATTATAAAGAGTTCGAGAAAATTAGGATTAAATTTTCAAGTGTATATTTTTCAATAATTCTATCGTTTAATGAGACCCTTAAAGCCTTAATTTTTGAAAAATAAATTAATTTCGAATAATCGAAAATACTCGCAAGTCAAGTGAACTTAAATGGTGGTATCGTTAAGAGTATAACGAAATCTGCAATACGCTGTATCAAAAAGCTTGCTGGCTAAAAAATCTTGTGTTGTTTTCCAAGAATTTGGTCAATTAACTATATATTTAGTAGGAGTAGTAGTAAAAATAATTGCTACGCTCACACCTTAAGTCTGGTTCTATCCAGCCCATAAGAAATGTTTTAGTCTTTCAAAAGTTTGTCTAAATTAGTCTTAAAAATTTTAATTGATTTTGTTTCTATGACTTCATTCGTCAGACTGTTCCAGTCATTCACTATACGGTTTGCCAAAAATTTAATTTTGGTGCACAGTTCTCGCTTAAGTTTGTATCGCTTCTTGTCTTGTCAGGCGATTGACTGTTACGTCGCTATCCACTCGTTTATACCAGTTTACATGATCTTGCTTGTTTAGGAGCTTGTACATTTTGATGAGATCATGGTTAAAATTCTTTGTTCCTCATAAAAAACAAAATAATAACTCAAATTAGCTAATATAGGTATCCCTACTATTGATTTTCTTCAAAATTATGTAAAATTTACGAAACAAGCAATTGGTTTCAATTATTTAGCAAGCTTTTTAAGAATCACAAAAAGCCACTGAAAAAAATTCAATAAAAAATTATTATTGAAAATTCACTTTTTTAAATTAGAAAGATGAACCGTCAATTTTGGAACAACACTTTTGAAAGCTTAAAATCGAATTTATATTTTTCAAAATTTTATTTTAATTGATTTTTAATTTTTATCGTTTTAAAATCTAAATTTTTGAGAATAATTTTCTCATTTTTTTTCTCAGAAAATTGAGCAATTTACTTATTCTCAAATTTTATTGAACAAAATCACCCCCTCCCCCCACCCCGCGCCAAAAAAAAACTATCAGACACTAAATAGTAGATTGTTTAAAAAAATTAAAAACTAACTTCAAGATGCTATCAATTTCATTTAATGTATATTCGTCTGACTCTTGTATTATTCCCGTTTTTTTTTATTATTATTTGTGTTTAAATAATCATAAAAAACCTTTATTACTCATTTTTCCTTAAGGAATAATCTTTCAAATTTTTTTTGTTGTTTATTTTTTTTTAATCGTCAAATATTTGAATAAGTCTCTTTATTTTTTTCAAATTTTTTCTATTCAAAAATCGATAAAGAGTCAAAAATCTGCTTCAGCCTTTTTTTTATTATATATTCGTGTTCTTCAAGTTTTTTTTTCTAATTTCAAACAAAGATAATTGCTTTACCAATTGTATTTTTTTTATGTTTATAATAATTTTTGTAATTTAATTTCCAAAGCTGTTCTAAAAACATATGGAAGGATTTTTTTATAAATGTTATCTTTTGTTTTAGTGATAATTTCAATGTCTGCAGTTTAAACCCAATGTTGTTAAAATAGAACTTGTCTGAGTCCTTAATTAATCGAGTTTTTTGTTTCTTCCTAGTTGTCTAAAAAATATTTTTTTACGTGTTTTAATTTCATAACGATTTTATTTTTTTTCTCGAGGAATAAAATGTCTATTAATTGATAAAAAAATTAATAAAGCTCAAGCATAATAATTACTTTATGTTTTTATTAAAGCAAGCGTACTAAGTTTTAATCAATTTTTTATCAAAAATTTCATCCTCCAACTCGAAAAAAAATGAAATGAGAAAGGAATAAAATTTTCATATCAGAAAGCTAAGTTTGTGCTTTGTTTGTGATATAAATAAAATATTAGCAATGCATGAATAGATCTATTTTTTTTCCTATATTTCTTTTTGACTTATAAATGTTGCAAACCAAGATTTTATCATTAGTTCACTAAGTGAATTCATTAATAAAAAAAGAAAAAAAATCTTCTTAAAAGAACTAATAAAATGAACTAAAAAAAATTTTAAAAGTATGCATTTCTTCTTCAATTTTAACAGTCAATGGTTTATTTCAACAGAAATCATGCAAGCGTCTTTCCATTGAATAATGCCATAAGTGTGTAGAGATTCGTTATTTTTACATTAAAAAAGTCAGCTGTTGATGCTTTCGAGAGAGTAAAAAAAAGGAAGAGGATTTAATTTGAATAAGAAATGAATTTTCAAAATTATTTGGCAATTATTTTGTATATTTTTTTGTGTTTTTAATTTTCGATAAGAATTTAACACAAAAAGACGTTTGTGCGTTTAAGTCTTTTTATTAAGCCTTGTTAAATTAATAACGATCTAGGAATTTATTTTAAGGACTTTTTTTTTTAAAAAGTGTTTAGACGCATTTCGATATAAACACGGTTTACTTAAGAAATGTAATTAAATTTTTTAAGTAGTATTCAATTCTGAGTTTTAATTTTTAATAATGCGTTTCATGTTCAAAATTTTCTAAAAAACGAACCAGTTAAATTAAAAACCCTCAAGGAACATATATATATATATTTTTTAAAATAAATGAGATTTAAATAATTTATCAGGAAAAAAATTCTGAACTTTTATTAAATCTTGAAATTAATTAGTCCTTTTTTTTTAAAAAACAACATTTGGGAAAATTAATCGTCAAATATTATATCAGTGGAACAAAATAGTTCACTTGTCGGTTAATAAAACAAAAAAAACAAGAATTTTTAAATAAAGCTCATCAAAAAAATTGTGGATCCAAATCTAAAAAATTAATCATTTACATTAAAAAAATAATGTCAAACACATTGTTTTGCATTCTCAAAATTTTATATTTTTATGCTTTTGGATATTATGAATGATTAATAAACTGGAAGTAATTTTGTAAAATTTGAAGCTTAATATCGATTCAAAAGATCAAATCAGAGATGCAGTTAACAGAGAAATTGCAGTTCGGAGATTTAATTTTGAATGTTAAAAAAGCATGTGACATGTAATTACAAGGGTGTAAGAGGGGTAGTAATAGACACTAAAGGAATATAAATAGCAGTAGTACTTTTTTCTGTACAGATCTAATCCTAGACTTAATTAACTACACAAGCTGATTAGGGCTTCTAAGCCGTGTAGGTTGAATACGTTTGTATCGTTTGAGGGCCTTATTTTAAGTAACCGCGAGTCCGGACAAGAGAATTTTCAAAATCAGGTCATCTGGAGAACGAGTAGTCGTTGATTCTAGTCAGATCATCTCCAAACAGCACAGCAGTATTAACACAGGATTCGAACAAATTTTTTTGTATTTTTACAAAGAAGACATACTAACCTGGTCGTTCACATGTTTCAAAAATGAACGTTCGGATCCTTTCATATTATGAACTCTCGGCTTCATCCGAAATTTTCCGCGAAGTATCCGAAAAATCATTTAATTGGTCCGAAAACTTATGAAAGGTTATGCAAAATTTTGAACGTTCATGAATGTTCATGAAAGAATCCTAACGTTAATTTTTGGAACATGTGTAAAACACCTCATGAACCAAAGCTTAAAGGGATCTAAAATTTTCATATTTTCAAATTTGAAAAAAAATGAAAATTTTAGAAAAATAATGAAAATACATGAAGAAATATGAAGCTTCGTGGACCCTTGAACCTTCAAAACCTTGAACGTTCATGAAGGTTCATGATTATTTTCGAAGGTTCAGGAAGGAATTTTTGAATGACTAGGGATTTTACATAATATGCAAGGAAATGCATAATATGTATTTTCGCATACATGTCTAAAAAAAGGTTTACAGGATTCATGAATGGCCAAATATATATGCGGTGTACAACCCTGGTCATTCAGAACTTCCAAAAATGAACTTTCATGAACCTTCCTGAACGTTCAAGGTTTTGAAGGTTCAAGAGTCAATAAAGCTTCATATTTCCTCTTTATCTTTTCATTATTTTTCTAAAATTTGTAAAATAATGAAAATATTTGAGGAGATTTGAACCTTTAGAAACCCCTTGAAGCTTCATAAACGTTCATGAAGGTTCACGAAGGTTCATGAACGTTCATTTTTGGAAGTTCTGAATGACCAGGGTTGTATGTATTCCTTAAGCGTGACTTCCCGGGAAAGAGATGTACCTATGCGTTGTTATGAATGATTTGGCGTGAATATTGTGGCTCAAAAAAAAAGACTAATTGTGACTTAAGATGACAAAGTGTGACTTGAAAAAAAAGAGAAAGCAAGTTTAAGTAAAAAATTTTAGTAATTAAAAAAATATGATGAGTTTTTGTCTACTAGCCATGCTGTTATACTTAAATCTGAAATTTTTTCTCATCTTTTAAGAAACTAAAAATCAGTTAGAAGCTTTTCTACAAATAATTCTTAATTAAAAAAATAACTTCGTCATTTTTAAATTATCTTCAGGTTTAATGGTACAATTAGTTTTTTAAAAAAAATCCTTTTTGGTCTAAATCTTGTTAACAAATATTCCTAAAAATTAGCTAGACGAAGACAAAATTTTAAGAAAAAACAATTAAAATTGAAGGATTATAGGCTTTATGATCCAATTTTTAAGACTATAATCCTGCTCAAAAAATAAAACGAGATTTTCAATTAACAGAATCTATATATATAATGCTGAAAATTTATCAAAAAATTTTTATTTTCTATTTTTTATTGATAACTTCCAAATTTTTAGTTTTCAAGAACATTTCAATCAAATTAAAAATAAATCAAATAATTATTCAACAAATTTTTTTTTTTTTTTCAAGTAAAAAAATAATTTAATAAGGCACATATTTATCGATTTGAAATGTCGATTTGATTCAAATTGAGTTGAACATGATTTTGTCAATAAATTAGTTTTAGATAATTCGAAAAAAAAGACAAATCAGCATATACAATTTTCGTGATTTTTTTTTTAGGGAAATTAAAGAAAAAATAAGATGAAATTTTTGTTACGTCTTTATTAACTTACCTGACTGCCTTTTTCCGATCCTATTTAAATCAATAAACACGTTAAAATTTTTTATTTTTCTTGAAGCTTACATTAAACTCAAATTCAAACGCCCTATACCAAGATCACATTTTGTTTCTTATCTTTCAATTTCATTTAGTAATAAAAATAATTTTTTCAATTTGTTAATCCTTTTTTTGTTGCTGTTGTTGTTTAATTTTAATTTTTTTTTTCTTGTTGATATGAATTTTGAGGAAGAATAAATTTTGTTAAAATCGAAAAAGTAAGCTCAACTAAATTTAATTACGTTATCCATGACTGTATGTAATATCCAAACAAATGATGTGAATTAAATGAATATTTTTTTAAATCATTCTTAAGGAATGAATCAAAAATTAATAAAAAAAAAAAAAAATTTTTTTTTGGGTAAAAACAAATGATGAAATCAAATTTAAAATCTTTCACAAGACAAAGAGTAAATATTCTTATCTTGAGATTTAACATTAAAATTTAATCAATATCTGATCATTTTTTTTAGATTTAGTTGACACGAAGCTCATAGGGAACTTTAAGCTACAGTTCTTTTTAGTGATTAAAACCTCACAAAAATCCAAGTTGGAAATTTTCTTCTTTCGAAACAGAATCATGCGCGGCTAAATTAAAGTCCAGGAGGCTGTTAAAGAGAAACAGAGTTAGGGAATCAGCTATTTTATAAAGAACTAGTCTTAATTAACTACGCAAGCTGATTAGGGCTTCTAAGTCGCGTAGGTTGAATTTTTTTTATAATTGCTACGTTTGTATCGTTTGAGGGCCTTATTTTAAGTCACCGCAAGTCCGGACAAGAGTATTTTCAAAATCAGGTCATCTTGAGAACGAGTAGTCGTTGATTCTAGTCAGATCATCTCCAAACAGCACAGCATTATTAACAAAAGATTCGAACTCGTCCCACTGATGCCAAAGCTGTTTTTTAACTCACTCGGTCAAAACCTCTCCAGGACAAAAAGTCTCGATCATTGAACTGATTTTTTGATAAAAGTCAGAGTCTTAAAATTCCAGTCTCAAATCCTATCCAAAACAAAGACTCGAGTCTTTGTGACTGTGTCTTAGAATTTTGCTGAAAAATATCGTTTTGTTTTGGTATGTGTTTTCAGGACTACGTGGTCAGGACCCCTCTGAACCCAGCATTTTGATGATACTATTCCGAGTCCTCAAACACAACTCGTGCATTTTTCAAACTGATACATCGCGGCTAGTGAAAAAAAGGCGTACCGTACCAAAACTTTATCAGACTCATAATGTGTATGAAATTAAATAAAAAAATTATTCTTTTGTGTTAAAATACTCGACATAACGGTTTCTTTTTAGTCATATCAACGATGTAATCCTTAAAAGAAAAAGCTAGAGTTATGGTACGGCGGACGATATGCCTTAAAATTGTCAAAACATGTTTAACGATGTTATGGAATAGAGGAGCCTTTATATAAAACTAAATGAATCAAATTTTTAAAGCATCTAATTCATTAATTATTGTGTTTGCTGCCGGAATCTAACATCAAATTTTTGAGCGCATATTTTTTTTTTCAAAAGATTTATCATAAAACTTTCTAAAAATAACTTGAAATTTCCGAAGTAAAAAGAAAGAAAATAGAACGCTGTTCAAAACCAGAAGAAAAACATCAAAAAAAAAAAAAAGAAGAGAAGAAATGTTAAAGAATTTTAGTTTCAAGAATTGAAAAAGAGTTTACAGCAAAATTAATCACTCCCAGATTCAGACAAGAATAAAATAAAAATTCCTTTCAAATAGTAAAAAAAAGAATTAAAGTTATTTTTTTCAATTACTAGAAGATAAAACGGAAAAAATATTATGTCTGAATTTCATCATCAAGGATTTATTAGTATCAAATGACTTGAGGATTAAGATTAAGATTAATTTTGGATTTTATCAAGAACCATTTGATACGGCCTTCTATTAAAAATGCTAATTCTAAAAAATTATGTAAAATATCTCTTTTTTAAATTTTTTATTTTGCTTTTTTTTTTGGAAGTCGATATCGATAATGTAAAATAAATATTTCAAATTAGAGTTCAAGATACGAAATACAGAGAGAGAGATTGAGAAAGAAATTACAATTAATATAATTCTGAAATTTAAATAAATTTGATTTTTTATTTTCTTTTATTTTTATATTTTGTTCGTTTTTTTCTTAATCAATAAAATCTAATGAATCATAATTTTTTTCCATTTAAAGTCTAATGAAACTAAAACAAATATTTTCACCCCGATGACAACACAAGGCTCATTTTGTGTGTGTGTGTGTGCTGACTTGATGTTTCGTCTGACATTTTGTAAATGCTTTTTCTCGTCTATATTTTGGTAAATTAATAAATTACGTGAGACCATTTTATAAGAAATTTTATTTCCTTAAACTGCGTGAAATATTTAATAATGTAAATTTATTTTTTTTTGTTTCCGAAAAATTTATCAATTATTGAAACAAAAAAATTTTTGATTTTTTAATCATTAAAAGAAAGTTGTAAAAAAAAATACTCTTGAATTTTTTTAATTAGATTTCTTTTCTTTTTTTTAAGATGGTTTTAGTTAAAATATCATTAGATAAATTTTACTTAAAGTATTTAATCGGATAAGCAAAGAACAACTAGAAAAATTTAATTTATAGAACTAAAAGTGTAATAAAAATGCTCGCGAACTCAACAAACGTTAATTTAGATGTTAACAATACACTAACAAAATTAAACGAAGAACACTCAAGAGTGACTATATTCATACTCGGCACATTGTATTCATTGATTTTTTTTATAGGCATCACCGGTAATAGTCTAGTAGTGTATGTAGTATGCGTAAAAAAGTCAATGCAATCTGTTACAAATTTGTTCATTATGAATTTGGCTTTGTCTGATATATTAATGTGTTTGTTAGCTGTACCATTTACGCCAATATCATTTTTTCAAGAGTATTGGATACTCGGAAAATTTTTGTGTCATTTAGTTTCGTTTTCATTAGGTGTATCAGTTTATGTTAGTACATTAACATCACTTGCTATTGCTATTGATAGATATTTTGTTATTGTTCATCCATTTAAACCGCGTATGAAACTTGGTGTTTGTTGCTTACTTATTGCTGTTGTTTGGATTATTTCAATTTCGATATCATTGCCTTTAGCTGTTTACATTGAATTAATTGAAGAAAATGTCAGTGGTGAAATCAAGTGCAAATGTAGAGTAAGTGCTTAAATTATTAGAAAACACCCTTAAGAGAAGATAAGCTTAACAAAATTTCCCTAGATGATTAACCCTTTAAGGTTTTCTTTTTTTAAACTCAACTACTCTGATTCAACCTTTTTCGATGAAAAAATTAACCGTTTTAATTATTAAAGGAAAGTTGGCCTATTCCGATGTCAAAACGATTCTTCAATTTGGCCTCAATGGTTCTTCAATATTTGATCCCATTCACTGTTATCACATATTCATACACAAAAGTATGGATAATCTTATCAAATCGAACAAGACCCGGTAAAACAAAAGAAAAAGAACAATTGGAGCTTAAAAGAAAAAAGCGCACAAATCGTATGTTGATAGCGATGGTTATAATATTCGCTGGTTGTTGGATGCCATTAAATTGTGTTCATTTAATAATGGAATTTAATATTCATTTTACCAAACAACCATATTTTAGTAACGTATTTTTTATAGCACATGTGATTGCGATGTCTAGTACAATTTATAATCCGTTTCTATACGCATGGCTTAATGATAATTTTCGAAAAGAATTTCGACTCATTCTGCCATGGATTTTTAAAGCGATTAAATGGTGTAGTAAAAATGAAACAGAAAATAATGATGAAGAAGAATCAAATTGTGAGTATACAAAGTATCAACATAACAATCACAATGGTAATGAACATGTTGAAATGTACAAAACAAGTGGACGAAGAGATAGTAATAATAAAAATAAAAAGAAAAATTCTAAAAGTGATTTTGTGCTCAATCAAAAAGAGAGTAAGAGTTTACTCAAGGGTCCTAGTAAATCAAAAGTAATTGACGAAAAAGTCAACAATAATATTATTAATAAAGAAGAGTCAATTGATGAAAAAGATAATCCGGGTGACGACAAGGACTCTAAAATATCAAAAATTTAATTTTTTTTTTCATATTCGTTTTAGAATTTAACAATTTTGTACATGGTTTAATTTTCAATAAAATTTTTCAAAGAATTTTTAGACTTTTTTTTATGAGTTTCGTCAAGCTCCAAGAACATAATTTAAGCATGTCACTCAAAGAAATCAAACACCCAATGTCTGGAACGATTTACAGGAACTCTTGATCAATGCAACAAATTATTCAAAATAAAAAAATTGACAAGCTTAATTTTTACTAGCCCAAGTCTTCTTCTTATACACACTATAAAATTTTAAGATTGCCGTAACCAAAATGAAATGGCTGATTTTTGTCTTGAATTTAAACATGCGCCTATATGTAGCTAATACAATTTACTGTTGGTCTTCCACGTTCGACTTGACCCATAGTTGTTGAGGGTTTGTAAAGCGTGAACATTTTGTCAGGGTTTTTTTCGTTTCACCGCAACGCGTGTCCGAGCCACCTTAGCTGTCTCTGCCGCAAAGTCTCAGTAATAGGACTTTTACCTACGTTCGCGTATAGCTCTTCATTTTTAACATGATCAAGAGGTGATATCCCCAGTCACATTCTGTAGCAAGTAGTCGCAAAGCTGTTGATTCTCTTTTCTTGATCTTTAGAGACTATACATGCTTCACAATCGTATAAGAGAACTGAAACGACTGAGGCTACAATTAGGTTTTTAAACTGCTAGGGATGTGTTTTCCAAATTTACCTAAATCGAAACACAACAAGTGTGTTTAATTAAAACAGAATCAACATTTTTAATTAAGCTTGACAGGGTTCAAAAATCAAAATTTTAATTTTATTTCAAGGTTCAAAGCAAATAGTGTTCAAGGAGTAGGGTACTTAAGACCCCCAGCTACACGAATGTTTATCGATTGAAAATTAATATTAAAAAACCAAAAAAAGAGGTAAATATCCCTCGATATAATTTTTTTGACTCTTTTAAATTTGATGCATTTTTTAATTGTTCAAATAAATTGATTTTTTTTAAATATTAGTAGGCACAGTAACCTGAAGCTCTGTCAATTTTAGTCTGATTCATTAGAAAATGATTTAATTGACAGTTTTTTTTATTTTATTTTTATATTTTGCTTGAATTAAAAAAAAATTGATTTTCAAATGTAAGTAAAAATAACTGACAGCTTATTGATTTTGAAATCTCGGAAAAAAAAAACAAATTTATTATGTTTTACTTAAAACGATGTTTAATTATCTTAACAAGATTAAATGTAGTTTTTCCCTAATTCAATTCCATGTAACTAATTAATTTGTGTTTTTTTCTTTCATATGAATTATTTAATTTGATCCTTGTGGATTTAGTTAGAAATGAATGGGAAAATTGATCGTTTTGACACATAAATTTACCTTTATCGAATAAAAATTAGTTAAAGCATGGTCTCTTCTATATTTTATCAAATTTCCGTTTGCTTAATTAACCGAAAAATCATCGTTTACTTCAGAAACTAAAATATAAAATTTTAATGAAGTCTGGTGAATTTTAGTAAGCTCTGGGATTAGACTGTTAAGCCACATCTACTACTTGACCAAAGTTATTTCATAAATCATCATTTAAGGAATTTAATGTGATGAAGATTCGTATCAAAAACACTTCTATCAAACGAATCAAAATTTTAAATCATTTTTAGGAGTGAACAAATTGAACAACTTTGCAGAAGTATTATACCGTGGTAAGCATCAAAAAAACCACTATTAGAATGAGCTGTGCAGCGTTCTGCAATTCAGCGAAATAAAATGCGTAGATATTTTCTGTTACTATCCATGTAGGCCTCAATTGAATTTCATAGGAATAAAACACCTCAAGACACTTTGAGTTTTCGGCAGAAACACACTAAAACACCTTGGATTTTCTGAAAGAGAATTTAAAATGAGCATTTCTATGAGGTTTTGATCGGTCTGGGATGCATCCTCATAGAAAAATCATAGAAAAGAACGATTTCGATGGTCCGAATCAAGACACCACCATTTTTTTGGTCAAAACATGTACAAAATATTTCGGAAACCTAATTTTTGAGGGGGTTTGAGAGTCGACAAACTCGAAAATCAACTTATTATTTACGGTGGACTGGTTCTTTGGGATTTTTGGAGTACCCTCCAAATGAGATTATATGAATTTCCAAAAACTGACTTCATTTTTGAGCTATTGAAACACCCAAATCCAATTCGGAAAGAATCAAATTTACAAAATAAAGGGTGCTGACCCTTGAAAGAGGTGCTCTAAGAAAATTATTTTTTCTTATCCCAAATACTAATAAAAACTACCTTTATTATATCAACTCTTTATAGATCATTGAATTTTACATTTGCCTTGAGTGTTTTTTTAAAAAAAGCTAAATAACTTTCTGGTAACGAATACATGTAAAATCTAGTGTTGTGAGTCGACTCGAAAAAAGTCGACTTTTTTTTCGACTAGTCGACTTTTCGACAGTCGACTAGAAAATCCTGAAAGTCGACTCAAGTCGACTAGTTTTTCTTAAAAGTCGACTAAAGTCGAGTTAGTCGAAACTTTAATAAAAAGTTGAAATAAATTTTAAAATTATCAAAACAAAACACTTTTTTTTGACATAATATTTTTTAGAACAAACCAAAAAGAACAAATTACCGCTTTATTGTTTTAATACAGTGATAGCAAAGGTTTTGTAACGGACCGTCAAATAACGTCATTTGATGCCAAATGATGTCATTTACAAAATGACGTCATATGACGTCATTTTTTTAGATCTTTAAAAGTGTCATTTGACGTCATTTGGCGTCATTTGATGTCAAATGATGTCATTTAAAAAATGACGTCAAATGACGTCATTAAGTCAAGTTTTAATTAGAAAAACGTTCATTAAAATCAAAACGACCAAACTTTCTGAATTTGTTATCTCTGATATTGTTACCGTGTTCTACGACCTAGTAGACCCTAGAAAATCAATTTATTCATGATGGTAAAAAATCTAAAAATTTTTCCCATACCCCTTTGCTTTTTGCTGCCAAATTTCAATGTGCTTTATTTAGTAAACACGATTGGAAAAAGATATAATTGACGTAAAGATTTGTTCTGAAAGCTAAAAAGCTACCATTGACGCTGAGACCATTGCTAATGCTGAAAAAAAGATTGCTTAAGTGTTCAATCCACGGCTGAAAACGAAAATAAGAGAATTTTTCGAACAAACCGCATCTCCTCCAAGGGAAGCCACAATATCCAAATCGATGGGCTCAGTCCTCCTATTTGAAAAGATAGATTGGTTCAAGGTTTATTAATTTTAAATTAAAACCACCTCACCTTAATTGATATTTTAATCATCAAAATATCCTCTTTCAGTCAATTTTTAAGTAATTTTTTCTAAAAAGTTGAGCCTGCCTTAATCAAAGAAATTAAATGACTAAAATCAATATAAAATCGAATAAAGAAATTCTTAAAGGACTAATATAGTTGGTTTTTAGTATAGCCAAATCCAGAGAACTTCTCCGATGCTAAAGTTTTCCTAAACGAAGAAACTAACAAAAAATCACTCCAAAATTCTGGTGATCATTTTTTTTAATGGTTAATATTCGGTTACAAACACGTTTCCTTATGGGCTTCTACAACATAAAAGTCAAAGTTTGACAGCACCTCTTTATTCCTCTAAAATACTCACTTAGAGCCTAAGTACGTATAAGAAAGATAACTAGGATACCGATATCGTAAACTATTTTAGAATGAGTGTACAGACTTTAAGAATAAAGAAAAATCAATTTTATACACTGTAATTTTTTGCGACCATTTTTGATCGGATCTCTCCAATTTTAAAAATTCTGGCTACGCGCTGTTTTTGTATACCAGTGTAGGAAAAAGGCATACATATTTCATAAAAATTAGAAAAGGAAAAGAAGTTGGAATTAACATTTTTTGACTTCAGATTCTCAATCTTCGTATAGAAAAACCCTAGAAAACATATAAATTTAAATATTAATCCTTTTAATTATAAAAAAAACAGGCTTTTTTGCACCATTTTAAGAGCCTAAAACCGATTTTTCAAATGTATAATATTCACTATCGAATTATATATCTTTTCTACGGTTTCCTATTCGAGAATTTTTAGATTTTTTACCACCATGAATAAATTGATTTTCTAGGGTTTACTAGGTCGTAGAACACGGTAACAATATCAGAGATAACAAATTCAGAAAGCGTGGTCGTTTTGATTTTAATGAACGTTTTTCTAATTAAAACTTGACTTAATGACGTCATTTGACGTCATTTTTTAAATGACATCATTTGACATCAAATGACGCCAAATGACGTCAAATGACACTTTTAAAGATCTAAAAAAATGACGTCATATGACGTCATTTTGTAAATGACATCATTTGACATCATTTGGCATCAAATGACGTTATTTGACGGTCCGTTACAAAACCTTTGCCATCACTGTACAAAGGATTTTTTTGTTTATTGAAAAAATGTGGTAAGCTAAAATTTTCACTCAGTTGAAAAAAGTTAAAGTTTTTTTTCAAAAATGTTTTAAGAACAAGCCTGTTTGTGAGCACTATTGATCAAACGACTTCTTTATCTTAACTTTTTTTTGAAGTAAAATCCTTTTTTTTACAATCCTTTAAAGTCGTTTAAATTTCTTGTTCTTTCAGCTTACCGAACGGTCAAAATAATTATAATAAAAAAAGTTGATTTTTTCAAATTTGTTCTATTGAGATTTTACCTTGCATGGTAGCGACTGTCCTGATGTTAAACACAATCGAACCTAGTTTCGAATTAAGAATATTGGAAGTATCGCAATTTATCTTATTTTTTGAAAGTCGAAAAAAAGTCGCTTTTAATCGACTTTAGTCGACTCGGATTTTTTAAAAGTCGACTTAGTCGACTGTGAAAAAAAATAGTCGATTACAGTCGACTTTAGGATTTACTAGTCGACTCACAACACTAGTAAAATCCACTTACAAATGAACTCACGTTCGTTAAAAATTTTCAACAAAATTTATTTTAAATAAAAAATTCTTAATCTATCTAGAAAATATCGAAATTCACTTAACAATTAAAAAAAAAACTAATCAAATAAAATATTGTAAAATTTGTTTGTTTTGATTTTATCATTGTAAAATTTTTTGGGAGACCATCCAATAATAAAATCATAAATTTGATTGATTTTGCCTATATTAGAAAATAAATTTAGTAGTTACTTTAAGATTTAACTCTGTTTATACCTTTTCCATACATAGGTCTTCCGTATTCATCTTTTGGTACATCGTCTTCTGTTTCTTGGAGAATGTCAATGTTCAAATCATCCAATTCATCATCTATTATACCTTGGTTTACCGTCTGAGAATAATCATTTACATCTCTTTCTTCTAAATAAAATTCCTTCAAACAAACAAAAAATATGAATTGATGATTTGATGAAAAATGAATTGATGATTTTTGAAAGTACCTGTTCATCAGTTCTAATTGGAAAACTTAAAACAAGCTGTAAACATAACACTATTAGAACAGAGATCACGATTACTTTCTTCATTTTTTTTGTAGTGGTAATTTAAAGCTGATCAATTTTAATTTTATTTTTTTACTTAAGATAAGAATCTGTTTTTTATTTTTCTCAAATTGAATTTTACTCAATGTAAATATAAAAAATCTTGAAATAAATTAACCTCCAAATACTAGGATTATTTTAACTCAGTAATGTTTTAATTCGTTATTTTAATGATATCTTATTCAGAATAAAGTTTGAGCTCATGCATGAATCAAAACCCTATATGTTCAAATACTGGTTCCTGATTATTTTTGTTCCTTGGAAAAAAATCCTTGGAAAAAATAATAATTTTTTTGTCTTTTAGTGTTCGACTTTAGGAAAATGATTTTGTGGACAAAATAAATTATTATACGGTAATGCCTTGTGATAGGGTGCGGCATTAAAAAACTCAAGAAATAAACACATGCATTAAACATTTAATTTTCATATTATACCGTAAAACCCCGCGAGGTACCCCATGGGGTAAAAGATTTTAGAAAGTCCAGTACAAGACATTAGAAAATTTAAATATTGATTAAATTGTTGTTAGTCGATAGAAAAAACTTTGCTGTAAACGGTTGAGCGTTTTTTAGTCTAACAAATCATACCATTCTTTTTATAAAAGTATGACCTGGGGATGGGGCACCTTGCGGGGTTTTACGGTATGCGATTTTAATTGTTGGTTCCTAATTTGATTGCATGTTAATAAATATTGTTGAAACTTTAAATTTTTTTATTGGATATATTACGGCTTTAAAACAAAAATTCTAAACTCCTGGTCATTGAAACCAAGGTCAGGAAGTGAAAAAAGTTTAAAAAAAATTAAAAAATACATTTTTTTAAGATTCCCGCAGTGCAAAACATTCCAAATTATCCAAGAAAGATTTTTACCTCAAATTTGTAATCTACACAATATTTGACTAAAAAATAGGCTTATTTAGGTTTTGAGGTCAAAAATAGCTTTCTTAGATAATGAGGACGTTTTGCATTACCTTAAAAATTTACGGTATTTATTCCCGAAATTTCAATTAATGTCGCATTCCCGAGACTCGAAAGACAATAAAAAAACGCCCGTTGAACGTGACTGTTTAAAACGCCCGTTATACGGGCGTTATGTCACACACATAATTGGTTCAATTAAAAATATTCAATATGAATCAAATTCAAAAAAAAATTGTATTTGACGATGAACGATTTCAAAAGTTTAAGAGTATTTTTTTTTCAACATTTTAATTTTAATTTTAAAAGGAATAATGTTAGGTTTTGATATTACTGAAGATGAACTTAAGAAAAAAATGTCAGATGTCAAAAAAGCAAAAGATTCCCTAGGAAGAAATATAAAGCGAGATTTGATAAAAGATGGATATGTATTAGCCCAAGTGACGGAAACAGAGGAAAGTGAAAGCCAAATTTAAAAAAATTACGTTTCTTATATTTTTTTTATTAATAAATTTTTGAAACTATTTTTTTAACTATATTTACTAATTAATTAACTTTTGTTACAGTCGAGTCGCTTTAATCCGAACCACGTTAATCCGAATTTTTAAGAATTTCGGTTAAAATTTGTCTCCCATTCAGGCCTCGATGCATGTAAATTAAGGCGTTTAATCCGAACTCAATTTTTACAGTCCCAAGAAGTTCGGATTAACGTGACTGCACTGTATTTTTTAATGTTTAAAATAACGATTAATTTGTGGAAGAAGAAATTGTGTTGAAAGAAAACGGGATTAAAAAGTTGGGAAAGCGTCGGCTCAAAAAACGATGATGATTGATTTTTTGTGAAGAAAACGGGCGTTAAAAGCCAGTTTAAATCTAAGTGGAAATCGGGGCTTTCTGATAAAATTTTAAAAACGGGCGTTTACGGCGTTTTAAACAGTAACGTTTAACGGTCTGTTTTTCGTTTCTCGGAATTATCTATCTGCTCCGAAAATAGATGTACATTAAATATCGCAGCAGTATTATCTTAAGATTCAGGAGTTATTCTGGAGCAAAATTCTAGCCATTATCGTCTTTAATAATTATTCGTTATACTTCTATTAAATTAACAGACAGAAAATGACTTTTGTCAATCAAAGAAATTGTGTATTCATTTCCGAATCAGTTCAGATATTTTTTATCAAAAACCTCAACTCACCCTCAACCTTTTGGTCATTATACTTTTCAAATTCCGGCGTAGAAGGTCTTGATTATATTCGCATCATTTTTTTTAAGCAACGGAAATGTAAGAAGGTAAATTAAAATTTGTCTTGATTTATCTTCAATATCTAAAACAATTGTTATGTTTAATGTGCTTAAATTTAATGTTTGATTTAAGCTTAATGATGTTGATGATGTTGTACAAAAAAAATGATTCTCCTTACATGGAGAGGTTTCAAATGAAATACGTGTAAAAATTTGATTTAATCGGGCCAAAACCTCTATTTTCAAATTTATTCAAATTTAAGAATCTTCATATAAAAATAGTTGACTTTCATTTCATTTGTCTCTCAAAAAAAAACAAATTATTAAAAAAATTTTGAAAGATGAATAAAATATTAGGAGCAGTTCTCGTACTCGCTTGTCTAAGCGCAATCGAATGCAAGGTAAATATTTATAATGAAAACTAGTTTTCTAGACGATCCATCTTGAGGATTTTATTTTAATATTAGAAAGTTAAAGTCACAAAAAAAGTTTTTTTTGACATCAAAATTGGTTCAGAAAATGTTGGAAGAGTTGTAATTGGTTTGTTTGGAGATGTTGTGCCAAAAACTGTTGAAAATTTTGCTCAATTAGCCGAGAAACCAGCCGGTCAAGGATACAAAGGATCAAAATTCCATCGTGTAATTTCAAATTTCATGATTCAAGGTGGTGATTTTACAAGAGGTGATGGTACTGGTGGTAGATCAATCTATGGTGAACGTTTCGCTGATGAAAACTTTGAATTAAAACATACTGAAGCTGGTTGGTTATCAATGGCCAATGCTGGAAAAGATACCAATGGTTCACAATTTTTTATTACAACTGTTAAAACCGAATGGTTAGATGGTAGACATGTTGTTTTTGGAAAAGTTTTAGAAGGTATGGATGTTGTTAAAAAGGTTGAAAGCACAAAAACAAATGGTAGAGATGCTCCAGTTCAAGATGTAGTAATTGCTGATTGTGGTACCTTACCAGTTGAGGAGGAAATTACTGTTAATAATTAGATTCATTCAGCCAAAATTAGTGTTTTATTTGATAATTAAAAAAAAATGTGTTGTTGTAAGATAGAAATTGATTTAAATTTTTGATTTAATCGAAAAACTTTGATTAAAATTTATTAATAAAAAATTTGTTTAAAATTCGCTTTTTTCTTTTGATTCCCCATCTCAGATTCAGTCAGATTGTATTATAAATCAGAACCATTTGGTGCCGAATGTTATCGCTCATTTTGATTAAAAATGATCCAATGTAAATATATTCTTTTCTCATCCAGGTATGTCATGAAACAAGCTTTGTCTATGCTTTGTCATCAATTGTTTCGTTGCATTGTTAACATTTTTACTTCAATTACCACTCGAAATATATTTTTCGACATACTTTAATGAATCAATCTTTATATTTCAGGCGTCTAATTTGTAAAATATTTAAAATGTACAACGCCTCGACCTCAAACCTCCAAAAACTCTTCAGAAAAATGAAGGTTTTTTTTTATTTGAAATAATAATAATACAGAGCATTACAAAACGTCTTATTGCGTTGACATAAATTGGTGGTATACCCCTGTTTAAGTTTAATTTATTAATAAAATAAAAAAAATTATGACCAGATGGTAATTTATTTTACTGCTTGATTGCATTGTTTGCTTATTTCTTTTCATTTAAAAAACATTTTTCATTAAAACATTGAAAAAATTTTATAGAAAAATTGAAAATCGATTAGAGATCCATCTGGTATCACAATTAACATACAAATGTTCGCTTGCTTTTAAACCATGGGTCGAATTCGCATGTATGTACAACCCTGGTCATTCAGAACGTTCATAAAGCTTCAAGGGGTTTCTGAAAGTTCAAATATCCTCAAAAATTCCATTATTTTTCTAAAATTTTCATATTTTCAAATTTGAAAAAAAATGAAAATTTTAGGAAAATAATGAAAATAGATCAAGAAATATGAACCTTCAAAACCTTGAACGTTCATGAACGTTCATTTTTGGAAGTTCTGAATAACCAGGGTTGTACACTTTGTGATCTAAAATTTTCCCGTTCTGAATTGAAAAAATCTTAGCTATAATATTTTTTTAGATTGAAATTTTTGTTTCAGGGATATCTTTTGGTATTTTCAGGAACAAAAAGATGTATACAATTCTTCTAAATTTTCGAAGTGGTTTAATTTAATGTTGAACATCAAGAAATTTAACTTTTTAAGCTTTTTTTGAAAGTTTCAATGGGACATCTTCAAACATTTCTTTTTCTACTTTGGTTTTGATCAGGATCCGTTGATTAAAATACAAATAAAATCCGTAAGTTGAACCCATTTTAGAAACATAAGGTCAGTTATTAAATCCAGACAAAAGCTGAATTCTTAAAGAAGCCAGAAACAGTGTATTCTCGATTTTATGAAAGGTCGGAGGAATAAGTTTTCTTGTCACAAAACTGAATATCAATTTATTGTTAAAGATTTGGCTTTTATTTTAATTGTCACAAAATTGATGATTACAAGATCGAGAACAGACTATATTTTGATATTAGAGAAAAAAAAAGATATTAATGAACGGATATTTATTTAAAAAATATTAGATAAAACAAAAAAACAACTAAAATTAACAAATTTCTAAAATTAGCTTTTATTCAAACAGATTCACATATTGAATAAAATATCTGGTAAGATAAAAGCTATGACATTCTCGGGTTAAACGAGGAAAAAATAATGTTGCTTTGAATCTAAAAAGTTGACGCTGTTTTTTGAATAATGTCAACTGCTTCCATCATTTGATCCTTGTTGATTACAAGTGGTGGTGCAAATCTTATTTTATCACCATGAGTTGGCTTGGCCAATAAACCGTTATCTCTTAATCTCATACAAAACTCCCATGCGTCGCAATCTAAAAAATAAAAAAAAATCAAGATGGCGAAATTTATTTCAAAAATATTTCTTGAAAATACCTTTGGATACTTCAAGAGCATTTAAGAGACCACGACCACGGATGTCTTTAACCAATTCTTTTGGTAAACGTTTTTTAAGCTCGCTTCTAAAAAGATTTCCCATTTTGAACGCGTTTTCTGCCAAGTTCTCTTCTTCCAAAACTTGCATTGCAGTAATAGCCAATTTACAACCCAATGGGTTTCCACCGTAAGTTGAACCATGCTCACCAGGTTTGATTGTTAACATAATTTCATCTCTAGCCAAGACTGCACTAACTGGCATAACACCACCTGATAGAGCTTTGCCAAGAACCAAAATGTCTGGTTTGACATTTTCATAATCGACACAGAGACGTCTAGAAATTTAATTTTAAAAATTTTTGATTTTTAGTCAAAAATTGTGTGAATTACTTTCCAGTTCTTGCTAGACCAGTTTGAATTTCATCAGCAATCCAAAGAACATTATTTTTTGAGCAAATTTCTCTTATTCCTTTATAATACCCGTCTGATGGTACAATTACACCAGCTTCACCTTGGATAGGCTCTACCATAAATGCACAGACATTAAAGTCTTTACAAGCTTCCTAAAAAGAAAAAAAGTTAGTTTGACGATTTTTTTTGACACGACCGCAACTTACTTCTAAAGCTTGTAAATCATTATAAGGGATAACCTTAAAGTTAGGCATGTACGGACCAAATCCTTCATAACATGATGGATCTGTTGAACTTGAACAAGCTGAAAGAGTTCTTCCCCAAAAGTTTTCTGCTGCGAATAAGACTACAGCTTGATTGTTTGGAACACCTTTAACTTTATAAGCCCATTTTCTAGCAAGCTTAATACTAGTCTCGCCAGCTTCGACTCCTTAATAATGAATTTTGTTTTAGAAAAAAATGTTTTTGATTTAGCCTGTATGTTACTAACCGGTATTCATTGGTAAAACTTTGTCATAACCAAGTAATTTACACATGTATTCTTCAAATTCACCGAGTACTGTGTTGTAGAAAGCTCTTGAAGTTAAAGTCACTTTATCAGCTTGTTCTTTCAATGTTTGAATGATTCTCGGGTGACAATGACCTTGATTAACAGCACTGTAAGCACTCAAAAAATCGTAGTATTTATTTCCTTCAACATCCCAAACAAAAACTCCTTGAGCTTTTTCAATAGCAACTGGTAATGGATGATAATTGTGAGCGCCATATTTGTCTTCGCGTTCAAAAATAGCTTGAGATTTTTCACTTATTTTTATTTTTTTGCTGTCTTCTTTAGCCGGTTTGGCAGAAGTAGCAGCTGAGGTTAACTTTGTAGACGACGCATGTCTTTGTTGTACAGACTTTGAGATCAAGTTTGAAGCACTTTTAACAAAGTTTTTAGAAATCATTCTTTTTTTCTTGTTTTTGAATCTATAAAAAGTTAAAAAATATTATAAATGGTGCAGTTAAAAATTATAAGAACTGATTTTCGACACGCCCATCACAAGTTATTGAACAAACATTTTTTTCAGGCAAACATTTTGCAGTCTAGAAGATTACAGAAAAAAAAAAATTTTAAATTTGTTTGAATTATGTAAGAAAAACAACATGCATAGGAATATTTAATGTTGCATGCTTTCAATTTTTTGTTTATGAAATCAATGTTATTTTTACATTTTTATAAATTGAGAAACGATCTGTCTGCCACAATGATAAGATATTTTCAAAAAAAAAATCATTTCGTCATCACTTTTAAATACGATGACCCATTAAACATTTATAATGTCTATAAAATCATTAATTTATTTCGCTCTCTCCTCGTCATTTGGATTGAAAGTATAGAATTCCTGCTAAAAGTTTATTTTTTGAAGTGAAGGATTAGATCTCAAAATTATTTTTTGATTTATTGCTTTCTTATTTTAAAACCTTTTTATTCAATTGAACATGTACCAATAAAAATAAGCTGAATATTGATTTTTTCACTGTAAGCTTTACTCAAGTCTAATTAGATTATGTTAAAAGTTTGTCATATTCTTAACACGAATTATATAAACATTGATTTAGGACTGATGATTTCAGAATGCTATAATGAAAATAGTGACTTATGTGATTTACCTTTAGCTGGGTACGTGCTAAAATATTTTATCATGAAAAAAAAACAAACAAGGTGTCCGAGCATGTAGTTCCATAAGCGTGAACTTTAATAGATTCTCTAATGTATTCTAGACGCCTAACTCTTTGCTCTGATGATTAGTCCCTCAAATGATAAATCATTTATAAAATTAAACTTTGATTTCTATTTTTGCTTTATTTCATAATTTTTAAAGGGTTGGAAAAAAAATTCGAAAATTTTTGAATAGAGGAAAACCAAGGAAGGGTTGGTTTTGATTTGTCGTAAATATATATGTTTAAAAAAACAACATATATGCTATTTATGATTCCGTTTCTGAAAGAACGTAGAATTGTACATATGCGAATTTTATTTTTAGAACATAAAAGTATTGACATGGCTGTTTTTAGGCCATAAAATAGAACAAAAGCCTATTTTTAAGTTTTTCCAAAATCTTGTTTCAAAAATTCACCAAAAAATATATTTACTTCACTTGTACTGAACTTTCACCTTTTGCGGAGCGAACCGTACTCACTGTAACTACCGTACCACCGCACCCTCACCGTACCGTAGCGTAATCAAAGTGCACCAAACCGTACCCTTATTGTAACGTACCTACCGTACCGAACTCACCGTAGCTGTAAACATAACTCAAAATTAAACTAAAAAAAACTCAAGTGAGACTTACACCAATTAATTAATAAGAAAATAAAAGGTCGGTAGGTGAGTAAGATGGTACGGTGAGTTCGGTGGATGTGGTGAGTACGGTACGGTTCGCTTCGCTGCGCTGCGGCTAAGCAAATGGTGAAAATTCGGTACAAGTACAGTATTTGTTCATTAGCGTATAAAGCAGTATATGGCGTATTTTATTATAAAAGAGCCAAAAATAACAGAAATTTTATTATACAATTTAATGTTAAATATATGTAAAAAAATCTCCTATTAATAGAACCTTTGAAAATAAAACTTGCCATATTCTAAACAAAATCATGGAATTAGATTTTTGATTTACTCAAAAATGGGATGGAAACTCAACTCCTAAAAAAGGACTCTCGAATGAGCCCTTTGATCAAAACGTGAGTCTTTTTCATTCAAAAATTATAAAACTAGAGCAAAATATAACTATGAAATAGACAACATCACATGATAAGAAAAAAATGAAAACTTAAACTAACTATGTTAAAGTAGCAGAGGGGCTAGAAATTAATAGATAAACACTCACAAAGATAATCAGCTATCAGACCTTTAATTGACAAACTTTATTCATTTAAAATTTAAAAAAAAGTGACTTTCGAAAAAAACTGAAATAGTAAATTTCTAAAATAGTAAATTTTAAGTTTATCAGTTTACATTTTTTTTGCTTATCTGGATACTTGAGATAATTTTATCTCATTATTTAATAATCAAGAAATATCGCTATGTTTTTACAACAAAAAAGTATAAACATTTGCTCAAATTCACAAACTTGACGATAATATCTTAAGCATAATTTAGGAAGGGGAATGTTAAAAAATGGAGACATTTATAATCTTTTTATAATATCTTGTACAAATATCAAAGTTTTTATTACGTTTCCTAAAGGTTTAAAAAAATAATAGAAAACTGGAATTAGACGAAATATTTATTGCTGAATTAGATTTTTTTTAAACAACAAAATGAACATGCGGATAACACATGCAACTAAAACAAAACAAAAAAATGAACAGCGGAAAAACAAAAATAATTTTATTATGGCTTTAAATAAAAATTATTCAATTTTAACTTTAACTCTATGCCATGAATTGTTTAAAAGCCCGCGGGCATTCCAAATTGATTTAACATTTTCGGGTTGTGTGTTTTGATTCGAATCAGTCGATGTGCAAATTATTTCTATTTCGTCTTTGTCTTGTGGTATATCAAGCTCAACTTCCCATACAGTCCATGCCCATGCTCTTTTAATTTAATATTGATATCAAGTTTTAAATTTTTGATTTTAATTTACCTGTATGGTGGTCTTTCGAATTTGTTTAGAGTTGCGTTTTTCCAATTTTGACCGTTATCGATTGACACAAGAACACTTTCAATATCATTACCACCACCACTGAATGCATAACCTTTAACTTTAAATTTACCATTCTCTCTTTTTATAGCTTTTCCTTCGACCGGTTGACAAATGGCCGATTGAATAGGGGATTCTTGAACTGCTCTCAATTTTGAAAAATCAGCTTCTTTTAAATTTTTAACACTCGGTGATAAAATTTTATAATCATTCAATTGCCAAAAACTTTGACTCTCTGTTTCACTAACGATTATTTTACCAACCCATTTAACAGATCGAGCACCAATTACACCGGGTACAACTACTCTCAATGGATACCCATTATCTAATGGTATATCTTTACCATTCATTTTGTAAGCTACAAGAACATCACCGATTTCGTTTTTAACTTTATCAATTGGAACAGAAGCTGCGTAAACAACACCAGCTGGATCTTTGTCTAAACCCTCAAAAATTACATGTTTAGCCTTTGGATCATTCAAATCAATTCCACAATGAATTAATAAATCTCTCAGACGAACACCTGTCCACAATGCAGTTGAAATTGCATTTACATCCCACATTAAACCTTGAACAGGTCCATTTTCACCCATAGCTTTACGTCTATTACCAGAACATTGAAGTGTTACAGGTATGGTAACTGGTTCGAATTTTTTTTCCAAATCTTCAATCGTAAACTCAAAAGCTTTTCCATTAACTCCGGACAAAATTTCTAATTTAAAATTTTTTGGATCCAAATGAGGTACAGGCATATGATTTCGAATGAAATGATATTCGGCTGGTGTTACTAACTCTTCAACACTTAACTCTTTAGGACTTTCAGCATTGAATGGTTTTTGAGTTAGAACTTTGAGTTGAGGATTTCTTATTGGTTCATCTTTGTAAAAATCTTGTTTTTTCTCATCTGTTTTCTTCTTATTTTCATTGATTTTTAAATTTCCAATGCGATACTCTTCGAGTAATTCGAAAACTTCTGTTTTATAATGAATTGGAAATTTTTCCCAAAATGGTTCAAGACCATGTCCAGCTCCCCACAAAATTTTATTTCCACCTTTTAAAATTATTTTAACAAAAATTATAATAAATTTGTTTGAAATTTAGATTACCTGGGTGTCCTTCAACAAATTCAGTAATGTCATAAACACCATTTTTGTAACTTACCCATATTCTTTTTTCCATTTTATCATGCTCTTTTACTTGATCTTCGGTATAAAATGGCAAACCCTCTTTGATTTTACCAAAATCTTGAGCTTTGCTTTTATCAATTTCTTCGCAGTGTGTTGAAGATCTTTTTAAATTTAAATACCCGAAGCCTTTTAAAATTAATAGAAAAAATAAGTCAACTGTCTAACATAAAAAAAACAGAAAAAATCTTAAATAAGCTGATATCATCATGCTTCAGGATGCTCAGAAAATTTGTGAGAATTTTTTACATTAGAGACTTAGCATTAGCGTCTTAAGCAAATATGGTGAGAATGTTGATTTATGTTAATGTAATGTTACACTGATATCAAAGATCTTATTTGACATCTAGAGTCTTCTAGCTTACCGAAAAACCATACACTAGACAAACAGGATTCATGAAATAGTTGTTTAACCCACTAAATTTTTTCCAAAATGGAAATTTTCTTAAAATCGATACTGAGTGTCGGAATCCATTTCTACAAGCTAGATTCGACATCTAAATTACCCCTCGAGTTAAAAATTGAAACAAATCTAACCTAAAAGACCAGCAGCTGCGAAAATATATTTTGTCATTTGAAAATTTGACTCAGTTTTTTGGCTTTCATTTTGTTTAAAATTTTGCGAATCGTTGCTGAAATTTGAAGTAATTACTCTCAAGTTCTTGGAATTACGCTTCAAAACATTTCGATTTGAACTTTTGATAGAAAAATTGAGACCGTGTTTAACAAATCGGTTCATTTTTTAAGAATTTTTTAAAAAATACAGGATCTTCAACTCCTAGTACTCTAAAATTAAACAAAAAAAAATTTTAAATATTTTTTTGGGATAGTTTTTTTTTATTTTATATTTAAGAGATTTTTTTAATTCAATTTTAAAATTCTAGTCATCATCGTCATCATCATCTTGAGGTTTACTCTCTGTTTTTTTCTCTTCTTCAATCAAATTATTTAAACACTCTTTATCGTAGACCCAAACACCATCCAATTCGTCTTCTAATTTATAAATGCTCTTATACGACGAAATTGGGAATCGACACGAAATAATTAAGCACTCTGGCTTCATTTCTTCTTTAAGTTTACTTGCTAAATCTCTCATCATTCCTTGCACGCCGAATACTACGATTAAATCATACTCTCCCATGTTTATGTTCCAAAAATTAGCTCGTTTAAACTCGGGTTTAAACAAATTAGGCTCTTTCTTCCAGCTCGTTAGAGTTTTAAATTTTGAAAATAAATACAACATGGAGTTAAGTTCAACACCCGTTGCATGATATCCTCTTTTAGCAGCATCGAATACAATTCGACCATCACCACTTCCTAAATCAACCAATTTGACTAAATTTTTTTTAGACGGTTGGGTCAATTTAGTCATGTTATTAGCCGCTCCGAAGTGTTTGACAGCTTTGAACACATTTTTAATTTGTTTTGTTGTAGCTGGAACGTAAGGCAGCGCGTGAGTTCTTAATGCTGGCGTCAAAAAAGGAATAGCTGCTATTGTAGAACCAATAGCGACTGCCCCGACGCCCATAGCCATATAGAAGCCAAAATTTGAACTTTTTTGCGACGTATTGTCTGACATGCTTATCTAAACCAAGTTGTAATTGAACGTGCATGAAAAAATTGAAACTAAAACCGATGTTAAACAGTTTATGACCTCTTGTGAATGATGTGACGAAGAGACTAGAATTTTAAAATAAATTCGCATTTTAATTTTTATTAAAAATAAAAAATTTTAGAAACATCATTTTTAAACGCATACAGAAATAAAAAAAGAAAACTTAAAAATAAAAGCTTTATCAAATGAAAATAATGAAAGGTTCAAAAAAACAAAATAAAATAAAACAAGCTGGTAGATTATCAAAAAAAAAAATTTTTTTCTCATTTTGTTGAAATAATTCAAAAAAACCAATATTTAAGAAAATTAAAATTTAATTTATGACTCAGCCTAAAGTTATATTTATTTTGACAATTGAAGGCTATCCAATTACTAAGATTTTTTTTATTTTGGAATGACAACAAAAATCGATTAATTGATCGTTTTAAATTTATCTATTGAAATTATATTTGATTATTATTGAAGCTTAAGTTCTCGTTTAAGTATAACAATGGCTTCATCAACTCGTTGATCTTTAGGTGTTTTAGCATTTTTGTTTGGAGTTCCTTGAGCTTCTGGTTTAATACAATCCTCGAATTTCTAAAATAAAAATGTTTTTAAATGTCCGTATAAATTTGTCAGAAAATTCCGAAACACAACCTAAATATTACTTTTGAGCTCTTCATTTTTTGCTTTATTCACTATCTTGTCCCTTTTCAAATTTTTCTTAACTTGAAGGAAATCTAATCATCGTAAACTCAGCATATATTTTGAGGTAAATAAATTTTGAATAATTTTGTTTTGTAGGATAGCGCATATACGGCAACTAGAGACTTTAAAACTGATTGAATCTTCATACAAGCTGCAATTATATTATCATCGACGGCTTTATTCGATGGTAGACATGTTTCCTTCTTCCTTAATGTTGATAGATGACGCCTCATTTATGTTACTATCATCCATCCGACATCCGAAAAATCCTGTCAAGTGTTGGCAATCGACTAATGAACCCATTAATTTTAAGGTATTGGGTAAGTATGGGTTACTCGAAAAATTCAGGTTTTGAGTTCGGATAGGATATGGGTTACCGAGAAATTTTGGATTTCAGGTATGTGTCTGGGTTGGGTAACCCATAAAGTTTGAGTGTTTTGTTTTTTTTTTCAACAATAATTTGGTTTTGGCTTTATATACAACCCAGACACATACCAAAAATCCAAAATTTCCGGGTCACCCATACCCTGTCTGCATCTGTCATCTAATGATCTAACTGAACTAAAACATAAACGGTAAATCTTCATACCAAATGGAATTCATACCCGAACGTAGCTAACCAGCAGTATGCGAGGCATGGACTACTGGAGAGAACACTGAAGAGGATAAGGTAAAGAAAAATTTAGTTGAAAACGAAAATCGTTTTAAATTCAACTAAATATTCCTAAACTGAACCCTAACCCACTCTGAGTACTATTTTGAAACAGACGAAGGATCTACAATATTCCTGTATTCACTTTGTATGAAGATTTATCGTTGATCTATTGGTCCAGTTGATTCATTAATCGATTTTCAACAGTAAATGCGTCAAAATCGATGATACCTTTTCATAAAAGTTCACAAGAGGATAGTGTTGGCAGTCGACTAATGAGCCAACTGGTCTAAAACATGAACGGTATGTTTTCATACCAAGTGCATATATATCAATTGTAGGTCTTATAGTCTGCTTCAAAATGGTACCCTATATGTCTTGATAGCGCCATTGCTAAAGGAGAAAAATGGATTTAGTTGCAACTGAAAATCGTTTTTGAATTCAACTAAATTTTATTAATTCGTTTGAGAATCATCTTATCAAGACATCTAGGGTACCATTTTGAAGCAGACTAAAAGACCTACAATTGATATATATGCACTTGGTATGAAAACTTACCGTTCATGTTTTAGACCAGTTGGCTCATTAGTCGACTGCCAACACTACAAGAGGAACTTATGAATGGCCACAACAGTACCTGTCCGTATAATTCAACTTAGAAGGGTTCATTCTCTTAAGATAATTTCAACTAATCAGTCTTATAAATTTAACACAACATGAGCTCATGTTAAGGGAAAAATGAATACTCAAGAAGTTTGATTTTGTTTATGTTTCTTCATGATCTAAAAATGTCGAATTATTTTTAGAATAAAAACCTCTTTGAAGTCTGATTTTGAAATATCGCCTCTTAACGACAAAATTCCAAACAACATATCACTTGTTAAATTTGGACACTTTTTGACCAAGGCACTTATATCCATATACAAAAATTCAACATCATCAGCACTTATAATTTTATTCATTAATCTCAACGATTCAAAATCGAATGCATATTTCTAACAAAAAAAAATTTTTTTTTTAAAATTTTCCACTTTTTAAAATTAATTTTGATTAAACTTACTCTATCAGGAAGAGTAGATCCCATATTTGTGAACCACTCTTCTAAACAACTTATTTCCTTGCTACACTTGGACGAAAAAAGTTTACGTTCTCCTGGATCTGAAAATTGACATTTACGAAATACCCTCGTCATTATTGACAGACTTGAATTAATTTTTAATTATAAAATTAAAATTTCTAACCCAATAAATTACTTACTTTTGTAAAAATCCCTTCATATACTCGACTTTGATTCGATTATGCCATTTTACCAAAGCAGTTAATTGAGCTTTTGGTCGAAGATATTTCAAATCTTCCATGTAATCTCTAGACGTATTTAAAATTGTATCGATAATTTTTTCGTTAGTCAACCTTAATTTTTGATTTAATAAGTTAAAAATGCATTTAGTTAAGACACTTAAAATTCTTACCACTCTCTACTTAACAAAACTTTAAAGTACTGTTCGTCTAAACATTTAGTCATTTCTTCAACGATACAGTCCAAGCTTAAAATATTTGTTTAGAATTATTTGATTTCGATTTAATTAATTTTATAAGAAAGAGTACCAGTATTCGGATACGTTGATTGTTTTATTACCAAGCGACTCGTAAATGTCATTAGGCCCTCCGTATTCATCTTTGTCCATGAATGTATCATAATGATCTCGTATATTTAAGATTGAAGATTTTAATCGAATACAATCGTTTGAAGTCGCAACCTTTTTTAAAATAAACTCATTTTGTTGTTTTTTTTGGTTTTACTTAAAATGCTAATTTCAATTTACCATTCGTCCTAAGAAATCAATGCTTTGAGTTGTTTGTCTTGAATGATAAGCTTTAAAATCAGATATTTTTCCTGAATTTTAAAAAATAAAAATTTTGATTTGAAAATTAAAATTAATTTAATTTAAATAAACCTTTAAGTAATTCAACAAATGTACTCAATTGATTCACTATGAGTCTCAGAAGTTCTTTTCCAAATCTTTCGTCATTTACATGTTGAATAAAATCAAGCTTTAAATAAAGTGTTTTTTAAATAATACATAAATCTAAATGATCAGAGATAGGGATGTTAGGGAATCCGACACCAAGAATTCAATAAGAAAATTCGGTCATAAAAGTTGACGATTTTTGGTTGAGATAATTGAACAAGAAAGAAGCGCCTCAGATCTTTAGAGTCTCTACTTTAGGTAAACTAATAAATAATATGGGCATTGATGGTCCCATGACCCGAATGTGATTAGACTTATAAATTCATTTATTTGCTCGTTTCCATTTTTTTAAAGATTCTTTTGGTTTTCGAGGACTTTGAAAAAAGGAAACAAACCAAAACTCGTCGAAATTGACGTCTAACGAGAGGATCGGATAGACGGGCCCAAAGGTACTAATGTAAGACACTACATCTGGCGACGAGGAAAAAAGTTGCAGGAGTGTAGATGCACACACCCTGGCGACGAAGGACATGTCTTATAGTGCGTGCTTAAGTAACCTGACAAGAGTCAGTTAGTACTGGCAAAAAAATAATAGTCTAGAGCCAATACAGGTCATTGGCAGACCCAATGGTCGTCATTTCCTGGCCTTGTTTTTGCTTAAAAACAAGGGGGAAGATGTGATATAGCGACATCTCGCTGATATCACTGGTTTAGTTAATTAACTTCACTTTAGAAAGTTGAGTTAGTTTGAGCATAAAAGCATGCTCAAGACGTCTAACGAGAGGATCGGATAGACGGGCCCAAAGGTACTAATATAAGACACTAAAATTGCGAATTAAAAACTCTTGATATTAACGTTATTTGGTGTTGTTCAACGTGATTTCTCCTAACGTTATTTAAAAATTGATTGTTTACTTGAGACTTTCAACTGATAATCGACATGATATGTGAAAAAAGAGGAAATTGAACAGTAGCGGGTCGTTTTTAAAGGTTTGTGACGAATTTTTTTTTTCAAAATCCGGTCTTTTCGAGTTTTCACGGTAATTTTGCAAGTAAAAATAAATGGTTGCAAAATGTAAGCCAATTAAAGTCGCTTTTGGGTTTTTACTGGAAAAAAATAATTTCAAACTCATTAATCAGAATCTACTGAAGTTAAATTGGAAGTGTCAAGAATTAAATCTAGAATAAACTGACCAGGTTTTCAGATAATTTAAATAAGTTGCCTTGGTAGTTTAGAAAACGGATATCTTTTACCAATCTAAAAATAGATTGAAAAAAATGTTACTAAAGGAAGATCTAATTTTGATCAAAAATATCAAGCATAAAATTAAAGAAGAGAAGAAGGAATCTAAAGGAAATTAGAATTGATTGAACGATGACTTATGATGATGATAAGGAGCGAAAAATGTTTTGTATTGAGCCAAGGCCTTTTTCATTTTCTTTAGACAGCTTAGCGAGATTTTTTTCTATTCAATTGATGTGTCGTAGCTTCATAAAATACTCGTTAAAATTTTACCTGTTGAATAAATATGGAATTGATATCATTAGACAAGTTGCTTTCATAATAGCCTTCAATTAAAGTTGGTTGTTTATTAGTCATCCATTCTTCAAAATTTTTGTCCAAACTGTTTTGAAACCAAGTTCTTAAATTTCTATCAGTCATTTCAAAATGACCTTCGATGGCTTTCTTAAAATGAGAATCGTCCAATAAATCAGGCAATTTGCTAACATCATAATTTAATTTAGGATTTCCAATAAAACGCTCCGATTTATAATCATCTAGCCATGATATCAAAATAAAAAATTCTTTGTCTTTTAATTGATTCGAATCTATAAGTTGACTCAAATAATTTGATAGAATTGCGGTTATATTTTCGACATAGAAATCAAAAATTTTGAACGATGGAGGAAAACAAGGCTCACATAATTTCTAAAAATTTTCAATTTTAAAGTTTAATATTCTTTTGGATTAAAAAAAAAGTACCTTGACAATCTCAAGATCATCTGAAAAACGAGTATAAATAGCAGATAAATGATTGCTAAACCATTTATCATTGGTGTCGCGTTCTTCAATTCGACACCCTTGGAGTCTTAAAATTTTAAATAAAGTATTTTAAAAATAAGAATTTTTTGTTATCTAAAATACTTTGTTTCAATTAGTTGGTGAATTGTTTCTTTGCATTCAGCGAGCCATCGTTTTGGTCTATCCGACGGAGAAAATCCTGTCTCTTCTTTCTTTTTAATCCAATACTCATCCAAGCTTAAAAGAATTTTTAAATTTTTTTTTTTAAATTATCAAAACCATTTTTATAATTACGCTTCTTCTCTTGTAATTATTCTTAAAGCAGTTACTAGTTGTTCTGGATAAAATTTTGATACTTCAAGCATTCGTTTGATTGTTAAGAAAATATTATTGTGCACTGTAACTTGAAGTTCTTTGACTTTTTTAAAAAATTCTAGAACAAGCTATGTGAAGATAAAATTAGACTTGAGTA
Source organism: Brachionus rubens (assembly GCA_022207745.1). Taxonomy (NCBI): domain Eukaryota; kingdom Metazoa; phylum Rotifera; class Eurotatoria; order Ploima; family Brachionidae; genus Brachionus; species Brachionus rubens. Next base: position 1,825,566 of record JAJVHD010000009.1, on the reverse strand, counting down.
TTAATAGAATATCTAGTTAAACTAGTTTACTTTAATGTCATCGATGTTATGATTTTTATCGCTTGGATTTCCCAATTCCTCAAGGATATCATTTCTACACTTTTCCATATCGAATAAACACTTATGAGCCAATAAAAGTTTGTTTTCTTCAATGTATTGATTCGCCTTTTTGGCAAGATCTTGAACATTTAAAATATTTTGAACATTCTCTTTGGCTGATTTAAGTTGTTTATGCTTTGTAGCCTCCTTTCTTAATTCGCCAAGAGTGTTCTCCAAATGGGAAATTGTTTTGTATTCCTCTTGAATACTGTAAATTGTATTTTTTACTTCGAATAAATTTTTGTTAACATCTTTGAGTTGATCCATACAAGAGTTAACACTTATGAAATGAGATTGGATGGCAGATTTTAGCTGATTTTCAATCATATTCTAAAAGTATAAAAATTAGGATGAAAAATTTAAAATGATTAAATTTGAAAAAATTACTTTGGTCTTTTCGTTACGTGAAATGTGTTGCTCAATTTGTTCCAGTTGATCTGGTGTACTAAATTGATACTGAACCCGTTTTAAAGCATTAATCTCAGCTTGTTCCTTTAGCTTGTTAAGAGCGTTGTTCGCTTCCATGTTCAACTATTCGATTGGTATTTTATTATCTTTGTTTTGTTCACTTTAAAATATAAAATTTTCATACATAAACTATCTAAAGTAACTAAAAAAAAAGAAACATAATTTTTATTTTAATCATATTTGAAACATTAATTGTAATTCATAGCTTTTTTTCAATAGAGTAAATGCTTTAGATTTTTTATTGAAAGACTCATTATTTGCCACTATTAATATCAAAAAAATTTTTAGGAAGTTTTTTTTACAAAGTTAAAAATTTTCGAATTTTAAATTTAAGAGTTTAAAATTTACAGTAAAAAAAAAAAACTTGGGTCAAAATAGAGCGAAACTGACACTGGAAAGATTCTTGATTTGAAAACTTTCCTAATGCTTAAGTTGCTTTCAAAAGACTTCTTGTTCCTCTGAAAAAAAATGAGGGCCAGTTATCAACAAGGAATTACCAAAGGTCGTTATTGATCTGAAAGAATACAAAAATTCTTAAAGTAATCGGAATAGAAAAATATTACAAACAAATATTTGTATCTTAGAGTAAGCTTTATTGGCTTCTTGTGAAGAAGCTTCATCTGACGATTGAAAACGTGAATCTGTTTTGAAATCTTGGGCAATTTCTCTAACCATTTATCTAATTCAAGCTGATAATATAAAATTAGCATCAGACAATTGTCATTGATGTTCTGGTTCAAATGATTCCGGTTGAAAATTTTGCAAATACCGTATTTCTTTGCTGATAAGCGCCCCTTTAAACCCCCCTTTTACTAGACGAACGAACATTAAGTCACTATCACTATTTTGATCTTTAGGTAAAGCGCATTGAGTTCTATTAGAAATAATCCAAATGAACCCAAAAATCTATTCGCATCATTATTATTTTTTCGATTGAAGTGTCGATTTTGGGGGCACTTGTCAGCAACGAAATACGGTAACTATTCTCCCTGAATTAATGTCTCATCGACTGGAATAAATGTTAGCAATCAAGATCAAAGTTTGGTGAAAATAGCAGATATGATAAGAGTTTCCAGTCTATTTTCTATACTTAAAGTTTCGTATTCCCGTCATATGATAACCCTTTAGAGACCAAGAAGACATAGTTTGAAAGCTATTTGAAAAATGCTTTTTTTTGGCAATTAGTCCAAATCCATTTTCTTTCATAGTCGTCTGTCTCATGCTAATTTTTCGATTCATTCGATTGTAAAATCCATACTGTATAAGTCTTTCTTGATCTCGTTTGACCAACTTTGATTTGTCCGCACTTTTTTTAATTCTAGGTTTTCATTTGTAATCGTTTTTACTATATTCTCATGTGTCATTTTTATTATCTGAGCGAGCAAGGTTAATCAGCCTTTTCTTATTTGACAAGAGTTACTCGATTTTGAAAAAAAAGACATTAGAAAATAGTTTTAACTTAACTGCGAGCACTAAAACATTTTTTTTCGTATCAAATATTCCCATCTTATTGCTAATAAGGTGCATTGGGGAGGGGGATTGTGCGGGGGATTACAGTAGCTTGCCTTTTTTCCATATTTCAATTTCAATTCCGTATTTGAGTAAACTCCGGTCCTTAATTTAGAAACAATTTTTGATATTTTTTTAGAAATCCTGGGGCCTGCATTTTATTAAATTTTCGAATATGTCGATTCTTTAGAGCAGATTGAAAATTCAAACACCTATCTTTTAGTTTTAACTTGAATGTACGAAAATGTTAACTAAATTCATTGTCGTGAGAAAAAATTCACTAGAACATGCATTATGATGTAATTAAGTTTGAAAGAAATGTAAATTCTTTTTAAAGACAAAATTTCAAAATAGTCTATGTAACTATTAAATTTTCTTTTAAATCAGTTTCAACGTTTTGCCAGTTTTAAGCTATTTGAATTTGAGTTTAATTTTTCAATTTTGTTATATTCATTTAGAAATATTCTTCTAAAACAAAATAAAAAAAATGTCCGGTTTAATTAAAGATCAAGAAAATGGTGGTTTCTCATTTGAAAACTGCAGAAGGTATTTTTTTAAATAAGTTGAAAATTTATTAAGAGTCTAAATCAATAAATTTTAACCATCTAGAAATGCTTATATATTAGCTAAAGGTGGATATGATATGCCTAAAGCCACAAAAACCGGTACCACAATTGCCGGTGTCATTTTTAAAGTAAATTATTGACTAAAATAAGAGGTTCTTATAAAAGGCTTTAAATATTTGAATTTCATCAGGATGGTGTAGTCTTAGGTGCTGATACAAGAGCAACTGACGGAAATATTGTTGCTGAAAAAAATTGTCACAAAATTCACTACATTGCTCCAAATATCTAGTAAAATAATTATTTTTTGAAAGATTATTTTTTGATTTTTAATAACCTTTCTAAAAGCTGTTGTGGTGCTGGTACCGCTGCTGATACCGAATACACAACTCGTATGATTGCCTCCCAATTGGAATTACATCGTTTGAATTCGGGAAGACAAGTGAGAGTAGTGACTGCCAATCGTCTCTTGCGTCAGTATCTCTTTAGATATCAAGGACACGTAAGCGCTGCTTTAGTTCTTGGTGGTGTTGACATAAATGGTCCATACATAGGTTCAATCCATCCACATGGTTCAAGTGATAGACTCCCATATGTTACCATGGGTTCTGGTTCTTTGGCTGCCATGGCTGTATTCGAAGATCGTTACAGACCAGATCTTTCAGAAGAAGAAGCTAAAGAGCTAGTCGCCGATGCCATTAGAGCTGGTATTTTCAATGATTTAGGTTCTGGTAGTAATGTCGATTTGTGTGTTATTACAAAAGATAAAACTGAAATGCTCCGTCCATACCATGTTGCCAATGAGAAAGGAGTAAGACAAGGAAACTACATGTTCAAACGAGGTACTACTAAAGTTTTAAAATCACTTGAGAAAAAAGTTCAATATGAAGTATTGAGCACAAATGTAAGAGAAGTTCGACCAGCGACTGAAACAATGGAGATCGCTTAATCTTGTTAAATACTAAATATCTTGTCTAGAATAAGAATTTATTTATACATATATTTTTTTGCTTTTCTGAGTTGTTCCAAGTATCAAACAACTTTAAAAAAAAAAACTTTGATGACATACTAAATTATCTATCAAAAAAAAATTATTTTTATTTTTTTTAGCGACGAATAAAAATATTTAAAATTGTTTTTTTTTTATTTTTTTTTTGGTGTGAATTCGATCCGGAGACAAAGATTTGATAGCCTTTGTTTCGGAAGTAATCGCTTACTTCATTACAAGCTTCTGGAAAAAAAATATTTTAAGCTCTTTTCATAGATGGAAAAGAAACTTCAAGAAAAAAAATTCTTTATTGATAATGCAGAAAAAATTGTATCAAAACTTTCATGTGATACTTTTACTGAAAGAGAAACTGGCCAATTTGTAAGAATATCTTCAATTTTATTTTAACTTTATTAAAATCTTCAAGTTTTCGGATTTTAGTTAAAACAAATAGAACCATATCACTACGAAGAAATTGTAGAGGAAAGGTTTGTTTCCAAGTTATGTGGTTACCCGTGCTGCGGAAATGAACTGACTAACGTAATTTTAAAACTATTTTCAAAAAGACATTATTTTTTTAAATTGTATTTTTAAGATTCCGACTAAAAAGTACCAAATTTCGACCAAATTGAATAAGGTCTTCGAGTTGAGTGATAGAAAAGTAAGGGATTTTATAAATAATAATTTGAGATGAAGAAAATTTAGACTTTTCTCTTTAGAGGTATTGCTGTAATGAATGCTACAAGTCTTCAAAATTTATAGAGGCTCAAATTTCTTCGGTTCCAGTCTGGCTTAGAAACACCCCCGACTTTCTGAGGGGTGAAGGAGCTAATGAAATAAAATTTTGGTCATCAACTGTAAAGCCTAAACCTCAAGCAAAGCCTAAATTATTACCAACTCCGCCAGTTCAAAACGATTTGATTAAAAGTTTATCAGTTGAGATCGAAAGTGAATTGAAACAAATCGAACAAAAATGGGAGAGTAGTTTAAAACTTAAAGAAGAACCATTGATTGAGCCAGCTGCGTCTGAAGAACAATTAAAAGAAAAGAAAAAATCAGAAGAGCTAAACGAAGCTAAACTTGATGCTGATTTGAAAGAAAGATCTGAACAATTGAAAAAAAAATTTATCGAGTCAATGGAAATTCATAAAAAGCCAACTGATTTTTCAAACTTGAAAAAAATATTTTTATTTCAAATTCAAAAAGAAAATGAAATTTTAACCATTGGTGAAGGTAAAGAAGTATATTCAATAATTGAAAATAATTTGCCTCAATTATATTTTATCGAGTATATTGTACAACGAATTAAAGAAATAATTAATAGCCGAACGAAAGCTTATTTGTTACAAATAGAGCCGACTGATAAGCCTACTGTAAATGAAGAAAGAGAACGACAGGAATATTTGGAGGCATGTGACAAACTCGTGTCGAAAAAAACTGCACTCTTTAGCGATATTGACTATGGTAGTAGCGATTCTAAATTTTATCCGAGTCCATTAGAATCATCTGAAAACGATAATGGAGAAGAAGAAATGATAGCCAAATTAAAAGGTTTTGAAGATTTGTTTAAAACTGAAAGCTCAGAGAAAAATGACGAAAAGAAAGAAATACGAGATGAAGAATACGATTCAGAAGTCAAAAAGCCTTTGCCAGATTATGCTAAGCTAAAAGAAGAAGCCATTCAACAACAACTTAAAATTAAAGAGTTCTTTACAGGAACTTCAATGTCACGAAAAAAAGTAGAGGCTACCGTTATTGACGAAAACGAGTCAAATTTGGAATACAATCAAAATTTAATATTCAAAATCAAAGAGACAAACGAAGAGATCGTTCGAGTACTACCCACTGTGGATTCTAAATCTCAAAATGAAATAAGAAGAAAAATATTTTATGATAAATTGATCAGATAGTACGTTCTAAATCCTTTTAAATTTAAAAAAGCTAATTTTTTTTACCAAATTTTGAATTTTAGTTTGGAACAGCTTCTCAAGTTTAGTGAATTCAATTACACTGCTTTGTCAAATCCATTAAAAAATCATGTGAAAAACTTTGTTTATTCTTTAAAGTAAGTATATTAACATATTTCCAGTAACATAACCAAGGACGAAAACAACAAAAGGCTCACTTTTTAAAAACATCTTTATATTCTATTACCAAAATTATGATTTATAGAAAGTAATTTTAATGTTAAGTTTATTGCTCAAAAATGTATTTCTATTACAGTTTTCTGTAAAGTCGAAAGTTCGTACGAGGTCTCAAGACTTCCAATTCAGGGTTCAGTTCAGGGTAAATTTCTTATTTAAGTCTAAATTATCTCTTTTAGTGATAAAAATGGAACATAAGACGTACTATGTAGTAATTATTATTTTTTTCCTTTAGCCATCTTCTAGAGGCCTTTTTTACATGGGTTTTTTTAACCCGCTTGGTTTTTAACGGTGTAGGAAAAATCGGGCGTTTGAGTGTTACCACATCCTCTCTCAATCAACTGGAAGATCACACAAACAAAAATATTTTGTTAACATTTTTCAAAGATTCAATAAAACATATTTGCCACTTATAAAATCTTTATGATAGCAATCAAACTTTGATCTTGAGACTATCTAAATGTGATAGGGTTATTTAATTTTTGTGAGCATCTGCGAAAAAGGAACAGTTAAGTTTTAAGTAGAGTTGTTCCTCAAGTCGCTATTTTCCAAGTCTTAAGACTTGGAATATAACTATTTGGAGTAAATTTACTCCAAATAGTCAAGTCAAGTCGTGACTTGACTTTTCGAGTAATGACTTGAAATTTTTCCCTGAAATGATGCTTTAAACGATAAAAAATACAATTTCTTTTCAAAGTATTTTATTTTTCCGGATTTTCGAGTTTAAAAGCGATTTCATTTGTTAAAATTTGTTAGAAAACGTCTTTTAAACATCCCAAGTCAGTTTTTGAAGTTGTCCATTGGCCAGCTGTCAAGCTAGAACCACAATGTTTTTATTATTTAAATGAAAAAGCTGAAAAATAGAAATTCGTGTTATTAATGCTTTCTACTACGTTCCATGGGCGTATTTACGGCTGGTCACCTGACCGAGTCGGTGAAATGCCTCGAAGGGGCTTCAGCAGGGTTAGCTGCACAGTTAAATGATAAACTTGACTATAAATAGCCATGACTATCACTGCGGCAAAAAACGGATACCAGCTCCATTTTGATTCCATGATTTTTACCCAATTCGCTCTGCCGTGTCACCATGCAGCAATTGATACCGTGTTAATCATAATCTCAAGTTAAGTCATGACTTGACTTGTTTATGAAAAAAAAAGTAAAAGGGGTTAAGAAGATTTTTCAAGAGTGGTAATAATTTTTTTAATAAACAAAGTAAAGTTTCTTGCTGAAGTTGAACAAGTAGACCATTTTTTTTTAACAATTATAAGTTCTTTTAAATTTTTGAACCATCACAACTAAATCCTGCTCCAATTATTTTATGAGACTCTTTATTCGTTTAAATATAGTTGTGTGCTTGCTCATGCTAATGATCTAAACCAATTTAAATATTTTAAGATTGACGAACGAGAACATCATTTTTACGTCAAATGAATGGCCAATTGTATCTTTGTTTATATTAAAAATGTAATTTTTTGTTTAATCACGTGTCCAATTAAATTAAAAAAATTGTTTAAAATATTTTAATTTTTTTTTAGCTTAAGTTTAAAAAAAGGTTTGGTGAATAATATATTCGATAAATTGGTAAGAGAAGATCGATTGATCGAAACGATTTTAAATTCGTTTAAATTAGATCAAAGTAAATTGGAAACAATTTGTGATTATATGATTAAGTAATAATTATTAAATAAATAAATAAATTATTATTCAATTATTAGTTTTGTAAATTACTTAAACATTTTTTTTAATTTTTTTTTTTTCGAGAAAAAAAAATTATTATTTTTCAATTTTTATCATCATTCTTTCCTTATTTTAAAAAAAGATAAATAAATTAATTTATTAATGATCACTGACGCTTCTTATTTTGGAATAAGAAAATTACTCTAAGCAAATTTTATTTTTAAAATCAATAAATGTCTCTTAAACTAATAATTTCTAGTTATTTATTTATTTATTTTTTTAACACCAAAAGCTTTTAAACACTTAAAAAATAAGATTAATCCCAGCAAATAACCTGGTCAAGAACAAACATTTTTTTTAGCATTGTTAGGTTTAGTGCAAAAAGTATAGAATAATTTTGAAAATTAGAAATACTTTTTTTTCTTTTTCTTAGAGTTGATAACCGACTTTTGACCCAACTGGACTAAAAAGGTAACGGTAATTTATCAAAAAAAGGGGAAAATGGATATTGTAGATTTCATAGTCTGCTTCAAAATGATACCCTAGTTGTCTTTATAGAACGATTCCTTGGGGAGTAAGTATTTGAAGCAGGCTATGAGATCTACAATACCTATATATGTTTTTTTTGTAAAATGTTACATTTATGATTTTAGCTTAGTTGGGTCAAAGTGGGTTATCAACACTACTTTTTCTTAAGATTTAACCAACTTTGCACATATTTAGCAGACATTTTTAAGAGCAATCATAAGACCAAATGAAAAAAATATTAAACGATTTTCCGAAATTGTTTTGAATTATTGTAGTTAGCTTAACAATGCTGCCTTTTTTGTAAATTTTGGTAGTCAAATGTTCAATTTTCTCAAACTTTTGATATTTTAAATGCGTTGAAGGTTTTTGCAACGGAAAAACCCAAAGTGTTTCAAGATCTCTTTATTCACTGAATGGAATGAGCGTATAGACTAGATCCTGTTGTACTTGCAAAATTTTTTGAATTTATTGTCAGCCTAATTTTAACTTGAAGTGTCCTATCAAAAAATCAAAGTTAACCGAATATGATAAAGCGCAAGCTTGCTTGATCAAAAGAAGCCTTGATCTTTAGAAGTATACCAGATAAACCGCTCTACTAGGTGCGTTTAGAATCAACTACATCAGTAAGTAGTGTTGATAACCAATTTTGACCCAACTAAGCTAAAATTATAACTGTAAAACTTTACACAGGAAACATATAGGGATATTGTAGATAGCCTGCTTCAAAATGATACCCTAGTTGTCTTTATAGAACGGTTCTTGAGGAGTAAATAAGGTTAGTTGACCAATTAAATCGTTTTTGAATTCAACTAAACCATATTTACTCCTCAAGGAATCGTTCTATAAAGACAACTAGTAGGAATGTCAGTTTTACTATACCAGCGAGTATCAAGTAAAATAAATTATACTTAAATTACTTTTTGCTATTTGGAGGAAAAAACATATAAAAATAGTTTTTTGTTGAGAAAGATGGTCTAACGCTTTTTTGAGCCAAAGTATCGAAAGTATTTTTCCGATACTTTTTTTACTTGTTGATATTTTGTTTCTGGAAGCTTTATTTTGGTTCAAAATGCAAAAATTCGAGAGAAAATATGGATTTTAGCAAAAGTATTTTTAGTATTTTTTCCGATACCTAATACTGGTATAAGTAAATTGAACAAATACTTTCGATACTTCTGATACTTTTTAAGTATTTAAAAAATAAGTTAAATTTTGATTTTCTAGGTTTGGAAAGGTACTAAAGGTAAAAAAGACCAGATATTATGAAAAAATGTTATAAAATTCGATATTCATGTGACTTAAAAGTTAATACCAACGATAAAATTACATTTTTAATATTGTAAGATACCCGTAAAGAGTGACAGATATTTTTAAAAAGATTCTTAAGGTAAAAATTACGAATGACCAGGTACATAGTACATATATCAGTAACCAGCTAGTGTAATGTTTTCTTGACTAAAAATTTTAAAACTATTTTCAGATCAGAACAATAATTATTTTATTTTTACTGAGATAAATTCGCTTTACTTTAACTTTTAGTAAATTTTAATTGTTAGAACTCCAAAGAAGTAAGTCCATTTTTAGAGTATGGGTATCTTCCTTCCATGAGAATTTTTTGTTTTTTTCATAATATCTGGTCTTTTTTACCTTTAGTACCTTTCCAAACCTAGAAAATCAAAATTTAACTTATTTTTTAAATACTTAAAAAGTATCAGAAGTATCGAAACTATTTGTTCAATTTACTTATACCAGTATTAGGTATCGGAAAAAATACTAAAAATACTTTTGCTAAAATCCATATTTTCTCTCGAATTTTTGCATTTTGAACCAAAATAAAGCTTCCAGAAACAAAATATCAACAAGTAAAAAAAGTATTGAATTGAAAAATACTTTCGATACTTTGGCTAAAAATAATCGAAGTTTAATTTATCATCCATCATAATGGCATTTCGTAGAAGTCTTTAGGCAATAGTTTCGTATTGTGTTCCGTAAGAATAAACTAGGTGTCTCATCCTGTAAGCCAAGCTGCCTATTTTGGCACGTCCCGTTCCATGATCGGGAATTGCGTGTCTATCTTTCGTATTTTACGGACATCCTTTAGGGTTGAAGCCATTTTCTCTTTATTTGGCTCTTAATCGTTTTTAAATCTGGATGCCCAATTTTTTATATCAAGAAGCATTTAAGTTGTAATTTTTTTTGATGCTTTAGGTCTATCAGATTTATTGTAGTTATGAATATTAAAAATCACAGAATCTTTTAGGATCAATTGATTTTCAATAAGTTTAAATTTGGGAAAATGCATTTAATTGAATAAAATAGAAATTAAATGCTCAATTAGTTTTTTTCAGAACTTTATCTCAAGTGATAATTTAGTGTTTTAATGTTCATATTAATTTGTGATTTTGAGCAAGAAATAATCAAACAAATTTTCTTTTTGTTTTTGTACTAATTTATAATAAAAGTCACAATGTTAAAATTAAATTAAATTATTTTTTTTAAAGGAATATAAAATCAAATTTTTTCATGCTTATACAATCAAAGTCAATGATCCATTTGATGCGACTCTAATAAATGACATACACACAAAATTTATTTACGTTCAAACTTTAATGACCGATTCATTCGTTTAATCCCAATTTCCATTGACAACCGAAAATAAAAATATCTAGACTAGAAGAAAAAATAAATAAATAGCAAATAAATGATTAATTAGACTGGCAAATTAATTATAATAATATATTCATTCATTTTTTTTTGGATTTAATTCAATTAATTCGTACAGCCATTTTAATTTTGAAGTAGAGAAAGCATGGCGGATGAATATTAAAATTTATTTTTTTTATTTTTTTTCAAATTTTGTTCTTTAGATTTTTAAAGTTGTAGTTTGGTATCTTTCTCTCTTCATTTATTCAGATTTTAGTGAAAATCAAAAACTAGTTCAAACCGCTTAGAAAAAAAATTTACCTACAAGTTTTTTCAAAAAAACATAATTTATTCTTCTATTAGCATAATATTTGTTTCACTTAATATCATCACGAGCAATTATAATAATCAACTATATTTTTTTCAATTTTTTTCTTTTTCTTTTCTCTTAAGCTCTGTACTTTAAATACTCGATTTATTAGTTAGGTTAATTCATATTGGTTGACGATCTTATAAAAATAGAACAAAAACATATTTTTTTAGACTTATCAGACTAGGTCCTTGAGTCTCAATTTAACTGACCAATCCTAAAGTTTCGAGCGTTTATGATCTTAGATATTAAAATCGATACAACAAACTCTCTAGAGTGTTTAGACCCAGACCACTATTTATGTTTTTGTAAGTTTTATGTGTGGTTTAATAGCTAGTTGTTCTAATTTTTTCCCCAAATTTCGGTCTCGTTTCGGTTGATTTGTTTGATAATTTAAATTTTTAAAAATTCTCCATATTTATTTTTTTTGTCGTGATATAGTATTTGTATTCATGATTTTATCTTAATTCAAACTTAAACGCTTACAATATTAGTACATGCATTAGAGTTTTTTTTTAAAGCGTGAGTATATGGTGAGTCTTTCATGAGACATGGAGGGGTTTACAAAAATATTAAATAAAACATAAACATTAATTTTAATATTTTATTTTCTATTTGAATTTTTTATTATCATTTTTTGTAGCCGTGAGTGTGAGCTCAAGAGTGAATAAATGTTTTTTTTTATTGAAAATAAGATGGGTTATTCACTCCTAAGGTGAATTTACGGGAGAATGCCGAATAACTCAACCATGTATTTCCTTTATGGTGCATATCACTAGGCTTCCATGAATTTTAAACGAATTTTCATTTTTCTTTAGATAACACCATAGATTTTAATTAGATAAATAAAATTGGCGAAGAATTCGAAAATCCAATTTTCAAATTCAATTTCCGAATAGCATAGTTCAAAGCGATGTTTAAAATTTTTTATATAAGAGTTTCAAATAAAAGGCAAACGAAATTGACAGAAAACATAACCGTTTCGATTAAATAAATCTACAAATTATATTCAAATATTATTTTTTAAACAAAACGACATTTTTAAATGACCATAAATTGATACAGTTCGTTAAAAAAACACTCAAAAAATTAAATAATTAAAAGTTTTCTTTATAAAACTAATAAAAAAGCTTAAAAATAGGGAAAAAAAGTAAATATCTGTCATTTTAAATTAATTAAAGGAATTTTCCATTATTAAATATTTGTTTATAGAAAATAAAGGGGACCCTGTACAGGGCCCGATGCAAACTCCACCAAATCAAAATAGCCAAATCCAAAATATAAATATGATTATGGCCGAACAACAACAAGTGATTCCTCCCCAGTCTCCAATCGTACACCAACAACCATACGGACAACAACAACCTCAGTGGGGATTAAACCAACCCCAACAACAGCCATATAATCATCAACAAATGCAATTTAATCAACAACAGCGAATAGCTCCTAATCCTACAAACTCACTTTCAAACCCACCTACGCCTCACCAACAAATGCCACCACCAAATATGATACAGCAACAACCACCCCCACAATCTCCCCAGCTAGGACAAATTAATCCATCAGTTAATCCTGGTCATCTACCAAGAAATTCGTTACCTAATCCTAATTTTCCGAGTCAACAACAGTTTATGAATCAACAGCATCAGCAGTTCCCGATGGGAAATCAGATTTCTCACCCACAACACCAAAACCCTGCTCAATTTCAACCAGAGATACGAACCCGGATTTTTTTCAGGTTTTGAGTTTGGGTTGGGTTCGGGTGGACCACTCAAACTCGATACCCAATTACCCACTTTTTTGGGTAACCAACCCCTTACCCATACCCATAAAACTTGACTTTTCAGGTTGCGTACCTGAATCTGATACCTTTTAACTAAAAACAAACCCGAAAAAATCGAGTTTGTGGTTATCGGATTCAGGTACGCAACCTGAAAAGTCAAGTTTTATGGGTATGGGTAAGGGGTTGGTTACCCAAAAAAGTGGGTAATTGGGTATCGAGTTTGAGTGGTCCACCCAAACCCAACCCAAACTCAAAACTTTAAAAAAATCCGGGTTCGTATCTCTGATTTCAACAACAAACTCCTCATATACAGCATTCTAATGTAATACAACAGCCTCCTCCTCAAATGGTGCCGCCACAAGTTATAAATTTACCCTTACATTTACAACCCGAGTATCGAATATATGAAATGAACAAGCGTTTATTTAATCGACCCGAACAACTATTGCTTCCTGTTACACACCAACATTACGACCCTAACATTTGTCATATGTGGTACGAATCATTTGTAAACGAATTTTTTGACGATAATGCTAAACTTACGATACGAAATTTTGTAGATGAAAATGGTATTAGCAAAAATTTTACTATATCACGTCCTCTAATACCTCGATTCTTTCGATCATTTTCCGACGGTGGCTGCATGGAATTGAATTTTCAAATTCAACGCGGCCAAATTATCAACATACAGACGATAAATTCACCAAACTCAGCCAACGTTTCTCATCAGCAACAATTAATAGTGTACGAATCAGACTCATGTATCATGAACTGTAAACTTGGCAAAGCGATGTATGCCAAAATATGTACAGAAGGAAACTTAATCCTTGAATGCATCTTAGAGCCAAGTATACAACAGCCCCCCGGATCCAATCATATTATTTTTGATTCGATTAAAATTAAAAATTTCACCTTTTATATTAAACGGCATCAAGAATTAATACCGCGTTCGGCGGTTTGTATACTTCAAGAGCCCAATCAAACTTTGATTGATCAGCTCTCTACAAATATTACCAGAATGGGATTAATTCAACAAACAATTAAATATTTAAAAATATGTAGTGTGCTTGAACCTATGCAGGAGATAATTTCGAAAAACAAATCAACTGGCATGTCTCCAAGAGAGTGCCTACGGACATGTGCGATGCAAAAATTAAATAATTCAAGAACTGTCCAGCATCCACAACAAACACAAAACCAGCAATTACCTATAACACCTACCAATCCACAATTAAATTCACCTTTCCAACGCAATCCGAGTTTAATTCAAAATGAAGAGATTGTAAATAAAGCTGATAATGGAAAAGCCAATAATGCTAATCAGCCACTTTCTAACGATAATTCGCGAACTCCTTCAAAAAGGCGAAAAAGAAAACCGTCTCCGAGCCCGAATCCGAATGAAATAAAAAAAGAACCAAGTACTCCTTCCAAATCTAAAAAAGGTTCTGCAGCAACTGCGGCGGCTATTGCAGCGCAGCAGCATCAATCTTCACCACCTGTTTATAATTTTAACCAGATGCAAGGAGGATACATGCCACAAATGCCAGCTGGTCAGATAGGAGATGTAATGGTCGTTGGAGAACCCAGTCTAATGGGTGGAGATTTTGGAGAAGAAGACGAGCGCCTTATAACCAGATTAGAAAATAACCAATACGACTCAATTAACATGAACATGATGGGTCATCAGATGCCTAATCATATGAAACAGTCTCACTTCATGCATCATCAACAAATGAACTTACAGCGAGCTAACTCATTTAATGCACAACAACCTCAGATTCATCATCACGCTCAAATTCACCAAGCTCCTCAACAACTTGTAGATGATAAGTCACAAATATCAATGATGGCACCTTCACCGTTAGGAAATATTCAAACACCAACACGTCCACCATCGTCTCTTCCTCCGTCAATTCCTCCTAGGCCTCAGTCCACTTCTCATTTTATCAACACAAATTCAGGCCAACCAATGATCGAGCAACAACATGCGCGTTCTATGACTCCAAGTCCATCTACATCTAATATTTTGACTGGAATTGCTCCTAAGACTCCAACGCCACACCCTCCACCGAGCTTAACACCTCAGCAAAACAATCAAGTCATTGATCTCAATTTAAATGGAAACTTAACAACAAGTAATCCTTCGTCTTCTTCATCGTCTAAATCACCTTCTTTAAATAGTGGTTTATCAAACGGTGTGATAACGCAGCAACAATCGCAACAACCACCGTCTACGAGTACTTCTTCTAGTGCAATAGCGAGTTCGTCGTCTTCTTTATCTCCTAATTCTGTTTTTAATTCATCTAATAATAGTATAACAAATAGCAATTCTAACACGGCTATAATGTCTCCTGGTCAGTCTGGAAATAGCAAACCAAATCAACTAAACAATGACCAGTCACAGCAAAACCAACAACAACAAAAATCTATATTTCTCACCAATTATTAAAATATTCTAGTTGAGAATCATTAACCTAAATGTAAATAGAGAATTTTTAAAAGTTAAATAACACGATTGTTTAAATAAAATATCGTTTGTTTTAAATTTAACAATTACTTGTTGACCAAATATAATGTATAAAATTGTTAAAATTTTAACCCTTTAAGCTTAATTTTTATATTTAAAAAACATTGTTAAGTTTGAAATTTATTGATTTTGTAATCGAATTAACCAGTTTAACTTTTCTTTTTTTTTAAATAACTTTTGAACAAAAAAAAATAACTATTAGAAAACAAAATCCAAAATTAACTAAATGTTTAATTTATTGATAATTTTTATTTGTTTGTTTAATTTTTTATAAAGAAAATTTTTCTCTCCCTTTTAATTTTTTTTAAATATTTTTTTTTTATTGATTTATTTATCACTTTTTTCATTTTCTTCTTTTTCTTTAAATTATTGAATTTAAAAACAAAAAAAAACTATGCAGCTTCAAGTGAAGCAACAAATAAATTTTATTTAAAAAAAATTAATCTCCTATGCATTTCCTCTAAGTTTCCAGCCCAAGTTATTTGATAGCTACCAAATGTATGATATATAGTTTGGTTAAAATACCTTATATTAAAATACTCTTTCTCTAAATATTGGTATAATTATATTATTGAATAGAATTCTTTTTTTATTATCGTCAAGATATTTTAAACTCAATTGCTTTGAAGCCATCTAAACTGAGAAATTTCACAAAAAAACTTTCAATCTTAAGTTTGGAAAAAAATCATGTGTTGAAGAGGTGTAATATTTTTTTTTGTTTAAAAAAAAAAATTATCATTAATGTTTTTGACAGCCATCGAAGATGATTGAAACTAAGGTATTTTTGAGATTCGTATCAAAAAATTTGTATCAAATCGATCAAAAATCATTTTTTAGGAGTATAAGAATAAGAAAAAGCTTCGCAGAAAGGGTCTTGTGGCGATAAACGTTAAAAGAGAAGCCGATTAATTGAGCTATGCAAAACTAAACAGAAAATTTTTATTTCTTAAAATCAGGTTCCAAAGATAATTTCATCTGATAAACACATCTTTATCGGTTGAGTCAATATTTGGAAAAAAAAATACAGTCGAGTCGCAGTTACAACTCCCTATTTTTTTTATAAGCTTTAGGCTATAATGAAATTGGTTAAAAGCAAAAAACTACAAAAACCAAAAACAGTAATTTATTTTAAACCTTTTATTAATATCTATTTTCGAAGTTCACTAGAATAATGAAAGGCTTTGTATCTGTCACATCAAATTGGAAAATGTGTCAAATTATAAAATGACATTGGCAAAATATATAATACATGAAAAGTGAAAGTTTATAATAACAAGGCATTTTATTAAATGACTTAAATTGTCAATTTGTGAAAAGATTTAAATAGGATCAAATTGATAATTAAAATTACCAGAGGAAGACAGAATGAAATAGTTTCAATAGTTTATTCAATAATTTAAAGGCTTGATCAATGCTCTTTTACCAAAATTGACAAAATGAAAGATAACGGTTATTTATTTAAAAGATTTTTAGACAAAATTGCAACAATGTTACGCTGTAATAATGTAAATGAAACTAAAATTCGAATCTAATTATTTGTCATGTTAATTAATTAATCTTATAATGTACACATAGAAAAAAAATCATTCATGTGTTGCATTCGTTGGTTAAAAATGAAATCAAATTGAAAAACGACTGAAGTTTTGAAGGAGCTCACGCTCATCAGCCCAATCCTATTCAGTATCTACATTAACGACATTCCTAAAAGAGACAAAACAAACTCCCTTATTTTTGCCGATGACCTTATCACTTTTTCCATTTACCACGATAATGGCAACATTTTGGACCAAATTAAGAAGTACCTAAGAGAAATTGAACCATAGCTCTGCAAATGGAAAATAAAGGACTCAGTCGAAAAGTCAGCCTATATGATTTTTGCTAAAAAATACAATGAACCTGATAGCTTCACGCTTAATCTACTTAGTAAAATTATTAGAGAAAGAGAAACTAATTTTCTGGGGATCAAAATTGATGACAACTTATCGTTCTCAGCCATGATAGATGACCTAAAAACGAATTATAGACAAAGGCTTGACATCTTGAAAATTGTTTCTAACAAAACTGGAGTCTTAGCGTAAACACGTTGAGTTCACTTTACAAATCATTGTATGGATTTAAAATAGACTCTGTCTTTCCATGTTTAAATCTTCTCTGTGAATCAAATCTAAAAAAATCCAAGTCATTCAAAACTCTGCTACAAGAGCTATCCTAAAATTAAGATATGACACTTTATCCGCTATCCTTCACCAAGAAGCACAAATTAAACTAAAAATACACACAGTTGCTAATAGACTGGTTGAGATAACGGAGAGGTACGTCGGGAATAGTCTAACATACTCTGTTCCACTAGTTGTAAGGCTGATAGATGAATATAAGAGAGGTTTCACATCCAGATACAGTCGACTCGCTTTAATCCGAACCACGTTAATCCGAATTCTTTACAAGTTTGATTAAAATTTGTCTCTCATTCATGTCATTGTACATGTAAATTAAGGTGATTAATCCGAATTATTTTATTCGAACTAGATTTTATGCCTCCGGAAAAGTTCGGATAAAAGCGAGTCCACTGTACATCAATTACCCTGCGCAATAGTTATTATGATATTTTTAAATAAATTTGAGAATAACTCGTCAATCCGAACCTTTTGACTAAGAATCCCCAAATTTCAAAAATCCAAGAACAACTCTCGTTCCAAGTTAATCGAATCAGCAAAATTGTATTGTAAAAGACCGGTTTTGTAAGATGTCCCAAATCATAAACGTTACTTAGTTTTTCGTGGTTTTTGAGAGCTAATATCTCTCTTCAATTTTATATCAAGCAAAAATGCTCAATTTTAGAAAGATCGTACGTATCAAAGTAACCTATTTGTTTAATGACAAACTGTCACCTATCTCTACAGAGATTTATGAGAGAAGATGTAAAGACACTTTTTTACTTGATTTTATTGTATCTCAGGGGAGGAATAGAATTTAAAGCTAGTCAGATTTATGATTTAGGACTCCTTGTATTAAAACGAGTTTCCTAGGTTTTAGGCTTTATAGGCCTTAGAACTTTTAGGACTGTAATTTAGAAATCAAAAACCTTGCCTTCTTATAGGAGTCAAAATTCGGCCGAGTATAAATTGTCCACAATAAAATTATGAACCGTATATTTTGTAAACAATTACTTTTTTAACAGTAAACTTTACTATATTTAAAATAAAAAATATAGTTAAAATAAAAAATTAATTGATAAAATGATTTTATCAATTAATTTTTTATTTTAACTGTATAACTTATAAACAAATAGAAAAAAAATTGAATCTGAATCTATCGAAACTAATCACTTTTGGAAATTATTTTTATCATCTTCTGCCAAAAGTATCATTTGAGAAGGCACTTTACCAAACATTCAAGAAGTTTCAGTAACTTTTATTTTGAAAAAAATAACATGGGGTATACCTTTTGATTAGTGACTGAACACACATTTAACTTTAACACTATAATTTTGCGAAGCTTTGTTAGCTAATTGAAATTACATCTGGTATTCTAGATTGGGATAACAAGCATTTGATTTTGTGATTTTGATTTGTGTTATGCACTACTAATGAGTACACAAAAATGACCAAGCCGGTCAAGTTGCTACACTTTTATTAAAAATGCCTATTCTTGATCCTATTTCTTATAAATTTTTTACTAAAAATGTCCCTTCTATTTAGAAAATACCCTTTTAGACTTTGAGCAACAACCTAATTAGCACTATTGGAAAAACTACTGGATACGACCGAGAATATGCATATGCAAGCATTTTTCTTATTTATCCATAATTTGAAATTCTGTTGTTTTTTATTCAATTATTGATAATCAATTGTTGACAACTTAGTCTCCCCCTCGAAATTTCATATCTGAATTTTTGGGACAAACCTATTTGTTAACTATTTTAAGGACCGGTTCTCCGTCAAGTTTAGAAGTTGCTCGATTAAATTCTAAGTATTGTTAACTAAATTAGCCTGGAATTCTCATTGCAAGGCTAGATTTAACAAAAGTCAAATTGAAATAAGAAATTCAAATTGTTTATTCTTAAAATAATTTACATAAAATTCTTTTAACTTTAAACATTTTAAAATTTAAAAAAATTGTTCATCCCTGATTGTTGTTTAATAAAGAATAAAATCCCATTTATTCTTTGATTATTCTTTAATCGATTAATTAAAGAACAAAAGAAAATATCCAACAACTATTTTTTTTCATAAAAAAAAATTATCCAAAAAATTTATAAAAAAAAAGAGCTTTTAAAAAAATACAAAAAATTTAACATTTGTTATCAGTTTGAGTCAAAAAAGAAAAAAATCACTAATTTAACAAAAAAGAAAATTTTTTTAAAATTTTTTAAGATAAAAAAAATAACCCTTTTACATAAATAAAATTATTTGTTTTTGTTTTTTTTTCCCATTTAAATTTTACATACCGGAGACCATTAGGTTAAAAGAAAATTGAAAAAAGAAAAATAAAATTTTTTATAATGTTATTTATATGAGTCTCTCTTCTGGTGGTATTTTTAAATCCATGTTAAATTCTATACGAGATGCTTGTTGTTCATGACGACTTGGACTATATGTACCTCGTGTTGCTCTGCTCTTTTTTATTCTCATAGCGAATATTGAGAATAAAATGATGAGTAACGAAAGCATTATTATCAACAGTGGCCATATTACCAAATGATACACTATTTCTCTAGGACGTGATTTTATTTGCATAAATATCTTGAGATAAAAAAAACGATTAAGATAATTTAAAAAAAAATAAAAAAAATAAGCTGACTAATACTTTTTCGCAATCAATTGTATCACATTCACATTTTAAAGGATCACATGTCATATTTCCAAAACAAGATTGTTGACGACAATCTGCATAGTTTATCAAATTTTCACATCTTAAACCAGCATACCCTGTACTTGTACAATTACACTCGAAACTACTTGAATTTTTCATTGAACAAACTGAGCTATGTTTACAAGGATTCGAATCGCATGTTTCAAATGAACAATTTATTCCGGTGTATCCTTGTGGACACCGACACGAATATCGATTCTCTTCGATTTTTCCGACTACTAAACAAATACCGCCATTTTCACATGGTGTTTCTTCCTCTTGACACGTGTGCACAAACTCACAATTTCTACCAAAAAATAATTCGTTACAATTACATTTGTAAGAGCCTGGTGTGTTGACACAATAGCCGTGACCGGAACATGGAGTTATTGATTTTGCTTTCATCGCTGCACATTCGTCTATATCCTGTGTACAATTGACACCTTTCCATCCTTTAGCACAGCTGCACTCGTAATACGATCCGTGAAAGGAATCTTTGTTCGTACATGTAGCACCATTTTTACATGGTTCGTATAAGAAACAATAATCAATTTTTTTATCACATCGTTTTCCTTCATAGCCTAAAGGACACATGCATTCATACGAAAGCTTTGTAAAAAAAATTTTAAAAAAAGCTTAAAACTTTAGAGTTAAATTTAATTTTACTGTTTGTTCGTCAAATGAAGTTATGTTAATACAAGTGGCTCCGTTCATACATGGTTTTGATAAACATGTTTCATCAAACTTGATTGTACAGTTTCTACCCAAAAAACCTGGAAAACATTTACATTCATAGCTTATTTGGTCATTGGTCAAATATTTTGGAACACAAGTCGAGTTCAATGAGCATGGATTTTTCAAACATGGATCGTAACGCTCGCATCTATAAACAAAAAAAATCATTCAATTTAACAGTTCGAATAAACATAAGTGTCTTACGAAACAAGATAAAAGAGCACACAAGTTAAAATAAATTTCATTTTTTTTTTCAAAAAAAAAATTCTTGAATGCTCTTATTGAAAAAAAAATCTCTGTTTCTTTTAATTAAAAAAATTATCTCTTTTGTGTTACCTCTTGCCAGTGTATGAATCCCTGCACAAACAACGATAACTTTCTCGTTTATTTGTAGTATCAGCATAGTAATTATCCACACAAGTCCCATTATTAAAACAAGCGTATTCATTTGATTCAACACAACCACGAAATTCTTCATCACTTTCGAATCCGATTTCCATTTTTTGAGCGTTTATTTTCGAATTTTTTTCGGACCAAAAGTTAAATGAACATTCAACGTCCAAATTCGAATCGCATTCACAGTCTACAATATCTTTTAAATTTTTGTTCTCAGTCACATCAAATTCTGTGACTGCAAAACAATTATCCGGTACTGTTTCGTAATCAAGCACTCCACTGTTTTTCGTTAAATCGGTCATGAACTCGCAAGTTGAGTCAAAGTCAAGACCACTCTTATCCGGTTTAGTCGTTAGAACTGATTTGGCTTGACCGATTAAGTCATAAGAATTATAAGAGTATTTTAAACTTGTTTCATCCATAAGTTTACGAGTTCCAATCTTAAAATTTGACATACAAGAATTTATAAAATTCAAACTCTTTGAGTTTGAGACATAATTTTCAATTCTAGTCACATTCAGCTGGAATGACCCGTAAGCTTTGAGCAACGAACGAAAAAAAAGATTAAAATATTTATCAGTTAGTCGAATTAAGTAATCAGAATTTGAGTCAAGTCTTAACTCGATTGAATTAAACGTAAAGGTCAAGTTGACCTTAATGTTATTTTGAAACATTATCGGATCGGTTTTAATCGATTGTTTCGAAGTAAATATTTCGAATTCATATTTGAGACCATTGTTTTTTTTAGTCAAATACAAATTAACACCGAACAAGAAAATTCTGTTTGACGTCAAATCGTCCAATGAGTTCAGGGTGAAGAGATTTGTTTTCAAAGCAGTAAAATCCTGTGACGGTTGAAGACTTAAATTGAATGTCAGTGTATAAAAATCAACGTCTTGTAAAAGAACCACTCGTCGTTGTTTAGTCAAGTTAATGAGAGCTAAAGTCTCATTTGGCGTGAGCAGGGGATTAAATTTTGGCAAAGTAATACCTTGATTTTGAGTGTCAAAATCAAAAAAGTAGCTTATAAAACTTGAAATTTGACCAAGTCTATTTGTTAATCTTCTTTTAATTGACGAATATTGTTCACCTTTAGAAAAAAAAATTCATAAATAAAGAGTGGGGTGGGTGACATATATAAAAAACTTACATGTTGAATAGTAACTATTTGATTGTGTAGAAACTGAGTCGCTTGAAATTGGTTTTAACTCGCAAGTAACATTTAAGAGATTAGATAATTTGAAGTTATCACGAAATTTTACACTCAAACTTTCGAAACATTTTCTAAAATTTTTGAAAAAAAAATGTTAAGCATGTTGAGAAAAAAAATTGAATCTCAAGTCATTCAAAATGGTACACCCTTAACCGAATTATCAAATAAATTGAGTAAGAATATTGATCTTTGCAAAAATGGTGAAGAAATTTTAAAGATCTTGGCCCAAACCGATGCCGAAATATTCAATGGATGTGAAATATTTGACCTTAAGTCAGATGGATTGAAGACTGATTGTTTAATTTTGAAAAAAATTTCGGACTTATCAGACCTAATAACAGAGGGTATTCGAAATCAATCAATAGAGGGACGTTTTAAAATAATCCTAAGCGGTTGTGGTACCTCAGGTCGACTCGGGTATTTATGTGCTCAAACTTTTTCTCAACATTTAAAGTCAAAATATTCGAACTTGGACTACGAGTTATGTGATTACATAATTGCAGGTGATGATTATGCGTTGGTTAATTCAGTCGAGTCAGTTGAGGATAAACCAAAAATAGGAGCCGAAAACCTCGAAAAGATTATAGACGAACATCCTAATACCCGTTGTGTTTTTATAGGTATAACTTGTGGACTATCAGCTCCATTTGTAGCTGGTCAAATTGATTTGTGTTTAAACAAAAGACCAGAAAATTTCATAGCCTGTTGCCTAATTGGGTTTAACCCAGTCGAAATGACAAGAAAAACTCATCCGGTTAATGAGTTGTACGAAAATTTTTATGATTTAATGCAAAAAATGGTTGGACTTGAAAATGAAAATCCGAAAAAATTTTTCATTTTGAACCCTTTGATTGGTCCTGAACCCATAACTGGCTCGTCTAGGATGAAGAGTGGAACAACTACAAAAATTTTAATCGATTTAATTTTTGTTAAAAGTTTGTGCTCGTTAGAAAATAATGAAAATTCGAATCAACCAGAAATGTTGGATTTTTATGAAAAAATTCTAGGGGTATTGTACTCTAAAGAAACGATGAAAAACTTAGGAAATTTGATTGATTTATCAGCCGAGTCGTTGAGGAACTTAAAAAATGGTGGTTCAATAAACTATTTAAGCGATTCAGAGCGATTAGGTCTATTATGTTGTGTAGACGCATCTGAGTGCTTACCGACATACGGTGCCGGAAAAAAAGATATTAAAGGTTACGTAAGTGTAACAGACGGGATTAGTTTAACTCAAAAATGGAATGGATTTGTCAAAAATTGTACTTCAACGTGGTCTCAGAATATTTTGAATAACTTGAACAAATTCAATTCCGATAAATGTGTGTTTATTTTAATCGAAGACGATGATGATCCTCAAACTGATGACAAAATTCATGTCAAAAAAGTTTTAGAAAAAGTCTTAATTGAAAATACAAGTTGTCTAATTTACAAGATAAATCTCTCAAGTAGAAAAATTCATCCTAATGATAGAGTTAACGTCATTAATTTTGATGGCTTAGACCAAATTTTGGACCAAGCTACAAAGACTTATGGGAATTATTTTTCGAAATGTCTTCAAGAATTCATTTTAAAACTAGTCATAAACTCAATATCAACAGGGGCTCATGTACTTTATGGCAAAACATATGAGAATATTATGATCGATGTTAAAGTGAGTAATATTAAACTTTATTGGCGTGCTGTGGGTATATTGAAAAAATTTTGCCCTAATCTAAATCAAGACGAATGTGAAGATTTCTTGTTAAATTCGATTTATGGAGGCAAAGAAATGACGAATAATAAACACGATATTCAAAGTCATATTGAAGTTTCGAGTACACAAGAACTCGTTGTACCTAAAGCACTTGTCATGGCTATGACCAAGTGTAATTATTCACAAGCTAGTGATTTATTGAACGAGTCAAGGAACTCTGTCCGAAATTGTATATTTAAGATCAAGAGCCAACTTAACTGAAGACTCGATTTTACATTTTTTAATTTTAATAAATTTTTTTTTGGAAAAATGAACTTTTTTTTTTACCTTTTTGAAATAGACATGGTCGAATTTGTCATCAAATAAGACCCCTCGTTGACATGCGGAATTGGACAATCCAAACTTTCAATCAATCTCAAGTCATTTTTAAAATCATTTTTGTTGAGTACAATCAAATTTTTAACTCGAAACAAATCGAGTGTTCGATAGACAAAATTTTGTTTATTGTCTAATAAAATAAGCTCAAGTCTGTAGGGTTCCATGTAACGAAAGTGATACCCTACACTGTTTATGACAAGATCATAAAATATAAAATTGTATCCACTCGAAAAGTTACTTGAAAATAAAACATTTTCGATTTCGAATTTCGAGTCTTCTAAATAATCTTGGTTTTGGCTTAGTTTAATTCGTACCGGTGCCGAGTTGTTTACGTTTAGTTGAACAAATTTTTCGTTTAGTTTAATACTAACGAGACTTGTGTAGCTTGTGTTGAATTGATTAAGATTAATTTTATCGTTTTTAAGAGACCATAAGAGTTTTAATGTTTGATTTAAATTTTGATCATGGTTTAATTGAATTTTTTGAATGCTTATAAAACCTTCATAGTCGATGCCAATTTGATAAAAATTTTGAACTAAAGGATTTGACATTTTTTGTTTTAATGTTAAAAATGAAAAAAATTTGTCCAATTTTTGATTTTGTTGAGAAAAACGATGTAAATTGAATTCGATTTTAAAATAATTTAGATCGGTTGATTCAGATAATGATGATAGGATTGAATGGTTTATTTCTAAAATGGCTTCGTTTGCTCTTGAGTATTCAGTGTTTTGATTCACGAATATAATTTTTGTTGATTCTTAAAAAAAAAGTAAAACATTTAGTCCAAATAAATCTTAACAATTATGGATGGGTAAAAGTAGTTGTTTGAATCGTTTATGGCATTGTCTAGACGACTATGAATGATGAGTCCCTAATCATTGGTGCAAGCGGGGAAAATCGACCGTTAACCCTGGAAACATGTCTTCGAGCGATGAAGAGCAGAAAGGAACAAGCTTGACTGGCGATTGAAAAACTCAAAAAAAATATCAATTGAGCTGAAGTTAAAATATTTTTTAGGATATTTTTGCGATAAAGCAACCAGTCTTTACAGGCATATGCTGGAATAAAACGCTTGGACAATATTTCGAACAAAAAAGTTAGCAAAATGGTTCCATATTCATACTTGTTTTGCTCTGATAGAATGAGCCTGAAGAAAGACAAGGGTTTACTAAAAAAATTTCAATTCCCTAGGGATTTTTAGACATCAGGACCTGTGACCTTGTGATAGACCCATATCTTAATAGCTGATATCACTAGTCTACTTAATTAAAACTCCATTTACAAGCCCGTAAAGCCGGGTAGTTAGCAAGTTAGTATTATTAGCAGTAGTTCTGACGTTCTTTCCCTCAAGAAAAAACATTTCTGAATACTTCTGTAGTATGGAACGAAGATTTTTAACCATTTATTTCTACCAAAGTGGCACGACTTTGGTCGAAAAATAACTATCGAAAAGTAACAGAAAACAGATTTGACTGTAGACCACATAGCCTGCTTCAAAGTTAATAATGCATGAAGCATTACATCCCGAATTTAGAAAATTTTGTTTAGAAAAATTTCTTTCAGTCGCTTTTTAAAATTTAAGGCTAAAAGTAAAGCTCTGGCAAGATGATCTTAACTTGTTGATTGAATGGGCTGATCTATGGTTAACCGAGTTGAATCTGTCCAAGTGTTAAGTGATGTACTTAGGCAGAAGAAAAGAAAAATTCCCATACCAAATGGCTAACTCGAGAGTGAAACATGTGCTGAATGAATCAAGTCAAGAAAAAGATCTTGGTCTTATGATTACCAATGACTTGAAATGGAACAAACAGTATGCTGCAGCAAAAGCTAACAGGGTCCTCGGCCAGATAAAAAGTTCATTCAGATATTTCGGTCATGATGCATTTAAGCCTCTATACACTGCATTAGTGAGACCACACTTGGAGTATGCGGTAAGCTTATGGTGTCCGTATTATAAGACCGACATTAAGATCTTAGAGAGAGTACAAAGAAGAGCAACAAAGTTAGTCAAACCCTATGAGGTACGCCTAAGTGAACTCAAATTAATGAGCTTAGAAGACTTAGATACTTAATGGTCATGAGGATATAAATTTGCTCAACGGTATCAACTTCGCCATACCTACTACAATCAGTCTAAGAAGGCAGCACAAAAGCCGATTAGTACGTGAAACCAGTAAAAAAGGCTCATTTCGATTTAATTTTATCAAAAACCGAGTTAACTCAAGTTGGAATGATCTACCTAAAAGTGCAGTATCAGCAACATTAACAAACTTTTTCAAGAATATCATTGATGAGAAAGCTAAACGCCTTAGCGCATTGGTATAGCATTTTCTATACTGCAGCTTACAATACAAATAAGCCAAATAATTTTAATGAATACGTGATTTGAAAAAAAATTGTACATACCAAATTGACAATTTTTACCATAAAATGGTAAACTACAATTTTGACATTCATAATTAAACCATCTATTAATACAAGTTGAATTATTTGAACAATAATTCAATGTTTCATCATATCCATTTAGATCACTTTGACATTGAAATTCATTTATAATACCATGATTACGCAAGTTACAACCAAATTTAATTCTAACATCCCGATTTTGGATCTCAAAGTTATGATTTAGGTAATCGGGTTTTAATGACTTGTACAATATTTCTGAATTTATTGAAAAATCTCTAAAACAAGCATCACTTAAATAATTGTTAACTTCAAAATCCATTGAGAGTCTATCGTCTGTTTCGTACACAACATTTGGTAATGATCTATAAAATTTACCAATTGTAAAACTAGTTGGTATTTGATTTTGACCAAATTTTCTTAAATTAATTGTCTTTTGAACTTTTAATTGCATTTGTTTAATCGAATAGAATATCTTGACAACGCCATCATCAAAAATAATTTCAAGTTTATTCCACATGGTGTTATAAGACTCGTCTTTATCCAAATATAAAAATCCAATTTTTTGACTTAGGCCTAAATAATCGTTACGAATTTCAATATAATCTCGATTTAAAATCATTTCGAATAGAAATTGATTTGAATTTTCAAAGTAAATTAATGGATATCTAACACGATCAAAAAAATTAATTTTAAAATCAAATTTAATTGATTGTGTTGACTCTTGAAGTTTTTGACCAATTGAATAAGTACCGTCTAGACGAAATATTGTTGAGTATTCACAATATTTTCCTGTATAACCAGGCTTACATATACACATTATATCTTGTTCCGTTGAATTGTATAAAATCGATTGACATTGTGAATCATGTTGGCATTTTGTTTTTAAACTTTGACATGCATTTAATTTAAGTGTACAATTTTGACCAGCAAAAAGAACATCACGATTACCATTTTTTTTGAACAAATTCTCGTTCAACTCTGTACAATCACAATAATAGCCGTCCAAGTACAAATCATCGTCTAAATTTTTATTCGTTTTGACTAAACTGGTGTAATCTGGTTTCAAATCGACACATTTTGTGTTCTCTGCACACGGATTGTACAATTTACATTCATCAATATTTTCTGTACAAGTAACACCTGTGTATCCTGAATGACATATACATTTATACCCATTGACTAAATCAATACATTTGCCATTCGGTCCACAAGGCGAAGATTGACATTCGTCGATTTTAATTTCACAATAGAGACCAGTGTAGCCAGGCTCACATTCACACCAATAACCAGCTGCATTCGAATAATTAACATTCAATTCAAAATGAGCTTCCAATGAATTTTCATCAAACTCGAGATTAGACGAATTCGAATTGAATAAAAGATATTTTCGAGAAAGACTTTGACCATCTGAATTTTGCCAACATTTACCATAAACACAAGGTGATGATAAACACTCGTCAATGTCTATTTCACAATATTTTCCATCATAACCAGGATAACAATCGCATTTAAACGAGTTTATACCATCAATACAAACTGAATTGTGTTTACATTCAACATTTAAACAATCGTTAATGTTGTTCTCACAGAACTGTCCGTCATAACCAGTGTTGGTACAATTACATTCGAATCTATAAAAAATTAAGATTGAAGACTTGGAAAAAAAAGTCTCAAGTTAACTTACCCATTGATTAAATCGACACAAGTAGCGTTGTTAAAACATGGATTACTAGCACATTCGTTAATATTAACAGCACATGTAGGACCAGTAAAACCTGGATTACAGTTACAAAAATAACCATCAATTAAATCAATACATTTACCACCATCAGGATTACAAGGCGATGAGTCACATTCATTTATATTAATCTCACAATTGTCTCCAGTGTAGCCTGATGGACATTTACATTCATACGAGTTTATGCGATCAATACAAGTTGCATTGTTCGAACAAGGCATCGATAAACATTCATTAATGTCTATTTGACAATACGAGCCTGTGTAACCAGGTACACAATAACATGTAAAATCGATTTGACTTTTAAGATAAGTAAGAGTTTGTTGTGGATTTGAGTATTTTGGAGTCGTTATTGGTTTTGTTGATGAGACTAATTTTTTAGATTTTTGTCGACAAAAAGCATCGTTTTGACACAATGAACACATGTCACATTGATCGATTGTTTTATTCGAACATTTATCGAGTAAATTGTTTATAATTGTAATTGGTAGATCTGAATTAGTTGCAAACGAACTCGTATTAACATAAACTGGTTTTTTAGTATTCGAATCAACAGCGGCATAAAGTGTTTGGTAAGATATAAACAACAGAAATAAAAATTTGGTCATTTTTTGTTCTTCTCTCTTTTCGATTTATTTAACTCAAAATAACATTTCTTTGAATTTTCTAAAAAAAAAAAAAGTAAAATTTTTTTTTTCAAACAAAATTAAAAAACTATGGATGAAACGAAAGTAAAGATGTCTTTGTTGTTGTAGAAAATTTAACGAACTTCTCGCTTGTTTAAACTTTCAATGTGTGTTTAATACATGTAATTCTTTTTTTGTGTTGTTTTTTTGATGACATTTTTGTTACATTCACGTTAAAAATAAACATATTAAATATGACTTTTCCGTGTCTGAATATTTTATTAATTATGTAATTGACCATTGAATAGGAAAAAAAAATATTTTTTTTTAATATGAACTTAAAAAACAACTCAATTTTATATATTTACCTAGTTTCAACAAACATAATATTATTCTATCTTGATTTTAAACTAATTGTTTTTTTAGTCTTCTTTGCCGATCAATGGATAGTTGATATATAACTTTTGAAAATATTAACGGACAAATTAAAGCTAACTGAAACCTTAACCATCGATCAGGACCGGAGCTTCATGTAGAATAATTTTTCTATAGCATCATTTATAATTTTTTAAAATTTAAAAAAAAAAATAGCCTAAAAATCTGTTTTTGTGTTATAACGAAAATTTTTCATGTTGAAAAATTAACGAACTTCGATAAAGCCATATTTGAGTTAAACCTATGGGCTGAAAACTGAAACTTGAAAAATTAAGAATTTTATGTTTTGAAGTTGCTTTAGAAAAGACACGATTATTAAAAATGTCATTTGGAGGCAACTTGAACTTCAGCACCATATTAGCCTGGCAAGAGTCCTGCATCAGAACCTCCCGAATCTATCTGATCAGAGAGTTAAAACAAACCAGCAATTTCTTCTATCCCCGATCGGGCTGGATTAGAAAGGCTCGAATGTAAATACTTAAAATCAAAATCTGGTAAAATTTTGAACTCGGTTATTCACAATGTTCTGTAATGAATCAATAAATAAAGTGAAGATCTGACATATTTAGGCTTAATCTATGTAACATAAGACCTCGAAAATCCGAGATTACAATGTTTATACTGAGACTATAAGTCTTAAATTAGTAGTAGTACTTTCTGCTCAAAAAAATTAATGTAAAGCTGGCTTGGTGAAGCTGAAGCTTCCTAGAGTTGCAAGCAAGGCCAAACAAAATATATGAAAGGAAGCTATTGAGCGAATTTTTAAGCCGCTATTGAGCGAATTCTTTAGCTGTTTTTCGCATATTTTTATGCTATTATTTGTAGTCCGCTTAACTCGCGACTTCTCTGTACATTTCCATTAGGAAAATTTGTTCTAATTTACAATTATTTAGTTAAATGGTCTAACAACCGTCTAGAGCTCGAATCCTTTAAATTTTAATCATATTTTTACGTTGCAATATTTATACAGTCCCGTGATTTCGAAAGCTGTTGCTTTACCTGTTTACACTAAAACCAAACCTTTTTCATGAACTCATGAATTCTCAAAAAGTGTAATCGAGAAAGACCGGTCTTCTAAGAGTCTACGCTTCATTCAATAGCCAGTAGAAAGTATGAAAAGTTCGAACTCGTTTTTCTGGAAATTTATTTGTCCGTAAAAAAACGAACATTCTGAATCAGGACTCATCTAAGCTCGTTCAAGTGGACAGACACATTACAACTTTATAAAAAAAAAAACTACGAAACTAAAATTTTCCAAAAATTTAAACCAAAGGTTTTTGTCACACTACAATTTATTCACATAGGTCACTTTACCAGTATAAATAGTCTTTAATTAAGTCACAAATTAATTGTATCACATGAAATTAAGAGAACCAATGATGTGGATTTGACTGTAAATTTCTAAAAAAGTTTTGTTTAAGAATTGAGTCGCAATGTTTATTGAAACGAAACAGAAACGGTCAAATAAAAACCATATGAAAAAAATATTAAACAAACAACAAAAATATCAATTTTACATTAATTCGAACTTTAATATCATTTTTACTAGTTTTATTAACTTGCTGACGAATAAACTAAAAAAACATTTTTCGTATATTCATAAAAATAGACCATCTACCATTAACATAGTCTCATTTTAATTCCATTTATAACAAAAGTTATAAAAGAAAATTTATGATGACTAGTTAAATAGTGTCAAAAAAAAAAATCTAAGTAGCTTTAACTAGTGAATCTCTCTTTCTCTCTCTTATTATTTTGTCGTGAAATTGCTCAAGTAGAGCATAATAAATCTAATTTTAATAACGATGTCTGAAATGATGTCACCAAATAGACTCGTATTGAATCAAAAAAAGTGGCCATTTTAACTTTAATTTATTCAAAAAAAAACACTTTCGTGTTTATAGTTTATTGATCGCTTTCGAAAAAAAAAGTCTACTCAACTTTTTTTTCTCTTATTTGAAATAAAATTCTCATTTTTTTTCTCTTTCTTTTATTATATTTAATTGAATTTAAATGCATAACTAAATATTTATCCGAGTATTCGTCATTTCTTGTTGTTTTATGTTCAGACTGGTCAAATAGAAAACAAAAATATGAGAGAGTTTAAAGCTTTTGTTATGGTAAAGTAAAAAATATTTTTTTGAAAAAAAAAAAAGAAGTTACCACTGTATCTTCCCAATTACCTTAAAAGCAATCGAAGCTAGTTTTTAATCGCTAATTAGAAATAAATATTGGATAGTTTATGTAACCAACATTAAAAATAACGAGATAAAGATTAAGATTGTAGTTGTTGTTGTTGTTTTAGTCGAATAGACTTTGCGTTTAAATTAATTAAATTTGAAGTATATTCTCCGTGACGAGATAAACTCAAAAATATTGTTATCTATCACAAGAAGAAAAAAAAATAAAAAAACAAATACGGCTAGATCGAAGATTATCTACTTTTTATTTTATTTTTCTATTATTGATGTTATGTTTTTGTTTCCCGCAAAGTTTATTTGTTTTAAAATTAGGTTAAATTTTAAAAAAATTTTAATTGTTTGAGAAAATAGAACGAAAGAAGAAGCTAAAAAATTAAACAAACTCGAGACAACAACGAAAAAAATAAGAAGATATTTTCATTGTTTCAACTTTTAAACTCAAAAAGATAAACGCTTTAAAGAGAATAGCCTTAAACCCTTCGAGGTGAATATTTAAAATTAGAGCTGTCAATCGAGAATGTTTATAAACGAAAGTTTCCTGCTGTGAGTTTTGAGGGTTTTTAATTTCATAAAAATATCTTCTTGTTATTGACTTTAAAGTTTAAACTCGAAATATACACTCTCAAATATTTTTGTTTAATGAAATTTTATCTTTTAGAACTTACTGTAAAATTCTTTTGTCTATTCGTGTTCATTTTTTTTTTTTTTTAATTTAACAATCAAATACTTTATTTTTTTTAAAAAAAAAGATGAAAAACGTATTTTTATCGCGTATTTAATAAACGAAACAAAAAATTCTTAGATAAACAAAATTTACTCAGGTCGATACATTTACGATCTACTTACAAGTGGATAATAAAATTTTATGTTTAAAAAAAACTATATCGAAGTACAAATTATTCATTTTATCATGCTTTTATCTATGTCATTAAATATTTGATACTTTCGATAATTAAAGACTTAAATTAAACGCTGATTAGTAATTTTTGATTTAAGTACCTCTGGCTAAATTTGACTTCTTATGATTTTAATTTAAGTTAAATTTAAAATTTTTGCTATTAATCGATCGTAACGATCAATTGAATTTTAATGATAACAAAAAAATTTTTGGAAAATTATATATTTTTGCTTATATGCTTACGATTTTAAAATTTAAATACTTTAATTACTTAATGCAAACTTCCACGCTATCTGAATTTAAAAAATCTTAATTGATAAACGTCTCTTGCATGCATGCAAACATCAAAGAGTATGCACGCATATTTCATGAGCAATAACTTATGGTTATTATTTTTCCCTATGGCGGATTTTTTCACATGAAATGAAACAAGTATAAAAGATATTTTTAGCCCAAAAATTCTCAAATCATGTTCAGTAAATGATTCTTCTAATATTGTTACTTCGAATTTTCGAGTTCGTTGGTAAAAAAGGATTTAAATCAGTTAAATCGACTGTTTTATTTTTTGCTTTTATAGACCTACAACTCTTGTGATTCTAAAATTCCAAAAATGAACATTCATGAAGGTTCATATTTCTTCATATATTTTGATTATTTATATAATGTTTTCTTTTTTATTTTAATTTTCACATTTTTCCAAATATTTTAAATTCTTCAAAAACAAAAAACATTTGATTTATAAATTTTTTAAATTTCCAGCAAATATTCGATTCGTTTCTGAATCTGTCTAAAACGTTTTCATAACCTTTTTTTATCTCACTGTAGGTTTCGAAGGAGGTAGAAAATCACATAAAAAAAGAGAAAGTCAAAAAATATCACATAAAATTTTTTTTTGATGATAGGGCAGTGGGAAATGACTAAAATTAACTATTTTTAGCTTCTTGAATAGGTAAAAGAGCGCTTGAATGATATACGAGGTCTAAAAAGTGTAAAAAATAAGATCTCAAAGCAAGAAATGCACTTTTATCAAACACTATTCTATAGCTTTAAAAGTGAATTTTGATATCTGAAAATTAAAGAATTATTTAAATTTTGAAAAATTTGAAAATGCTTTTTAGAAGTGAAAAAACTATTATTCCAGACCCAAAATTGTTTAAAATAAATTTTCCAATAATTATTATTTAAGATATTTTAACGATTTACAGCGTTTAAATGGACACAAATTTTATGTTTTTTTCTCTTTTTAAAGATCTTAACTTTAGCAAAAAAATAATTTATGTAGGACTCTCTTTTTTTATGTGATTTTCTACCTTTCTCGTAGGTTTCAAATGGTCGATAAAGTTTAATTGTTTTTTCGTTAATTGGGATTTTATCTCTTAAAAGGAAAAATTTTTAAAGAATGATTTTTTTCCGAGAATAAAGTCCCCTTTATAAAAACTTACGGCTGTGGACATTCGCGTGTTCCTTCTGTGAAATTTCATCAACTATTGATTTTGAAAAGCTTCTATTGATTTATGGGTATCAAATGAAAGCTAGTTTTACAGGTTTCAACTAGACCTTTTAAGCTTTCATTTATATATATTGATACCTATAAATCAATGGTAGCTCTACAAAATCAATAGTTCATGAGAGTTCACTGGAGGAACACGCGAATGACCACAACTGTATTTAAAAAAAATAATAACTAATGAAAAGGTTCCGAAAAATTTCCAAAATTCGTTCCAAAATTTCTTAAAATGTGATTCTAGAGCTTCTTAGCTATCAGACAATGTCTTAAATTTAGAAAACATGTTCAAAAAATCGAACAGCAGGTTTTATATCAATTATGATATTTTTCTTCAATTTCTCGATGTTATTTCCTTAAGATTATGTGGCAGGACATGCCAGTGCCAGTGCCCTGCTAGATAATAGTTAACTGGCTAATGAACAATAAAAAACATTTATTTTTTACCCTGACTTTTGATTCGACTTGCTAAAATAAATTTATTAATAAAAATTAAGAATTTCAATTGGCTGTTTTTGTTTTTACAACATTCTGCGTAAAATTACGTAAATTTACTCTTTTTCACCTTAGTTAATTTACGTAAAATTACCAGAATTTAAAAAAAATTTTGTAAATTCCTGTGATCATAGCACCACTGTAATTTAAAGAATTAATAAAAATACAGGAAATTAAATTTTTTTGTGATTGTAAGAGTTTGAACATTTCTGTATGAATTTAAAAAATTTGAAAAAAAAGAAAATTTTAGAAAAATAGAGTCGATTTCGGAGTATTCCCGATAATTGTTTTTATATTGCTTGTATATTGATTGTAACTTTTTAAGAAATCATCACTAACTGGTATCAAGTCCACTGGCATATTTTTAACATGTTCTGGAAAATGTCGGTAGAAAAGAAATTTCATAACTATCTTTTATTCGCTTGTTTATTCTTAAGAATTTAAAAATTTTCGGTTCAACCTCGGAGTAATGTGTTTAACCGGTAACAAACCTTGCCTCTATTGATTCACTCTAATTTTTTTTTCTGAAGACTTAGACAGAAACTGTTTTTTGCAGTTAAATTCTAATGACTTTCTCTACAAAATTTTTTACGCTGTATCCCTAAAATGCAGATACTTAGCTCGCTATTCGATTTTAAAGATAACGATTACCGGATATATCCCAAATGACTCTAATGATCATTTACAACCAGGTTCGACTGTAGTTTGGTCTTGTAGCCGCCTGAAGAGGTTTATGATACAGATTCAATTTTTTTTGCCATTTTGTCATTCATAAATTCTTCGAAAGCTATTAGGCTTGAGTGAATGTTAAACATAATACGAGGTTTTAGGTATCCTCACTTTTGCGCTGGGTGCCTTTAGACCAATGTCTTACTCATTTTTTTAGCTGTGTTTACAAAGTTAAGTATTTTCCTCTCGAAGATTGGAATTCCTAGCTAAGTTCAAATTATAGGATATAACATTTGAGGATAAATATATCCATTTAATTAGTTGATTCTCTTTTATCGTAAAGATGTAATTTGGGTATCATCATCGTCAGCTGTAACATCTGTTCCTTCTGCATAAAAATTCATGCATATCGAACACTCAAGTACGCGGACAATAAAAGATATCGAATAATCTTCATTATTTCAGGACAATTACTGTAAAATTTGTCCAGAATTCCTGGACAATCCAACTGTCCAAATAAATTATACAAAAATGCTAAAATATCTAGAAAAAATTACAATGTGATTTTTTCATTAAGTTGATTTCTGAAAACTTTGGAATGAAGGGGAAAGGGGAAAAGTTAACACTAGAAAGACCGGCGTGTCATTTTGACACGTTTTGCCCGTTCAAACCTTAATAAATCTATAAATCTATATATATTAAAGGAGAGTCCGCTAATAAAATTAAAATTAGCTAAAGTTAAGTAACCAATGAGAATGCTTAAAATACATATTTTAAAGTTACGTTACTTAACGTAAGTTTAATTAATTAATTTTTAATTTTTTATCCAATAAATCATTTCTTTTATTAAAATAAAAGAGCTTAACCTTAAATGCTTTAAAATAAAGATGTCGTTAAAATGTTCAGTTTTCGATGTACTTGAGGCATTCAAAAATAAATATCTCATTATTTAAATTTTCAGTATGAAAGCACAAAAATTAAAAAAAATATATTTGTCCATTTAAGCGTCTCTTCTCTTTCAGTAAAAAAAATCAATGCTATGAATACATAATTATGAATCAAGAATTTACTGAATTTGCGAGTTTACCAAAAAAGATTGTCGGCCAAAACCGTCTTTTGTACGAAAATAAGCATGTCAAGTGTTTTTCGAAGAACAGGATTAATTTCTATTTGACTACCATAGTATTACAAGAGTGCTACAAGGCTACGTTTTCACTCCATTTATAAATCTAATAGACAAGAAAGAAAAGCCTCTGATCTGAATTCCGCAGACTGCATTTTTCTTTTAGAGAGTGAATATAATAGATCTCAAAAGCTACTGAAGTATACAACATAAACGCAGGGTAGGTTCGATTACTCACGCAGGAGAAGGACGTCGACCGAGTTGGGTAACTAAGAATCTGATTTTTCTGAATATCTTTTTTTGATTTGCATGTGAATCATGGATATAAAGAAGAGCTTGCGTCGAGATTAGGCGAAATAATTATAGAATAATCCTCGGAGTTACTTAATCCCAATCTCACATGGACAATCGAGATCTAAACAGTGTGTTCATTTAGCATGTGATAAGAAAGAGCCAAGTTTTGTTGTACACTGTCCATCTTCTTATTATGATAAAATTTTAACTTATTTTATTTTTTAACCTTTTAATTTTATTTTGAGATAATAAAAGCTAATTTTTGCATAAAAAAAAATTAATTTTTCCGCTTTAGTGAACGACATTTTTGTCTTTAAAAGTGGATTTATGAGAACTCTTAGGTGGATGAAGCGAAGGAAGGTTTAAATAGGACAAGATCATGGTCAATATTCCGACGAAAGAAAGCTGAAAAAAAGATTGCTGATTCGGGTCAAAATTTTTAATACATTTATCTTATGTAGATTCAGAAGTAAAAAATCAAAAAACTTTTAATCGAAAATAAAATTTTTTTTAAAAAAAGAGGTTTTTTTACAGTCAAAGTTATTGAGGCTTAATTCAGTACCCCAAAATTAAATTCTCTTTTCACTCTCATCTTTTTTCTACCAATTTAAGTAATTTAAAAATTTATAAGCTTTAGCTTATACCAATAAGTATAACTTATATCTTATACTAAAAGAATATTGTTTTTTTACTCAAAAAACGTAAACAAACTTAATAATTATTATCTCCGCAATTGTTGCGGAGCGGGTAAACTAGTATAAAACTATAAGAGCTATCGGATTAACACCTGGAAACCTGATTCCCAGGTGTATTTTTAAGTAAGAAATCGAAATTTTTACTTTGATTTGAGTTATAACTTGATCTTCCTTTTGTAAAAAAAATTATACATAAAGGACCGGTCGTGTCATTTTGACACGTTGTGGGAATACAATGCAAAGTCAGTATAGGGTATGATTTAAGAGATCTTGATTAGCTGATTTAAACAATATCTTTACTTTTGAAGTTGGTCTTATAGTTCAAAAGATATAACGTTTGAAAGTTTTTTGACAGTTTCTTACTTTTTTATCACATATTTTGGAATTTTTTAGGTTAAAAATGGGGTATTTGGTTTAAAAAAAGTATTTTAAAGCAGCAATCCAAAGTTTAAACATAAAGAAGCTTACTAAAATAAGTGAATAGAACAAAGAAAAAAAATCCGATCAGAAAAAAACAATAGAATTGGCTAAAATTCGGTTTTCGACCTTTTTAATCAACCATTTAACTTAAAATCTTCTTTGGCTGTAATAATCGGGCTCTAAGCTGGACCCGATGCAGTTCTCAACAAAGTTATTTTTTTTGTATGAATATGAACATCAATTTAGTGTTTTAAAGAAAAAATCTGAGTCAAATCAGATTATTTTCTTCTAGCTTGATAAGAAAAATATTTTGGCCAAAATGACACGACCGAGCTTTAATGGTATAAAAAAAATCGGGCCTTCTAGTGTTAATTAATGAGCTTTTAAAGACGAAAGCTGCAAAAGACTCGAGTTTTATTCGAGACCTTTAATTAATTTATATTAGTCATATTAAAATATACACCCACATAGTGTATAAACAGCATAAACTCGTTGACTTAATTTTTATTCGATACTAATTTTAAATTAAGTTTCAAGGGTAATATTTGAAAAAAAATTGCATAAGAAAACGAAAAAAATTATAAATATCTAAAACCGGCGACGTATTTCGGTATTTTTTGTTACTCTTTTTTGTAATTTCAGTTATTAAAATTATGATTTTGATAGATATGGCAAAAGATCCTTACCTTCTAATTAATAAAAACCCATCAAATTCAAGATTTTGGTTGAAAAAAATGTTTTATTTATCATCTTTTCTTATTATTAATGAATATAATTCGATTTTTTCTTTATAAAAAAATTGATCTTTTTGTTTAAAGTTGCAATTATAAACTTAAGGCAAAAAATATTTATCACGTTTTGTTAGCTTTTCTTCTTTTTATTTAATTTTCAAGGCTTTTGATTTTAGATCAAATTCAATATTTCGTTAATTTTCCTGTTTGTATAATAAGGTAATAAAGTTTTGTTTGTTTTCGTATTAGTCTAATTATTTTGTCAATGAAACAAAATGCTTTAAAACATGCGTTTAAAGCAATTAAGCATTTGAGCAAGTTACACCAAAATATTTTTAATTCGATAAAGACCATTTTTTTATATTTATTGATTTAAGATTTTTTTTGTGTAGGATGATTCATTTAAATTTTATCACAACTCTTAATTTTACTCTCTATCTTTAAAAAAAAACAAACTATCTAGCTCTTGAGATCCTGAATAAATCAAATAAAAATAAGAATGCTTAATAGCTCTAATTTAAAGATTTTTTTTTGCAACAACAACAACTAAACGCTGAATCATTTTTAAATTTTATTATTCAATTTAATGAAGGAAACGGGTTGTAGCAAAACAAAAATTAAAGGGAATTAAGATTTCTTTGAATTTTTTCGAAATTTTGTAGAAAACTTGATTAGTAAAAAAATCAAACATCAGACGGAAAAAGGATTATACTTCGATTTTAAAAGCTCATGAAACAACTATGCAAAATAATTTCAAGAGTTTTTATTTCGGGAACAGTTTGATTGATTTTCAATGTTCGTATTAAACGCCTGTTGCTCAAAAGGTTTTTTTTTATCCAGAAAGAAGAAATTTAAGGAAGCAATCTTATCTAATGACTACAATTACCACATTTCCTTGCTGAATAAATGACCAAAATTTGCTTTTATTTTTGAAGCATTCAAAAGGTGTTATTTTAACGAAGGAAGGATTAAATAATATCAAAAAAGAGGGGAAAATGGGTTGTCACATAAAAAAATTTCCTTTTATAGCATAAAGAAAAGCTTAACTAACCCAAGAAGCAAAGAATATAAATCCCCTTGAAAAATGTTTTGTCCCACGAGGATTTAAGTTTGAAATTTTTATTATTAAGATGAATCTTGGAAAGCTGTGAGCTTGAAAAGATACGTACAACCCTTGTCATTCAAAACTTCCAAAATGATTTTCATTATGACTTCAAAATTGAAATTGGCCCTTGAAATTTCAAAACTTTAAACGTTCATTAAGGTTCATGAATGCTTTTGAAGGTTCAGGAAGGTTTGTGAACGTTCATTAAGGTTCATTTTGGAAGACCATGGCTGTATAAACTCCATTACCAAAAGAAGTTGGTTTTGAATATCTAGTAGAAACTTGTCATTTTTCCAAAAGAAAATATTTTCTGTGCTTTAAAAAATAACTTTATCCTCTATTTAATTTTTTATGCGGTAAATTTCATTTTCATGAGTCAAAAATTCTCTCTAAAGCGAAATAAATTTTATTTTTTCATTAAATTTGATATACCTACTGTGCTATTAACTTTAGGGTATAAATATTCAGAAAATTAAAATGAGACTAATGAGTTCATTTTTTTAGAGCTCTCTGTCCTAGTTAAATGAATATATCTTTAAAAATCATTCATTTTGAAAGTTAAGTCGAATAAATAAGAGAATTCAACTATAATCATATCGTTTGATTTAGTTTATGCTTGCTTTGAAATTTCTTTTTTCTTGGACTGTTCAATATCAGCTTTGAATTTTATTTATATGTGACCGATTTTTAGACTATACAGTGGTACTATAACCTTTGAATTTTACAAAATTTAAGAAAATTACTGTAAATTTACTTTTTTTCCGTAAAATCAGGTAAATTAATAATTTTGATGTAAAATATATCGAAATTATGTATTTGTAGTTGTATTAGTAAGACTGTAGTATAGTAATCTATACTATAGGAGCTGTGTCAGTCTTTCTTCTCTTTTTTCGTACCATGCCAAAGACTTCTTTGTCAATATCCACTTTGAAATCATTAATTGATAACACTGCGGAATTTGACTTTGAAACCAGCCTGTTCGTCAAAAAGTCTTGATTATTTCTCTCACAAGTTTCATGTTTTGCTTTCTTCTTTCCATCAATTAAGTTAATACTCAAGACATAATATTAAAACAATATTAGAATATATTAAGTTCGGGTAAGGAATTGGTAAAGGTTAGGCTATGGAAAAAGAGATTAAATAAGCAATACTTCGAGTGGATACCGATACCGATAGTGTAGAAGATATAGGGGTCCAGAAAAGGCTTAAAAAAGTAAAAGTTTTAAGTTATTTTTTTCAAGATTTTTCTTGCTTAACACTTTCGATTTTTTTTATTAAAATCCTTTTACAAGTACGTAGAGGATTTAGATCATTTGATTGCCAATAGCTCGTTCTTTTTGGTTAAAAAGTTATTCAGATTTATCCGTATTGAAATGAGTGAATTAGTAAAAGTGGAAAAGTCACAGTCTCAAAATTTGATATTTTTTACAAAAATTATTAAGCTTTTAAATTTTCAATTATTTTATTTTTTTTAATACTGCACTCTCACCGAATTAAATGCTTTCCGTACGCGTGCCGTACCCGTACTCGTGACCGTATCGATACTCATACCGTATACGTAATTGTGAACTTTATTACAAAAATTATTAGAAAAAAAACACGCTAAAAATTTTTCATATTTTTAAACTTTAAATTTTGAATTTTGCCTCCTTTTACGAAAAAAATCGATTAAATGATTTCTTCATATTATCAAATTAAAGAAACACTTTGACGTTATCCTTTCAAGGTGATTGCTTTATCCTGATTATGTAGATTATTTAACAAATAAGGTTATTTATTCTCTTACTGCACTTCCACCGAATTAATATCCTCAAAAAGTAAATGTTTAAGTAAAGAATCCCAAGTTTAAACGTAAACCACGTACAGTTATGATTTGAGTACGGATACGGGTACGCTTGAGGTATGATACGGTACGGTAAGGTTACGCTTTAGTACGGGTACGCCATTAATTCGGTGGAAGTGCAGTAATTGTATCAAATCGGCCCACTCTACATGAAACTTTACGTAAATTAACCTGATTGTCAGTAAAATCTTGTAAAATAAAAAGATTATAGCACCACTGTCATAATAATTTTTCGATTTCTTACTTCCATATTAATAAATTATCATTGAATGTATAATCCGTCAATTTCGATAAACCGGCAAAGTTTTTTCTCTGACCGGATAAGAGAGGCTATGTAGGTAATTTTTTAGTGTTTCTATTGAAAAACGTTGCTGCCGTAATGCCAATTTATTATCAGCACGTATTAAAACGTCCTTCCTTTTTTTGGGATAATTCGTTTCGTTCGATTCTAGTCTACAACCAATACAAAGCTACTCCAAGCGTCATTCAAATAGCTAAAGTGAAAATGAAAATTAAAATTAAAAAAAATGCCTTTTTAATTTAGATAAAGACTCGAGGGACTTGAAAGAAGCAGCTTACTTCCAAGAAACCTACGAATTGTAAAAAAATAAGCATTCTGAAAGAATTAAAATTCGAGTGACTTAACAATTAGATTTTTATTTTTCAATTTATCAAATTACTTTTTAAATTTAAACAAAAATATTTTGGTTAATTCTAAAACGAAAATCTTTTTTAAAGAGCTGCCTTAAAAATTCTCTAAATATTTGATAAAAAAACATTCAAGAAAAAAATTGTAGCTTAATAAATTTTTGACTTTTATTTCAAGTTTTTGTTACTTCATAACAATTAAATTAAAGCTTTAAATGCTATAATGCTTGAGAGGCTCACAAACAAAATAAAATAAAAAAATTTAAGTAATAGCTTTTCTTTCAATCATAATTTCAAGATCAATTATTTTGCAAGAACTTTTTTGTTTCTTTATGTTAAAACTTCACAGTTGAATTTCCTTTCTCTTTCGTCTAAAACGAAAATGTTAAAATCATTAAGAAATTTTAACAAAACAAAAAAGGAATCTTCGATCCAAATCCGCGAAGAAAACAAACTTTTTCAATAAAATATTGATAATTCAAATTTTAAAAATAAATTAAGCGTATCTCTTGAGTCCAATTAATCGAATCAATTATTATGGAAGATTTTTTAATATTGCTTTTTTTTTTTAATAAGAATCTTCCATCATGTAATTTGCATCAGTTTCAAAATTGAAAAAAAAAGGCGTTTATTTAAAACGATGACATTCGTTTTTCTTTTGATTCAAACATTCACTTTCTTTCTTTTTCTTCTCTATATTTAATTTCCTAGTTGATATTTGCTGTAGATTCAAATAAATATTTATTTCGAAACTTAATTTGTTCGTCTAAATTTAGAAATCGCTCCTGCGTATTCGCTTCATTTTGTTCTAAATCATTAAATATTTTAAGTAAATAAAGCTTAAGACACAATCTTCTAAAATAAAACCAAGTAAATTTAAATAAAATTAAACAGAATGGCTTCAAAAATCATTTTATTTTAAGTACAAATAAAAATTAAATTTAAATTAGTTTTTTTTTTTATTTTTGCTAGTGATTAAGTTTCGATTTGATAATTTGATTCCTTAGCAAAAAAATAAATTGATGGGGTTGCTGAATGCACCCCGAATCGAAATAGCTAGGCTTTTAATCAAGCGTTATGAAATTTCCAGATTGTTTTTTTTTTATGAAATCAATTATTAATCACGAAATCGTTCTGTGAAATTTTCATCTTCATTTTGCAAAGGAAATTGTTAGGTTACATTTTTATGTTGTTTTTGATGCATTTTTTTGAATGGAATTTAAACTAAATTTATTATTTAATAGTTTTATGTGTTTCAATTCCATGTTGGGAAAACAAAAAAATAAAATGACTTCAATATGATAACAATAAAAATTTATTTATTTTATTTTTAATATTTTCGGAAAATCCTTCCATAAAATACATGAAGGAATTACACTTTGTACACAGAATATAACAAATTTTATTTTCTACGGAACACAAAAAAAATATTTATTTTTCTGTTTCTATTTAGATAAAAAATTATCTCTTAAGGAATAAAAAAACAGAAAGTTTAAAATCAAATTTGAAAATTATCAAAAAAAAATTTTTTGGCTTTAAGTAATCGAAAAATTTATCATATTTTTTTTTATCTCAAGAAAGTCGTTATTAAATAAGACTCATCTTAAAATTAACAATTTATTTTTTCATAGTGTGGATTTGAACTGCCTTAATTACACTATTTTGCCAAACGGATTCCAACTCACTTTATTTCACTGATTTACAAAAATAATTTCATATTTTTCATTAAATTAAGTTTTAAACTTGTAAGATTCAAAAGGAAGAAGTAGAAAACATTAATTGTTTCATGATTTTATAAACGATGTAACAAAAATGAACACACTCACACACACAGAAAAATAAACATGTTTTTAACATAAAATACATTTTCCTTGTTGTTGTTGTTGTTTTTTTTTTTAAATTAATATCTTAAAATGGAAAAAAATCGACCGAAAAAAATCATCTCAGATGATATTTCTCATTTTATATGTTAGTGTTACCCATATACTTACATTATTCTTTGAATTGTTCACACTATTTTTTCGAATAAATTGGAAGCATTCGTTGATGTTTTTTTTATCGAAACTCAAAGCTTGAGCAATATTTCGTGCCGAGTAACTGAATTAAAAAAAAATTCCT
Organism: Brachionus rubens; assembly: GCA_022207745.1. NCBI lineage: Eukaryota > Metazoa > Rotifera > Eurotatoria > Ploima > Brachionidae > Brachionus > Brachionus rubens. Next base: position 1,781,046 of record JAJVHD010000009.1, on the reverse strand, counting down.
CTAATTCGGTTTTATAGAACACATAATTTACAAGGTGCACTAAATACTCCTGATTATAATTCTCTAGAACTTTTGAGATGGATTTAAAATCAGACCATTTTTTAGCATTTAGATTTTTTTTTGTTTTCTTCTTTAATTTTTTTTTATCAAAATAATTGAATTTCCATACTATTTTATCGATACAATTCCAAATGTTATCATTCCCGAAAATATTTTTTTGTTAAACAGAATATTTTCTAATATAAACGTTCTTTCAATTTATTGTTTCAAATGATTAACTTAGATAAAAGGAGTTTTATATTTTTTTATTTACGATCTGTTTTTTTTTCACTGTTTTTAAAATATGTTCACAATATTAGGATGCAGTCATTTATATGGAAAAAAAATTATAGTTTTAAGCTAAATGAAAAAAATATATTTTTTATTTTAATCCTCAAATATTAAACATTTTTGTTAGCGTTTAAAGCTGTTATTCTTGGTCTAAATAATCGAGAATTTTGATAGTTTGATATGATTAAAAAGACAGGCGTATTCGATTTATTCAAAGCTTTGTTCATGGGTTTTTGAATTTTTTTTTTTAAATTTCCGCTTTTAATTACAATTGGAACTTTCCATACTTTTTTAGAATCGATTTTTTTTCCTAAAACAAGACCCTAAACCTTTTTTTTCAGTTACGTTTGAAACACATTTTTTTTTACTTAAACTGAATCTAGAAATCATCTTTTTTATGAATTTTCGCGAAGGAAGTTGAGAAACAAGCGATAGACATTTATAAAATTTGAGCACTCAAAATCGGGAACAAGGTTTATATTAAAAGGATGAAGCTTTATTTTTTTGGAAAAACTATTTAAACAAAAAAGTCATACCTTGATGATTGATTTTCATTATATTTTTTTAAAGTGGTTGTCAACACAATTTTTATTTCGGTTTTTCAAGTTAGATTTTAAACCTTTCAAAGATTTTTATTGAGAACTTAAGTGGCTGACTAGCAAAAAATGAACTCTGAATCTAAAGTTACATTATTTGGGTTTTTAAGTGTTATAAAAAATATGAGATTTTTATGGGAAAACTCTGTTTTTGAGTTTCAGTAATTTTTTTTATTACTATTGGAAAAAAGACGTTCAAACACCAAAAACTCTAACACCGAAGGTTGAAGCTCAAACATCATTTTTTGTTTAAAAGATAAATCCTAAACTACTTTTAATATTTTCTTTACTATATTTAGCTTAACTGTATCGATCTTTTTGTTAATCCCTAATGAACGTATTGTTATAGATCTTCCAAAAATAACTTTCTTCATGCGCATTCATAATTTTATTTTTTAAGTCGATATGTGGTATGGCAATAGTGAAACACTGCGTTGCATTTAAATATTTAGGGCCGTCTCAAACAAGTCTTGGAAGCTACTTAGGGCATACCAAAAGTTTTAATAATTCTTTCATTATTTTTTAATCAAAGTACAATGACTCCTATCAACATGCATAATTGTAATCTGTATGCGATTTTTTGTTAATTGAACCGCTTTTCAAGATTATTTCTTAATTCTAACTGATTTCTATTTAGCACTAAATAGACCATACTTTTTAAAAAATTTAAAAAAATGCCAAATTTGAATTTTCCGTTTTATATTCAGATGCGTGTAAATTGGGTGAAAATATTTCGTGGTGGGACAAAGAGAACCAAAGATGCTCCAAGCTCTAGACGGCCAAGAACAGCAGTTTTTGACTCGAATATTTACCTAGTTCGAAATGTTATAGAGGATAACCAATATTGTACATATGATGAAATTGAAGCTCAGACTTTTCTTAGTCGATACACTATAAACTTAGGAAAATAGCATCTCGGTTTGTACCCTTTTTATTGACTGAAAAAAACTGTAGAGATAGGGTTCTAATTATTCAAGAAAATTTGGCTTAATTTAAAAGCGGGGCATGGCGAATATATGACGTTGTCCCAGATGATGAGTCATGGTTTTACTGAAGACAAATTGGCCGGAAGCAATGCAAGCTGAGTTGCAGAGAGTCCAAGAACAGTAGTAAAAATACGAAGATTTAAAGATAAAACAATGGTTTGTATTTTATTTAGAACAAGTGGGATGGATCTGATTATATATTGGGATAGAGGAGGCTACGTGGAAAGATTAATTAAGAAAGACATTTGGTACCAAAAAATTGAAATTTCATCATGACAACGCTCGACCGCACATTCATCAAGCTGTAATAACTTATCTATAAGAACAAGGTTTCACTTTAATGCGGCAACCACCATACTCGCCAGACCTTGCTCCTTTAGATTTTTGGCTTTTCGATAATATCAAACAGCGTTTAGACAGTCACAGTAGCTCCAAAAGCTTAGTACGCCAAATAACGGCAATTGTCAAAGCCATACCTAAAGAAGAATATCTAAAGACTTAATATAAAGATAAAGGGGACTATCTTGAACATATTATAAATAAAGATTTGATTCTATTGAATTTTTAAACTTTTGGTATGCCCTTAGTATAAATCTAGGTTACTGGAAATTAAGCCTCTAGATAAGAATCAGTATTACATAAAATAAAGCTTGCTTTCGGTGAAACTGTATTAGAGGTAGTAAAATCAATTAGGATTTTTTTTTAAGTATTCTAAAACATTTAAAATTTTATAATTTTCTACAAGAGTATCTAGCTCTCAAAAAAAAAAAGAAAGTTGAAAATTTTGAAAGTTAAAAATATAAACTCCTGTGACTACATGCCTAAAATTTGTAGAGTTAATTTTTTATTTATTATCGAGATTAGATAACCAAGTGGGTAAAATTATAAAATATTTTTTTTCCTTTCATTTTATCATGAAATAAAATTTATTTAAAACTGTTAATATAACGAAAAATAAATTAGATAACTCTAGTATTATAAATCAATTAGATAAAAGTATGAATAATGCAAAATAAACCGAGCAGGAAATATTTATTATTAATAGAAATATACTTTTTTTTGTTGCTGCTAAAGAAGAGCTGAAATGTTAGTAAAACAAAATTGTAATTATTAGCTTTTTTTCTCTCTCTCTCACACACACTCTTGATTTTATGAAGAGGAAACTTTTAGAATTAATTTAGTGAATATAATGGGATTTTGCTTCCGTAATGCTTTTTTGCTTGATTGATCCATTCAAAATTCTTCATTTTTTTTTTAAACATCAAAAAAGGATTTAGTTAAAATAATAAAACACCTAAGCTTTAACACATAATAAGTTTTCGAGTTGATGAAAATGACTTGTTTGGCATAAAAGATTTAGAAAAATCATTAATCATATTAACAATCTTTTTTTCTTATCAGTAAAAAGATGACAAGTCCTTAAGCATAAAAATGTAACATTTCAATAGCTATAAAGTAATCCTTAAGAGTAAGATTCACCAAAATCAAAAAGAAGAAAATAAAATTTTCATTTTGTTTTTTTTTTTCCCGATAAAGAAGAAGAAATTCTCTAGTCAATAAAAGGATTAATAAATTTTTAATTAAGTTTTGTGTTTTCTTGAAGCAAGGATTTCTTTTTATTTTTTTAAAAAAATAAAATAAATTTTGTTTGGAACATAAATATTGAGTATCATTGAGAAAGGATTACTTTTTTCATATAAAAAAAATATCATAAGATTTATTACAACAGTGAATTGTGATTCACTTTATAATACTTTTTATACTGAACAGGTAATGTAAATTGAGCTCAAATTTATCTCTTTTTTTTATTTATAATATTATTATTTAGAATAGAGTATCGGATTTTTTAAAATTACGTTTTTAACAAAATCGAGGTAACTTGGTTTTGACTAAAAACTTTTTAAACACATTTTTATTTTGACATTAATTTTAAAACAATAAAATTATTTCAGCATTATTTTATAAATAATCTTTTGAGAAATGTAGATCGAATTTTAATGAACGATAAGATTCCAGTTCTCTTTTCGGAAAATAAAACAAAAAATAACATAGAAAATTTTATTTAATCTAAAATTTTCAATAGCTTTATATTCTAGACAAGAGTTTAATAAAATGAAAAAATCGTTTGGGAATATTTTAAATTAATAATTAATTCCTTTAAGGACATTTTATTTAAGAATCAGAATTAGTTTCGGGCTTATTTGAGTATTCATTAACTTACATAATGATTCATCATCTTTTTTGTTGATTTAGACCTTAACAAGTCACATTAGAGAATTCTTGAAAATTCTTAAATAACCAACAGTACATAGATTAATAATTAGACTTTATTTTTAAAGCTATACATTAAGTTCCAGTTAATTTTAAAAAAATTACCAAAGGATTTAAAGTTAATTAAGTAATTAACTAATAAAATAGTTAAAATTATTTTTAGTTAAAATTAAACAAAACTTTTTAATAAATAGAAACTAATAGAACTCTTTTTTTTTTTCTTAAATATTTAATAAATTTATTTTTTCTTGACATAAATGAAAAACATTATAGAAATGTTAAATTTAGCGAAAACTTACATGTACATACTTACGTGCTTAACCGATCTAAATAGCTTTATTTATGTTTTTAAAGGTATCTTAAAGTAGAGAAAACTTTTTAATGCTTAGTATTTTAAGTATCCATCATTTAATCCATTGAGTTCGAGGTTCTATTTTATAAAAGTCAAATGGAGGTAAGATGCTTCAAATATTATACAGAAGCCAACAATTAAAAACTTTGATTCATTTCGAAAATATTTTTGTGACAACCTTATAGGAATTTTTGAAGAGGAGAAATATATTGATGCAAGTTAACACATCTTTGAATTCTACGCGATCTGAGGAGTGATTTATGTCAATTTTGTTTGAGAATAAAATATTGTTATCAAATATAATGTAAGTATTTATTCAAAATATATCACGATTTTTATTGATACGCTTGTTTTAAAAAATTCTTTATTCAAAATGTTCGGATTTTAAAATAAAAAAATTTATAACATCTACTTAACGATGATGCTACAATCGAACCTTTAGAAAGAAATTTCATAATTATTTTTTTTAAATAATGCTTGAGTATTCATAAATTTGGACAACATCTCAAACTTGGACAATTTGAAAAATTATGTAAAGTAAATTTTTAATTATTCAATAACTTACCGTAAAACCTTTCATACAACTCCGTACCTCAAACTTTAAAGGCCTTAGGCTTAATGAGCTTAGAAGACCGTAGAACAAGAGGGGACCTTATTCAAATGTTCAAAATAGTCAACCGTCATGAGAAGATTAACCACAAGTTTAAAGCTGAACCTAAGAAGAAAACAGCTAGAGAGAGAAATTTGCAAACATGCAACATCAAGATATAACTTTTTTACGAACAGAGTAGAATATTTTACCGTAAAGTGTTGTCAACGCAGAAACAGTTAATGACTTTTAAGTGGGTATCGACAGAGAAGTGTTTAGTATGGAACGAAGAAGAAAATAAAGACTGCCACTGCTCTTATAGAGCTAAATGCCGAAAGGCGTTAGTATAGATTTCTATACTGCAGTCTCAACACTACCACTACTAATAATAATAGTAATAATAATAAAATTTCGACTGGAAAGATTCTGACTCTCTGGTATTCGCCATCAATAATAGAGAATAGATAGACAGATTGTAAATATGATGATTTAAGCTTATTGTGTGGTTTAGTTTAAAGCTGCAATCATTCAAAGTTTGAATTGAGTGTAGGGTAGTATGCAAGGTTTTAAGGGTAGTTTTTTTTTAAAGTTTAAATTTTTTATTGATTTATTAAAACGTAATAATAATTTTCTAATTTTAAGAATTTTTTTAAAATTGTAACACTTAACTTTTCGTAAGAGCAAAAATATATTTTTTAAAAAAGAGTGTCTATACATAGTTTATTTTTAAACTTTATTCCTTTTGTTTTTCTTTAGAATTCATCTTATTCGGCTCAAATCAACAAAAAATTAATTTTAAGTATTCATCACTATTTCTATGGAACTGATTTTTTACTCTAACAATATCATTATTTTTACAATAATTTTCATCACAGTATAATTAATGATGAATACTGAAATTTACTCATACTGTTCAGTAAAACAATGTCAATATCACAACTCTGAAATTATTTTTTCCGCCTGAAAACTGTCTTAGTTAATTTTTTTAATAAACCAACTCGTGATTACGTAAAATTAAGTAAAGCATGATTTGACGGATTTCTTTGAATTTTTCTTATCATTCGTCGTTAATTAACGACTTTCGATTGGAAGAAATAGGGTAATGGGAAGTGGCTTGATTAAGATGAAAAGGGAAGTCTTTGCAAGAAAAATTTGCCTCAGATGGGAGTGAGTTTGGTTTGACCAACAAAAAAAATTTGAGCCTTTAAAGAACACACCGCTATTCCATGATTAGATCTTAATTGAACGGTACAGAGAATTTTGAGTCAAATCTTAAAGTATGGTTAATTACATCAAGGATTTAAGTATTAATAAATTTAAGGTGAAAAAGTCTTAAGGGATTGAAAAAAAAAATTTCTATAGTCTGACTCACATTTTATTGTCACGTAAAATTAAACATTATTCTCCTCTTTTTAAAAAAAAAATAAAAAACAACAAAAGGAAACAAATCAAAATCATTTAACATCATTACCGATTAAAAATTAAACTTGATTAAATTCGAACAGTGTTTAGGGCGATAATTAAAACAAGATTTGCAATTTTCATGTAATCGTATTTTTATTTTTTTTTATTTTTTTGTTGCAAAAAATTTTTTCAGTTGTTTCCAAAAGGATTGTTCAAAAATATCCCATGATTGATTTTTTTTTTAATTAAGAAAACATTTTTAATTTGATTAATTTTCAAGAGAAAAAAAAAACAGAAGAAAAATAGAAACATCATTTTATTGCTTCTAGGTAAGATGTTAATTTGAGTTTTCTTTTTTTCTTTTTTTTTATTTTACTTTTTTTTTCCATATTATCTCGAGCTAAGTAATTAAAAAGTCGATTTCCTTTTAATTCCATTAGTTTAAAGTCAAGGACATGCATTTTTTTTCCGTGCTCGTCAGATATTTAGCTAAATGATTAACAACGACAAAAAAAGTCTGACTTTGCATGACAAAGATTTTAATTTTTTTTTGTTTTAGTTAAACCAACTACGGATTTTTTCCCTAAAATTTTAATTTTTTTCTTTTTTGTTAGGAGCTATTTTTGATAAATTTAAACAGTTAAGATTTCTATTTGGGAAAAAAAAAAATTTAACGTTTTATATAATCTCTTCAAATTTCGGAATTACCCGAATTTCTTACGTAATCAGCAATTTTATAAATATTATAATTATTTGAATTTTAAGCTTCTGCAATTTTAATTCTGACTTCTAAGTTCATTCTGGGATGGTTACCAAGTGCTTTCAAATATATTTAACTTATCAATAGCTTTGCAAGTAATTTTTTTTATAACAATTAAGGAATGTTTTGTAAAATCAATTCAAATGCTTAGAACGGAGAAGGCGGTAATTAAAAGAGCGACCGAGAGTTCCGGATTTAAGAATGTCGACTGCATAATTTGCATCATTTCTCGATGAACTCTTATCTAACTAACTATTGTTGTAGTTAATTTTTTTTTTGCTCATTCTTTATTGTTGGTTGTAAGGCCTAGTTTTACAAGCTTTCGATACCCATAAAAGTTCACTAGAGGGACACGTAAATGACCACAACAGTAATATGTGCGGTTAAAAATTACATCGGGTGAATGCTAAAACCATTCCAAAAGAAAAAAGGTAAACTAAATGGTTCTTGCTTAAAAATTCTTTAAAAGTTTTTTTTTTAAATAAAATTTATTTTTTTTGTTTTCTCATTTTAAGCCCATAAATTCATTCTTATTTAAGATCTTGATAAGTTCTGGTATAGTCGGGCACCAAGTTCGGTTAAGATCTTAACAAGATCTTTAAAGTTGAATTAGGATTTTTACAGAAATAAGATTCTTGTAAGTTTCTTTAAGAATTTTTTTAAGATCTTGTATAAATCTTCAAACAAATGGAAAACATAAGTTTCTTTTCGTGGACCAAAGCCATTAGAATAATGTAAGATCTTAGAAAAATTCTTTAAGAAACTTACAAGAATCTTATTTCTGTAAAAATCCTAATTCAACTTTAAAGATCTTGTTAAGATCTTAACCGACTATACCAGAACTTATCAAGTTCTAAAATAAGAATGAATTCATGGGTAGGCTTTTACAATTACAAAGGGCGGGAAAAGGCAGAAGAAATTAATTATTTTTCTGATAGTATTACATCATCAGTTAAAGCTAAAGGGTATATCGGGATGGGATATTGTGGAAAATCGAACTTAAAGGACTTAGAAGTTTGTAAAAATTAAAATTTTTAAATCGTTTTCACGCTTAAGAACAAAATTTAAACAAAAAAAAGTTTCAAAAGTAATTTATTTTTAATTTGTACCCTACCGTAAACCTTTGCCTACTACTCTAAGAACAAAGCCGAAATCGGAATATGTTCCGTATGAAACAAATACCATCGAAACCATGTTGTGATAATTTTTTTAGTTTTTTTTGGAGTAAGCCTCAATTTACGGCCTCAATATACTGAATAAAGCCAACTATTTTTACGAATTTTCGAATTTTCAGCCTCAATTCTAAAAAATACTTGGGCAAAATAATAGAAATTACAGTTGAGGTTGGTCATTTACGTGTTCCTTTTGTGAACTTTTATGAAACATTGATTTTGTAAAGCTACCATTGATTTATAGGTCTCAAATGAAAGCTAAAAAGCTCTAGTTGAAACCTGTAAAACTAGCTTTCATTTGATACCCATAAATCAATAGAAGCTTTTCGAAATCATTAGTTCATGAAAGATCACAAAAGGAACACGTGAATGACAAAAAAAATTGAAACCGAAATCTTTCTAATTTTTTGGTTTTTGCTTGGTTTATAGTAATGTATGTTTTTGTTCTCGAAAAAAATAGAAATATGAAGGAAAGTAATTGCCCGGTAGGTTAATTCAAGTCAACTTTATTACATCATTAAATTCCCATGAGGTGTGCCTTGAGTGTTCTCGATTAAATAAGTAACACTATCATTCCAATAATTAAAAAAACATCTTATATAAGCCCATGTGCGGTATGTCATCTGATTGTTTTTCGTTTTTATTTCTGTGAATAATCGTGTAAACCGGTTGAGAGGCCTTGCCGTATATAAGTTTTTATGAACACTCCCAGAAATTTTTTTGTGTGATTTTAGATTAAATATGATTTAATGACTAATCATGCAAATAATACTAGCAAAATAAGTTATAACTACTTAAGCCTACATTATCTTAAGTTCCAAATTATGCTTTTAAAAAGTGATTGTCATTTTTATAGAATAATTAAGAGTCTAACGAAGACATAATTTTTTTAGCAGAAAAAAAAATGTAAAAACACTGCTTTTAGATAAACAACAACAACTCTTGAGCGAATTTAACAAAAAATGAGAAAATTCTCTAATCAGATTTTTGATTTTGTTTTGTCTAAGTGGAAACTATATGAGAAACTTAATAGGCTAAATTTTTTTTCTTTTTTTTTCATCTAAAACATTTCTTATCAGTAATCAAATTAGAGAATCTCTTTTATTTTAAATAACACAACTAATCGATTTCGAAATAAGAGGAAACAACAACAACAAAAAAAAAAGAAGTACTTCTCTTATCGAACTTAAATAAGTGGATCATCCTTTGTAACTTTTCGAAAAATAAAACATTTTTAATTCCGAAAAAAATAGAAAATTTTCTTGGCAACATTAATCATTTTTGTTTTTTTTTTCCCATAACTTTTAAAAAAGATAATCATTAATTATTTATTTCATTAGTAATGATGATGTGTATGTGATTTTTTTTTAAATTTCGATCAAGTTATCAAAATTTATCCTTAAAACGGTTCCAAAAATAAATCTATACCTAGAAGTTTGGTTAAGATTTCGATCGAATTCTTTCACTATTAATCAAGCAAATTGAACCTATTGAGTTAAGCAACAACAACAAAAAAAAGCTTTTTTGTTTTATTGAAAAAAAACAAACTTTTTTTTTAATTTGATATTTCAGCTCTATCAGTTACCTAGAAATCAAATTTCACAAAACACAATAGAATTGTTTGTTACTCTATTTAGGACATATCGTCTATGTTTCATTAAGGATACAATCTGATGAAATTTCAACACATATTAAAAAAAATAAAACAAAAGTATGTGAACCCGATTCAAGACTTTTTTATTTTTACAAACTCAAACAGCTTTTCTATTTATTGTTTAGAGAGAGAGAGAAAGAGAGAATCAATTCCGTTTCTTATTTCATTTTTTGGAAATTTTTTTTGTTCAAGCTTAAGGTTAAATTTTTCGTAATCAAAGATAAACTAGACATAAAATTTACTAACTAATTGTTTAAAGTAACAAATGTCAAAAATTTAAATTTTATTTTTTTTTTAAAATTGATAACAGCTTTTTATTTTGAAAAATCAACTTTTTTTTGATTAGGAAATTTTTCTAATTAGATTCCTGATATTCCATTTCCGAGTCTGATTAAGACCGTAATTTGAAACAAAATTAAGTTTAAAATTTTTTTAGAATAATAAAATGAATGTTATTAATATGATAAAACATCATAACTTAATCTATAAAGTTTAGACTTACTTCCAACAGACAAGTTAGTTTTTTAAATGAATTATTTGAAGCTCAAACATTGGATATGAATTTTAATTTGGAAAATACAAGTTCATCAACTCGAACAACAGGGATTAGTGAGAATAATGACGCCATTTTGTTGGAAAAAGTTCTTATCGGCATTGCTTGCATAATAGTCATATGTTTAACATTGATCGGTAATACACTTGTAGTTTCTGTAATTATACGTTTTAAACGACTTAAAAATGCTACAAATTATATATTGCTCAGTTTGGCGTTTGCCGATATAACAGTTACATTTTTAGTTATGATACCAGCTATGATTCAAGATGTCATACAAAAATGGGTATTTAGCAATCTTTTTTGTAAATTTTACAACGCTTTTGACATAACATGTTGTACAGCGTCTATACTTCATCTTTTATTAGTGGCTATTGATCGTTATATAGCCATATTCAAGCCTTTGACTTATAAAAATCTTGTACGAAAATGGCATGTATTTGTGGGTGTTGTGTCCGTGTGGACGCTTAGTTTGTGCATGTCATTTATTCCAATATTTTTGGGTTTAAATTTACAAACTCAATCGTCTAAACAAGAAGACCTCGAAATGACAACAACGCAAAAACCCCAAAATGATGTTGAACGATGTGGTCTCGAAGTAAATACAGCGTATGCAATTATATCTTCGTCATTGTCTTTTTATATTCCGTTAGTTATAATGACCCTGGTGTATTTACGAATATTTTTTATAGCAAAACGACAAGCTAAAGCAATCGCTCAAATTGACCAACGAGCTAAAACTCTCACAATAGAAATGAATAATCCTAATTTTGGTCAAAATGCAGAGAGCAGTAATAGATTAAGTAACACGACAAATGATCTACTCAATGATAGCACTCTTAATAAATTATTAAACGAAAATGACGAAACAAAGTATTTAGACGATAAAGTTGATAAAAAAAGTCGTTTTTTAAAATTATTAAAACAAATCAAAGTAATTGAAAAAAAGAGAAGCAAAGACACAAAAGCAATCAAAACTCTAGGAATAATTATGGGTACATATTTTGTTACAATATTTTAAAATCGTTTTAATTGATTTTTTTTTAAACAGGGTTGTTTATAATCTGTTGGCTTCCGTTTTTTATAATGTATGTTTCAGGCCCGTTGACAGGTTATTCATTTCCTCTTGTTGCTGATAGAATTATTACTTGGATTGGTTATGTCAATAGTTTTTTGAATCCAATTATTTATGCCTTGACTAACAAGTGAGTTCATTATTTAATTGAATTTAGTTTCAGTGTCACCATATTGTCTGTGAAAATATTTCAATTGAATTAAAATCTCGTGGACCTTTTTCAAAAATATAAAAAACTTATTCGACAGTAAGGAGAGCGCTTATGTTTGTTTCATGGATATCGGGCTCCTTTTGACTTTAGACACAAGAATTTGATAAATTCGTATTCACCATTACCAGAGACGGCAAAAAATTCGAATTTTTTGCCGTCTCTGGTAATGGTAATTTTTCAAATATAAATTTGCTTTAAAAATGCGGTCCTTTCGCTTTTCCCAAAAAATGCGAAATATTTTGCTGGCTATATGGTACCCAAACCCGAAGATTCTCCTATATTTGTTAAGTAATGAGGCTGAAATATGATTTTATTATTCTAGTTAAATTCAAGTAGAAATTTATGTTTTAGCATTTTTCAAGTCTTTAAAAAAATTGTTGTCTCTGACCAAAAAGGACGCTGCTTTGAAAATCTTGATGTTTCTCTTATCAAAAAATCAAACCCCACATGACTCTAGAGTACACAATCACAAAAATTTAAGAACAAAATTATTCTAATTATTTTTGTCAGTGTTTTTTTTAAGATAATCAAAAATGATTAGATTAATTAAAAAAACGTCTTTTGGGGTTAGTACTCGGCAAATCGGGATTAAAAGCTTTTCTTCAAGTTAAATTCTACAAGGAGTTTTATGAGCTTCATTAATTTTGAACAAAATTATCCGGTATCTAACTAGATTGCGTTTTATGAAATCTATACAGGATTTCCTATTTATCTACTAGTCGTAAACAAAGTCAAGAGTATTTTTGATAAATTTTTTTAATTTTTAAGAGATTTCCGTAAATCATATATTACAACATTGAAATCATTATCAAAAAAATTGTGCCCATTAACGATACACAAATCACTATTTGGCGTACACGACGATTACTTTACGGCAAACTCAAATTTAAAATCAAATTCAAGAAGATCAACAAACAATCAAATACAACCAAGTCTAAAAGATAGACTATGTAAATTATGTGTATGCAGTAGAAAAAGTTCTTCCAGTACGACTACAAATCAAAATTCTCAAAATAATTTAAATTCAGTAGTTAAAGTCGATAAGAATAATGAAAAAAATCAAAATGATGCTTCATTAAAAGATTGTCATTTAAGCGATATATCTGAAAATGAAAATTCACAATTGTTAAACGATTTAGGCGCAAATTTATACTATATTGATAATCCTGATGGATCAACTGATTCGCTAAGTCAAAATAAAACAGTATTAAAAAATAATCAAAACGGTGATGTTAATAATTCATATAAAATAAATCGAAAAAGTATTTTAGTCATTAAGGACGAAAGTGAAACAATTGAACCGAAAAATTTAACGGTTCATTTGGATCCAAATTTAGGAGCAAGCTCAAAATTTACGAAACTAATTAAACGATTATCGTTTAAAAACTCCACGAATACACCCAATAAACCGCGTGATAGATCTCGTTCAAATGATATAATTTTATTTCGTATTTAATTTTTTTCTTTAATTCTTGAATTTTTGGCGTTTTTTTTTTCTTTTTTTTTTCGATCAGTTAATTTTAATTGTAATCTAGTTATTACTAAAGTTTTTATTTTATTTGTTTGTATATGCAGTTTTTTTTTTTTGTTTTTCAAATAATTTGTAAACGTTTAATCTTTTGATTTTTTTTCTTTTTAAATTTGGTAAATCTTGAAAGAAAATCCTTAATGGTGCTTTTATCGTTTAATTGTTTATTTTTTTATAAATAAATGAAAAAAAAAGATTATAAAAATTTTAATAATTAAATTCCTTTTGAGTTTTTTAATTGAAGATTTTTTAGAATAAGTCTATTGAAATTTTAACAATTTCTCAAGACTAGAGAATGTTTAAATATCGTTTTAAATGTAATTTTAAACTCTAAAGTTTACTTAATATTACCACAGATAAAATCGATTTGCGTCTTACATACAAAATTAAACAGACGTCTACATTCAATTTGAATTATTTTTTATATTATTATATAATAAAGCTTAATTCTCCTGAATAAACTTGTTTAAAAAAATATGCACTTTTGCTAAAATCAACAGGGAGAACATAAACAGACTCAATACTTTAAATCAAAATACTGAACTTACAATATCCCAAGTGGTCAATTTATCTAACCTAACTTACAAGCGATAGTTAATGTATTTTTATTACCGTAAATATTTGTTTTTAGCGCTGCACTAAGAGTCAAAAATACAGTTATAGAGCAGACACATTTTAACATCAGATAAATATCTTTCATTTTTTGGTCATTTATCCAATTTGTTTGAGCATGATACATGGGGTAACATTTAAGAAATTCTGATGAAAGCAGATCAGGGAAAAAGTTGATAGATTTTTTTTCTATGCTTTTACAAAGACGAGATGAACTCTTGAGTTGGCTAATCAAAGATTTTTTTAGTTCAAAGGTTCAGTTTTTTATTAACAGGTGAAAAAAACGCCTAAAAAAGTGAATATAAAATTTACGAAGGGGGGGTCGTATTCTTAAAAGGAAAAAAGATTTTTTGACAGGGGGAGTGGGTTTAAGCATGTAATAATATCAAACTTGTGTTCAGAATTTTTTTTCAAGTACAGCCGAGTCGCTTTAATCCGAAACAGGTTAAATCGAATTTTTAAAAATTTCGTTTTAAATTTGTCCCCCATTCAGGCCTCGATCCATGTAAATTAAGACGTTTAATCCGAACTCAATTTTTACAGCCCCAAGAAGTTCGGATTAACACGACTGTACTGTACCCCATGCATGGTGCATTCTTAAATCTTGTAAATACATTTTTAAAACAGGCACTCCAAAACAAACCACTTTAACATGAGATCGATGTTAAGAGGTTCTAGCTCTAAAATTGTTTTTATTACCCTTAGTGCGGTTCTAAAAAACAAATATTTACGGTAATGATTTTTAACCATTACTTTTTACCTTCGTTTAAATTAAAGTAATTTCGACAATCCTAATCAAGATTAAAATATCTTGTAAAAAATAATTTTGATTAATTTAGGAAACTGGTAGGAAACATCCATGATCATCATCTACTACAAACTCAATACCATCCTCTTCAAATTAAAGAGCCTCGAGTCCGGATAATAGGTTGATTATGTCAACTTTTTTTACAATAAGGAGCCATACATGAAATCAATCCATTTGTCTCTATATTGTCTGTTATTCTATCGATATCTCCTGAATTGATAAGCTTTAAAATTGTTGCAACATCCATTTTTTTGTATTTTTTTTGTAATATAACAAGGGGGACTTCGCCCCTCCTTGTTATATTTTCGCCCCTCCTTGTTATTTTTTTCTAACTATTTCTTAATATTTATTTTTATCGATCAACTTTAGTTTTTTAAAATAAATTCATATTTTGTTTAAAAAATGTTGCTAAACCTCTTCTAATTTAAAGTTAACCGATTTAAATTTTAAAAGAAAATTGAATTCTGATCGACACAAAAGCTTGACTGAGGGAAAATCTTAGATTCATTATTTAGTATTCCATAAATTTCAAAGTCTCCACTTGTATGTTTTATAGCGTTGTCGTTCAAACTCATCGGATTCGAATCGGCCTTATTCTGAATAAGGTCACAGATTCGGATTAAGATTCGGATCAATTGTTTTTAAAGACCATTCTGAACGCGCTCCAAATGAAATGTTACATTTCTCAACAATCACTGTATCCTATAAAGTAACTTCCAAATTTTGGATTTTTTTAAAAATCTTATTTAATATATTTTGAAAACATGTTGATTTCATTTTAATGATGTTCTTGGATTCCTAAAAAAAACTCAAACAAAATGGAAAATCCTAAATCAAAAATTTGTTTAATTATAACTATTTTACATATGTATTTATACACCCTTTGAAATTAAATTTTTGTTAAACTTAATTGAAGGCATGGCCCGATTCGATAATTATCCAATTTTCATAAACATTTTATTTTTATTTCTAAAATTTTTATTTTCCGTAAAGCAGAATTACCTTATACAGTACTTTCCGGTTATAAGAAACACGGTTTTAAGAAATTTTCGGATATAATAAACGTTTTCGCCAGAACAAAAACATTTCCTACCCCTTCCATGTATTTTTAACTGTTTATAACAAATTCATGTATAGCGAAAATTCGTATATAATAAATTTTTTTTTAGGTAAAATTAGAGTAAGACCATTGAATTTAACTTGTTTTTAACAAATTTGAACTTTTTATGAAAAAAAATATGAGGCGGGTCTAAAACTTTTTAGCGATAAGCAGTTATATTATCAAAAAAGGATTAAAAAATGTTAATTTATCTTTCAGCCCTTACGTATACACGACATTTTTTAAACAAAATCTTGTTTCGCTTTACTTTTGTTTCTAGAAAAAAAGTGTTTACATCATTGTAAAAATGTTTTTTACTGGACAAATATCATAGATATAATAAATATTCGCCTGCTTTCTCTAAATGGATTATTCCTTCGGTTTCTTTATCAGTTATCACCTCACTTGCTAACTTAAGATAATGTGAGTAAAAATTATGCAGGAAAACTTTAATTTGTTTATAAGAAATCTTCGGATATAATAAATTATTTTTCATGCAAATTGGAGTTTCTTATAACCGGAAAGTACTGTACTTTAAAATCAGTTGTCGAAAATATAAATTTAATATATTTAATTATCTTGTCAATCAACCAAATTACAATTTAAGCTTAAAGTTTCATTGTACTTGTTCTGATTCCCTGGAGTTTTTATCGCTTTGATTTCTAAACTTACGTCATTACAAACATTCCGCATGGCCATACTATTTTACTGAAAACATAAAAAGGTTCTCAGTTCTGAAAACATGGTCTTAATTTAATTTTTTTCTTTAACAAAAACGAATTTTGACAGAAAAGAGGTCTTACTGTATTCGTAAAACGCAGATAGATTAAGTCTGAAAGGTGTTTAATTTAAATACAGTCGACTCGCTTTTATTCAGTTTGGATTATTTTTCTCCTTCAACCTTGGCTAAGTATGCAACTATCGTAAAAAATATTTTTGTTTTTGCTTTGTAAGCGAACTTTGTTTTTTTTTTAATTTACTTGTGTTTAAAATTCTGTACCAAAATAGCCGAACTCATTTACATCTTGAGGTTGCATAATACAATTTACTTGATGCCTAACTAAGCAATTTGATATTGAAGTCATGTGTCCAAGCTGATCAAAAGATGAAAATGGGGCTCAAGTCTCTCACATTATTAATTTCAAATCTCTCCAGTAACTGAAATTATGTTAAAGCAAATAATGAAAGAGGCATATTAGATTTTAAGGTTATAGTTTATTTTAAGTTTTAACATTGGAAGCACCTTTTTTTTTAAATCGAGAAGCATCGAATGCGTCAATACGTAATAGTTTCTTTGATACTTTCGTTCGTATAAATCTTCCATAATCTTTGTTGGCTTCTCACTTTTGTAGCTAGCTTGATTTGCTTCTAGTTGACTATTTACAATGTCCGAAACCATTTTTGGAATGACTGTTGAAAATCTTTTAAGTTTTTGTCTTTGAGAATTTTCGTTATTTTTTTTTAACGACTCATTTTGACACGTATAACCGATTTTGTAGTTTTGGATTTGAGATGCATTTACTTTAATTCGATTTGAGACACTGTTCGTCCATTTTTGCAGCTTCTTCAAGGTCTTAATATCTTTTTCGTAGCTTATTTTTAATTTCGAGTAGGTATAATCATTTGAATTGGGTTGATTCATGGTCTTTTAGGTGAGGTTTCTTGGTTGTTGAGAGTTTTTTTATTAGTCGAATTTGATTTTTTTAACGTTTTCGTTTATTTTTCGGTTAATTTTTAGTTTTGTTTACGGATTTTGGTATCAAATTGAAGGTTACGACGAGAAGAGTAGTTGTAAACGATTACTTTCAACGAATAGTTACAAAAATCGATCGGAAAATCGATTTTATAAAGTTTTTAGAAATTTTTATCAAAATTTTCAAAAATAGAAAATTTCAATATCAATCATACATGCATTATCCGTTAATATAAGCATAGCTGTCTATAAAAAACACATTAGAAATTTGTCGCCTAAAATTCTATGAGTCCTTAAGTTCGGATTAGGGATGAAAATTTAAATTAATAATCGTGTATGATTCAACTATAATTAGTAATTGAATTTAACGAGCATTAGAAATATTTTTCATCTCAAATGTTAACATGTGCTACATCATGTATACTCATCTAACATTTTTCTAGACAATTTTATGTTATCAAGAAGAGAGTACCTTAGTGGATGAATTCAAGCGTTGAAGCAAATTTAAAACAATAAAATTTTGAATGATAAAACCAGACATAGTGATTCCCGATTTTGGATTCGAGTCTTGAAAGACTCGAGTCGGACTCGAGTCCTTAATAGGGACTTGAGTCCGAGTCTTTTTTTTTTTAAAAATTGGGACTCGGACTCGAGTCCAAGTCTTTGTTTAATCGCAGACTAGGACTCGGTTCGAGTCTTTAGAATTGTTAAAAGACTCGAGTCTTATAAAGTCAATTTTGTAAAGAAAAATTATAATAAATTAAGACATTAAGAAAACAAATCTTTTCAACGGTTTTAATTTTTTTTGTGTATGTCAAGAAATTGTATTTCATTTTCTTTTGAACATTAAAATTAATTCAATTAAATAAAATGAAATGAAAGCAAAAAACCGCTTAGTTTCTCATCGCTTTTTTTATTATAACAAAGAGAAACGTTCTGATTGTTATTTTCTCTCATTTAGATTAGCCTTTTTTTGAAAATTTTCTATTGATCTATTGATAACTATCATGTCTAGCATCAACATTGAAAGTAAGCATTAGATTTATTAAAAAAAAAATTACAATAAACTTTCATCTATTAAAAAAAGAAGTTAGCGTCCCAGAAGCTACACCTTTGCCTGCAATTTTAAAATGCTTTGAATAAGATGCTTGTTTTTTACAAAAGAGAATAGGGAGTTTTTTCAATTAAAATAGGTATAAAGTTGTAAAAGAGATTTTATTTTTTTTTTATTTTAAAACTGTGACTTGATAATAAGATAAAATATGAATTTGTAAATAAATTTTTTAATATAGTTTATTCGATTTTTCTTAAGGACTCGAGTCTTTGGGATTCGAGTCCCAGATTTGAGACCGACTCGGATTGCGACTTACGAGTCTTTAAAAATTCGATTAGGACTTCGACTCGATCTCAAGTTGCGAAAGACTCGGATTTAGACTCGAGTCTTTTAAAAATTGACGAATCCCTAAGTCTGGATAAAACTAAGGGATGAGAGTCAAAAAAATAATTGCTAACAAGTTATCGAAGAGCAAAAGAATAACTCAAGAATAATTTTGTTGAAAAAATTTAGAACTTATTACAAAATTAGCACTGTTTAATTTTTTTTGTTAAAAAAAGACTTGATAGAGAAGAAAAAAAACATATTACGATACAGTGATGAATGAAATGATTAAGCACTGGCTAAGATTTTCAAGGAAAAAAAACATTGAAAATTTTATATGAGAAAGTCTTTTAAAATTTTATTATTGAAAAAATTACAAGGCCTAGGATTTTTAAGCACATAAAAATTAAAAAAATGTAACAAAAAAACAGTTTGGCTTTTGAAATCTTTGTTAAATTTAAAATGTCACTCAATAAAAAAATAAATCAAAGCCACAATAAATAGCAACAACGAATTGGTGAATTCATTCGATGAAGACGAAGGTGAACCGATGAGCGTTTCATTTAATGAAAACACAAGCAAGTGACAACAAACTGGTCAATACAATCAAACAAAACTAAATTCTATTAATTTATAAAAAAAAATTTATTTTGTACATTTTAAAAAAGTTCTGAACAATTCAATAATTTCCTTCAAAAATTTGTTTTATATTTTTTTTTCTCCACTCAATTTTTGTATAAAAATAATTTTGTTAATTTTTTCCTTTTAATAAATAAAATTTACATTAAAACAAGACTACAGTGGTGCTACGATATTTGTATTTTACTAAATTTTACGTAAATTATTGTAAATTTACTATTTTTTCGGTAAAATCAGGTAAATTTACGTAATTTTATTAAACTGGCCGCTTCTAGTCTTGACAAATAATATTAAAAAAATAAAGAAAATAATAAATGAGAAACTAAATTATAATAAAAAATACACTGTGATTTTATACTTGAAATCTATACAGTCATAAACTGTTAGCTTTCAAGTGTAAACACAGCTAAACTAAATATTCTTTAAGAAAGTAGTTGAAGTCATAACGAGGACTACAACACCTTTTAAATAAATCAAATTTAGAAGAAAAATATAAAATAGGATTTCATTTAAAATTTCATTTATTCTCTTTACTGTTGAACAAAAAAAGTTATGAAAACTTTCGAAGTTTCAAATTTCATTTAACAACCCTAATTTTTACATTAACACAAGTTCAATGAACGCCTTTTACTCTGACATAACATTATCACAATGCTATAAGAATAGGCAGTTTTGGATTTATATTTCCAAAATTTTGGGATCCAAAAAAAATTAAATAAAATTGATTCTTTTTTAAACTTATTTTATTTACTAAAAATTTAAAAGAGAAAAGCAGACGGACTTTAAAATGCTAAACTTTGTTTAAACATATCTAGTCAATGGCTCAAATAAGTCTCAAGACTTTGCAGAATAGTGTTGTTGTTTTTTTGTTGAGATTCTTGTTGAAATGCAAATTTTAAAAACCGATTAAAAAACACCTTTTAAAAAATTTTCGAGCGTAAAAAAACTATCGAAATTCCATCCGTTCAAGTAAAGATCAATCTGTGATGGATTAATGACTAAATGTTCACTTTCGTTATCACTTGATTTACCTGTTAAATTTACAACTACTAATTTAGTATCTTTTGAAATTGTATTTGCTCGAACAAAATCCATTTCAGCTTGAATTTTTTTATTATTCTGATCTGAACTAACCAGAAATACAAACACGTCATAGAACTTTTCATTTTGAAGAGTCCATTCGAATATTTTTTCAGTCGGATTTTTTTCAATTGAAACAAACTTTTAACAAAATTTAACAATCGAAAAAAAAGGTTGTTTAACTTATAAAATGATCCTTACGCCTTGTAGTATGTGGTCTATTGTTCCCAAATCAGGCTCACCTTGAGTATTTTTATCAGCTAATTCAATTCGTGTTAATCTATCGGATGCTACAAAAACATCTACATTTGTCGGTGTGTTATTCAAATAGTAAATTGTTAACAATATTGAGCTGCTTGTTTCCAATGGATTTAAATAGCTGAGACCTTGAGTATTTGTATTTCTCATTTGAGGATTTATTTCTGTAACTATCATGACTCGATTCATGTTAAAATAAGACTTGGACTGAGACTTATTCTTCAAGTTAAATTGTTTTAAGACACTCTCTTGACTTACAAAAAATAATGAAATCACTTACCAATTGAATTGTATTTTTGAATGCACTCCATAAATAATCTCTGAAACGGTCTTGAAATGATTTATCCTCTAAAACGGACACATTATTTGTTCGTTGACGCGAGCTTCTCAATTGCTTTTGAGTTGTGTGATGCTCATAAATTTGTGTGGCTAAACAATTAGAAATAGGACTTATATTAACATAATCTGGGTTATTTCTATTGAGTATTTTGTCAAAAATAAATTTTTCAATATTTGAATTTTGTCGAATAATATCTTTTTTTAAGATTTGATGAAAATTTTCATAAAACTCTTGTATGTTCATAAGCTCAATTAATGATACCCAAATCTAAACAAAAAAATCGATTAAAAAATTAAGTTTTCACTATTTTTTTTTAAAAGAATATTACGTTCCAGATTTAGTGTTATAACTGAAATCTAATAAGAACTTGTAACTGCAATACCGGTCTTTCAAAATGTTCATTTATCAAAAAGGAATTATGAATTTTAAACGAAGGTAAAATGATAATTTTTTGGTTATCGGGTTCGTCAAAATGTCGATTATGAAAATTCAAACGCTTTAAGAAACATCCGGCCAAATCGGAAAGGTAATATTTTGCCGGTTTATCGAAATTGCCGGATTATAGATACAATTATAATGTACTAAAATGGAGATGACGAAAACGAAAAATTATTCGGCAATCAAATTTGCCGGATTATCGAAGACCGGATTAGAGAGGTTTGACGGTACATTGTGAAAGACCGGGGTTGTATTATTTGCATAAACAATAGTTAGCGCCTAAACTTCTAAGTTCTCAGCGTTAAGGTCACATTTTACGCTACTACAACACATGATCTCTTCTTCACGAGAACTAAGACTTCAATGTTTAAAATTTTGGGTTTTAGCAACCAATTAAACTTAAAATTTAATACCGAAGAGAACAAATGTGTTGTTTATAGTGATGGCTTCCACGTGGTCAATTGCCGGGTTCCTAGCTTACAGAAATGAAAAACTGATTAAAGAAATAACGTAATTGCTCGATTTTAGTGACATGTCACTATAACCGAATACCCTACTATAGTGACATGTCACTAACTATCGAATGGTGGTTTTCAATTTCCTTTAGTGACATGTCACTCTAACCGAATGTAGCCAAAAAATCACGTTTTTTAAGAAATTTAGTGTCAGCTATAGTGACATGTCATTATAGTATAGAGACATGTCACTATAGTAGAAAAAACATCAGTTTAATGCTCAACTTTGTCGATATTTATCCTAAAATTAGTTATGCTCTTACTCCTTTCCATTTTTTCTCCAATCCAAGCCTTTTTCAAACCTATAATGTGAACTTGGTAGAAAAGGTAAAAACTTGATTAAATTTTATTTTGTTTAAATCAGGTGGGATCTTTTATTTTTTCCTTATAGGAGGTTGGGGTAGGAGGGAGGGTGTTTGGCTGCGAGAAACTTGGCTTTCTATTATTCAGAAAAAAAAATTCTAAAAAAATAAAGAGGAGGGCTTTTTGAAGATTTATTAAATTTCAAGTCAATAGTTTCAAAGTTTATCGGAACAAAGTATTATCTTGTGAAAATTAAAAAGAAGAGAATTCAAGAAATTTTTGAAAATATTCCCTAATACAATCCCTTGTTTTATTTTTTATTTTAATCAAATAATTGACTTTGTAAAACCGCTTGTGTGAAAAAGAAAATAAAATAAGTCTCCTCCCAAAATATGATCGGTATTACTTTGTAAATGAAAAAAAAAACCTACTCTAAAATCAGATGAAAAAGATGGGATTGTATGACTTAACATTAGATACTAACAAGAATATATTTTTACGGAAGATTATCTAAAATACGGAATAATTTTTTCATAATTTCATTTTTTATAAAATAATGCATTAAAAGATTAAAGTATGTTGAAAATTAATGTCTCTTCGGTATAGATTCCGTATTTCAGACGTAAATTTTTTAAAATTTATTCCGTATTTTATGGTTAGTTAAAAAAAAATTCTGCATTAGGCCTGTTTGAAAAAAATTATGACAAATGAGCCTCACTCCCCACTCACTCACCACTTATCATTTTTGGGATGGAGATCTATTAAATTTCTTTTTCACAAAAGTGGTTTAACAAAATCAATTAATCAATTAAAATAAAAAAGAAGAAAACGATATATTTTTTTTCTCATAGCAGTTTTTTTATTCTGGTCAGCTGTTCTTTTTTAAAAATTTATCAAATATTAAGTCAAGAAACTTTAGAGTTCAATGTCTCCACCGCTTTATCACATAATTCTTTATTTTTTTAAGCTTTTCTTCATTTAGACATCCATCATTATCTTTTTAGTACTATTTCACGGTTATAGTCGCTCTACTGGTTTAGCGGTTAGAGCGTGGGATGGTGAATATAGGGACACTGGTTCAGGCAAAAAAAAATTCTTAACAAAATTTTCGACTCGAGTCTTAAAAACTCTGAGTCGCACTTCTGAGTCCAAGTCTTTAGAGTTGGAAGGACTCGAGTCTGATAATCGATGTCTGGTTCTGGCACAAAAATATTTTAACTTCGATGTTTTTTCTACTATAGTGACATGTCTCTATACTATAATGACATGTCACTATAGCTGACACTAAATTTCTTAAAAAACGTGATTTTTTGGCTATATTCGGTTAGAATGACATGTCACTAAAGGAAATTGAAAACCACCATTCGATAGTTAGTGACATGTCACTATAAATATAGTGACATGTCACTAAAATCGAGTAATTACGTTATGATAATAAACTTGATATAAGCGTCCGTATCGCTGGATTTTATATAGTCGCTAATAAACAGGATCGAAAAATCACTGCAAATTTCAAACATAATTACATTAAAAGTTGTTAGACATAAGGTCTTGAACATTGTTATCTCTTGATTCTCAAAGGATTAAGATTCAAGACCCACGGCTTGTCAATCTGTTTCCAATGGAATTTTAAATGATATTCTCGAGCCTGGTTCGTTTTATGTGTATTCTTAATATGGATCTTCTTGTCCGGAACCGAGGAAGTATTTTGTTGGAAGTTAAGAGTAAATTTTGTATTTTTGTCATACAAAAATGTAACTAATTGGAATTTTATACTTACTTCTTTGAATTTGAATATCCTTGAGGGAATGTGTTCCAAGTATAATTTATTTTTTTTAATCAAATCAGCTGCTTCTTGTCCAAATTTTACATATTTTAACTTTTTATTGATATTCAATTAATAATTTAAATTAAAAAATAATTAGACTAAAATTACTCTTTCAAAATCATTTATAAAATCAACAAGATTTTGAAAATGATCGGGTACTGTTTCTTCTTGGATTTTCTTGTAGCCAAATAAAATATACTTCATAATGTAGTCGTGTCCTTGAACGGAAAAAATTAGTTTTTTCAGGCATTATTTAAAATTTCTAGCATGCTTTTGTCGATTCTGTAAATGCTCAGTAAAGGTTCGGGAGTAATTGTCAAAAAACCTATACGGACTTTCGTTTTTTTATACGGACCTATACTTTTCTCAAAAATTAATAGCAAATATTTAACCAACCAATGAGAATCTTGTAGAGGATCGCCTAAGCTTTCGTTTGAAAAAGAAAATATTCTTTGTGACTGTAAAAATCATTTTTAAAATTTGCTTTCCTGTAGGTTGTTTTGCATGAATCGTTAGAAAGCCTATATTTTCTTCTTTAAGGATCCTCATTCTATTTTCTAAAAAACTAACTGTACCTCGAGACATATTGAGGGCGCCCTAAGATACTCGCAAAGGCGATTTTTTGACATTAGTTCTAAAAATAAACATTATAAGAATAAACAAAGTACATGGGCTTTAAGGGTATACAGTTACCAGTGTTTTGACAAATTTTCATTACTCTGGCTTTTTTAATTCTATACATACTGATACAAAACAAAAATAGTTATATTTTTTTAACTCAATTTTTTTTAGTTTTTTTTATGGTTTTTGATTTATTTCTTTTGAACGGAACATTCAAATTAAATAGTTCGTTCATAAAATAGTAGTTAATGCTACACAGATGAGTGTCGCATGGGATGAAATTTAAAAAAAATATATATGGGACACCTCTACGAAACATCTGGTGGTTAAGTTTAAACCGTGATTTCCGAATAAAGATACCGAACATGATATCGACCATTTTTCCTTTAATTTGGGGATGAAATCTATACTTGTACAAATTTTCATCAATATTGAACCATGCTAACATACATTTAATCTTCAATTTAAAAAATTCTCAACTTTTATGGTTCACCCTTTATGAGATCCAATTAAATCAGTTTTCAGCAAAAGTTAAGAATTTTTTTAAATTATTATATTAACAATTAACTTATGGAGTTAATTTTGTCGCATCAAAAAATTTAAACAAAAACAATTTGCCCTTTATGCTTATCTTTAAGTTCACAATTAATACGTACCTTCATTTTTCGGTTTCATATGAATTAATTTAAACAAATCTTTATTTGTCCAATTATAACCGTGACGATGCTGAGTTAAAATTTTGAATAACTCAAGTTCATTTTTGTTACAAAACCATTTAATAAGTGCTTTTTTGTGACCTCTACCGATGTGTTTAGATTGTTTTCTTGTTTGATTACTAGCTTGAGCTGAACTCGTTTCAGAGCTTTTACTCGACTCAATATCAGCTACTACATCACAAAAATGTTCAAATGCAAATAAATGAACTGGTGTTTCGCTTATTTCAACAAGAATTTCATAAACTTTTTTAAACAAAAAATTGAAAAAAAAATTTTGATTCAAAAATTTGAATATAAAAACCTTTATGAGTGAATTGTTCATTTTTACTCAATCTAGCACAACACGCCAAATAATAAGCAACACAGTCAATATTCGCTCTAAGGCGATTCGTATTCTTATTTTTAATGTGAAGAGTCGAATAAGCTTGTAGATAGTCGTTTAAAAGCTTGAGTAGATCTTCGGTTTTATTTTGATTTATGTTTAACTGAATGGCTGTGTAGACATTTGGAAAAAGTTTTGTTTTTGACGTATCGAGTAAGTTCAGCGTAGGACCAAGATACAGAAATTTTTTCAAATAATTCAATGACATTATTTAGATGAATTTTTCATTAAAATTGTCCAACTACGAAACTAAATATTTTTTTTTAATAAAACGTAATTTCTAAAAAGCTAATTAGAAAAGAAAAAAATTTGAAATAAAAATTATCATTTTTTTCTCTTTTTCGTTCAAAAATAGATAAGTTTAGAAAGAAAAAGTTTTTGGTATAATTCAAGCTTTATTTTCGCTCTCCTTTAATATTTTTGTTGTATATTTTGAAAATTGTCTTTGAAAAAAAAAAAAAAATTTATTTAAATAATTTATTTTTAATTAAAATTACAAAATTTTGGTGTATGCATTAAACAAATTATTGACCTAGATTATTGACTTAAGTCTTGTAGACTTATTTTTTGTCCTAAATATTAAGAAAATTTTCTAAGCTTCGTATATTTGTTCGAAATCATGCTCTTGTTATTTTTTTATGATCAAGTTTCATCATAATTCACATTTTGATGAAACGATGAACTTGTTTGATTTTAGTTGTTTAGTCTTTTATCACTGCACTCAATTGTCGTTAATCCGAAAAAGTTTTCCGAATAAATTCTGAAAAGTCAGTTTATTTTATCTCTATAATCCAAACAAAACTTACTGAAACTTATCTGAGCGGATTAAAGAGGGCGTACTAGAGAATTCAATGGATCATTAATTTTGTTTGCGGTAGGTGATCTCCTGATAGATAAGCACTTCGGGGATTTTTTGAAAACACAAACCCAGGTGCAACTTTTAAAAGAATTTTTTTATGAAAAAATATTTTAATTGGAAAGATTAATTAAAAAATTTAAGGCATGACCTGAAAGCTATAAATTTGTGTTAGTTGCTAAAGCTAATCTGGGTCTTGGTGACCAGTCAAATCCTGCGGAATATATGATCAACACTGATCCCCAAATATTTGATGTGATCAAGTGATCACATATTCAGCTAATCCTCTTATTAAAAATTTTTTTGGAAATGTTCATTTTATTTAAAAACCCAACTTTTCCGTAACGATTTTTAGTCTTTAGTCAAACACTCAAATACTTGTAGCTCTCGCCAAAAGCTTTCATTCGGTGTATAGAAAATGGTTGATGGTACTTTGGGTGTCTTGTTAAAGTCATTCCTAAATGAAAAAAATGGACTAAGTTGCAATTGAAAATCGTTCTTAAATACGACCAACTTCATTTTCCTCATTATGGAATGACTCTATCAATGTGCATGTATGCACCTGGTGTGAAAATTTACAGTTCTTTTTTAGTCCAGCTGGTTCATTAGTCGACTCCCAACATTTTTTAAAATCTTTGCCTGTATTTCTCTAAATATGTAATTTTCTAACTATTAGAGATTGGCTCTTAACATGGGCGGGGTCTTTTGCAGGACTGGTAACGAAATGAATGTTAAAAGAAATTTATGGGGATTTTTTTTTCAGTTTCAATTTTAAAGAAACAAGAAAGAGATTTTGAGCGATTATTATTTCGATCAGGAACCTAACCATTCGACCTTGTTAAATCTAAGCTTGCAATTTAAGTCGACCTAAAATTCAATAAAATGTTTCTCTGCTAGATCTTCAACGGATCCATCAATGCAAATAATACCAAAAAGGAGATAAATTTCTTTCTGAAAACTCTGTTAGAAATTTCAACTAAATTCGAATAGGAACTAACGATGTCTGAGAAAATTATAGTTGGTCCAAAGTTAATTTTTCAAGGTTGAAAACCATTTCAGTTACCTCTGCGATTCTATCTTAATTTGCCAATTAAAAAAAATCAAGTCTTGTTAAGAGATAGAACATCTGACGTACCAATGGTTCTTAAATTAATAAGCTATAATGAGATTAGCTATAAATTCCTAAAATCTAAATTAAAAATAGCTTTTTAATTGATAAATTTTTATTTGAATTTTTTAAAAAATAATTTTATTTCTTCAACTTATGCTCATATGTTTTTTCGTCAAAAATTATATTGGAAGAATCTCTAAATTTAATTTCTTCATTTGCATACCATTTATCCACATCAAAACTTGGAAAAAAGAACCCGATTTCAGCTTTTGCCGTCTCATCAGAGTCTTAACGAATTAAATTGTTAATTTAATGTTCTAAATTTCAAATTTCTTAATTTTGTATTAAATACCTGATCCATGAAAAGTGTTTCTAGTATCAGTCACTCCATAGTTTCCTCTAAGAGAATCGGGTTCATCATAAATTGTCCTGAAAAAGAAAAACTTGAAAATAAATGTCACTTAAAATTAAATTAAACATTAAAAATTTACTTGAATACTTTCGTTGGTCCCATCAGTTTCCTCCATTCTTTAATGGAGTTATCTCTTGCTAATATATGAGACCAAATCGGACCACTGAAAAAGAATTACATTAATGATATATTTTAATTTTTTATTTAAGTTCTTAAATCAAGGATTTTCGAACCTTGACATTGAATAGACCAAACGATTGTAGAAAAACTTTTCTTTAAAATTCGGTAAATTTAACAAAAAATAAATTAAAATGGTAAAAATTGGACTCACTTTCATGGACTTTATAGAAGTCTTTAGCTTGGTCAAGAGTTAATTTTTGAAATTTGCTTCGAATGAACAAAAAATTATTTTGAAGGATAACTCTCCTAATTTCCTTAATTACAAAAAAATCAATCAAATCGATCAAAATGAAAAAGCGTGAACTTAGACTTGCAAAGCATTATTCTGCAGCGTTGCCAAGTTCAAGCGGGTTAGTTTAAAACTATTACCTACCGATATTGCTTTCTCGTTCAAGCTAATATCAGGTTTAAACAATGCTAGTGTAAGTTGGAGCTTACTCATTCTAAAAAAATACATTTATTTTTTTGTCAAAGGGATGGCAAGATTTACAAAATGTCAACTTAAGTGTAACCGTTTATTGCTTTAGTCTGCAGCAAAACGACTGATGCATAATTTTATCAAATATTTATAAAGGCTTTTTAAGACTAGGTTAGTAGAATTAAAAAAACCTCTATTATCGCATTGATTAATAATCTAGGAGATTTGTATCATTCGATTCAAAGCATTAAATCTAGGCTTTGAGAATTTCTCTTATCTCCAAATAGAAATATCAAAAGAAAAAAAAACAACACTTACTTTCATTATTTGCTTTTATTTTTTCTAAAGCATGCTAAAAACATATCTTTTTAAAAGTTTTTAGAAAAAATCAAAGCTGAATGCAATTTTGTATATGAAGAGTTTTATTTGAATATTGTATAATGACAATTTTCGTATGAAAAATGAGCATTCTTAACTTTAGAAAATCTGAAATTACGAATTTTTAACTTAAAAATAAACTTAAGGTGCGGACGTTCTCATTTTCTCAATCTGAAAATTTCTACATTTTAACTGTAATCTTTGACCTCGAACACCCCGGAAAAACAATTTTTTGAGGAATTTTCCATATTTTGACCAAAAATTCGTCCTCATGTTTGAAAATCCAAGAAAACGAACTTCTCTTATCCGGCCTTCGATAATCCTTCAATTTTTCGATATCTTTATCTATGGAAAGTAAAAATCCAGTCTTTCACACTGCTCATTTCTGTAAGTTCATGAATTCGAAGTGGTGAGGCAAGGGTTAAATTTTGAATTTTTTAAACCAACAAGAACTTAATCTTATATTTTCCAGGCGGTGGATTACATAAATTGAGTCGACAGTTGCACTAAATTTTGGTCTTCATTCGAAAATGAAAATTCATGAGCTTTCAGAAATGAGCATTCTGAAAAACCGTATTTATAATTCAATATTTCGACTAGATAAAAGTGTCTATCATATAGACAAAGGCAACATGTTATATCGAAATTTTATTTGGAATACTCCCGAATGGAGGAGTTAAAGTAGTTTTTGGTACTTGGTAATAGATCATTCAGTTAAATTTATAATATCAAGGATTCGGATAATTTTAAAAAAAGCTTAATTGATAAAAAGAGTACTTATATTTGTTATAACCCTACAAAAAAAAACACTAAAAAACTCAAACTTTGCGTATGTTATTCTTGAAAAAAAATATAATAAAACTAAACATTTTATTAAATTGATGCTTTTAAAATATAACATATATAAAACTTGTTTAAGGCGTAAGTCAGCATCATTTAATCTACATTAATTATGATCTAAAGTCCTTTTTCTTCCAAACTTTTAAAGTTTTTTGAATATTAAGAATGATTTTTCAGCAAGCTAAAAGAAAATGCTTTTAAACTTTAGATGATTAGATTTAACACAAATTTGATCCATTTGAAAAGTTTACTCAAAGGTAATGTTCAACCATTTTTAAAAGCACGTATTTTAATGTAGTTTTATTTCTTTTTAGTAAACAATTCAAATGCTATCAATTTTGTTCGTAACATTGAATCAGCCGCTTATGATTCAACTAGAAAAAATCTTATGATTGATTCTAATACTAGAGTTATTTGTCAAGGCTTTACGGGAAAACAAGTAATTTCCAATCTTGAAATAAATTTTTTGACCGTTAACTAAGATTAAAAATCTATAGGGTACTTTTCACAGTCAACAAGCCATTGAATATGGTACTAAAATGGTTGGTGGTGTTTCACCAGCTAAAGCCGGAACTACACATCTTGGACTACCAGTATTCAAAAATGTCGCTGAGGTACACTGAAAACCAAAAAGAATTAATTTTAAAAAAATTACTAGTTTTAAATTTAAAGGCAAAAAGAGAGACTGGCGCCAACGCGACTGTTATCTACGTACCTCCACCAGGAGCTGCTGACGCCATTCTAGAAGCTGTTGAAGCTGAAATACCATTAGTAGTCTGTATTACTGAAGGTATTCCTCAACACGATATGGTCACTGTTAAAAGAAAAATATTGAATCAAAATAAATCAAGGTAATTGAAAATTTATGAGTTCTGAAATTATTTTTTCTAAAATTTTAAATTTTTAGATTGGTTGGCCCAAATTGTCCTGGTATAATTGCCCCAGGTCAATGTAAAATTGGTATCATGCCTGGTCACATTCACAAGCCAGGTATTATTGGTATCGTATCAAGATCAGGTACTTTGACCTACGAAGCTGTTCATCAAACAACTAAAGTAGGTCTTGGTCAATCATTGTGTGTTGGTATTGGCGGTGATCCATTCAATGGAACAAATTTCATTGATTGTTTAGACGTTTTCTTGAAAGATCCAAAGACCCAAGGTATTATTTTAATCGGTGAAATTGGTGGCTCAGCTGAAGAACAAGCCGCTGAATATCTTAAAAAACACAATGTTGGTTCAAAACAAAAACCAGTTGTCTCGTTTATTGCTGGTATTTCTGCTCCACCAGGTAGACGTATGGGCCATGCCGGTGCTATCATTTCAGGTAAATCAGGCGGTGCTGATGCCAAAATTAATGCTTTAAAGCAAGCCGGTGTTGAAGTTACTAATTCACCAGCTCAAATGGGTAATGTCATGTTTAAGTTAATAACTGGCGCCGATGCACCAAAATAAATTAAGAACAAGTTTTTTTTTAAAAAAAGAAAAAGGACTAGTCTTAATGACTAATAATATTTTGTAGTATTCAGATTAGACCTTTAACTTAAATTACGTTAAAAAAATTACTTTGATATTTTTTTTAAAAAAGAGAATTCAATAAATTCTTAAATTAATTTTATTTTTTGTTTACCAAAAAATTTATCACCTTAAAGCTGCGTATAAAATTTCATAGAAACCACTTTTTTGCATCAGGCGACTTCTTATGTTTAAGAAAAATTCTCAACAATTAAATAATAAGGCCTAGTCATTGGTTTTAGTGGCAAAATAAATAGCAAAAGTATTCAACTCTCTAAGCTTCAAAATATAAGCACTTACATACTTGAATAGAATCCAAGCTAAAATTTGACCTCTTTGCAAAAAAAATTCTTTTTCAATTGATCTAATGATGATTCATCATTTTTAACAGTGTGACAAACTTTGTTAAACCATTGAGCGATGTCTGTTAAAGCATATTGGAGTTAAATGCTCAATAAGTGGGTTAAGCGGGAGGGTTTGGTGTAACAAAGTTAGCAACACTTTGAAAAATCGGTTTATGATAATAAACAGCCTATAAATTGTAATCGGTAAATTTGACAGTATTGAAACCTAACGAGTTGATGATTTTAAAAAAGCCAGTTCGACTCAAGCTGACCTGGAATATCGTAGACTCTAGGTGTTGGAAAATGGAAAAAATTTGGACAGCAAATCGCATTCCAATTAAGTTGACGAACTGTTTATTTGAGACAACTCTAGTATACATCAGCAGAACGTGGGTTCTGACTTAAGATTTAGAAAAGAAGGCTTCGCAGAAACACTTAACCCCTTTATGTTGATACACTTTCTAGATTTTATCAAATACAAAATAGAAGAGTCAGACCTCTGAAAAACAAACACCCGAGTCTATTTTTGAAAACATACGTTCAGGTGTAACTTTTACACCAAGTGATGTATGGAAAAACTATTATCATACAAAGTGGGGTAAATGTAGGGAATTAATTTTTTCATAGTTTTTTTTATAAACCCACCATTTTTTAATGGAAAAATCATTTCAGACACAAATAAATTGTATCAGATATTTAACTACCTTAGCACTAAAAAAGTTCATAGGAACGCAGAAACAGGTATTTTAAGAATTCTATTAAAAAATATATAGACATGAGAAGTCCTTAGAAACTTGAATTAGGTGAAAAATGTCATTTTTTTGGATGCTTAATTTAAATTAAGTCAGAATCATTTAGTCCATTTAGTTTATATTTTCGATTTCTCAACATGTTAAATTATCAAATGTGATTCTGGTTTGGTTTTTTATTGCTGAAATCTCGTTCATTATCAAGTGAGATGAATTATCAGGAAGAAAAAATATTTTTCAGGGAAATTTTGAGACAGAAGAAACGGAATTAATAGACTCGTAACACCACGGTTCCGGAACAAACTAAATTTAGAAAAAAAAAACTCAAAAATTTTAACAAAATAATTAGCGTTTTTCAGTTCAAAGAAAAACACTGAAAAGACAAAGTCAAGTGATCAGAAAAAAAAGGCCAATTTGTAAGTTTATTCTAAAAGAATTTCTCATTTCAGATTTGATTGAGATAAGTTTTTTCGTTTTCAATATATATTCCGTACAAGTGAGTGTTTTTAAAATAAAAAGTAACTTTCGAAATTAGAAGATGTCCGAAAAGTCATCAAAATCGTTTTAATTTAAGGAACTTAGTTTTATAATGACAAAACATCACCAAATTCCAGGGAGATTTATGAGAGATTTACAAAAGAAACTCCTTTAAAAACAACTTCAAATTAGCAAAATACAAACATAAAATAAGTAAAGCGTCAAAGCAGTGCAAAATTGTACCATTTATATCGAGTTGCAAACGACTGATGATGATCGGGACATGTCTTAAAATACCAATTAAAGAGGATTATTTTCAATCTAATGGGGAATAGAAAAGACCATCTGGGTCCAGTAGGCTGCGTAAATCAGAATTAAGAGCTGAAAGTATTTCCCCTCGTTTATAAAAAAAACATGTTCTTTTTCTGACTATTATATCTCTTAGTCTCTGTGCTGGAGGTCTCTATAATTACCCTCTTTTATCAAACAAGAAGATCATATAGGAGTAAAAGATGTTAAATACTAAAAGGTCGAAATGAAAAGCTCTAAAATCAGTTGTCTCGAGATTGTAAATCAGAATAACCTCTTGGCCATCTTTTGTAAAGCATCAAGCATTAATCAATTGAAATCATTTCAATGATCATGCAACTACTCAATGAAAAAATTTGACAAAAAAAAGGATACCGCCAAAAAATATTTTTGATACTAATTAAAAAAGATAGTGTTTAATTTTGTAGGTATTTTTTCTATTTCTCCTTCAATTTTTATTAGAGGACCCTTGAAAAACAAACACCCAGGTGTATTTTTGAAAACATACACCCAGGTGTAACTTTTACACGAAGTGAGGTATGCACAAAATTATTTTCATATAAGGTAGAGTAAATGAAGGGCTACTAAATTTAACCATATTTAGACCGCCTGTGAAGTTATTTGGGGAAGAAAACTGAGTTTTCACTTTTCAGTCTTAAAGGACCCTCATTAACCCCCCCCCCCCCATAGTTGTTGTATACACCCACCATTTTTTATATATCAATCGAAAGCTCTCGACGAGATCTACATAGATATATGATCCATATTTATCTGGGATGCTCAGTTATAGAGCTAAAAATCGCCAAAGGAAAATGGCGTTTTTTAATGAAAAAATCATTTAAGGCACGAATAAATTATTGTATCAGAAATAAAACTATCTAAGCATAATAAATCTGAAAGCTAAAAAGCTACCATTGTTACTGGGACCATTGCCGATAGGAAAAAAATCCTTAAAGCAATACACGGGTGAAAACGGTAAAATAAGGGAATTTTAATAAAAATGAAAAACGATATAGAAGTCGGAATTACCACTTTTTGACTTTAAATTCTGAATTCTCGTATAGAAAAACCATAGAAAACATATACATTTCGATAGTGAACATTTAATTGTTGAAAATCGGCGCTTAAAAGGGTGCAAAAAGAGGGGGTTAATGAGGGTCCTTTAAGACTGAAAAGTGAAAACTCAGTTTTCTTCCCCAAATAACTTCACAGGCGGTCTTAATATGGTATAATTTAGTAGCCCTTCATTTACTCTACCTTATATGAAAATAATTTTGTGCATACCGTAAACCCCCTCTATTTGTATCCAGTAGTTTTTTTTAAAATATTTAGATAGGTAAATTATTGTTTCAAAATCTCATACCTTCAGTTTATAGACTAGGTTGAGGGGGTTAGAATGAGGTATTTTCGAGCCATTTATATAAAGAAGTTATTTCTCAAATTCTTAAAATCTAAGAAAAGTTGAGAAATTCCTGAATTTTATTCTTAGTCGAATCCTTACGCTGCCCTATCACAACCCCTAATCCCTACCTCAATACCCACTTAGTCTTGAAAAAGATACCAAATTTGAATAATTAGATAAAAAAATCATTCTTTGGCGTATTTTTTTGACAGAAAACCTTGTTATCTAGAACTTCGACTTGTTTATTCTTCTTTTCTGAACATCTCTGCAGCAAAACAAACATCTTTACCTTTTCAGAATTATGAGACCTTCTACCATTAATGAGAATTTAACAATTTTGTGAAAGGGAATGTTCCATAATGCTTTCCAATCTTTAGAAAAGAAACTTTTCTTTATCTTTTTTTCTCAAATTATTTTAAGAAATTGAGAATTTGAGAAATTGAGAAAAAACTTCACACTGGTAAATAAATAAATTAGATACTAAAATAATTTGTAGCCGGTTCACTAGTATAGTAGTAGTAAATAGAACTGCAAAATAGACGATTAAGTCAATTCTAACGCATTTAAGCGTTTGACTCGGACGAGTCTTGGCAGCCATTGATATCAACCATTTCAAATACTTCTCTTTCGATTATTGCCTTGAACGCGTTAACTGATTTAGCATTAACCGCTTCTCTTGAAAGATTGTTCCATGTGTTTACTACTCGATTTGTCAAAAAGTTGTACTGATGTGTACCTTTTTTATTTATCTCTCTTACCAGCCTACGGTCGTGTAGCCTTCTCAAAGAGCTCACCCTATCGCTTACCGAGTTAATGCCGTTAATTAAGCTTACTTCTTCTAATTTGTTGATTAATTTGAAACTTTGAATTAAGTCTCAACATATCAAGTTTTTTTAGTCTAACATCGTATGGTAGATTTTTGACTGATTTGATCAATTTTTTTGATCTTCGTTGTACGTTCTCGATAGGTTTAACATCTGATTTTAAAGAAGAATTTCAAACGCTTACTGCATATTCGAGATGTTGTCTAACTAACGCATTAAACAATAACTTCAGTGTTTCAGGAGTAATCAACCTGAACGAGTTTTTTATTTGTCCTAAAGCTCTATTAGCTTTTGCCGCTCTTGTACAGCACTGTTTCTTCCACTTCAAATCGTTCGTGATTATGATACCCAGATCTCTTTCTTCAGTTGTGTCTTGAAGTATGTGGTTAACGTTGGCATCAGCCATTGAGTAGCAATCATCACGTTTAGCGATTTTCATTGTTTTGCATTTCAGGAGATTTAAGTCCTGCATGTGCTGAAAATTAATTCAATGACTTGCAAACGAAGATTTTATAGAGAGTAAGCTAGTAAATGTTAGAACCAGCAAAAAGGAAGTTTTTGGAATCAAAGAAAGAAACTGAAGAGATCAAATCGTGATTTTTTTGTAAGCCCAATTATTGCAAAATCCGCGTCATGTTTATTTATAGAAACTCTTTAATAAAAAACATTTTTTTTTCTCTTTTTATATCTTTTCATCCAAATGTTAGCTTTTCGGAAGTTTATTCATTTCAAAAAATATGAAAATTTCAAGTCGTTTCTCTCTCTCTTATTTATTGATGCTTTCTTTTATCAGAATAACATTTGTAATCAATTGTTTGATTTTTTTATTCCGTTATCATTATTCTTTACTGAATTTGTTCTTTTATTCACTAATTTAAAATCGAATGCCAAATGGGAAAAAATCAAAAAGAATCCTCTTGATTTTTAATATTAAAAAAAATAACTACTTCTCGAAGTAGGAACTTGAGTTATTTAAAAAAAAAAACAAAATCCACTTGAACAACAAGAACAATATCTGAATATTTGATTGTAATCGTTTTTATTTTCCAATTGGATTAGCATTTTTATTTTTTTTCGTTCAGAGACAATATTTTGAATGGTTCTTTACTTTTCAACATGGTTGGGAATAAAGCACCGAATTTAATTAGCTCATGTGGTGATGAGTAACTTTTTTTTTGTTTAATCGAAAGTTTGTCTAATTATTTTTTTTTGTTTTTTCGTTCTCTGATAAGCTAAACATTTTTTTTTTATTTTTAATTTGCTAAATTGTTGTTCAAAATTTTGATTTGCATAAAATTTTGTTTTGTTCAACTTGTAATTTTAATAACAATTGAGGAAATAAATATTTAAAAAAAAATCCCTATATCTAAGTATCCCAATTAAAAATTTAAATTTTGCTTCTTCTTCTTCTTCTTCGAGTTTTGTTTTAGCGTTTCCCTCGAAACAAAATCTCAACTTTTTTTTTTCTTGTGTCTTTATTTTGTTAAGGAAACTATAATTAGGTAGTCTAAAACTAGTAATTAGTATCATGAGCGTAATTTTTTTTTTTAGTTGTGTAATTGAAGGTATAGATTCATGTGTTTGACTAATTAAAGTGATATTTTATGCTCGAAAAAACAAATCAGGATTATCTTCTTTTTTTGTTGACTTAAGGATTTATCAACTTCCTATCATTAATTAGAAGATCTTAAAAATTAAATCAATCGTAAAAATTGGTTTTGTTCAATGCACCGAATTTTCTAGTAGCAGTAGCATGAAAAGGTGCAATTTAATTTTTATTTTCTAAAGACGGAATTGATAAAAGTGTCGATGATATTTAAAATCGAGTTAAAAAAAAAATTTATTTTTTTAAATTTTGATTGGATAAATTAAATTTTATTTCGACTAATAAAAATAAAGATACATGAGAAAAAAATCAATATTTTTATTGTGTTTTGAATTTTGATTGGAACATGCTGTTTTTTTTCTCTTTGTGTGTGTGTGTGTTGCTGGTAATAAGTCAACTTGAAATTTTTTTTTTGATTTTGACGTTGTTTTGTTTTTAATTTTTATTTGTAGTTTGTATTTGTTGATTTTTTTTTCTATTATTATTTAAAATAAAGATACAAAATAAAAAACAAATCACTTATCAAGTTGAAGAATTTTTAAACAACCCAAAGGCAGTTTGTAAAATTTTTTCTTTTTTATTTTAGAAAATAAAACTGTTTAAATAAGATTCAAGTCAAATAAAGTTAAATTATAGAATGGAATATGCCATTTCTGAAGACTCAGAAAACAGTGATTTTGATTCAAAATACCAAGTAAGTTTCGCAAAAGAAATTGTTAAAATTTATCAAAAATCAACTTGATCAAGCGTATTATCGTTATTGAAGTATTGTAAAAGAGTCAACGGAATTCAAATTAGAGTATATTGTCATTAAATTAGAGATTATATTGTTCTCTAAGTTCAGGTCTCTTTTGTAAAAATTCTTGCGTCTAGTCAAGCCATCAACAATTTAATAAAATAAAAAGTTAAATAATTTTTCTAAAGTTTAAAGGGTTTAGAAAAACAAAAAAATTATTGAAATAAAATCGAGTTTTTAAAACCTCTATTAAAATTCATTTTTTCAAGTTTAGACTTTTTGCTCTTCATTGTTTACACACAGAAGGTCTACTTGGCGTCTTACGATGGTCTTAAAGAAAATCAATTCTAAAATTCTTTTTATCACGAAACTGAATGAGTAAAAAACAGCTTACGTAACAATGATAATTAAAAATTCGTAAAATTGTAATCAGGCCTCAAATTTTACTTTGCTGTAAAAGCCAAAATTTTTTTGTCACATCAAGGCTACTCTTTGAAAAGATTACCATACTCTATAACTCTTTTTAAATAATAACGGAATAAATTACGGCGATATTTGTCTAACAATAATAACTCTTCTAAAAAAAAACAGGAAAAAGACTCATAATTCAAGGAAAGAAATTTACATCACTTCTAATAACAAATGCCCGGTAGATAACACTATAAAGCCCGGTAGATTAATTGTTAGACACCATCAATCGATAGCTCTAGACTTAGACTGTTAAATTATCAGTTAATTGGGTCATTTTTTGCTATTTATCTCAATAAATCTTCGGAAAACCGTGAAAATTCTCATAAATTAAATACCGTATTCCCTCGTTTGATTATGCAGCACCACGACCTAAAATCCAAATTTTTAAGAGGGTTTTTTAAGGATTAGAAAAATGCTAAAACATGCTTAAGACATTCGTCAAACTCTAGTTTTGAAAGCAGAGTTTGCTTAGAGTAATTTAACAAAGGCCAATTGGTAAAAAGAGCTTCCTAAACTTTTGGATTTCGTGTTATGATGCTGCATAATCGAACGAGGGAATTTGGTATCTCTTTTTATAGATGAATCAATTGCTTTTTCATCAAAATAAAACGAATTTGGCGATAAAAGAAAATTCCTGTAAATATGTAATAAAACCGAACCTAAGTTAAAGTTGAAATTTTTCGCATATAGGCAAATTGTAGATCTTTTAGCCTGCTTCAAAATAGTACCATTGGTGTCTTGGCCAGTAATAACAAATAGTACCAAAGGAGAAAAATGGATTTAGTTGCAACTGATAATCGTTTTTAAATTTAGCTAAATCCATTTTTCTCCTTTGACAATTGATATCAAATTTACCGTTTATGTTTTAGTCCAGTTGGTTCATAAGTCGACTACCAACACTACTAACGGCAATTTTTTTGGAAAGAGTAGAGTAAAAACGGACATGACGTGGTAACATAACGCCATTTCTCCATAAGGAATGAGATTATCTGATACAACTGAAAATATTATGGATCAGAATCTATTTACAAATTTTTGCTAAATGTTTAAACTTGTTATTGCCTAGCTGTGTCGAAATATCAGATTAGATTATCATGAGAAATTTCAAGTTATAAATTTGATGTTAATTTAAAGATACTCTAATAACTTTTAAAAAAAAAATCTTAAAATAAAAAAAAATAGATAGGCTCAATCGTTGATTCTCAATCAAAAAAAATTTCAAATATCTCTGATTATAAAAAGATTTTAAATATATTTTCGTTTTTGTTTTTTAAAAAGGAACGTTCAATAAATGGTTTTCCAATTTGTCGTGGTTGTACAAAAGAAATTTTAGACAAATACTTTTTAAGAGTTAATGAAACATCTTGGCATGAAGAATGTTTAAAATGCAATTATTGTAGTTTAGCGCTAGTCACCGAAGAAACGTGTTTTTTCAAGAAAAATAAAATATTTTGCAAATTAGACTATTACAAGTAACTATTTTTGAAAAAAATAAACATCTCCAAGATATTTAAAAAAAAATATTTCTGATCAATAGAAATTTTGGTATTAAATGTGCCAAATGCTCAAGAAATATACAATCAAGTGATTGGGTACGGCGGGCTAAAGACAATGTATACCATTTAGCATGTTTCGCATGCGAAAGTTGTAAACGACAATTATCGACCGGAGAAGAATTTGCACTTCAAAATAATAAAGTTTTATGTAAAACACACTATTGCGAATCTATAGACGGCGATTCGAATAGTAAAGAAGGTAAATTTCAAATGTTTTTTTTTAAATTAGTAAACTGATTCTAAGATTTTGTGCTTTAGCAAAAAATAAACGTGTTCGAACAACATTTACCGAAGAGCAACTTCAAGTTTTACAAGCTAATTTTGAAGTTGATTCGAATCCGGACGGACAAGACTTAGAACGAATTGCTCAGATAACAGGCTTAAGCAAACGAGTAACACAAGTTTGGTTTCAAAATTCAAGGGCAAGACAAAAAAAGTATAAAGAAAAAAAAATAGACATGAATTGTGGTTTAGATTTGAATGAAACTTCAAATGAAGACATGTGGAGTCAATCGGACATGAATATGAGTAGAAAAAGAGTCTCGACAATAAATCAAAATTATCATTCAATGTATGATAGTCATAATCAATTAGAGTCAAAAGAGGCTCCTAAACGGCACAAAGACCCTAGGATGAAACATTTAACGGGTAATTCTATAGATGAAAATCAAGCTGAGTCAAAAAGTCTAATTTTTTTTTGTTTAAGATAATCAAATAAGTATGTCTTGGGCCTCGGACGATTCAGTGTCAGATGATGATGGACATGAAAATTCTATGTATGATTCTAGTCTCGAATACAATCATGATCTTTAGTGAAATTGTGAATTTTTCTAATTTTTTTTTATTTTTTTTCTGTGTAAAAATCCTGTTAAAATTCTATTTTTATTTTGTTTTTGATCGATTAATAAAGCCTAAATGTTTAGTTTTGAAATTTATAGTTTAATGTTTCCAGTTTTTTTTAAATGAAAGCCACAGTTGTTCCTCAAGTATCAAGTCAAGTCCAAGTCATGACTTTACAAGTCAAAAATGCAACAGCAAAAGCGAACCGAATGTTGGGTATGATTAGGAAAGCTTTTAAACATCCCTGCAGCGAGACTATCGAGTTATTGTATGTTCTATGGTTAGACCGCACCTGGATTATTCTGTCAGTTCATGGTGTCCATATTTGGAAAAAGATATAAATGAGCTAGAGAAAGTTCAACGAAGAGCAACTAAGATGATTCCAGAACTACGTGATTTGGATTATCAACAACGTTTTTCAAGGCCAGATTTAACTAATCTAAGAACAAGAAGATTAAGGGGTGACCTAATTCTAATGTACAAAGTGGCAAACAATTATGAACATATTGAATTTAATAAAGGAATCAATTACAATCTAAACACAAGACCCGAAAACCGGAGATATAAATTGAGAAGAAACAGTTATTGTCTAACACTTGAACAAGTAAAAAATTTTATTCCTATATATAACAAACTTCCGGAAGACGTGGTAAACGCAATTGTTTCAGAATTGTTTCAAAGCGAAGCTTGATGTTTGGATGTCGAGACAAAAAGAAGCGACTACTACAGCTCTTTAGAGTTATGCTTGGATGACCTCTAAGCTCCAGTTTAAACTACTACTACTACTACTACTACTAAATTTTCAAAAATTTTTTTTGTTTTAAACCTCACAATGCCGAAATATCCATTAAGAAATATCCTTTCGGTACTATTTTTTTGGCTAAATCTCTCTCCATTAAGTTTTAAAATTTACATCTATTGACAATAAAAAAAATCATTTTAAATGCTTTTTATACTCTTTGAAAAATAATTTTGGAGATAAAAAGGTTTGAAAAAAGGAATTAATTTTTAGAAAAACTCTGAGTCTACCATGTAAAAGTACGTACTTTTTGGGAGGGTCTTGAATCGAGTAGTAAATTAAGTCAATTCTCGAAAGGGGTCTGGGGCGCAGTCCCAGGTAGGGTTTGGGTAGGGATTAGGTGAGGGTCAGATATCGTCGAAACAAAAAGTACAAAAAGTACGTACTTTTACAGAGGTAAACTATTTATTCTTTCATTTTGAAGACTTTCTTAAAAGATCTAAGAAAGAATATAAAGTTTAGAAAGGACATATCTGCAGTCATTGTCAATAGCTCAAATTTTGGCGTGATATTTTAATTTTAGAAAATTGATTCAATCAAAATATCGGTCCTCTTTTATAAAAGAGGATCGATTAATAAATTAAAGTTCCATGTTTGGCTATTAAGTAACGAAGATATAGCACAGTACCTTTGATCAAGCTGTGCACTTTTTACTTTACTTTTTGTTTTAATTCAAAATTAAAGACCATGTAAGCTGTTAATTTATACAAGTATCAATGATCATGAAAGAATAAAAATATGTATCAAAAAACTAAATGTAAAAAAAAATTTCTAAAAAATAACTTAATTATTGTTTTCAAGTAATGTTCTCAAGTAAGCAGTTGTTCTTTTTTCTACTTTTATGGGAAAAGTGAAGTTAAGAGTTATGGAGCAGGAGCAATCTTGCAGAAGCGTTATAAATTATTTTCTATAGTTTCTATGACGTAAAACAAAGTTGTTCAAATCGAAACAAAATTTTTTCAATCTGAATTCAAGGTCTGCAAAAACTCTGCGTTTTCTCTGAAAATTGCAGGCCATTTAAAAGTATTCTAAACGGGAGGGGATTGTTTCATAGCATATATTGTTTCATTGCATAATTTTTCCGTAGCAAATATTTTCATCGCAGGTATAGATTAATTCAAAACCTATCCACCTCGTTTGAAGTTTTTAATTGACAGAGCAAAGTTATTTTTTATAAAATTTATTTTATGTTTCTTTAAATTTTCAATATTTTAAACTCATAAAAGAAAAAAGACCCGTA
Source organism: Brachionus rubens (assembly GCA_022207745.1). Lineage (NCBI taxonomy): Eukaryota > Metazoa > Rotifera > Eurotatoria > Ploima > Brachionidae > Brachionus > Brachionus rubens. Next base: position 1,737,793 of record JAJVHD010000009.1, on the reverse strand, counting down.
AACTCTTAATATGCGTGGTGTCTTCAATAACTTCTAAGTTATTTCCACTTTTAACTCTTAAAGAATGAGGAAAATATGATTTTTTAAAGACATTAATCTATACTGACATTGTTAAGACAAAACGCAAATACTTACCGTATTCCCTCGTTCGATTATGCAGCATCATAACACGAAATCCAAAAGTTTAGGAAGCTTTTTTTACCAAGTAGCCTTTGTTAAAATATTCTAAGCAGGCTTTGCTTTCAAAGCTAGAGTTTAAAAAATGTCTTAAGCATGTTTTCGAATTTTTCTAATCGTTAAAAACCCCTCCTAAAAATTTGGATTTTGGGTCGTGGTGCTGCACAATCAAACGAGGGAATACGGTAAATGTGTTTTTTTCACGACTTAAATACATTTTTTTTCTTTTTAAATAAATGGCGTTTTTGATCATTTGATTTTTTTATAAAAAAATCTTGAGTGTAATTTAAAAATTATAATTTATTATATTTTTTTTACAAAAGAATATAATATTCGCATAAATATTAAATAAATATCGTATCACTTGATTATATTGCAAAACAAAAATGGAATACCTCCGCTTATTCAAATATGTAACCCAAAAGAAAATATCATCTGTTTTCAGAAGACAAAATGAACAAAAATTAGAAACCATAGACATCGATGGAATCGCTAAGTACCTAACTGAAAATCAAGATGTAATCATAATGACAGGCGCTGGTATTTCGACTAACGCAAATATACCCGACTTTAGAAGTGAATCATTTGGTCTTTACAATCGTCTCGAAAAATACAACCTACCACATCCAACAGCCGTGTTTACACTCGATTATTTTAAAGAAAATCCCAGACCTTTTTATGACATTGCTCACGAGTTATATCCTGTTGTCGAAACTGCCAAGCCAACTGTAGCTCATTATTTTATCAAACTTTTAGACATGAAAGGAAAACTTTTAAGACATTATACTCAAAATATAGATTGTTTAGAAGATCTTACAGGTTTAGATGCAAATAAAACAGTTCAAGCGCATGGTCATATAAGAAGCGGTACTTGTTTGACATGCAACGAATCACATGGTTTCGAATACTTAAAAGAAAATGTAGTCAAAAATCAAATTCCTAAGTGTACTAAGTGTTCAGGCACTATAAAACCTGATGTTGTTCTTTTTGGCGAGGGTTTACCTAAAGAATTTTGGAATTTTATGAATGATTTTAACAAATGCAAGCTCTTGATTATAATGGGAACATCGCTAGTTGTACAACCATTTGCTGGTTTGGCTGGTCAAGTCGAACGAAATTGTCCAAGAGTTCTTATAAATAAAGATTCTGTTGGTAATCCTGGAATGCTTGGATCATTTTTTACAAATGTTTTCAACTTAAATCCAGATTTTGGATCGAGTGATAATTCAAATCGTGACGTTTTTTTAAAAGGAGATTGTGATGAGATATGTTTGAAATTGGCCGAAAAACTCGGATGGAAAGATGATTTAGAGCGTTTGATCAGAGATAACAACAATGAGATTGAAAAGAAAAAGTCAAAAATTTAATTTTTTTTAAAAATTTTTTAAAAATTATTAAAATTTCCATCACTTAAATAATTTCATCTAATTCCCTTTTATTTGAAAAAAAAATTAATTTAAAAATCGCCTAAGTTTTGTCTCAGTCTAACTTACTTGTTTGCTATAGCGAGTCTATCAATATCCGAAATTTTTATGAATTCATCCTTGAACTCGGTCAAGTTACTTGTTTTAGGCATAGCTTCAAATCAAGAAAAACTCAATTGAAATGTTAAAATCGACGTTGAAAGTTTGTTTCTTACCTGAACCATTTGTGGCCTCGCTCTCCATTATTTTCTTTCTAGAGTCTGTAATCATGGTATTAATGTTATCTTGTAACTCACTCAAAATTTGTAAAAGACAAAAGTAGGCGGATATATGAGCTAATTTAGTGATTGGTACAGTGTTTTGATGGCTATCCCAATAACAATGAGCCAAAGCTGTTCGATAACTAACTCTTAATTGTTTTTCATCCGAAATGAAAAAGAATTGTTCCATCGCTTTACAGAATTCAACTTCAGTCATTGAGTAATCGTTTGTTATTAACGAACAAAGTCTAAATTCCATCTTTGAAAATTTGAATTAATAATAAAAATAAGTTTATGGTTTAGAATAAAATTACTTCGTTGATTAAAGATTCTTTTTTTTTGAGAATCAAGCTCATTATAAAATCCCAAATGAGTTTTTTGTTTATTTTATTTTCTCCGAATGATATAAAATCAAGGGTTAAGGTATCCAGGTCATCATCCTTTTATTGGAAAATAGTTAAGTGTTTAAATGTGAGGGATTTAATTAGAAGTTTACATCACAATATGGGTAGATTAAAGCAAAAAATATTTTGACATCTTCACTTTCGAACCATTCGATTTTGTCAATGACTTCTCCCAAGTATAAGACATAATTTAGTATTCCGCGGTCTAAGTTACCGATGAGGACATGACAAAAAATTTCTATGAACTGTAAAATGGTTTCATTCAGATGAAAAATTAAAAAAAAATTTTGATTTGTTCTAAGATTACTCTCGATTTTGCTGCATAAAAACTTATTGAGCTAAAAAAGTCATAAACAGAAGCAAATTTGATTTCTTCGAGCTCGTATCTTTTTTCAAAATATTCATACAAAGATTCCTTAAAAAATTTTAAAAGTTAAAAAATAAATTGAAAACATTATCTGTTTTTTTGTCTTCTAATTTCTTTAATTCGGTCTGTTTTAAATGATAAAGAGTTGATTTAGGAAGAGAAAATACTGAATATTGATTCTTTATTACCGTAAACGCCCGATTGATGCCCCAGTGTGAAGAAAAGCTTTATAAATATCAAAAAGCTAGTTATTGAATCAATTTGAATTTACTGTAAAACACTGTACAGTCAAACCTCGTTAATCAGAATTTCAATAATCCGAACGGAATTTCTTAAAAACTAACTTTCCGGATTAAAGATAGTTGACTGTAATTGGAACTTAATCAACAAAGAGTCTGACCTCTAATCTGATAGACATTTTTTTTCGGTACAAGTAGGTATGTTTTTTATAGGTTGCTTAATAGTAAAATTTAGTTTTATGACAAAGGTCTGAAGACCAAATTCTTTGAAAACTCCATGGAGTGTTCCTTTATTTAAGTCGATATTATTTCTTTTTTACTATTAAGCAACCTATAAAAAACATACCTGCTTGTACAGAAAAAAAAAATTCTATCAGATTAGTGGTCAGACTTTGTCGTTAAACGTTATTTTATTGCTTTACAAGAATTTTTCCATAAATGGTATCGTGATCGTTAAATAACGGTAATTAATGAAAGTAACGTTGCCTTTTTTCTTCATTTTTTGACCTGTGAGATTAAAGATAGTGATTAAGAATATCATCATAAAAATCAAAATACAACTCCTACTATTTACTGTTTACGTTACAATAATCTTGTCTCAGAAATGTGTATTTTTTTTGTTTGAATTTTGAATTTTTTATCCCTATCTGGTTTTATGTTAATTTAGGTTAATTTACAACATTTTAATAACCTTTGTAACCATTGACTTTTTTGAGCACTGGCATCATGGTGAAAATATTGAGAACTTAGTAAGACTTTTGACCAAGAACGTTTTGTCAGTTCGGAGAGTATTTTGGGGCGAAGTGTGTATGGCTTTAGGGAGATTTTTAAACAAGTTCAATAGAAATCAAACGGATTCTTATGAATTAAAATCTTATTCAAGTCTTATTCAAAAACCAGTTTATGTAAGAGTTTCCTAATATCAAAGGAATTAAATCCAGGTAATACTTGGAGCAATTAAATCCTGGTAAAAATTCGCTTTCAAGCAACATTTTCTTTAACTAGAACTTATCTCTTATAAAATCAAGTTTCGAAGTCTAGTAAAAACTTACCACAATATCAACAGGTTCTACATCTGAATAAACTTCCTTATTATGTAAAAACGCCAAAAATTGTTGAGTAGTAGAAAGTGTTCGTTCCTAGAGAAGATTAAATGAAATAAATATCTTTATTCTCTGTTGAATAATAATGAAAAATTTACGAATGTAAATGGTCTTTGAACTTGACGTCTAAACGTTGTTCTTTGACTAAAGTCATACCAAATTCTTTGAAAATTATGAGGCTTTAAAAAAAACATTAAAAAAATACTTTTAATAAAACTTAATGATCAATTTACCATTCCAATATTCGAGTTTCCTTCATTAAGAAATAGGACTGAATCTTGATTAGCTCCATCGACTAAATCAAGCGAAGGAAATTCAGGCATGTAATTGGTCAAAACCGATAATGAAGAAAATTGATAATCAGAATTCGAAATTCTTAAAAGTTGTTTTTTATGATTATCAAGAGCGCGTTTGACCATAAATTGATTGTATTGAAGTTTTGGACGCGAAAGTTTTATATACTGAGTGTTCGGTGGAATTTGAAGTATAGCTTCGTTTGTTGAAAGCTTGTGTGGGCAAATAATCGTCTTAAAACAAGAAATTAACTAAAGAATTTTTATTTTTTTTTAAGAAATTTTTACCTTTTCGCCGCAATTTTCACAAAACTTAACCTGTTTACAATCAAACCATGTTTGACCATTAACACTTGTTTGCATTGAACACGCCCATTTACTAAATATTCTATCTTGTAAACCGAATTGATCACGATCGGGTCCTTTTCTTATTGGTTCATAGTGTTCTTCCAATCCTTGAACTGCACTATTGTTTGTCACATTTGGATTCGCTAATGTTCTTGTCTTTTGTCGTTTTATGTATTCATTAGTCTCTCTATAAAAAATTAAATCTTGAAATTTTATCTCTGCTTTACAAGTAAACTAAACACGAGTATTAAGAGACATCTAAAGCGGATTTTTTACTTTTAAAGTCACTTGCTCTGGTTGTTTTTTTTTTGAAAAATGACAAATATCTGTAAAGCGAAGCATTTACTTAGCTTGAGCCTCGCTTTAAAAATTCGAGTCTAACTTCCAGAGTCCCTATCTCTACCTAATAGATAAATAACTTAACCTGTCTGCTTCTAGGAGATACAATTTTTCCTCAAGACCAATTCTATGTTGAACTATCATATCGTATTCAGACTTTAGCTCTGATATTGATTTTTTGTAATTTGATTTTTCTTTTTCAAACTTAAAACAAAATCAATAATTAAATAAAGCAATGGTTGTAATTTTACGAATTATACCTCTTTGTATAAAAGTGCTTTTTCATTCATGTCCAAATTAATGTAACTATATGATTTTAAATTTGAACTTGCTCTTGACGAATCCAAATCGCTTTGGTCTGTTTTAATTTTAGTGTCCATTTCACTAATTTTCTTTTCCAAAAATTTGTCGTATTCTTGAAAAATTGAATGTTTAAATCGTTTAAAAAAACAAATGGAGACTTACCTTCAGTCGAAATGTTTATTAACGTTAAAATTTGTTCCTAAAAAAAATGTTTGATAATTAATGGTTAGGATCTTTTACGATTCATTTTACCTCTAGCTTTTTAGAATTTACGATATCGTTAGCAACTTGGTTCTAAAAATAAGCTTAAAGGTTTAGCCTTTAAAAAATTTGGTTGAGACATGATTTACTTTTCGGCTTGTCAAGAATTGTTTCTTTTGAAATCTTCCATAATCATCATCAATCGATGTACTAAAAGCTATTTAAAAGAATATTTATTTTGGCTAAGGAATTTATAAAATTTTAATATTTTACTATGATTTATTTCATCGTAAGCTTTTTTGTAAATTGATAAGTCTTCTATTTCTTTACATTTAGCATCGAAATCGACCTTGAATAAAACATGGACGAAGATTTAAAAATAATGGTCTTTAAAAATATCCATTTCTGAAAGTTAATTCGAAAATATGAGCTTTCAGGAATGGACTTAATGAAAGACCGAAGGATTTGAAATATCTCTCTAGAGAACATGATTTACCTTTAAACTTTTGAATTTTTTTTCTAAGTTTTCATACTTTGTTTTATTTTCATTTTGATTACGCGTAAATTTTTTTTCCCAACTTGAAAAAAAAATCAAAATTACTATTTATTGAATAAAATTGTCAAAAACCAGAGTTAAAGAACAATGTTTAGTTTTTATTAAAACTCGATAAAATTCACAAAATAAAAGAATCATCGTTGTTCGAGGGGAAAATTCATCCCAAAACCCTCACTCATTTACAACTAACTGTTCTTAACTTTTTAATTGACTCTCTAAGAGTTTTTTTCTTTCTACCGATCATATTTGTAAGTGGGTGAGTCTACTTCTTTTCTTAATAAAATTAACACTCAAGTCTTTCCAAAAAATAGTTGAAAAAAATAAAAGGAGGTTGGGGCTTTGATAATCTGGTTTTATGCAAGTTATCACAGTATTTATTTATATTTTACCTTTGTATTTCACTTTTTTTTTCGGATAATTTTTTCTCGAGATCCTTGGTTTCATCATGTAAACTTTTTATTTTCGACTCTAAATTTGATATTTTATCTTTTTGCTGATTGAGCTCAAGATCTTTTTTTTTGATCCTTTTGATAACACGATTAAAAAATAGATAAATGAACTTTAAGTTTATTTCAATCATACTCGTTTTCTTTAGCTTTTAGATCTTCTATTAGTTGCTCTCGCTTATTGTCTCTTGAATTCAGTAGCTGCTTGTACAGAGAGTAAAATGATAATCGTTGCAGTCCTATTCTCGGACTTTTTTGATCGTTAATACTCGATCCAGTAAATTCGTCGCTAAAGACGGCATCTTTAATTCGAATAAAATTAGGTCAAATTGAAATGATCATTTAAAAAGACGAATTTTACCGAACAATTGCTGTCGAACCATTTTCATGATTTCATGATAAACACCCAAGTTAGGTAAAAGATCATCAAGGACTTCAAAGACCTTAAGAATTTTTTCATCTTTTGAATTCGGTTTTTTTCCTATTTCAGTCAAAATAACTTCATATGCCGTAGCTTAAGAATAAAAAAGTTATTTATGTTGACAGAAAATTAAACTTAGTCCAAAGCTACATACCAGGAGATGAAAATTTTCCCTTTAGGCTTGTTGAAGTTAATTCGGTCATTGTATGTAAATATTGAATGAAAATAAACAATATTTAACCAATATTTTTTTCGGTTTGAAAATTTACAATCTTTAATTAAATAATTCAAAAAATGGTTGCCATGGAAACATTGAAAACTCTTAAACGTTACAGAGTAAGTCGTTTGGTGGCCAAATTCCAATAAAATTAAATTCTAAGGATGGAAGCGCCAATAAACCTTAAAGTTTTTCAATTTCAATTAAATAATTTCGTTTGCAATCCCCACTACTCAACGTACATTAGATGGTAATTTTTGATTCAAGGAAAAGTGTTTTAGTACTCACAGTTAAGTTAAAACTAGTTCCTAATATTCTTTTTTTAAAAATTTAACTTTTTAATGGAGACTGAGGATCTGAATCTCTTTTTCCCCATGGGTAGTCATTCGGGGAATTATTCAATTAAATATTCAATTAAAAAACTTTTTTATTTATGTTTTTCAGTTAAACTCCAGTTTTTTAAAACTTTTATATTACCATATTTCGATTATTGTCTTTCATTAATTTGTTACTTTTCTAAACAAGCAATTCAAAAACTCTCAAATTGCTTTTATTTTTGTATTTCAAAACTGTTAAAAATCTCATTTGTGTCTTCAGACTTTAATGTGATTAATAATCAACTTGAAAAACTAGGTTTATTTGGATTTCAACATAGGGCTCTGTTGAGAATGTTAACGTTTTCATTCAAAATTGTTAATGATGTGAATGCAGCACCAAACCTGAAAGAGTGCATTAAAACAAATGATTCGAGAGGTCTAAAATACAGTCTTCGTAATAAAAACCGAATGATTGAACATGGCACAAGAACAAGCGCAGGTGAAAAAACCTTCGGATATGTATTCTCAAGATTGGTTAACAAATTTGCCTTAAATAAACTTTGTCTAAAAAAAGAACATTTCAAAATTTCAATTTTTAATAACATTAATCTAATATTTGATGAATCAATTAAATTGTTTGATAAATTAAATCTAACTTTAAAAAATTTTTTTATCTAAAATTTATATTTTGTTTAATTTGTAATTTTATATTTTAAATTTAAATCAATAAATGGAGAGTTAATCAGTCTCATAGAGATAAGGGCCTCAGCCTGTTGATTAACCTTGAAACTTGAACTTTAGAAAAAGTTATTTTAATAAAAACTAAACGATTTACATTATTGCATTGCCAAACAAAATATTAACAAGATTCTCTTTAATATTATTCTTAAAAGAAAATTTTGAAATTTTCAATATGATGAAAAAAAAGATCCTTGAATAAACGTGGACCTATCGCTTTAGTCACCCAGTGGCGTAGCTCTATTGAGGCGAAGTGTGGCGGTCGCCACAGTAAAAATTCTGAGAATTAAAATTTTTTTCAAAACCTCTCCTTTTAAATTCATTAAAAAATTTTAGTTAAATATTAAACAGTAATCTCTAAGTCTTTCGCTGCGATAATTCACTCCTCTTTTACTACTCTCCTCTCTCTCTCTCTTTTGTTTCTTATTGTTTGTTTTTATTTTCGATTAAAGCAAGTGAATAGTTGAATGCTCAAAATTATTTGTCAACTGAAAAATGAAGAGAATATTTTTTAACTTTAAATTTAATCTATAGAAAAGAGACAATTTATGAAAAACTTTTGGTCAATTGGACAAAAAAACGTTTCCCCTTTTATTTATAATTTTTCATACCGAAAAGCTATCGTTAACTAGAATGGATTTTTCAATCCAAACTTCTCAGAACATTATTATGCATTCAAATTTTTATTCATTCTAATGATAGTTCTCTCGATTTAAATCTAAAATCAATTGCCCAAAGACAAGTTTTGAATGGATAACGATTCTTACGAAGGAATACTTGAAAGAGATTTGTAATTATATTCTAGATAGGATCATTAATGGAACCTTAATATGAACAGCTTGATAAAATCTTAACCTAATTCATTTTTCAGCACGAGAGTAAGGGGTAAAGGGTCTTCGAAGATTAATTGGAACGTGTGTACATAAATGTAAATTTATGAAAAAATGTCACCAATCATTAAAATTTCTTTTGGACACCTTTCTTTTGGATCACATAATGCATAAGACCCTTAATTTGTCATCAAGTTTAGTATCTACAGTGGTGATTTGATAGGAGGATTTTACCAAAATTTACGTAAATTACCGTAAATTATTGAATTTTTACCGAAAATTACGTAAAATACCGTAAAATCACAAAAGTAAAAAATTCGTATTTTACTATAATTAACGTTAATTCAGGTAAATTTACGATAATTTTTGAAAATTTTGGTAAAAATAAAAAATGCCAGTCATTTTTTCGATCAAATTTTTTTGGAGTCTAAGTACGAGGTCTCAAAAGATCGATTTTTCGAAACTAAATGTTTTAAGCAATTGATCTACGTCTCTTTTTTGTTTTTAGAAGAAAATATTATAGACATTAACAAAATCGATCAAATTCTAGACATCTTTCAAAATTTAGCAGGAAAAATGACTGGCATTTTTTATTTTTACCAAAATTTTCAAAAATTATCGTAATTTTACCTGAATTAACGTTAAATATAGTAAAATACGAATTTTTTACTTTTGTGATTTTACGGTATTTTACGTAATTTTCGGTAAAAATTCAATAATTTACGGTAATTTACGTGAATTTTGGTAAAATCCTCCTATCAAATCACCACTGTATAATCCTAGAAATCAAGTTTTACAATCGGGTTCTTTGAACGTGTGAAAGTGTAGTTCGGAAAGATACAGCTTCGGTAAAATTTGATTTTAACTCTAATTTTTTTCATTGAGCATTTTCATAATTTCAAGGGCTCATAAATTTATCAAATTTAGTTCAGCAAATATTTCTTGACTATTTTTTAAATTTTCAAAAGTAAAACATACACAAGACCTGATCGTAAATTTGAATTTAAATCTTCATAAAACTCATTGTTGAATTATTTTTGAATAAAATGTCGAATAGTTTAAATTTGATCCCAGGAAGTGGGAAAGAATTCAGAGATAAAGAATATTGGGATAAGTTTTTTAAAATTCGTGGCTCAAAAGCTTTTGAATGGTAACATTAGCAATTCAAAATTAATTTTATTAAATTTAATGATAAAATCAAAAGGTATGGCGAGTATGAGAACTTATGCGGTATTCTACATAAATACATAAAAGTCACTGAAAAAATTTTGGTCGTCGGTTGTGGTAACTCAAAATTGTCCGAAAATATGTACGATGTTGGCATGAAAAACATAGTCAATATTGATTTGAGTAATATTGTAATCCAACAAATGAGTGCTAAAAATAAACACCGTAAAGACATGGAATTTTTAAAAATGGATATGTTGAAGATGGATTTTGAAGCTTCGAATTTTGATGCTGTTATTGACAAAGGTACTCTTGATGCTTTAATGAGTGACAATACTGAAAAAGTATGACTTTAAAATTGATAAATATTTAATTAAATTCCTGTTACTAGCTACTTATTTTAGGTCTATGAGGACGTGGACAAAATGTTTGGTGAAATCGATAGGGTTCTTAAGGTTGGTGGAAGATACATCTGTATCTCTCTTGCTCAAGACCACATTCTACACAAAGTTTTAGATTGGTTCAAAGAAAAGTAATTTTGAGACAATTGTCGAATAGATCTTTTCCAATCTAAAATTTTGCATTTTTGTCTAGAGGATGGTTTATTCGTATCCACAGAATAGATGAGCATGATCTTGACTTTCATTTACCAGTGTTTGTCTTTGTCTTTACAAAAATGAAAATAACTCTAACGAATCCGGTATGTTTTTTGTAATCTGAAATTAGTCTCTTTACTTCAAAAATAAAACAAGGTTATCTTTCATAGATGATTGAGCTTAAACTTGATTTGAACACTGAAAAGTTTAATAGAGTTAACTCGGTAGAAGAAGCACAAAATCGTATTAAAGAGTATCAACACTATGGTCTAACCAAGTTTTACATTTCAAACAAGTAAAGTATCTTTTACTTTTATCATAAAAAAAATATATTTGAAAAAATTATTGGCTTTTAGGACGATTGATACAAATGATGATGTGTTCGTTTATTTATACGACGGTAAAAACGAAAAATATCCAAGGTTCACAATTTATATTGTTGATGCACCAGCAAACGCTAGCAAATCAAGAATGAACGGCGTTTTCGCTGTTTTTGTAGTTCCAATCGGAAAGTAAATAATTCAAATCATTAATTTAATTTAAAAATTCTCAATTTTGGTAACTTGAAGAGAGATTGAGTGGCTATTTTCAACAAAATTAGGTCGTGAAGAGCTGACAAATCAAGCCAAATATCAACGATTGGCTATTGTTCATTTGAACAGAGATCATACTTATGAAAGTCTAGATGCAATTATAAGTGAATTATCTCCAAAAGTAATGGACTTGGCTCCAAAAGGAATTCCATCTTCATATAAAGTAAACTTAAATGCACCTTTTTTTGTAACACTTTAAATAAAATTAATCTTTTAGATTCCACTCTTGTCTATGGGACCAGAGGTAGATGCAAGGGATGTTAAATACAAAGGCGCATCAGATATAAGTGGTGAATTCTTTGTTGAAGATGTTACTCCAAGCGATTTAAGTGACCCAACAAGGCGTCTTGTATTCCAAAATATCACGCCTCTTATTCAAACTGAGGTCATTCTCAAAGAGGGTACAATTTAAAAATTTCTTAAATTTTAAATACAGTTATATTTTTATGAAATTTTAGAACCGAGAAAGAACAAAAAGAAAAGTGATGAAAAGAGAGTTTATAAACCGAATTATAATAGCTTTTTGGAGGATTTCTTTGCCATCATTTTAGCTCAACTTTATTCCATAAAATTAAACCCAAGTACATAAGAAACTTAAAAACACTATATTGACTACACATTTACAATTGTACCTTTTTAAGATCAGCATTTGAATATTTTAATAGTCGGCTTGGGCGGTGGTGTACTAGCTATGCACTGCAAAAATTGGCTCAAGGATGTAAGAAAATAAATAAAGATTGTTTTCAATTAAAAATAAATTAAAATCTTAAGGTTGAAATTGACGCTATTGAAATCGATCCAAAAATTGTAAGTGTTGCCAAGGAATGGTTTGGTCTAAAAGAAGATGAAAAGACTCGCGTTCATGTTGATGATGGTATCAAGTTTATCAACGAAGCTGCTAAAAATGGTAAGCTTATTTGTCAATAGTAAACAAACAGACTTATTTTTTCATTATTCAAAAAGGTAAAAAATGGGATGTTGTCATTATTGATATAAACTCGAACGATCAAAACAGCGAACTCTGGGGTCCGACTAAAGAATTTTTAGATTTGGACCTGTTGAAGAATTGTAAATCAATAGTTAAAGAATCAGGTAAATCCCAAAACTTTGCATGATAAATCCTTGGAGCTTAATATTTTTTTTGGTTTAGGGTTGTTCATTATGAACTTGTTGTGTTTGAGTCCAACTATTAGAAAATCTGTCTTGGACAAATTGGGAACGTTTTACCCTCACATTTTTTCAAATAAACTTCCAAAAAATCGTAATGAGATCCTGTTTTGCAGCAATGTCGACAAAAACGCGTTATTCTTGAAAAATCCATTTACTGAAAAAAATGAAAACTTGAACAGTAGAGATGGACATGCTATGTGTTCGTTGAATGAAGTGGCCAGAACTTTTAAAGAAATCAACAACAATTCTTAGACTTTTTTTCGTTTTTAAAATAAAATTCTAGCCCGAAAAAAAAAACTTTTTTAAAATTTTGTCTTATGAGGTAACACATTAAGATCAAGCTAAACCAAGTTCAATTTTTTGCAAGCTTACATATGCATTCTTAAATCATGTACAAAGACTAAGTTAGAATTGAAATTTTAGAAAAAAAAATATAAAATATGAAATTCTATTAAAGAAAATATGAAAAACGCTAAGTCTATATGAAAATCAAAATTGTGTGTTTGATGTAAATATTCTTTGAAGCTTTTTTATTTAGCATATGCATTTTGCTAGTACGAAAAGCGTACCTACAATCAAAGCACTATATTTTTCAATTATTTAACCAAAGTTGTTAATTATTTTTGAATTTTTTTTTTGTTCAACTAGATAATTTTAGAGAATTAAATTCAAAGAAAATGGGTGAACACGAACCAGTACCACCAGAGATTGCCAGAACCTTAGTCGGTTGGAAAAAGCATTTCAATGCTTACACTACTCAAGCTCGTTTCAACGTAAGTTTTGTCCATAACAAAAAAATGATTTTAAAAATTATGATTTTTATATTTCAATTTTAGACTGTCATGCTTTCTTTAGGTTTAGCAGCCGGTTTAACTTTGTACTTTAAATCTGGCAAAAAAGATAAAAAATAAACAATTTAAACCGAAACTCAACAACAACAAAAACAACAAAAAAGAAGAAAATTACGATCTTCTCTTTTCGTAGTTTATATTTTTGGATAATAAATAACCAACACCAAACTAAGAAATATTTTTTAGATCAAAAAAGACTTATTTAAAATAAATTTTAAAAAATTTAAAACAAAAAAAATTCCAAATTTCATTTTATTTTCAACGTCCAATCAATGTATGAAAAAGTACAAAGTTTATGGAATTCGAATTTACAGAGTTTGGATATTTTACAATTAAAAGGTCTTTAGATGCGCTATTCCTTTGTTTTCTTGAATATTCATTTTTGTTTTTAGTTTTCCAGTAGTATTTATCAAAATTGATGTCGTCTTTTTTCTTGAGCATTTTTAAATTTTTCATTATTTTAAAAATTAGTTTTCATGTTCATACGAAATTACCAAGTCGTTCAAAAAATCAAAACTACAGAGCATTAATGTTATTTTATTACTCTGTCTTAAGATTACTTTAATCTTCTTTCTGAAACATTTTTAAGTTCTTGGTATAAAAATTCAGAGTATTGGTAATTTGAATAAAAGCTTTAGGGAAATTCTAAGATGCATCAATGCATAAATGGTGCTCTTCTGCCTGGTGCTCAAGTGCTATATTTAAAAATCTCTTGTTAGAAAAAGCGATTCTTTATTTGAAAATAATACTTTGGATGAAGCTGGTACTTATTTATTGAAGGAAACATAATTATCGTTAAACTCAAACTAGAATGGAGACGATTTAAAAAAATACCTTTTTTTCGGTCAAGACCTAAGAAGACCACCATTTCTATATTTTTTAGAACCCCTTCAAAAGAATAGAGATGAATTTAAAATAATAAACAGTTCTTTGTGTAGGGGTCTATTCAAGGAAAGGCTTAAGAGCTTTAAATCGATTCCAAATTTACTGTTATCGATATTTAAAGAAAGGATTTGTTAAAATTCTCGAAGGATTTCGATTTAAGATTATGTCAAAATGTTTTTAATAGAACGGGTATCACTCACTTTTATCACTACTATTAAACTGATAACGTGGTAGTTTATCACTGCTTGAATCTTAAAATTTAAAAATTTTAGATTTATTTCTTTTAAAAAAATAACTGCTCACAAGCTGGCAGTAAAAATTTATCTTCGGAACATTACAGTTAGTGTTGGGTAACGGCCGCGCGGCCAACTGGCCGGCCATTTTTTTCAATTTGGTCGTTTGCATGGCCGCCTAGGAAATTTTAATCATATGCTAAGATAAACACTTTTTCTAAGCTTACCACACTAAAATCTATAAGTTGGGACAGAATTTTATTGAAAAAAGTTAGTAAATTTTAAGCTTCAGGAGTCTTGTTTTTTTGACAAGTTTTGAAAAAGTTTGGCCGTGCCCAACACTAATTACAGTTACTCGATTTTAAAGACTAAAAAAGCGTTCATGAATGCTCAACAAAGCTTAACAAACTTTGTTACACCATTGAGAAATCTCAATTTTTGCAAAGATTCTGCAAAATGCACATTATTAAAACGTATTAAATGCGAAAATAGGCTGCAGATTTTTTATCGAGATTTCCTAAAGGTGTAACACTTTGTTCCATATTCAGAACCATCGTAAGACCAATAGAAAAATAATTATTTCGATTTTTCCAAAATGTTTTGTTTTCTGGACTTAACTTCTCAATGGCGATATGATCAACATAGATAAGTTTTAATCATTTATTGGATTTTTGATGCCAAAAACTTTACTCAAGGAGCAGCGGTTGTTACACCAAGATAAAATCAAGAAAAGACTTAAAATTAATAGGTTGATCTAATTATTTGATTTTTTTTATAGCAGACTCGATGTTATATTAGATAATGAATCAAATAAAGTCTAATTGGAAAACTTTAATTAGTAGTAGTAGTACTGCAGTAGACAATTGTTTACACCAACGCTTGGTTGCGTTTAGCCCTAAAAGAGCCATGGCAGTCGTTTCTTTGAACCATTCTAACAACTTCTCTGTCGATAATCGATTTAAAAACATTGATCGTATTTGCATTTACCGCACTTGCAGATAATTTATTCCACGCTTCAACCATTCTGTTTGTTAAGAAATTGTAACGATATAACCCTTTACGATTTATTTCTCTTACCAATCGTTTGTCATTTTTTCTCCTTAGATTTAGAGACAAACTTCTAGCATAACTAACTCTTCTCGTCAACTTTATGTTCTCATGATTATGAACGATTTTGTAAATTTGGCTCTTAACTAGTTTCACTTAATGTGCGTGAACCAGCCGAATCCATCATTACATATCCACACTTAGACCTGTTCCACTAAGATACATTGTTTTACATTTTGACAAAGGATATTGGACAGAAAAATAAAAATTTTAAATAAAAGGTTAAATTATGAATTATATATATCAAACGATAGCTAAGGCAATTTCCTACAAAACTGTATTTATAAAAAATCCTGTGCTTAAAAAATCCATGACTTTCCAATGCTTAGGTGCTGTGATTTAGCGACATCTCGCTGATATCACTGGTTTAGTTAATTAACTTAACTTTAGAAAGTTGAGTTAGTTTGAGCATAAAAGCATGCTCAAGACGTCTAACGAGAGCATCGGATAGACGGGCCCAAAGGTGCTAATGTAAGACACTACAGGTGCAAGTGCCCAAAGTGACCATACCCAAAAAGAAAAGCCCGATATCATGGGTTACCAGGGTTACCCATGTCTAGCACCCAAGGGGAAGCAAATATTAAGTTTTTGACTTCAGATTCGAAATCTACAGATATGAAAACCTAATAAAACTGCTCCCGCTTGAGATTTTTAATTTATGTTATATTCATAATACAAGGTCTCTCATTGAACCCAAGCTAAATTAAAAATTTCGATTTTTCATTAATTGATTTCTCTAACTCTTTTTAGATTCCTTTTTATAATGAATCGAATAAAGTCCATATGGAGAACTTTAATTTATGTTAGATTTTAAGTTTTAAAATTTTGAGATTCTTTTAAGTCATGAATTTTGATATTGTCACCTGCATTTATTGAAACTTTAACTTTTTAAAATAAAATTTTCTTAAAATAAATTTTAAAGAGATCTTTAACTTTTAGGTCATTTGAATTGACCAGAATTTTATATCTAATTCCCATTATGAGGTCTGTAACTTTCTAAAAAAACTAATTTATGTGGGACTCACTTTATTCATGTATTTTAATCTATATTTATTTTTTTATAATCCTCACCCAATAATCGATGTGTATTCGATTTTCGGTCATGGTCTTAGATCATTTTCTAAAAATTTATACGACTTTGGTTGGTGTTAAAATCTATAACGTTAAATTCTTTTTTGATTTAATTTAAAATTAAAACCGTGAAATCAAAAATAAATCTCATAACCGTAAAAGCATCAAAACATATTTGTTTTTTTTTCACAACTAATTATAAAATTATTTATGACTCAAATAGTGTTAAAACAAGCTTTTATTTTTTAAATTTGATACATTTTCTGTAACAATAAAAAAATACTTTTAACAAAAAAAATTCATTAAAAATGTTAACAGTAAAACTTGGTCAAATAATAAAGTAATTTTAAAAATTTTATAAAGGACCACAATTTTGCTTGGTTTAGTTTGAAGAGCTTAGTAAGATTCGTTCGTTAACATAATTGAAATTTGAGGGAAGATATTATACTATGTTTTTGGCTATCAGACTTTTAGTTTGATGAAAAAATCTGTTATGAATCATTTGAGGAGGAACATTTTTGTCTAGTTAAAATTCTATTTCAATAATTAGAAAAAAATTCCAAAGGACTCCTACATCAAGCAAATTGGGTCTCAATATCATTAGATTTATTAATATTTATTAATTATAAAATCGTTTTTAATTTTAAATATTTTCGAGTTTTTCACATGATCTTTGCATAATTAAGCCTCTTTCCATCGGAAGTGAATTCTTCGAAAACCATTAAATGTTTCATTTTAATAAGAAGAATAAATCAAGTCGACATTAGTTGACACAAAAGCCCGAATTTCAACAATTTTAATATTAAATTTAATTTCTTAATTTAGTCTTCTGTTAATAAAAACGTTTTTTTTACATCTTTAATTTGACCTAGAAGAACCTTACAAATGAGGCTTTAAAATTGAATTGGTATATTTTTATCGTCTATCATGATCGGAAAAATAATTTTATAGAATCAATTAAATTTTTTTTTAATAATTAAAATCAAATATTTTCTCAGCAACAAAAAAATCTCACTAAGGATTCATCAAAGAAGAACTAAAATTATCACAACTAAAAGGCTAATACTTTAAAAATTTACTCGATCTAAGTACAGTGTTTTTTTTCCTTTCGTTTAGTTCAAATAAAAATCTTCCTTTTTATTAAAAATAGAGGGAAAATGATTTATTTGTAGCAAAGATTAAGCTTAATAATTTTATTTTTTGAAACATTTTGAATTAATGAAGACGATAGTTACAGAAATTGCTTTTGTATTTTGTTAAATGTACTAGTTTTAAAGTTCTAAAGACCAATTAAATAGGGTAAAGTAAAAAAAAAAGAGAAACGTATTTGCGTCTTTTTTGTATTTTTTTTCTCTCTCTCATTAAGCTTTTTAGCAATTTAAGTACCTCTGCTCTTTAAACAAAATAGCTAAAATACTTGGAGTATTTTCTTTCACTAACTTTTTAATAATGAACATAATTAGACTCTGAGTCTTTATTTCATGGTAAATAAAAAAAAATACTTTTTTTTTCGAGTCTATATGTAAAAATTATGGAAAATAAATATATTTACACGACGAACGAAAGAGACGTTAAAGTATAAAATAAAATGAATTTGGTCGAATATTTTGGACTGTTCAACAACAACAACAACAAAAAATAGAGAAAAAAAATCGTTTCTTTTTGTTGTATTTTCTCATTTCATTAGGACTCTAGAGAAATAGAAAAGGTTAAAACGACTCATTTGATTCGGATAGGATTTCAAAAATTTTTCAATTTTCATCAAAATGTTCTCATTCGTCTTTTCTTTTTCATAGGCATACATTTTTAGCATATTTTAAAATGAGTATCTGTAAAAATTTTATGTATTTAAAAGAATACTCAAGATCTTTTTTTTTTTAAATTTTGTTTGATGATAACACAAATCCTAACTGTTGAAAAGTTTAACCAATTTGACTCTATAAAAATTAAGACCCAAATTTGAATATTAAACGTTAAAAAAAATTTATCTCAAAAAATACAAAAAAGTTTTATTGTTGTTCAATTCTTAAGATTAGGTTGTCTAATTTGATGTTTCTAAAATGCCAGACAAATAACAGACAAGATTTAATCGTATTTAAAAACAATTTAAGTTATTGCTTTATAAATGCTGAACTAACAGTTTTATTGCCAAGTTTTATAAAAAAAAGAGAGAGAGAGAGATCATATTTTTAATTAAAAATCAGATGATGTAAAAAAAGTGTTCATTACTAATAGACTCTGTTTGGAAATATTTCAAAAAGCAACGTGTTCAAATCATTTATAATTTAGGTAATCTTAACCATCTTTTGTATTAGTAATTCGTATCATCCAAAATCGTTTACTTTTAAATAAACACCAAGACATAATGTAAAGAGGTTCTCAAGTTTTTTTTTGTTTTTTTCTTAGGTAATTTTATAATTTTTAGTGTTGAAACAAGCTATTATATGAATAGAAGTTTAACATAAAGATGCACGCGCTTTGGTATACTGTGAGTAATATTTCTGAATTTTTAATTAGAAAAAGGAAAATATACTTGTTTAGGCGTCTTTAGCGCTAAACATTTTCCTTAGCTCAAAGTTGTTTCGATACGTCATGATCAACGATATTAACAGTAATTTGACATTCTAACTGTATTAAAAGGCCCCCGTAAAATCATGATCTGAGATTTTATGGAACAACAAAAAGATTATGAAAGAGGGGATTCAACTTCATAGTACTCTGTAGCCGACTAAGAAACTCGAAAAATGTAGCCTAAAAAAAAACAAAAACTGGGTTATACCTAAGATCGCACTTAATACTAAGAGCTTAATTTAAGAATTTTTTTAAAAGCTGAAGAGGATTTTATTTTAAAAATTTTATGTCCTATTCGTGAAATATAAAAGAAACTCAAGCGTTAATCGAAACTTTCAACAATAAGTTCACATGAAAATTTTGTGGATGATTGGCATAGAAAATTAATTCTGTCTTTCGGGATTAAAGATCAATAGCTCTCAAAACTTTTTTTTTCTATTTTCAAGTCCTCAGGAAAATTTTATCGACATAGCCCGAGGTAAATTTTTTAAACCTTCCAACAAATACAAAAAGTGCGATTCAGAATCATCTATTCATTTGAAAAAAAAGCCCTCGTAGGAAAAAAATGATTAAATTCTGAGAAAAAAATAGAAAATTTATTCGTCAATTAGTTGGCAAATAATTTTGGCAAAACTTTTTAAAGTAATTTTATTAACAAACAAAAACTTAATCACGAGACATCAAAGGATGTAAGTAGAAATTTAAGATTTAAAAGAAAATAAATATTTAGTTTTGGTAACGTTAGAAACGGCAAATAAGCTAAAAAACGAAATTTTTATGCAAGTTCAGCATTTGAGTGCTTAAAAAAAACACAAGTAAAAAATTTCTCAAAGAAAATTTCACTTTTTTTATTTTCATGCTTGGTTTGAAAAAGACTTTTTTAAACGACAAAAAAAGTATTTCCTTTATCCAATCATGCGTTAAAAAAATTTCGAAAAAAAAATTTTGCCAATCATGTTAACTTTTGTTCTAATTGTAAGACACTTTGTCAGAATAAAATAAGGGATTAGACATTTTCTTTTACCAATATGTGTAGTTTTTTATGAAACGATTCATTTGACGATTTGTATTCGAAGCATAATTTTTTAGTTGATTCTTTGTTTTTTTTTTTACAGACACAACACCAATCAAAAATTAAAAAATATGGTTCATTATTTGTCTAAAAATGGTTCATAATCTTGCAACAACAAGAAAAAATCTTTTTTTTTTATTACTTTCAATTTTTTGAAAATTTTTTTAAAGTCTTAACAAGAACATGCAAAAGCACAAGAAACAAAACTTCATGAAAAATCAAGAAAAACGCACTTATTTTTAGTCAACTCTGTGTTCTTGCATCTTGCTTAGAATTAAAAAAATATTAAAGAGAGAATACTTGTTTCAAGAATGGAGTCTTCTTGGTTAAATAAAAATGCATTTTAAAATTTTGTTGTTTTTTTTTTTCAAATTAATAATTTTATTCTTTTTCTTCTTCGTTTTTTTTCTATGTTTCTCTTTGCTTATGAAATTTCCATTTCTCCTCCCAGACATCTTCAGAATGACTAATTAAGTAACTTACTAAGCTAAATTTCAAGCATTTTTTTTTCAAAAATTTTACTATGTTTTTTTTTATTTTAAACAAGAATCTAACAAAAATAAAGAAATAGATATTTATGTGTGTGTGTGTTCTTTTAATGCTCAAAATCATTATCAAAAGAGAGTTTTAAATTTTAAGGCAATTGAGAAGTCTTCAAAAGGTAAAGATGAATTTTCAACAATTTTTTTTTTCGAAATTAGAACGGTGTTTTTTTGGTGAACTTTTTTTTTTAAAATTTTCGACGAGTTGGCCATGTCTCTTAGTTTTAATCATTTTATTGTTGTTTTATGATTGCCATAACCAAGTTGTTTTTATCATAACGAAATATTGCTTCAAGTTTGGTTTGACTCGAGTCATTCTAAAAGTGATTAATTATAATAATGGCGAAGAGCTAGAAGAAGACAAGAAGCTAAAAATTATGATAAATTTTTATCGACCGATTTTTATTGAATTTTTTTATTTTCGTTTCTGCTTAAGCCTTATGGCTTGAAAACGAGCAAGAAGCAATTTAAACTAGTTCGAGAATTTTTTATGTTTGTTTCAGCAGTTTTTTTTTTCATTTTTATTTTTTTTCAAAAGATATCTGAATAAGTACAAAAGCCGATTCCATAAAATATTTTTTTTTATTTGGAACTAACTAGATTTTTTAATTTAAGTCGTTAGAAAAAAAAATGAGAGCTCAAAAATCATAATTTCCATTAGAAAAACTAGAATTTTGTGAAAGTGACGAAAATTTCCTATACAATGGCACACAGCCTCGAAAACAACAAAAAACAACGAACTCAAAAAATATCCAAAGTATAAATTATGATTAATTCTTGGCTAGGAGGAGAACTCTCGCTCTCTTCCAACAAAGAGAGAAAAAAAATGATAATTTTCTGCGAAAGAACGGAGCGAACAGATTCCATGATAATCATACATACATGGATGATATTTATTAATTTATGAATATTTTATGAAAAATATGTAAAGTTCTTCTTTATTTTTTTTTCACACGAAAAAAAATTGAAGAAGAATAACAAAAAAAAATGATTAGAATTAGCATTTTTTTTTCGTTTTTTTTTTCTAACATAAAACTACTCAGTTCTGTCTGTGTGATTTGTATTAAACAAAATAAAAAAAAAAAGCAAATTTTATGTTAAGCATTCTTCGGTGCATAAACAGCTAGCTGAACTAAAAAAAACCAATTTTAATTTTTTAGCCAACCCGAACAGTTTCTCTCTCTCTCGAAATTCTTTCATTTTTGTTTTAGAAGAGAGAACAATTTTTAGCTGCTTTATAGAAAAATGAAATAAAAACTGAGTTTTCTTCTTTCTTTCTTTTTTTTTTTTAAGCACACAAATGCTTTTTAATCTCTTCATTTTTTCCTTTCATATTTCTTCGTATTTAGGTTAAGTTCAGATTCTGAAAAGAGAAAAAAAAGAAAAAACGCAAAAGAGAGCCAACCGAATTGAGAACTATAATCGTACACTTTCATTTATTTTCGATTTCGTATTTTTTTTTTCAAATTGGCACCATATATAAAATGGTCTCGAAAATAAAAAAAATGGTGTTCTTAGTCATTTTTTTTTACAATTAAAAATTCTGTTTGTCTTTATCTGAATTCTGTTTGTCTTTATCTGAAAAATTCACCATCCAAATGTTACCATTGAAAAAAAAAAAATCTATCATTTATTTTTTAGAATTTTGTTATTTGGAAAGTATAAAAAAAAACAAGAATTTCGAGAGTCTAGAGAATTTTTGAATTCCTAAAACTAAAATGGATGAAACAGTTTATCAGTGTCCGGAGTGTAACTTTAATGCTGATAATCTTCACGAATTAGACTCACATATAACCGGTAATTTAAGAGTTTTTTTTTTTTAAATTGTAAACTTGATGATTCATTGTCTTTTTAATTGAAGAAAATCACTCAAATGATAACACAAGTTTTTTGAAGACAAACACACAAAATTTTCGAAAAAATAACAAAAATTATTCAAATGGTTATTCAAATAGTCTAAGTACACAAAATGATGATTGTACTTTACGTGATGACGAAGACTTTGATGAAAATAATGATATTGAAAATTTTGAAGATGATGATGACTTTTTCAATGAAAGAAAAGAAAATTATCAAAATGTAATTTATTTTTTTTTAAAGTTTATTTTATAGTCTATTTTGTAAAAAATCATTCAAGCAGAACGAGACCATATCTAAGTTAGATCTAGAATTAGTTAATTGAATATTCCAGTTCTTTTTCGACAAACTAATAGACTTGGTCGCGTTTATAAAAACTTTGACCAAACTTTGAAAACAAGAGAATAACAAAATTTTTTATTTATTAGGGAAATGAAGAATTCGATGAGAATGGTTATGACGAGAATGGGGTTAATGAATACGTAGCTGAAGATGATGAGGACTTTTTTACAAATAATGAAAACAATTATCAAGAAGAGAATGAAAATGAGAATGTCGATGAAAATTATTATCAACAAAACATAAATTTAGCACCAAAAAAGCCTGATATAAATGGAGTTAAATTTCGTCCAATTAAGCCCAATTTGCCTATTCCAGATGGTCCTGTTATAAACTCAGACAATCATTATGAACGACAATATGCTTGTAAACGATGTGATTTTTTTACTAATAATCCACGTGCTGTTCTTTATCATCGTAAAGAATTTCATATGGAAAAAATAAATGTACACGAATGCCAATATTGTCAGTATGCGTCACAGTATAGTGGTAAAGTCGAACGACACACATTGCTTAGACACAAAATAGACATGACTAATAATAACAAATTTACGCCAAGTAAACTAAACAAATCTGAGCTAAACGATTCGAATGTTCTCAACCAATCGACCAATTTGGCTAAAAATGATTTGAACAATTCAAGTCAACAAGTGTCTAAATTTCAATGCAATAAATGTCCATGTAAATATAAACGTTCAAGTGATTTAACCAAACACATGCGTTTAAAACATTCGGTTAATCCGAATAGTCTGAATGACTATTTAAAATTGCCAATAGTAAGTCAAGGTGAAAATTTTAATGAAGAAAATGAAGATTTTGAGAATTCAACAAACAACGATCCCACTCAAAATCGTGTTGCTTACATGAATCGAAATTTTAATCAAATTCAAAAAAAAATTGTAAACTCTGATGGCATTAAAATATCTCAGCCAATTGCAAATCCAAATCCGAACAGTTTTCAGTGTCCTTATTGTACATTTTGCACAAATTTAGACCAAACAAACGAGTATATCTTACACGTTAAAGATCATTTATGTGGTAAAATGTTTCGTTGTGTTTTGTGTAATTCGGTTTACAAATACCGTGGTGATTGTGTTGTACATTTAAAACGTAAACATCAAAAAGCAGATATGATTGCGCATAGTTATGTAGATAAATTTAATCTTGACAATTTGGATATAAATGACATCTATGGTCTATTAAAGCCTAAAGAAATAGACGAGCCTGAAAATGAAGAAAAATTGTATGGATGTTCTTATTGTGATTATAAAGCTAATTATAAAGGCGATGTTTATAAACATCAAACGCGTAGACATCCAGGTACTGTCAAAAGTGTGCTCTCATTGGCCACTCAAAACACCACTGTCCTTAGCAATTGTTCATCTGAAAACAATAGTGTTAATAACAGTTTTAATCTAGGAACTGCTAATAACACTGTTAATAACGGTCAAAATGGTTATGTGGACGATCAAGACCAACAAAGTTATTATCAACAAGATGATGATGTTTTACAAGAAGATGAAGAAGACTTTTTTAATGAAAAAAATCCTAATTATGACGAAGAAATGAACGATACCGAGTTTAATGAAAATTATGAAAATTTTCCAACCGATAATTACGATGAAAATTTTCAAGAAAATCAAAATGAAGAGAATAATGTCAATATTCCAGATAAAAATAAATGTAAATTTTGTCCATTTGTTGGCCGTAGTCAAGCTAAAGTTCAACTTCACATGGCCACTCATTACAATTTAAAACAATACATGTGTCCAATATGCAAAAAAAGGGCTAATTTTAAATGGGATATTCAAAAGCATATGAGAAAAATTCACAATGATTATCAATCTGAAGTTTATATTTTGTCTGAGACAGAGGCTCGTCAATCGATTGGTAATTACATTGAGAATAAGGCCTATTCGACTAGCAATTCTCTTGTCTATGCTAATTCGATTGAAAAAATAGAGCATAATCCAATTGAAAATAGTTCGTCTGGTTCGAACTTGAGCGCTCCACAAAAATTACTAAACTCTCAATTGTATGATTCTGGTCGAGTATCAGGACAATCAAGTCCAATGGTCTATAACGGGTTAAACATGAACACAACAATCGGATCTGATTCGACTGGAAATAAAAAATTTAGATGTACTGTGTGTCCTTACCGTTCAAATTGGAAGGCTGATATGTACA
The DNA here is from genome assembly GCA_022207745.1 of Brachionus rubens. Lineage (NCBI taxonomy): Eukaryota > Metazoa > Rotifera > Eurotatoria > Ploima > Brachionidae > Brachionus > Brachionus rubens. Next base: position 1,712,569 of record JAJVHD010000009.1, on the reverse strand, counting down.
GACATTTGAGGAAGAGACATACAGTTGCCCAGCCAAAGATCGAAGACGTAATTGTATTGACACCCGAAGAGGCTTCGTCTACCTTAGAGGAATACGAACGTTTACACGGTATTAATATTAGAAAACGTGCTAGATTCGATGAAGTTTATAGATCGCATGTTACTTCGTCGGCATCGAATGATGGATTCCAATCGGATCACACAAACGATGCTAAACGATTCAAAACAGATTCGAGTTCGGTTGTTTCTACATCGGATGAACAAAATCAATTCGGTTCAGGCATGGAAGATGAAGGTGTTAACGATTCAGATGAAGGTGCCAATGGTAATGGTGAAAGTGATACTAACTACGAGTCAGATAACTATCAAAACGGTCAAAATGGAGTTGAACGTTTGCCTGTTTCAATCGCTGAATTGAACATAAAACCATACAAATGTTTAAAATGTGGTTTCAGATCGGACCGAAAATCAGATACACTACGTCACATTCGTGTCAAACACAGCATTCAGCCGTTACAAGCATTCAAATTTTTGAGGATTTTGTCAATCAAAGAAGCGTCAGAAACAATCGATGAATATGAATCGACAAGACTTTACAAAAAAGTTAAAACAACAACTAGAGATTATGCACTTATAAATACACTTGTACAACAAACAAATCAAAATTTGGACCCAAGCTCGGCCTTATCGAATCTTAAACACTTGGCTAAAAATCCTTCTGGACAAACACCTCCACAGAGTATAAACTCACAATTTATAAACACAAATCCTGTTCAAATACACAGACCAAATCCTTTGAATAGTCAATACTCAACTCGATCAAATGTAGGTCTTACTATTAAAGAAGAAAATGTAAATGACGAAACAGCTATTTGCGAAGAACAAAGAAAACAAACTGTTGATTATTTTCGATGTCCGTACTGTTCGTTCAAACACAAGAGTCGAGTTTGTATGAAAAAACACTTGTCAAATCACTTTTATTCAAACGATATAAAACAAAATATAGTTTATAAATGCTCGGCGTGTAATTTTAAATCAGAATGGCAATACACTTGTAAAAAACATATTTTAACGAGTCATTTATCGAATGGTGTTGATGCTAATTGTGTTCGTATCGTGCCAAAGAAGACCAAAAAATTTGGAAAAAATGAAAAAAATATTGAGAATGCACACAAATCGATTAAAATTTTGATAAAACGAAACGAAAATGGAAATTCAGCTGAGATTGTCGACAAAAGATATGACACAAACGAACAACAAAATGAAGAAGAAGAAGAAGAAGTACAAATGGAAACAATAGTTGAGTCCGATACCGAATTCTCTGAAAAGCATGACTTTTACAATGATCAAGAGAATGACGTAAACCAAATAGATAATAGTTTACAAGAGGAAAGAAAGAGTAGAATATTTGTAAATGACGAAGATAAAAAGTATCAAGAGTCAGTTGTATTGACAGGTTATGATGGTCTACAATTTACAGCTACATATTTTGTGTCGAATGCATGTGTGTTTAATGGAAGTCAAAATGGAGCCAATGGAGTCCCGATTGGAAAAAAAACTAAAATGTTCTATTGTCAAAATTGTCCTTACAAAACAAATAACTATTGTACATTCAAACAACATCTATTACAGCATAAATTTCGTGAAGGCTTTTACAAATGTCGTTATTGTCCTTACTATGTTAGCATGATAAGACTTTTAAAACAACATGAAGTTATTCACACCGAGTACGCACCACGAGAAAGTTGCTCATTGGAATCAGCACAAATTCAAAATAAAACATTAGAATCGCATCAAATGCCCATTGCTCAATGAGTTCATTTTTCAACAGGGTCTTAACATATTTTTTGTTTTTTTTTTTTAACAATAATTCCGACACACTTACACACACATACAAAAACACATCTAGTCTTTTTAATTAAGTGTTTACTTTTTTGTTTTGTTTTACGTTTGTCAATAAACCTTTGTATACCAAAGGATAAAAAATGATCATGTCGTGTTTAGATTTCTTTTTGTTTTCACAACTCTTTGTGGAGAATGTAAATTTTTTTAAAAAAAAAAAGGTTCCATATTTTTTTCTCGTCAACTGCGTGTTTTATAAAAAAAAAGACCTTTAAAGGATCTCAACCCCCCCTACAAAATAATATAAAAACAGAAAAAGGCCATTTGAGAATTTTTTCAAAAAATTTTTTTTTGTCAAAATTTATGTTTTTTTTAAGAGAATGATTTTTTTTTGTTATTGTTTTTTTTTTTTTTTGTACGAAAATTGTATTGTGAGAGTGGATCACGAGTTTTAGATCCAAGACAAAAATCAACAATTGATTAAGTCAATCCACAATGTTCTTTATGTTTATGTTAGTTAACTAAAATTAAAAAAAAAAATATTTTTTTTATTAATTACAAAAAATTAGAGACTACATTTTAATTACTTCTAAAATAGACAACAAAAAATTTAGTGTTTCTAAAGATTTTTTTTTTTAAATAAAAAAAATTGAAACTTGAATGATGATGTTTTTTTGTTCGGTCTCTTTGTCTCACTCACACTATCTCTCTCTATATATATTATTCTCTTTTTTTTCTCTTTGTTTTTTTGTTTTTACTTCTTTATTTTTTTTTTGATTTAACTATCTTAAAAATTATTAATTAATATCTGGTTAATCATCATTTTTAAAATTTTAAATTTTTTTTTTAATTTATACTCAATAAAAAAAAATTCAAAAATTAAAAACATTTTTTCGAGTGACCCTTTTTTGCTTCATAATTGACGAGGTCTTTCTAAACTGAAATTTTACGATATTTTACATCGTTAATCACGAAAAAATATTTTTATTTGACAAAATACCAAGGTAAAACCCGGTGATTAAAACAAGAAATCTTAAATCGATGTCAACGGATCCTGTTAAAATGCTGACCCCCATTTTCCAAAAAAAATATTGAAAAAATAGTTATTTAAAGCCTGGAAACGTTACTCAAGTTCAGGTTGGAAGTTAAGTGATTACAATGTTTATAAATTGGCTAGAGATAAATGTAACAAGGGCATCATAAATGCCAAGAAACAATGTGAGTTGCGTGTTATATCTTCGGTTCGAAGAGATCCAAAAATAATCTATAATCATATAAATAGACAAAACATTCCAAAAGGTACGATCAAGGCAATTAGAATCAATGATGAACTCGAAACTGACTCGTTAAAAGTTGCAAATTGTCTGAACGAGTATTTTAGCTCAGTTTTTAACCCGATCGATAATCAAGAGTTACCATTCTTTGAGTATCGCACAAATTTGTCATTTGATCTCAATATCGAAGAAACTTTGTCGGCTCTGGAAATTAAACGTAACCTGGAGAGTTTAGATGAAAGTAAAGCTTATGGTCCAGATGATGTAAGTACGTACTTTTTGAAATACAACGCGGCTTCACTAGCTCTCCCACTCTCAATAATTTTCAAAAAGTCTCTTGAAAAAGGAACTTTGCCAAAAGTTTGGAAAGTTGCAAATGTGACCCCCCTTCATAAGAGCGGTTCGAAGCACGAAGTTTCTAATTTTCGCCCAGTGTCATTGACTTCGATTATATGCAAAACAATGGAAAGAATAATTAAGGATAAGTTGTTAGAGTATCTCATCGGTAACAAGCTGATTTGTAATGAACAACATGGCTTTGTCCCGGGTAAATGCTGCACGACAAACCTACTTGAAAGTCTTGATATCATAACCAAAGCCCTAAGTGAAGGCAAAATAATAGACGTAATTTATACCGACTACTCGAAGGCTTTCGATAAAGTAAACCACAGAAAATTGTTACACAAATTGGAGAGATATGGAATCAGAGGTGCTGTTTTGAAATGGATTGAAGCCTTTCTTACCAGCCGATCCCAAAGAGTTGTTTTGGGAGAATCGTGCTCTCATTGGGCTCATGTAACTAGTGGTGTTCCTCAGGGGTCAGTGTTGTGGCCTCTTCTATTTGTATTGTATATTAATGATTTACCAAATGAGATCATGAGCGAATGTCGTTTATACGCAGACGACAACAAAATTTTTCATGCGTTAGAGAATAATGTCTCACAAGCTGAACTTCAATGTGATTTAAACATGGTAGTGCTATGGTCTGATACATGGGATATTCCTTTAAACGATAAAAAATGCAAAGTTATCCGTTATGGCAAGACGACAGAGAAACCGTGTTATTATATGAGTAATGGAAACGGCTCGGATCAATTGTTAGCGATCAGTGAAGGCGAGAAAGACCTTGGTGTAATGTTTTCTGAAGATCTAAAGTGGTCAAATCGCATTAATACTGCTGTAAATAAGGCTAACCGTATGCTTGGAATCATCAAGAAAACTTTTAAATATTTGGATTGTCAATCTTTCTTATTATTATATCAATCCCTAGTGAGGCCACATCTAGATTATGCAGTGAGTGTATGGAATCCAAGTTTGAAACAGGACATTAAATTAATCGAGAAAGTTCAAGAAAGAGCTACTAAAGTGGTAAATAGTTTGAAAAATTGCACGTACGAAGAAAGACTGACAAAACTTAAGATATCAAGTTTAGAGGTAAGAAGAGTGAGAGGTGACCTAATTCAATTTTATAAAATTATTAAGGAGTTCGAAAATGTAAACTTGGCCGGTGGTGTGAATTTTTCGATCAGCAATTATTCAAACAGAAGAAATGTCTACAAAATAACAAAAGAATTAAACAAGAATTGCACCCCGAGATCAGTATTTTTCACCAATAGAATTGTAAATGTATGGAACAAATTGCCCAATGAAGTTGTCCAAGCCAAGAATTTAAATTGTTTCAAGTCAATGTTGGATAAATGGATGAAAAGTAACTGCAAAAGCCTATTCGGCTAAGTTCCCATGGTACTGCATAAAATATTTATGCGCAGTTAAAACTACTACTACTACTACTACATTTTAATTACTTCTAAAATAGACAACAAAAAATTTAGTGTTTCTAAAGATTTTTTTTTTTAAATAAAAAAAATTGAAACTTGAATGATGATGTTTTTTTGTTCGGTCTCTTTGTCTCACTCACACTATCTCTCTCTATATATATTATTCTCTTTTTTTTCTCTTTGTTTTTTTGTTTTTACTTCTTTATTTTTTTTTTGATTTAACTATCTTAAAAATTATTAATTAATATCTGGTTAATCATCATTTTTAAAATTTTAAATTTTTTTTTTAATTTATACTCAATAAAAAAAAATTCAAAAATTAAAAACATTTTTTCGAGTGACCCTTTTTTGCTTCATAATTGACGAGGTCTTTCTAAACTGAAATTTTACGATATTTTACATCGTTAATCACGAAAAAATATTTTTATTTGACAAAATACCAAGGTAAAACCCGGTGATTAAAACAAGAAATCTTAAATCGATGTCAACGGATCCTGTTAAAATGCTGACCCCCATTTTCCAAAAAAAATATTGAAAAAATAGTTATTTGTATTCTCGGAAAGATATGATCTATTTTCGGACAGTTATGCAAAATTAGGTTTACAGTTTACAAAGGATACAACAAATTTGCATTTTCTGACCCAAAATTCGTGATTCTCGTATAAAATTACCTTAGAAATCATATATTTTTTGTTATAGAATATATTTTTTCTGAAATTCGGGAATTTTTTCAAAGATAATTTAGGCACTTTTTTGATAAATTGAAAGAATCGTTTATATGAATAACCACGAATTTCGGATCAGAAAATGCAAATTTCTTCATCTTTAAGGCTTTTGATTTTTAGCAACTTTTTAGGCACATTGTTTCTATTCTGCAGGTTAATAAATAAAAAATCTAGTCCGAAAATTTTGTAGAGAGTTTTCTGCGTTTTGCATTGGGCGAACCTTACTCTCAAATCATTAGGTGTTAAGCGCTAGCATACAGGGCTGCAAATTGATCCAATTATCTCTGCTCCCAAACTAAAGCTTTGTGTCCATTTTTTGCTTTAAATCATTCTTTGATCTATCATCTTAATCAGACTCAATTGATTTGCGTCAAAAATATACAGGAGAAAAATGATAAATAAGAAACGAGCTTTTAAGTACCCCCCACTTCGGGACCTTAATATGCCATGAGTCGGAAATACATTATTCCTACATAAAATTAATCTTGGATTTAATTATTTTATTTAAATGACCCCAGCTAGAGCTGTTTTGGTCAGGGATTAATTTATAAAAAAAAGCTTGTTTTAAATTAATCTAAAGAGTGTAAAAGAAAGTAATAAATAAGTAAATAAGCAGAGATTAATTTTTAAAGATTAAATTGAGTCACATAAAAAAGTTTTATATTTTTTTAAATATGTTTTACTAATATTTGAATATTCTTCGAGGAGATTGTTGAATAATGGATTTTCACTTATTAACGCGTTTTGGACATAACTTTTGTTTAACTCAACGAGTCTTTCATTTATACTTGTCAAACCGGACATTTCGTTTACAACTTTAGATGGTGTGTCAAATGGTAGCTTATATATGCTTTTGATTGCCGCATTTTGAATAGTTTGGAGTTGTTTTTTTCTTTTTTTTGAGAGCGATGAGATAATAATTGATGAGTAGTCTATAACAGATCTGACTAAGGACGTGTAAATCTGAACCAACGTTTTTTTTGATAAATGCCATGATTTGTGTGATATAATTTTTATACAATTCAGCCTGTTTGTACATTTCTTCTTGATCGAATCTATTTGGTTTTTGAATGACAAACTTTTATCGAACGTAATACCTAAAAAGGTTGGAGAATCATTGTATTCTATGTTCTTATTATAAAGTTTAAGCTTTAATTTGTTTTTATTATTTTTCTTGTCCTTTGAAAAAATGATGTGACAACATTTACTGGGCGCCATTTTGAGTCTCCATTGGTTTAACCAAGTTTCTAGTTGTTTTAAATATTTATTTATAATTTTTGAAATATTACCAAACTTTTTGAAGATAAAGTATGTGCATAAATCATCTGCAAATAAAATAAAATAACGTTTATTTCTAATTGAATTTTTTGGTACGTCGTTAATAAAAATTGAGAATAGCAATGGACTGAGGACTGACCCCTGAGGTACACCGGCTGAAATATTAAAATCGTTTGTAACAACGTCGTTTAATTTTATTCTAAATCTTCTATTTTCGAGAAAACTTTTGCACCAAGCAACTAAATAGAATGGGATGTTGAATTCGAACATTTTGAATAAAAGGCCCTTGTGCCACACTTTATTTTATCGAAAGCAGAAGCTATATCAAAAAATATAGCACATACCTTTTTTCTACGGTTAAATGATTCGGTACTTTTTTGGATTAAGTGAATGAGATTGTCTTTAGTTTGTCGCTTTTTTCTGAAGCCTGATTGTTCGTTAACGATGATGTTGTTGTCATCAAGGAACTTTACTATACGAGAGTAAATGAGTTTTTCAGCAAGCTTAGCTAGACAACTCGTAACGCTTATTGGTCTATAATCTTTAGGATTCGGGCTATTTGAATTTTTTTTGGGAACCATACTAATAGTGGCAAATTTCCAGTCGTTTGGAATGATATTTATAAAATTAATCTACTCAGTCAACAGTTAAATATATATTTTAGCTCAAAAAAGTTCAAAAAAATTTTTTTTTGCTGCTATATGTCCTTTTTCTGAAATTTTAAAAGAAACCTGTAATTTTCAACTAATTTAACGTCAATGTATCCAATCATGGCACTAGAGAGACAGAACTGACTCAAAATAAAAAATGGTCAGCATAGTTTCAGGTCTGGTTACTCGTGTCAAACAGCACTTCATGAGTTTATATCATTCATAAATAAAGATCTAAAGCTAATTTACCTGTCTCTGTTTATTAATTTTAGGGAAAGTGTTTGATCTAATTGACCCATTACTTCTTTTATTAAAGCTTTTTCATTATGGTTTTGAAATTAATTTGCTGGGTCTTATAACAAGCATTTTTGACGACAGATCACAAACTGTTAAAATAAAAAATTCCTCGTCTAAATTGCAAAACTTAAGCTGGGAGTTCCACAGGGTTCTGTTCTTAATCCACTTCTTTATCTCATCTTTATCAATGATCTCCCTTTTTGCATACCCAAAGGCTTTATTGAGCTTTTTGCTGATGACACAACTCTTACTCAGACTGAGGAAAAGCTAGATGAGGTCCTTAAAGATTTTGAGTACGTGTTCGATGAATAGAATATTTGATGTAACTTCAATAAAGGGCAAGTTAAAATTTTTGATCAGTTTTCTTTTTCAATTTTTTTGACTAAAGTATACAATTGAATAAAGGTAAAATTCATTCCAGACTGAATGGTATCATGCAGCAAAATTTGCTGCATTCTATTCTCATAAAAAAGAACTATTACTAATTTCAAAGATGCTAAAAATAATAGTTTTTGGATATCTGCAAATTTATGAATTTAAATTGCGCATTTAATAAAAAAAATTACATTGAAAAATTTATCTAACTGCGCAATTAAATTTGTGCATTTTTGCACACTTTTTCGAAATTTTTAATAGATTTCGTTTTGGGGTAATATCTATATTGCCAGATGCAGCAAATTTTGCTGCACAGTACATTATAATTTTTAAAGCTACTTATGGTAACACTGTTGAATAAATATGATTAAAATGGTTCATTTTTTAACTGCGCAATAGGAAGCGGTCATCTTTACACGAGCTTTATTCGTAAAATTTCTTATATTGCCAGATGCAGCAAAATTTGCTGCACAATGTCCGAGGGTTTATTTGTTAGAAAAAAGTGCTATTAAAACTTTAGATGTTAATTCTTAAGCTTCAAAAAATTGGAAAAAGAAAATTGACAAAAAATTTTAACTTGCCTCAATAAAGTTGATATCGGCTGGAGCAAGACTTTTTTTCATGGTTTTTACAAAAAAAATTGAAATACCTGATTTTGTAATCTTCAAAAGTTTAAAATTAGTGTTATAAAAGAGTTTAAATTATTAGATTTTACCATAGATTCGAAATTAAATTTTATGAAGTTTGTCCATGAAACTTGTCTAACTGTTAATCTTAAACTCTTCTCGATAAAGAGACTTTTTTATCTTTGTACTTCTGTAAAAATTGGAATTTGCGTGTTTTAGGTACAGTTCTGGTCGTTCACAAATTAACTGTTAAAGATCCTGTGAAAGGTGAACATTCATGAATGAATTAACGTTCGCTGAGTTAATTCCTGTGAACGACCAGAACTGTATAACCAAAATTATGAAGTTATAGGTTTTTATGTAGAGAGAACATGTTTATCCAGTCAGTGTTTGCTAATTTAGATAGTGTGAATGTTTTGAACTGGTTTTAAATTATTATAACTTCTAAGTAAGGTTCGGTCGGAGCAAAACGTCCACTATCTAAATCCGTCATTTTTTAGTTTAAAACGTTAATCTAAGACCGCAAAAACCTCAGAAAATTAATTTTTTATGGGGGTGAAAAATCGAAAATTTTGGCCCTACCCTGCCGTTTTTTGAAGCTAAACGTCAAGGTGCTCTGTTTAAACATATTAGTAAACATTATTGGAAAAATAATTGTTGTAAAGATATGTTGTGAAAGCTAAAAAGTTTCCATTAACGCTAGGACCATTGTCGATGGGGAAAAAATTCTATAAAGCAATACACGGGTGAAAACGGTAAAAATAAGGGAATTTTTCAGTCACAACCGCATCTCCTCAAAGGGGAACAGCAATATCCATTTTTTTTGTATCCATTGTTTTTTAAGGTTATTCTATGCGAGAATTCCGAATTTTAAGTCAAAAAGTGATAAATTCCACTTCTTTTTCGTTTTTCATTTTTATGACTTTTATCGTCCGCTAGCATACAAAAATGAAAAATTAAATAAAAAAAAAAATTCCTTAGATTTGTAGAGAATCGCTTCTTATAAAGTCAAAAGTGACGGATTTAGATAGTGTGGACGTGTTGCTCCGACCGAACCTTATTTTTCTCAGGCCTTAAGTCGTTAAAAGCTTTCCAATGACTCTTTACTCTCTAAATCAACCTAAAGATGTTTCTTTTTAACGTTTGGTAAAACAAGTTCTAATAATAAATATTTGATTTACATTATTCAATAATGACGCCAAATGAAAGATCAGACTGCCGAGAACTTGTTTTTTATCAAAGAAAATGAACATTTTATGAAAAAACTTTAAAGACTCAGTCCCAATGAGATTCGAGTCTTTGTTTTGGGTGGGACTTGAGACTGGGATTTTAAGTCTTAAACATTTTTCTAAAGACTAAGACTCGAGTCCGAGTCTTTGAAATGTTAAAGACTGGGATTGAGACTGAGTCTTTCCAAAATCGCTGATTCCCGAACTCTGCATTATTGTATTCTATTCGAAAGTCTAAAGACAAATTCGAGCGCATGTTAGACAAGATTCAATAATAATTCACATTAACAATGAATAAAAAAACGCGGTTTATTTAATTAACTTTCAAAAAAAAAAAGTGAAGGTGAACTTGAAAATTATTTGATTTGTAACAAATATTTAAGAAAAAGAATTTTTGATTTTTTCTAACAAATTCTCCTCAAAAAAACAAAAGTCAAGTGATCATGGATCAACAACTCGAAAAACAAAAGTAACTTCAAATTAATTTTTTTTAGTTCAATTTTTAATCAATATTTCAATTTTAAGACTCGATGAGTTATCTCATAGCATGATACAACGTTCAACTGAAGCGTTCAAAATATGCTTGAAATTATGGTCCGATATTGGTTACTCTCATCACGAAATTTTGAATCGATGCGATCAAATAACTCTTCATTTTAATCAAATATACGATGATCTATTAGACACAGAAGAGCACGTGTTCAAGAACATACGAGACAAACTTGAATTGTACAAATACGAACTCAAAAGTTTACAAGAAAAATTAAATGTTCAAATGGTTAAACTTAATGACGCGAACAACAACAATTCAAGTCAACGTAACTTGGATACTGTCGATTTTCGAATTAAACAAGAAAATGGTTTAAGAAAAAAGACAATGCTCGAAGAAACTGAATATTATAAATCAATGATTAATGAATTGTCAAAGATTAAGTACGAGCGTAAAAAAAAATTTAACAATTTAAAACAACGTGAAAAAGTACTTTGCAATATTCTTAATGAAAGCGAGTACTCAATATCTGACTGTAAGTGTCTTTTTAATTTTTGAAAATAGAAAAGAATCAATTTTTTGATTTCTTTTTAAAGCGTCTTGTTTGGACCAAACTGAACTTGAAAATTTTGAGCATCACCTAAACAACTTGTCAATCGAAAAACGCAAACGAATCGGTCAACTCAAACAATTTTGTGATGAAATATCAATTTTGATTAACGATTATAAACTCACAATCGAACCAGATTCGTCATTACACAACTTAATCTCGTTAAAAGACATCGATCATGAAGAGCTTAACGAAAAAATATTGTCTAAACAAATTCAACTCAACAATTTTGAACGCTATCGTCAGTCAATGCATAAATTAAACACAAAAAAAGAAGAATTAATCGAAAGTATTGACTTGTTGCGAACTGATATTGTAAATTTTTGGAATAAATTTCAACTCAAAAATTCCGATCTTGAAGACTATATTCTAAACGTGCCAACTTATAATCAAGAAACTCATCAAATTTTGTTTGCCGAATACTTGAGATGTTGCGATTTGAAAACTACGAGAATGAAAAAAATGATCGAAGAAAAGTATAATGAAACACTTGGAATGATTGAGATGTGCATGCTTGACGAAAAATTAAAAACAGAACTCGAACTCAAAATAACCAAGGGTAAGTTTTCACTTAAACAAATAAGTCTAATCTTAAAATTAAAAAAAAAAATTATAGAAGGTTATTCCGAAGATATGTTAGAATATCTTCACAGCTTTTTGGAAAAAATAAACGAATATGCAATCAAATATGAAACACTATTCAAATCATTGCGTGAATGGACCGACATGTGGGCAAAATTTAAAGAATTCGAAAAAGCTCACATGGACCCTAAACGATTCCATCAACGTGGATATAGTAGCTTAAATGAACAACGTGAACGTGAATCGTACAAAAAAAAGCTCAATTGTTTACAACAAGTTTTAATTGCTGAGTGTGATTCGTATTTAAAACAAGAAGGTGGTGATTTTTTGGTACAAGGTCAAACCATCGAAGAGTACATGAACACTTTGAAAATCGAGTTTGATCGAGAAAAAGAGAACATGCGCGAAGAACGAAATGGTAAATCAAATGTCAATTCGTTGAGAAAAAAATCTGTTGTGAAAAATTTTCTCACTCCTCAAAATCAAAATATACGCTCTTCAATAGCACAAAAGAGTATCCTTTTGACACAATCGCCCTCTTCGGCTAGTCTCAAAACTCTACCAAGTTCTAAATACTCGATCACGAGTAGTGCTAAATCATCAACTAGTTCATTGCGAATGGAGTTAAAATTCGACTCGACACCCAACTCGTCAAGGGTTATGAAATCGACCCCACGAAAGGTTGACAAAAATTAAATAACAAAAGCATTAATCGTTTTATTTTAAAATCCTTAATTTATTTAAGATAATGAATCCTATAAATTTGAATGAAAAAAAGAAGCCATCCATAGCCCCATCTGTTATGACTCAAAAAAACAAGAGAAGGGTATTACAAAGTCTTAAAAAAATTATTTCTTTTTATGTTTAATTTTGATTTAAAAATTTTTTAAGTCGTCTATTAAAGAAATGTCCGAAAAGTATAAAAAAAATCAACGAAGAAGTAGAGTTCCATTTGAAGGCAAGTTAATGAATCACCAAATTCCTGAAATAATAGTCTCGAATGCCTTTGATTCACATGAAAGTCGATGTGATTTTTTAATTCATGAGAATGATTCGATTTTAAAATCAGCTAATTTGTATAATAGTATTCATTTGACGAGTTCTGGCGTTGGAAGTGGTTGTTCGTCAGTAAGCGGTCTATCTCATGGATGTTAAGAAAAAATTTTCGCAACAATTGTAAATTAGTCTTTAAAATGTTTTATAAGTTTTTTTTTTACGATTTTGTCAAAGAGAGCCCTCATTGGCTTCAAAACTTTTCAATATTTTTTCTTTTTTTTTTTATAAAGTAATGTTAAAAAATTCTACAATTTAGTTTACCGTATTAAACAATCAAAAAAAAAATAACAATGACATTTTTATTTCTATTAATTTTATTATCTTTTGTACAAGTTTTATTCTATGTAATTATCTTGTCTATTATATTTTAAAAAACAATTGAAATTTAAATAATAAATCTTTTTAAAATATATTTTTTTCTTTTCAAGATTTTTTAGATTTAATATTTGCATATCTGTAACTTTAGTATCCTAAAGATAATCAGGGGTTATCAAAAGTTTGGGTCATGTCCAATATGTGATCAAGTGTTCACATATTGATCACATATTGGAGATGATCCAAAAGTTTTGACGTTCGAGGATAAAAAGGCGAAGAAAATATTTTTATCGATTAAATGTTCAAAGTAATTGCCTTGATTCTCTATGCAAAGTTTCATCCGATCAGTCTACTAAGGTTCTTTGATACTCTTCTTTAGGGATCGAATTAAGTATCTCTGCAATTTGTGATTCCAAGAGTACCACGTTTGTATAATCAGTTAAGCGTTTTTTTTTTATTTAGTTAACTAAGTTTTATTTACTGCACTTCCACCGAATTAAATGCTTCCGTTTGGTTCAATCGAAAGGCTAGTCGCCTTTACCTATAAGGCCGATTGAACAAGTTTAGGGGCTGATCAATTTCATGACCAGTGTTCACAAAATTTACTCATAAAAAAATTTAAATTTAAATTAATGACCAAAAAAAAAATTTGATGATCACCTGGTAATTTGATTTTTTATACTTGAACTCGAGTCGATCTTTGGTTATCAGTTAATGGAAAATATAATGCAAAACTAAGCTTTTTTGGATCATTTTCGTTTCGCTACAGTTTAGAAATCAGATATTTATATTTAAATTAATTTTGAGAAACCTTAAAAATGAATTATTAGATTTCTTTAAAAGAATTTAAATTTTTTTAAAGCGTTTAAAAATCCTTTAATTCTTAGATTTTAAACTAGTTGTAAACCTTCCGGCGACAAAATCTTATAGGAATTAATAAAATTGAGTGAATCTTCAATAAATCAAAATTATCATTGTTCAATTTCTACATTTTTCAGAAGAGAAGTCAAAGCTGATTCCTTTTTAGAAAAAAGATTTTTTTGATCATAAGTTTAACATAAAATTTTTTTTGAGTAAATTTTGTGAACAGCTGGTCACAAAATTGACCAGCCCCCAAGTTTATTATGCAAATAATAAAAAATAAAAATTTGAAAATATTATAAAAATTTTTAAGCTCAGTTTACTAATTTTAAGTTAAATTTCAATGACAGAAGTTTTTATAATTTAGATCAAACTTTTTAAAATGATTCGAAAATTCCAAAAAGATTCTGTTCACATTGTTATGTATTCTTGTAGTATACAACCCAAAGTTGAGAGATAAATCTTCTTTTAAAAAATGATTAATAAATTTTGGAAAGAAGTGATGGAATATTCTTCTATGTTGTCATTAAATTTGCCTTTGAGTTCAAGATATTCAAGAGTTTGTATAAGCAATAATTGTAATAATTGGCCAGTTTTTGAATCGCTTTCTTTGGAAAATAGATTATTAATGATAAACAGTAGTCAAAGTGTGGGAGAATAAACGTTTTAATAAATTGAATTTTGACATTTTTTGAAAGATAAAATAGGCGATCGTTCGAATAGAGTCTTTTATTGACGGCTTGCTTTATTGCGCCAACATGTTTCAATGAGTAGTATCATCAGCAAAAAGTTTTGTAATAAAACTATCACAATAAAATACGATATCGTCGATAAAAATAATAAAGAGGAGTGGTCCTAGAACACTCCCTTGGGGTACACCCAGCTCTATCGGCTGTGAACTTGAAACCGAATTAAATGCTTGCCGTACCCATACCGTACCCATACCGTACTCAAAGCGTACCCGTACCCGTACCGTACTCCTTCTATATCATTTAAATAAAAAAAAATCTCAAAAGTAAAATTTTTTTTCTATTTTTCGAAAATACGGGTCTGGGCAAGAGTACGGTATGGGTACGGTTCGGTACCGTTCGGCTACGCTTCAGTACGGGTACGCCATTAATTCGGTGGAAGTGCAGTACGTCGGATGGTCGACTATATTAATGTGATTTGAATTGAAAAAGTTCTAGACGTTTTCATGAACTTGTGGTTTAGCATTGTCATGCAAATTTACAATAAAACTGATTTTCTGATTTTTTAGTAGAAGTAGTAGTAAGTTATACTGCGACCCAATTGGGTTAAACTCCTAAGTAGCTATGGCAGTAACTTAAGATCGCCTCATTTACGTCTATCTTCCAAACTCGACAGATTCAATAATTTAAGCCCAGGGTTGTAATCAATGTTCTAGATAGACGGCAGTAGTATCGTAGGTTTTCTCTGAAAGTTTTCCTATTCATAGATATCTTTAACAAGGTACGGACACCAAGAACTGACAGCATACTCAAGATGAGGCCTGGCAAGCGAGGTATAGAGCAACATCATTGTTTCAAGATTTAAATTTCTGAAGCGTTTAGCTTTCATACCAAGTATACGATTTCCTCGACTTGCACTGAAACTTTCTTGATTGGACCATTTTACCGTAATCCCCCATTTTTTGTACCATGAACATAAAATTTTCAGTGGGTTTGTAGCAATTGGATTTTTTATTTTAAAAAATCATAAATATGCTAAGTAACAACATGGTGTAGTATTTTTGAAACTAAGAGAAAAAAATGACCCTACATCAAAAATTTTGATAAGCTACAGAGATGCAGAAGATTTTTTCTGAATGGTACAAAAAATGAGGGTTTACGGTAAATCATTTTGAACATAAATTCCAAGATCTTTTTCAAACTTAGTTTTTCTGACATGGCATGCGTCCCATATTTGTTGAAGATTGTATATTCTAATTTCAGATTTTTCATTCTACCTATGTGGTTTCAAGATAGCTTATCAAAAACTACCCGATACGATACAACTACATTACAAACAGAGTGGTCAATGATTGGAACAGTTTATCAAAGAATGTTGTGGACACAACTTCATTAAATTCATTCAAAGCGAAACTTGATGTTTGGTTTAGAACAAATGAACGGTCGAACGGTGCTAATGCAAAAAACTGCCACAGCCTCACGGCTTAACTTAGTCGGGTCGCAGTTATTTTTTACTACTACTATGTGCATTACATGACATTTCATCAATATTAAGGTTACGAGAAATCCATCCCTATAAACAATTATTACGTTAACTGGTCCACCACTGTATTTCCAAATTAGAGTTATTTTTTTAGTCGATTTTTTAATCGACAGGAAAAGGCAGCCGTTAGGTAAATTCGATTAAATACTAATTTAAAAAATTGGTATTATTTGGGTAAAATTCGAGTTAAAATGAAATAATTTAATTTTTTTTTCAAAATTTTTTATTGAATTTAGAATTCAAACAAGAAAAAATAGACATTTAAGAAAAGTTTGTTTGTTTGTTTTTTTATACAAGTAAAATAAATCGTAAATATAGTAATTAATTTAATTAGTAAATAATATTGTGTTGTTTCGAAATTTTAAAATTTTCTTTAAGAAAAAAAATGAACTTAATTTAAGAATAATGTCGTTGAATGAATAGAATGGATTGACATTTTTGTTTAAAAAATTTTATTTTTTCTCTTCATCCTCTTTCTTTTTGTCTTTGTTTAAACTGTCAAATGCCGATCGAACTGCGTCTGAATTTGGGTCAACGCCTGGTAACGATGAAATAACTCTTTGCAAAAATTCTGGATCATTCATTGCTTTGTCATAATCTTCGTCCTCCTTACGAAAAAAAATTAAATTTTGGAATTTTTCATTTATTTTTTTAATTTGACTTACATCTTTCATTTCGGTATCTACAGGCGTTGGTTTATCACTTGCTGTGTTAGATGTTGAAGCTCCAGCTGACGAAGCCATACTCATTTGTAACGCATAGTTTAATTGTTCCTCTTCGGTCATAGAGCTAAAATCAGGAGCTTTATTTTTAGTATCTTGTTGTGATAGACTCAACGCTAATGCTTGTTGTAAAAGATCATCTCCAACAAAAGCCGGTCCAGTGTCTGTTTCCATGGTCTCAGTTGAAGTCTTTTTAGCATCGGCCTCTTGTTTCATGCGACTTTCTTCCATTGATATTCTCAATGCCATTGCCAATTCTGGATCGTCTTCCATACCGTATTGTAAATCAGTACCGAAACCAGATGGCAAACTGCCGTCTTCACTTTGAAACATAGGTGAACTCAAAAGAGCCTCGCTCAAGCTAGCCGGTGCAGCAATTGAAACTAAATGACTCGATGTACCTTCTTTACCATTCAATGTGTTTACAAATTCACTTAAAATTGAGTTATTTGCTTCTTCTTCGCCAAAGTTAACGATATCAACATTTACTTTTTCTTTTTTCAATCTTTTAGCTAAATTTATAAACTCAGCTTGGTCTAGTTTAACAGGACTCGCTACAAAAATAACAATTCTCGTTTTATGATTTTTACTTTGACGATGTTTAAGAGCTAAATTTGCTACTTTAATACCACGAATAAGGTCGATACTTCCATTTGTTTTGCATTGATGTAATTTTGACATTATTTTACCCATATCGGATGTTAATGTTACTAAGACTCGATTGTCGGCCATTGAGTAAAGACCAACATTATTTTCGGGATGAGATCTTGTTTTGGCACGAGCAACCATGTTTACAGCGTCAAATTGAGATTGCATTCTAGATGGAACGAAATCAGCATTTCTCATATAATCGCTGTTGTCAACGCTTTACAACCAAAAAAAGGGTAAAATTAAAGTTAAAACAAAGAGTTTAGGAAGCACTTACCAAATCATAGTACTTTCGAGAACCATTTTTGATATTTAAATTTAAAAAAAAGTATTTTCTCTACAAATAAACGAGTCTTAGATTATTCAGAAATTGGTTTATTTTTCAGGAAAGATTTTGAATTTTTTTTCAAATAATGAACACTGCAAAAATGAAATGAAAATTTTTCATTACTTTAAAACTTATGAACAAGTAAATGGGTGAATGTATAAATGTCTTCTTTTTTTTTAAATTAAGTAATTTATTTTGAAATTTTTGCAATTTAGTTTTAAATTTTTTTTGATATTCTTTTAGACTTTATTTGAAAATTGCAAAACAATGTTTAATAAGTCTGAAGATAAAATTAAATTTTTTCGCATCTGTAGACAGTCACCTAATAAACATCAATTAATTATCCTTCATTATTCTCTTCATGATTTTTAAAGAATTCATAAGTAGCTGGATGTCCTTTATGAGGCAAAACAACAATCGAATAAAGAAGGAGACTGGTTCGGCTTGGGTTCGAATCGGTTACAAACCGGTCGACCAACCCTACGCTTCGCTGCGCTGCGGCCACGCAAACGGTACAATTGCAGTAAATTCGTAAAAGTGAATTATTGTACTTAATGGAAGGTACAAATTTTCCCATCCATATCCGGATAAAAAAAGGAAAATTAATTTTTAAATCAAGCTCATATAAAAGTGGAATTTCAAATCCTCTATTTTTGAAGGCAAAATTTGTTTTAATCAAAAAAGTATATGGAAAAGGCAGGGAAGTTTTTAAAAAATCTCCCCAAAGGATAAATATATGCCCATTGACAATAGGCCCGTTTTCAGAACTTTTTTGAATAAGCTTGAGTAAAAAATACAGAAAAGTGATTTGAAAAAGCTTTCGACGCCGGGTTAACTACACTGACAATCAGAGTGAAGCAGGCTATACTCTAAGCTTGACAAAGCTCCACCTTTAACTTCAAGTCCCCGAATCCCCTTAGATGGACTTAAATATTATCTTAACTTTCCTTTTGAAAAATCGTTGGCTTAATCAAAGTACAGAGAAAAAAATCTGATGTTAAATCGGTCGAAAGTGTGAGTGAACATTTTATTTTTGAAAATAGGTTTTGAGCGCTTAAAAGGGTGCAAAAAAGCATATTTTTTTTTAAACTAAAGGGATTAATTTAATGTAAAAATTTATATGTTTTCTATTGTTTTTCTATACGATAATTCAGAATCTGAAGTCAAAAAGTGGTAAATTTCACTTCTTTTTCGTTTTTCATTTTTATGACATTTTTATGCCTTTTTTATGTCCACTAGTATACAAAAATGAACAATAAAATAAAAAAAGTGAGATTTGTAGAGGATCGCCTCTTGTTTAATCAGATGCAAAAAAATTTGGCTATTGTGGCTCCCCTAGGAGGAAAATTCCCTTATTTTTACCGTTTTCACCCGTGTATTGCTTTATGGAATTTTAATCGGCAATGGTAGCTTTTTGGCTTTCAGAACATACTGTGCTGGTCGTTCACGAACGTTCGCCGAAAGAAGAAAATAACTCAAATAAAATTTTTGATCTCTTAAAAATAATAAAATACATTACATTAATTAATTACAATACATAATACATTAATACATTATTAGGTTTTTTGGGATGCAGATTCCGAATCTTATATCGAAAAAGCAAAGTTTGAATTACCGGAACCTTATAAATGCCTTATAAATTATATCTTAAAAAATCAAACTTGATAAAAAAAATTTACAGTTATGGTCACTCACGTGTTTTTCTCTTGAACTTTCATGAACTAATGATTTCGAAAAGCTACCATTGATTTATGGGTATCAACTAAAAGCTAGTTACACAGATTTTGCCAAAGCTTTTGACAAAGTCCACCACAAAAAACTACTTGCTAAACTAAGGTCATATGGAATTACGGGTGAGTCACTAAAATGGTTTGAGTCATTTTTGATTGGTAGAAAACAAAGAGTGGTTATGGGTGATGTATGTTCAGACTGGGAGGAAGTAAGCAGCGGTGTACCACAAGGGTCGGTTTTGGGTCCGATTTTATTTGTTGTATATATTAATGATTTGTTAGAATGTTTAAAAAGTTTTGGTTTAGGCTATGCGGACGATTTGAAGCTTATTGGAATTTCAAGTCAAGACCACAAGCCACCCGAGCTGCAAGACGATCTTAACTTGTTAATGGAATGGGCTGATCTATGGTCAACCGAGTTGAACCTGGCTAAGTGTAAAGTGATGTACTTAGGCAGAAGAAAAGAAAAATTCCCATACGAAATGATTAACTCGAGAGTGAATTATGTGCTGAATGAATCAAGTCAAGAAAAAGATCTTGGTGTTATGATTACCAATGACTTGAAGTGGAACAAACAGTTTACGTACGCTGCAGCAAAGGCTAACAGGGTCCTCGGATAGATAAAAAGTTCATTCAGATATCTTGGTCATGAGACATTAAAGCCCTTATACACTGCATTAGTGAGACCACACTTGGAGTATGCGGTAAGCTCATGGTGTCCGTATTATAAGACCGATATTAAGATCTTAGAGAGAGTACAAAGAAGAGCAACAAAGTTGGTCAAACCGATCAAATCTAAACCCTATGAGGTACGCCTAAAAGAACTCAATCTAATGAGCTTAGAGAACAGACGCCGTAGGGGCGACTTGATACAAATGTACAAGTTGGTAAATGGTCATGAAGACATAATTTGCTCAACAGTATCAATTTCGCCAAACCTACCACAATCAATCTAAGAAGGCAGCACAAAAGCCGATTAGTACGTGAAATCAATAAAAAAGGCTCATATCGATATAATTTTATTACAAACCGAGTTACTTCAAGCTGGAATGATCTACCTGAAAGTGCAGTATCAGCAACATCAACAAACAGTTTCAAGAACATCATTGATGACAAAGTTTTTGGAATGACACGAAGGAAATGCTGCCAAAGCCCATCAAGGGCTAAACGCCTTAGTGCGTTGGTATAGAATTTTCTATACTGCACACTAACTAACTATTTATTCGTACTACTACTACTAATTATTAAAAAAAGACAATATTAGTAAAAAAATCGACAAGAGTAGTAAACTAACTTTGATTCGACTTACTAACTCAGAGGCTAAAAATTTATCAGTTTCACTCCATTAAAGCTGAGAATTTTTATTTTTCGGAATTTCGTCACGAACAAACTTTTAAGTATCAAAAGCTTAAAATTAGAATGAGAGCTCTAATTTTATAAAATCGGTTTCATATGATGTACAAATTCCATTATGAAAAATATCAAAGTTTTTATTTAATAAAAAAGGTTTACAAAATATTTTAGCTTAAAAATTGATTGTTTTATAGAAATTAAAAAGTTTATTGAATAAATCTTCGAAACTATTTAAATTAAAAAAAAAGAATAATTAATGAAAACAACACATTTATAAGTATCTTTTTTGTTGGATTAATTAGACATTTGCATTTCGATCATTTCTAAGAGAAAATTTCTCAATTCAGTTGCTTTATCCTTAAAGAGACAAAAATGAAATTAGATTTAAATGTGAATAAGTTTTTAGACGCTTACTTCATGCTCTTTAAGTCTTTGTAATATTTTGGCTAAATTGTTTGTTTCGTACGAACTTCTTTTACCCCAACCTGGAGCACGTTTTCCCCATCCTGGAGATCTTTTTTCAAAATTTTCTGTATTTTTTTCTATTAGAAAATTTTAATGACAAAAAATAAAGAAAAATATTTTAATTTTGCAAATTTACCAATTGATTCCGGATTGAATGATTTCATATTTTCTAATTCACGTTTACCACCACTCCAATCACTTGAAAAAGTTAATTGCGGACTAGACAAAGCTTGATCAATCATTATTGATACAAACAAAACGCATAAACACAAAATTGAAATGTTCAATGAAGTTTTCATTTTAAAATTATTTTGTTTAATCAAAAAATTTGTTTTCTAAATAAATTCTTTTAAAAATAATGCCGACGAATTTAGAAAAAGAAAATGATTTTATTTAATATATAATGGTTAATTTGTGTTGTTCAAGTATCTTGGAGAGGTGTATTGTTTAGCTTCCGTCTATAAATTTTCTTTTGTTTTTAATATTTCCTTTACTAAACTAATCAAATTTTTACTAAAACTAAGGAAGAGTTATTCAAATCGGTAATAAATCTAGTTATCGAACGGAATTGTAATAGTTCCTCAAACTACGACTATTTAAAATAGTTTTAATTAGTTTTTTTTTATAATTACTTCTGTCACGACCAAAAACAAAAGTCTTTTAAATTTTTTTTGTTTTGAATTCTTGCTCCACTGTTTCCGTAATAATATTATTTCCCATTTTAATCTTAAACAAAAACAACCGCTAGAAAAATAAATTGGTAAAGATTCAAATTATCTTAAGCGATGATGATAACAATTGAGACTAGAAAAAAAAATTGATGATTAAATGATTAGATAACATAAAGTGCCTTGATTTATTTATTTTTTAAAGGTTCTTAGAACGTGATTTTTTTTCTAATATAATTAAGACTTTTTCAATTTTTTTGCCATTGTTTAAGTGTCTTAGATTAAATTTTCATTTAAACTCTTAAGCAGGACCAAAGCAAGATAGCTTAAGAGATTATCTTCCTTGTTTTGCCAAAATATAATTTTTGATAAGATTTAGGGCTTGGACTAATAGGCTAAATAGAATCTTGAAAAAATATCAGATTATCGCCAGTAATGAGAGATTACGGTAATTCACTGTAATTTGGTTGTTCTCGTTTCGACTTAGAACCGCCTAAAAAGAGTCTAAAAAGAGTAAAATTCCTGCTTTAATTCCCGAATTCGAGCAATGTGAAGATTCGTATCAAAAAAACAATTGAATCAAAATCGGAAAAAAATTTAAATCATTTAATCGATCATTATCAATGTAAGTTATCAATGTACAACCCTGGTCATTCAAAATTTCCAAAAATGAACCTTCATGAACGTTCACGAACCTTCCTGAACCTTCAAAAGCATTCATTAACGCTGACGAACCTTCCTAAACCTTCAAAAGCATTCATGAACGTTGACGAACCTTCCTGAACCTTCAAAAGAATTGATGAACCTTCATGAACGTTCAAGGTTTTGAACGTACAAGAGTCCATGACGCTTCAGATCTCTTAATGTTTTTTCATTATTTTTCAAATTTGAAAATAAATGAAAATTTAAGAGGAATAATGTAAACCCCAGGTTCAAAAATCTTAGGGGGGGAGGGGTCAATAATTTTAACCCAGAGGTGACTAAATTTAGCCACTCTTGAGTGAGTTGTCTTTAGTAAATCATTTGTGTCAATGTAAAATATACACAGTTATATGGTTTATCTTACAGATTCTGATAGAGGAAAAATTTTACAAAAGCTAAAAAGGTTTTTGAAGAAAAAAATATTAGGTGGAAGCTTTGTATTTGGAGAACCTTATCCTCCTATTTAAAAATGATTTTAAATTTTTATGTTTTTTGATACAAATTTTTTTTGATACGAATCTTCACATTTACCGAATTCTTAAACTGCCGGTAGCCAAAATTTAAAAAGAGATGACCGACTGTTATGTAACAGATTCGAATTATTTTCGAAAGAAAATCCAAGTTCAAAATAGAAAATCTTAGTAGCTTCCGTATTTAAAAAGACATAGTTAAATGCTTGGGAAGTTTTCAACTAAACCAAGGAAGCATAAAGCATAAAATTATTCAACATCAAAATATAATTAAATTAGAATTTAAATAAAACTAGTCATAGACAATGCTTCAAAGAAGACATAAAGAATTTTTTTCTTAGGCAATTATTCTTTATAAAACCATGTTTTCGCATTCTTTAAGGATATGATCTGGAGGATATAAAAAAAAAAGATGATGTTGGATGAATTTTTTTGAAAAAAATGAAAATATTTTATTTTTTTTTTAAATTTATGGGATCTTTTATACACGCTTCAATGTTACAACATTTAGTCTGAGATTTGATTTTTGTGGCGTAGTTTAGAAGAAGATTTTTTTTGTAAATCTCTCTTTTTTTTCTTTGATCTTTTAGAATCGATTAGTACCAATTTTCGGGAAACTCATTTATTAAAGCATTTGCTTTGTTTTTTTTTTCATGTAGCAGATTACAAGAGATTTCCTTGAAGAAATTTAGTAAATTAAAATTTTTTGATTTAATTTCTTTTCAGTAAATTGAAATAAGTCTAAAATTTCAAAAAAAAAAATTTAAAAATAAATTTTTAAGTCCCACCAAAGTTTCAATTCAATTATTAACGAGTAATCCTTCTGGAAAAACTTTGAAATTTGAAAACTTGATGGACATAATATCCAATATTATTTTAAAAAGCTATTTTAAAATTCTACCATACTGTAATTACCGTTCTAAATTTGAGATTTCAAAAAAATCGGCTCTCTACCGGTCCTTTAAATTTTGCTACAAAACCTTTGTTGAGATTTCAAATCTAAATTTTAAAGATGTAAATCGATAAAAATCAAGTGATATGGTCAATTATCCAAGAATTATTGCAGATGTAATAAAACAATCTAACAGCAAAAGACTTCAAAGACTCTGCTTGGATATATTTTCAAATTCAATTCCTAAATTTTTTTTTGAAATAAACGTTTCAAAGCAGACTTATGATTAGAAAAAACTTTTGATTTTGAAAAATTTTGCTATCACTGAAGCTTACTCGATACTTTTAGCACTTAAAGCTCGGGTTATTATATTAAAAAAATGCGAAAGAAATTCATGAGTTTTTATATTGCTTAACGCAATATTAAGTTTTGCCTGATCGAAACATCGAATTGAATCAAAACATTGAACATTTATTTTAATGTCGTTTGTTAAGAAAGGGAAAAGTCGTTTGACATCCATTAAAATCGCATAAGAAATTTGTGCTTTTATAGCATTACGAAAATATTATAAACTAACAACTATTAGAAACCAGAACAATAACGAACAGTTGAATTCCTCTAGAAGGAAAGTTGTCTTTTCTTTCTTCTGGTAAGGCTATTTTATCAAAACTTATGAGGAGATTCGGTTCCAATTTTGGTTTTAGGAAAATTATTGGATGAATTCTTTTTTCTCCGACTGGATTTTATTAAAATTTTGAGTGGAATAGATACCTATAGTCATCTTCTCCTTCTTAATCGAAGTCAATTCAAACTTATCATTTTTTAAAAAATAATTTCTCCTCTATACTTTTAGATTCATATTCTCATGAGAAAAAAATCTAGAAATACGTCAAAAACCCACGTCAGTAACCTTACATTAGATTGCTCCTCGCTAGCTAAATAAATTGGGTTGGAATCCGAATTCTAAAAGAATTGTGACTATGGAGTGTTCATTTTAAATCAAAATTTTGCATTTATTGACAATGAAAAAAAATGCTCTTTTTAATGCTTTTTAAACTTATTGAAAAATAATTTTAATAAATAATTAAAGATTTAACAGTTTCAAAAAAGGAATGCCCATTTAGAACAGTCATTTTGTAATCCCCTGGAAAAGTATGTACTTTTTGTACTTTTTAGAGATTCAAGTAAGTCTTGCTGTGAAAAAGGAAGTACTTAAAAGAGATAAGGTAATAGACAAGAATAAATGAATATTAATTCATTTATCGAAAGGGATCTGAGGGGAAGCCCCAGGTAGGGATTAGGTGAGGGGTATTAATTTTACATTTATATCTCCACTTCAAATTCATGAAATGGGCATAGTGAGAGATCGGATGTGTAAATATAATTATTTTTTGGTCCGAGTAAAAAGTTCTTCATCTTTTGAAACAGTTTAAATTTTATATCGCGAGTTTTAACACTTAAAGAATGCACATCCACCGAATTAATGGCGTACCCGTACCGTACCGAACCGTATTGTTTTTTTAAATTTTGAAATTTTAACTAAAGATAAAAGTTTTTTTTTAAATTTTATTTTCCGGTACGGTACGGTGGTACGGTATGGTACGGGTCAGTTAAATAATTTTAGAATTTTAGACCTATTTAATCTATTGATACCCAGTTAAATTAAAATATCTGCAACATGCATAATTTTTTATGATTTATACATGTAACAGTTATCCAATCACTGAAATTTAACTGAAAATCTATGTTTATTTTTTTTGAAAGTTCAACTCAATGTCAAACCTATTTTTTTTTATTTCACAGACATTACAATTTCATTTGAAGGAGTTTTCATGAGTTTACAGTTAAATATAATTAATGTTAAATAAGATTATAACAGGGGAGTTACATTTTTAGTCTTATAAATTAATTGACCAATAGAATTTTTTTAAAAAAAGAAACGACAATGAACTTTTAAACCTTTTCAAAAACAAGTATAAATATTTTTCAATTTTTTTTTAAAAGTTATAAAAATTTTATTAACTTTAAAAATAAATTTGAAAATTATAATTCCTTAACAAATATCTTCCTCATTATATTAAATGCTTTTCATCTACCGCTTTCCTTAATTCACCTTAACATACTTTCACTTAACTGATTGCCCTCTTTTATTTAAACACTCTCTTTGACGACATACTACCCCTTGCTTAACAAAAATGCCTAAAAAATTCTTCATTTATTTTGGGCAAATAAATCTAATTTACCTTTTCCCATAATTAAAGAACAACATTCACTTTCGCACTCGGAATTTCTTAATCCGTTTTAATTGTTTCTAATTTTGAAATTCAATGTCACAGCCCTGCCGCAGATTTTTTAGACATTAATGTTTCATTAATGTCAAAACTTTTTTTGACATTGATGGAACATCACTGGATTTGAAACCCAGCCATTAATGTTGCAGTAATGTTATTTTTCGAAGTGACATTAACTTTTCATTAATTTTATGTTAACTGGGTACTCGATACCTAAAGCATTCTCAAATTCTTCTAATTAAAAATATTGAGTATTAATTACAATTTCAACAAAAGGACCCATAAAGCCAAGAGAATTTCTATAAAAGGGCGTAGTTATAGCGGAATCCAAATAAATACAGAAATTGTTTTGAAAAACAGAAATTTAAATTAAGAAAAAATATTTATTTCAAAACAGTGGTAAATTTTTGATGCAATGAATTTTAAGTAAATTGGAAATTTCTTTTTCAGAATATCAGTTAATTTATTATTTGATGTTCTTGAGGATTTGAGTGAAAAAAATGTGTACTTCAGAGTAAATCAAGAACTAAAATTGAAAATTTAATTTTAAAAATAAAAGCTCAAAATTTTATAACTAAACATTATTAAAATTTTGAAATTTTAAGAAACTGACATTGAATCAAATACAAAATTAATAAAAAGCATTAATCCAAATTTTTAGAGAATCGTCATTCCCAAACACATTAATAATCTTCTGGGATTCTCATATGGTTTGGAGTAAAGCAAGGCTTAACGAAAATCTCACTCCTGTTTTAACAAGTGTCATGATCTCATAGAGGTGGTGCGGTGTCGTGAATAGCGATTTCAGTCTCATGTAAAGCTACACAGAAGAGAGTACGATCATCTCTATACATGCTAATCACGAGTCAAGTGTACGAAAAAATAAATTATTTAAATCAACTTACCGACAAGAAATAATTAAACCTTCTGGTTCGAAACATACTTTAACCAGGAAAATTTTCTTTTTTTAACAAAGAGAAAACCATGATCAAGCTAATCAAAAATCTTTTAAGTCAGAGAAAATCCAATAAAGCTTCGCCAACATATTGCTAGCAACCAACAAAAAACTGGAGGTGAAACTTAATACATGAGTTTCAATTAGATGCAACCTTTATTGAATATGAGAGTCTCTGGAATGTGTTTTTGGAATGATGAGTCTCATTGAAATGATGAAAAATTTGGTTTGTTGATTTTTCATTTGATTTACAAAGGGTTAATCGAAGAAAAAAATTGATAAAAATTTTATAACTATCCTTCAAATTTTCTTGTGTGCATATCCTCAGGGTTTCAGGTTTACCCGATTAAACCATCCATTTAACTTTTCCTGTCAATCGAGCTTCTCATGAACCTCCTTGAATAAAAAAAAAATTTTTGTTTTTTCATTTAAACGGATAATTTTTGAAATTAAAAAAAAAAAAAAAAAGAAATTCGAAATTTGAATAAATTATTCTCAAATTCTTGCTTGATTTTTGCTTATCACTTATTCTATCGTTGTCTAGGTAAGACGATATGTCTAATAGACAATCCCTCGGTATTGTAGGTGGTGGTGGTTCAAGTAATAGTCGACCCACAAACTCGACGTCAAGTAAAACAAACTCAAAAAACACACAAATAATCAAACCAAAAAACGATGCTCCTATTAACATCTTATCAAATAAACCACAAAATTTAAACAAAACAAGTTCCAACCAAAACCGTAAATTCCCCATAAATAACAACACCGAAAACTCAAACCAAAAACGTAAATTTGATGAGAATGAAGACGAAGCATCTACTAAACTCAGCCGGGTTGATTCACCTGTCCGTTTCAATCTTAACTCGACCGAAGAAGATATACAAGTTGATAACGATCAAGAAATGACACAAAACGATATTGAAAAAATCCGACTCCCCGCTGTGGTTATACAAATCGATCAATCAGTCGTTTCGAAATACAAAAACCAAGCTCTACTCGCCGAAGAAATTTGTCGATGTAAACAATCGTGGTCACAGGACATAGATATCAAATTCGCCTACTTAAATTCTAAAAAATCCAACGTAATAATCGTAACCGATGATGAAGAAACTCACAAAAATTTATCGTCTCAGTGGCGTGAAGACGCTTTTGACAAGGGTGCTAAAGTCTTAATTAAGAACAATTCGAACGATAAAACAAACGATGAATCTCAACAACAACAAAAAACTGGAAAAAAATACAGACTTGTAATCAAAGGGGTACATCCCGATATAGTCATTGAATATGGTTCAGTAAAAGAACAATTTACACAACAAGGTTTGATCGCGTTTGAACGTAAAATTAGTCGTCAAAATGTTGTAACAAGTATTGTTATGGCACAAGCTAAAGACAAAGAGACATATGATAAAATCCTCAAAGAAGGCATCAAAGTTGGTTTTTCAAGAATTAAACTCGTAGAACCAATCAGCACAATCATACAATGCCACAAATGCCAACAATTTGGACACAAACAATTTGAATGTCGAAACCCAGAAGTCTGTGCAAAATGCTCAGGAAATCATGGTCACAAAAATTGCCCCGAAGATCAAAAAGTTGTCAAATGTTGTCACTGTGGAGGTGAACATTGGTCTTGTTCACGCAAATGTGAACATGTCAAGCAAGCTGTGAATTTTAAACAAAAAATGAATGTTCCCAAAGATAATGTATCGTACCACAGAAACCACTCAACATTCGAGAAAAACTCGTATTCTACAAAATTAACCAATTCTCAATCGACGAGTCTAGGTGACTTAGAATCCAAAATCGAAAAAATAGCTTCAGACTTTATTAGTAAACGACTAGAAACAATAGTTAACCGAGTTATGGACATGTTCACGTCTGCACTAGCTCAAATATTCGAATCAGTTGATTCCTCTAATAATTTAATGTCAACCTTTAAAAATGCCTTCACGGAACAAATTCTAAACTTGCCGAACAAAGAAATTATAACCAAGGTAACCTTAAACTCAAATACTAACAAAAACCATAACCGAACTAGTCATGGTCTAAAATCGTCGTCCTCAATCCAAGTCCATGATGGACAGAACAACTAATTTTTCTTCAACAATTCGTATATCACTTTTTAACTGTCAATCTATTCGATCTAACACGAAAAAAACCGAATTATGTAATTTTCTAATCACAAAAAAAATCGATGTAATGTGCTTAAACGAAACCTGGCTTCAGTCAAAAGACGTATTCAATATTCACAATTATGAAGTCATTCGAAAAGATAGAGGATCTAATGGAGGTGGTGTGGCATTTCTTATAAATCATCGGCTAAATTTTCAAAAAATTGAATACGAGTCAAATGAAGAAGCCCTAATAATTAAAATCAATAAAGTACTTAAGAATGGTAAAGATTTGTTCATAATTAACTATTACAAAAAACCGTCCAATGAAGACCTAAGCTTAGAACTACTAAATAAAGTAATTACACTAGGTGACAAGGTCTTGATTCTTGGCGACCTAAACGCTCATCACAAACTTTGGAACAGTCGCTACAATAGCAGTCGAGGTGTCCAAATTGAAACGTTTATGACTGATAACGACTTTTGTTTATTGAACGATGATGAGCCAACATTCAACTCACACAGTAGACCGGACTACGAATCGACTTTAGACTTGGCGATTTCATCGTGCGATCTTCTTGAAGATTTTGTTTCTTTTAAAGTATCACACTCAATTCAGTCTGACCACTTCCCAATTGTAATCGAACTAAAGTCTAAGAATCTTAAACAATTTGGCTACAAAACTAAAACAATTAAAACGTTTAATGAAGAAGAGTTCAAGCATCAGCTAATCAAAAATTGTTGCAAACTAATCGACAAAAAGATTCAGACAACTCAAGACATTGACAGCTTTACTCAATCGTTAACCACATCTATCAATCGAGCGTATGAGTCTTCAACATCGACAAAAGAGATCAGCTATAGAGAAGGTAAATTTTATATTTTACCAAAACACATAATAGACTTAATTAAACAAAAAAGACGAGCGAAAAAAATCGATAAGTCCGAATATAATCGTTTGACTAGCAAAGTAAAACTCGAGATCATGAAGCATAAATCAGACGAATGGTCCAAAAAGTGTACAGAATTGAATGCACTCAAGGTCTCAGATGGAAAACTTTGGTCTGAGCTTAATAAAATAGAAAATAAAGACGAAGTAAAAAAGCCATACGTTCCGAAAATTAAAATCAATGACATAGAAGTAAAAGACTCAAATCAAATAAGCGAAATCTTTGCCGAAAAACTAGCCTCTGTCTTTAAAGAGGAAAATGACGTAAATTTTGATAATGACTTTAAACGAACGATTACGAACGAAAAAAACCAATTTTTCAAGCAAAACGAAACGGACACTGAGTATACAACCCCCTCTGAAGTAAGTGAAATTATTAAAAATTTACGAGGAAAAGGCTCTCCTGGCGAAGATAAAATTTCAAACAAGGTGTTAAAACTTGTGCCAAACTGCTTCGTAATTTTACTAACTCGATTATTCAATGCTTCACTGAGACTGTCATATGTTCCGTCTTGTTGGAAAATGGCTTTAGTCACTATGATTCCTAAACCAATGAAAGACAAGTCCAATCCAGGCAACTATCGACCGATTAGCCTTTTAAACACAATGTCAAAGGTGCTAGAAAAAGTAATCCAACGAAGACTGAACGAATGGCTAACGAAGAACAAACTTCTTTCAATTTATCAATGTGGATTCAGAAAGGTCAGACAAACGAAGGATCAGATTCTGAGAATTTTACAAAATGGTATCACAGCGTTCAATCGAAACTTAAAAACTGGAGCCGTTTTTATTGACATTGAGAAAGCCTTTGACAAAGTTTGGCATCTAGGCTTACTAAAAAAGCTGAGTAAACTTGGTATTCCCAACTACCTTGGTAAGTGGCTTGTGAGCTACTTAAGCAATCGAAGATTTAAAGTCAAAGTTGGTGACTCTACGTCAAGTGTGAAGAACATAGAGTGCGGAGTTCCACAAGGAAGTGTCCTTGGTCCGATCCTTTTCAACATCTTTTTCAATGACATAATCGAGAATCTGGACAAGGTTGAAAAAGCACTTTTCGCCGATGATCTATCACTGTGGGTATCATCCAAAAGCGAGGAATGTATTAACATAAGGCTTCAAGGGGCCTTAGATCTGATACAGCAGTGGTCAAACAAATGGAGACTAAGGGTCAGCTCTACAAAATCGGTGAGTATACTATTTAATAGAGAAAATCGTTTTTATTCGAACTCGCTAAAATTGAGAATAAACAACTCCACAATCCAAAGCGAAAAAAATCCAAAATTTTTAGGGGTCACACTCGATCCAGGGTTGAGACTTCACGAGTACACAAATCAAATAAAAGAAAGAGCATCGAAGCGACTTAATCTAATACGGGCGATTGGTGGTAAAGATTGGGGCGCATCCAGCAAGCTTCGAGTTCAAACATATAAAACTCTTGTAAGGCCTTTAGTCGAATACGTTCCTTTTGCGCCTCTTATAATGTTCAATAATAATCAGGACACTCTAGAAAAAATTCAAAAGAAGGCAATTCGATTCTCGTTCAATAAACCAAAAGACACTCCAACAGACGAACTATATAAACTAGTCAACTTAAAAACAACACTTGAGAGAGCATTTTCGCTAACAGATAGATACATTAGCAAAGCGGCTAATCATAACGAACTCATTCGGAACGAAATTAGCACGTACAACGTCGCCCCAGAAATCGATGAAGGTGGTTTATGCACAGTTAATGCACGTAGAACAATTTTTGGTCACTTGTTCCTCAGCAAATCATTGTCATGCAGCAAATTGTTTATTCAAAGCCAAGCTTCTTCATTAATTAACTGAAAATTTAATATTACCAAACTAACAAATTAAAAAAAAAAAAAAATATTTTTGTTTTTATTTATCTAAATTTTTATGTTATATTTAATTGTAAAATAGCGTCTAAAGGGCTCAAAGGGATCATTGTCCCAAAGTCCCTTGTACCTTGGGTACTAAACTATTAGTCAGTCAGTCAGTCAGTCAGTCAGTCAGTTTAAAAGTTATAAAAATTTTATTAACTTTAAAAATAAATTTGAAAATTATAATTCCTTAACAAATATCTTCCTCATTATATTAAATGCTTTTCATCTACCGCTTTCCTTAATTCACCTTAACATACTTTCACTTAACTGATTGCCCTCTTTTATTTAAACACTCTCTTTGACGACATACTACCCCTTGCTTAACAAAAATGCCTAAAAAATTCTTCATTTATTTTGGGCAAATAAATCTAATTTACCTTTTCCCATAATTAAAGAACAACATTCACTTTCGCACTCGGAATTTCTTAATCCGTTTTAATTGTTTCTAATTTTGAAATTCAATGTCACAGCCCTGCCGCAGATTTTTTAGACATTAATGTTTCATTAATGTCAAAACTTTTTTTGACATTGATGGAACATCACTGGATTTGAAACCCAGCCATTAATGTTGCAGTAATGTTATTTTTCGAAGTGACATTAACTTTTCATTAATTTTATGTTAACTGGGTACTCGATACCTAAAGCATTCTCAAATTCTTCTAATTAAAAATATTGAGTATTAATTACAATTTCAACAAAAGGACCCATAAAGCCAAGAGAATTTCTATAAAAGGGCGTAGTTATAGCGGAATCCAAATAAATACAGAAATTGTTTTGAAAAACAGAAATTTAAATTAAGAAAAAATATTTATTTCAAAACAGTGGTAAATTTTTGATGCAATGAATTTTAAGTAAATTGGAAATTTCTTTTTCAGAATATCAGTTAATTTATTATTTGATGTTCTTGAGGATTTGAGTGAAAAAAATGTGTACTTCAGAGTAAATCAAGAACTAAAATTGAAAATTTAATTTTAAAAATAAAAGCTCAAAATTTTATAACTAAACATTATTAAAATTTTGAAATTTTAAGAAACTGACATTGAATCAAATACAAAATTAATAAAAAGCATTAATCCAAATTTTTAGAGAATCGTCATTCCCAAACACATTAATAATCTTCTGGGATTCTCATATGGTTTGGAGTAAAGCAAGGCTTAACGAAAATCTCACTCCTGTTTTAACAAGTGTCATGATCTCATAGAGGTGGTGCGGTGTCGTGAATAGCGATTTCAGTCTCATGTAAAGCTACACAGAAGAGAGTACGATCATCTCTATACATGCTAATCACGAGTCAAGTGTACGAAAAAATAAATTATTTAAATCAACTTACCGACAAGAAATAATTAAACCTTCTGGTTCGAAACATACTTTAACCAGGAAAATTTTCTTTTTTTAACAAAGAGAAAACCATGATCAAGCTAATCAAAAATCTTTTAAGTCAGAGAAAATCCAATAAAGCTTCGCCAACATATTGCTAGCAACCAACAAAAAACTGGAGGTGAAACTTAATACATGAGTTTCAATTAGATGCAACCTTTATTGAATATGAGAGTCTCTGGAATGTGTTTTTGGAATGATGAGTCTCATTGAAATGATGAAAAATTTGGTTTGTTGATTTTTCATTTGATTTACAAAGGGTTAATCGAAGAAAAAAATTGATAAAAATTTTATAACTATCCTTCAAATTTTCTTGTGTGCATATCCTCAGGGTTTCAGGTTTACCCGATTAAACCATCCATTTAACTTTTCCTGTCAATCGAGCTTCTCATGAACCTCCTGCAAATTTGACAAAATTTCGTCATTTCTTTGTGTTTGCGAGCGTAGTTGTAGAAATAGGAGTCAATAAAAGATGTTGTCTGTACGACAAAACTATTACCGTAAACTATGATTACCGTATATCGAAACCATGTTTTAACAATTTTTTTAATTTTTTTTCGAATAAACCTCAACTCCTGACTTAAGACTAAGAGTAAGCTCGAATGTTCGCTTAATTTTTTGTATTTTTTCTGGAATAAATTCAAAAAATTGTGGAACTAATTTCGAAATTGAAGGAAAATTAATTAATTAAATTTTATATTTTTGATTTTATTCTAACTCGCAAGCATCTTTTCCATTAGTCTTATGTCAGAAGTTGAGGTTTATTCTAAAAAAATTAAAAAAGTTGTTATAACATGGTTTCGATGGTATTAGTTCCATATAGAACAAGCCTCAATTTCGCCTTTGTTCTTAGAGAAGTGGGCAAGAGTTTACGGTATTATTAGTACTTCTTATAACTCTTAGATATTAAAGATAGAATGAATCTACTGCTTCTAAATATTTAAGCTTATAAATAACCAAGTTAAGTTTATGAAACTATGCAACTGACTAGTAACATTATATTCACCAAGAAAGCGGTTAGGTTGCCTAAGCATCCGTTTCTCTATTTTAGATGATTTACAACAAAAGTAAAGTTAAATATGTTCAAAAAAGTTTGATTATAATAATTTCCAGAATTCATAAAAAATAAAAGTTAAATATGGTGATGTATTAAAAAAGACAGAAAAAAAATCTTTTTTAATTTGAGTGATTCAGATATTTCAATAAAATTCATCACATTAAAAATACATAAACATTCTAAATTAGTATAATCACGACATAAAATCATCAGATTGATTGAATTTATTGTGTAAAAAATAACAAATTCGCAAAAATTTATCATCTAAATTATTCAAAAAAAAACTTTTAAAAATGGATCCATTTTCGAACATTTCTGCTCAACAACAACCACAACAGCCTGCTTCAGACGGAATGGCATGGTGGTTCAAGTGGCTTATTAAGGGTTCATCTGTTGTTTTAGGTGTTCTAGCACTTGTGCTTGGTATTGTTACAACCATTTCTCTATCAGCTTCATGCATGATTGCCGGAATCGTATTAATGTAATTTTTTATTCAACATCAAAAAAAATAGAGTTTCATTGTTTTTTAATCTAGATTTGGAGCTGTTTTGGTATTAGCCTTTGAAGTGCCAATGTGTTGTAGTTTTATCGAATTCATAAGACCTTTGTCACAATTCTCAGAGGGTAGACCACATTGGCATAAATGCGGTATTTACATGATGTAAATTTAACCTATTGAAAAATTTACGCTTCTTAAATAACTTACTTTAATGTATTTTAAGTTCGCCGATAGTAACTATTCTCATGTGCCAAGGAGCTGCATCTATTTTTGGTGCTTTGTTTCTTTTCGGTGTTGCTGGTTTGTATTTTATGTTGACTGTTGGAAAGAAGTAATTTTGTAAAAATGTCAAATTTGTTTAAAAAATTTATTAAATATTTGATCGCAGGGCGCCACTTGAAGAAATGAGATCAAGAGCTTTTGCAGATAGTAAAGCGAACCTAACAGCAAACGATCAACTTCCAAAATGAAATACTCACCAAGAATCAAGTAGATAATCAAAATAAAATTCCAAAGAAAATTACCGAAGAGAACAAAAACATTAAAATATTTTTGCATTTTTATCAATAAATTTAATGTAATTGTTTTATTTTTTTAAAGTGGTATTTTTCCACTATCCATTATTTGAGTTTGTTTCTTATAATAGGAAAAAAATTACCCATTTTTTGTGTTTAGATTAAATTTATTTGCGTTAAAAAGTCGATCTGAAAAGAAAAAAAAGTTCAATTAAATGTTTCAAATTTTTTTGTATCATCGTATTAAAAATACGTTTTCATTTATTTTAATATTGATTGTTTAGGTTAACAGTATTTTATCGATTTGAATAATAAAATTTTTTAAAATGTTTACTCAAATCTTTTCCTCTGAATCTCTAAAACACAAAGCAAAACTAAACAACACACCAATCAATCAATTTCGAATGCAAAACCGAACAATGATTAATGTAAAAAGTGCTTATTAATCCTCAGTACTTGTAACTCATTTAATGACATGAGTTATGAAGAGAGACTTGGAACACTTGGGCTCACAAGTCTATGAAGAAAAAGAGAAGATTTAATTAAATTATTCGAATTCGAGCAAAACCATAATCAGATTGACTGGTTTCATGCATTATGTAGAGCACCTAACGCAAATGAATTTGGTCCTACCAGCTCAAGAGAAAATATTTTCGGCATTTCTTAATTTATTAGTTTACTGCTCTGAAAAATGTCAAAAATACTTAAGTTCTAATTATTCAGTTTCTTACTCAAAATTTTATTTACAAATCCGGTCTTCCACAATGCTCATTTCTGAAAGTTCATGAACTTTCATGAACATTCACGACTTTTCATGAAACTTCACGGATAGTTCATGAACGTTCATGAAAGTTCATGAATTTTCATACTCACTAAAAAATAATATTTTGTCATTTTTGACCCAATATACTGTTGTGCCCATTCACGTTTTTCTCTTGTGAACTTCCATGAACTAATGATTTTGAAAATCAGCCATTGATTTAGGATCCCTGAAAAAACAACACCCTCTTTTTCGCTAAAAGCTTACACCTGGGTGTTTTTTCTCTATTTTGAAAGCTATCTTGAATCAAAGCATCGAAAAATCTTTAAAATGGTACCCTTTACAACTATCTGCTCAATTAATTTTCATGTTTTCAAACGAGCTTTAATTTTCAAGAAACAAACACCCCCCTTTTATACTGATACACACCCTATTTTTTATGCACAAAAATGCATATTTTTTGGTCCTCTTTTAGAATCCGGAGTTCTTTTTTCCATATCTATAGCTATTTTTGTTCTCGAATTTGGCAGTTAAAATCAGCTTTTTTCGGCCCAAGCAAGAGTTTCCTTTTTTAAACACTTAAGAACTCATGATTCGAAAAAGTTGTTTTCAATTCAATGGTATCAGCAGAATGCTAAAAAGCTGACATTCATGCTGGGACCCAAATTAATGCTGAAAAAAATTTTCCGGATGTGATATTCTAGCTAAACTAGTAAAAAAGAATACCTTTCAAATAAATGTCCATCTCCCGTACTGGGAAACCAAACTTCTGAATATTTTAATAAATCTGGCTTTACAAGAGAAGACTATTTACACATTTTAGCATTTATTTTGTTTAAATTTCTGTTCTCATTTTTTACAATGAGAACATTTAATGTAAATTTTATGACAATTGGGTCACATTTTTGAAAAGCTCCCTTTTTTCAATATGTACGATAAAAAGAAAATTTTTTTCAGCATTAATTTGGGTCCCAGCATCAATGTCAGCTTTTTAGCATTCTGCTGATACCATTGAATTGAAAACAACTTTTTCGAATCATGAGTTCTTAAGTGTTTAAAAAAGCAAAGTAAGCTTTTAGCGAAAAAGAGGGTGTTATTTTTTCAGGGATCCTTGATTTATTGGTACCAACGCCAGAAAGCTCTAGTAAAAGCTTTTAAAACTAGCTTTCATCTGATACCCGTAAGTCGAAATTGCATCCGAATGACAAGTTGCCTTGCTTATTTATTTTAAGTTTCAAAAGTTGAAAAAGATATCAAATGAACATTAGAATACCAAACACGTAGCTTAAAAAAGAAAAGAACAATCAAATTCGCCAATCGTACAAAAATAAGAATCAATTACGAAACCTAAGCTAAACCCAACTCTTCGAAAAAATAATTTTATCAATTCGTGAGCTTAAAAGAATCAGAACCGATTGCCTCGACATTTTAAGTAAACAACAACAAAGTTCATGAAAGTTCATGAACTTTCAGAAATGAGCATTGTGAAAGACCGGATTTGTAGTTTAATGCTCAAAAATTCAATTTTTCGTTAAAATTCTGGACCCTTAAAAAACATACACTCAGGAGTAACTTTTACACGAAGTGAGGTATGCAAAAAATTATTTTAATTCAAGATAGAGTAAATGAAGGGCTACAAAATGATACCATATTTAGACCCTCTGTGAAGTTATTTGGGGAAGAAAACTGATTTTTCACATTTCAGTCTTAAAGAACCCTCATATACCCCCTAAAGTTGTTTGATAAAACTACCTAAGCATTGTAAAAAGTGTATAGGAACATAAAAATAGATTTTTTAAGAATTCTATTAATAAAATATATAGGCATAGGAAGCCCCTTGGATATAAATATTGTAATTTTTTGGTCAAGTAAGACTTTTATTTTTTAATCAAGAAAGATAAAATTCGGGCAACAAAAAAGATTTTAGAATATACAGGTAATGAAGAGCTCTAACTCAACACGTAGCACATAAAGGAAGTATCGTCAATTAGTCTAGGACTGCCCGTTGACTATACAAATTGTGTATCGATGAACATATTCAAAAACAAACACGACAAATATTTTTACTCGTACATGTTTTAAAAAGACTCTCGAAATAATGTGGGTTTCTTTTTGTGGTGCACCATAATAAACCATGTTTTATCATAACGAATGATCTAGTTTTTATTAAATGGCAACTTTTTTTTTCAATTAGATTTTTTTTATGCTTTTCTTTTTCATTAAAAGGCCGAAACAAGAAAGTTCCAGTACAAAATATAAAACAAGGGTCTTGTTGATAAAGCTCTTTTCTATTGATAACTGAAGACGGAACTTTATTAAGGATCCTATATTTTGGGATATTTATGATTTTGAGGCACCTAATTAAAAGATATTAAAAGATGTCGTATTTGTCTTCTAAAATTTGAGAAATTTCTTTTTTTTCTATTGTATCTTTTAATTAGGTGCCTCAAAATCATAAATATCCCAAAATATAGGATCCTTAATAAAGTTCCGTCTTCAGTTATCAATAGAAAAGAGCTTTATCAACAAGACCTTTGTTTTATATTTTGTACTGGAACTTTCTTGTTTCGGCCTTTTAATGAAAAAGAAAAGCATAAAAAAAATCTAATTGAAAAAAAAAGTTGCCAAATGTTAAAAGTAAAGCTAAATATATAAGAATCTTATACAGGCAATTATGAACTTAAAATTTACGAAGAGCGAAGGAAAAAATCAAGATATGTTCGCCAGGAGAGTAACTAAAAGGACCGGAGGTTCTTTCAGTCATAAAGTAGAACTAATAAAAAGTGTTACGTCACTGGAACCGTTTAAAAATTAAATCTTGATCTAAAGATCTGGAGATAAAGTCGAAAACGATCAAAATTTTCAAAAAGCAGCTTTATTAACTAGTGTAATTCATCGAACCAGTGGTGGTATAATCTATTCAGTCTCAGAAACTTGTTTTGTTTGCATAACTTACTTCCATTTTATGGTTTTGTTTGTGTAAATATAACAAATTTACACAAACAAATTTAACAAATTTACACAAATTGAACTGGGGTGATTTAAAATCGTTATAACGATTTTGACTTTGACTTTGAAAAATATCAGAAAAAAATATCAGTTCAGGCGAAGACGAATCGATTATTTTACAAGTTATAAAAGGACTATAAAAAAGTTAAGACAAAAGAAATTATAGACAATGCGGCGAATTTACTTTTATTTTTTAAAGAATAAAAAAAACTTTTAAAAAAAATTTACAAGTTTTAAATGTTGTTTTAAATTTTTTTTCTACGGGAAAGCTGTAAAGGGAGCTTTTACTCATCCATTGAACCCAAAAGCTTTCCAATATTCATCCAAATAAAAAAGGAATTTACATTTAACCTTTCTTGGAAAGCAAGATTGGCGAATGCCTCTAAAGTGAAATAGTCTCATGAGTAGGTTATGAAAACGAGTGTATACCTAGAGGAGGTCATATTTTAATTTTCTGATTAAATTACTAATTGATATATTGTAAAATTTTTGAGTTTTTTAAAAAAATTTTCTTTATTCTGTAAAAGTAATTTATTAATTCTATAAAAGTTTTTTTTTTATGTGTCAAACGATTTTTTCCTTTTGAAAACTAATTTTTAGGTTTAATAATAATTTACTCATTTATTTAATTAAATAGAGATAAAAAATAATTTTAACCATGTGACTAAGCCATTCTTTTATTTAATAGGTCTTTTAAAAAACTTTCGAATTTAAAAATTTTTTTTATTAAACTTCTAAGATGAAGCCTAATGCTCAAGTTACCTTAACTGTACACAATGAGGTTGAAGATAATCATTTTGTAGTAAAATGGTCATTAAAAATCTTGACAGTAATATTAGGATTCAATGCTATTTGGCTTGGAATTTGGACTATTATTGATGTATCCCCATTGTGTATTATAGCTGGTATCTTACTAATGTATGTTAGTTTCTTTCAATATTCAAAAAATTAAAATTTACTTTACTAAAAGAATAACTGGGATGTGTGTAATTGCTCTTGAGGCTCCGATTTTATGCAGTTGTTTTGAAATAATGACACCTTTCCTTAAGTTTTCGCAACGTTGGTCTCCAATTTACAAGTTTATATTTTATATCATGTAAATTTTTTTGATTAAAAAACATAGAATTTGATGTAATTATTTAGTCAAATAATTTTTAAAGACCTCCAATAATAATTATAGCGTTGTGTCGAAGTTTATCATCAATACTCGGAGTATTATGTCTTTTCGGAGTTGTTATAATTTATTTCTTCTTGGCGTTTAAAAGAGGTATTTTTTATCTTTTATAATTTTTTTTGTCAAAATATAATTTTTCATTTTAAAGCACGACAATGATTTGTTTGAAATTTTTCAAGTTTAACTTGAATTTAAGGAAACATTATACATTTAAATAAAGTTTTAATTAATTTATCATTTTTCAAATCAAAGAGTTAGGGACAGTTTTATAGGACCCTTGAAAAACATACACCCAGCTGTAACTTTTACACGAAGTGAGGTATGCATAATATTATTTTCATTTAAGGTTTAGTAAATGAAGGGCTACAAATTGGTACTATATTTAGACCCTCTGTGAAGTTATTTGGGGAAGAAAACTGAGTTATCACTTTTCAGTCTTTGTAAACCTCCCCCCCCCCTTTAGTTGTTGTATACACCCACCATTTTTTATATATCAATCGATTGTATCTCTATAACCGAGCATCCCATATAAAAATGGATTAAATATCTATATAGATTTCGTTGAGAGCTTTCGATTGATATATAAAAAATGGTGGGTGTATACAACAACTAGTGCAGGTTCATTTTTTGAAGTTTTGAATGACCAGGGTTGTATATGTACTTTTGTTAAAACCCTAAATACCACGACTAAAACTAAAATACAAAATCAAAATTAAGGCTTTTTTTATGATCTAGAGTTTGGATTTGTTTAGACATGCTCATAAGAACAATATTCAAAAAAATAGTTAAATTAAAACATTCAAAAATCAACAAAATTTATTTGAACAAAAATTTAATGACTAGAATATGAAGGCCTCTGTTTAATTTTACCATTGCGTCCAAGGTGCTCTTTTAC
This sequence comes from Brachionus rubens, assembly GCA_022207745.1. Lineage (NCBI taxonomy): Eukaryota > Metazoa > Rotifera > Eurotatoria > Ploima > Brachionidae > Brachionus > Brachionus rubens. The sequence continues at coordinate 1,670,891 of JAJVHD010000009.1, read as the reverse complement.
GCATTATCTTAGTATTAGTAAAAGTCATATTAAGTGGTATATTTATAATTGCTTCTTTTGTTCGACTTTTATCAAGAGATTTTTTAATCATATATCTTTAATTAAATATTGTAATATTTTTTTATGATTTTTTTCAACGTTTTAAATTACCCGTCTTTCCATGGTAGATAAACTGATGGTATATTAACTTCTCTTTTTGTTTCATCAGGAACCATATCTATCATATTTTCATTCAATGGATCATTATCAGCTACAACAACAGCAATAGCACCTGAATTCTCAACATTAATCGCTTTTGTCGTAAATGAGCAATCACTTTATAAGAAAAAACGTTGTTTTTTTTTAAAGTAAATTTTTCAAATGTATTAAAATTTACCCTCTAATTACCAAGGCAACATTTCCTTTTAGCTTTTCATAATTTAAAACGGATCCACACGCGTCATAAGGTTCACTTGGAATTAATTTTATATTTTTATAGGTTTTTTTCTTTTTAAAAGCAAAAAATTAGAAGTTTTGAATAAAAAATTAAAAAAAAAAAAAGATACTTACAAATTCAGATCCGAATTTGGCAAGTTTTATCCTAAAAGTAAAATTAATGTCTTGAGGTTGAATTACTTCAAAGAATAGATCTTCGAGATCCAATTTAAGACTCTCTAATTTACCGCTTTGACTAACTATAGACACCGAACCATCTTTGTTTTCAACAGCCTTTGGAACTTTAACATAAATAGTCGAAAGAGCTAAAAATAAAAAGCTTTTAATTTTAAAATAAATTAGCTTTTCCTTGGTTCATTCAAGATTTTGACTTACCGATTGAAATTTGACTAAAAAATAATGAAAAAATAACAAGAAATTTAATCATTTGAAATCTTCGGGATTCATTCAATTTTATTTTTCAAAAATTTCGGTAAAAAAATTTAAAATTATTACTTTCATAGAATAAATAATTTATTTTATAAAAATATTGCCCGGCATACATATTTCAAAGAGAATATTTAGTATTTTTCAATTAAATTATGTTAACAAATTTTTTTTTAAATACGTTGCTTGATATTTTCGTTCCAACTCATCCATCTGTTTGAAAAATGTACTTTTTTCTTTTGTTCTTTTTCTTTGTTCTAATTGATTTGAAAATATTTAAAACAAATAAACAAAATTTGACCTGTGCAAAAGTCGACAATATCTGAATTTCCAAAATCTGGTTCTTATAAAGTTATATCCAGGCCTTGTTTTAAAATTGTCAAAATTACTTAAATTGACCAGGACCTAACAAAATCTAACAACAGCGTCTTAAAATGATTAAAAAAATTTCGAATTTTTCTAAAATTTGGGCATTTTTCCTTGAAAACTTACAGAAATTGATATTAGGGACATATTGAAGTATCAAGGTTCAATTTTCATTTGGAAAACCCTCACCTATTCTTGTAGACAAAGACTTAAACTACAAAGCTGATAAGTTTGCGTCTTATCTAGATATAGAATTGAAGAGAAATTAGGTCTCAAAAACCATGAAAAACTAACTAAGATTTATGATTTGGTGCATCTTAAACATTCCAAATTTTAAACTTTTTGAGTAATGCGTTCAAGTTTACTATGAAAAGGGAAACGGAATGACGATGATGATAAGAGAAGAAGATGATTCGTCTACATCATAATTAAAATAAGATTTCATTTGACTCAAAATTTCAATTATTTCAATTCTATTTGTTAGAACCGTTTTTCAACAACCTTTTATTAAGCCACAATTTAATTATAGCGCAAGATGACTGTACTTCGATATATCGTAAATTCTCGTTCAATGTTACATGTAACTAAACCTGAAAACTCGAGATTTAGCGGATTTTTCGATTGGCTTAATTTTTTTTCAGCCAGTCGAAAATTTTGATATATTGAACGATAAAATGAAAGGTTCGCAAATCATTACAAAAATATCCTTATGCTTCTTAAACTTTAATAAGACTAAAGGCTAAATGTGGTCTTTTTTGTTACACATCCTAATCGGGTTAAAACTGATTTAGATCAGCTCGGACTAAAAGTTAACCAGACACAGGATATAGGCTCGAACAAATTAACCATTCATTATTTTCTTATAGCACCAGAAAATCATTCAGCTGGTTATTTCTTCCAGCTACTGGGATTACTCTACCTGGCTGGTAACTATACCTTTAAGACAACTTAACCCGTAGCAATTTTTTCAAAAGTTTCAGCCAAAAGAATAAAATATTGAAGAAAATTTTAGATGCTTATTCGACCAAAATCTTCACCCATATTTAGAAAGATATTTAATCAGGGTGTCTTCCACGACACTTAAGAAGCAAATATTGATGTGTATTAACATCTTTCTCTCCTAAATCTCTCTTGAAATAGGTGAGAATTTGTCATAGCTTCTAAAAAGTCTGTAACTGCAAAATAACAATGAGTCTCGAATATACAGTTTTGGTCATTCACGTGTTCCTCTTGTGACTTTTCATGAACTAATGATTTCGAAAAGCTACCGTTGATTTATGGGTATCAACTAAAAGCTAGTTTTACAAGCTTTAACTAGAGCTGTTTAGCCTTAAGTTGATACCTATAAATCAATGGTAGCTTTTCGAAATCATTAGTTCATGAAAAGTCACAAGAGGAACACGTGAATGACCAAAGCTGTAGAAAGATACAACTCGCTTCTTGATTTATTCGAAAATAAACAATTCTCTTGATATTTCATCCAACTTTACTCAAATTAATAAGACAACAAATTCACGAATTGGTTCAAGACAATTTTTTGTGACACAACAACTAAAAAATTCTTCATGAATAAGGCTCAATATAAATTCTCAACATATACACACACAAAATTAATCTTCGTTGCATTTAATTCGTTATAAATACCTTCATATTTTTTGCATTTTTTATACACAGTCTCTAAAAATAAAAAAAAATCAGTTGATACTAAAAAAACGAGTTTTTTAATTTTTCTAGACCCTTTTGAAGCGATCAAGGACTCCCTCTTTTTTCTCATTTACAAATCTACTTGTCTCTTCTTTTTTAAAAATCTTAAAAACTATTTTTAACAAACAAACATGTGATCCTCACAAGCGACGCCATATTCAGTGTTTTTTTTTCAAATAAAATTTAGAATTTCTTAAAACATGGAAAATAAAGATATTCAATCAGCAATTGAGCGTGCTCGTGCAGTAGCCGCTAGACTATCACAGCAATTGCCAGCTGACAAAAGACCAGCAGATACTTCACGTAAGTCAATACTCTCCATTTAAGTTGCTCGTTTCAATACTTTAATCAATAAATTTTTTTTTTAGATGAAGTACCGGCAAAGAAGTTTGCTTCCGTCAATGATGGTTAGTATTCATTTTTTTTTTCAATAAGTAGATAGTTATCTCTCTGTTTTCTCCAGTTAATGTCTTTAGACCTTTTTTTTAGTTTCAAAACTTAAATTTTTTTTTTTTGAAAAAACCAAAATATTCAAAAAATTCTTTTTTTTTTTATTAAACTAAATTAAAATTATATAAATGACAAATTTATAGCTGTTGGTGCTCAATTGGCCATGTTAAAGTAAGACCATTTTTCATCAGAAGAAAAAAAAAGTTTCTCATCGCATCATAATGGACAAATAATTAGAAGTGAACTTGAAACCGGATGATCACATAAAAACAAACAAGTCTCAATAAAAAACATTTTTTACTTTTTTTTTATAAATTTTAAACAAACTTAACATTTTTTTTAAAACAAAAGGTTCATTTTTTAAAACGTTCCAAATGCGAATTTTTAAATAATTTTAACCCTAAAACTTACAGAGAGAGAAACTATTTTTAAAAAAAAAATTAAAAAAAAAATCTTATTTAAAAATGAATCTAATCGTGTTTCAATATATTGAAGAGCTCAACAATTAGGCGGTGGTTCGGCAAATGAAGAAATGAAAGTTCCTGATAAACTTGTTGGCTTAAGTACTTTAAATTCCTAAACAAAAATTATTTTTTATCACAAAAAATAAATATTTTCTCTCTCTCACAGTTATCGGTAAAGGCGGTGATCAATTACACAAACTTCAATCTGAGACTCAGACTAAAATTGTAATCGCACCTGAGCCAAATGGACCCGATAGAACATTCACTATCGTCGGAACCAGAGAAAACATCGAGTAAGAACCCTCTATTCAATCACTTTAAGATCTTTTGTTTAATTTTGTATCTCTAGTCGTTGTCGGAAATTGATTAATGACATAATCAAGAGGGGCGCTAACCCAAGTCCGAATGACCCTACAGCTAATCTATTGCTTAAAGGCAATGTTGATGTGTTTGAGATGCGCTTGCCTGGTAACAAGTGTGGCCTAATCATCGGGAAAGGTGGCGAGACTATAAAGAGACTAAGTGAACAATACGGTGTTAAATTGGTCGTGATCCAAGAACAAAATACTCCTTTATCAGCCGAAAAGCCTTTAAGAATAACCGGAGAGCCAGATAAAGTTGCTAAGGCCAAAGAAGCTGTTTTAGCTTTGGTATACCCAGAAAAATATGCCAAGCCTTTAACAACAAACGATTACGGAAGCAAATCGAATCCACCAGTCCCTGGGGCTCCTGGTGAGGTAATTATCAAAGTTGCTTACGACAAAGCAGGTGTTGTCATCGGAAAAGGTAAATACAAGCCTCATATTAATACTTTTTAAAGCACTATTTAGAGCCCATGATGATCTCGTAAAATTGATAGCATATTGTAGACATAGCTTGCGTTTATGACACAAGATAAAGTCAAACGTTCTGTTTGATTTGTCTCGTGTTGGTGTCGGATATGTGTAAAATCAGTTTTATTGAGAACTTCGGTTTATCATGGGTGTCAGCATGTGCCATATAAATGAAATTTTATTCGCAAGCAGTCAAATTAATTTTAAATTTTGATTGCTTGATAAAAAATTGCAACAAAAATAATTTTCTTTTGAAATTCAAAAATTTCAATTTTTTCTTTTTTTGATAAGGTGGTGAATCGATCAAAGAAATTAACCGTCGCTCTGGTGCTTATGTTGAAATTGACAAAAATCATAAACTCGTGCCCGAAGGTCAAGACAAAATGTTCACCATCAAAGGCACTACTGAACAAATTCAATACGCTCAACAGCTAATCTATGAAAAAATTACAGGCGTAAGTTAAATTTATACTTTTTAATCTCAACCTGGCACTTGATTCTTGTCTAAATGGACGAAAGAAAGTTTATTTAAGATAAGTTTTAATTTTTCATTATAATTAAAACGAAATACTCAAGTGCCTAGAATAAATCAGGTTTCCACAAATGGTATCATATTTATTGATAGCCATTTACTAGAACCAATGACACATTTTCTTAATCAAACTTTTTTTCGACCCGGCTTTTGATTCTTGTCTAAATGGAATTTTGCCTAACAGCTCTAGGAAGTTTATTCAGGATAAGTTTTAATTTTCCGTAATGATTAAAACGTAATACTCAAGTGCCTAGACTAAGTCAGGTTTCCACAAATGGTATCATCTTTATTGATAGCCATTTACTAGAACCATTGACACATTTTACCTCTTGAAAAATTTTTTTTTAATTTTTATTTTTTTTAAAGAATATCGGAGGTATTCCGCCGTCTGGATTCTTCGGTCCAGGTGCACTCGAAATGACCGCGACCGATTACAGTCAAGCAGTTGCAAGTCAAGCTTGGGCCGGTTATCAATGGCCAACGGCTGCAGACATTAAAGGCGAAGACCAAAACGCAGCAGCATGGGCTGCTTATTATCAACAGTATTACGGTGCTGCTGCGACTGCGGCTGCATCAACAACAGCTGCAACTCAAGCGGCTGGTCAAGCCGATTACAGTCAAGCATGGATTGATTACTACAGATCAATGGGTATGCATGATCAAGCCGAGGCTATTGAAAAACAGATCAAAGCCGGTGGAACAATCGGTGCAAATGGTACAGTAGAGTCTAAATCAGCCACTGATCAATCAAGTCAACCCTCTAATGGTACTAGTACAAGTGCATCAAATGGAGCAGCCGTTGACCCGTATGCAAATCAAGCAGCATGGCAACAGTATAATTACAATTATGCCAATTATTATAAACAAGAAAATGGGTCTAGAAATGCATAAGTGTTAGTGTCGTGGTATGTGTAAATGGAGACAGAGAAATCGATTTTTTTTTCAAATTTAGTTTCTAATTTTTTTTAAATAAATTTATAAAAATTAATATTTGTTTATTCATAAAAAAAAAAAACGATTTAAAAAAAAAAGTAATGTAACTTTTAAATGTATTGATATTCTCGTTTTTTTTAATGTCATATTTTTGGTCTTTTCTTTGATCATATTCTGAATGTCTCTTTAAATGTAAAAAAAACCTTAAAAAAAAGTTTAGATTGGATTCAGGTTTTATAATTTGTATTTATACTTTTAAAAATAAAATTTTGAAAAAAAAAAGAATTTAATATTTACTAATGAAGATCAACTTTGATTTTACTCTATTTTTCAAGTTCAAATTTCTACTCTAAACGAATGAATACTAAAGACATCTTGTACGTATATCTTTTAGTACTTGGTGCCCTAAATTTAAAACAGACATCAGTGTTCTCGAAAGGGTTTAACGGAGAGCGACAAAATTGGTGAAGTCGATTGAAGCAAAACCATTTGGAGAAAGACTCAGTATTTTGAAATTACTGGGTCTTGAAGAAATACGTTTAAGAGGTGATCTGGTCCTAATGTTCGTAGATTGTATCGCTACAATTTTTTGATAAACAGAGTAGTTGAAGTATGGAATAGACTATCGTCGAGTAGAGTGAATGCAAAGTCAGTCAATGATTTCAAATCAATTGTTGATGAAGAAGTTTTTGGAATGGTAAAACGACTGCTAAGGTTCTTTTAGAGCCGTTAGCGATTAGCGTTAGTGTAGACAATTTTCTACTGCAGTACTAATACTACTACTACTATTAAACCGCAAAAATAACAAGGCAAGGCAAAAATAACAAGACTTGTTATTTTTGCATATTCAATAGATGAACAACTGTTCACATATTATGTAAACAAATCTTGTTCTCAGGTTTGGTGAACCACTTGTTCACCTAATTTTTTGTTCACGTATAGGTGAACAAGATTAGTCACATAATTTTCAAATTGTTCCCTTGAAGGTCAATATGTTCACCTAACGATTCAATTTTTCACAAGTTACAATTGTTCACATAACCGACAATTTTTTAAATTTCCAAAATTTTTAAAACTCAAGCAATGTATACAAAAATAATGTGTAAACTCGGTATCAAAAAAAACAGTAATAGTGAATTCAAAAACGATCGATTAGTATAAATATGTTTTGTGTGGGAATTTTTTTGAAAGACAAAAGGGCTTAAAAAAGCATGCATCAAGAAGTCATAAAGATTAATTATATTTTTTTTATCATATTTTATATTTATAGATTTATCAGTAATCGGTAATGTAGACTTCAGTTACGTAGCCAGACACTTTTGGATAGTGTTGCGAAATTCAGTGTATGCGGTATGGAACACCCGTACTTTCATTAATTTACATTCATGTACACACGTCCAATTACAATTCCAAACTCTCTTACTGAAAAGTATATTATGTGTTTAAAATTCCACAGTATATTTTAAAATGGTGTGATTTAAAATTCCACACTTCACCTCAATGGAGCTGCGTCACTGGTAGGCTTAAATAAAGTGTCATTTATTATAAATTTTTTTCATAATTTTAAGATTGGGTCTTCTTGTAATATTTGTAACGGAGTGTTGTCAATGCAAAAACTGTTCATGGTTTCAAAGCGGGCATCGACAGAGAAGTGTTTTGGCATGGGACAAAGAAAAAGAATAAAGACTGCCACAGCTCCTAAAGAACTAAATGCCGAGAGGCGTTAGTATATATTACTATATGACAGTCTCACTACTACTACTACTTCCTTAAATAATCCATTATTGAATGACAAATCAATGAATTTAGACTGGTATAAAAACAACGTTAGAAATTAGATTTTTTCCTATTATCAAGTCAAGTCAAGTTTCTGCTAATTCGTTTCCATTTCTTTGAGGGGTTATCATTCGAGAATACTTTGTATCCGAAAGAAATAATAATATATCATATTTAAGGGTTTTCTCATTTCAGTATGTTTTTACTGACGGAAATGCTGATACTGATTCCGTAAATGAATACTGAATATCGACTGATACTGATTTATTTTTTTTTCTTATTTAAAGGCTTATGTCAACTTATTTACTAGAATGAAAACCTATCCGAGAGTAAATGTGTTATGTACTGATGGTCTTAGTACTGATACTGACTGTAACTGCTTGCCTTAAATACTGATACTGACTGTTACTGAATACTTATCACAAGTCTTCTTTTTTTTTAAATTTGAAATATGTTTCATTTTTTCGATGATCGTTTTCATTTAAGATCATATAGAAGGCTTAATTGTTTGTTGAATATTTTTTCGATATTTGACATTAATGCAAAAATGATAAGAACAATAATATTTGATTGCTTGGTAGCTTAACTTTTCTTGAAATTAAATCTTATTTATTTTGCTCGACACAATTAAAAACAACAAAAATATTTTGTACCTTATGATTAGTATCAATTAAGTAAAAATTCAAACATAACAATTGATGTAATCCGAAAAAGACTCCTTTCTGAAGAACCGCAAGTTTCCTGCGTGAAAAGGGAATTATTAGATAATTAGTAAAAAATGGTATTGTGAGTCGACGGAGAAAAAAACTTATAAATTCTTCCGACTGATCGACTTTAAAATTTTAAGAGAAGACAAGTTATTCAAAAAATTCCATTTTAGTTAACTTCACAAACTACTATATTTTTTCACAATTTTTTTTCCTGTTTTTCTGACTTGATCAACAATTTTAGATTTCCGACATTCTCTTTTTTTTTTCTCTTCTTCCACCAGACATATTCAACCAATTTACTCAAAATTCCTGTTCATTGTTTAAATTTCGTTTTGCTTAAGTCTTCTAAACCTATTCCATTCTAAATGATTTGATCAGCCAAACGAAGCCGTCTCTCGAATGTACAAGAGTTTCACATGTCATTTGAATTCAAAATGTTGTTGGCACTTCTCAGTGTTTCAGCTAAGTAGACCATTACCTGAAAACTTAAATAAGTTAACCTTTGTACTAATTTTTTACTAAAAAGTTAAGTTGTTAAGTAATTTTTTTTGTGAAAAATGCCAACTTTAAAGCATTGCATACTACCCCGCCCTAATATCAAACTTTAAATGATTGCAGTCCTCGTCTTAACCAATCAATAAGGTTTAATCATGTTTTTTTCTGACTATATGTTCTCTATTATTGATGAATGGTATCATTGGTTCGATTCTTCCCAGTCGAAATTTAAGGACTTTAAAGTTTGAGATTAGGATGGGGTAATATACAAGATTTTACGGGAGTGTGTGTTGTGAGAGTGATGTGATTTTTAAATTTTATAAAGTTTTTCAATTATTTCCTGGAGTAATTATCATTCAGAAATAATTTCTCATCTTTCAAACATTTTCCGAAAATAATTAACCGGGATTATTATTCAAATTTACATTCAGTGATAAATTTCCATTTAATCTTTGGAAGGGAATTTATTCGAAACACAAATTAATTATCATTAAGGATTGCATTCATTTAAGACGACTGTCCGTTTTATTTTAATTTGAAATCAGCGTTGATTAAAATTGGTCTTCATAGAGCGTTGGTAATCAAGTTGTAGCTAACGCTATTTAATGTTAAACGTCAGAAAAAGTTATTAAAAAATAAAATTTTCCTCTAATGTAATATAGAATAAAATGGCGAATTAAATATTAGAAAGCGTTAAATTACGTTATTTAGCGTTATTTTTGCTTTAACGTTAAAAAACGTTAGTTACAAATTAAAGACACTGTAACTTGAATTTATAAAAAACAAACCAAGAGAGAAGTGTATCATAATTGAATTTCACTTAAGACAAGGTCTCGTCATACACCAATATTCCATGCGATAAATACACACTTAACACTTATCCTTAGAAAACCGGGTCAAAAATGACCCATAAAATTGGAAAATAGAATATCTAATAAAATATCAATTTCACAATTACATAAAACGGCTGCTAACAAAATGAAGAAAATTATAATGTTCACAGAATTTCGAAAATAAAAGATGAGAAACGTCAAAAAAACATTTAATATTGCACAAAGCTGAAATTCTCGAAAGGATCTTTATTGCATACTGTGGTATCAATCGCTGCTTTACATAAACAGTACTTTTAATGATATCTTTACCATAAGTGTTAGACAGGTTAAAAAAAAATGTTAACCTACGCTATAAAAAATATGTGCTTGTAGTTACAACGAAAGCTTTAGGCAAGTGTTGTGGCCAACTAGAGAAGTGTTAGGGACTAAATCGTGATATTGAAGAGACGTCGAATGAACTGTCCAGTTCTTGCTCGCCTGGACACGTGGGGATTCACACAAAGGTACTCAAGGCAATGCCCGAAATTTTTTGTCCTATTCTCCAACAGCTGCTCAACTGTTGTTTGGAATTAAGAAAAAATCCAGAAGATCGGAAATAGCCGTTGTGACCCCACTATATGAAAACAAAGGTGATAAGACTGATATGAATAACTACCGGACAATATCTGTTCTTTCTCCTATTGCTAAAATGTTCGAAAAACTTTTTGCAAAGCTAATAAGTTTTTATTTTGAGAACAACAATATTTTCTTTAGAGTTCAGGTTCATGGTTTCAGGTCTGTTTACTCATGTCAAACAGCTCTTCATGAGTCTATATCATTCTTAAATAAAGCTATAGATCTAAAGCTAGGGCTGGTAGAACGGTTTTATGCCGAAAACCGGCTTGAGTTAAATAACTATTTAAAAAAAGTACACTTTAACAAGTACAGTATACCAAAATGTAGAGAATAAAAATCTCTATCAGAAAATACCATGGGGTATTTTTTTGAAGTTTTAATGGAATTTTTATTTGAAGTTTTCCTATTAAAAAAACGGTTTTTAAAAACGGCTTATTTTGAATATAGGCTCAAATAAAATTTGGTTCAACGATTTCATGTTATTTTATGGTAGAGAATTTAATTCTAAGAATTCAAATTATTAGGTTTTACTATAGACTCAAAATTAAACTTTATGAAACTTGTTTCAGAAACATGTCTAACTGTAAATCGTAAGCTCTTTTCGATAAAGAGACTTTTCTATCTATGTACTTTTGTAAAAATTCAATTTTTTAAAACCTTCATTGTTAACAGATTGGTCCTAAAATACACTACATTCTAATTGTCAATATTCAACAACATCAATCTAATTTATGTAGAAGCAACAAAAATTTTTGATAAACTAAATTTAAATTTTAAAATTTTTTATTTTTGAAAACAATATGTTTTTTTTTCAATTTATACATTTTATTTTTAATGAATAAATGAAAAGTTAATCAGTCTTTAATTAGGCAAGGGCACTAGCCTGTTGATTAACCTTGAACTTAAAAGGGTTGCTGTAATTTGGTAATTTTGTGAAAACAGTATCTTTTTTCAACATGTTAAGAAAATAATGAACCGGAATTATTTTCAAAAGGTAAAAAAATCAAAAATCACCAAGATGAGCGATTTTAAATTTTTCAAAAAATAACCAAATTGGTCCCTTTTTCAGTGCCTAAAATCGACTTTTTACAGGAACATGCTCTTAGTTAAAAAAATTGCATTTTTGCGGGGTTTTGATACATAAGAATTAAGAATTTTTGGTCGAAAATTTTAAAAATAGCTCATCTTTGTGATTTTTGATTTTTTTACCTTTTTCGGCCTTACGTGTACAAAAAGTAAGACGAAAACTAAAAAAATAAAGCCAGCTAATGTTCAGAATTTTATCTTGTTTCAGTATTGGTATAAATCATAGTAATTAGGCAAAAACTGTAGAATTTATATCAAAAAAGTAAAAAAAGGGTAAATTTCCGGAACCTTAATTAAAAAATAATCTTCAGACAGGGGTTTTATGATTTTTGAAGAGATTTCTTATAAGTCAAAACTAAATTAGGGTTTGATTTAAAAATTCATTGGTATGAAATCACTATTTTTTTATTTAAATTTTTAAGAAAAGAGCAACTTGATTGTGAAAAAATATTAATAAAATCATAACAACACTCGAAAATTTTAGCTCTCCCTAACAATTCTTTAACGCATTCATTTTAGGTCCCAACACTTCTCTAACGCTATAATTCAAACATCTAACACTTGTACAACGCCTAGTTTTGAATTTCAAATGCTTTAGTTTTTGAACCTAATGCTTTCTTCTTTCTTTCAAACACTTTATTTTTATAGTAACGGTTATTTCTGTTGATTCATTTTTATTTCACTATGTCTAACGTTATTTACAAAAAAAGTAAAAAAAAAATTTAAACTACTGTATCTTGCTTTATATTTTCCCGATTTTTTTTCGTAAAAATCTAGAACGGACAATACTATCAAATAAATTATAAAATAATTATTTGAAATAAAAGATTAATCCAATTTATTAAGAATTTAAACGATTAAAGGTTATCTTTTTAAAATAGTAAAATTGACGTAATAGAACAAGAGAAGTCAATATTTTCTTTGAAAAATATTCCTAATTTTAGATTTAATAAAAAACAAAAACAAAGATATCAATTCCCAAATTAAAAAAAATACAAATCTTAAATTTCAATTAAATAAATCTCATCTTTAAACCTTTCAATTGACACCATATTCGTTTGATATAAAATTAACTTAGATCTAATTAATTTAATCTTTTTATTTAATCAAGTTTTTGAACGCTTAAAAATTTTACTTTTTTTGACGTTTTTTGCTTACTGTTTGATTTTAATATAATTTAATTAATTCATTGTTTTCTCCAACGAATTCTTACACTGTTACTCATAAGAAAATGCTATTATAGTCATTTACGATTAGTAGGTGTTGCGATCTTGTGGATTTTGGATCTTTTTTTTTTCATTTTTAAGGGGATTCATGGTCCGAGTTGACGTTTATAAAACACATGAGATAGATAGAGGGAAAATTTATTTATGTGGATACGAAGCTTTACATTTTCAAATCATTCCTCAAAAAATTTAATTAATTTATTTGAAACATTTGATTTAAAATATCAAGATGTACGGTGCCATTCTAGAGACAGTTATAAAGTACATCTTAGCACTGATTAGTTTTTGTTGTTGATATTTTTAATTTTTTCTTAATAAAAATATTAAAATCGTGATTGATCCTTTTAAAATTAATAAAGGTACAAACAAGAGTATACCGGTTGCACAGTATAATATAACTCATTAATGTAATTGAAAATTACTATCAAAAAAATTATTTTTAGTCTCTTTTTTGAAGCAAATATTTTAAAATCAAGTTTTTTAATCCATTGCAAAACCAATCAGAAGCTGCTTGCTACAATCTTTAATATTTACTCCGAGTAGTACCTTCAAACACCATTAATTTTCATCCGCCATTTTAATCGATTGCCAATCCACCCAGAAGATCCCTATTTTACTTCAAAAGTTGAGAAAATTTTAACTTTTTGATCCATTTGACTGACCTTTAAAAGAACTAAATTTTGATATTTTATTTCAAGGTTAAATTTAAGATCCCTAACAATAAGCTTTATGTAACAAGCGAGGCGGTAAAATAGTATTAATTTGAAATTTTCGGAATTCCTTATGTTACGACATCTCGTTTTTAAACTATTTAACCTTGACAAAAATTGTTTAATTCCGTTCAAATTCAACCAACACACAAACAAAAAAGATTTCAAAATCTATTAAATTTATCAAAATAATACTCTTTTTTTTATATTAAAATAAAAATTTGATTAAAAATTATTTTGCTTGCTACAATCTGTAATATTTACTCTAAATAGTACCTTCAGACACCATTGATTATTTTAATAATATAATTTTTATTGTTCAACCCGTCCGCCCATTTTGAATTTAATTAGGAAATTATTTCACTCTATCACAAGACCATGCACACGACCGGTAACAAGTCGGTTAAGCAATAACAAACCAAAATTAAAACCAAATTTTAAAAAATATCGTGAAGTTTTTTTGGATTTAACTGTACTTGATGATTTTGATAAAATTTTTCTGTCATGAAAATGCGTTCTTGTCAAAGTTAATTTGCTTGTTAAACAGCCACGAAGTAGATTTATTAAAAAAGTAAGCCCAAGTCAGTCGAACGTCATGGAGGAAAAAGTTTTTATTTTTTTAACATTTTATGATCCGAAGAGATTTAATGTTAAATTTCCAAGTGACTCTACTGAATCACTTAGGAATAGTGGCAACTTTGAGATAAAATAAAAAAACTTGAATAATATTTAACAACGTTTTATTTAACGGAAACCAAAAAAAAATTAATTTTTAAAAGATTTCTTTTAAATTACTAAAATTTATTTATCAGATCGTAAACATCAACCAGTGGTATATTTTTGGACTTGATAATCCCCGAAATCCAAAACAAAATTGAAATATATTATTGAAAACTCTTTGTTTTTTTTGTAGAAATAACTTGAAGATCGCTTGCTAAATAACGCAGTCTCAATCCACATATTTGAGGATATTTTTGAATTGAACGAAAAATAATTTCCATTTTTCACGATCAAGTTGCTTCAAATCGAGTTATTGTTTCGGAATGCTTAAAACAACTGCATGCACTTATAGCTCGAAAATGAAAAATTGACTTCGTATTATCCACACACTTTACTTCAATTTTAAAATTAGCAAATTTATGAGGTTTACATGCCCAGCACGATCTCTTTTTAAGTTGAGAATTAGGTACAATTTTTTCACTTGATTTACACAAACCACTACACCCGGTCGTGTTAAATGTAATTCGACCACAATTTATAAGTATAATAGACATTTCAACTGATCCTAAATTGCATTGACCCAAAGCCGAATTTGAGCTAACTCTTTGATTACTTGGTTCGTCTTCTTCATCTTCAAGCATATTTTGTAAATACTTTTTATTCGAATCGAATTTTTTTGATAATGTCTTAGTTTTACTATCCATATCGATGTCAAAATGTTCATTATTCATATTATACGCATCATAAAAGTATTCTTTCGTTTTAAAATTTTGATCATCATTATTAATCGGAAATACTAAATGATTTTCTTTGTTTAAAAGTCGATTTTTAGAAATGAATAAATCATACTCGTTGTCGTTCAGATTCGTTTTAAGGTGTTTTAATTTATTTACAAAACAATTGAATTTTTCCAATGTAACTAGAGTTGCCAAAAGACAAAGCACATTTAAATGTATAAAGTTGTACATTATTGTTGTTGATTTATTTATATCAAATATTTATTTTTTAAAAAAAATCTAAAAAAAAAAAATAATGAATTTTAAAATTAATCTCTTAGACACACACCGAAAAAAACCTGTTTACTTAAAATTATATTATTTTATTTTAGGGTTCTTCAAGTGCACAAATTGAAAATAATTCTGTTTTTAAAGATTAGGCTAGAATAATGAGATGATATTGACGTATAAAACTTCAAGAAAAAAAAAGATGAAACAATTTTAAATTGTAATTTTTTTTTCACGTTTTAAAATTCTTAAAAAAAATTTTCATTTTTGTAAAATATCTAAACTGGTAATCTGTTTTCTAATCGCATTTGAAACAGGAAAAAGTTACAGAATAAAAGCATTCTCGCCCATTTACGTCATTTTTACTAAATCGAAAATTTAATTAGGAGTGTCGAATTAAATCTCGTATTGTTTTTGTTGACGATTTGAGTCATAAGTATGAATGAAAAAAAAAAAAATTTTATTTTAAAGACGATTAATTTGTTTTAATACTTTAATTTCCTTTTTATTTTTATTTTTTTGTGAAAATTTCCAAATGTTTGTGAGAATGAAATTATTGCAACACCAATTATCTTTATTTATACCTTATATTATTCTCCCATTTTATTTTTTTGTTTTTCTCTTCATTGTTTTTTCAGTCAATATCTAATTTTTTTATGGCATTCAATTTTTTTTGTTTCTTGCTCACTCTCTTTTTTTTTTTTATTGATGTGTATTTCTTTTTTTTCTAAAATTATTTCTACTCGTTTAACCTTAGTTTTGGGATTTTGAAATTTAATTACTTTTTCTAGAATTTCCTGAATGCTTAGGTCCACAAGAAAAAAACAAAAATTTGTTTTTGTTTTCTTCCAGAAAGAAAATAAATAAAAAATACTTTAAGAAAAAAAAAAATTAAATTTATCACATTTAATCTGATTTTAAAAATTCAAAGGGAATTCTCATCCGTTTTTTTAATAATCTTTAATGATTCATGACTGAAGATATTCAAATTGTTAAAATAATAAAAAAATTCTTGATGAATTACAAAAGTATTTTCTTCTATTCCATTGGGAAATTACTAATAAATCGATTTAAAGTATCACATCTATTTTATTTTTTAATCAAATTTAGATTAGTCTGATAAAATGTTACCACGATTTAAACGTATTTTTATTAGTTACAGTTTATTAATTTTGAGCAATTTTTTGGACTGTAAGACTAAAAGTACAAAAAGAGCAGTGATGAATTTCTCTGAAATTCGTAAGATAAAACACCCGGATCAAATGAAACACTATTTTGGTCAAGATGAATCGTTTTGTAGGCCGTTATTCAAAAAATTTAGTGTTAACATCGGTCACAATTGTCAAACTATTAATTATAACATAGCTGAATGTGAAGGATATTGTAGAAGTCAATCGCTTTTGTACAGAAGCCAACTGGGATCGTATCACGAGGTAAAGAGTATATCATGTTGTGCCATACAAAAGGTTCATCAAGTAACAAAGAGAATTCATTGTCTCAAACGTTTGAGTGCAAATCTTATAAACATTGAGATGAATGGAAACAAAGATTTTGAAATGATGGAGGCTTTTCGAAACAGTTTTAGTGAAAATTCTTGGGTTGATCATCCAAGTTATATAAATGGCTTATTTTATGGAGGTTATTTTTCAGTTTTAATGCCATTTAATTTAACATGTGAATGTATTAGCTTTTGATTTCTTAAATTTAGATTTATTTAAATGTAAATTTGTTGTTTATAGTTTTTAATTTTTCGTGCTATTAATAAAATTAATTTGAATTAATTTAATTCTTTAGTGACACTTTTGTTTTAAACCCACACAAAAATCCAAATAAAACAAAAAAAAAGACAAAGTTTAAACAATTTAAACAAAGGATCAATTAAAAATGAGATTTTGACAAAGTCTTGGCAGTCAATTATTAAAAGAATACGGATTTAATTTTTTTTCTTAAAAATTTTCGTCAAATTTTCGTTAAATTAAATTATACGCAGGATTGCTCGTCACAAGTCGAGAAAAAATCGCGACTTGAAAAACAACTCTGATTAGGCATTGTAAATTTTGGTACAAACACAAAAATTAAAAACGATGTAAATTTTTCCCTACTAGTGCAAAATCACTTCTGCAAATTGTATCAGCTGATATAGAGGATGTATCATCAAATTACAAGCTCTGCAAAATGAACGCAACTTAAATAAATGGAAATTAAATGTGCGATTAATTTGCAGATTTTTTTAATTTTTGTTTTATTTGTATCAAAATTCTCAATGCTGATTATATGTTGGCAAAACTTTGCTTTTAATATCTTGCAATTTTCAAAGAAAATGCAGAGTTTATTTTGACTTCAAATTAAAGTAGCCCCTAATATACGAAGCCGGACACATACTCTGAAAATTTTGACACTAAAATCCGGATCGGGACTCTTCATATTTTTCGTATTACATTGTTTACCAGAGACCTCCTTAAACCTCTGTTATGAGGGTACGACTAAATAGTGTTGTTTTCATAAATTAGATATCGTCGAGCATATTGGTTTTTCAATTTTCGATTGTTTAAAATAAAGCAAACCCGATGTAAGAAAATTTAATTTAAATTATCTTAGTTACATGCCAAGATTTGATGTAATAGATCAGCGCAAAGAGCCCTGAAGAATACGTTTTATTAATTTCTTGTTACCCTAAAGAAAATTTAATCGATTTTTCTTTTAAATTTTACAAAAGCTCCAACAATGGATTATATTTCTTGCCGCATTTAGTGTCATTTCGGTGTCAAATTAGATTTGCTATTAGATTTTTTAGATAACTTACCCGGAAATAACAAATCTTGAAATATTAAACCTTTCTATTAAAGGTATTTTGTTTTAGTTGAATCCAATACACAATTAATCATATAATATTCTAATATTTTTTAAAATTAACCATATTTAGAATCGGGTTTATAGAGAAAAAAAGCTCTATTTTTCTCAAGGTTCGATCCTGTGGGAAGCTATATAGGAGAGAGTGCAATCATCTCTTAACATGCCACGCACGACTCGGGTCGAGTATTAACTTGCGCAGTTGCACCTGCACTGTAAAGCAAAAATGTTTAAGTACTGACACAAGTCTTAAGAGTTTGACCCTTATGGGTCGCAGTAAAACTTACTACTCCTACTACTACTTCATGAAAGCATGTTCCAATAGAAAACGTGGTGAATTCATTTTTATTTTAGAATTTTGTAAATTTTTAAAATTTTTGAATTGATTTGAGCAATACATAAAATCCTTATTTCTAATTTTTTTGATTAGCAAATAAATATTTTACTTTGTCCTTAAATTCTGATGAATGATCCAATAACTAATATTGACACCTGAAAAGTTCTTCATTTTCTTTTCAGCAAAAATAATTTGATTAAAGCCATTCGCTTATAAAAAATATTTGCAAAATTTAACTAAAAATATTTACCTATGTGAAGAAAAATCTCAGTTCTCAGATATTCTCGGTTCTTAGAAACTTCTGAGAACGAAAACTTTTTCTGTTCTTTGATTTGCATTGAAATGTTAAAGAGTCCTTTAGGTAGAAATTACGATTAAAATTATAAAATTTTGTTCTTAAAGAACTGATTGACTCATTCTTGAAATAGCATCAATCTGCTTTTTATGATTTATATAAATTTTAAAAAAAATGAGAGAATAATCTATGACGCAGCTAAACAAAATTTAATAATTGATTGCGCTACAAATGATTTAAAAAAATACTGTTAAAAAAATTTCAAAACGCTTCTATTTAAGCTAATTGCGACATAAAAACAGAAAAAGCCGGACACCATCTGTGATGAAAAACATTAGCAACAGTTAAAAATATAATAAATTTCTTTATTAAAGTATAATTATGTTAAATGCGATTGTACCTAAAACACTGAATCCAATTACGAAACGCCGGAGCGGAACGGATTTAGACAGTAAAATACTGAATTTTTCTTTACGGAACGCCTACTAAATTACGGAATACGGAATTTCTCAAAACTAAAATGTGAAATTTAATATTAAATACGAAAATGATAAAATACGGAATTCCTACTAAAATACGGAACAGGTACGGAACGAACATAAAAAAAACTTAGTTCAAGTGCGAATTTTCAAAACTGATCTAATACGATCCAAGAGGTAATCGATATAAACTAAGACGAGAACTTGTGAAAAACTGTGCACCAAGATTCAATTTTTTTTACAAACCGTATCGTGAATGACTGGAACTGGCTGACGAATGAAGTTATTGAATCAAAATCAATTAACATTTTTAAGACTAATTTAGTTTAGACAAAACTTTTGAAAGACTAAAACGTTGCTTATGGTCTGGATAGAACCAGACTTAACGCGAGAGCGTAGCAATTATTTTTACTACTACTACTACTACTAATCTTGAATTATTTTCGGTTTTTTTGAGCGATGCCATTTTATGTTTGAACCAAATAATTAAAGTTAAAAGGAACAGAATGTGTTCATAATGTGAAGCAATAATCACTCCAGGGACTATTTCAAACTGTTGTGAAGGGTGTAAAAGAAACTATCATATCAAAAATCTATTTTTCATGTCCATTCCGTACTTGTTCCGTATTCTAGCAGGAATTCCGTAAAAAATATTTCGTATTTAATATTAAATTCCGTATTTTAGTCATTTCCGTTTTATGGATTCCGTATTTTAGTGCCTAATTCCATTCCGTAATTGGATTCTGTGTTTTAGGAACAACCTTAAATACACGTTATCTAAAAATAATGAAATAAAATACTAAATAAATTTTCATGCTTTTTGCAGAGTTGGTAATTTAATATGTTTGATATAACGTGATAAAAAGCTGATGATACAGCCCTTGTATCATCTTGGATTTCTTTTAGGGAAAAGGGAAATTTTGGCAATATGAGCGTTCATGAGTTGGGAAATGTCGGTGACATTAAAAATGAATAAATCCGTATTGTAGGATCTTGAAAATAAAAAATAAAATTTTTAGCTTTGATAAAAAACTATTTCCGTTGCAGTTCAGATCCCAAAGGATTGAATACCTTTAAGTTAAATTATTATTGATAACAGGAAGAAATCATTAGTATGAGTTCATCTTGATTTTTTCACAATTAAAAAATCTTTAAATTCGTTTCTAAATCTTAAATTTATGCCATTTAAATAAAAAATAGGTCTTATTCCGCTAGGTTAGACTTATGGCCATAAAAAATTCCAAGGTACTTGTAATGTAATTAAGATGTTATAATCTGGTTGCTACTCTAAGGAATATTTATTTACGTTTTTTTTTATAGTTAAAAGAGTTCAAGCTTAATAAGTTGATTTCTTAGAAAAATTCCATTTTGATAAAATACTAGTGGATTGGTTGCTTGTGCTAAACTTTATTGTAAAAGCCGAATGGTTTATTCTTGCATCAAAAAAACTCAGTTTAACTTTTCAATTGAGCTTCAAGATTTTGCCGCGAACCAAAAATTAAAAATTTTATTTTTGGGACAGGGGGGTCCGAAGTTAAGCGACCAGAAAAACAAATTCCGCGGAATATTCCGGAAAAACAGCAAATTTTTAGGCATTTTTTCAGTTTTTTTGGATTTACTTTTTGTTTACCAATAAACCATAAACTTTCTATACAGATTCTGAAACAAAACAAAATTTTAGAACAAGATGTAGGTTTTACTTTTTTAAATTTATTTTTACCCTTTGTTTAATCGAGGTCGAAAAAAAGTCGAAAAAATCAAAATTCACTAAGCTGATGGATTTTCATATTTTTGACCCAAAATTCGTGATTCTCGAGTAGGAAAACCCCATAAGACATATATAAGGTTTGAATAGAAAAATTCTTATAATTTTTCAAAAAATTACCTTTTTTCGACCATTTTCAGCACCCAAAATCGAAAATTTTAAAAAACTTAAAAAAAATCAAGAGTTTTATGTTGCATAGGGTTGTCCTACATGAGGATCAAAAATATTTTTTCACCTATGAAATAAAATATTTTTTGAGGTTCTAAGGATCATAGATTACAAACAAGATGTCAAAAATTACAAATTAAGATAACACGAAATTGTGAATTAAACGAGTGATAACCAATGATCGAAGAGTAAGGAACTATGGGCTATGAACTTTGGTGAAATAAAAAGCCTGGCGATTTTCACGAACGTTTACAAGAGGCCACAAACGTTAATGTCCCGAAGAACCACCTGTAAATAACCCGTTTTGTTTTTCGGCCGCTAGATAATGAGTATGCAATTTTTTTATATTTTGATTCACGCTATTGATAGACTTGTTGAAGCGCAAAAGTCTCATTATAAATTAGTAATTAAGTAAATCAATCAATTCAAATAACATATTGTTATTATAAAATTATATTTTTTGTAAATAAAGCCAATTCTAAATATCAATTTAATAAGTTATTTTTCACCCTGCAACAATTTTCAAATTTTAATATCGGGTTTTTAGTATACCGCAAAACCCTTCGAGTAAACACATTGAGGAATAGAAGTTTGACCGTTCAGTATCAGCTCTTAAAAAAAATTCAATTTCGATAAATATATATCATGTTTATCGATAAGCATTTTTAACAGCATAGGCAGACGACTAATGAACCGACTAGACTCAAACAAGAACAGTAATTTCTTACACCAAGTGCATACATGCAAATTGTAGATCACTTAGACTGCTTCAAAATGGTCCCTAATTGTGTTTATAAAGTCATTATTTTATGAGAAAAAGGACTTAGTTGAATTTAAAAATGATTTTCAGCTGCAACTAAATACATTTTCTTCATAAAAGAATGACTCTATAAACACAATTAGGGTATCATTTTGAAGCAGGCTAAGTGATCTACAATTTGCATGTATGCACTTGGTGAAAGAAATTACCGTTCTTGTTTTAGCCCAGTTGGTTCATTAATCGACTCCCAACACTAATTTTTAACCTTTTCAAATTATCTCATTCCTGTCTTAGGGCTGGGGCAACTCACGAGATTGTACGGTGTTGAGATTGCGAGTGATAATTTACGCAGAACTTGGGTGAAATCAAAAAGCTACGAAATTTTAATGAAGGCCCTAAACGTTTACAAGAGGAACCACAACAACAAAATGAAAATTTCATACACGTGTAAGTATTTCTTTAGCGAGAATAATATCAAGTCACTTTTTTTTAACACGATGAAACCAAGTTTTAAAAAATTTAATAAAAGGTCTTGTAGGTTTATGACTTGATACAGTTTTCGGTTTCAAAATGAAAAGTCAGAGTGTTCTCAAAGATAGTTTTCAAACGGCTTTTAGGCATAAAAATTAACATTGGGATAATTCTTAAAAATATCGAAAACAAACCACTATCTAATTAGATGAACGTAGGTTGATGATTTAATTTAATCTATTTTTATAAATTCTTCAATTAATGGAATGATTTTTAACAATTTAGACTTTAGAGTAAAAAAAGAGAATTAAAAAAACAATTTTATTCTTGCTTTTGAAAAATTCATGTCTTATTTTAAACGATTTATAAAATATACTGGTCCAAATGGAATTAGATATATTTTGATTTGATTATTTTATCTAAATTTAAAAGAAGAAACAAAATAAGAATTTAACCTATGTGAAGAAAAATCTCAGTTCTCAGATATTCTCGGTTCTTAGAAACTTATGAGAACGAAAACATTTTCTGTTCTCAGTTGTTCTCAGATGTTCTCAGTTATTCTTAGTTGTTCTAAGATATTCTTAGAAGATGAACATTTGAGAATGAATGTTCTTTCTGATTTTTAAAGTTTTTGCAATCGATTAAATAGTCAATCTAAGATCATTCTGTCCAAGAATTAAACTAAGAAAAAATGTAATTTCTCGCGCCAAAATTATGAACAAATTATTTTTAGCTTCTAACATAGATCATTTTAAACAGAAATTTTCACTTTTGGCGGATTAAGTAATGATCAAATGAAGTGAAGAAGTAAAAGATTTATCTTGGGTCCTGGGGATTTGTTTTTTGGTTTCTTCGGTATCCTTTCTACGGTGGACAAAAGTGTAATCAATTAAAAAGAATCAAGAATTTAACATTAAAAAAAATTACGTTGAAGTCTAACTACAAAAGTCATGCATTGAAAAGTCAATTTTGGCGCGAGAAATTACATTTTTTCTTAGTTTAATTCTTGGACAGAATGATCTTAGATTGACTATTTAATCGATTGCAAAAACTTTAAAAATCAGAAAGAACATTCATTCTCAAATGTTCATCTTCTAAGAATATCTTAGAACAACTAAGAATAACTGAGAACATCTGAGAACAACTGAGAACAGAAAATGTTTTCGTTCTCATAAGTTTCTAAGAACCGAGAATATCTGAGAACTGAGATTTTTCTTCACATAGGTAAGAATTTAGTATAATTTGTGGGCTTTTTTTAAAGACTCTCAAAATTGTTGTTACAACCTATCACTTAAAGTGAGAGATCTTTATTTTTTTTTTGTTTTTTGATAAGACTAAAATCAGCTTCAAATTCATCATCTACTTCTAGATCCGTATTATCCAAATACACAATGCCATCCTCATCTTCATCACTTAAAATAATCTCTTTTTTACTCGTTGATTTTGTAAATTTTTTCTCATTTTTAAACTCGAAAAGTTTAAAATTTGGAGTCGATGGTTTAGAGCTATTGTTTTCTTTAAAATCTCTTGAACGCTTTTTGCTACTTTTAGCCTCATTTTTTGTCATTGGTGAATTTTGTGTACTTGTAAAAAAATTCTTTTTCGTAAGTTTGGCATCTATTTTAGTGTCATTAAAATTTCCTCCAATAATTGTCACATTTTCGTCTTTAATTTGAGACAATCTAGACTCGTCTATTTGAGTTTCAACAACTTTTTGGCTCAATTGGGTTACGTCTGAATCATTTATTGACTGACTTGCTTGAGTTGGCTGTGTCGGATGAAAATCTCTTGAGACAAAGACAGATTATTACATGTAAGAAAGAAAACATTTTCTAACAATTACCCCTTGAAATGTATCATTTCGTGACTAAAATTTTTCAATGAATCTAAAGCATGATTATAATTACGAAATGTTTGATACCGTTGGCGAATCCATTTTGATAATCCTTTTGAATACTTTTGAGGGTTTTTAAAATATCTATCATCAACTAAAATAATAGCACCCCAATCGTTTCTTAACACAAACAAAATTATTCAATATATTTTCTATTTGTTTTGCTTACCTGTGTCTTATACAACGTCCTAGAGCTTGATTAACAGCTCGATAAGCTTGAATTTCATACCAATCATCCCCTTTTAATAAATTCTTTTTAACCGAAAGGGAATTGTTGTATTTACGCTTCAAGTCAACCTGAAATCAGTTTTGAGTAAAATATTATTGCAAAAAAAAAATTTCATAAATAATTGTACTTGAATGTCTTTTATATTAGGATACGGTATTCCTATTGCTATAACAGCTCTAGCATAATTATCTGAAAAATCAAGACCCTCGCTTGCTCGTCCACGATAAACTGCCAACATTAATGATCCATTAGGTTTATCATCTTAACAAATTAATGTTTGAATAAAAAAAAAAGACTTTTGATTCTTAATTACCAGCAGAACTTGATTCAATGGCGTCATAAAATTCTTTTAATAATTGATCAAAGTTTTTAGCTACTCGAGGTTCAAAAAAAACCTTCTTATAATTGCTCAACTGTTTTGTCATTCCATTTTCATTCCAACGATTCATTAGTTTATTCAAAAGAGAGTATGATGGCAAAAAACACAAAACCCCAAATGGTATTGTCTTAAGTCATAATTATTACAGTTGCAATTGAATAGAATTTTCTTTTTTAGAATTACTTTACAAACGTCAAGGGTCAAACGACCTATTTCATCTTGAAATGCATAAGTCTCAAAAGTTTTAAAAGTTGCTAGTAAATTAACATCCGTTGGTCCATAACCGATACTTCCGACCCATACCTGTTTGTCTGAAATAACATGGTTGGCTTCAAGTTGATGTTCAAATTTGACGCCTAATTCAGACTGAAATGTGTCCATTGGTGAAAGAGTACCCGAACATAGGATTACTGAATGACAATTTTTAAGATAATAAAATGCCTTGATTTTTGAAAATATTGATAAAAATTTAATTTAAAAAAAAATGTTTGATTTCCTTACGACTGCGGGGTTAAGACACCAAAAGTTGATTGTATATGTCCATTTGGCTTGTTGGGAAAAGGATTTAAATTGAGTTGAACGAAATAAAGTATCTTCCTCCTTGGGGTAGTTAAAGTTTTTTTCAAAAAAATAAAAATAATTTTTTCAATATGATTACATTTCCTGGAACGTCTTCAATTTTAGTCTTGGTAATAGCAACTCGAAAGTCTTCCATAAACTCATGATTTTCCATGTACAAAAATTCAAGCATCAGATCAACTTGATTGATTAATACTTTAACAATATCGCTAATTATTTCTTTTTCCCGTTCTTTTCCTTCAGTATCAGAGTTCAAATCTGACAAGTTTTTCTATTAAAATAATCTTAAGTAACCGATAACAAATGAAGACTGTTGATTTACTTTAAAAATTTCGTATTTATCTGGACCTATACCTTGCATCTTAAACTCGGCAATCATTTCAATACCGTTTAAAATTCTACTCATAGCTGCATCAAAATCTCTTTGTTCCATATTTAAACTACAACGATCGACCCATTCGATCAATCTTTCAAACTTTTTGAAAAAAACTAGACTTTTTCCTTTTAACGTTGTCTCTTAATAAAACTTACCACGTTCAAGAAATAGACTGCAGAATTATGAATTTTTTCGTCCGAGAACCAATTTGAAACTTCTCTCAATTCTTTAACACCTGCTTCAAGTTGAAATTTTGTAATAAAAAATGTTGTTGATTCTCTACAAGCGTCCTCTACGTTATGAGCCTCATCAATTATAACAATTTGTTCTTTTAAGTTTATGTTCATCTGAGAAAGGGTTAGAAAATCTGGTCTATTTGAGAGTAATTAAAACTTACAGATGATCTAATCCTTGGATCAATCAAGTAGTTATAAGGGCAAAAAATAATATCAACAACTGGCATCAATTCTCTTGCTCCATAATACGGACAAAACTAAAAAAAATAAAATTGGATTGAAAAATGAAAAAATTTTAACAGTTTTCAAATACCTTTTTGCGTTTAAAAGCTTGAATTAAATCTTCTATATCCCAAACAGGTTGCTTGAAACCATAATTCTCATAATTTGGAGGTTGTTTTTTAAATCGATTGAAATATGTACAACCACCACCTAAAAATTCAGGCTTTTCAGTATTTTTTTCATCTTTTGTCTTGAAAAAAAAACATTAGAAATTGGTCTCTAAGGTTTGGCAGCAAAAAAATACTTCTGAAAGATCTGATAATGATTTGTCTTTGTTTAATTTTTTGCATAATTCATCTTTATTTGACATTTTGGAAATTTGTGGATGAATACATGAATGGGCTCGGCTGGCCAAAATTGTCATTCTTAAAAAATTTTGAAAAATGTATAAAACTCGTATTAGAAAAAAATTATTAAAAGATCTTACCGTGCTTCATTTGCATACGGGGTTTTCTTGAACTCTTTAATAACGTTCGTTATTTGTTTGTGAGTTCTTGTAGTAAAATAAATTGTTGGAACTTTTTGGGTTTTTTGATGTTCAGGAACTTCTGGATCAGCTTGATACATTCCGTGACATACACAAGGGCAATCAGTATTTTCAACAGTATCAACTGGTTCATACTCTTCAACACTCTCGTCACTATCATCATCGTATATTACTCCTTTCTTATTTAAATTTTTCAAATTAACTTTTCCTTTGCTTTTACGCTTGGCACAATCACAATAACACGAGTCTTTAACTTTTTGCTCTCGATTTAGATCTAAATTTAGAGTTGTTTCAAACTGAGTCTTTTTTTAAAAGAATAATGAAAAAATGTACCATTTTCTACCAAACGAGATCGAACGGCTTCTTTTTCAGCTCGTTGCCATCCTAAAGTTGAACAAAGTAAGCTAAGAGTTTTACCACTCCCGGTCGGACTCTCCAAAAGACAATTTTGTTTACGTTGAAGACCGCGAATAATTTTATCCATCATTGAAATTTGACATGGATAGGGTTTTTTTGGGAACCGGACTCTAATTCCTCCGATTGTAATCGGAGCTTCGTCTTTGGAATTCATTTTAAATTAAATGTAAAAAAACGTAGAAAAATACAAAAAACTTTATTTCATGTTATTTACAATTTAAAATGTTTGAAAAACTTTTTTTTTTTCACTTTCAAAAATAAATTATGATGTTTTATTATTTTCTTAAGCACAGCATTTATTTGTCAATATTAGCGTGTTGATTTTAAATTAATTTGAGACAAAATTTAGGACTTTAAAATTTCTTATTTTTCATCTTAATAAGAATTCATTTACCAGTTCTTTTACAACTCTGGTTTTTCACAATTTTAATTTGTGAACTTTTCATAAAATCATTATCGATAATTGATTTTGTTTTGTCTAACTTAATCCTGAAATAGATTTCTTTTGCGTTCTTGGCTGTTTTGTTGAGTTGATTTGACTCCGTCGAAACTTTCTTCTAGGTTTCTAAGAAAGTTATCAGCGTATGTCATCAGCGTAGTCAAAATCGTTTACAGTCTACGCTCGATTTTATCACCCCATTCGTTCCTTCAGGTAAGCGTGACAAATATTAATGTCGACAATGCTTATTGAAGGAAATTGATTCCAGAAATTTCAGGGGATAAATCTGAAAAGTGACAAATCTATGACCTGACAAATTCGAGCGTAGACTGTATTTTCTTTTGTATGTGTCTGTAAACTTTCTTAGATGTGTAACGATTCCATAATCCCCTTCTAATTTACTCATAACATAGTCTAGTGATCGTACCAAAATGTCTTGAAGAACTCCTTTTGTAATTTTTAATTCTTCTGTTTGACTGACTCGATTTTTAGAATCCTTAAAGAATACTCTAATAGCTCTAATGATCTTTTCTGGAATATCATTATTTCTAAATCATAATTAAATTTGAGTACATCTACCATTCTGGTATGATCTCGTAATCGCCTTGAAATTTAAAACAGTTTAAAATGGCCTCGGAAAATATCCATATAAAATAAGAATTTTGAATCCATTAATTTTAAGGTATTGGATGGGTATGGGTTAAGCGAAAAAATGATGTTTTGGGTTGGGTAGGACATGGGTTACCCAGAAATTTTGAATTTTAGGTACGGGTCTGGGTTGCGTTCCCCATAAAAATTGGGTGTATATATACCGAAAACCTAATTAATATCGAAAAAAACCTATAAAATACCCAACTCTTATGGTTACGGAACCCAGACCAGTTTCTGAAATGCAAAATTTCTGGGTAACCCATGTTCTACCAGAACCCAAAACTTTAATTTTTCGGTACAAATGTCTGGCCATGGAATCCATTAAATTATCAAAGATCAGTAAATTTTCTAATCGAAGATTGTGACCCAACAAAATTTCATCGCTAAGGGTTATTCTTGACAATAAACATCTACATTTTAGATATATGTTATAAGGAATAGCTATGAAAAAACATGTCATGTCATGGAATTTTTTTCGTTTTCAAAACGAAAAATATTTTTTTCCCTAGCAGGTTGCTAGGGAAAGACACGAAGGAAAATTTTTATGATTTTTTATCATTAATCTATATTCTAAAGTACCTACGCCTCTGTGATAAAAATTACGCTAATAAAAGATACGCTTGTTCTAGTACAAAAAAGACCTATTTGGTTTCCATTTACACAAGATAGGCTTAAAAGATAATAAAAAATTTTCTCATTTCGACCTTAAATTCGTGATTTCCGTGCAAGAAAACCTTAGAAAACAATCAATTTTTCTTTTAATTTAAAAAAGAGCTTTTTGACGATTTCTCCCAAGCCGTTACTTTTATATTTTTAAAAAGTGGTCTAAGTAAAAGATAAAAAATTCCCTATCGAATGGTTTATAAAAAAGGCCGGATTTTTCCTTTAAGAAAAAACATGGGTCCGTTTTTTAGCAATATGCAATCGATGGGCGTAAGAATCCTATTAAATAATTTAATTATCAAATATCAAACAATTGTTATGTACGTTATTAAAAATTAAAATTGCTTAGACGTAACTGTATTTATCAAAAACTATGCTATCGATAGTGCGAATTAAAAATTAATACCACTAGAGATTTAAATATTAAGATTTTTATTTGATATTCTTAATACAGCATGACTTTACAAAAAATGGTTACTCGGTTTGCTATTAGTACGTTTAGTTGAAATCATTATTCTTTTCCCGATTTTGTAAATTTAAAAGTTTAAACTTATAAAAAGAAAATTTTTGTAGTCTCTAAAAGCTCTCAGTGCTGAAAACGGGAGAAATAATCTTCGAATTTAGAAAATAAATTTTTATCATTCTAGTTTCTATCTCTAACCTTAAAAATACTGGTTACTCTTAAGTTCACAGTGTCGTTTGTCGATTAAATGACGGGTGGTCTTGTGAAAAACTAATCTTAATTTAGCTTCAACTCTTCATCATTTTCCTCTTGTGATTTTTTGCAATCCAAGAAAAATTTAAAAACACAAAGATTCTGAATCTGATTTTATAGAAGTTTTTGCACTTATAAAGTCTATGATTTAGATGAGGAAACGCATGTTCGAATAGAAAACAGTAATTCAGTAACAGTTAATGAAAAAGGTTGTCTATTAGTTCTAAAATTTCAACAGTTAAATCTCTGTACATTGGGCCTTATCTTTACAAGAACCATCTCAAGAAGTTAAAACTGAGGTCAAAAGTGTTCTTAAAAAATATCCAAATGGTACGCCTTGTCATATCTGCGATAAATTAATGAAAAATGAACGAGGTTCAAACTACAGATAGCAAAGAAACATTGACTGACTAAATGTATATATTTTTCAAGACTTATGATCACATAAATTGTTTGAATTTTTGCGAATTCGCCTTTTTTTTCTTTTGAATCAATATTTTTTAATGATCACAGATTTAGTTAGCAGTGTTGATCATATATTCCGCAAGAGTTGACTAATCACCTTATATGTAATCAAGTGATCACATATTCCGCAAGACCCAAAATTTCCAATATTCCATTCTTGAAAAAGGGTTTTCGAAGACGATCTAAAAAGTCCTCATTGACGCTGGTCCCCCAATCGAAGGAACATTTTTTTTAAAAGCTAATATTATTGTAGACTGCTCCAACTGAAACATTCCTGCTCCTAATAATCAAAAAAAACAAGCGAATTTATAAGAGAATTTTATTTCGTTAATTTGATTTTTTAAATAAAAAAAAAGTGTTCAAACGAAATTGTACATTTACAATACACACCAACAAAAAAAATAACAAATTTAATAACTGAACCAATGCTTTTAAAATGCAGTTCCAATTCTTCAAATTTTTTAAATGATTGACTAATTTGTTCTAAAAACAAAAAATTAAGAGCGTTTAACAAAATTTTTATTTTAATCGAAAAAAAAACATAAAGATTTAATTATTTTTATTTTGATGTTTTGACTTTAATGTCTGCCAGATCGACGATGTTTTCTTGAAGGTGACTTAGATCCTGCCTTGTATCTACCACTATTTCTAGTAAGTTCATCGTAATAAGCACCACCGCCTCCCATTGTATCCATTGACGGGGAATAATCCTCTCTATAATCATATTCATAGTCGACTTTTGTTCTACTCTTAACTGAGTATAATTTACGTCTCAATGTATTCGATATAGGCTTCAAATGCATAAAATTGCAAAAACCACCTCTTGGACACTCGCCCATTTGATATTGTCTACAACACGCTTCATGAAAATCTGTGACTGGAGACAGCTCAGCATAAATAGGTCTACCATTGAACCATCTGTTATTTAAATCTTGACATGCCTTTTCCGAGTCTTCTTCATATCGAAATTTAACATAAGTATTCCCGGCTAAGTGTTCACTTAAATTGTCACAAATGTTCATCTCTTCTATTTCACCGTATTTAGCTTCCATTTCAATGAATAATTCTTCAAAAATATCATCGAAATGTTTTTGAACTTGCTCTTCATTATTCGGGTCTAAGACTATGTTGTCAGGTGTTCGTACTGTTGTGCTCAGCGGGTTTACATAGAGATTTTTTAATAGAACAGTTTGACTAAAAGTTGGTTTATTATGGACTTTGGAGCATTTTTCTCCATGACGACAAGCACCGATCTTGAAATAAAATGAACAATTTACTTTATCTTTTTCAGTGCCAAAAATTGATGCTAAATAATCAGCCATTGTGGACCTTATGTGTGATGTGAATATAATTCAAAAAGAGAAAACTCTTTTATAATGGTTCAAAATTAAGCAAATCTTTGTTAGAAATAGCTGACTTTATTTTTGAAAATTTTCCGAAATATGAATTTTATATACTAGATTGCTTAGATTCAAATGAGATTGCGAAATTTGTCTTTGAAAGAGAATGAAAATTAACTTAACAAAATCTCATAATTTCAGAGTAAAGCTTTTTAATCTTTGAGAACTTGAAAATTGCTATATTTCAAAATTTAAATTGAAGAAATTTTACAGGAAAGCTTGTGAAAGGTGCACTGTTTCTTTCAATATAATGTCTCGTATTAAAATTTTGCAAAATAGTGAACTTGTATAAAATTATCTTTTTCTATGAAAGCAATCGTATTGAAAACCAAGGAAAGACAATTTTTTAGGGGGTGTCCAAAATAATTTTTACGGACTTAGTTCTCTAATTTACCCTTCATATAAAATACATATTTATATTCTTAAATTTACATAAAGGATCATTGAGTTTTCAAACTTTTCGAAAAAAG
This sequence comes from Brachionus rubens, assembly GCA_022207745.1. NCBI lineage: Eukaryota > Metazoa > Rotifera > Eurotatoria > Ploima > Brachionidae > Brachionus > Brachionus rubens. The sequence goes on along the minus strand of JAJVHD010000009.1, from coordinate 1,638,766 downwards.
AGCAAATTTTACCTCTCTTTTTAAACTTGTCCTTATGTGTTCTAATAGTGACAGTCTAATGATTTATTCCAATTGCCAATTGGCAAATTTTTCTTTCTAAGCAGCTAACTTAGCAAAAAAACAGTTTTTAGGATAAATAAAAATCTAAAAAAATCTAACCTATTTGCAATCCTCGCGAAAGAAAACCCTAGAAAACATAAAATTTTCGATTTTCGGTGCTGAAAATGGTTCAAAAAAAGGTAATTTTTTGGAAAATTGAAAGAATTCTTTTATTCAATAATCATGTATGTTTTCTAGGGTTTTCTTACGTGAGGATTGCTAATTTATGGTCAAAAATATGAAAATCCTTCATCTTAGTGATTTTTGATATTTTTTATTTTTTCGGCCTCGATTATACAAAAAGTAAAAGTTAATTGAAAAAAGTGAGCTCATCATTTTGTTCAGAATTTTGTCTAGTTTTCGAATCTGTATAGAAAATTACGGTTAGGGTTATGGGGTAAACCAGTGACTAGATACAAAAAAACTGGAAAAAGACATGAAATTTTCCGTTTCCGCGGCATTATCTCGGTCAAAAATTATTTTTTCCGGGAAAAAATAAAAATACGCCGTTTTGTAGCTGAGATTATGAGCTTTAAAAACATGTGTAAACTTATGCAATTATGTAGGTTAGTTGATAAGTTTTTAGGCACAAAAGGATGAAGCTCAAAAATTTTTAGCTTATCTTTGAGGGTGCGGTACCCCAAAAAAAATTTTTTTACCCCCCTCCTGAAAAATTGGCTTTCCTAGGTTTTCATATGTGTAGATTATGAATTTGAGGTCGAAAATCACATATTAAGATAGTGCTGTAGTTTTGACCGACGTGAACCTTATATTCCTAATCAATCATTTTATTATCACTTAATGTTTGTGGTTAGGGTCTTGTACAAAATATTTTGGGTTCGTTCCCTGGTCAAACTTTAGAGAAGAGAGTTCAAATTAAGCACTTATGAACAAATAATTTTTAATTTAATTATCGAATGGGGTGTATTGGACACTGAATTCAAAAATTCGAACAATTCTTCGCGAGTTTATACGAAAATCAATAATCGATTGATCAAATATTATTCTTAATCCTTTTTTATGGCAGTAGTAGTATTAGTAAATTATACTGTGACCCAATAGGGTTAAACTCCAAAGGAGCTATGGCAGTAACTTCTACTTTACTAACATTGTTTTGATATCGATTCATCCGATCTTACTTATTATTCCATTTTTTTAAATCCATATATTCATTTCCTATAAAAAATAATTCAATTTTTATTTTGTACTGAACTTTTTGAGCCTTTTGAACGAAGCTTCATAATGCTGAAATAATTCACATAAAGTTATAAAAGGTTCCATATTTGATTTAGTTTGTGCTTCTCATTTGCGATGATAACACAACTGTGTACCATTTGCAAACGTGCCAGACTGTGTCAACAACAGAAAGCGTCAATAAACATTTTTTTAGTGGAAAAATTTTGGGATTGTAAGATTAAAAGAAAAGAATTTTAAAAAATATAACGTTGTAATCTTTATTTATTTATTAATTATCTTAAGTAATATTTTTTATTTCATTCAGTGTATTCGTTATTTTAACCTTAATTTCTAATTTAAAAAAAATCCCATAAAATTCATTACTTTTAGAAGCTTATCTAAAGTTTATAAAAAATTTATACAATTGACATTTTGAGTTGCAGGAAAGAAAAGAAATATAAAAAAAAATATAAGAACATATAAAAAAAGATAAAAATTAAATCGAGAGAAAATGAAAAAAAAAAGTCATCCTTCTATGTTTAAATTATTCGCCATCACTTTCGGTTCGTTTTCTTTTGTTTTTGTTCGCTGTGACTATAATCGAAGGTAAGAGTTTACAAAATTCTCTTCGTTGCCATCGTATGAAACCGGTTGCATCCATTTGTCCAGCTTTATACATTTCTGTTTCAGTGAAATCTAATTTTGAAATGGCTCGATACAAATCTCTGTGGTCTGTTTGAGAGGATAAATCCATTATACGTCTAAACCTGTTACGAAAACACTTTAAAAAAATAATTGAAATTCTTTTTTTATAAATTTTAAAATTTAAGCTTACCGAAAGTAAAGTTTTAGCAATATTTAGACCAATATCTGTTTCTACTAAATTAAGTAACAAAACTCCAAAATCGTAATAATAAGGTCCCATTTTACGTAAATCAACAACACATGCATCAGCTTCTAAAATGTCATGATAAAATTTTTTGTACCATTTTGGTATTTCAATATTAACGAATTTGAATTTATCATTGTAGATAGCTTTTACCAACCAATAGGGTAAATCTAATTTTGATCCTACTTTTAGATTTGAATCATGTGAACTCGAGTCCAAGAAACCCATGTTTGGTACATCTATCTCAAATTTGCACGATACTCTTTCCTGTGATGCCATTATGTCTTGGATATTAAAATAGCCACTCTTGTAGCAATCTGATTGCATTTTGTTTAGCTATTCTTTAAATAAAGTTAATGAGTTTATTTTTTGAGGAATAATGTTCATGAAAAAAGTCTCTCAGGGGTAGTCTAAAGATTTTAAAGATTCTTTAAAAAATCAAAAAATAAATTTTAAAACCAAAAATGAGTTTTAAAAAAAAAGTGAAAATTTCTTTTTTTTTTTTACAAGTTTAGCTAACAACACTTTTTTTCTTTAACTAAAAATTTTTTGCTTTTAGTTTGCACTTAATGCATAAATGTTAAATTAGTTTTTGTTATCTTTTTTTTTTTTGCAAATTTTTTGTGGGAACTCTTTGGACAAGCTTTAAGTAAAGTTTCAAAAAAGGTAGAAGTTTTTGTAAACACGAATGGGTTTGTTGTCTTTTTTAAGTTGTATGAATATCAGCATAATACTTTGACTTTTGGGAGTCAAAAGTCGAAGATTTATTGTGAATGTTCAAATTAATTTAAGACGTCGTGTTCTTGTTTTTTGTATTCAATCATTTAGCAAAACAGTTGAAAGAGGATATTATTTCCATTTTTTTAAAAGTCCTACTAAAGTCTTTAAAATTGTGACCAAGGTCGCTTACTAACAAAAACTCAATTCTTAAATGTATCAAAACCTGAACATTATTAACATAAACGCATATTTTGATTGATCAAAATATTTAGACAGTTCTATAGTAATTTTAATATTTTTTTCAAATTTATTTGATTTCGGAAACTTTAAGATATAAAAAATTTGAAAGAAAATTAATCAAGAAATTGTCAAGAAAAAATAAGGACAAGATTTTAATTTGATTCTTAACAAAAATCTTGTCCTTATTTTTTCTTGACAATTTCTTGATTAAGATTCTTTCAAATTTTTTATATCTTAATCGAATCTTATAAGATCTATTGCCAAACTTGAAAAAAACGTTTACCAATCTTTAAAGATCTTATTTAATTACTTAACAAGAATCGGTTCATGGGACTCGATTTTTTTTTGAAAACATACACCTAGGTTCTTCCACAAATAACTTCACAAGGGGTCTAAATATGGTATCAGTTTTTTGCTCTTAATTTACTCTACCTTATATGAAAATAATTTTTTGCAAACATCACTTCGTATAAAAGAGTTTTCAAAAAAACACCCGGGTGTATGCTTTTAAAAGGTCCGAAAATGTTGACTTTTATAAGATCAAAGACTTGGCTTGAAATTTTCTTCATTGAAAGTCAGATAAAATAATTAGAACGTGTGAAAATGCTAAAAAGCGTGTGCTTCAAAGAGTGTGCTTTCAGAAGATTATTACATTGAGCTTAGACAACGATGGAATCACAATTCTTCAAATAGGAAAAAAATTGTTTTGCATAATTCCAATTAAATCTTTTCATGTTTTCCGATCAGATCGTAGCTTTAGTAAATTGTACTGGATTTATCAGCCTTCGGAAGAGCCAATAGTTAAAATTTATGTCTTTAAATTTTGAAAAATTTTGGTCTAATTAATTTTGAATTTTTGACCATCACGAGACTCTTTTTTTTCAGGAGTCTATTTTTATGTGTGGCTTGAAAAAAAAATATTTTTGTTAAAATCAGAGGATATTTTCTCTATTATAAATTTGACTTGTTAAGGCAATATTAGAAGCTATTGAAAGTTTTTTTCGAAAATTGATTTTTTAAAAAATTTAACATTGCATAATTTCGTTATGGCAAAAAAAAGTCACGAAAGAGCATTGCAATTTTTCTAACATTTTTTTTAATCAAAAATTAAGAATTATTGATTTTTATTAAAAGTGTAAAATCAAGAACAAAAGAAAAAGTATACGTGAAATTTCAGTCTTATAAGTCAACTTCTCTTTCACAAAATTTAATCAAAAAAAGTTCTTGAATATTCTTTAAAATGGCTAGCAATTCTGAAAATCTAAAGAAAAGAAATGTAATGACCGAACAAGAACAAGAGGCTCTTTTAGAAAGACTCTACGGAAATCAAGATTACGATAGTGATAGTGATGAAGATTTACCATTTGGTGGTAAAGTTTACTTAGCACGAAAAAGCAAACCAGATACATGGTTATGCATTATGTTTCAAGTAATTCTTTAACGTGTTTTGTTTTTATGACTGGAAATTTTTAATTACTATTAAAAGGTTGTACTTGTCATTGGAGCTTTGTCTTTGGGATTTTATGCATACTATTATTTTGAGCACATGCATGTTAATGTATTAAAAGGTTACGCGTATTTGGGATACGATACGGCTCAACATGAATTGGCAAATAGATATTTACATGGTAATTAACTTTATTTTGGCTTTTTAGTGTTTTCCAGTGATTAAAAACTAGCTGCAAATGGATTAGAAAAAAAACAGAATTTTCTCTTATCGCTTAATTTTACACGTCATCAAATGGTTAATATCGATTTTTAGCATTTACTTTAAAAACTAGTTAGAAACAAAAAATTTTAAGTATTTTATCATCTTCAGAAATCAATAAATATCGTTTAAGCAATAAATAATGTAGAGCTATCAAGTTCTTCCTGAAGTGTACAAATTTCTATGTAAGAATTTGAGCTGTCCCTATAAAACGGATCCTTGTCGACGGTTTAAGGGACACCCTTTCAGATTATCTTGCGGATTTTAGATGTTTCCTAAACACGGATCCTGATTGGAAATTAATTTTAACTACATATCAAATTAAACCGTATTCCTCGTTCGATTATGCAGCATCATAACACGAAATCCAAAACTTTAGGAAGGTCTTTTTACCAATTAGCCTTTGTTGAAATATTCTAAGCAGACTCTGTTTTCAAAACTAGAGTGTGACGAATGTCTTAAGCATGTTTTAGAATTTTGCTAATCGTTAAAAAAGCCTCCTAAAATTTGGATTTGGGTCGTGGTGCTGCATAATCGAACGAGGGAATACGTTAACTACAAATTTCACACTCTAAGTCTTCTTAGCCACTAAATTGTAGTCACAGATGTATTATTATAAGGGTGTTAAAGGATAAGTTTGGTCTGGAATTTTTTTGACTCAATAATGATCTTATACAATATTAATAAATATACAGATTTTAATTAAAGCTTGAGTGATATTAAGTTTTACCATGAGTGAAAGGCATTTACTACAATACTTCGAATCAGTGTTGCCCATTATGAAAAAATTTTCTAAAATTTTTAGGTAAAAGTTGAAGAATCCGGATCGGTGTCTTAGGAATAACCATGAATATATAAGATTTTTTCTACCTCAAACAGGAAGATTCTAAGGTCCTTTTTTAGAAGATCGATGAATAAACTTCCAATGTTTTTTTTCTTTTTATTCAGACAAGTATACTGACTTGGGATTAAACAGCGAAAATCTTACCGTAAAACCCTGCTTTTCCTCCTTGGCAACGGAAATTTTTGTTTTTGGAGAATGTTTATTAGACACGAAAAATATTTAATACTTGAGATTAAAATTTTTATTCAAACTCCGAATCAAAAAGTATCCCATAAATCTGTCTAAAAGCGAAAACAAAGCTTTTTATTTTTGCCCGATTTGGGTTAATATCGGCAAAAAATGCATCAAGCTTAGTGAATAAAATTAAAATTTTTTAAAGGTGTTGGTGTTGATAAACATCATGAAAAAGCAATGGAATTATTCAAAGCAGCAGCTGATCAAGGACATCCACATGCTTCTTACAATTTAGCAGTTGGACATTTGAAGGGATTCAAAACTCCAATAAATGACACGTAGCGAATTTTCTTGTAAACTCAATACTTAACAAAACAATTATTTTTTTTTGTTTCTAGAGAAGCTAGAAGACTACTAGAACACGCTGCAAAGAATGATGTAGCTGAAGCAAAATTGACAATTAACAATATTTGTGCTAATGGTGGATGTGATTAAATTCCAAATCAAATTTTCTTAAAACTGATAATTTTTTAAAGAATTTTTGTTTTTATTTTTATTTAGGAAATTTAGATAGTCAATTTAAAATTTATTTTTTTTTGATGAAAAACTTTATTTTAATAAATAAATAAAAAAAAATTTTTTAAAAAAAAATTTTTTAAAAAAAATCAACATTTATCCTAGAATTAAAATTAAAACAGTTTTACAAATTTACAAACACCGAAACAAAAAAATTCTCTCTACGTATCCTCTAAAATTATTATGGGAAACATCCGCATGAAAAAAAAAACGGAGTTCTAACTTAAAACCATTTACTAACCTGGTCGTTAACATGTACCAAAAATGAACGTTCGCGTTCATCCGAATTCGTCCGAACGTTCAAAAGTTTTCCGAACCTTTCATAAATTTTCGGACCATTTTCATGATTTTTCGCATACTTTCAAAATTTTCGTAAATTTTCAAACGACCTCGAAAAACTATGAAAAGACTCCAAAAACTTATGCAAGACCTCGAACATTATTGAAAGGCTAAGAATAGTTATTAAAACTTTTGAATGTTCTGACGAATTCGGATGAACGCGAACGTTCATTTTAGGTACATGTTAACGACCAGGTTATTTAATCCAATATCATTTAAGTATTTCAAACGAAAATGCTACTCGGGGATACCATTCTGTTTGATTAGATGCACTCGAAAATAAAAAACACTACAAAATACTATTTAAAGAAAATTATTTAAAATGACTAATCTAATCTTGAATAGTTGGATTTATTGAACTTAGAGATAAATAATTTTGACTTGAATTATTATTATTGCTAGTGAGAATAAGTTCGGAATCATTTGAAGACTTGCTCGGTTTTGGTGAGCTTATAGAATCATACGCATCGGTTTGTTTCTCATAACAAAAAGCTGAACCAGTAGGATAATCTGTTGAATAAGACGATGCTATACCAGCTGAAGACGAAGCAGTGTGTATCGTGTCAATATGATGCGTCAAAATACCATCTTTAGTCAATGTAAAATATTTATATAAATTAAACTCGGGTGTTTCACTGTAGATTTGTAACAACCAAACCATGACTAAAACTCCTATGATCAAGTACAATGTTGATAAGATTTTATAAATATGCCTATTTTGTTGAATTTCAGAGTCTCCTGGTACATAGTCTCCTAAACCGACTGTGGTCAATGATATAAAGCAGTAGTAGAACGCGTTTAAATACGACCAATCTTCTATATGAGCATAAATAGCTGATGGTATTATGAAAAATAATACCAAAACTACAAGAGTACATAAGAATGCAAACAGAACGTGCATATGTGATCTTTGTAAATCGAATCGCAAGGGTAATTTGTTTACAATTGGCTGAACTTTTTCAGTAAATAATTCCATTATTCGTCCTGTTATGACCATTAATCTTTCGATTATAGCATAGAGAAGTAAAAGAGTAGCTGGGATGCCGAAAATAGCGAATAAAATGCAAAAAACTTTTCCCAATTGAGTTTGAGGATAAACATCACCGTAACCAATGGTTGTTAAAACAGTCCCCGAAAAGAATACAGCTTGGCCAAAACTCCAGTTTGGTTCTTTCGACACGTTTCTCAAAGCCGGTACACCACGGTCATTAGCAATGCTTACTACACGAATAAATTCATTTAATGCCTCACTTGACACACACTCGTTATGACTATGACGAAACTCTTCTACATACTGATTCAATTCTTTAATAATTCGCTGTTCGTGAGGCGATTCAAGCCCGTCAAATACAATCGCTCCAAAGAACAAATAAAAAATGTAAAATATAATTAGAAGTAAAAGCCGATTGTTCGAGGTGTCGAGGGTAAAACTCATTTTTAATTTAGATTTTGATGTTTTTTTTTAAGGAAATAAAAATGAGAAATTTTATTATAATTTTTGTTTAGGTTTTTAGAGAGGATTAATTTTAATAATATATTTCAAAAATTGATAGTATCATATCAAATTATGAATCAAATAAGAAATGGGAATTATAATTCCTGATTAATATTGAGGATTTTGTTTTCAAGTATGAATAAAATTTTTTTGTCTTCACCCAAAAAATAACAAAAAACGACTTGATGGTAACTAAGGACTTAAAAAATTTGTAACTATGTTAAAAAAAAATTTTTTTTTCTTTTTTTTTTTGTTCTAATTGAAAACATTAATTCAAAAAAAAGTTTTTTTTTTTGTTACTTTTGATTATTAAATTTCTAAAATTAAATTATGGATGGTGATGATACAGAGATTCTTAAATCGTTTCAGGATCAAGATGCCAATTTACAAACACAAGAAACTCAAGTTGAGAATATTATCAAAATGATACAGGAAGAATTTAATATTGAAGAAGAGGGTAGTGAAAAAACAGGCGACACTGGTTTTGAAGATGGGGTATCGAGTAAAAATTCAAATGAAGATACACAATCTAAAAGTGAACAAGAATCTAATACACCGAGTTCCAATAATGAATATTTAAACGAACAAGATTTAACAGACGATAAAGATAAACAAAGTTATCAAGAGCTCATCGAATTTATACAAAAAGCAATCGAGTTTGGTGCAAATGCATTGGATTTGAGCAAAAAAAAATTGTCCAAAATTCCACAAAAATTGACCCAATTGAACAGCTTAGAGGTTTCAATAATTTTATAATTTAAGATTAATTTTAAAAAATATAACTCAAGTGTTTTTGTTTTAAAGTATTTATATCTTGAAGGAAATCAACTCGTAAAACTTCCAACAAACTTTTTCGAGACATTTTCTCGACTCAAATGGCTTGATGTAAGTTATTTTTAAAAGTTCAATTATCCCGATTTATAAGTTTAAGAATTAATTTACACTTAAAAAAGTTAGTCTAAAGTTCTTGAAAAATGAGTGTTTGAAAAACAGAGAGCCTCTTATAAACTGTAAATCTATTTAAATTGACCCAAGAGAAACTTCTTGTGAATAAAGACGTTTATGTTACTTAACAATATTAGATTACCAAATAAATGTTACATATTAATGATTTGGTATTTACGCACCTACATACTTTAAAAGCATTCACATAGTTTTGAAAATTTGTATATTTATTTAACCTGAGTGTTTGGTTTACTTAAAAAAGAAGTTAAAATAAATGGCTTTTAATTTTTCAAAACAATAATCAAAAAAACTAAAAATGGGTTTACATTGTTAGTTTTCCTATGAAGCATTTAGAGGATTTCTTTTAATGAAAATTATTTATACAGAATACCTGAATCAAATTTTTGTTTTTGCTTGGATTAATCTTTTAATTCAACAACATTGTTATGTCATACAAAAATACGATTTTTTTCGGACAATTTTGAAACTTTTCCAGAGCTTGGATAAATTGAAATGGATCTTTGGTGTTAAGTTTTTTTTTTGGAAGGCCTTTTGAATAAGAAAAATAAAGGTTTTTATAAATTATAATTAAAAATTTCATTGACAATTGAAAAATTAAATTCCAAAAACTTCTTAAGAAATTAAAATGTTTCCAAGTGTACTTAAAAAGTCCTTAAATTCAAGTTTAAAAGAAATATTTTACTTATTTACACTCTTTAATGAAAGATAACTTTAAATTTTTAGTTAAAAAGCATACTTTAGCCGAGTCGTCTGAGGGCTAATTTCTCTCTAATTTTGATTTTGGGAAGACAAAACCATCAGGTTTGAAGAGTAAGTCTTTCTCTAAACGAATAGATCAGGGATTCTTAAGTGATAGGCAGGCATATGTACTCGTTAATTGAAAGGTATAGGCTGGGCACGGGTTACCTGAATAATTCAGGTTTTGGGTTCCGGTAGAGTATGATTTACCCTGAAATTTTGGATTTCAGGTTTGGGTCTGGGTTGGGTAACCCATAAAATTTGGATATTTTATTTGTTTTGTAGTTTTTTTTCGACTAAAATTAGGTTTTGGATAAATTATACCCATACTCTACCCGAAACAAATTTTCATTTTAAAACCTGAATTTTTCGGGTAACCCATACCCATCTAATACCTTAAAATTAATGGGTACAAATGCCTGGTGATAGGAAAATATGTCCGAAGTATCAATTTTCGCAAAATTTCAAGCAAAAATGTTCAATTTTTAGAAAAATCATTTGTATCAAAGCAACCTCTTTTTTATATTTGTTTAATGAAAAACCCCCAATCTATCTCTAGAGAGATGTTAAGACAATTTTTTATTTGGTTAATTGTATCACGGTAGATGAATCGAATTTAAAGCTAGTAAGATATCTTACGATCAATCGACTCTCTTTGATTCAAACCACCACAATCCTATTTTTTAATGAGTTGGGTAACATTCTGCTTCTCATTCAAATTTAAAAACATACAGATTTAGCCGTTTAATCGAAATTATTTTATCAGAACTTGATGTTGCCTCCAATTTTAGTTTAGTTTGGTTTATGTCCGCGTTCCCATCTTCTTTGGGATACAATGATCTCCCATTCTCCTTATATGCCCAACCCATTTCATTCTTTTTTCGTTTATCATCGCTGAAACAGGCCTCATTTTGGTTATTTTATAGAGTTCCTTGTTTGATTTTTCTCTTCCCTAACAATTCACATAGCTTAATAACATTGAAACTATCAAGTTTGACATTTTGTTTTCCACTACATGTCCTCGTTTTGGGGCTGTCATAAAACTGTTGCTCGGTAAATTTGAAATCTAGATCTCATCTCTTTTTTACTAAGACTTTAAAATTTACCCATTGCAAAAAGTTTTTTTTTTGTAATTTCGTTTTGTCATGTACTTTACGCTTAGACGTAACTGCCTGAATATGTAAAGCCATGTACCTCTTCTGCTTCTTCATTTATGCCTCCAATAAGTAAAGACGTAATTTTCTGAAGTTTATATTTTTGAAAATTTTTGAAGAATGACTAATTTTTAGCTTTAAATTTAGCTTCGAAACAATCAAATAACAGAGCTTCCAACAAATGGTCTTGAAAATCATGAAAATTTAAGATATTTATTACTTGAAAATAACAAATTAACTGGCATACCATGTGAAATATCAAGTTTACGCAACTTAACAGCATTGAATTTAACAGATAATCCAATCGAATATCCACCATTTGAAATAATTCAAAAAGGATGTAAATCAATACAAGAATTTTTAAAAAACGATTATTTTAATAATAGAATTCGAGACGATAAAATGAAAATTTCAAATTCATGCGAAAGCGATTATAGTGACATAAAGAGTGCAACTGACGATATATGGGCAAGTGATGACGAATCAAATGATCAAACACGAAATAGACGCATTAAAACAGTTGATACAAATTATCTTAAAAAGTAAAAAAAAAATTTTTTAAAAAAATTTAAATGTTTAGTTAAAAAGTAAAATTCAAAGTTTAAAACTAAAAGCTGCGATAGACAAATTAAATCGATCACAAAAAATCTACTTATATCTAATCAAATGCGTCCATTAGACGCTCAATTTGCTAAATATGAACTTAAAGAAAGAATAAATACAGCTAAACTAAATGCTAATAAATTAAGGTATATAACCAAACTTTAAAAAAAAAAATTTCTTGATCGCAGCATTTAATATTTTTTCTTTTTTTTTCATATCCCCACAAATTATAGCAAAAATGTAATGAAAATTTTGAATAAAAGGACCATACCAAACGATACGACCATTTATAAAAATGAAAAATTTGAAAAAGCACTTCAAAAAGGTACTGTTGAAAAATATAAAGTAAGTCACTAGAGCACTTAAATTTTAGTCACATTCACGTGTTTGTAAAAAATTTAATCTAAATTTAACAGAAAGAGAAAGAAATAATTGATACAAAAATTCAAAAAGTCAATGACAAAGTTGTGACTGAAAAATTTAAAGACGATTTAAGAAAAGAACAACGAAAATTGTTCAATAAACGAATGGTAAAAGGTGTTGATTATGTAGAGCCTGTTATGCATGCGCCATTTGATATTTCGGAAGATCACTTAAAAGTAATGACAAATGATGAAAGAGCTATTTTGGATAAACGACTTGAATTGGAAAGAATGAGATCATTATCACCAGAAACTTTATGGCGTATTGAAGAAGAAAGGTTTGTTTTATACAGATTTATGTACCCATTAATTTTAAGGGTGGATATGGGTTGACCGACAAAATTCAGGTTTGGAATGCGTTCCCCATAAAAATGGGTATATACCGAAAACCTAATTAATGTCGAAAAAAAACCTATAAAATACTCAACTCTTATGGTTACGCAACCAAGATCCATACCTGAATTGCAAAATTTCTGGGTAACCTATGTCCTAACCCAAACCCAAAACCTTATTTTTTCGGTTGACCCATCACCACTAAATGCCTTAAAATTAATGGATTCAAATTTCTAATTTAATGTTGATATTTTCCGAGACCATTTTAAACTGTTTTAAATTTCAAGGCGATTACGAGATCATATGCTTCAGGATAAAATAAGGGAATACACAGTCAAATTGCTCAATAAACGTAATAATAAAAATGATAATCCAAAATACGACAAATTCCAAGCAGCCAAAGATTTAAGAGAACTTAAAGCCATTCATAGAGAGATTGAACAACGACGTTATGAAATACAATTTAATATTCGTTCGTACACAGGAGGTTTAAAATTTCGCGAGACCGCAAAACTTCAAAAATCAAAAAATTTAAATTCACAAAAAATCAGAAAATAAAATGTTTAAAATTTTTTATTTGAAAAGAATTTTTAAAATTTTGAATAAAAAAAAAAAATTAATTTTTAATTTCACTCAACTCATCGTCATCAGTAAAATCATTCTCTGTTTTATTTTCATTTGTTACCATTTGAGCGTTATCAAGCGATGTGAAATCAACGGGTAATTCTGATTCATCATAATCTTCGTCTAAACTCTCAGCGCATAATCTCTTGTGAAATTCATTGAGCTCAGACAAAGACTTGGAAAGATGTTTTTCAATTTGAGCTAACTCATCAAGTTCGTCCAACATATCGTTATTATTGTTGTTTTCAGAAGGGTTTATAATTAAAAAATTGCTATACATTTCCAAAAGCTCTCCTTCAATTTTAGGAGTCGGTGTTATATGTCGAAACGAGTTCAACGCATTTTCATTTCGATTAAATGTCAAAAGATTTTTTGAATTTTGACTCGAGTTAATAGTGTCGTATGACTCATCCGACTTGATTCCATAATAATTTACAACAGGCTCGTTTTTCGAATCGTAAAGAGGGGTTTTGATTGAATCATCAGAATGATCTCTTCGATTGAATCGGTCAATATCGATCGTAAAAATATTATTCTCCCGTTTTTTATCCTTCTCATCCAAATTTCGATTCAATATTTGACAAAAGCTGTCATTTTTAAAACAACAAAAATGGTTCAAAACATAACTCACTAAACTGTTTATTAAAAGTAACACAAAAAAGCCAAGTACGAGTAAAATTATAACAAATACATTAAATGTAATTGTCAATGCTGTTTTATTTGGTATAGTATTTTTTGTTTGAGTGTCATTTAGGGAAATGTTTGCTTGAATGGAAGCTAATGATGAACGAGCTAATAGAAACCATATTGACGGTTTTAACAAAATATTTTCCATTTTGCTCGTGTTTTAAATTAAGAGTAGTTGAAACTGATTTTGTTTTGTTAATTGTAACTTAAATCATCTTTGTTTGAGAAGAAGAAAATTATATTTTTTTGTTTCAAGTTGATAATTTTTTTCTTATGCCAGTCAGAAATTAAGGCTCAAAGTGTTTTTATTTTAAAAAAAAAAGTTATCTTTTGAAATAATTTAAAACACAAAATTATCATGGTTGTAATTCTTTAGATAGTTTCTAATTAAAGCTTGAAAAGAAAAAGAAAGAAAAGAGAATTTTTTGTTTTGTTCTGAACAAATTTTAATGAAAGCGCAACTTTTATTTTTGTTCTCTTGTTAATTTAGTCTATTACATTTTTGTTGTTGTATCGTGCCAGAAATATTATAAATATTCAAAATCTTCTCACAGTTATCCAATTTATCATTTAAATTTGTTTGTCAAATTTCGTCAAGTAAATAACTTTATGTAAGTCAAGACATAATTTATCCTTATAGTCAAAATCGAATGCTAACTTGATTATTATTAATTAGAAAATTACAATTCAAGACATTTAGTATCATTTATAATTTAGATAATTTCATAACTATAACTTTTAATATAACTTAAGCTTTTAAGTAAATTATGGATAAAGGTTTGTTAAATAACTTATTAAAAATCCAACGAACTAAAAAAATTTTTAATTTGATGATTTAGTATAAATAATTGGCATAACTTTTGGATTTAAATTTCAATCAGTCTAGCCATTTTCAAGCCTACTTGAAATCTTCATTTACAAATTTAATTGCGATTAATGAGCTAAATGATGTTTCAATGATTAAATTGAACAAGAAAATTATGTTATTGGGAATCCGGAAGTATTTTTTCGGAGACTCAAAAAATTGTTGCTTTCAAAAATTAAATTTTTTTTCTTCAAAACTAATCGCTAGAAAATCAAAAATTTAAAAAAACTAAAACTGAAATCAAGCAAACGGTTTGTGCATTTTTAGAACGTTTCTGCATAAATTCTATACCTTTATTGTTTTTTAAATTCATGAGCTTTAGAAATAAAGGTCAAGTTTAGATGGCGCCGAATACCTGATCTGTTTAAAAGTTATTAATTAGGAGTAGTAGTAGTAGGAGTACTGTAGTAGACAATTGTCTCACTAACGCTTGATTGCGTTTAGCCCTAAAAGAGCCTGTTTGTTAAGAAATTGTAACGATATAACCCTTTACGATTTATTTCTTTTACCATTCGTTTGTCATTTTTTCTCCTTAGATTTAGAGACAAACTTCTAGCAAAATTAACTCCTCTCGTCAACTTTATGTTTTCATGATTATGAACGATTTTGTACATTTGGATCAGATCACCCCTTAGCCTTTTTTCTTCAAGGCTTAATAAGTTCAATTCACTGAGTCTTTCCTCATATGATTTTTGTTCGATTGACTTCACCAATTTTGTTGCTCTCCGCTGAACCCTTTCAAATACACTAATGTCTGTTTGACGTTCATTTCTGTTTCATTCATTGACGATATCAGTAAATAAACATCGAGGTATCGTCAATGAATGGCTGATTTTTCACCTGAGATTCAAAGAGATGCGCTATATTATTCATTAGCTCTAAGGACTTGTGCCTCTTTTGACATGTATTTTACAATCCGTTTGAGATCTGCTGGAGACTTTTTGACAATTTTACAAAAAGAAAAAGGTGATACAATCAGTCTCAGAAACGTTGGTCGTTTTTACATTAGACCAGATGGATGGGACCCCCTCCCTCTCTCTTTTTGAACTCTTTGACCTTTTTGCAAACCAAATCCATGTTTTTTACAATCCGTTTGAGATCTGCTGAAGACTTTTTGACAATTTCACAAAAACATTGATAAAATAATTAAAAAATTAAAAGATTATCGCCAAAAACTCATTTAAGCCGAGGATTTTCATCGAATCAGGTTAGTTACTTCAAAACCCCCTGGTCACAAAGCTCCTTAAGATATTAAATTTATCTTGACCTTTAATCCCATAAAATCTTAACTACTTTTTTACAAAGATACATTTTCCCTTAACTTCTTTAAAAAATTTGCACTAGATCTCAAACGGATTGGATTTCAAAAAGTTCCAATAGTTCATAAATATCGGTGTCCTTTACCACTATCCTACACAATAGCTTGAATCAAAAAAAATAATTCTCTAGCAGATCTTAGTTGAGATTTTTAGCTCTGCTTGGCGATAGATGAAATAATCTTTTCTAAAAAGCCCTGTTTGAGCAACGCGCAGTATGATCCGATACTGTTGTATTCATTCATGCATTATGCACTGTAAAACTGCAACAATTCAGAACTTGTTTAATCCTGTAAAACTGATTTGATGATAGAATATCTTGGAAAAATTATTATGTATTATCTGTACAAATACTGTAAAAATTACAACTCAAAAAGCTAATCAGAGGACAATCGAAAAAAAATAAATATCTACAGGTTGCCGGAAAATCTCAAGTTGGGCTGAATTTTTTTTAAAATTTGAAAAAAAATACTAGAAAATTCATATATCAATAAATATCGGACCATTCCCTCTGAATACGAAATTTTGGATGACCAAAACAATTGGTGAATTAATTTTGTATCTCCAAAATTACTGAATTAAAAACAAAATTGCTTAATTTTCCCTGCACAATTACTAATTCAAAACAAGATTACTTATAACAAAAAAAAATACCGGACGAAATCCTCTCAGATAACGATGAAGTAGAGTATGAAGAAATTGACAAAGAATCGAATCAAAGAATTAAACGAAAAACAGTCAAAATCGTATGGGTCTTCGAAAAACAATAAGAATGTCACAATTTAAATTCTAATTTTTTTAAATTGGATTTAAAAGACTCTGTGGCGTAATTGGTAGCGCGTCTGACTCCAGATCAGAAGGTTGCGTGTTCAAGTCACGTCGGGGTCAAATTTTTTTTTCATATAATTATTTCAACTAGTTCATAATTTTTTATGGTCATTAATTTTTTAACTTTCGTTTCTTAAAATTCGACAAACAGAAAAGTTTGTAAATTAAATAAATTCGCACTAAGTAGATAGGATTTTTCGTACCCCCATTGGATTAGTAGAAGTAGTAGCAGCTTAGAAGACATCTAAGCATAACTCTAAAGAGCTGTAGCAGTCGCTTCTTTTTATTTCGACATCCAAACATCAAGCTTCGCTTTGAAACAATTCAGGTTCTTTGCGTTTACCACTTCTTCCGGAAGTTTGTTCCATCCATTCACAACCTTATTTGTAAAAAAAGTCAAATCTAGGAAGACAATTTTTTACTTGTCGCACCTAACATTCGGTTCGCTTTGGCTGTTGCATTTTAGATCACTTTGTATGTAAATACCCAAATCTCTTTCAAATTTTGGCTTACTTAGTGATTTCAAGCCGATCGTGTAATCAAACTCGGAATTATTCGGGTCTACCAATATGAATAACTTTACATTATCTACATTTAGCTGTGTTAACCACATGTTTGACCACTCGCAAGCCTTATCAATATCTGAATGTAGGCTATAGATCGAGTTGAAGTTTTTGACTGTTGATAAGATCTTCGCGTCATCAGCATTAGTTTCAGAACTGTTTTGTACGTGGTTCTACCTATCGTTTATATAAATAATAAATAGTAGAGGACCGATTAACATTAATCTTAGACTAACCTTGTCCTGTATCCTTTAAGATGAAAAAAAAATTATAAATTTTTATGGTTTATATAATTTTTTATTGACAAATTATTTATCATGAAAGTTTTTGTTTAGTAAAAAATTTTTGAAAAAAAAATACGTAGGTAAAAAATAAAGAGTTTGTTACAAAAACAACATACAACAAAAAAAAACAAGAAATTTAAAAGAGGTTTTGCTTTTAACTTTTTTTTTTTTTTTTCAAATGCGACATGATGAGACACAAAAAAGAACTGTTGCTTTAATCGAAATTTTATTTTTTTTTTAATAAAGAAAGTATTTACAAAAAAATTTTAAAAAATTTATAAACAAGACCCAAAAAAAGTAAAAAAATTTTACCACGAACTTTCAAATAATTTTTTGCAATAACTCTTTTTTAATTTTTTCCATGAACAACACACACACACTCCAAAAATAAAAAATAAAACTTTTATAAACTAGATGCTTTGGACGAAAATTAAAAAAAAAATGAACAAATTTATACACTAAAGGCACCCGTTGATGATAATCTTATTTTTTTTATTATGATTCAAAATTTACTAAATTATCAAAAGATATATCGTCTATACACATGACTATTTGTTCGATTGATTTAAACAAATGTGTTGAATTTATGTTATCAGGCAATTTGGTAAGAAACTGTACGATGTGTATAAAATCCATTTCTTGTAGGGTTTCTTTGTACAAATTTAAAATACCCAATGCCGTTCGAAACAGGAATTCTTCTTTATCTCGAAAGAAAACATCCCAAACACGGCTCATGGCATCCAATGGCAAACTTTTACTAAACAATGTAAATATCCAATCGATTAAATACAAGTCTGGTTTTACATTTTGCTCTTCAAAAACACGATACAGCTTTGGTATG
Source organism: Brachionus rubens (assembly GCA_022207745.1). Classification (NCBI taxonomy): domain Eukaryota; kingdom Metazoa; phylum Rotifera; class Eurotatoria; order Ploima; family Brachionidae; genus Brachionus; species Brachionus rubens. The sequence goes on along the minus strand of JAJVHD010000009.1, from coordinate 1,620,282 downwards.
TTGTATTCAAACAAAATTTGGTGCACTTTAAAATACCGATTCATCTTTACAAAAAAAAATGAAAATAAAATTTTTTTAAAAACCCACAAAATTTGGTTCTCACCTTAGCTTGGTCTATACAAAAACAAGCCTTTAATACTTTTGTGTTTAACAAGTTGGATAGACATATAAAAGCATCGGGTGCTTCCATATTCAACAATAAAATCGCTGTCAAAAAACTCATACCTTGTACGTAGCCTATTTGAGTATTATAACAAGCATACGCACCTAGGACATTGTGTAATGCTTCATGATACGGACCGTCTTTTTGAAAAAAACATAATTGTGGAAAAGTTCTTGATACGTCTAATTTAATCAATTCAACACTTGACTCATTACTTTTTTCATCATCTTGTGACTCATACTTTTTTAATAATTCCAATTTTTGTTTTGCTTTTCGTTCATAAAAATTGTAACTTTCAAATGTAAGACCCAAGTCATTTCCAATAGCCAATTTCCATACTTTACCACGGATCGATGGTGGTAGACCATGCCACCATAATTGATGTGCCCGTTTACCTGATCCTTGTTCATTCCAATCTGGAATTATTTCAGTATTCCAAATTTTTAACGAATTTGCCATAAAGTCCTCTTTTTTGTTCATTTGTTGTTGTTTTTTAACTTTCATCTCTTTTTCTTTGAGTTCTTTTTTCTTTGCCATTTCGACCATACGTTCATATTCTTGACGGTGTTTTAACTCTTCTTCATGCGATTTAGCTGGTAGATTACTAGGACGATTCTCGAATATTAAAACACTATCAGGTACTTTAAGATCTTGACTCGAATGAGTACAGTGAATACGATTATCCTGATTTTGTTCCGTATTTGCACAATTTTCATTTTTACAAGGCTCGGACTTGGTACTCTTAAAACTAAACAACTTAGACGTTAACAGGTCAAATTTATTAGTTGTTTGATGCGTGTTTTTTTTAGACCCGAAAAATCCTAAAAACGAACTTAAACCACTTTCGGGTTTATTTTGAGGTGGTGGTGAGGGTACATTACGTGGTACAAAATCAAATTGTGAATAATTACTGTAAACACTCGAAAGACTAGCACACTCATACGGTATACTTTTTGAATGACATAAATTTTCGTGTTTTAAATCAGAAATTTTTGATTCGGTTTCAGTTTCTGAATCGTCTTTAACCATAAATATCAAAGTATCACGTCTATTTTGACCATCATCATCATTAAATTCATCATCTTCACTCGACACCGGATAAACAACAGTTACATTATGATTATTCAAATTTTGATTGTTAATATCTTCACTATTTCCTATATCAAATTCACTCATATCATCACTAGTCGCTGAAATTGAATTATTTCTTTCGGAATTTATGATTGGCGACGGTGATATGGATAAATTCGATAACAAATCTGAACCAATACCAGTGTCAGCTCGACTCTCACTACGATTTATATTCAACGAGTCCGTATTCGATTGAGACGATAATGAACCAAAACCTATCATATCATCTTCTATATTATCTTCTAAATTTTCATGTGAGCTTTGTGTTTTTTTTATCATATAACTTGAATTAGATAAATATTTATCATCATATTCATCGTTTAAACAATACTCGGTCTCGTTATTAATATCAACAACAACGGATGAGCTTTCAACTAAATTTATCGGTGGACTCATTTTAAAACTGTTTATTTTTTTTGAAGTTCTAAAATTTAGACATTCTACACCCAACTATCTATTCAAGATAAGATAAAAATAATTGAGATCGTTTCATCTAAAAAATCAACAAAAAATAAATCGTCATAGACCGAGGATTATGGACGACCACTTGATTTTAAAAAGGCGAAAAAAACTAAAACAACTTTTTTTTTATAAATTAACAAACAAATTTTCCCCCTTATTTTCAAAGCGACGGTTAATAAAATATTTTAATTTTGTTTTTTTTTTCTCTCTCTCTCTCTTATTTTGGTTTAATTATGATTTGAAATGAATCATAATTTTGTTATTATGATTGAGATTATTATAATAATAACAACGAGAGAAAAAAAAAAAAACCTACACACTAAGAGCATGCTTTTGAAGAAAATGATATAGTTTTAAAAAAAGGTGTTTTTTAAAAATTAGAGACTTAGTTTCAACAATAAGCACGTAATAGACGACTAAAAAATGTTGAGCTCTTTTGTTCAAAAAATCCCGAATTATTTACAACTGAGTCGGGGATTAATTGAAAAACGAAAGGATTTTACAATTTTGATATTGTTTATAATTAAAAAAAAAAAGCAACAACAACTAACCTCTATGTAATTTGATCGTGTGATATTACGTTAGAGGATTTTGTTAATTTTTTAAATCTTCAAAGGGATTTTTTAATCAAAATTTTTTTAAACATATTTTGTTGATTTTCCTTAAGACCTTGGTTTGATAAAAAAATTTATGTTTAACTTGGTCCTCTTGATCGTTTTTTTTTTTGATATGAACAAAAATTTAGGCCAAAAATCAGCGTGAACGATAACTTTTTTTTTAGGAGTTAAATAAATAAAATTAAAATGCTATGTTTATTTTTGTATGAGGTCTAGTTGAACGTCTTCTATTCAGACTCCGACCCATTTCGATCAACACTAATGGCTTCTTATATGAATCTAAAAATAGCTTGGGCTTTCTTTAAATTAGCAAACAAATAATTTTAAAGCATACTTATTGAGATTGTGAAAACCTTGACGACATTTTAAGTGATTGCTAATGAGTTTTATTTCATTATTATTGAGATCATTTTAAAGTCGCTAAAATTTTCCTCCTACAGATCGATCTTGAATATTTTAAAAATAAACCAAGCTCTTTAATTTTGATGTATTTCACCGATATATACACTAAATTTAAAATTTAAAAATTTTAAAAATTTAATAATCTCATCAATTAAAAATAATATTTGAAATTATTTAATGCCTCGATTGTTTACTTTGTAAAGAAATAGAGTAACAAATTGTCCTTCAAGATATAACTTTTTTACAAATAGAATTGTGAACCAATGGAATCGGCTACCACAAGATTTGATAGAAGCAAAGAACCTTAATAGTTTTAAAGCCAATCTTGATGAATGGTTGTTGGAACATGTTGAAGCGACTGCCATAGCTCAATAGAGCTCTACTTGAGTTATCTCAAGTTGCGGTTTCAACTACTACTACTACTACTAAATAAATTTGCAAAGTGCTAGAATCCAGTTGACGGTGTCATCTAACATGAAGTGTCCTATAGATATCTTAGTATCATCTTATCAGATATTATTAGTTTTTGTGTGTTACCCAGAGACTGTTGATTTGACTACGAATCGCTGCGAAAGAAATTTAATTTTCTTTTCAATTCAGCGGACGTTCATGAAGGTCAAAGAATGAGCTTTCAACATAAAAACGCTGCCTGAGAACGTTCATGAGAGTTTACCGAAAGATCTAAGAATGGTGAATGTTCGTGTACGTTTGCTCATTAATTCGTGAATGACCAGCGCAGTACACATTTTTTCAATTTAACGCGCGACCTCACGCTATGTCAGTGACTTAATGCATGGATAAAATTTATCTCTTTCATATCCAGATATGACAAAAAATGCGAAAGATTTTACTGACTATGAGGTACTGAAACTATCCAAAATCTAAGGTCCGTTCATATTTATTAAGTAATGAAGCTGAAAAAATGTAGTCGAATTTGTCATCGTCTCTGCTCATACCAAACGCTATCGCATCTCTAACAGATTACAACTTTTATCTAACACCACCTGTTTTTTACTAAAACACAGGCTAACTTTTTTTCCATTCAACTAAAGATCGTTCATCATTTTGTGCTTCTTACTTGCGGGCCAGGTGACTAAGCTCTGGGATTTTCGATTCGGGCTAAAAACTCGTTCAAATTAAGAAAACACGAAAAAAAAAACAAACGGACAACTAAAAGAAAGAAAGAGCGCTTAAAGTTCTATCAGAAAATCTTATTTATAACAAGATAGAGCATAAAAAGTCGCGTCAGGAAATGTGTGTCGGACGGATTTTTTTTGTCGGAAAATGATGACCAGTCAGTATTCTAAAACTTCCAGATCTGTTTTAGCTTTTAAGATTCTGTAATCCGAATCGAATGTTTTAGACCTTAGCTTTTAATCTTGGAACTAAGCAAATTAAATTTTCTATCAGAAAATCGGTGTCCGGAAACTGCTAGACCTTTAGTCCGCCAGAAAAGTAATTTTTTTAGATGTTTTCTTTATTTGAACGAGCTTGTAGCCCGAACCGAAAATCCATAGCTTAGTCACCTTGCCCACAAGTAAGAGAACAAAAAGATGCTCAAAAAATCGGCCAGCGAAAGCTAGCCGATTTTTAGTTGAACAGAAAAGTGGTGGTCCGTGCTAAAGCAATAACCGGCCCTTCTTGAATAATACGGGAAACCTTCTTTTTGTCTTTGCAAAAATCCTCAGCCTGATTTTCGAGTAAAATTTGTTGTATCACTTTTAAATCAAACAATTATGTGGAAATTTCTAATAATAAAATACTCTTACCCGGAAAGCTTATATTTTCGTTTTTTCTATAACCCCACCTTTTTTAATCTTGGAATTATCCGAGTGAATAATTTTTTTTAGTTATTTCAAATTGTTACCAGGATAGAAAAAAATTGAATCGATTTTTGATTTGAAAAATAAATTAACCAAATTTTTTGTTCAAGTTTTTTAAATTAATAAATTCCATTTACTTTTATTTAATTACCAAATATTTAAGAAAAATAAACTGAATGTTTCAAATGATACGAACACAAAGAAAGAAAAAAAAAATTTTCGAAATTAATTTCCATTCAATTTGGCATGTAACTTTGAGTCATCTTTAAGACGGTGTTTTTTTTAATTATGAAACTATTGACGTATTTTTTTGTCACAATAATAAGTGTTTTTTTTTTTTTCTATTTCCATTTTGCTTTTAGTATAACTTATAACGTCAGTATATAGGTCGATTTAAAAGCTTACAATTTTGATTTTTTTTGTGACTAAATGAAACTCTGAGTAAAAAAAGGATTAACAAAATAATAAAAATAATTTTAATCTCAATCTCATAAGTTTTAGTATGCCTAATGTCTTTAACAAGGTTTCGATAAATTTAGAAAAATGCATTTTAAATTCAAATCAACGATTGTTGAAATATTTTGTTTAAAAATAATTGAAAAGAGGTCAAACAATTGACCTTAAATTTTGAATTAAAAACAACATCTAAAGTGAAAGAAATTTATAGAAAATCAATTCTATCTACGAATAGTCTTTTCATCTTAACTTAGAGACATATATCAGATAGTTTATCTACAGAAATGCTGCTACATCCTTTAGGTCATAACGAAAATTTTCTTTTGTTCTTCAGAAAAACTCCGGTCTTTCACAATGTTCATTTTTGAAAGCTAAGGTACTCGGAATGAAAGTCAAAATTTGTCCCATTTTGGTCTCATGTAAATCTGTTAACTGCGATCTCGAAAACACAAGATTACCACGTTTTTCGTAGGGCTAAAAATCAAAAATTCTCCTCCAGATAAATTTCATGAATTTCCAGAGATACAAATTGCGAAGAACGGATTTGTAGATATCTAACTAAATTCCAGCTTTGCTCCTTTAAAACGTGTTGTAATAAGGGATTTAGTTTCGGACTGGGATTCTTTAACAAGTAGAGTATCACAATAAACAGGTTATTGGTACTAATCTTTTTGTCATTCACATTAACAATCATTTGGAAATGCTTCAAAGTAATTTCCTATTGTATGCAGATGACTTGAAATTAATGGAAATTTTTGAAAAAAAATCAGCACTGTCGCTTAAACTAGACTTAAGTAATGTGTGTTTGATGATGCTTAACTTGTCAAACAAGAAACATGCCTAAGTTTGAATATGGAATAATGGACTCGGCTGATTCACATGATGCCTTTCATTTAAAACAGGCATTATTGTTATTGAAAGGAAAACCGAAGTATCGATTTTTGAAAATTTTCAAGGAAAAATGATCAAATTTAAAAAAAAAATCGGTTGTATATTAACAACCTATTTGTTTAATAGAAAACTCTCATCTTTCTCTCTAGAGATAAATCAGTTAAGAGAAGTGTTTAGCTTGATTTTATTGTGTAATATGATAGAAATAGAATTAAAAGCTATTACGATTTATGATTTTGACCTCCTTACAACGACTACTACTACTAAAATTCTCAAGATTTTTAGCAGCTGATTATTGTTTTTTTGAGTGTCTTCGAGCACATACATTTATTTTATTATTCGGCCTTCTAGACAACCAAAAATCAATGTCAGTGTTAAGGGATGTTTCTTCTAAATCTCTTGTTAAGCATGATTGATCTTTCATCAGTACAATAAATTGCTTTGCCTAATAAAATTTAACCTCAAGCCTTTAAAATCAAAAATTCTTTATGTCTAAATGTACATAAGCCTATTATTAGTTTATGTTATTTTCTACAAGGAGAATAAAGCTTAGAGAGAAATACCTTTCATGACATTATTTCATAATACTTTAAAATAAAGAATTCTACATTTATTTTTTGTTGTAAATTTGTTGCAAAGTAACGAAACTAGACCAGTTTATAGTGAGATTCTATTTGTTCTTGTTATTAAAAAAAATAAAAAAACTTAAAACGAAATGAAACAAATTTTTTAATTAAATTAAATGCAAATTAGTTTATGTTGGAATTTTTTAATTTAAAAAACATTATTTGGATTTAAGATTTTTTTAAAAAAAAAAAGCCCCCACAAACAAACACACAACGTATCGGGGCTCATAGAAATGATGATAGACTCGAAAATTGTAAAATTAAAATAATTATAAAACAAAGAATTCGAAACACGAAATTTACTTTTTTACTTCTTTAACAACAATAAAAAATCAAGAATTTAAAAATGAAATTTTTTTTTAGAATGTAAATTTTTTAAGTAATTCGTTTCAAAATCCTTAAAACAAACACTTTGAAAAAAAAAACATTTAAAAGTTAAATAACAGTTCTTTTTTGTTTTAAAACGTAAGTTTTTTGCCATTCACTGAATTTAGACAACCTTAAGTTTTTTTGTTTTTAAAAAGAGCTTTGTTGTTTTATTGTTTATTCAAAAAATAAAAAAAAAAAAATAAATGAGATTTTTTTATCTATAAAAAAACACGTTTAATGTTACATAAGCAAAAAAAAGAAAAGTGAAAGATTGGTTGAGCGAATTCGAAAAATTAGCTAGTGTCGACGAAGATGACGATGTAAAATCAGTGAAGCTAAAATATTTATAATTTATGCACAAGTCTCTGGTACAACATTTAGTTGTTATGATTGTTTCATTTTTTACATAAACACCAGCTGAACATAAATATGGTGGTACACATGTTCGTTGACTGTAATACGATCCATTTGGGTGCTCAACAAAATTAGTCTTTAAAAAAACATAAAAGTTTCAAATTCAAGTTCGAAAATAATTTTTCGTTGTTAACAACTTTTGAGTTATGCTGAAAGACTTAAATCAAGATGCTAAAAAAGCGCAATTTTTTAAAAATTTAATTAAAAAATAATTTTATTTGAATTTTTTTATGTAACTTTCGCTTGAGGGTGTTCTATTTTACTTATGAAAAAATACGAAATAATTTATGACTAAAAAGAACGATATCGACGGGGAATGACTTTCTGTCTCTTAATCATCAACAGAGACGACCAAAAGTTGTTGCTCGAGCTACTTTCTGCAACTTTTCAAAATTTGATAAAATCCAACATAAAAAAGTTCTAAAATTTTTTTATCAAATTTGAATGACCTTTAAAATGACTACCCCTTAGAATAGAATTTTCGAATTCCTAACAAGGCCTTTTTCAGTTAAGAAACGAAAACTCGAATGCGATGCTTTTAACCAAGAGATTGACCCAGAAAAGAGGTATTCGATCCTAAAAAATTTTAAAATTGATCTTAGAAAATTTCGACTTGGATCAATGGTGTTTGCAGAATAAAAATAGGCTTCCATATATGTTTGAATATACAAAATGGATTCTTAAGTTACCATCCTCTTCTTATAAATCTGGGCAGGCTTTCTCAAAGTACAATTTAATATTGGCTGACAAACGTCAGAACGATGAAACATACAATGACGACTATACTTTAGAGAACGATTTTATTCCGATTAAAAATGACTCAGAAAAAGACAATTAGAACTTTTTATTTTTTATTAGGGTATTTTTGTTTACATAGGGAATATTTAAAGAAGACTTCGCTTAAATTATTTCTTTTTAATTAATTTTCAATAAAATAAAATAGCTTAAGTGCATTTTTGAAAGCAACTTTTCACAACTTTTAAGAAATTTAATGATTTTTCGAAACTCTTCCGCAACTTTTGAGCAACTTTTGGTCGTCCCTGATCATCAATGTCAGTACTGAATGAAAAAAACATATGTGAAATTAATTGTCATAATTTATTCGATTTGACGAAATTTTAGGAATGATCACAGGCAATTAAGGGTTAACATTTGATGCAATATAAAATATTTTTAAAAGAATAAAGAAAAAAATATGTCTATTTTTAAAAAAGTAAAAAAATTGACATTTTATCTTTAAAAGTAAAAGTTTATTATGCAAGAAATAAATAATTGAAAACGGACAACTCACTCACGTTTTACAAAGAGCTTAAAAAAGTCAAAATTTGGAAAATTTTCTTATCTAAATGGTCAATAAGAAGATAAAAAAAGGCGATTTGAAGTAATGTTGTGGTCATTCACGTGTTCCTCTTGTGAACTTCCATAAACTAATCATTTGGAAAAGCCTTGATTGATTTAAAGGTATATAAAGCTTGTAAAACTAGCTTTTATTTGATTCTCATAAATCAATGAAGGCTTGAATAGGAAATATGTAAAAAATATTTTAAAGAAACCGACAAGGAATGACCTGAAAAATCTTGATTTAACTTAAATAATTTTCTTAGATTTTTATCGGACTTGTTGCCTATTTTTACCAGAAAACTCAAGATCTTAAAAACTCATGAGTCGAAACAGACGGGGAAAGCCATTCGCATCTTAGGATAACTTTCCGCACCCAACTTTCTCAGATTTAAATAAAATGTTAGGTCACATCCAAAATTTTTTCAAACCTACCAAACACGTATCGAATCCTTCAGGACAATCGAGAGTTTTTGTGTTGAATGCTTAAAATAAAGTTATTAAAAATATTTAAAACAAAAAAACTGGTTAAACCGAACCTAATGGATTGAACGGTTCTAAACATTTCTCACAAGTATAACATTGTAAACATTGTAACTCTTCGATCATAAAACTAACTAGAATTAATAAATTAAAAAAAAATATAATTTTTATTTGTGGTATTCTCAAACTTACTAAAAAGCAATAAAGCAATCTGAAAATTCATTGTTATTTTTTATTTTTTAAATTTAACAACATAAGGATATCATTGAAAATGTTTAAAATGATATTGGGAAAAGAAACTTAGTTTTCAAAAACATGCTTAACACACTTTTTAAAAGATTAATTTCTTTTTTTTTTCTTAAAACTAATCGAATATTTATGTAAGAATAGTGGGTAACATTAAATGAATACATTTAGATAGCTCTTTAAAATTTTTTTTATTAAATACAATTTTCTTTTTTTCGTTTGATTTGAAATTCAATTCAAAATAAATACAGAAAAATAAATTAGTTTTATTTTAAATTACAATAGCTTTAATTTTAAACTTTAACTCAACTTGATATTTCTTCTAAGTCTTTGTCTCAATATAATTTTTAAGGTTATTTTTTTGGAAAATCATTGACATAAGGATAGTTATTGTTTTTTTTTTAGATGATTACGATAAAAGCAACTGAGTATTGAAAGAAACATATTGAATTTCGAATTAGTTTAAAAAATTAATCTAATTATTATTATGTAATATTCAAATAAAATTGATTGAAAAATTGTTCTCGCTTCTTTTATGTTCTAAAATGAATGGATTTTGCTATTTTCCGACAAATACAATTATCGGCTATTGACAATGAGATTTTAAATGGTGTGGGTATAATACTCAAATTTCAAAATTCTGGATTGGCTGCTATAGAGCAACTTAAAACGCAAATTACAATATTTTAAGGATGCAGTGATTACGCTTTTTTTTTTTTAAAATCGACGATCTTAGATCTTTTTCGGAAATTCGTCGATTGAATAGAGAACAGGAATATACAATCCTTTAGTTTTCATTAAGAATATCTCAAAGTAGTTCCAAAAAATCATCGTGTGTTTTTTAGACTCTCTTCGCCTTATGCTCCATAGATTACCGACCTATGGGGAGGCTTCTACTCTCCTTATTTTATTGTGTTGAATTGGTCCTTTAAATTTAATAAAAAAAAATTTTTAGATATTTTTACGACTTGTACGGCCAGTGAAGAAAAGGCGTATCACCCATCGTACAGAGAATTAATTAGCTTAAAAAGCCTTACCTAATAGTTACCCTCACTCATATAAACCATTTTTTTAGACGAACAGATAAACTTTATTCTTGTGATGGTTAAAAAGACCGTGGTCAAGTCTAAAATATTCTAAATCAGTCTTAAGCTCTAAACCTTTTAATCTTTACCTTTAAAAAGAGGTGATTTTGCGGATCTAGTAGGCAGTTTACGGTAAAATAAATCCCACTTAAATGTTAAAGTGATTTCAAATTCCCTATATGTAAATTCTCGAAAAAATTCAATCTTATCAATTCTAAAGAAAATTTTTAACGTACTCTTGTGATAAATGTGAGACATGGACCCTAAATAAAGATCTTTCATTGCTCATATTATTAATACAAAGCTATACAACGCCGCCAACTAACACTCATTTGGGATAAGAAAAAGACAGCTTAGTTTTGTGAGACATTGCCTCCGTATTCCCGAAGATGTTTACATCCTAATTAGACGAAATATCAAATTATATTTTTCAAGACCGAAAAGACAAATTATCAGAGGAAGAGGACGTTGGAGAAGCCGTACCTAAAAAGCCTGACTGGCGATGAACAAATCTAAGAAATTCAAAAGACTGCGATTATTTAAATTCGAAAGCATTCCACGAAAAGCATACGTAAATTTTTCAATAAGTCAGTGAATAAAAACAAATTTTACATTCCCATTGACATATAATGCTTTAAAATGTTATCTTGTAATTATTTTAACCATTAACTTAAATCAAACACCAGTTTAAATGACTTTAAAAAGTTTTTCTGCTAAAGTAGCATTTCTACCTGGCTTCTAAAAAACTCAGTTCAAAGACAAATTTTAAGCAAAGCGCTAATCTCTATGAACTAAATAAAGTTTGAGTACAAATTCACGAAAAAAAAAAACAACTACATAAATTTATTAATTTATTCACAAATTTATTTATATTTCAAAAATAATAAAGGAGAAGTTTTAAAAACAACTATAAGATTCACTTTTATCTTGTAACAATATTGAGTCTTATTCATTAAAGGTGAAGATACACGCTAAGACTTAAACATCGATGATTCAATCATGAAATTATTAAATAATTAGTCAAAAGACGTTTTTGAGATAACAATGACGAAATAACATTGAAAAAAAATGGATAACATTGACAACGAAGTATACAAACTCCTTAGAGATATACAGTTAGAAAATTTTTGGCCTAAGATAAGCCAAGATCTTCAAATAACTCGTATATCTCATTTTGATTATGTAAAACCTAAAGATTTGGAAAAAATTGGTCTATCAAAACCTGCAATTAGACGTTTAATGGATCTTGTTATTAAAACTAAGAAACCGTTTACTCCAAGTAGAGCTCCACCGCCACCACCAGTCAAGACTGCATCGCCACAAGTAAATTTTGAAATAAAATTCAACTTGAAATGTAAAATTAATTACTTTTAATAAGACTAATGGACAGAGTAGTTTAATTAAGGTTCTTTCGGCATCGAAATTAACGAGTTTTTTACAAAAAGGAGGTGAAACGATTCGATCGGATCCTTCTCAGAAAGGAGTTTCTTTTGTAATAAATCCGAAAGATATTGAGTTTATAAAAAATAAAAATGGTGAAGAAATATTGGGCGCTGGTAACTTTGGCGTTGTCAAAAAAGGAATATGGAGCTCCCCTAATGGAAAAAAGGTACTTAGAAAAAAAAACTTTGACTTGATAATTTTATTTGACCCAAATGAAGAAAGTAGCTAATAGATGGGCTTTTTAATTTCTTAGAAAAAAAATCTCTTTATATTTTTCGCAAAGTTCGGTAGCGCATACTGAACATAGCGTAAAATTGTTGTTATTTCAGGAATATAATTAATGCATCATTTTAAGTTTATTAAAAACACAAGCCTTTAAGAAGACTTATTAAAATTTAAATTTTTTTTTTAAATTACCCCGAGCTGAAAATAGAAAAATTTGTTTTAAGGCCTTGGTCAAAAATGTTTTTGACACAATTTTTGAGTCTTTTGATCCAGGCTACAATTAATTTGAAACAGTGGACATTCCCGGACCATTCGAATATTCAATATTTACATTTTATAGCTTTAATTGTAGAAACGAAAATTGACTGTCCCCATGAATTCCCGCTTATTTCTTCAGTGATGAAATTTGGTTCTCGCTTCCAAAAACATCAAAATCAACTATGAATTTATTTTCTCTTTGGGGTTGAAAATGATTAAAAATTTGAAGTTAAATACTTATCTACCACTGGGTTTAAAATAGTCTTTCTGAATTAAACTCCAGGGACAGTTTGCGAGAGTTTACGTTATGTTGCTAGTTTCACTTGGTACAGCTACCTTGCTGATGAAAATTTCCTAAAAGTGTACATTTGGTAAAAGAATTGTTATATATTACAGTCAAATTACACTTATATCAACCAGTTTTTCCTCCATGAACATGATACCCTTTAGGACTGAAAAATTAAAAACAATTTTTTTTGTCTGAGAATATTTATTCAACGGCCAAGAAAGACTTGTTTGGATGAGTTGGAAGAGCGGAATCATAGATTTGTAAAGCCAAAATCCAAATTGAACTTTGTTACGGTCATTTAAGGGATTCTTAACTAGCTGTATCTATCAGCGGTTAATTATTAATATTAAAAATACTGAAGATTTATTTTAAAGTTTACTGCACGGCTCCTGAAAAAAGGCGTACCGTACCGAAAAATAAAATTTAAAAATAACTTAGGTCCTTCATTTTTATTTATAATTTCAAAATTTCAAAAAAAGGTACGGTGGTACGGTACGGTTGGATGGTATGGCAGGAGGCGTGCAGTATTTAAAAACATAAACTGAAGTACAATATGAGAAATCCTTCTTAAAATCCTATTAAGAATGAACTATCTTTATTGAGAAGCTTATTCGTATTTATATCCGAGTTTCCCATTAAAGATTATATAATTTTAAGGAGGGTCAGCTTTTCATTCGTGTGGGCGAAAAATAAACTTTTTTTTATTCAAATAAAGATAAATGTAGCAATTAAATGTTTACATGATAGTAATTTTGATTCAAATAACTCAGATAAACGTCAAGCCATGTTGGACATAATAAATGAAATAACATGTATGTGTGGCCTTGATCATCTCAATTTGATCAAGTTATATGGTGTAATATTAAATGGATCAAATTCTGGAAATTCTATAATTTCAATGGTAACGGAACTGGCCTCATTTGGATCGCTCCTTAAATACTTACATCAAAATCGTGAATACAAAAAATTACCGATTAGAACACTTTATTCGTATGTATACCAGATAGCGGACGGAATGGAATATTTGGAAAATAAAAATTTAATTCATCGAGATTTAGCAGCTAGAAACATTTTGCTATCCACTTTAGAACATGTTAAAATATGTGACTTTGGAATGAGTCGTAATGTTGTAAATGGTCTTTATACAATGACCGAAAGTCATAAAATTCCATGCGCTTGGTATCCACCTGAAAGTATAAGAGAAAAAGTGTTTTCTATTAAATCTGATGTATGGGCTTATGGTGTGACTATGTGGGAAATTTTCTCGTTTGGTGAACAACCATGGCCTAATATGACTGCTGCAGAAATGCTAAAAAAAATTGATTCAGACGAAAAGAGACTTTCAATACCATACATGTGTTCAAAAAATTTTTACAAAATAATCTCGTCTTGTTGGTCAAAGCTTCCAAACGATCGACCGAGTTTTAAAATTCTAAAAAAACTTATCAAAGAGTTCAAAATAATTGAATTGAAAGCCAAAAGTGATTTTAAAGATGAGAATAGGTTAGAGTTGATACGTGGAGATATGATAACTATAATTGATGGTAGTGCTGATCGATATTGGTGGAAAGGTCAAAATAATAGAACACTATTAACAGGTTCTTTTCCTCGAGCTTTACTCGACACACAACGAAAATTAAACGGCGAAGACATAAGTATGCCTTTAAAAAATAGTTTTATTCACACAGGTCATATGGGTGCTGATTCGAAAAATGTCTGGGGTAATCCCGGAAAAATTGATGAAATATTTTTACGAAATCCTCTCAATCCACCGGATTTTTTAGGAGACATAGATGAAGAAAAATGCGAAAACAAAGATTCAAGTTCCGAATTCAATTCGTCAAGTTCATGTTCAAATTCAATTTTTGACGATCTTATCGGATTATTTGATCATACAACAGAAATTAAAGTATCTCATCCAAGTTTCTCTCCTGAAATACCAACTTACAGTTTCAGTGAAAAAGTTTCTCCAGTTAAAAGTCAATCCGAAACATTTTATCAAAATCAAAATTATTTTCCTGGTAATCCAACATTTCAAAATTTTTTTCAACCTCAACAGTCGTATCAAAATTATAACTATCATCGAACATCTAGTCAAGAGGTTACGAGTAATGACAGGCCACAAATATACAGAGCAACAAACCCATTCTTAGAAGATAACAATTTTGAATTTTCAAATGGATTAGATAACAGCCTTAATTTGACGCCAGTTAATACAAATTTTATCCCTAATAATGTACAGTTGAAACCAAGGTTTAATCAAGAATTTGAAAAGCATAATTTTGCAAATACAAATAAAAAAGAAAATATAGATGATTTATTACAAAAAGTAATGAGTGATGTGTTTAATGAGTTTAAAACATTAAAAAATGATAAAAATTAAATTTTAATTTAAAATAAGCAATTGTAAATTTTAAAACTTTTTTAAATGTTTATTTTTTTGAATTTTATAAATAAATTTCAATAACAGTATAAAACTACCCAAGTCTAATTTCAAACGTAAAAGTCCTTCAAATTTCGGCTAGAAAGATTCAAGCTAATTGACCTCTGGCATTGGTCATCAATAATTGAGAGCATAAAGACAGATTAAAAAATGTATGCTTTAAGCTTATTGCTTGATTAAGGCGAAAACTGTAAGCATTTAAAATTTGAGAAGAGGCAATTATTTTTTAGATTTTATACAATTGTATTAGAATGTATCAAGAAATCAGAGTGATGATCGAAGAAAACAGTCGTTTCTTTCACATACTCTATCATAAAATACCGGGGTGTTATCGTAAAAAACTCAAATAATTTAGAAAAGCTTTACCCATAAAGATACCCATAAATCAATGGTAGCTTTTCCAAATCATTAGTTTATGAAAGTTCACAAGAACACATGAATGACCACAAAAATAAAGTCAAACCTCGTTAATCCTAAGTTCGATTTTCCGAAATCCTCCTTTATCCGGATAAATTAAAAAAAAATCCTTAAAATCAGTGTATTTTTGTAATCAAAATTATAACAAGTACAATGCTGCCTTTAAAATATTAAAGACAATGCGGCTATAATATGCTGACCATGCAAAGGTAAAGAGACAAGCCAACAAGGGAACATATTATAACCCTTCTAATTGATAAAATTAAATTGAATTAAATAACGTAAAATCTCACTAACTGGATTTCTCTGAAATTTTCAAAATGAATTCGTTATTCGAAAAGTTCAATTTCCGAGAAGAACCGGACTTTGATGCTGAATTAAAATTTTCGCTTTTAATGACATGCCATTAATAGCAAATTCACAGATTTTGAAAACTCAGTGTCCGTTAATATATGACAAATCACTAAACTCAAGCACTCAATTTTGGTGACGTGTCATATTTATCGAGCCTGACGTTAGTTAATTGAGGAATTAAAATTAATGAATTACAATTGGAAGGGTTATAATATGTTCCCTTGTTGGCTTGTCTCTTTACCTTTGCATGATCAGCATATTATAGCCGCATTGTCTTTAATATTTTAAAGGCAGCATTGTAATTGTCTCTCTCCCATTGAATCTTTTTTTAAAAAAAGATTAATTAATTAATTTATTTGTTTTACCAATGTCCTGTAATTAAATAAGAAAATAAGCCAATAAGTTGAATATAAAAAAAAAGAAATTTTTCAAATTAAAAATAGCAAGTTCATTGCACTTAGTTTCGAGTAGCACTAAAGCTCTAAATTTATGCTTCCGAAAGAATACGTGATTTACCTATATTTTTTCGATGGATCTACGCCTTCTATTAAATATAAGTTTTAATAAATCATTTGAAAGAATTATTATTTTATTTATAACTCTTCAAATAAAAAATTAAAGAAACAAATTTTTTACCATTTCTATCTCTACACGTTAGTACGTACTGTTGTGTCCATTCACGTGTTACTGTTATGAATTTTCATGAACCTTTTTAATCTCACCGAAGTACCGTATAGCTAACCGAAATTCACCGTAGTTTCCCATAGTTCCACACTGTAAATATCAATTTCCTTTTAAAATATCGAAATCCGAAATTAGAATTTAAAATTAAACCAAGTCTATCAATAGCAAAATTTAAAAAAAAACTATATGTAGTGTTATTTGAAAATTTCTAGATATCTATGACCCCGATACACAATAGAAATATCGATACATTTTCTGGTTCAAATTTGAATTTTTTGAATGAATGAATACACAATTTTGTTCCTTTTTTTATTTGCTACAAGCTAGTATATTTTTTTATGGTACTTTCTTACTCAGGGAATTTTCAAATTCGCAAAAATCAAAAATTTAATTAAAAATTTAACTTTTTGCTTATCTTTGAGGGCTATGTACTAGTTAATGAATTGGTAAATATGAAAAAGTGAATTCACCATCTTGTTCCTCTTGAAATTTCCTGCAAGCTAGTATATTTTTTTATGGTACTTTCTTACTCAGGGAATTTTCAAATTCGCAAAAAAGCGTTTGAATTAACGCACTAACGCTTCGCGAAACATATTATAGGGAACGCACATTCGTGCGTTCCTATGATGAGGGTTCGGTGTAAACTAAGCGAAAAGCACTTTTCGGGTCGTTTTTCAATCGAATTTCCTTTTAGTCTACTTGTAGATTAGTACCTTCTTTGACTTAAAGATTTTAATGTCTTTAAGTCAATGAATTCCTTATTCCAGAGGGGACCTGATAAAAGTTTTGCAAAAATTTAATTTGTGTAGAGAGTAAATTCGACCGGTCTAACTCCGAATTTTTAATTAAAAATTTAAGAACTAATGCAAAAAAAACCGAAGTTGATGAATTTTAATCAACTACTTTTAAACACTAGTTCAAGTAGGATTTGATATGATTGAAATATGTTTTAGCGAATCTTGTACGGAAAATATAAAAGCAAGCATCGAAAATTTGACTTTTCTGAGAGTAGAAATACATCACATTATAAAATTAATTATCAGAAGTAAAATCTTTATTAAGCCGAGTTTTTTTTTGATTGCTAAACGATTATATTTGACTGAAGGCTAACAGTTTTGGTTCATGTATTGTTTTTTCAAAAAATTTTTGATCGGAAAAAACACGAATCTTGACTAAAAAAGGCCTTCCAAAAAAATTAGAAAACAAATTGAAAAGCCAGAACTTAAGTTAAATTTGGAAAGCAACATTCTAATAACAAAATTGTTGAATGCAACATAACAAAAATGCTGCTGAATTATTTGAAAAATGTTATTCAATATTCACATTTTGGTACACAAGTTCAAAATTAATTTTGTTTTCAAAAAATTAAATAACTTTTTTTCAAAATCAAAAAATGTCTCTTAACCTAGTAAAAGTTTCCAGTGCCATCAGAAGTAACTATTACCTAATCAATGTTAAGTTAACAATTTAGTAACAATTTCATTTAAGAATCAGTCCTTAATCAAGGAGTGTATTCATCAGTTGTCAATTGTAGATTATCTTCAACTGAGGCAAACAAGTAATCTCAAAAAAATTATGATTTTTAGCTCTTTGGATTCTAAATATTTTTCTAGAAAACCAAAAACTGGTATTTTAATGTTAAATTTGGGTGGTCCTGAAAACACAAATCAAGTCTATGATTTTCTCCTTCGGCTATTCTCTGACAAAGATCTCATTCCATTGCCAGCTCAAAAGTATTTTTCATTAGATCAATAATTTGTCAAGCGAAATCCATTTTAATTTTTATAAAGGTTCTTAGCACCTTTTATTGCTAGACGTAGAACACCTAAAATACAAGATCAATACAATCAAATAGGAGGCGGTTCACCAATCAAAAAATGGACTGAAAAACAAGGTGAAGCTATGGTCAAAATTTTAGACCAAATCTCACCACAAACAGGTTTTTATTCTATTCAAGATTATTTTTTGTAAATTTCAAATTTTTGAACTTTTTTCTTAAGCCCCTCATAAATTTTATGTCGGCTTCCGCTATGCCGAACCATTAACAGAAGACGCTATTGAAAGAATGGAAAAGTAGTTTTTTTTTCCACTATTTACGATTATGAGTTGTTTTAAACTTGTATTTTTTTCAGAGATGGCGTCGAGACAGCGGTTGCCTTTACTCAATACCCTCAGTATAGTTGTTCAACAACAGGTAGTAGTTTGAACGCTATTTATCGTTATTATAAAGGTTTAAACAAAACACCTGCTATGAAATGGACAACTATTGATCGTTGGGCTACTCATCCAGGATTGATTGAAGCTTTTGCTCAAAACATAAAAAATGAATTAGAAAAATTTCCTGCTGAAGTTCGTGATGATGTTGTAATCATGTTTTCAGCTCATTCTTTACCAATGACGGTAACAAGAAACACTTTGAATTAATTGTAGCACCAAAATCTAATTAAACGTTAATTTCAAGGTAGTAAATAGAGGTGATACTTATCCAGCTGAAGTAGCATCTACAGTTAATAGAGTAATGGAAAAATTGAACTTTTCAAACAGCTATCGATTAGTTTGGCAATCAAAAGTTGGACCACAAGAATGGTTAGGACCACAAACCGATGAATCAATTGAAGGATTTGCTAAAAATAACCGATTAAATCTTTTATTGGTTCCTATTGCATTTACTAGTGATCATATTGAAACTTTATTTGAGCTTGATTTGGAATATATTGACGAACTAGCAAAAAAAGTGAATTTTTTTTCTAAGATTATTCAAGTTTTATTTGATTTGATTTTTTTTAACGACGATAGGTTGGAATCAAAAATATAAAAAGATGTGAATCTTTAAATGATAATCCAGTGTTTTTGAAAGCTTTGGCTGATATTGTTAAAACTCATTTAGACTCAAATGAAATGTGTTCAAAACAATTGCCTTTAAGATGCCCGAAGTGTATTAATGAAGCTTGCGGACCAATGAAAACATTTTTCAAAACAAATGAAATTGTTTAAAATTCAAACAAATATTATGCTTCTAGTTTAGACTTTATTTTTGTTTTAATCTAATAAAAATCTTATTTGGTTTACAGTAATTGTATTATTTATTTTCACAGAGCCTTGCATAAATGTCGGACTCCTAATTTAATGCAAGTACTAGTGATAGGACAAGTGTTGGGTATTCGATCAAAATTTTCGCTCACGATCTTTTTGACTATGAACGTGATCGAAAACTTCGCCCGCCGATCCGATCGTGAGTGGAATTGTCGCCTCTTGATCGCAAAAGATCGAGCAACCGCTTGGAAAAACTGCTAAAATGCAATTAAATACATTCAAAATGATACCGAATCAGTATCCTGATTTCTGAAAATCTCGAGCAGATAGTCACTAGCCGATCGAGCCACTAGCGTGGTCCGATCGGATCATGAGCGAAATTTTAAAGAAAATCCCGCTCGATCGAACGAAAGATCGGACGACCAACACTAAGTAGGACATCGATTTAACGATAGATTCAATCGTAGAAAAGCGTTTGTACTAATAGAATTTTTATTTTTGTCGTTATACTGCACTTTTACTCAACTTTTACAATTCCTTTTAAAATTCGTGGACTCAACGTACCCAGACGAACGTACCGAAATATCGGACATCCAAACATTATGTTAGTCCATGTATGTCTTTTAAAATATGTCGGAAGAAACTTCATTCAAATTCATTCAAATGAAGAGACTTTATTCAAATTTACTTATCGCTACGGTACGGTGTGATCCGCAAAAGCTTAAATTTTGGTACAGGTGCAAGATCTTAAATATAGCGCCTCAAAAAACTTTTCAAATTTTACTCCTGCTCTTCCCATTAAGATCTCAGTGTGGGAAATAGTTTTAATTGATTTAAATTTTTGACCTGAAAGATAAAGTTTTGTATCTTTTTGATACTACGATCTTAATTGAAAGGGAAAAAGGTTATTTTTTGAAACCAATTTTGTAGTGTCGGAAGTCGACTGAGTCGACCCGAGTCTGTTAATTTTATGAGGAGTCGACTCAATTATGTTTCGGAGTTGGCTCGAGTCGACTCCAAAAAAATTAAAAAAATGTGCTGCAAATCGACTCAATCGACTCTGGTTTAATAAATGAATGATTAGGTGTTAGAAATGATATCTTTTAAAGAAATTAAATTATTTTAAGTTGAAAAAAAAATTGTAAAAATAAAAAAATTAAATAAAATTGTTGTTCTTTTGAACCAAAAGTAAATTTTTATTATTCTTTCTTTTGTTAAAATCTAATAATTAAAATTAAAAAAGCGCTAAAATAGTCAAAAAAGTTAAGTCGCTGACCGGCTTCGGTAGGTAAGATGCATCATCCAAGCTATCATTTAGGTAATTTGGGTCATTTTGTTCGTCGATTGGCCGTTTAAAAACAGAAAAATTAACTAATTCTTTTGATGCTTTATCTATAAATTCTTGCCTTAAGTTAATTTGGTCAACAATCGCGAACTTCTTTCGGTTTGGAGTTAAAAAAGTAGCCATTATTAAATTTTTGTTACTTATTAATTTGTATGATTCAACATATTCATTCAAACTATCAAAAAGAGTTCTTTTGATAAGATGCACCACTAGATTATTGTTGCTATCTGCCGAATATTTTTTTACGTAATGAAAATATCGAATAAATGATCACTTTACAACTAGGGTATTTGTCGGCACTTAACTTGCTGGTTAGCTTGAAGAACTGTCGCGAACAATTTTTAATAAGTCGATATCGCCTTGTTTCAAATATAGATATTTGTGTTTCTGAGAAGCATTCAATACATTATTTACATAGTTATCCAACTCAAGAATTTTTTCAATCATAAGATATTCGGAATTCCATCTAAAAAATAATTTATATTAGAGGGATAGATAAGTGTTCGTAGATAAAGAAAAATTACCTTGTTTGAACGCATGTTATAAGAATTTTAGGTTTGCGCTTATCTTCAGTTTGTAAAGCATAAAGTTTTTCTTTAGACTCTGCTGAATGATTGAAAAGACCAACAATCGATTTACATTTCTTGATAACTTGTAAAATTTTATTTGATATTTTTTTATCATCATCCAAATCAATAGTATTGTAAGTAGCTAGTTCTATAGTGAGATTTATTATGAATGTTTCTTAGTCATTTTTTGCGGTTTAGGAGTCGACTAATTTTGTGCGGAGTCGAATCGAGTCGACTCCTAAAAAAGGCGAGTCGAGTCGAATCAAGTCGACTCCAAAAAAAAAAGTCTCAACACTACAAATTTGGTTAAAAACTACCGAAAAAAATGAAAATTCAAGTTCTATCTGATTTAAAGTTCTATCCTTTTGTAAACGTTTTTTGTTACTAGCGGCCAAGCCAAAGTCACAATTTATATAAAATTTTAATTTTTTGTTAATTATCCAACATGTTCATAAAATGAAAGACGGGCTCTTTTGATGAGCTCTTGTGGCATTCAGTAAAAATTAACATTTTCTGTCTGTGTCTCAGAACGACAGCAACGGAAAGGATCGTTGTTACAAGATTGATTTAATCAAAATCTCGTTTCGATTCGATTTATTGAGACATCATCTAATTGATCATTAAAATTTGAAACATGATATTTGAAAGATAATTGAAATAAAATATTTTAGATTTATTTAAAATAAAGCAATATAAATTTTAAAAAAAATAGTTATATCGAAGCAATCAATCATTAATAAAAACATTGTTTATATCATTCATTAACAAAAAAGAATTTATGAGTAAACGGGTGAATAAAATGATTTGACCCCGTTAATCGGAATTTCGATATTTCGAAAACATCATTTATCCGGATAGGTTTTCTAAATTAAATCTGCATAATCAGCGCATTTTTTGCCCTGTATTATCCTAATGATTATCCTAATGAACTTTTACTGAAATTTATTCGTTCGGATTAACGATGATCCCATTTTTCCGAATACAAGCCGAATCGGCAATTAAAGATTTTTTTACACATTCGAGTCAAAATCGCCCTGGTTATTTGCACTAAAACAAAAATTTGTCCCATTCAAATCTAAACAAATTGGTGTCATTTTTCCGATTCGGCTTGTCTTATCTTAAACAAATTAATAAATTTGCAGAGTTTTATTTAGACTATAACACCTCTAAGACAATTTGTATAACGATTTTGCATATTGATATTGCTTCATGGTCACGGTAAAAACACACGGTCTTTTTGCACTCTTTTTAGTGCCTAAAACCGATTTGTAAAAATAAAAGGTTCACTATAGAAATTTATATGTTTTCTGGGGTTTTTCTATGCGAGAATTCCGAATTTTAAGTCAAGGTCCGAGCGTCAATGGTAGCTTTTTAGCTTTCAATAAAAATATCTTTACATCAATTAATTTTCGATTTTTTAACCCCCATAAAAACATTAATTTTTTGGTGCTTTCGAGATTGCAGATTAACGTTATAAAGTCAAAAATGACGAATTTAGATAGTGTGGACGCTTTTCTCCGACCGAACCTTAATCTCTCAAAGGTTTTATCTTTTATTAAAATTTTATGCCAAAGCTGCAAACTTTCCCAATCAGTACATGCATCAAATCGGTACCCATCCATCATTCCAAATTAATCGATCAAGGTCTCTGTTTTAAATACAATTCTTTTTGATCAGATCATTCGGGTCAAAAAAATTAATTCAAAATTTTTGAAATTATTGATTGAAATTGTTTATTACAATTCTAATTAAATTCAAGAGAATAAAATATTTAAAGAACCCTTTCAGAATACAGAGTATTAGGTAAATATGGTTTACATTTTTCTTATAGCTTGTAATCGGATATCAAATTATTTCTTGATAATTATTAAAAATTTCAATTAAAATTTTTTTTTTAAATTTCAAATTTCAATTATAGGATATGGAGGCACTACTGTTTTTGTTTCTATCCTTTTTTGTTATTCTTACAGTATTAAGACACGTGTCGTTTTGTTTTCTTTTTAAATATTGAAATTTTGTTATTTTATTCAAGGAAACCATAAAATAGTAATTAATAATATTGACGCTTTATCATAATTTTTATGATAAGGTATCTTGATGTAATTTGTGTAATCAAATAGAAGCACCTCAATCAATATTTTTTATAAGGTTTTATTTCATCAAATTGAGTCCAAGTTCTAATTTTTAACTTTCTTTTTTGTTTGACTCGTCTGGCTTTTAATTTCGAATTATTTCCATCAAGGCTGTTTATCACTATTGATTAGAGCTCTTACGTAATTCACTCATTTATTTTCATTGTTTACAAAATTAATTTAAGTTATCAAGATATATATTTAAATAAAGTGATGAAAATTTTATCGGAAAAATCTATTTTTTTGCCGAAAAACACTTCCAAGAACTTTTGTTATTTTGAAAAATATTACTTTAATTAATTGTATTAAAATTTTGGACTTGAGTTTATACAAGCCTAACAAAAGATGAGAGAGGAGAACGGATCTAACAAGGAATCCTTGTGATTTAAAGAGTTGAAAACGCCTTAAATCGGACAACGATTTAGGATTTTTAATCATTTTGCATCCTATTGACCTTGCTTAAAACGTTCAAACTTGATATTTTTACTAATTAAATTGCTTGAATAGTTTCCAAAAAAATCAGTTGATTAAAAATCCAACTACGGCCAAAGATTGTATAAACAAAATTTTAAAAATTTTAGACTAAAAAATTATGCCTAGCTCTTGAACAATCGAGTTTTATTCTTGAAGCGAGATGAAAAAAATTTTAATGAAAATAATTTTTTTTTTGATATTAAGAGAAAAACTGGATTCAGATTTGGTTTATTTTTACAATCATTCAAAGGTACGGTTTCTTGCTTAAATTCTTTTTATTATTTAATCTCGAAGATTTTATAAATTCCTTAAATACAATGATTTGATGCTACTAGACTACGAAAACCTTTAAAAAATATTCTAATAATTAACAAATAATTACTTGAAAGACTCTTACAAGTTCTATTCAAAGTTTTGAGTTAATTAAAATTTGAGAGGTCATTTTAAGAATGGTATCAAGACGTTTAATTAAGAATTGAAAGTGATTTCATTACTTTTATATATGTTAATATTCTGCAATCATTGTTTCTATTCTCAATATGAAATAATGATAATTGTTGAATTTTGTAGCTGCTAAAACAGTTTATAACTCTCTCTTTCAGGCATACTTTGGTAAAAAGTAACTTTAATACAGCGTGTGTTTGTTTTAGCAGGTGTTCTTTAATGCAGAAGATTTCTGGTAAGCAAAGCCTCTTGAACATTCACACAAAATAATTATATATCACTAATGAGAGCATTGACATAACAATATCGTAATATAATGGATTACTTAAGAAACTTGGGTCTTAAAAACCTGACGACTATTGGTCGTAGAATTTTAAGACCAGTCAATTTTAATATTTTTTTACTCGTTTAAAATTAGGAGAATTAAATTATGCGTTGTTAGTTTTTAAAAGCGATTTAATTGTTAAGTAATTTTTTGGCCGTGAAAAAAAAAACCGGACGTCGCGAAATCTCATAAATAACAATCAGACCAAGTGAACAGACCAATCTGTATTTTATTTTTAAAATTTTTAAAAACTGAAAGGAAATTTCAGCGCCAGTCTAAAAACATTTTGATGATGAAAATTTTCATGATGTTTTTATAATTTTCAAGATGAAATCTGTAAAATTAAGATTTATATAGTCGTCAAATAGACTGGTCGTAGAATTTTTAGACTCAGAAACTTTTTATCTTTTAATAGAGTAAACTTTAAAATATCAAAAGTTAGGAAATTTAATTCCATACAATCGGATAGGCATTCTAGAATTTTTTAAAACCCTGGTTTTTCGAAAAAAAACAATGGACCAACCCTATATTTTAAGCTTTGTGCAAATTCACCTGTGTTTTGAGAACAATATGTTATCCTTTGACAACAAATTAGACCTGTTTCCACTTAAGGAAAGTCTCAAGTATTTTTAAATAAGCCTCTAGGAATTTTTAAAATATTCATCATAGAAACTTTTAAGTGCAAAACTCATTTGTATAATATTCGAGGAAAATTTAAAAAGATGGTTTTGATTTTTTTTTCTGAATAATGTTTGAAGAACCTCAGTTTCATATGAAACTTGAGAATTTTCATATTTTTTAATCTAAAATATGTAAGATAATATCTTTAAAATTGGAAGTCTGCTCTTTAAAACAAAGAATAAAAAAAATTATTCGCAGAAACTACTTTTTAGATTTTATTGAATTTAAAATCAATTGACAATAGAAACATTAAGAGCCTAATTGAAAGTTCTAGAATTTTTAATTAGACGACAAGTTATTGACCTGGTGTCGTTTCTAAGCAACTATGTGATTTATGTCTAGTAAATTGTAAATGTTGCTTAGTTACTTCTCAACCTTTTTTTTATTAAGCATTCAATTAAAAAAAAAGACGGCAATTTATCATTAAAAAATCAATATTTTCTTGATTTACAACCCCTCAAAAAGTGAATTGTTCAATTAAGTTCTCAAAATAAGACTAAGAATGTTCTAGTTTTTCCAAGCTATTCGAAACAACAACAACAAAAACTACGAGAGTCTTTTTCTTTATCAAAATTTAATTGCTATTTCTATCGCAATAATGTTTTGTTTATTCTAGTTTTTTTTTTTATGTAGGTTTGTATACTCAAAAATATTTAGAAATAAAAAAATACTATAACAACAAGCAAATACGTATCGAAACAACAACAACAACAACACAATAGCTACGAAAGAGCTAAACTCTACATAGAGATAAGCCCTAAACCTAAGTAAAAAAAATGAAACTAACAAATAGAAAAAATAACTTAGTCAAAAAGCAAATTATGAAAATTTATACAGATTATGAATTTAAAATGGATTTTTAGTCTAAAACATCGCACCAATAGAATTTTGTTTAGATTTTTGTTTTTTTGCTTATAAATACTATTTGAAAGAACGTGAATTTGCTAGATTAATTAAATTGAAAAAATAAAAAAAAAAAAGTTTTTTTTTCTTTGAATCGTAGAAAATTCTAGTTCTTATCAAACAAAAGGAAGTTGTGTCGTTTTATTTTTAAATAATTTGTTGTGTTGCTTCTTTTAGATTTAAATCCAAGAGAAATTTCAAACAAAAAATGTCTGACCGTAAAGCTGTTATTAAGAATGCCGATATGTCCGAAGACATGCAACAAGATGCCGTTGATTGTGCCACTCAAGCTTTAGAAAAGTACAACATTGAAAAAGATATTGCTGCATATATCAAAAAAGAATTCGATAAAAAATACAACCCAACATGGCATTGTATTGTTGGACGTAACTTTGGTAGCTACGTTACCCATGAAACAAAACACTTTATCTATTTCTATTTGGGACAAGTTGCCATTTTATTGTTCAAATCAGGTTAAATAACCAAATATCTTTCCTTATTTCTCAATTCAAATTATACTCTAATTATTGAACCATGTAACTCAACTAACAACAAAAACAATTTTTTTTTAATTTTTAAAGACGGTACTAGCAAAAAAACCTGGCATAAAAAAAAGAAATTTTTTATATATTTTTTAGTACTTATTGTTTTAATTTCAAACTTGAAAAAATAAAAAATTTCAAAAATTTAACTCAGTTGTTTTTTTTCTCATTTATCCCTCGATGTATTAGCCCGTTCAACTTTATCATAAGCAATAATCAGTAAAGAGGATTTTTGTTTTTCTAATCAACGTCGATTATCTTCTTTATTCAAGAGAGTTTCAAATCAATTTTCAGCCAGCAAGAATCTCATATGAGCGTGTATAATCTGATTTATTTACGCATCAACATTCATTAAGTATTTCAGATCGTTTAATTGCAAAAAATAAGAATATTCTAAAATGCTTCAATCATTTGTTTTTTTGTTATTTAAAAAATAAAGCATCGGGTGCTTAGAAACAATTATTTTTCGTAGGTTAGATTTCACATATTGTGTTGGTGTTTTGTTTATTTATTTTACCCTCCGGAAACAACGTGATCAACACATCATTAAATTACTTATATAAATTATAACGTTTAAACCAAGGTATTTTGTTTACCGCATAAATAATTATTACCTAAGAAGGATTAAAAATGATATTTAGCGACTTGGAGCGTTTTCGACACTCTTTTTTTTTGTACCTACCCCTCCTAAAGCTCAAAATTGTTTTACGAAAATTAAGATTTGTTGGGTAAGGGTTAAACTTTATGTTCTTAATCATTTTGTTAAACAATAAAAGACTAAAACGAAATTTATAGCTCAAGAAAAAATAATTAAGAAAAAAACTGTCGATTATTGTTTACATGTTTATTTAATTATAGAGCAAAAATTTAATTATATTAAAAAAAAAAATCTATCTATACAAAATAATAATTAATAGTCGGCGCTTCCTTTAGCCAAGTACTCTTTACGACCCAAATTGCTTGCTGTTTTACTTTGTTGTGCCTCCAATTTTGGACAATTTGTAATTCTGTGTCCCAAACCACCACAAAATGTACAACCCAATTCTTCTAAAAAAAAATTCAATTTTAGTATACGAATTATAATAAAATATTTGATGGAAAAATTACCCCCTTCTCCGAAAGCAATCTCGCCTCCCAAATTTTGTATAAATTCAGGAACTTTTTGTTTGGCCTCTAATAACAAATGTTTAAGATCCAATAATACAGCTTCTTGTATTGACCTGTTTACATAAGTTGTAGACATGCCTGTTTTAGCACTACGGCCTGTACGACCTATACGATGGACATAGTTTTCGATATCCTCGGGCATGTCAAAATTAATAACGTGTTGAATTTCAGGAAAATCAAGACCTTTGGAAGCGACATCAGTGGCTACTAGGACATCTTTTTCACCAGATTTGAATTTATCAATCGCCCATGTACGTTCTTCTTGTTCTTTGCCACCGTGAATTGAAACCGCTTCGACACCTTTCATTAACAAATATTCGTGAATTGCGTCAACATCTTGTTTCTTTTCGGCAAATATTAAAACTGGAGGTGGAGTTTTTTGTAAACTTTGTAATAAATGAGGTATTCTTGATTCTGGTTTTACGTATTCGACTTCTTGGATTATATTTGTACTTGCGGCACCTGCTCTTCCAACGTTTACAGTAACAGGCTTAACTAAAAATTTGTTTAGTCGTTTTTTTTTTGGATCAAAAAATGAAATTGAGTTAACTTACCAAGAGCACTTTTGGCAAAATTTTGAATTTTTTTAGGCATAGTAGCCGAGAAAAGCAAAGTCTGACGTTGAGCTTTGAAATATGAGATAATATTTCTGACCTCTTCTTCAAAACCCATATCAATCATTCTGTCTGCCTCATCAAAACAAAGATATCGACAAATATTTAAATTGATTATTTTTTTGTCTAACATGTCTATAAGACGACCTGGTGTGGCTACAACTATGTGTACACCTCTTTAGAAAAAAAAATTTTTTTAAATTTTTTAGAGAACTATGAAAATTATGAGAAGAATTTTAATTCCCAAAAATCACAATTCATTAAAAATTAATAGTCAAAAGAATTATTTAATATTCCCTCGATTTTTATCTCACGATAAAAATAGAAAAAAAATAAGGTCTGTCTCATGCAAAACTATAAAACAATCTGAATTAATAAAATCTGAATTAATAAAACCTGAATGCAAGTTTAAAAACCAAGAAATCATCTTTCCTTTATCATGCTAAAGACACTTTTAAGTAAAAATTGAAAAATAACTTGATTCAAACATTGATGTTTTTAGCTGAACCAAAGTTCAAAATATTTAAATAAAGTGGACATGATTGATTAGAAATTTTAATACAAGACAAGAAAATTGCTTTATTCTTTCTTAATTTAAAATATTAATTTGATTATGAACTTCAAGGAAGTCCACTAATTTTATCAAATATTCAACAAAAATTCAACAATTCACAGTAATTTACCTAAATTTTTGTAAAATCCTGTTCTCCCTCAAATTGCCGTTATACAGTTCTGGCCGTTCACGAATTGAATCTGCGAACCTTCATGAACGTTCATGAATGTCCACCGTTCTCAAGATCTTTCGGCGAACGTTCATGAACGTTCATGAATGTTCTGGCCCAAAAAATAATAAACAGATAAAGAGTCTGAAAAAGTTATATACAACCCTGGTCATTCAAAGCTTCCAAAAATGAATGTACATGAACGTTCATGAACATTCATGTAAATTCATGAACGTTTAAATTCTTTTTTAAAATTTTCATATTTTCAAATTAAAAAAAATGAAAATTTTAGAAAAAATTTGAAAAAATATACTTTTGAACATTCAGGGTCCCTTGAACGTTCAAGCCTTGAACTTTCATGAATGTTCATAAACGTTCATGAACGTTCATTTTTGGAAGCTTTGAATTACCAGGATTGTATTTATATAGTACGACTCAAACGAACAGTCACCTTCTTAGTAATAATAGTCTAACATCCCGAGGAATAAAACATGATAACGCAAGATGATTTTTTTATAGTTAAAAGACTATTTTAAAATATTAAGGCTTTAATAAAAGTCCGAAACCATAAAATGAAAATGTAAACATTTTTGTCAATTTTTATTATCTGGGATCAGAAATAGTGACTCAAAAATTTGACTCGAGTCAAATGTGACTCAAGTCTGACTTTTTTTTGTGACTTGAGCCAAGTCATTTTTTTCCAAAAAATTGACTCAGACTTAGAGTCGGAGTCAACAAAAAATAAGTGACTCAGACTCGAGTTGTTGCCTTTGAAAAAATGACTCAAAATGACTTAAATTTTCTCAAATCCATCTAATAACGTTTTTTACTAGGAACTCAACTTTAACTACAAGTTCAACGCTAATTTTTAATTTTCCGTTTTAATTGAAAACTGTCTCATCATAAAAGTATTATAAGCCATATAAATATTATTAAAGAATGATGAGGAAAAGTTTATTTAAATTCTTTTTTAATAAACCGCATAATATGCCCTAAAAATTAGATCATATGAAAATTTTTTACCCATGTTTAATCGAGCTAATCCAAATAAAAAGCTCAAACCAAGCATAAATTTTTCAATGCATCACTTAGAGTTCACTTCTTACTTTTAATTTTACGTTTCTAGCGTGGTGAAGCCTTTTACTTAAATTCTTTTTGCATCATCAAATCTAAATAAGATAATACTTTTTTTTGCTAGTTTTAACAAGATAAACTAGTTACTAAGTAAATTCTTGAAGGTCAGCATAACTAAAACTGATGTTTTTCATCATCTCATAATCGGAAAAATGCTGTTCTTTGACTTAAGTCAATTGACTCAAGTCAGACTCACGAGTTATGACTCGGACTCAGACTCGTGAGTCATTAGTTAAAAACTGTCTGACTCGGACTCAAGTCACCACGAAATCATCGAGTATAAGACTGTCTGAGATACACTTCTATATGAAATACAATAATGCTGCTTTTTGGCGATGTTAAGTTTAGTATCAAAATATCAAATATCAAAAATATCAGACAATCGAAATACATTGCTGATATTTTTGATACTGATATTTTGATACAAAACTTAACATCGCCTGCTTTTTGACATAACTAATAACAGGTCTCTAGGTTTTTTTTGTGATTTAAGTTACTAAAGCAAGCATATGTACCCATTAATTTTAAGGTGGATATGAGATGAGTTTTGGGTTCGGGTAGGGTAAGGGTTACCCATAAAACTTTGGTATATATACTTTTTTAGGTATATAAAAAAACTAAAAAACAAATTAAATATCCATATTTTTATGGTTACTCGACCCAGACCCAAGATCTTTATTAGTTCGTGACACGATATTTTCAAGTTCAGTTAAGGATCTTATACAGTGGTTCTTGCGAAAATGTAACGTTCCGTTCGCAACTGTCCCAAAAACGGTACGGGGGTCTAAAAGGGTTCCGTTCCAGATAACCTTGTCGTTCAAAGTAAGGGTTCCGTTCCCATATTATGAATCCATATTTCGAACGGAACCCTTATGAAACGAAACGAAACTCTTTTAAATCCCTATTCTGCTCTTGGAACGGCTGCGAACGGAACGTTACATTTTCGCAAGAACCACTGTAAGATTCCATCAATATTTGGTAATTTTGAACAAAACTTATTCAAGAATATTCCAAGAATTAAGAATAAGATTTAGATTAGATTCTTGAAAAATCCTTGAAGCCAATTTTTAAAAGTCTGGAATCTTAAAGACTTGGCTAATAATCTTATTCTTTTCATTTCTTGACATTTTCTTGAATAAGATTTTTTCAAAATTCCCAAATCTTGGAATCTTATAAGATCTATTACTGAACTTGAAAATATCGTGTCACGAACTTGTAAAGATCTTAACTTAAGAATCAGTTCCTGGGATGTCTGTACTAAAGAATGTATAGTCGAACCTCGCTAATCCGGCTTAATTGGTACAAATTTTGCCGGATTATCGAAATTGCCGGAAAATCGATTAAATGTTAATAAGGGAATGGGGAATCAAAAAAGTATTCGGAAATCGAATTTGCCAGATTAACGATGGTCGGATTAAAGAGATTCGACTACTTTAATATAAGTGTGATTAATAAATTAGTTCACAACGAATTACTGATCATTTCTCAACATAAAACTAACTAACTCATCTGCTCTCAGATAGGTACTGCCTTTTAGCAGATGAGTCGACATAGGCATTTAAAAATAAAAAATAAATCTAACCCTTATACTCAAAATTATTAGTATTACCGGAAATTCTCGTTCAATATTACATGAAACTGAATTCAATTTTTTTAAGTTGTTACTTGCAATAATCTATCCTCCAACTCCTAGAACGACAAATTAGTTATCTATAACTAAACCCCAAAATTAATTATTAACGCTGTACTACAATCAAAAACTTGTTTTTAAAAAATGTCAAAAATATTTTCAATTATATTTTGTTGAAAAAATATTTTCTTAAAATTAAATTATTTGATCCAATTATAAGTAATGGACCAATAATTAAGAAAAATATCAAAATAAAAAAAATCGAAATTTAATTTTATTTTTTTTATTTTTTCAGCGTACTAAAAGCAAAAATTTTTCAATTTTTAAAGTCACATTTCGTATTTTAGTAACTAATTTCTAAGTATAAATATGAAATGATGGATTTGGCTGGTTTGCATACACTCAATGAAACGTGTCAGGAAAAGGACCTTGGAGTCTTCATGTCGAATGACCTTAATTGGAACAAACAATGTTCTGTGGCTGCTGCAAAGGCCAACAGTGTTCTGGGTCAAATCAAGAATTCGTTTTCATTCCTTGAACGAGATACAATCATCCCGCTGTATACGGCGCTGGTCAGACCACATCTGAAGTATGCGGTAAGTACTTGGTGTCCCATATTTAAAACAGACATTAGTGTTCTTGAAAGGGTTAAACGGAGGGCGACAAAATTGGTGAAGGCGATTGAATAGAAACCATATGGAGAAAGACTCGGTGTTTTGAACTTATTGAGTCTTGAAGAAAGACGTTTAAGAGGTGATCTGATTCAAATGTTCAAAATTGTCCACAAGCTTGAAGACATAACATTGATGAGGGGGGTTAATTATGCTAGGAGTTTGTCTCTCAATCTAAAAAGATCAAACGATAAAAAATTGGTGAGAGAAATAAATCGTAGAGGAATGTACCGCTACAATTTTTGACAAACAGAATATTTGAAGTATGGAATAAATTATCGACGAGTGCTGTGAATGCAAAGTCAATCGAAGCTTTTAAGTCAATAGTTGATAAAGAAGTTTTTGGAATTGCTCAAAGAAACGACTGCCACGGCTCTTTCAGGGGTAAACGCGATCAAGCGTTAGTGTAGACAATTGTCTACTGCAGTATTACTACTACTACTACTACTAATTAATTTTAGGGTTTAGTTATTGGTTACTAATTTAGAAGATAGTTTATCGTGGGAGAGATGGTCCAAGAATGAGCTTTGACCATCAACTGTATTTGCGAACGTTCGCCCACATAATTCGTGAATGATATAAATTTGTCTTTTAAAGACGCCAAGCTAACTTCATGTTATCAAAGTTTAAATAATTTATAGAATCGAGATTAGCTTTTAATCTTGAACAGTCTAAATGTCCTAAAAGATCCAGGCAAATTTTAAATCCGTGGCTTCTTGTGAAAGATCTAACAGTCATGACCATTCAAAAGTTCCTTTCATACACTTCAAAATCATTCATATCTCCTGTTCATGAAAGGAACATGACTGTAGATAATTTCAAGATTTCCTTAAAATACCCCGATAAAAGCTTATTTTCGATTCGTCTTACGTAACTAGTTTAATTCAAATTTAAGAGTACCTTTTAATTGTCTCTATTTGATTTTTGATTGATTCACCACCGATACAAGCTAGAATTCGTACTTCTGGATAGCCTTCTTTTAAACCAGCAGTTGAAAACTCTTTTAAAAAAAGACTTGTTTGTCTTGCCAATTCACGCTTAAAATTAACTTAAATGAGTAAAAATGTTAACTTTATAAAATCGAATTTAGATTAATCTTACCGATGGACAGATAATGAGACCAAATGGACCCTCTTCTCGTCCAAATGGCATTGCACATTCTTGTTCTAAACAAAACATATAAACCGGTAAAGAAAAAGCTAAAGTTTTTCCTGATCCTGTGTACGCAATTCCAATCAAATCGCGGCCAACTAATCTGAAAAAAAAACATTAGCTCGATTCTACGTTGTTAAGATTTTTCAAAAATTACAAAGCTGGAAGCGCCTGCATTTGAATCGGAGAGGGTCTTATTATTCCTCTTTCTTTTAAAGAATTGATTACAAATTTTGGAAGTTTCAGATCTTTGAATGAAGCTACTGGTGGAGGTACATTTTCACCATCGACAAAAATACCAGTTAACTTTCTAACTTCATCGTGTCTAGCTTGTGGTAGATTTGCGATACATTTAGGTAGTGTCCAACTTGTTTTAATCGGGTCCATATATTGAATACCTTTAGCTAATTCTGTAAAACTCAATAATGCTCTTGTCTCAGCCAAACTTTCCAATATTTTTTCCTCTTCTTTTATTTGTTTTTCTCTTTCACTTTCTTTTTGGTGTGTTGCCTTTTTTTTAAGCTCGTTATGCTGATCAAGTAAACTTAGCTTGGCATTTGGTCCGATTGATTCAATACTAGGACCAATGATACTACCGCCGCTTCGAGTACTTGAAGCTGTAGAGTCCCGTGAATTATTGTCTTCATTGAGAATAGATGAAGGCAAGGATTTGAGATGCTTCTCGATCTTAAAAAAAAATAATCAAATTACTGAAATTTTGGTCAACAAATTTCTCTTTCGAGTAGCCTTCCTTAAACCATTAAGAGCTCATGTTAAAAATAGATTTAGTCCATTCTTAATCTGTCCAAGTTCTGATACGGTTAGATAGCTACTTTTTAAAAAAGAGTTCGGTAGTTAAAATCATACCAATTTTCTTTTCCTTTCTTTTAAAGGAACATATTTGGATTCCTCTTCGTCTGATAGACCTTCAAAATCATTTACTCTTTTTGACATTTTTTTTGTTCAAGTTTTTAAAAAAAAATTTAAAATTTTTAAATTAAATTTTGGTTCAAAATTTTTTGTCTCTTTCCAAAGATAAATTTCAAATCAAATAAAATTTAACTTTAAAGCAAAATTTCAATAGATGAATGCAAGTTTTTTTTTCTTCTTTTATTTGTCTATACATATGTTTCAAATATATTAGACTTACACATATATACGTCGAAAAGAATAAAACAAAATAGTCAAAACTTTAACAATTTATTATTTTTATTTTTTTTCAAATAAAAAAAAAAAACTATCAAATATAAACGTTACACGTTACACAGGGTATCCAACTAGAAAATAATATTTTTTTGAAACTATCTATTACACTTGAAATATCTCTTTTTTACCAACAAACTTGTATTGGTGTTTTCCAAATAAAACTTTAGAAATTTCCTATTAGATTTTTTATTTTTTTTTGATTATTCGTTGTCGTTTAATATTGTTGTCATGAAATCATCCCAGCTCAAGTTATTTTTAGTTCTAGTTGTATTGTTGAGTATAGGCCGTCGATCATCACAAGATTTGAATGAATTACTACGTAGAGAACATTCTCTAATCAAACCATACGGTGGTTCAAGTGCTGGAATTCCTTATTGGGATTTTGTTGGCAGCACTATTGTTAGCAATAAATTTGTTCGATTGACAGCTGATTCTCAAAGTTTACAAGGTGCATTATGGAACACAATAGTAAGATTTTACACTTAAAGTCTTAAAACGCTAAGTCTTTTAATTTTTTTTGCGTAAAGCCTGTCGAATTTCCTGATTGGGAGATTCAATTTCAATTCCATGTACATGGAAGAGGAAAAGATTTGTTTGGTGATGGTTTTGCCATGTGGTACACTAAAGAAAAAAATATGCTAGGACCTGTATTTGGAAACAAAGATCTATTTAGTGGTCTTGCAATTTTTTTGGATACTTATGCAAACTATAATGGACCAAATAATGTAAAATTTAAAAAAAAAAATTGAACATAAAAACTGATTTACAATATATTTTTGTTAAGCATGTTCATCCCTACATATCAGCTATGGTAAATAATGGCAGTCTTAAATATGATCATGATAAAGACGGTATTAATACAGCTGTAGCTGGGTGCGAGTCATCATTCAGAAACAAAGACCATGACACATTCGTAGCAGTTAGATACCAAAATTATAAATTAACAGTATGTTGTCAAAAATATAAAACATTTTCAAAACTAAAATTTTAAAATTTGAAAGGTTTCTACTGATGTTGACAACAAAAACACGTGGAAGGAGTGCTTTAGCGTTGATAATATTAAATTGCCAACTCGTTATTATTTCGGGTTTTCGGCTGCAACTGGAGATCTCAGTGGTAAGTTCAGAATTAAAGATTTAACAGGAACTGAAGTTGTATAATATTCCGTTTTTCAAAGATAATCATGATATTATTAGTGTTAAAACTTATAAATTAGACTCACCAAGATCTGTAAGTTTGATCTTAACACAAAACTTAATCTTCGAACTTTGTTAATTTTTATTTCAAAAAAGAAAGAAGTGATTGACAATTCTCTTATCGAACCAAGCGCTTTTTTTCCAGAACAAAAAGGTATGTTTTTTTGCGATGTTGAGCTAAAGTGAATTTTTTAATTAATATTTTTTAATTGAAAAATACAGAATTGATTGATGAAGAAAGACCATCAACATTTTGGCGGGTAGTGAAAATAATTTTTATCTCATTGTTTGTTATTGGCCTTGTAATTGGTGTTTTGTATGTTGGATATAGCATTTATGATAAACAACGACGTACCAAAAAAAGATTTTATTGAACAAATTGAAACGAATTTTTTACTAATTTACTTTGATTTTTTTAAATTTTTTTTTTCCCGTTTAATTTAAATTAATTTCCGTATTTCAAGCGTTGCATATGTCACCAAAATTTAAAATAAAAATTAAACAAAACAAGATAATTTTTACCTTTTTTAAAATCTCAAAAATCTAATCAGTGTGATCAGGTTTTGACTCCTGAACAGGATCCTGATATTTATAATCTGCTTGTACTGTACAGGAATCCAAATTATTCATATTTTCCTCGGCTTTCCAAGATTTTTTTGAAAAAAATATTTTGAACACAATCCGAAGATACTATTATCGGATTCAAACAAGAAAATAAATATTGCCACCAGATTTTGTAAATATTCTGAGCAGAGATCTTGGTCAGAATATTTAGGATCTTCTACCAATCCAGAAATAGCCATGCTGAAAGGCCTATTTAACCTTAGAATCGAAATCTGAGACGTTGTCTAGGTTATGAGTCTTACTCGAAGAGAATAGGTTCTGTGATAGATTAGGAGTCGCGTCAGACTCTGACTCCAAAGTTAAAAATGTCGGGCTGACACTTTATTCAGTAACCAATACTTGAAAATAGATCGGTGGTTTTGTGTCACTTTTGTAAAGAAAATACTCAACGAAGGGCAACAAAGTTCAAACCTGTTTATTTCAAAAAGAGACCATTTGAATTTTTTTGGGTCTAATAAGTCTAGAGGAAAGTGTAAGTCTCGCCGTAATAACCCACTACGGTTAAAGCCCATCACGTTTGTAAAATTAAAAAGAACATATGTCACAGATATAACCAAACGTCCACTTTTTATATATCCTAATTAAATCAAATAAATAAAAAAATATGCCCTAATTATATTATAACCACATGTCAATTAGATTTTATCATCCCATTTACTTGCTTGCTTTTTTTGACCAAAGGTACCAGTAGACAAGCGTATGTTAAAGTTCACTTTGTTAGCTTGTTCTAATTTAAGACCGTCAATAAAATTTAAAAGGGGAGGATGACTCTTTTAAGTAATTGGATTGAATATGTTGATGCCAGTTTTCAAGGTTATTATTGGTTCTAGAAATCTTAATTTTGGTCCTGTTTACACAATTCCATAAAACAATATCAAACCTTGGGGTCGACCTTTCGACCACTGCCTTGTTTGCCAACGTAATTCTCTTTGTCGGAAGAAATTAACTTGGTCTAAAATAAATTATGTCGAATTTTTTTTTGGGCGTTATAAATTTTGTCCAATTAGACATTGACGAAAAAATCTTCGTCGAAATGTTCCTCTTGTGAACTTCCATAAAATAATGATTTGGAAAAGCCATGATTGTGGATATCAACTGAAAACTAGTTTTACAAGCTTTAACTAGAGCTTTTTAGCCTTCAGTTGATACCCATAAATCAACGAAGGCTTTTCCAAATCATTAGTTCATGAAATTTCACATGAGGAACACGTGAATGACCACAACAGTACTTGTCGAATTGTAGATTTACCGAAGATATCGAAGCTCTGAAAAAACTATGCAATCTAGGAATCTGATCGTTCGCTAATACAGTGTCAGCCCGAACTTTTTAACTTTGGAGTCATAGTCGGAGATTACGCGACTGTGAATCTATCACAGAGCCTCTTTTCTTCGACTAAAGGCCCATAACTTAGACTCCGTCTCGGGCTCAGACTCCGACTCTAAGGTTAAAAAGTTCAGACTGACACTGTATGATTAAGAAGGCGGATTTAGTGGTGATAGTCAAAGAACACTAAAATTAAGCTCTTATTGATTGTGTAAGGTTCGAAAGCTTAATGGAATTAAAAGATTAAATTCTAAAAATTAAGTTTTTCAAATATTTTTTTATAAAAATATTAATAAATTAGAAAAAAAAATTGTTTCTGATCGAAATAAAAAAAATAAATAATAAAAAAATAATTAATTTAACTTTATTACATAATGTATTAGATTTGATAATTACTTTTAAAAAAAAAAATGAAGAAGACTTTTTTGTCAAACAATGTACAAATTTCCAGTTATAAAAACCAAACAATTTTTTTTGTTATGATTTATCAAAAACTTATGAACGCATAAGTTTACTTTACAAAAACCAAAGTCTAAAGGAAAAAAAAATGCCAACAAAATAAAGTCCATAAAAGAAATCTCTTTTCTTAAAAAAAAAAATTTATATCTGTACAAAGTTTTTTGTTTAAAAAAAAGTGCCATTTTTTAAAATGGATTAATCATCAAAAAAGTTTGTTAATTTACAAAAATCTATTTTTTATGGATTTAACTTTTTAGGTATTAAATTTTTTATAGTTGATATACTTGAATTTAATTTTTGACTTTGATAATCTAGAAAGCTGCTCTCAGACAGATTGTTTAAATCAAAATCTTTTAAATAATAAATTCGTTGTAGCAAATTTTCAACAAAGTCTTCGCATGGTTCAAAATTGCATTCATAATGCTGTTGAACATTTCTTATTTGATCAACCAAATTTGCCAAAAAACTTAAAAAAAAT
Organism: Brachionus rubens; assembly: GCA_022207745.1. NCBI lineage: Eukaryota > Metazoa > Rotifera > Eurotatoria > Ploima > Brachionidae > Brachionus > Brachionus rubens. The sequence goes on along the minus strand of JAJVHD010000009.1, from coordinate 1,580,838 downwards.
TGAGTTTAGAAAAAAAATGTTTTCTTTTTTTTTTCGTCATTTATTTACCCTAGTTTTGGCCATTTCCAAAGTCTATTTGCTAATTGAAAACTTCCATGCTCGTTTTGTTGTACAATTAACAAAAACAAATGCATTGGCGGAATAACTGGAAGATTCGTCGATTTTGTTAGATTGTATATTGCAAATGGATCGTTTTGGAAAAGAATCTTTAAAAATAAATTTTAAATGTGAAAAGTTTCTTAGGGGACTGAAAAACACCACATATTTAAACTTGACTCGTTGAAACTATTTAATTTAAATAAAAGAATAGATGTAGTGATGTTATGACACGATGAATTTCCCATTTTTTTAGTAGAATCAGGTAAAATTATCGAAAATTCACCAAATTCATTACTCAAATTTTTTCTACAAAGCACGATTTTTTTTAAGTTTAGTCCCGGCCACTTGGGGAAAGTAATTTTCTGTCGGATACAGGATAATTTCGATAATCCGATTATCCGGAAATATCCAAAAAACAAAAAATTCCGGAACAAAGAGTCAAAATTTATGCAAAATTAGTTTATTATAACATCATCATCCTTATTGTTTATCAATATCTTCGTTATCGGTTTTAATAAATTGTTCCTCTGTCTAAATGTCATATTTATCAATCGGCTTTATACTTGAACTTAATTAACAGAATCTGCTCAGGTTATTAGAAAGTTCAATATTGACTTGGTCTTGTTCATTTGTTTTTTTTTACAGTCGAACCTCTCTAATCCGGCCAAATCGAAAAGGGAAAATGTTGCCGGTTTTTCGAAATAGCCGGATTATAGATTCAATTATAATGTATTAATATAGAGATGGGAAATCGAAAAATTTTTCTGAAATCGAATTTGCCGGATTAGAGAGGTTCGACTGTATATGACTAACATACTGACAATGTGAAAAACAATTTGAGATTGTTGTATGGCTAACTTTAGACCAGGCGATTTGAAACATGTAGAAATTCTTTTGCTGTTGATGTCACGTACATTACCTAGCCTAAACAGCCTGTCTTCAGATTTAAGAATATCATGTGTTGTTGAACGACCGATAACAATATTAAACATTTGACCTAAATGAAGAACTTTACTCAATTGACTTGGCTTTCCTTGATTTTTATAATAGATCGAAGCCCGTATTGCCAAGTGGTTTGCGAGCTAGTCGTGCAAACAGAGGGTCGAGAGCCTTGCAAGCAAAGGGAAAAAAAATTTCTGAGTGTTTCTGTATTACGGAGCGATGTGTCTGATGGGAATGGCAGCTCAGTTGGTATCGTCGGTTGATCAATGCGTCACGAAAGTGTCAGTTCGAATTCCGCTTGAGTCAAATTTGTTTCAAAGAAGCAAAGAAACTAGCAAAAGCTTTTAAATGCCATTGGTGTAAAATCGAGTAAAACACCGAAGCTCTTAAATAATTTCAATTCACAGGTACAAAACTATATATGTGCCACTAACTGTGCTAACATTATTTAATTAAATAAAGATAATATAAAATTCAGATTACGTTTATGCAAAGTGAGATACAAGAATTTTTTGGGTCTAATCAGCCTAGTGGAAAGTATGTGACTTGATTCTATCCAGTACTCGATTGTCCTAGTTCAAGCTCTACAGGTCTTAAAATTGCATTTCTGATTTCACGTAAATAGTAGATTCATCGTGTCATAGCAGCACTGTAAGCTAATAAATATCACTTTTTTGGCTTGATTGGTGTTTTTCACTAATTTTAAAAAAAATATATTTTCAATCAATAAACTTACCTTAAAAGAAATAATTTTTTCTAATGTTTGAATTGACTTGCTCGATACATGTTGCCATGCAGGTAAATTTCTAATTGTGATATCTTGTAGACCCTCGAATATTGAAAATGCAGATGAAAAGTTTGTCCAGTCACAGCATTTTTTGGCAATTTTTAAAAATTTCATAATCAACAAAGCTTGACTCTGATAAAAGAAAACAAAAAAATTAGTTAATCAAAAAACTTGTAATAAACTGACTGGACGTACCTTTACAGTGTCTGACATTAAAATTTCGGCCGCGACCCAATGGGTCAATAAATAATTAAATTGAATCATTTTATAAACACTTTTACTCAAATAATTATCAACAAAAAGACATGCTTGAGTGCTTATGATGTTCGGATCGATTGGTTGCTTTGAGTCACAATTAACACCTTGGGCTTTAGAATTTAAACAATGACAAACATGTATGTCCAAAAAATTGTCCCATTCAATCAATGTTAATTGACTAGCTATTTTATCAATTGGATAATCTGAGACTAGAAAATCTATTCGTATCGACGAGTTTGTTGTATTTAAATCCTCTTGATTTCGAGCTTCGTAAAGACTTCGTTCAACGCTTTTGCTTTTGGAACTCGAACGAGCTCTTTTTTGTAAATTTGCTGTACTATTCAAAATTCGTTTTTTCAAAGCAGCACGATTGAATATACGTGGCTTTTTCGAGTCAGTCTCTTGTTTTCGATATTTTTCGTTTAATCGCTCGAAATATTTTGTTTTTTTTGAAAATAAACAAAATTCAATGTTCGGATTTTGAATTAAATTTAAGAGAAGTTTTTGTTTTGATTCACTGTATGACTTTATTTCACAATTCAAGAAACTTTCCATGCTTGTCAAAAGCTCTTGATTTTGATGAAAATCGATCATATAAAAACCGTCTATCCACATTGAAATCAAGTCAATTGTCCTTTCAAACACTTGTTTGACTTTGGTTTTATGAATCTCAGGCCTTAAATTTTAGAGCTTTTAAACATTTAAATAGAAATTTTTTTCAAAAAAAATACCTTTGAAGTGCTTTACGGAAAATTTGTTTGAAATACTCGCACAATTCTAAAGATGAACACATGTACCGGTAGGTAACAAAAAATTGATAAACAAACCCAGTACTTATTGCTTCGCTAAATAAATTTTTATTAAGTTTTGAAATTTTTCGAATGAAAACAGAGGAGTTTCAAATGAAAAAAAAAACTCTTACTTTCCAAAGAGCATTTTTAGGATTTCTAAAAATGAGCGTGCTTTTTGAGGATTGTTATTCGAATCATGTTGACTCAATGGATTTTTGAAAAATTTATCCAAATCTTCTGGATTCAGACTATGACTGTTGATTTCACAAATCTTAACAAAAAAAATAAGCAAAACAATGTAAAAATTTAAATTGTTTAAAATTATACTCTTAAAAAAAGTCGCATCATTTCCAATTCTTTAATTTTATCATTTACGACTTTGAGTTGATTTAAAAGACGAGTTCTCATGTTTTTATCAGCACTCGATTCATCTAAAATTCAAAAAATTGACATTATATTGAATAATTCATTTTCTCTATAAGTGATAGACGAAAGCCTAAAAATCTCCGAATCCGTTGATAAAAATGGATTATTTAAGGTCAAATAACCGGCTCCTAAACTGAATCATTTATATAATGAAAGTAAATTTCAAAATGGCGAATCGTTTTGAATTTTTTTTTAAAATTAACTCAATTTACCGACTTTCATTCGGGTTCCGATTATTGATTTATTTTAGCTAAAAATTATTAACACCACAAAATCTACACTTAAAAGCACCAGTCTTTTATGGATGTTTAATAGACTTCTATACAGTCGAATCTCTCTAATCCGGTAAAATCGGGAAGAGACGGAATTGCCGGATTAACGATTCAATTATAATGTATTAATATGGAGATGGGAAATCGAAAAATTATTCGGCAATTGAATTTGCCGGATTAGCGAAGGCTAGATTAGAGAGGTTCGACTGCTTCGATTTTTTTACTTTAGTTACAAGAGACTTGTTTCTCATTAAGCGACATAATCGTTTTTAAACTATCCGAAGAAACAAACTAAGTATTCTTAATGTTTTTCGTTATTAAAGAAAAATTCAAGAACCACCTTTAGTCAATTTATTAATGTTTCGGGGAGAAACAGGTGTTGCCGCATTAGTTTAAAAGATTCTTTCTTTACGCTGCTTTTTTAAACGAACAAACAAAGGACTATTTTTTGAGGATAGAATCTACACTAATGACACAACTGTTAATTTTTATTCTTTCTATTCTTGACTTTCTCTTAAAAAATAAATATGAATCCTCTTCCTAAAAGATCTAGACAGAGGCCTAGTTTAGATTCGGTTTAGTACCTAGATTCAGATGATTGGTAAACTTGAGATGCTAAACTTAGGATTTAGATAAGCGCAGTTATTGGAATAGGCAAGGTCCCAAAAGTAATCCTAGCAAAGACAACAACAGCATATATGCTCCTAAGTTATATAATCCCTAAATCTATTAGCATTCCAATAAACGAACCCAATTAATCGTTAAATGCAGTCAGTGACGTAGTCAAATGATGGAGAAAGAGGCGAACATTCCTATTTTCCGAAAATTTTTAATAGCCATACCCTCTTTCAAAACTTGATGACTTACAATTTACTACCGTCATCTAATTGACACTGAATGCAGTATTGTCAATAGGAAATTAAAGGCACCTATCGAAAAATTAATTCGTGTTTTAGAGCTAACAAAACTATCGTGATGCCTTGCTAAATAACAGCCTAAAAATGGCATCTTCAATGACCGAATTTATTTAACACTTCGTGTTTATATATATATATATACCTCGTTCGATTATGCAGCATCATAACACGAAATCCAAAAGTTTAGGAAGCTCTCTTTACCAATTGGCCTTTGTTAAAATATTCTAAGCAGACTCTACTTTCAAAACTAGAGTTTGACAAATGTCTTAAATATGTTTTAGCATTTTTCTAATCGTTAAAAAAACCTCCTAAAAATTTGGATTCTGGGTCGTGGTGCTGCAAAATCGAATGCGGGAATACGGTAATATGGTTCAAAAATAAATGGTCTTCGGCAGGCATTCAAATACAAGACTTTAAACAAACAAAAACTTACTATCTAAATCGCTGTTTTTATTTAATTCATCGATCAGTCCGAGATTTTTTTCCTTCAAATTTTGTTCAATCGTGAGTCTTTGTTCAATTTCTTTTAACTTAGAGATAGTCGATACTTTATCTCCGTTCTTAAAAAAAAAACTTCAAAAAAAAATATTCTTTTAAAATCTTCATAATTTTCCTCACCAGTAACCATAAAAACTCTTTGTATTTATTTCTATATTCTGGATAGCACATATCAGCACACTGCCAAACCAATCCAGTATACCTGTACAAGACATTTTTTAAAACAAAGTCTTTGATCATTTTTTTTTTAAAAATTTACTTGTGAGAGGCAGGTTTAGACGTGTTCAGGGTAGAATTGTTCAGATGTACCATATGCAAATTAGCACCGACAGATTTATTTGCATTTTTATAATCCGAATTAGTCATTACATTACGATTCATACTAGTGTTATTATCGAATCGAATCAAAGAATTATTCAAGTCAGTTAGAGATTTCGATCTGAACATACTAGTTCTTAGCACTTCGAGGACAAACGCACTTTTACGAGACTGTCGTGTTGATTTTTCATCATTTTTTGAATTATTCATCAAAGTTCTATTCGAATTAATCGAACATTGTGACGATTGCATCGTGTCATTTTCAATTATTTGATTTGTTACAATACCAGGTAGTGAACCTTTACGTTCGCGTCGTTTAATAAACGAATTTGATAGTGTATTAATAAGTCTTTCTTCATCAGGTTGAGACAAATTTTCATTATTAATCGAATTTTCCATATTTTGTTTTTTTTTCGAATTTGTCGAATTTTTAATTTCTTTGAGTCGTCTGTAAGATCGTGAACTACCCGAAGGACTTTGAGATAACTCGGCTGTGTCTTGTCTAACACAAGACCGACTCAACTGTTTATTATTTAATCTAGTCTCAATTTCAGAAAACTGACGATCGAATCCATTCGCAAGTCTACTATTCATAGAAAAATTATCTTCATAAATCGATATATTATCTATATTATCATTACTATCAGATCTTGGCGATTCTTTTTCGTTAACAACTTGATGTAAATAGAGTAATAGATCATTTGGCCATTCAATATTGTAATATTTTTCTTTTATTAATTGTTTAAACGTTTTTATAGTGATACCCTCTTGATTTAGAATGTATTCAATTATTGAATAATCGTCTAGGGCTAAGTTTTGTTGATTTAAAAATGCTTGTAGTACAGCCTCAACTTTCGCGTGTTTTTCAGCTACAATTTGTTCGTTGTACAAATAACGGTCTAATAGAGATAACTCGTTGGAATCGTTATTAAAAGCTTGAGTTGAAAAATCGAATGTTTTAAGCCTAGATTTTATTGCATTAGCTTCCGGGTCTTTGTAGGAATTTGAATTTGGAAATTTTGATTGTATTTTAGGTATGATTGGTGAATTCGAGTCGTTCAAAGAAGACAATTCTTGATTGAAACCACTGTCTTTATTGGAGCCTTTATTCGAATTTGTTTGTTTTGTTAGACTTTTATTTTTATCCGATGGACTTGGATTGTTTATTTGATCGAATGTTTTGTTAAAAAAATAATTTGAATTACTCAAATTACTTGAGTTAAATTTAGTATAGTCCTCGTTTTCGGTCTCTTGTAAATAATCTTTATTTTTTTGTTTTTCCAAATTGTCTATTAAATTTGTAAATAAATTGTTAATCGTATTACTTAAACGTTTGTAATTTTTTTCTTTTTCGTCTTCGTTTATTGAAGGACTACCACGTTTTTGCTCATTCATCATACTTGAGTTTATGTGATTTTGAAGTTTGGCTCGTAATAGAGATTCGTTTAAAGCATTTGGTTGATTGTTTAATTTTTTTGTTTGAGCAATTTTTTTCTCACGTATAACTACAGATGCCATATTTGGCGTAGACGGTTGTGCTAGTTTATTGTAATTGTTCAAACTTAATGAATTTTCTTCTGAGTATACATCAGATGTTGTTTGAACATCAAAATCGTGCTGAAACTCTAAAAGAAAAATAAATTTACATTTATTGCTGGGATTTCTATTTGTAAAGAGACTTGATCAAGTCCCTTTGTTATTTTTTCTGACAAAAATTTTCAAATTTTTCAGTCCAAAAATAAGTTTTTTTTCAACTGTTCAAAACTCTAAGCTTTTGTATCATTTAAAAATTAACGATCTGGATCGCCCGAAGAGACTCTAGGAAAATCACACTGTACCAGGAAGAAGAAACCGTAAGTTGGCTCTATGTTCAGCAAAAATTATTCTTCAAAATTGGATAGTCAAGGTCACTAAAAATTAACACTTCCATCGACGAAGCATCGGAATCAATCAAGGTTTACAACAGGGATGGTAGCGTTATTTTTTTTACCATGGGAAGAATTCGTTAATTGGGGAAAATAATGCTAAAATCAACATCATAAAATGAAAAAAAAAGTTTTGTCATTCCGTAATGAAACGTTAATATGTGTGGTTTACAGCATAATGATAGTTACAGTTGTGGTCATTCACCTGTTCCTCTTGTGAACTTTCATGAACTAATTATTTCGAAAAGCTACCATTGATTTATTGGTATCATATGAAAGCTAAAAAGCTCTAGTTAAAGCTTGTAAAACTAGTTTTCATTTGATACCCATAAATCAATGGTAAATTTTCAAAATCATTAGTTCATGAAAGTTCACAAGAGGAACACGTGAATGACCACAACTGTACCAAAAATATCCTAGAAGTTAAAAGCACCTCAAACAGTTTCAAAATTATTTTTTTCAAATGGCTTTTCTTGAAATTGAAAGACAACAATTTCCCTGACATGCAGTGAATTCAAATTTCATATTTTTAAAAGTATCCGTACAGTCTACTCGCGACAAGTCTGAGAAAAAATTCAGCTGAAAACTAATCCGGTTTATAAAAATACCGGTATTTGTCTCAGTTACAAAAGCGGTTTACCGTATTGGTGGTATTTAAAGATTTTGTTAAAACGATTATTTTCATGGCTTTTATTCGGGATTTCTGTAACTAGCTTTTGATCTTTTCAGGAAACTTTATAAACATTTTTTACATGATGGTTTACAGCAAGTAAAAAGTGCATTCTTCTTGTTCATTCTTTCATCCCGTTAATAAACCGACCAAAACTGAACCCTGTCTATCACTAGCTCTAATACTTAGGTTGTTACATAAGAGAAAAACAATTTATAATACTTATTTTTTTTGAAGGATTTTTATCTTCTTATCAAAAAATGTCTATTTTGATATTATCTCTCAATACAAAGATAATACTTACTAAATTAGTTTTTTTAAAATTTGTCTACAATAGTTTATTTTGGGTCCCAACAAAAAAATTTTCGAAATAGAAATGTCAAACGTGAAATATTATAAAAATAAATTGTGAAGGTCTTTTCGTGACATTCGAAAAACCCCCGATTAGAAAATCTCTAGTTACAAATTAAGCATGTAACGGTTTGAAATTTTGACCAAATTTTGATTTAAAATTCTACTAAACTAAGACACAAGTATTTTACTTTATACTAATTAGGTAGCTTGGCTTAAAATTTTTTAATTTTACAACACTTTTAGAAATAAAAACTTTTGATTGCCCCACCCAATCTATCCCACTGTACTAAAGTAAATATTAAGTCTTGAATGAACATGAACTTGCCAATCAAAATTGTTATGTAAATATAATGAAATAAAATGTGCTTTATCCAGATCTTTGAGTTTATTTAAATGTGTTTATTTTTGATTAATTATGAATCAAAATTCAAGGACCTGTATTAATTTATGCAATGCGTTCATTTAAATTAAAAAACAATGAAATTTTCATTAAAGCAGATTACTAAAGAAGAGTTGGTGTAAAGCATAAACCCAAAGCTTTTGAATTCAAGAGATTAAGTAAACAATTTAGATTACATGGAAACTAAAAAAAGAAATGTATTAGAAACCTATGAGCATTTAAAGTAGTTCTTAAATTTGGATTAAAACCTTATGAAATCGTAAATTATGAATTACAATCAACAATAGGAGAACGTTTTGCTAGGAAATCTTGACAACATTTGGAAATATATTTTCTCTTTTTTTTTAGCAAGTAAAAAAAAAATTTTGTTCTCAGAAGCCTTATCAAAAAAAAAACGAATAATAATAATTAACAAAAATATTTTAATCCTTTATGTATTAACAACAACAAAAAACCTTATAATATCAACAATAATGTTTTCAAAACTTTTTTTTTTGAAAAAAAAGAAACTTAAGGCGTTTAAATTGAAAAAATAAAAGCTTACATCAAGTCTGCTTTATTATATAATTTATTGATATTCATTTTTTGTTTTAATTAAATTTACCTTTAAATTTTAAATTCGGTGTATAATGATTTGGTTTTTGATCATCAAATTGTAAATTTGTTACCAAGTCGCTTAAAACTGATTCACTTTCGTCGTCATTATTTTTTGGTGGTGATTTTTTTGTTGAATTTTTCTCGTTCGTTAATTTATTCGATTTTGGTGTTACAGTCTACGCTCGGTTTTGTCACCCCATCGGTTCCAGGAAAAAAATGTGACAAATTCGAATAGTGACAAATATGAATTTTTTTTTTAAAAATAATTTATTGAAAAACAACGACAGTAAAAAAATTGTTTTAATTTTTGGTTATAATAAAAAAATCTAATATTTTTTGTTGCTTTAATTTTGAAATTTCTAACAAATCAGCCTTATTGTTTACCTCCTTAATCTTTTTAATGTCTTCATAATCAATTCCATCTAAATGCTCTAGATACGAAATATATTTCTTCAAACCCTCCAAAGCCTCACTTTTAGGAATTACGGGGATTTCAATGTCATCGTCATCGTATAAATATGACGTTTTTTCATAATTTTACCAACTGTTGTACGATCTACATTGAATCGGTCTCCGATTTCAGCCAATGTTAAATTACTTTGATCTTTAAACTTAATTATTTCACATTTTTTTTCATTTGATATCTTTGACCTTTTTCTCTTATTATTTTCTTCCATTTTTATTTTTTTTATTTCAAATAACAATACAGTAAAAATTCGATTATACAGAGCTCGATTATACATAAATTCGTTTAAACATAATCTTAAAAAAAAATGACGACACAATAACTGTCTTAAGTTTTTATTCTTGATGAAAGGGCACCAAACTAGATTTTTAAATTTTATTGGTATGGAAAACTTAAAATTATGCTTGGTTTTAAGTTTACGATGCTGGGTTTTTTTTTAAAGATGAATTTATTAAGAAAATTGCCTATGAATACAACATCGGAGTATCCGCTGTTTTTCAAATTGTCAGAACACTTACTTACTAATTGAAAAAACACCGCGAAGAGAATCCAAACAGTCCATTGTGGAAAGTTTTCAAAAAACTAACTTTTTTATATAAATTTTTTTTTCAATAAGACAAAAAAAATTTCATTATGCATATTCGATTTTACATAAAATTCGCTCGAACATAAATCTCAAAATTTTTTCATTATGTATAAGCGAATTTTTACTGTAAAACAATGAGTGAGACAAATATGAATATTTTTTTCATTAATTTTGTATATTCGTTCGAAAAAATTTAGGTGCTAAATTTGAATAATGGGATTAAAAAGCGGGATAAATTCGAATATAACTTAACATTATTTAATATTGAGAGAAATCCGTTCCACAGATTTTAAGGGATAAAACAGAAAGGTGACAAATCTATGACGTGACAAATTCGAGCGTAGACTGTACTAGAATACTCTCGTACTCTTCGGTAAAATCTTGATATTTACTATTCGTTTCATTTGAAGAAGACGATGCTATTGTAACATTATCAGAGTATTCAAGATTATTAGAATTCCAATCTTCGCTTTGAAATCCGAGACGAGTTGATGGTCTCGAGGGTATTTTTTTACTCTCTGATTGTGGACTGTTTTCATAAAAATTAACATTTTCCCAATTTTGTAAAAGATCAATTTCGTCTCGGTCGTATTCTTTAAACTCTAAATTTTCCTGGGTCTTTGCTTTTATTTTTTTGATTTTTGCAAAATTATTATTCAAATTGGCAATGCTTGTGTTGGGTAAAAATTTTGAATTTTTTTCTGTTATTAGAGATCTAATCGACGATTGACGACTAACATTTTCGGAATAAACAGCGTGTTTTACATTATCATTTACAATTTCATGATTCGATTTGGGTATAAGTTGTTCTTGTTCGGAATAATAACTGTCCGTAAGCTTTTCGGAAAATTGATCTAAAGCTAAATTATCAAGTGATATAGGGTTGTTATTAATTTCAAAATCGAATGCCTGATGATTTACAAGAAAGTATTTAGACGGATTTTTGGTCGTAAAATTGTTTCGATAACTAGGCGAGTTGACGTGTGAAGTTCTCGAATCATTCAGATTCGAATTCGAACAAATTGTCGAATTCAACGATTTGTTATGATTCGAACTTGTATTGAGATTGTCTAAATTTTCTTTTATTTTACGTATCTTATTAGCTAATTGAATACTATCAGTATTCGAGTTGACAGATAAATTGTAATCGATATTCGATTTGTTTAAACGAATGGCCATTTGAGACAATCAACAATTATAAAATTAAATTTTACAAATTATGATTCATAGTTTAATGAGAACGAGAACACAACAACAACATAAAAAAAAAACAATAATTTTTGATTTTTTTTCGTTCACTTCTAAAAAATTTTAATAAATTTTCAAGAATTAATTAACTAGAAACGGAAATGAATTTAATTTTTTACAACAACAATCGTGAAATTTTTTTTTACAATTTATTGAAAATAGGGTAACGATACAAAAAAAAACTTTGCTTTTGCTTCATAGGTTAAGTTTCGAATTTCTCTTTAAAATATTTTTTATTGCTTACATAATTCGACAAAAAAATCTATTAAAATTCACCATAAAAAAAAGTGCTAAATCAATATAATTAAGTAAGAAAAAAAAAAATTTTATTGAAATTTTATTTGAAACCATCTAAAAAATCGAAAATTAATCCTTAGCAAATAAGAAATGGAATTTTCAGGCTTTAATATTGTCGTACATTTAATCTCAACACACACATACGCATCGTATTCTTTATCAGGTAATTATGAATTTCTAATTTTGAATCGTTAAAAGGACCATAGAGAGAGAGAGAGAAAGAATGAAAAGAATTAACAATGAACACAAATAGAAAATATTAAAAAACTTTGGTTTTGTTATTTATTTAATTTTTTTTTTATTGAAAAAAAAATGGAAAGAATAGAGCTAAAAAACTCTATTTTAAGTATCGCACAAATAATGAATTTTTCATTTTTATTTCAATTACAAAATTTTAGTGTTAAAACTAGTCTTTAAAAATTCAAATTTCAAATTTTTTTTTTTCAAGTTTCGAAATAAATTGAAATATACACAACACAACAAAAAAAAAAGAAAGCTATAATAAGAAGGCTGACAAATAGCAAGAGTTGAATAATAATAATAATAAATTTAACCAGACTTGAAAATTATCAATTTAATTTTTAAAAAGCTCTCTAAAAAAATTAAAAAGTGTGTTGGTTAGTTTTAAGACCATTAAAGGTTGTTAACAAAAAAAATTGAGGGTTTTACTTTTTTTATTAGTTTTAATTTTTTTTAATTTAAATTTCAAGTACCTCGATAAACTTATAAGTGCGTGCGATATTCTTAAATTTTTGTATCTAGGCTGAAATATGATATTCTATTGAGTTATTTACTTATCATCATCAACAAAAAAAGAGACAGGTCATTTTATTTGTTTAAGGAACATGATTTTTATTTTTAAATTTTCTTTCTTGTTTAAATCTACCTTTTGAGGGAACAACAGCTTTTTCTTTTTTAAACAAAAAAAAAAGAAAATCAAGTTAGCAACTTAAAATAAAATTTTTAATACATTATTGAAATAATGAGATTTTTTTTGTGCTGTTTAAGTTATAAACAACATAATACTGTTGCATACTTTTTTTTTTCAAATTATTTTTTTTCTAATTTTATTTAAAGGTTTTTTTTTTGTATTTAACTAATTGTTTTCAAACTTAAAAATATGTTGAATAATGTTGCAAATTTAGATGCCCCCCGGATGCTTTGATAGCAATTAATAATAACTTTTTCTTTTTAAAATAAAAGTTAACAATTAATAGATTAAATTACTAGTTTAAATTTAAATTTGGTTATACTCTTGAAATGTTTGTACGAAATTGAGAAACTTTTCTTAATTTTCAAATCAATTGCTTTCAGCGCTTATTTTCTAAGAAATTGATTTTTAACCTTTTAATAAGCCAATTGAGTCAATCCTTGATAAATTCTCTTTGAAAAATTTGACCAATCTTTGTAATGATCCTTCCCATGGATATCAACACTTTTTAATGATACGATTCTTTATGGATATTTTAATGATATTCATGATCCAGGTGGAGGCTAAATTGAAGAATCTCGATTCGAATAATAAACGAAGACGCTTATTAAGCTGTTAAATCAAGATGTTTCAAACACAAGTTATCTAATGAAATGTGCCACCTTCTGTATATACTCCTGAAAAATATTTCGTCTTTTAGCTTAACTCAATTAAGCAAAACGAATTTGCCTGTTAAATTTATTTCGATACTTTCCTGAAATAAGAAATAATTTTTCGATTTTCTAATTTTGACTAAAACAAAATTGATCAGTCCTTTATAGAACTTAATATAAAATTCAGATTATCAAGTTTATACCTTGAAGTCATGTTTTTGGAGACCTATTTCTCGTTAAAAATATTCATCATATATTTATAATTTCAGCAATCAAACCTCTTTAAGGTAAAAACAACTTTAATATCTGTTAAAAATATATGAGAACTGTTAGAGCTTTGAAAAAGTTTGTAACGCCTAAACTGTGACACTGTTTTGGAGATTAACACTTAATGTTACCAAACTAGTATTCTTCCGCAGACTTTTATAAACAAAAATGTTGCGTTTGTGTCAGGAGCTTAAGAATATAATCTTATCTCCCGAACGATTTCCTTCTCAAGGCACATTAGAATGAGAAATGACAAGAAACTAGGTGACCAGTTGGAACCATCAGACTGGCCCCTAGGTAAAGAACACTTTTCCATTGTATTGTTGTGGTCATTCACGTGTTCCTCTTGTGAACTTCCATGAACTAATCTGTTTGTTATTCATGGGCATAAACTGAAAGCTAGTTTTACAGGCTTTAGCTAGAGCTTTTTAGCTTTCAGCCTTCATTGAAGTTCACAACGGAATGACCACAACAGTATAAATATAAAATTTTTCAAAATTTGTAATAATTTTTTAAACGTTTTCATTTGAAAATCTCCATTTTCAAACTCGAAAATTCAAAAATAGCGATATATCATTATTGTCAAAAATATTATCAGCCATTCAATCTAATCGAAAAGTATCGTATTCCTTCATTTTTTGTACCAATAAAAAATATTCTGCATCTTTGTAACTTGTAAAAATTTTAGATTTGGGGTTATTTTTTTCTCTTAGTTTCAACATGACTAATTTATGTTGTCACTTAGCATATTTTTGATTTTTTAAAATGAAAAATTCAATTGCTACAAATACGCTGAAAATTTTTTATCCATGGTACGCAAAATGAAGGATTACGGTAGTGATCCAATTTAAAACATCTAGACCCAGTCAATTTCAATTTAATGTTAAATCACTGTAATTGGAACTCAACCAATAAACATTGAGATTACATTAATGTAAAAATTAATACATTATAACTGTTTGTTAGTTAAGTTCCAATTACAGTGATTTTACAGTAGATTGAATTTGACTGGGGAATAACGTAACTTGTAGATATTTTTCATTCCAGTTGATAGAGATTCATCATTTTCCCAATCTTTGAAAACAATTAAGTCAACTTCATTATTTATTCATATCAAATGCTATAAGAGCTTAAACTTTTTCTTGCTTTGACTTACTTTCAGATCTCTATAACCAGAAAAGTAAATTTTTTATTTATATATTTATTACCAAATTTATATAAGCGATGTCGAAAATAAAAAATTAAGTTAATGTTATATTTATCTATAAAACAAGGATACAAAAGTTTTTTAAATTCTTAAATTATTTCCGAATATCGGAAATAACAAAATTCTTAAAAACAAGTTCTCTATGTTGAAAAATATAATGTTAAATTCTCTTAAGGTATATAATATTTTTATTAAATACTTAATGTCTTTATTCTTAGCTATGTATTTAAGAGTGTTTTATATATCTTAAAAAAACAGAGTGTTTCCTAATGACATTATTAAAAACATGTTAAATTTAATGTATTATGTAATCTTGATATCTAGCTTTGTAAAAACTTGTTCTCCAAAAGATCCTAACAAAATTCACATATCTGTTTTATCATTGTTATACGATGAAATATGTTTGAGTCTTGGCGAAAGAGCCAAACCGATTCGTTTTTATAAAATAAAGGATTAGTAAAAATTCAAAAAAAGCCATTAAAAAGCTTTGATTTAAAGTCCTAAAAAGCGAGGATTTAAAAAATTAGAAAAACAAAAATTTAATCAAACTAAAAAAAAAGAAGAAGGCTAATTAAAATTTTTTATAATTGCATTCAAGTTAGTTTCTCTTCTAATTTTTTTTTTGGTTTTGTTTTTATAAAATTGATTTTTATGTATCAATTGACATATTTCCCTATTTTTCATTTTTAAGCGCATGGTTATCTTGTTTGACCCGTTTTATTTTTTTTTTCTATTATTTATTTTTCATCAATTTTACACCCTAATTCACTTTTATTTTAAATTTAATTTTCTCTTTTTCTTTTGTTGTTGTTGTTGAAATTCGAATAATAGACTTGTGCGTTTAGAAAATCCATTTATTTGTTGATAAAACATAAATCACAATCATTCAACAACATAAAAAAAAAGAGAGTATAAAAACATTTCTAGGATTTCACTTGAAACATTTTGAAAGCGACAGGTATGAATACAAAAATAAAAATAACAAATTTGCTAAAAATTTTTAATAAAAAATATGAAAATCTAGGCATTATCGGATGTTCAAAAATTACTTTAAAAAAAAAGTGAATTCTTAAAGCTTAAAATCTTACTTAAATGATTTTGTTGAGTGCTTCTGTTGACAAAATAACCAACAAACCTACACACACTTACACTTATATAATCATGTTTAAGTTTTAGCTTAATATCTGTCACGAGTTAAAAATTTGAATTAAACGAAGGATATAACTAACTAGCCCTTTCGAAAATTTTCAAAAATAAATATACGCTTAAAATATTTGATTTTTTTTTTCAAAGTTAATCTTGAATTTAAATTTAAATCTTTTTCTTAAATAAAATTTTTTTTTGGTTATAACTTTGATTTTATCGAAAAAAAAAAGAATTTTCTTCCTAACCAAAAGTATATAAGAAATCTTAAAGGTACGATGGTGTAATAATACCATTTAAAGTGTTATTCTTTTTTTATTTTAACTTGTTAAGTTCTAGATTTACATAACAAATTTTGTTTTCTCTAAACAAATACCGTTAAATGGTTTTAAAAAAAATGTTTTTTGACTCTATATAATGAGCATTTTGTGTGTATGTTAATTTGCATTTATCAGAAGTTTTACAACTCTTAAAAACTAATACTTTTAATATTTATGTTATTAATTTTTAATGCAAAAATATTTTTGATTTCTTTAATTTTTGGATTAGGAGAGAATTTTTTTGAGGTTTGATCCGGATCAAAAATTAATTCTAATGTACATGCTTATGAAATATTTTTGCGTGTTGTTTTAATTGATGCGAAAGAAATTTGTTTATCCAACAGAATATCCCAAGAAAATCTGGAAAAATTCTTGAAGATGGTTTAATAGCTTTATGCAAAAAAATTTCCTTTTGTGGGTAGCTCATTTCAAAAAAATACATATAAAATTGTCAACTGGTGTCGATCGTTTTTTGAATATTCGAATTTTAGCAGAGATTTACGAAAAAACTAATGGCTGAAACGAAATTAGAGTTTTGATGTTTAAACTAAGAGAGTTAAATTCAAAAAAAAATTTCAACATCTTGTGCAACAACTCCTTCACAAGTTATTAAAGACCCTCAATTCAATTTATTCAATAAAAAAGATACTACACCTCATAGATGATTTAAAAAAAGCTAATTTATGAAAATAAAAAAGTAATTTATATAAAAAAATAGGGGTCAAACAACATGGTCCCGCTAAGGACCATGTACAGGATATTTCTGTAGAAGGAGCAGTTCATCTGTTCTTTAGCTATCAAACGACACAAGATTCCTATTTTTCTGAATAGCTCATTGGTTTTGGTTGCGTATCCTTTTGTTGCGAACAACTCATCAAGAAGTAAGGACAGATGATGTTTCAAATCACTAACACGCATACTTTCTCCGAGAGTATGCTTGGTATTTTGAACCTGGCTGATAAAGGATCCATTGGGACATTTACCATGTTGATATTAGTCCATAAGATACTCATAGATTTCGTTCATTCGACTCATCTTTCTCAACTGATTTAGGAAAAGGATTTTGAATTTATGATAAAGCTTACTGATTTAGTTGATCCTAAACGCTCCTAGAAGACCGGCCGATCTGGCATACTTGGACAGACCAAGGCTAGTTTTGAAACGTTTATACTGCCCTTCTTTGACTACTGTCTGTCACTAGTTATTTATTTTCCCAAACAACCAATTCAAAAGCTCTCGAACTACTATAATTATTGTTTAAGCAGGCTTCTGATAGTTCGTTCCGATGTTCTTAATGCTGACGATTTTAATAAACTAAACATCATTTTAAACGAGAGCAATTTGGACTGTTTTCAACATCGTATTATCAAGAGAATCTCATTATTTGCTCATGAAATGTTAAATAATAAGCAAGCGCCAATCGATTTAAAAAATTGTTTCATCTTTAATTACGAACTTGACAAACAACATGTTTTGAGAAATTCAAATGAGATAAAGGTCCCATCAAAAGGATCCTTTAACAATCGTATGGAAGATACGTATGAATACTTCTTTTCAAAATTTATCAACAATTTCATTATCAAAGACATTCGCCTAGATTACAACCTTTTTAAATCTCGAATTGTAAATAATATAAACTTAATTTTTAATAAATTTTATAAAGTGTTTCCTAAATTTGATCTAGCCTACAAAACTTATTAAACTAAACTCAATTTTAAACTTGTTTATTTTTGTTTATTTTGTTTTATTTTTACTTTATTTTTTTGAATTAATAAATGGGTTCAATCTGCCTTTAGCTAATCCTTAAGGTTTGACAGTTGTCGTTTGATTGAATTGAAATTGAAATTGAAGCTGGCTTGGGCTTTATTTTAAGCATATATAGCTGAATTTGATAATAAGATAATAAGAGATGTAGCCTGGATTTTTTGATGTAAGCCACCTCAAGTCCATAATTGAATAAGGGTTACAGTATCTAACCCAAAAAAGACTCTCAATCTTAATTAAGTTCACTCAAAAGGTGAAATTAATTTCAGGTCTAAAATGTAAAAAGTCTACACTTGTTAATCCGGCCAATTATATTCAAACTTTTTCTGTCAACAGTTTTAATAGAACTTCTTATTTTTAGTCAGAATTTAACTGGAAAATATTACATTAAAACCTCATGTCAGTAAAGGGAGGATTCCGAAGAGTTGGCTTAACGAAGATAAGACTGTAAATTATTAAACGATCAATTGGACAAAAATTATAACAATTCAAGAAAATAAAAAAAGTACTTTCTAGTGTTAAATAATCAAATGGTTTGACAATAAAAAAAAAACTGTAATTGCAGAAACCTCTAAATGGTAGACTAAATAAAAGAAGATAAAATGATTAGATTGAAAAAGAAGGATGCTGAGCTCAATTTACGAAAGATTTCAATCTTCCAAAAGGGTTTTAGTTCAAGATATAATTATGCAAACGTCCATGAAAATAGGTCATAAAGCCAACCAGAAAGACCTAAGTCGGTTGTTTTTCAACCGTTCATTTGGGATTGCAGAAAATTCTGAACAAATACCTCCTAAATTACGGAACACGGAACAAAAATAAAAAAAATTATGGAAATCTTTATTTTAATGAAATCAAGAAAATTTCTCTGTATTTTTTTCTCATGATGAAAATGATTCAGTCCTAGCATTCCGTAATTCGATTTCGTGTTTTAGGTTTAACCTAACTTGTGCACTTATTATGTTTATTCTAAAGATTCCACATACAAAATATAAAATATATTCTAGTTCTTATTTTTCTAACACGACGATTTCATCTAATAAAAGATTCATTTATAAAAGAAATTTGAATGAATATAAGCTAAAACGAACATAATTTTAGGTTATATTGGGAATTTGTTAAATACATATACCAAAAGAACCACTGGCAATGTGAAGTTTTGTATCAAATATCATTCGAATCAAATTTAAAAATAATTTTTTTGAAGTGAATGAAATCGAATTAGCTTTGCATAGGTGCTTACTCGCTAAAAAATATTCAAAAGCCGCTCTGCAAAATTCTGCAAAAAATTGCGTATTTAATTAATTTTGAATAGAATGGAAATGATTAATAAACAATAATAATAATAATAATAATAATAAACTGCTTTGTATAATATAATGTTATACACACGCCTAAGGCGTCCAGCCAACTAGTGGCTTCAGCAGTTATATGCGATTGTCCATTCAAAACATTAATAATAATAATAAATAGGAAATTAAATTTGCAGATTTGCAGAATTTTGCAGAGCATATTCTAAGAGTGAGTGGCTTTTGAATATTTTTTAGCGAGTAAGCACCTCTGCAAAGTTAATTCGATTTCATTCACTTCAAAAAAATTATTTTTAAATTATTTTTAAATTTGATACGCAACTTCAAATTGCCGAACCACTTTACACATGATTAACGATATCACATCTTGAATACACAGTAGGTACAGTGATGGCAAAGGTTTTGTAACGGACCGTCAAATAACGTCATTTGATGCCAAATGATGTCAAATGATGTCATTTACAAAATGACGTCATATGACGTCATTTTTTTAGATCTTTAAAAGTGTCATTTGACGTCATTTGGCGTCATTTGATGTCATTTGATGTCAAATGATGTCATTTAAAAAATGACGTCAAATGACGTCATTAAGTCAAGTTTTAATTAGAAAAACGTTCATTAAATTCAAAACGACCACGCTTTCTGAATTTGTTATCTCTGATATTGTTACCGTGTTCTACGACCTAGTAAACCCTAGAAAATCAATTTATTCATGGTGGTAAAAAATCTAAAAATTCTCGAATAGGAAACCGTAGAAAAGATATATAATTCGATAGTGAATATTATACATTTGAAAAATCGGTTTTAGGCTCTTAAAATGGTGCAAAAAAGCCTGTTTTTTTTATAATTAAAAGGATTAATATTTAAATTTATATGTTTTCTAGGGTTTTTCTATACGATGATTGAGAATCTGAAGTCAAAAAATGTTAATTCCAACTTCTTTTCCTTTTCTAATTTTTATGAAATATGTATGCCTTTTTCCTACACTGGTATACAAAAACAGCGCGTAGCCAGAATTTTTAAAATTGGAGAGATCCGATCAAAAATGGTCGCAAAAAATTACAGTGTATAAAATTGATTTTTCTTTATTCTTAAAGTCTGTACACTCATTCTAAAATAGTTTACGATATCGGTATCCTAGTTATCTTTTTTATACGTTCTAAGGCTCTAAGTGAGTATTTTAGAGGAATAAAGAGGTGCTGTCAAACTTTGACTTTTATGTTGTAGAAGCCCATAAGGAAACGTGTTTGTAACCGAATATTAACCATTAAAAAAAATGATCACCAGAATTTTGGAGTGATTTTTTGTTAGTTTCTTCGTTTAGGAAAACTTTAGCATCGGAGAGGTTCTCTGGATTTGGCTATACTAAAAACCAACTATATTAGTCCTTTAAGAATTTCTTTATTCGATTTTATATTGATTTTAGTCATTTAATTTCTTTGATTAAGGCAGGCTCAACTTTTTAGAAAAAATTACTTAAAAATTGACTGATAGAGGATATTTTGATGATTAAAATATCAATTAAGGTGAGGTGGTTTTAATTTAAAATTAATAAACCTTGAACCAATCTATCTTTTCAAATAGGAGGACTGAGCCCATCGATTTGGATATTGTGGCTTCCCTTGGAGGAGATGCGGTTTGTTCGAAAAATTCTCTTATTTTCGTTTTCACCCGTGTATTGAACACTTAAGTAATCTTTTTTTCAGCATTAGCAATGGTCTCAGCGTCAATGGTAGCTTTTTAGCTTTCAGAACATATCTTTACGTCAATTATATCTTTTTCCAATCGTGTTTACTAAATAAAGCACATTGAAATTTGGCAGCAAAAAGCAAAGGGGTATGGGAAAAATATTCAAAAGCCACTCTTAGAACATGCTCTGCAAAATTCTGTTTTGCAGAGCATGTTCATGTTCTAAAAATTGTTTTTCTAGGGTCTACTAGGTCGTAGAACACGGTAACAATATCAGAGATAACAAATTCAGAAAGCGTGGTCGTTTTGATTTTAATGAACGTTTTTCTAATTAAAACTTGACTTAATGACGTCATTTGACGTCATTTTTTAAATGACATCATTTGACATCAAATGACGCCAAATGACGTCAAATGACACTTTTAAAGATCTAAAAAAATGACGTCATATGACGTCATTTTGTAAATGACATCATTTGACATCATTTGGCATCAAATGACGTTATTTGACGGTCCGTTACAAAACCTTTGCCATCACTGTATATAGAATCCATGGACGAAAACTATAATTATAGTTCCAGAAAAATTGAGGAGTCGTGCAACTAAAATGGCGAAATCCTTGAGGAATAAGTCAAATGAAGAAAGACTGAACTTTATTTGGCTCGGCATCATCGTTCGGATGTTTTTACGAAGGCCGATCATTCAACATTCGTAGTTGCGATCACTGTGTTTGTTGAAAATCATGATTGTTTAAAAAAACTGGTGATTAGCCTGTAGTTTTAACCTGGTGCCAGGGCCTTCCACTGGAAGTACCCGCTTGCAGTGGTTGCTTGCTCGTTGGTAGAATCGAACATTTATTTGGCTAATGAGTCTTGGTGGGCGCAAAATTAAATACTATGCTAAAATTTTATCATTAAAACTTTGAAGAGAATACAATAGTAGATTAATTTGTGAATTAAACAAAAATGATCGTATCGTTATAATTTTTTAACAAATAGAGTTGAATCAGGATGAAATGTGAAGCTTGAAAGTGTGATATGAGCAGACTCGTTTTTCGTAAAATTTCAAGTATTGGAAGTGCATTTTTTCTTCGAAAAATCTAAAATCAATAGATGTTGCGCTAAAAATGTAACAAGTCTCAAAATATTAGTTAAATATTTCCAAAAAAAATTCTATTATTTTTTTGAATCATTCCGTTCTGATAACCTTATTTTTGATATTTTCGGAATCTCAAAAAAATAATTTTTCTTTTATGATGCTCAAAATTTTACTAGCTTTCAGGTTCAATGTCGAAAATATCATGTGTAAAATAAAATTTCATAAATTGAAAAGCCTCACTAATGTATGCCCTCTTAAAGGTGCTCAAAACAGACCCATCTCTGTTCATAATTCTTTAGAGCGCATGGTCGAGTGGGGTGAGTCGAGTGGAGTGAGAGGTCGGAGGTACCATTCCAGCTAGGATATGAAAAATTTTAGTCATCATATGATGTCGAACGCAATTTAAAAGGCCAATCGTTATAGACTTGAATATCAAATACAAAAAGCCAAGTGGGTGCGTAACATGCGACGCATAGTACTTCTAGATGGGCGCCACCAAATGAGACTAATTTGAAAAATGACCAGGCTTGTGAATCATGGTGACTTAAAATAAGGGTTCCGTAAGGAACAATATAGCAGGTGTAGCGATCGGCGCTATGAGTTATGGCAGTAGCCTTTCGGTCGTGGTAAAAAAAAATCTAAATCTCGGAATGAAAAGAAATGAGGTTTTCATTTTCGATTTTAAAATCAGATTTGCAAAATTATTAATCCTTGAAATTTCCTCGATAAGTGCAGTCCTTGTAAACCGCAATTTTTTCGAAAATTTCCAAGTAAAAAAGGAGATTTTACAAGAAGACACTCCAACTCTTTTTTTCTTCATAATTGTATTGGACTTACAGAAACGAATAGACCAGCTTTTGCAAAATGTGGCACCAGATTCATCACTAACAAACGTCAATCATCTAAACAAACTGCAACATCGATCCTTGATTTTGACATCGCGGACGATTTCGCCATTTCAAATTAAACCGGCATTACCAGTCATCTTGAGGAACCTATGAATTGATATAATCTGATCATATTTATAATATTGAAATCTATGAAAGAATCGGCATGGATACTCTTCTTAACATCAAACAACGAAGTAAATTAAAATTAATATTGGCAACATCACTAATAAGTCAAAAATGATTGTCAGAGGTGCTTATAAGATCTTTAGGTAGAGCTTGTTTCTGTCTAATAAACAGAAGCATTGAAAATAAGATTGATAAATCAGATTAAAAATTTATCTTGATCAATAAAAAATCATAATTTATTTAAAATTCAAATTTCAAAATACCTAATTCATTCCTAAAATAAAATAATTTCGAAATACCTTTTTTTGTTAACTTCACAAACCTTTAAAAACATTACAGTTTTTGTGTAAGTAACTTTGCTTTAATTTAAAAAAAAAAAACTGAATAATTCAAGTTGAAATCAAGCACATAACTTAACACACAAGGATAAACTAAACGAAGAGAAAAAAAAACAAAAATTAGTGAAGAATAATTTCAACTTTTATTAAAAAAAAATAAAATTAGTTATTTCAAATAATTAGGTGAAATTTTTATATTTCACAAACAGTGAATAATTAAATTCGAAAAACGAACTAAACAACCAAAATTAAAATAAAAAAAATTTTTTTTTTTTTTTTTTTCAAGTTTAAGAATTAAAAAAATAATGAATACAACGACAACACTCGAATCAACCGATTCAT
This sequence comes from Brachionus rubens, assembly GCA_022207745.1. Taxonomy (NCBI): domain Eukaryota; kingdom Metazoa; phylum Rotifera; class Eurotatoria; order Ploima; family Brachionidae; genus Brachionus; species Brachionus rubens. The sequence goes on along the minus strand of JAJVHD010000009.1, from coordinate 1,556,910 downwards.
CCGAAGCAGATAATATCGAAAATTCACAAAAGGTATTTTCATTTCTTTTTTGGTCGAGACAATATGAATCGTTAAAATGAAAGCCAATACTTTTCGTTGATTACCGATTCATAAAATGACAAAATAAATTCTTAATTGTATGTCTTCTCAACACTTTTCTCTTTTTTTTTTAAAGAACAAAGCAAATTTAATCACTTCTACGACAAGTAAAACGAAAAAAAGATTTAACGTTTTTTTAAAAAACAACAACAATTTTAATTGAATCTTTATTTGTAGACAATAGTGACGAACCAGAGAGTAAATTCAACGAATTTGTGTGCGACTTGATACGGTAGATTAAAAATCTTTTAACGACTTCTTCTTTAAATTACTTTTAATTTAATTTAGAAAGCAAATTGAAAATGAAAATAAAGCTAAAACAGAAATATCGAATCGAAATAAACGAGTAGTAACCCATATTTATGAAAAAATTGATAGAGGACATGTAAAAGAAAAAAAAAAATTTTAAATTTTTTAAAAACTGTTTAAACGTGTGTCATTTTAAGAGTCAAATATATGATTATAAATTAAGAGATTATCTTTTATCGATCGGGTATGATAAAGAAAGTACGAATCAAGCAATTAGTTTTTTACTTGATTCATATGATGGTTCGTTAGAGTTGGACGATTTGAAATCGTTTTTTGGAAATTTTGAAACGGCTAGTTGGAATTTTAAGGCTGATCTTCAAATTAAAAAACTTCTCAATTGTTCATTAATGCCTGGATACTTGGACGCATTTGTCGAAGAAAATAAATTGTATAAATATGAAAAGCTCTATGATAAATTATATAAGGTATGATTAATTTTAAAAAATTATATTATCATGAGTTTTCTTAATTTCATAAGTGTGTATTTTCAAGTTTTTGTTAAATCATCGTTTACCAGCTGAGATGATAAATGCACCTTATTTGGAAAACAAAATTTTAGTGTCGAATTTAAGACGAAAAATTTTGATTGAAACAGAAAATGCTTTATACGAGGAATATTCGAGTAAATATACCTTCTGTCTAAATTTATAAAGATTTATAAAAAAAAATTTTAAAATAGAGGACAAAAATGTATGTATGGATCAACAGTGCATATCAAGCATTAAAACTTGTTGCTCTCATGAAAAGACTCAAAAGTATAAAAATTTTGGTTATCTAAAAAAGTCATACTAAGAGACCTAGTTAAATATGCCATTTTTAATTAATAATCGTTCCCTTAATTATCGTACCCAAAACACGGAATTTGAACACTGAATTAGTTTATAGCACTCAGATTAAATCTTTGACATTTTTGATACGTTTCCTTCCAAAATCCAATGAAATCTAAAAACTTTGTTGTTTCGTGTATATTAAGGATAAAATAATCCGTAAGCTTTGTTTCAAACATCGAAATCGCGAATTTGATATTTTATTGACAACTTTCCTTACAATCAGCTCAGACAGAACAAAAGCTGATCTATCAGCTAGTCTTCAGTTTTTTACCTCAAATTTTGGTTACTCTTGATTCGAAATATTGTAAAATCTTGATTTTTCTTTTGAGGAACAGATAAAAGAAAAACTTTATTTTTGCGTTGATTAAATAGGCCGTGGTCAAACGGATCTTAAAATTACAAAGTAGCCTTAAGCTCTAAACTTTTTAATTTGAAAAACCCTAAAAAAAAAGATGCAGTTCCACTAAGCAAGAGTTTACGGTGATACCGTTTTTTGAAATTTTAACTAAAAATTAAGGACCTAAGTTTTTTTTGAACTTAGGTCCTTTTTTTAATATCCGGTAAGGTACGGTGGACGATACGGTTGGATGGTATGGTACATTACGCTCCGGTACGGTACGGTGGACGATACGGTTGGATGGTATGGTACATTACGCTCCGGTACGGTACGGTGGACGATACGGTTGGATGGTATGGTACATTACGCTCCGGTACGGTACGGTGGACGATACGGTTGGATGGTATGGTACATTACGCTCCGGTACGGTACGGGGTACGTCTTTTTCAGAAGCCGTGCAGTATTATAAATTTTTAATTTTGTTTTTGCTTATTCAAATTAATGATTCCTCAAAAATGGAAATTTTTAAGACACAACGATCGGGGTTTTATCTAAGATTCATCAAAGCCTACAATAATTTAAATGGTTTTTCAATTTTTCCAAATAAATGTTAGGAAGTGTCAAAAAGAGAATTCACCAGTGATAGTGAAGCTTTAGAAGTGAAAAAAAAACTGTTGGAGGAGGGTTTAAGTGGTCAAAACCAACTTGTCGAACAGAGGGAAATCGAACTGTTAGAGAAGCGTAGAGGCTAAAAATCAGTTCATTAAAGTCCTAAAATTAAGTTTCAGAGGTTAACGTTAGATATGCAAAAGAAGAACCAAATAAAGCGTTTGGTAAAAAAAAGGTGCGTTAGAAGAACAAAAGAAAGAGTTAGACAATGCATTATTCGTAAAAATAGTATATGAGAGTTAACTCTCACAGTAAAAAATCAATAAAATTATTGTACTGTAAATCTCAGCATGGTTCAAAAAATTCAAAAAAAATTCATCACTCTTATATTTAGGCTAAGTTGGTCATAACAAAATATTTTAACTGTGCACAGAGTGCAGTGCTGTAAGCACTTAGGCAAACATGCTTTTGCAGTTACCATACATCCATTCGTCCAACTTTGCTTTAAAAGAATCCAAATTCTTTGCTTGAACAACATCGTTTGGTAACCTATTCCAAATATGACTAGACTACTACGATAGCTCTAAAATTCTTGTTGAGCTCTTTTATCAATTTGTACACATTTTTCCTGTTTGAGTAATAACTGATGCTGAAATGTATACCACTTGTAAATCAAACTTGTTCATAACCAGCTATTATCTTATAAAAATGGACCAGATCACCTCTGATTCTTCTTACTTCCGAGGTCGATAGATTCAATGTATTTTATCTAAAATATTTGGATTAAAAATTCAGCTAGAAAGTGCATAAAAATATAAAAATGGCATGTATCGTCTTTTAGGCAAATTTTCCTTATTTTTCATAAAACTTTTTCACCTTAAGCCTTACCGATGGAAAGTCAGTAACCTATTGGCAGACAACTAACGCAGAAAAATGTGAAAACCATTGGATTTTAATAAACCTTAAGAAAAACATCAAAGTAACAAGTATATCATTGTGTTCAATTGGAAGTAAAACAGATGACTTTTTGAGATCGATTGTAATCGAAGTACTGGCCGGCTCGACGAATAAATCCGAAACAATAGTATCCAAATGTGACTATTTTTTGACTTTAAACTCGGAATATTCAATTTGCAATTGTTTTCCGAATAACCAAAATATAACTTATTTAAAAATATTGTTTAAACGAACGGCCGAGAAAAACTATTGGGGTAAAAATAATGATCAAATTAAAATAAAATCAATTAAATTAATGGGACAAAAAATGAGTGATCAACCTTCGCGAGAAACCGTACAGGATGCTTCTATTTGCTGGTACTTTGAAATGCTTTCATCGATAGCTCTTATACAATCTCAATTGATGCCTTCTTTACATGTTAAAATTTTACAAATTACCAAGTAAGGTTCCTTTTTCTATTTTATATCATGCTAAAATTGAGCTAAATATTCTGGAAAAAATAAGGAATGCGTTACAAAATATGCCACCATTGTCATTAACACTTGATTCAAAGAACACATTCTTAACTCCAACTGTTCTTGATAAAGTAGACAGTTTTCTCAAAAGTTTTATCGAGTAAGTTAATTTTATACTGAAGAATTATCGAATTCTTTAATCTTAAATTATCAAATTCACATTTCTAGAGTTACATCGACTAGTTTAATTGATAAATCAGAAGCAATTTTAATTTATCTTTCGTTTAATCTGGCTCGTGGTAATCTAAAAGCAATTATGAATTCTCTACTTTTAATTTTAGGTTTGTTTTAAATTTTTTTGTTCTGTTAAAATAAGAAATTTTGAAAACTTTATTTTTTGTTTAGAGAATTATGATCTTAAATATGATTTTCTTGATTTGATTACGAAAATAAATGAAGCCTCACAATTAAGTATTAAAAAAACAGGTAAGTTATTTTATTTTTTAGTTCAACATTTATTTTGAATCCATCCTCGCCTATACGTTAAGTTTCGGATCATAGATTTAAATGAGAATCGTTCTTAATCAGTGTCCAGTTTTGCTCGAAAACTTAGGATCATTTCTCTAAGTTAGTGAGTTTTGAAACGTTTTTAGCTTAAGAGTACTCAACATTGTAAGATGTTTGGTGTCTGCGTTCTAAGTTCTAAGTTCCGAAGAGGTCTCTCCAGAAATGTCAAAAAAAGAAGATTCTTAATTGTTTTTCCAGCTGTTTTCGAACTGTTCTTCATTCTTTGGCAAACTATTCCAATCATTAACTACTCTGTTTGTGATGTAATTGTAACGCGACGGACAATTATACCTGATCGTTTAACAAATTCACAGTCTGTAAACCATTAACGATCTTAAAAATTGGATGAAGTCACCCCTTCTTCTTCTTTTATCTAGTGACATAATATTCATTTTTGATAACCTCTAACTTTTTAAAACCTGGAACCAGTCTCGTGGCTCTACTTTGTACTTTTTTTAATTCCTTTTTATCACGTTTATAATAAGGATTCCATACGCTTATACCTGTTCTGGGCTGGTCTCGATAGTCTCGAGTTTGTTCCATTACCGTTTCCCTCCGTCGTCTCGGCAACCTTAAAGCGTCTAAGGTCGAACCCTCTGATAGTTCATCGAAAGAGCATATTTTGATTGACCTCTTCGTTCTTGGATTTTCTTAACAATCTAAGTTCTTTATCAACCATTCTCTGAGTTTCTGTTAGGTCCGGATTAATGTATACTCTATTGTAACCCGATCTATTCTTTTCACTAGGTAATTGTACTAATATTGGGGGATCATAGGATACACCAGGTTTCTCCATGAAACGTCTAATACCGGCTACCATTTTTTTTTGATATTTGACCGTATCAAAAAGTTTATCAATTTTCGATCTGTCCACTTTATACCTCTCTTTTGGGTCCTGTTTCTCTGACTTAGGACGATTTAAAATTTTTCTTTTAATCATTTGAATTTTTTAGCAAGTAACGTTAACTTTAAATCTTTGATATCAATCAACAACACAAAAACTGAAAAATTAAATGAAACCGAAATCATATCAACAACAGATGGCGATGTGTTTGAATTCACAATCGAAAATTTCAAACCAAAAAGTAGATCAATTTTTAAAATTTAACTTATCTCCATTCAATTAAATTATTTTAAGGCTCATATAACGAAGTTAATTCAAGTTTTAACTTGGTTTTTGAAATTGAAAAAAATGTAACTCTCACTGATATAAACCTCAAAGTAGTTATGACAAAATAGATTAAAATTGTGTTAAAATCTTTAAAAATTTATTTTAGCTTAAGCTTGAATCAATTGGCATACAGTCTGTTATTGTTATCCTTATCTACAATAAGGAAAAACCAAATTTAGATAAATTTACTCAATATGATTCTTTGAGTGACAAGGAACAATTTGATAAATTTACAAAAGAGTAACTTTTATTTTAACTCGAATGGGTTATCAATAAGTTGACCTTTCAAAATTTATTTTAGTAAAACTAAAACTTCATTTGAAGCATTTTACTTTCATCTTTACGACAACCAGTAAGTGTCTAAGACCAAGTTTCAATAGTTTTATTTCATATTTTATTTTTGTCTAGAATCGACATTTTACTGGAACTACCAGTCACAACAGTTTCTAATGTAAGTTAAAAAAAATTTTTCATAAACTAAAATTCAAACAAGTATTATCCATGTTTAAATAGTATGCAATTGTTAAATTTATCCGTCCGAAAGAAAATAGTCCTAAATCAATAACAATTTCACAAGTAAAGTTAACGGGATACAAGCATAATTCATTAGAGCTTTATGATAAGCTTAAAAAAATGGTAAAATTTATATAAAACACACTCGTTGTTTAATTTTTATTTAAAATTCTTAAATTAAAAGCCCAAGACTACTACTGGTGATGAAGTTAATTCATCTTTTGTTTTAATAAACACTGTTATATGGTTTTGCTGTCAACTTGCGGAACAACATGTAAGTTTGATTAAAAGTATAGATCCCAGAAGTTCAACATTATTTTGGGTCTTAAAAGCCTTTAAAAATGCTTATCAAAATTTCGAGACAAGATCTTTTAAGAGCCATTTACAAACAAGATTTTACACCACAGGTCTCGAGAAGTTTTAAGCCTCTACCTAGGGTTGGTCGATTGTTTTTATGCGTAATATCGGTTTATTTTAATGTATGGTTTCATGGAACTGTCGAATCATAATAAATAAAATTTCCTAAATTTTGGTAACCTAAAGTTAAATTGTAAAAATCATCATGATCAGAAGATAGGTAATTTAATGTCATACAATCTAGTATGGTATTTATAAGGATTAGACCATCCTATGAAACAATAAATTAAATAAAACGATTTTTTGAAGACCGGTCGACCAACCCTACCTTCACCGTAACCAAGTCAAGTCGTAATTTTGACTTGACTTGTGACTTAGTCAAGAGAGTACGAAAGTTTGTTACGTGTTACGTCACGGTTACGCAAACGACTGAAACTTTTCCAAAAAAAGACGGTTAGGATTCTCTTTAGGATCGGTCTTTTAGAACCCTCTAATAAGACTCTCAATTTCATTTAGGAGATTAACACGGTTTAACTCTGTAAGTTTGGATCGACTGCATGTTGGGATTCTTTAACAGTCCATACTACTAGTCTAAATATTCATCAAATCTCTTTAACGAAGAAAATTCTGCGAAAAAAAACCGACGATCTTTTCAGGAACAATTTAAGAGACTGTCTTTTTATTGTGTTTCTTATTTAGAGACCATTTTTCCTCCAAATTTCTCAAGCTAAGGTTATGCTACTCAGAATTTATCTACAACGTTCTAAGACCATCTCTTTTTAGAATAGAAGCCTGTTTTTTCTCATATTTTTTGATTTTTAAGTGATCCAGTCATTAACTTGGGCGGATAACTATTTAATAAATTAGGAATAACTTCTGGGATCATGTAAGAAAGAATCTTTAACGCTCTTCTTTAAGAAAAACCAACCAAATAACACGAATGATGAAATTATAAAGTTAATTGACTTGGAAAATTTTGAAATTAACGATTTATGGAAGATTTACGTTAAATCATTGGAAATGAAAAAATTAAAATCAAAAATATCATCTAGTCCATTGTTTGTTAATTTAAAAATACCAATTTTAATTTTGCTTCATGAATTGGTCAATTGTGCAGAAATAAGATCAAATATAAAGCTAAGTAAATCTTCACATATTTTACAAAATTTATGTGATATAATTGACTCGTGTGACGATGATACTAACAACGAATTCACTCAAATTCTACAAGTTATTACAAAAGAAATAATTAAAAATGGTATAAGTGTTTTCATTCCCAAAAATGAACAAATCGAATTATTTCAATCGATTATTGAACAAAATTCTAATCAACCAATGTCAAGCTCTTCTACTCAATTTAACATGTCTCTCAAACGAGAATCGAATAGAATTTTATTCGAAGCTTTTTGTAAAGAATTTAGTAAAAATAAAATAACTTTAATTCAACACATGACCAAAAATTCAAACATGTACGAAAATTGTAGTGAATTGAGCGAAATTATAGTTTTTCAAGACCAATTGATAAACTTGTGTTTTTCGTTTAATCAAGAAGATCAAGACGAAGATACAGAGAATAAAATAATACGAGCTACCATCGATCTTATCAACTCGATTCAATCGAATGTACTTTTCAACATACGAACAAAGTTAAGTTCTAAAAAACTTAATCGAGATTGTCTTCATGAGAATTTTAATATTAGAAATATTGATCACTTTATGATTGATTATACAAAATTTTTGACCAAGCAAAGCGATATATTACTAGAGTCGTTAACTAACACCTCCGATAGTCCAACATCTAAAACAATTAATAAATTAAAGATATTCTATTGTGGTATATTTTATGATTATGTTTTGTGGTTGAGTGAATTATTTGACTTGATGGATTTGGATACTTGTACAAATATTGTTAATTTGCTTAACCATTTTTATTCAAAAATTAGCTATTTAAAACAAAAGTATTTTTCAGATGACAAGGTAATTTTTACTCTTTTTAACAATTAATATTGAAGGACCACTCTAGTCTTTCACAAAGTCCATTTTTGAACTTACATGAACGTTTTTTAACTTTTCAAATCTAGTCATTGGAATGTTCTGAAACTTTTTTTTGTAAACGATATTCTTGTTTTATGTTCTTTTGAATCCAAGGTGTCCACCGCTGATATCATCATGACAATTACTCATCACCAGAGACGACACAAAATTGCGACCGCAATTTCGCAATTTTTTGCAAATATTGCCTTTTTTAAATGTTTTTGTAGGGATCGACTTTTTTAAAATGAATTTTGACATTAAAAGCTTAATTTTTTACAGTTTCTTTGGTATTTTTTTTCCTACTTTCTAAAAATTTTATCAAATTTTTACATTTTAAATGTAAAGTTATATTTTTAGTGATCTAATTATATTCTTATGAAATTTTATGTTTCCGAATGCGGAATAAGCATAAAAATTTCGAAATTGTCAAATTTTGTCCGCAATTTTCCGCAGTTTTTTCCAATTTTCCGCAATTTTCTGGAAAAAATGATGCAATTTTGCAGCAATTTTTTGAGAAAAAAAAACGCAATTTTTTGTTGTCTCTGCTCATCACATGTTTTCCAGACTTTTTGGAATTAACAATTTGCCAGATATTATAAAAGTTCATGAAAGGCATTGAATACACTTTTAGATTCATTAAATCAGAGTTGTTCCTCAAAAAAATCCGGAAGAGCGTATAAAATACTTTGAAAAGAAATCGACCTGACTTGACTTTTTGTGGCAAAGACTTGGAAAATCGCGACTTGAGTAACTGCATTAAATATTTATGCTTAACATACTACAGTACATTTCTGAAATAAGTTGACATGTTTCGGAGCATTGCTTAAGACGCTCAGGCGCATTGCTTAGGCAAAGTTTCTGGGCTGCCTAGGACGCTCCGGTGCATTGCTTAGGCAAAGTTTCTGGGCTGCCTAGGACGCTCCGGTGCATTGCTTAAGCACGCAAAAGAAATATTTTCAATGCGCAAGCGCATAATCTTGCGCACGATAATTTATTTTAATAAAATTTTTTCTTGCGCTTACGCGCAATAAACATTGTGCTTCGAAACTTTGCTTAAGACTCGCAAGCGCATTTCTCCTGCGCGTCTTAGGCAAAGCTTCGAAACATGCTGCGCATTGCTTAGGCAGAGTGTCAACTTATTTCAGAAATGTACTGTATAACATAAAAATTTATAAGTTGTTATGCTTTATGAAACTGCTGAAAACTTTCAGCAATTCGTAAAAAAGTCACAAATAAATCTTCCCGGAACATCTGCCTGTTACAATTTATAAATTACTGTTGTATTAAATAATTGTTTTACAACCCTGGTCATTCAAAGCTTCCAAAAATGAACGTTCATGAACGTTCAAAGGACGCTGAATGTTCAAAAGTCTTCAAAAGTCTTCAATTGTTTTCAAATGTTTTCAATTTTTTTCAAATGTTTTCAATTTTTTTCAAATATTTTCATTTTTTTTTCTAAAATTTTCATATTTTCAAATCTGAAAAAAAATGAAAATATTTGAAAACATTTGAAGACTTTGAACATTCAGGATCCCTTGAACGTTCAAGGTTTTGAACGTTCATGAATGTTCACGAATGTTCATGAACGTTCATGAACATTCATTTTTGGAAGCTTTGAATGACCAGGGTTGTATACTAAAAAATAAAATTAAAGTACAGACAATAGTGTTTGGTTTGGACGACATCCAAAAGTTTATTCTATATAATTAGATTCTTCGAACGTGAGCGATTAAATTTTTTTGATAGGGTTATTGTTTAAACAAGTCATTATTTTCTCTAATAAGATTTAAAAAGTTTCACAATATTAATATCATTTCTTCCTCCAATGGAACATTGATAATTTCAAAGATGAAAAGTTAATAATGTTTTTTTTTAAAGTTATTTGAAAAAGAAAAGTTGCTCAAAACATGGGTATTCAACTCAAAAACAAAAAGCTCAATATTTGATTTAGCAATAGATTTTAGTTATCCTTTAGCAAAACGATTTGTCATTGAATTTGATCCACTTTCAAATTTAGTTTTCGCTGAGACCACAGAGTAAGTTCTCATAATAAAAAATAATTTTTAAAACTTTTTACAAATGAAATTATTTTTTCGAAGCTTAACAGCGTACAGTTTTATTGACAGTTCGGAAAGAGCTTATATTCTTAACAGAATTGACGCAGCAGCTTGGAATGAAAAAATGGAAATAAAATCCGATTCTTTCATTATTTTAAACATTCGTTCAAATCGAGATTTAAAATTGAACAATTCATTTTTCTTAAAATTCAACGTTAATGCCTATGGTTACGATCAACCAATAAACAAGCCAAATTTTAAAGATCTATTAGACTCGTTATCCTCTTTATTCGGACTACAATTAAGCCGTTCCTGTGTCGAACTGACAAAAGAGAATGTCGAAAATATTGAAACTTCTCAAAAGACTCAAAGTATACCAGAAAAGTCTAAAGAAGAAAATGTAGATAAATCCTCATTTCTTTTGTGCGGTTTTCAACATCAACTTTCATTAAATTCTTCAACACAGGCATTGATTGATTCAAATGACAAAAATCAAATATTCAATGACATGAACCACGAGTTCTATCGAATTTTATTCAGAGGTGGTCTGATTGACAAGAATTCAAGAGCTTTACCGGATAAAAAATTACATCTATTTTTGACCAACCTTTCAAACTATTTCACGAATTTGTCAAGTGAATCTTTTTCCACTAAAGACGCTGAATTGATTCAAAAATTTATGGGCTTGTACGATCAAAATTATCAAAGTCAAGAAAAAATTGTACAATCAAGCAAGACTAAAATCGGTGGTCTAAGTCTAAACGAAATAATTCTAAGGCTATTTTGTGCAATTGTTTGGCAAGATTCGTCAATTAGTTACGAGAATCTATTCGACGAAACCGACACACCAGTCTTCAATAATTCAGCTATGTTGGCTTATAAATCCGCAGAGTCAACTCGAATGTTCATTGTCGAAAAACAACAATTACACAAAATTAAAAATTCAAAGTCCCTACATCAAGGAAAAAACCTAGCCGAAATTTTGAACGAAAAAATTTTATTCTTTCTCGAGTTTAACCGAGTTCAGGTAGATTTATTAAATTTCGAGCTGGGTAAATTAGAAAATAAACCATCGAACAATGAAGAAATGTCAAATGACAATTTGATTTTTCCTCGCAAAAAAGGTCGTATCCCTAAAACAGACTCACCTAAGATTAATTTAATATTCGAATTTGTTTTTGATAGCAACACAAATAATTTAGATCAGCTCGAACAAATTTTGGTCAAAAAGAAACAAAATTCGGTTCAAATTTTCGAAAATTTTCATCTCGCTACAAAACATGTTGAGACCATAATCAATGGGAATACCGATGAGCAATTCATTCATGAGTCTCTGTTGATTTTTTTGTCAAATTTTTATTCAACTGACTCGAATTCAAAGTTTACCAGCAATTATCACTCAAAGTCTTCAATTAGAAAATCGAAGATCCAATTTCCGCCTAATTTGAGATCAAAAATGACCCATTACTTGCAAGGACTGTTCGCTTGTGGACTCGAAAATGAAAATCTTGTTCAAAAATCATACTTAAAATTTGTCAAAGTCTTATTAGATTATTCAATCGGATGTGACTCTTTAAAAACGAATAAAGACTCCAAAAATAGAAATTTACGACTTAAAAGTTTTGTTACATGTTTACTTGACATGGACTGGGAATTGTATGATTTAAAATTTTTCACCGAATCAAATTTATTATGTTATTTGCTCAAGAATACGGTCGATTCACTTCCAATTTGTGATTACGTTGACTCGAATAAATCTTTACCAAGTGAAATTTTGGAAGACATATTTGATCTATCAAAAGATAAGTTCGATCAAGTTTTAAAATTTAATAAAGAAGACTCAGATTCGGATGCAAAAAAATCTCATTACGGGGTTCATTTACCAAGTGTAAAAGAGGTAAATGAAAATGATGACGATTTACCTAAAAATGAAATTTTTTCTAAAGACGAAAATGATTCGTTCGATCTTAAAATATTCCCGAAAATGTATCAATCAGTTTTTCAAATAAGCAATAGCAAACAATATGAAACATCGTCTTTGATCAAATGTATTTCTAGTGAAATTAGAACTTATGAACAATATGAAAAATATATCGTTGCTCGTTACATGTTTTGGAAATATTTTTCCAAGTTAAACACAAATTTTTATTGTGATTCATGTGAAGTTGTTTTAACTGGATTCCGGTATGTTTGTCTTGAATGTAGAGATCATTGTCTTTGTTTAAGTTGTTTTGGAAAATCTATCGTCGATGACAAAAATGAGACAAACAACGAGCAAAAATCGAATAAACCAATGATAAATTTTTCGAGTTCATCAACTCACAGGACCTGGCATCGAATGCTTGTTCTAGACCATTATTGTAACCAGTGTACATCGTTAATAATTGGCAAAAGACTAAAGTGTAGAGAATGCAATGATTTCGATTTGTGTCTAATGTGTTCAAAGACGCCTGAATACTCTCACGATGGACACAAAAAAGAGCATGTCATGGATGTATTGGAACCTACTATTCTAGTCGCCCGACCACAAGATGTGTCCGATGCCCAAACTTTTTTGTACTTACACTCACAATATTTGTTCACAAGTTTTGCGCTGAAAATAACTGATATGTTCAAAAAGTACTCGAATGACCAGTTTGTGAACAAGTTATATTCCCAAGTTCTCGATACGAGCTTGTATTTGTCAAGTCGAGCCGGTTGTGAAATCGAACATAATTTGAAATTAGACAAGGAATCGTCTCGTGCGATAAGACTCTACTCGTTTTATAACCAAGAAAATGTGATCGGTATGTTAGGGTGTATTCTAAAAACATTCAGAAATACAAAGATCGAAAAATTGGATTGTGAAAATTTGGATTTTGATTATGACAAAATGTCTCGTCTTATCTATGGATCAATTGATTGTGATGACAAAAGCGAGACATCTTTGATCAAAATCTTAAACTTTTTATTCGTTATACAAAATAAAATATACGACTATGTTTTTGAAGATACTGTTAGTATAATGTTTTCGGGTGTATTCAAGTCACTTTTGGTAACACTTGGACCTGATGTTGTGAATTCAGTCGCTAGAAAACATTTAGAAAAAAATGAGAATCGAATTATTTTCGAAGATACTGATCCGAGTAAACGAGAGTTCACTTTGGAACTGATTTTTTGCTGGATTTATGATTACATGACTGCTAACTTTCAAAAATGGGCATCGTGTTACCTCAATATTCTGTTCTATTTGAACCAAATTCCATCATGGAAGCCTCATGTTGAAAATTTATTGCTAAACATATTCGAAAATATATCAAGTTCATTAGACACGTACAAGCCTAAACTTCATTCAAAATTTCTATTTTTCATGTACGCTATAATTTGTTATCAATTTGACATAGCACCGGGTCAATGGATTGATTTTAAAGATGAAAGTTTGTACGATGGTGCTGGAATACTTAGGTCAACAAACAATTTCAAAATTGGTTTGACCAAAAATATTTACATTGAATCATACAATTTGGGGTATTATGTAAGTCTAATGGAGCCTGAGTCGAGAAAAGTAATGAATGTTAAAAATCAAAAATTGGACACTGATTTTCGAAAATCAAATGAAAAGTCTAAAATTCAGATCAAATCAAACTTTAACCTCACCACTGGACATGTTACAAAATTAATCGAAATATTCAAAAAAATATTCCAAAAATACCCTGATTTAAAAATCGAGCCAAACGAAGACGAAAATGAGACTAGCTCGAATAAAATGCTAATCCAAATGTACGAACAAGCCCACGTCCAGCGAAAAAAAGAATTTTTCAAAGTATTCAAACAATTGAGTGTAAGCAATAATTTGTTATTGTTTTCGCTATTGAGTTTGTTAAAAGATTTTGTAAGTACTCTGACCGATTCGGATGAGATTGATATGAGTCAAATTCTTGACAATGATCTAATTGGTCTTGTATCTAAAATTATTTTTATGAACACAAACATGAACTCAAATTGGAAGTCAATACACTTGAGGCAATTTTTAGCCGGTCTTTTAGTTTACGATGGATTTTCGTACATTAAAGAAATTCTCGAAAAAGATGAAATCAAAGAATGCGAACAAACGCCAACATCTGAATCAGAGTCTGTTCGTTCGAAGAATACAAAAATCGATTTCAAGACCAAACAAGTCAAATCAACAATACAAATTATTCGACGTTTATCAAGACCATCGGATTTTGGAAAAAAAAATCCAACATCCAAAGACGATTTGACGTTCGATGATTTAAAAGCGGGATTTTGTACAAAAGCTGTCATGGGTGTATGTGATACTTCATCGTTACTTTTTAGTATGGAAGACATGATTGTTGATTATCAACAAAATGAAAATAACAGTGAAGAAAAAAACAAGTCAAGTTTAAAGTTATTCGAAGACTGTTTGAATAAATTGAGTAAATATGATTCAACATCAGGTTCGAAAAGTGACGAGTCTACAAAACTTTCACAACTTATTCCAACTAAACAAACATCTGGTGAGCCAATTAGAGCCGCTATAAAATTAGTATCAACCGCTTCAATTGTTTTAAGTTGTAGAGAATTACTTATTTTAATGGTCAATTTGTCGTCTAGGCTCAATACAAACGAAGTCAAGACTCTAAGAGACGAAGGTCTTGTTTTTAATGAACTTAATTGCCGGTCAGAATACGAATTTATTCAACTTTTAGACGTTTTATACTACTCGGAAAATTTGTTCAATTTTAAATTATTTGTCAAAAATTTTATAAATTCGTTCCGGGAAAGTCATAGCGCAGAAAAAGGGGCTAAAATTTTAAGCAAAGTGTCTTTGATTGCATGCGAATTTATGATACCTGAATTCAAATTGGTTAAAAAAGTGTCATGGTCCTCTGAGGGTATTCGAATGAATGAGACTGGTAGATACCAAAATAAGACAAACACAAGTGAAACAGAGACTGAAAATAATTTTAGTACTACACCTAATGAGATGATAAAAAATTTGAATGAGCTTGAAAAAATGTCGAATATAACCAATAAGCCAAATGATATTGAAAAGTTATCGACTCAAGATCAATCGAATTTGATGATTGTATTCGATTTGAATCACGTCAACAAGTCCGAAATTAAGCCGAGTCAAAAACCAAAAAGTTTAAAATATGAAAAATTTTTGACCGAGTCAAAACTTAAAAAATTTAAATCGGATTACACGAAATATTGCTACCGAGATGATTTTGAAGGTTCTAAAATAAATGATGACCAAGATTCGGATACTGAAAGTATCGACTCGATTTTGGAAGTCCCCAATTTTAAGGATAAAAAAAAGACCAAAAAACGTAACAAATCGAACAATGACACGATCACTGATGTTTATGACTGCGATGATGACGATGACTATGATGACCTAAGTGAGACTAATTCAATCGAGTCTTCAGACACTTTGGAAAAAAAGAAAAATTCTAAAAATAATAAACCAACTGCTATTTTGTTTCAAGTGTTATCAAAACGAAAAGATTCAAATGATGAGTATGATGATAACGATAACGATGATGATGACGATGAGGATAATGACGATGATGATGATACTGGTGATGATTCGTCATCGAATGATTCAGACAATGACACTGAAGATTACAATGAAAATAATTCGGATTACGATAGCTCTTATGATTACACAGTAGATGATTGGTATACAAGTGTAAATAATACTGGTTATAGTGAAAATGATGAGGATAAATATAAAAAATCTAATTTTAAAATAGGACTAGATAGTTTAGAGACTGTGCCATTTATAGCTATTAAAAATCAAAATATTCTTAAATGGAAATTTTGTCGCAATGAATGGTCTACAGAGTCATGTTCGTTTAAAATTTTTACAGCATTTTCCAAAAATTTTGAATCAGCATTTCATTTATTAGACGAAATAATCGTACAAACTGATTGTTCTAAAATGGCTTTAAATGATTTATGGACAAGTCTTATTAACATTTGTTGTGTACAGTCTTTTAATAAACGTCTCAAAGTTTTTAGTCTATTGATAAAGATAATTCAAAAAGTCTATGAAAATGCCGAACCTAAATTTAGTATAAACATATTTGAGTTGAAGCCTTTAAAAAATTTGCATTATACTTTAGAGTTTTCGAATAAAGACGACAAGAACTTTTCGCGCGCTTTGTATGAGTTGTTCTTTTTTGCCGAAAAGTTAGCCATAAAATGGTCAATACAAACCGAATACGTGGCCAAAATGAGAGAAAAAGAGTATTTTATGGGAAAGATAAATGAGACATCGTATTTTATTAATTTGATTATGAGTTCAATATATTCGGCCAATCAAATAGAAGATGTTCAAAATGATAATTTAAAAAATCCTGAAATAAAGATAGGCAATGCAGATGATGATACAGATTCAAGTGATACTAGTGATACAAGTGATACTCTTGAAAATGATAGTGATGATGAAATGTTTATCAATCAACCGCAAAGTTATGAGGATCAATATCCTCCTCAAGATAGTGATGAAGAAAATCAAGTTAATCATGTTGATGATGGTGATTATTACGGTGAAAATTGGTGATTTTTCTGTTTTAGCAAAAGACTTTTTTTTTAAATAAATCTTTTTTTTTAACATTTTAAATTTTATTTATTGAATAAATTCGTTTTAAAACAAGAAAATCTAAATCATAAGCTTTAATTCTTTTCTACTGTGATTGGAATGTTTTAGAAAATTGAGGTATCGTCAATGAGCCTAGTAAATTTCAGTGAGTCATGTATTTTTGCGTCTGTTTGAGGTATGCTTGTGACTTTTTGAGAAAAAGCTGGATCTCTTTTTTGTTAGATAGTGTAATTTTTTTAACAAATATCAAAGTATATAATTTGTTTGTTTATAAAATATTTTTATTAGCCGAGAAAGGGGGATTCCCCTCTGTTTGGCCCAATACGGATTGAAGTTTTTTCTCGAAGTTTAAGCCAATTTAAGTAAATGGAAACCAACTAGGGTTTTGAAGCTCACTCGGTCCAGCCTTTAAATTTTTTTGTCTTCGGATCCCCATGAAAAAATCCTTTCTCTTACGCGTAAGGATTAATCGATTATTCATTTTTACCTAGAATCGGATCAAAATTTTATGAAACCCATTGTGTCAGGAGGTATGGGTAGTTGAACCGACGTCGATGGCAGTTATTTGGATTGGCCGTCGACGCCGGTTCTAACTACCGTGATAAATCGGTTTGTTTGTAGCTTTTCTATAAGCTTGTCACAGTTTCCCTCTCTATCTCAAAGCCCTGAGAACTCAAATTCTCTATAAAGCCACAAATTTATCTGATCCCAAAAATTCTCAAGCATCCCTCAAACGGAGGCAAAAATACAAGGGACTGAATGCCAAAAAAAAAGAGGGAGGACGGTCGGGAAACGGATATTATTTGTCCATAAACCAAAATTCAAAGTCCCCAATAAGCTTTATTTTTTCAAGCGGAGTCCAGTTGAGATTTTTAGCTCTTCTTGGCGATAGGTAAGAAAATTTTAACTTCTGAACTAGGAGCGTTTTTTATTTATATACTGGATTTCTTGAAAGAAGTCGGTCTGGTAATTAACACAAAGAAAACGGAAAGCATGACCTTTAATATACCAGGAACCAGGGTAAGATTTTGCATGACGATTATAGCAATGGTCGAGGACTTTAAATATTTAGGGTCCAAAGTATCATCTACCGAAGCTGACTTTAAGCCTCCGTCGTTTCAGTTTTGCTGTATGGTTGTGAAGCATGGATTGCATCAAAAGATCTAGAGGGTAAAATCAATAGCTTTGGTACAACATTGTTAGCGGGTGCTTATGCAACCTAACTGCTTGCTTGGTTAAGGGTCCTTTTATACTAGTAATATAATGTTACTAGTCAGTTGCATAGTTTCATAAACTTAACTTGGTTATTTCTAAGCTTAAATATTTAGAATGCATTTAGTTCATTCTATCTTTTATATCTAAGAGTTATGAGAAGTACTAATAATAAGAAATATACTGTAATTAATAAAGAGTTTTGTCGAACAAATATTATATTTTATTCACTCTTATTTCCACAACTACGCCCGCCAACAAACATGTTACATAATGTGGCTGGGTATCAGGCCAATGGATAAAGTAAGACTCGAAATAATCTACAACAATGTGAACCAAAGACCGCTAGTGGAGTCAATGAGACGAAGACAATTATCGTGGGTTGGTCATGCCCTACGCAGAAGCGATCATGAACCAGCCAAAGTATTTGCCCTTTACGAACCGGAAACAGGGCTGGGTACTTTTAAACGAGGTCGGAAAACCACCAGTTATTTTAAGTACATTTGTGATCTAATATTTCCATCAAAGAGCGAAGTGGTACAGTCAGAATTGGTGAGTCTTGCAAGTTCACGTGATCTATGGAGAAAAAGAGTCGCCGTTTGGTGTAAAACAACATTCGAATAAAGAAGAAGAAGATAAAAGTAGATAGATGAATTGACGATATTTAAGCTTTTGTTAATATAAAATACATGAGCTTGGTCTTTTGATGAAAGTTGCTGATGTAACGTAAGTTGACGCTACTTTTTAATTGGATCCACTGACGAGATTGTTCCAAGCGGTAACTGTTGAAAGCGGTAACTTAAGACCAAAGTGACTACAAATAAAGAAAACATTGGAGTGTCTTTCATTAGTACATTTGGCCGGTTTCACCGACCCTCTCGTTACGCTTTAGAGAATTCTTTTATGTACTAACTAAATTAACTTTCTAAAGTAGTATTACCTGAATCCATTACTTTTGAAATCTCATCTAAATTGTTTCATTCAACCGCAAAACTTTAGCGGAGGTTGCGAATTAGAACACTTTCAAATATTTGAACCAGAGTTTAAAAGCAAAATCTTTAATCCTTCTGCTGATTCAGTTTTATTGCACGATTTTGAAGCTGGTCATGTCTTACCCTACTTTAATTAGCCCTAGTGTCATATAAAAGTAAAATTTTGCAAGAATTTTTAATTGACCTTTGGAAGCTGTCTAAATAAAAGCTTTTTGTCGCGCCTCTTTTAATTTTCTTCATTTGAAATTTTCTTTAAAGAAACTGTTTGAAGTAAACTATTAAGCTGATGTCTGATTTTACAATGGGAAAATCATTTAAGTGATCTTCCATTAAGCATGAAATCAATATGGATCGTAAATAATTGAAAAAAAATGGTCACATGATTAGAAAATTAGACCAATTAAATGAAGTAAACTCATCAGTTAGAAGGTTGACATGTAAGAAATTATGATACAACCCCATTAAGTTATTTTTTTTTCTAAATTTATATTAACCTTTCCCATTTAATAGGATTTATTTTTAGAAATTAATTCTTGCAACAAAAATAAAAATTCTAATTTCAAAATCATTAAAAAAAAAGATTAAAAATCCAAGAATTTTATTAAAAAAATTTTGAAAATTGTAAAATGCCTGAGCCGGTTCCTCCTCACTTAATTAAAGAAATGCAAGGATTTAGACGATACTTTAATAGACATACTCCTCAAGGAAAATCAAATGTAATTATTTATTTTTGTCACTTTTTCATTTTTTTTGTTGAAAAACTGTAAATTTATTTTGGCCAAAGATCGTATTTGGTATTCTTTCACTGAGTGGACTAATAGGCTACGCATACTGGAGTTACAATCGAAAAGATCGTTTTATTACAATGAAAGATTCGTCTAAAAATCCTAAACAAACTTTAAATGTAGATACCTTATCATCTACGAAAAAATATTAAGATTTCTAAACAGCACAATTTTCGAAGCACAGAACCATTTTTGGTATTTTAATAAAAAAATGTCTGCTCAAATCAGTTTTTGTCCAAATTTTTTAACTTACCGATAACACGGTAAGAGTCCATTAAGATATCGAGATTTAAAATTTTTTGTTTATTAAAATAGAAATGGACAAGCAACCGATTTCGTCAAGTTATAATCCATTTAGAAAGATTTTGAATTTACAAACTTCAATTGGAACATCAAATGTATTTCATTAAATTTTTCTGCTTGTGTCTCATTAAGTAATTTGTGTAATTTTTTAAGCTTATGATTCTTGCAATAACCTTAAGTGGCGGTTTATCGTATTATGGATGGCGAAAAATGAACAAAAATCGACAGATCTTACGCGAACCGACACCGAACGAAGTTGAAAATTTGTATCCTAAAAAGTTGCATAACAATTTTATTGCTCAAAAATCCGATTGACTTTTTTTGTTTTACAATTCTACAACTCTTTGAAAATTTTTGAAAAAATAGCAATAAAACGTGAGAAATACGTTTTATTGACTCATTAAAATTCAATGTTTATTTTTACATAATTGTCTATTAATTATCTTATTCCTCCGAGATGATGTTTTCAGGACTAAATCAAATGGTTTAGAAAGCTTTGATGTTGAACATTTTTTAGACAATAAGGTCTAATAAGGATTTTAATGCTCTTATTTAAAGAAACCTTATCAAAAAAACTTACCTGAATACAAAAAAAAAACATTTCTGCAAATCCGGCTTACGCTAATATTTAGCAGAATGTCTCGTTGACCAATCTATCCAAGCTCTTGGTACTTTTTTTTAATATTGGAACTGTGTGATCTGGTAAGAGATAGGATCGTCTTTTTTACAACTTTCAGGTTTTTAAAATTAATTTTATTTAGACCAGACCCAAGATCGTTGAAACAGAGAAATACAGTTGTGGTCATTCACGTGTTCTTCTTGTGAACTTTCAAGGACTAGTGATTTCGAGAAGCTAACATTGATTTATGCGTATCTAATGAAAGCTTGTTATACAATCTTTAACTAGGTCTTTTTAGCTTTCATTTTACACCTATAAATCAATATTAGCTTATCCAAATCATTAGTTAATGATATTCATAAGAGGAACACGTGAATGACCACAACTGTATTTAATTTTTTTAACAAACAATTGGAAAATTTTATTTCAGTCCAAGATCAGTGTCCCTTATTTGCTTATCATTGAATACGCAATGTCACTTAATCAAAAGAATTATGGTTTTTCTAGAAACGAACGAAGATTCCGAGGTATTTTTACCAGAAAATTAGAGTTCATAGTCAATTAGGAAACGATACAAGATCTCAAAAGTGGAAAGAGAAAATCGAAAAAACCTTAATTTACGTCAGTTGTTGTAGTACTTTCTGCACAAACAAACTTCTTGTAGAACTACACAAGATTATAATTGGTTTGCAGAAGCCGGAGCTTATTATCCGGCCTATACGGCGTATATTTAGCAAGTAATTCTAAATTTTGTCGTTTTCCAAATTTAAGTGGGTTCTTAACAAAAAAACACTCGTTAAACTATGGAGAGACCCAGAGATGATGGCGAAATTTTTTTCCAGAGACAATTTTTATTCTTATATCGGTATTTTTTTTTTTATTTAAATGGTTGAAGATCGACGAAATGAACCCTAAAAAACACCTCTTTTAGATTCGTAGAAGTCCTTGATAAAGTTGAAATTCCTTTCTTAAGAGTGGCAATAAGTTGCGCTTGTCTAAAAAAAAAACCTGCCTTCATAGGTATTCTTCTTTGATCATACTCTTGCATATTATTAATTTTTTTCGTCGATAGAGAAGCGACTAATTGAATAGGATATTCTTAGTGAGGTTTACTCTCAAAGAAATAAGGTAATATAAACGTCATTCTTAGTTAAATGGCTTCAGCTCAATTTCAGGCTCATATTAATTCGCCAAGTTTATGTATTATTTTATTCAAATCTTAAATTAATGTCGGGAATTTTAAATTCCCACAAACAAAAGTCTGCTAACCACAAGTTAAAACCTGATCCTCGCAAACATAGGTCTCTTCATCACAAATCACTCAATTTAATATTTTCTCCTCAATATTTCAGTGAACAATACTTACTTCGTCACAACAATTTTCATTTTTATGAAATAAATGATTGTTAAAATAGTACAAAGTTTGTAAGAATTTCTATCAAGTAATCATAAGGTTTTCCATTTTAGAGTCACTTAACCAAATTTATGTCAATATTTTCATGGGGAATGTCAAATAATACAAAATATGTATTAACGTGTGAAGATTTTTGGAATGAGGAAAGGAATAGATAACCATAGTAATATATGCAAATTGCTTAAATACTGGTCTGAAACGGTAAATGACACTAACAAAGTCTCCTAAATGTTTAGATGCACCCTCTAAGCATTATTTTAAGCTTTTTTTTACAATTTTTAAGAAATTTTTAATTTGTGTTTTTTTTTGCTATCTTTTCTGTTTGTACCGAAAAATCTCGCGAAGTAGGGACAAGTTTTTTGTTTGTGGTAAAGACCCATTAATGTCACTAAAAAGATTTTTAAGCTTTGAATAAATTACAACCTCTGACTCATTATGAAGAAAGACATATACATTCATTTTTGCGAAAATGTTTCATTTGGAACGATTTAAGAACGGTCTTTAAAGTTCCATTCTCTTTCCAAAGTTTTCCAAAAGGGTCTTGTTTCCGTTCCAACACTCATTACGTTTACAAAGAGGGTCATGGGCTAGCAATGAATGATTCATAAACTTTAATTTGTTTAAAAATGTCCCAGCGTTTTTAAAAATGTAGGTGTCAATTCGTAAAAAGTTAAAAAATCAAGTTTTGTCAATGGCATATTATTGAAAGAGCTCGACATCAAAGAATCGTCTTTATGAGAACTAGCCATACTAAACAAACACTACAAGGACAAATATGAGTAATAAAACTCTAGTTATAAAATATCATAAAATCTCTAATAAATCGGCTTTTTGAACATCTAATTTAAATTTGTTTTCTTTTTTTTGTAGATTTTATGATAACCAAAAGAACAAAAAATTCCTTAAATCTATTTTTGTACGATTAGCAAAATAAATTTTCTAATTTTAAAAGCTACTAATTTGAATAATTCACAGCTATGTAATAAAATTAATTTATTTATAGCTCAAGTTCTTTTTTTTTGTTAATCACGCAATTCACAATCCTACCCCTCGATCGGTATTTAGCAAGTTTCTTTCAAGAGAGATTTTTATCTTAATTTTATATTAATCATAAAAAAAACTTAAAACAAGTCCGACTAATTAGTGAGAAAAGATGGTTGACCCTGCAACAAAAGGAGATGTTGGTAATGCTGGTAAAATGTTCAATATGAGCACATCAAGAGGTCGAACTAATGTAAGCGACTAGCAACTAATTTCTTTTTCGATTATTTTTAAAAAATTAACAAGGTCATGTTAGCAAGTGCGGCTCTAGCAGGTGCTACTTGGTATTATTACTACAAAAGAAAGCCAGGTTCAAGAACAACAACAATGTCAAGATGAAAAAAAAAATTTTGTTTTTTTTTTGAAAAATTTATTTTAAAAAATTAAATTAACTGGATTTAAAAATTAAATGGTTTTGTTTACTATTTTTACAAAAAAAGTTTTAAATAATTTGTTTTAAATAATAAAAAAAAAGGTGAACGAAAATTATTTTTTTTAAAGTTTGATTTGTTGGCTAAGTTGATTGACTTTTTCGAAAACTAAGTCTCTCAACTCTTCTGAGTGAAATTGTAAGGCATAAAATTGTTTGTCCAAAGTTTGAACTAAAAAGATGAAATCACTTTTCGATTGTTTTGTGTTAATGACTTTGTTCAAATCTATTGAAACTTTTGAATCCAAAAAATCGATTTTGTTATGTGCCATTAACAACTCAGCTTCTTCCCATTTTGATGAACCATCGACTTTGACCAACAGTGAAACGATACCCGAATGTGATGCTGATTCCAAATCGCTTGTGTCTAAATCACTACAATTGGATACTTGTGTAATTGAATCGGTTTCGTATTTCTCTTCCAATGTTGCGTATGTCTTTTTGATGTACAATGTCATTTCGTCTAGGATTTGAGATCCGTTTAATTTTAAGCTGTTCAAATGATCGACGACTGATTGAACGAATTTGAGTGGCATGAACAATAAATCCATTATTTTGAACGAGACTGTTTCTCCAATGTTCTAAAAAAGAGACAAAACATTAACAAAAGTCCGGTTAAAAAACATAAATTTAAATTAAAGATACTTACATCAATGAATTTGACAAATTTATCGTTTGAGTTGGTCAATTCTTCCAACAGAGTGATGGAATTTGGAAGACCATTGAGATAAACCTTGAAGGCGTCGAACACAATTTTCAACGAGCTGTAGTTGATTGAGTTGTTTTCAATTGAGTTGATGATGTTGTCAAGGAATTTTGTGACCGGGATTAACTTTTCGATGTTTTGAAAAAGTTCTAACGATTGTTCGATTGTCAATACTTTTAACATGATTGATGGTCGGACGTAGTTATCAATGGCTTGTTGGATTTGGTTCAAAAACTCGATGATATCGTCTTTGAAGTCGACATTTGATTCCAAATCGATAGCTGATGAGCATCCGGACGATGTTGTTGTTGCTGTACGTGGAATTGAATAGTATCCACAATCACTGAGCTCTTCGAGTCTTTGAATTTTAGTCGATTGTGATTCGATTGTGTAACAGTAGTTGACTTTTTCTTCAGCATACTCGTTTTTGACACACTCCTTTGGTTCTTTTAAACCAAATGTCATGCAAGCGATGTTTTTCTTGAACAAACTGAAGAGCCCGTTGAGTCGATTGGGTTTTGGCTCGGTTTGACTATTCAAGAGCTTGCTCAATGATTGCTCATCAGGACGTGACAAAGTCATTGAAATGACGGTCGATGATCTAAACAAGGAAAAATGATAAGTATAAGCAATTTAGAAGGTTTAGTTAAAAAAATGACTTACTTTAAAATCTTTTTGACACTTTTAGCAGATGCTCTGGACACGTTTTGACCATTTATGATCATAATGTTGTCACCAACTTTGATGTCTACGCCACTCAAGTCTTCTAAAATTAAAAAATTGATTATTTAAATTTATAAGTTAAAATGAGTCATAAACTTACTTGAAATTGATGAGATAAAGGTTGGAAATTCACCGCTGATTTCGAACATTGTGTTGCAATATTGTTTCAAATCGACTTCAACACGAGTCCAATTACGGTTTGAAGCGCGAATTTTATCATTATATTTCAACGGGATTT
The DNA here is from genome assembly GCA_022207745.1 of Brachionus rubens. Classification (NCBI taxonomy): domain Eukaryota; kingdom Metazoa; phylum Rotifera; class Eurotatoria; order Ploima; family Brachionidae; genus Brachionus; species Brachionus rubens. Next base: position 1,531,559 of record JAJVHD010000009.1, on the reverse strand, counting down.
GTTTAACACAATCAATTTTTGTGTATTTACTCATTTTTTTATAATTTTTATTGTTAATCTCTGATGATTTCTGAAATTAAAAAAAATTAGTTACGTTTAAATAGTTTTAGAGAAAAATTAATTTAACCAATTAGAATTAATTGTTAAGTTTTAACAGATTGGTCGAAAAATTAGAACAAAAGTATTAACAGAAAAGAAAAGAGAACGAAAAAAAAACAAAACTTTATTGGTCGGTTTAAAGTTAGAGATGACTCAATTTCCTGATTTGTTAGAGAGAAGAAAAAAAATCTATGATTAAAACTTCGGACCGACCACACACACACACAGGTAAATAAGTAAAAGTTGACAAACAAAATAAGTCGAAGCAAATTAAGTAATCGGACGATTATAGACCCGGATGTTTCGTGAATTTTACAAATTTTATCTTGTACTCTCTGTGATGACGGTAAAACTTGAAAAAAGAAAGAAGTTTTTTACCGACAACAACTGCTCATGTAACTTATAATTTTTAACAAATTTTGTGTTAAAAAAGATGTTTATCATAGTTTTGCATTAAGATTGAAACGATAAACAAAACAAAAAAACGGTACACTTAATTCAAAACTTATTTGAAACTTCTTAAGAATCAATTAAAGCGTAAAAATTGATTCTTTATCAGCAAAAATGTACAAAACTTATAATTAAAAAAACACAAAAAATTCCATTAACTTTTTATACTATAAGTGAGTAATAAAAAACTTACCTAAAAACCATTAACCGATCGTATTACGTTCATAAGTAAACAAAATACTTGTTGTTTCTATTACACCGAATCCTTAAGAGTTACAAAAATATTTTTCAAGTGCTCATCATAAAAAAATAATATTTGATTATTACTTAAGAAATTTTTGTTGATTACTAAAATTTCAAATAGACTTAAACTTAAAACTTTTTTTTATTGACTAATCAAAATTTGATTGGTCAAAACAAAAATTTATTATCTTAATTGTCTATCGATAAAAAAACGGAGCCTAGACTTTGCAATTTTGTGGAATATCTTGATTATCGATTTAACTGATAATAGACGATCGAAAAAATTAGTAAGGTTTGTAATAAAGTGCTCTCTGTACGAAACTCAAAGTTACTTAACAACTAAACTGCTAAAATCAACAGCTTATCTCACAAAATGTTTCAATAAATCACACAGTTGAGTGAATCGATTTTTTTTTATTTATTTATCTTGTAAATAGATAGTGTATCTAGAGGGCATTTGTTGGATGGGGTTTTCAATTGGTTTATTAATTGCTGTTAGAGTACTTATTTGATATTTATTTTGATTGATTAAACATTGGAATGATAACAAAAATTAGTAAATTACGCAAACAAAATAAACATAGACCTCAGTGAGTCAAATTAATTGCTTGAAGACCATTGGATTTTTTATTTCAGTTTGTTGATCGTGGTTATTTCAAATTTTAAACTCTTAATGTTCTAAACAAACAGTTTTCGATAATTTCGAATCAATAATCTTAAATGTAAATAGCAAAAAAAAAACAATCATGATTTATTATCGATAAGTTAAATTTATCTTAAATAAAAATAATAACTTTAAAAAATTGTGTTGCTTATTAATTGACGTTTGGCATTGTGTGTGTCAGCCTAAGGTCTTTGTTGAAAGATTAGCATTTAATCCTTTCGATTTAACCTAATTAAAATTTAATTACCTTATCTTGAAATTGAGGACCTCTTAAAATAAAAATTTTGCCGTTCCGAGAATTTAAAAGATTTGCTAACTCTTGTTAAAATAAAACTTTTAAAAAAATACATTTGACAGATTTTTACGGACTTGGATATTTAATGAAAGCCTCTTAATAAGTACTCGGATTTAATCTTGAAAAATTATGTTAAATTTAGTATTAGTATCCAAGCACAACTCTAAGTAGCTGTAGCAGTCACTTCATATTTTTTCAAAATTCAAGCATCAAGCTTTCAAACTGCTCATATTCATCAAACTGTTCTGAAAACAACCTCAAATCATTTGATTCTGGAACTAGTGCTTCTTAGCTCTCAGTTGATACCCGTAAATCAATGATGGCTTTTCCAAATTATTGATCAAAAAGGGTCGAAAAAATTTAGAGTGTATAAAATTTTAAAATTGCAAAATTTTTTTCATTCTCAAAGTTTTTGTACACTCATTCTAAAAAAGTTTGAGCGTAATTGACGGTTCTTAAATCCGTTATATCGGTATCCCAGAGATCTGTTTTATACGTTCTAAGGCTCTAAGTCAGTATTTTAGAGGATTCAAGAGGTGCTGTCAAACTTTGACTTTCTTGTTGTAGAAGCCCAAAAGGAATCGTGTTTGTAAACGAAAATTAACCAAAACTGTCTCTTCTGAAAAAAAATGATCGCAAGAATATTGGAGTGATTTTTTTTAAATCTCTTCGTTTTGGAAAAACTTGCCCTGACTACGCCACTGATCACAACAGTACTTTTTCTATTTTTTTTCTAACTTTACTTTACTCTTACCAACATTAAGCTGAAGAGACCAGTTGCACACATTATCTTTATCCGACTGGTACTTAACAATCAAGTTGGGTCATCAACACACACTTCGCAGCTTTTGTGACCAGTTCCAAATGGAAACGGAAAAAAAATGCTATAAAAATGTTACAGACTCGTTCAAACATATCATTAATATAAAAAGTAGAGGATCGATCATTGAATATTGTTGAACTGTACGAAACTCAAAGTTACTTAACAACTAAACTGCTAAAATCAACAGCTTATCTCACAAAATGTTTCAATAAATCACACAGTTGAGTGAATCGATTTTTTTTTATTTATTTATCTTGTAAATAGATAGTGTATCTAGAGGGCATTTGTTGGATGGGGTTTTCAATTGGTTTATTAATTGCTGTGGCCAAAGTTTTCAATTAGGAGGGTAGCCAAAGGATGCAAATGCAACTGGGGTTAAGTCACTTCATTTTTCCATTCAAAGGAATGTGTCAACGATGCAGACTCTGTTATTCTTGTAAATTAATGAATTCCTCTAAGCCAAAAAACCTGACTTCGTTTGATTTTCTGTTTATATGAAATACCATAAGCACTATTGAGCAACTCGATAGTGGGAGGTTACCGAAAAAAGCATTAAATTAGTCGTTTTATTAAAGTACAGTTGTGGTCATTCACGTGTTCTTCTTGTGAACTTTCATAAACTAATGATTTCGAAAAGCTACCATTGATTTATGGATATCAAATGAAAGCTTGTTTTACAAACTTTAACTAGAGCTTATAAGCTTTCAGTTGAGACTCGTAAATCAATGGTAGCTTTTCGAAATCATTAGTTTATGAAAGTTCACAAGAGGAACACGTGAATGACCACAACTGTATAAGAGTTTGTGTAATGGACGACTAAGATTTTAATAAAAGTTCGGTATAAATTCATATCTCTGTTTTATCAAAAATAATGAGGGTATAGCAAAGTTTTTTTCAGGATTGTGAAATTTGGGATATGTTTGAAAGGTTTACTTTAATTAGATTGAATAATTCTCAAAAGGATATGACTCTAAATATTTGCTTTTATTAAGAAAGAATGTTTTAATCAATAATTTGGAATTTGAAACCATATTTTGACTTCTTTAAAGATGGCGTTGAAGATCTTAGAGTAATTTTCTCGCCTTTTGCAAATCAAAAATTCATTAGGTTCAGGAAATTCAAAACTTAAGTGCTATCTGAATTTGTCATTTTTGATATCGGAATGGTAATCTACGACCCCGAAAGCCTCAAAAAATCATTTTTTTTTCATGGGATTAAAATTTTATTCTCCCGTTTTTTGCAGCCTAATGATAAGGTGCTTAACTTGAACATTTAATGACTCAGGATATTTTTGATCTGGAGGTACCACCTGAAAGCTAAAAAGCTCCCATTGACGCCGGTACCCAAATCGGTCAAAGAAAAAAATTCCAAGAAGTCACCCTAGGACGAAAACGGTAAAAAAGGCATTTTTAGTCAAATTGTTATAATTTTTTAGAAAACAAAGCATAGTTTGCTATAGTCCAATCCTTAAATCCAAAAATTTTCAATCCGAACATTTGGAATCATAACGTCTAAATTTTCAAAAAAAAATGATAAATTTTTTTTCTGAACAGCTTATGATAAATATCTAAGATGTTAATCAATTCTGTTTAAAGTTTTTTGTATTTTCAAAATACTACGAAAGCCTGGGCTAACGGTTATCTTAAAAAATGATTAAAAATTAATTTAATTTGTTGGTCTATCAAGAGTGTTAAAAAAAATGTGAAGATAAATTCAATTTCTGTTTCCTTAATTTTTATTGGTCTACAAAAAAAAAATTTATTTGTTAGAATTTGATGCAAATGGTTAATACAAACTTTAACACTTGAACGCAAATTGATCTAAAGCAAAAAAAATTCTTGGCTAGATTAAAGACGTGATAAAATTTCAATTACTTAAATGCTAAATATACATTGTATAAGGGTAATATTTAAATTGAAAAATTACAACATTTATTTGAATAAAAAGCGTTTTTATTTTGTAAATCATAATCATTACTTTTTTCTGGTTAACTATTACAATCATATCAATTAAATATACAATCATATCAATTAAATATTTAATAAAAATAATTTTAAGCACCAAATTATATGCCTCGTTAATTTACCTCAAACCACTTTATAATAAGTATTTTTTAAGATTTCGAAATGTTTTTGGAATTGAACTTCTGTTTATTGTAAGATGCGAGTGAAAAAAAAAGTCCAAACACAATTTCAACATCAAATATAATCAACGACTTTGAAAACCACAAAAAAATCGTTCAACAGAATTACGACATGAAAAAAATAGTCTATCGGGTTTCATCAATTTGCCGTTAGCCTAACTCAGCGCAACACCATCGACATTATAGCCTACTTCACAATGACAAGCTGGTTATTTTTATAGAAGGATTCCTTGAAGAGTAAATATGGTTTAGTTGACTTATGAAATGGTTTTTAAATTCAACTTAACCTTATTTACTCCTTAAGGAATCGTTCTATGAAAATAACCAGCGTGTCATTGTGAAGCAGGCTATGATATCTACAATATGCATTTTTTTTTTTTTGTAAAAGCTTACCGTTTTCATTTTAGCTTAGTTGGGTCAAAGTTGGTTGTCAACACTAATTTGGGGATACGAACTGAAAAATTTTTTTTTATTTTTTTCTTAATGGGTTATTTTTTTCCAAACGATAAAGGTCCCAGTTTCAATTGCATCTTTTTAGCTTTCGGATCATATTTTCCAATCATTACTTGCCATTTTTTTTATAAACATTAGGCTTTTAAAAACAGACACAGGGGTAGGTATTAAATTTTGTGTTTTTACGACCATAGAAAAATTCATTTTCTGTGATTTTCGAAGTCGTATATTACGTTTAATGTTGTAATTGTATAATTCAGATAGTATCAGACGTTCAGATATGACCACCCGCACCTTAACAAGAATCTTTTAAGAAGGAAATTTTCCTAGACATAATTATTATTGATTATTACTAAGTGTTAAAGCTTGTTTTTATCTTAGTCCCTAGAGTAATATTATATTGTTTTACGATAAATATTGTTTGAGTTGAAATGAAAATGATTTACAGCGAGACATTGGCAACCAAATCTTTTTCATTATTTTATAAAAATGTTGGATTCATTTTAATGATTTTCGGATCCGGTAATGGTCCATGTCAGTTGTCGACAAAATGATAGAACTTGATGTATTAGAAATTAAATGTTAATGCTTAATAATTATTTTATCAATCAATCCAATTAATTTAGAAAGATATATTTCGTGTTGTGGGGTCAAAAATATCTTACGGTCTTACTGTATTCTTAAAACGCAGTTAGATTAAGTCTGAAAGGTGTTTATCAGATCAAATTTTTTAGTGTAATTTATTTAATTTAAGTACAGTCGACTCGCTTTTATGCAGTTCGGGTTATTTTTCTCCTTCAATCGTGACTAATTATGGAACGACCGGAAAATGACATTTTTGTTTTTGTATTGCTAAAGAAAAATTAGACTAATTCTTAAAGAAGTATCTCAATAATAAGCTTCTAAATTTAATTTTCTTACATTTTAAGACATATAACGCATATCCGAAAATATGTTTTGTTGGAGATACTTAGCCGAGTTTGCATGCACTTTTTAAAAATCTTTTTTTACGATATTTCATGATCGGGATTAAATACTTGACTAAAAATTTGCTCTCCTATGGGTTTTTTGTATTCAAAAAATTATTAAGAATAGAAAATAATTGTTTATTGAAGAATGATCATTCAAAGAGTCTTTTTTGGGACCAATAGGACAATTTGGGTTTGTCATGCACTTTTTTCCTTTTTCTGAAAAAAACGTGGTGCAGTTTATATTCTAATAAGAAACAATTTTTTACAAATTTGAATTCATCCTAAAGTGGCCCTAAATCTTACAATTTCTCGCTATTATACATTGAACATATATAAAATCGTAAGGTTTCCGAAAATTTTGTTTTTTTGATTTTTTTTTTGTTTTTTAGATGTAGCCATTTATTTAAATAAGCTTTTAAACAATAAAGTCGAAAAAAATTGAGCGCAAATGATCAATTTTATTAGAACGTATTATAGTCAGCATAGTATTGGCAAATAGAGCGCTTTTTTAAATTTTTTGAGGCAAAAAAAGACAAAAAAAAAACAATGATAAAAAAGATGTTTTTGATGAAATCTAAGCTACAGCAAAATTCTCGTATACCCATCTTTTAACATTGCCAAAAAATTTTCCTATTCAAGTCAATAGAAAAAAAAATATTAATTTTATATAGTTGTAGTGAACAAAATTTAAGTTCTAGTGGGGTTAGAGCTCTAGTCCACCATAAGGACACCTAGTCATTCAGTATTTTTGAAATAATTTTTCGGCGTCACAAGGTTTGTTCGAACAGAAACATTAAATAGAAATCTTGATTAAAAATTTATTATTCAAAAAATAACTCGAAAAAAAAGTTTTTACGGTGAGTTTAAATTAAATAAATTTGTTATGAATTGACTTAAAGCTCTTCGTTGAATTCAATAAAAAAATTTACATATTTTCAATAAATATTTGTGTCATGCTTACAATTGCAGTTCCAACAATCAACTTTTGAACTTACAAACGATTTCGATCTGTTTAATCTTTCGGCTGATTTTGAACGATATCTTTTTGTTTCAGAACTTATCGATGGCAAAGCATGCGAAACTCTTGGTTTATGGTTCTTTAAAATCGATGTTGGATATTTATTTTTAATTTCATAATCAGAATCGTCTGACCAATCTTTTGAATGATGATGATGATGGTGATGGTTGTGATCACTCAAACGGGAATACCTTTTTCTTTCAAGTTCGCTTTCTAATAAAGCAATCATTTCAGTACTTTTTGTAATTTGCTCTCGGTCTTTTCTCAACTGATCCAAATCATTTTCTAATTTCATTGCAACTGATTTTTTTTTCATCTCAGTTTGTAACAATTTAACTTTATCGATTATATCATCGACTAGATCTGTTGTTTTCTCCAATTTGTGGGTTAACCTCAACTTTTCCTGTGACTCTTGTATGCTCTTAAGTAACTCTGTTTCTTTAGCTAAATCTGACGGGTTATAAGGCGAATTAACAATTGTGTCCAAATATTTCGAATTCTTAAAATGATAATCGTAACTAGACCCTAACATTGGGTATCTACTTGGCTCAGGTTTTGGTGGTTCTGGAGGAGCATTTGATTTAATTTCAATTTTTGGCGAACTTGAATTAAGACCATTGATACAAATATTGAGAGTATCATTAAATTTTGAAGTGTAAACATTCGAATAAGTAGATGGAAGTGGATTATTATTAACAAGTGATGCTTTGTATCTTTCAAGGTCTTGTTTTGCAATTAATTCGGCTAGAACTCTTTTTTTTTCCAACTCAGCGATGAGATCTGAAACTGGTTTTGGCTCTGGTGGATTTATAGAACTATAAATACTTGGCCATAATTGTTTAAATAAATTTTGAAAATGTTTGTCTTTTTCTTGTTCTAACCATTCTTTGCTTGGAGTAATGACTGTCTGATCATTAAGAACATTCTTTAATTTTTCATAATCTACTCCAGTTATTGCATTCACTTCTTTCAATTTGAATATAAATTCATGTGGTGTGACAACTGTCTTTGTACCATCGACTAAAAGAAAAACTAGTTTAAAACATGTGAAACAGTTAAATTTTTTTTTATAAAGTGGTTACTTTTTCCCAAGATGTTAAAATCTCTTAGGGCACTCATTTTCGGTTTTGTCAAAAATCAAATATAAAAATAAAAATTCTAAGGTATGAATACGAATATTTTAAACTGCAAATGAAGTAATAATAATATTATTTGTTACCGTAGCGACGAGTTGAATTTTACTATTTATTTTACAATTTTATAAATGAAAATGTATTATATAAGAGTTTTTTTTTTTGTTTTTTATAATTTAGTCTTTTATTGACTGAAGCAACTTGCAAGTAAAAAGAAAATACCGACCTAGAAACTGATAAATAAATTCATATCTTTTAAGTTTTTCTTTGAAATTCCACGTTTAAAATTAAACAATTAAGTTTATTTATTTAAGCAGTTTTTAAAAATAGAACCAAATTTTTTTTTCTTTTGCGATTTTGCGGATTGGTAAAATGTAAGCCAGTTGATGAATAAATTATTTTAATTCCTTGAAATTATTCAATAATTAAATCTTAAGAGAATTGCTTAATAAGCGCACTAACAAGCCAAAACATTGTAAAGTTTAGTAGTACAGTCAACGTAAACTTATATCACTACATACTTTTGTCACTTTTTAACTTATATCACCTGCTTTGCTTTAACTTATATCACCAAATGGACTTGCGCCACCAAAGAAATAGACTATTTTAAGGAAATAAGTCCATTTGGTCTTTACAAAGCCGGCGACAATTTTTAGGACAAATAGGATGATTTAAGTGTGAGTTGACTGTACTTTTTTTGCTTTCGGTCTTAAAGTGGTTATTTTATCAAAATAAACATCATTCATTTTGTAATTAGGTTGACATAATTGTTCTTTTACTACATGTTTTCATGATGCTAACAGAGTTAGCTTCGAACGATTTACCCATTTTTTGAATAATCGCGTAATCATCATCAGATGATTGAAAATATCATGTGTTTACAAGCGTGATTTTGAAGCCAGGACGAATTAACGTAGCATAGAGAAAGAGAAACATTTACCGATTCTTAGAATTTTTGACTTTTGAAATCTCTCGATACAGTCAAAATATCAAAGCAAACTTTTTGACAGATTTAAAATATTCATTCTTGAAAATGTACGTATTCGAAATCATAAGAAATTATTTTGTTTAATCAAAACTTATAAATGTAAGAAGGATCGCCTTTGTGATAAAAAAAATGTACCGTATTTCCTTGCTGATAAGCGCCCCCCTAAACCCCACTTTTTCTAGACAAACGAACATTCATTCACTTTCACTTTTGTGATCTTCAGATAAAGCGCATTCAGTTCTATCAGAAAAAATCCAAATGAACCCAAAAATCTATTCGCATCATTATTATTTTTTCGATCAAAGTGTCGATTTTGGGGGCACTTATCAGCAAGGAAAAACGGTATCAGTTATCAAAAGTTTTAACTCGATTATTAAGATGCAATCGGACATAGACAATATGTAAAAATGGGGCTAGAGACTGGTCTATGAACGAACTAATTACAGTCTAAACACAAAGCCTTTGGTTAGATGATACGAGTTAAGAAGAAACATCCAAAGTGTAATACGCTAACAAGTAAAAAGCTTAATGTTTGGATTCCGAAACAATGCGAAGCGACTGCTACAGCTCATTAGAGTTTTTCTTGGATTTTGTGATTTTGATTTGTGTTTTGCACTACTAGTGAGTACAAAAAAAGGACCAAGCCGGTCTAGTTGCTACACTGTCAAACCCACTTTTCATTAAAAATGCCTAATCTTGATCCCATTTCTTATCAATTTTTTACTAAAAATGTCCCTTCAATTTAGGATATATCTTTATAGACTTTGAGCAACATCTTAATTAGCACTATTGGAAAAACTACTGGATCAGTGGATAGACCGAGAACGATGATGACTCCAAGAGAACACATCCAAAGCCAATGTTTTACCGAACACCCATCCATCTTTATGATAACAGCTCCGAGTATAAGTTCATTAATATGCATATGGAAGCATTTTCCCCATTAATCCATAAGGTAAAATATTGACAAATTGAACTTTCCTTTATAAAAAATTAGTTGACAAAATATACTGTTGATAAATCAATAGTTGACAATTTAGTTTGGCCCGATACATATCCAGAGAGACCATAAAAAATTTATTCTATTTTTGGTACGTAAAACGAAAAATACACACATCCTTTTTTTTTCAATGTAAATTAACGAAGACTATTTCCTCTCTGAGTTAGTATATTATTAAGTATTGTAAGACGGCATAATGGGGTGAATGAAATTTTCGGAACGATTATACAGAGTTAGAATAAAGCTTACCTTTAGACAAAGATCCCTCAGCTTATAGATAATTCATTTTCTACAAGCCAATACAATTCATTTTTCTACTGTATATTTTGTTTAGATATCGTTCACATCACCTATGATATTAATTAATTATGAGGGACTTTTTTTACCCAAAAGAGATTTTAACATGTCAAAATGAACTTTTTTTAACAGGAAAAATAAAAAAAGGTATATCTTTTTAAAATCATAAGTTAAGCCTAGTCATTATTTATTTTACTAACTATTTAAAAGGTTCATTAAATTCAAAATGTCCATGCTATCTGAATTTGTTATTTCTGATATTTTAACCGTGTTATACGACTTCGAAAACCCTAGAAAATCAATTTTTTCATGGGGATAAAAAATAAAAAATTTTAACCCTACCCCTTAGCTTTTTGCAGCCAAATGGCAATATGCTTTATTTGAACATTTTAGTAAACATGATTGGAAAAAGCTACAATTGATGTAAAGATATGCTCTAAAAGGTACAAAGCAAGCATTTACGCTGGGACCATTGCCGATAGGGGAAAAAAATTCTATAAAGACAAACCTACTTGAAAGTCTTGATATCATAACCAAAGCCCTAAGTGAAGGCAAAATAATAGACGTAATTTATACCGACTACTCGAAGGCTTTCGATAAAGTAAACCACAGAAAATTGTTACACAAATTGGAGAGATATGGAATCAGAGGTGCTGTTTTGAAATGGATTGAAGCCTTTCTTACCAGCCGATCCCAAAGAGTTGTTTTGGGAGAATCGTGCTCTCATTGGGCTCATGTAACTAGTGGTGTTCCTCAGGGGTCAGTGTTGGGGCCTCTTCTATTTGTATTGTATATTAATGATTTACCAAATGAGATCATGAGTGAATGTCGTTTATACGCAGACGACAACAAAATTTTTCATGCGTTAGAGAATAATGTCTCACAAGCTGAACTTCAATGTGATTTAAACATGGTAGTGCTATGGTCTGATACATGGGATATTCCTTTAAACGATAAAAAATGCAAAGTTATCCGTTATGGCAAGACGACAGAGAAACCGTGTTATTATATGAGTAATGGAAACGGCTCGGCTCAATTGTTAGCGATCAGTGAAGGCGAGAAAGACCTTGGTGTAATGTTTTCTGAAGATCTAAAGTGGTCAAATCACATTAATACTGCTGTAAATAAGGCTAACCGTATGCTTGGAATCATCAAGAAAACTTTTAAATATTTGGATTGTCAATCTTTCTTATTATTATATCAATCCCTAGTGAGGCCACATCTATATTATGCAGTGAGTGTATGGAATCCAAGTTTGAAACAGGACATTAAATTAATCGAGAAAGTTCAAGAAAGAGCTACTAAAGTGGTAAATAGTTTGAAAAATTGCACGTACGAAGAAAGACTGACAAAACTCAAGATATCAAGTTTAGAGGTAAGAAGAGTGAGAGGTGACCTAATTCAATTTTATAAAATTATTAAGGAGTTCGAAAATGTAAACTTGGCCGGTGGTGTGAATTTTTCGATCAGCAATTATTCAAACAGAAGAAATGTCTACAAAATAACAAAAGAATTAAACAAGAATTGCACCCCGAGATCAGTATTTTTCACCAATAGAATTGTAAATGTATGGAACAAATTGCCCAATGAAGTTGTCCAAGCCAAGAATTTAAATTGTTTCAAGTCAATGTTGGATAAATGGATGAAAAGTAACTGCAAAAGCCTATTCGGCTAAGTACCCATGGTACTGCATAAAATATTTATGCGCAGTTAAAACTACTACTACTACTACTAAAGCAATAAACAGGTGAAAATGGTAAAAATAAGGGAATTTTTCGGTCAAACTACATCTCCTCCTAGAGGAGCCACAATACCCAAATTTTTTTTTGCATCTGATTAAACAACAGGCGATCTTCTACAAATCTCAGGTTTTACTTTTTTATTTTATTTTTCATTTTTGTAAACTAGTGGACGAAAAAAGGCATAAAAGTGTCATAAAAATGAAAAATTAAAAATAAGTGGAATTTACCACTTTTTGACTTCAAATTCAGAATTCTCGTATAGAAAAAACCTAGAAAACATATACATGTATATTTAATTAATCCCTTAAATTAAAAAAAAAGCATGCTTTTTTAAGCGCCCAAAACGGATTTTCAAAAATAAAATGTTCACTGTCAAAATTTATATGTTTTCTAGTTTTTTTTTTATTTTGAATGTTAAAATTAGAAATTTGAAATTTAACGCTAAAAATTAAAAACTAAAGGTGGTCGTGAACCAATTTATAAAACCACTATAACATGGGAACCAGAACCAGAACTGTAATTCTAGTTTAATCACGTTAAGCCGGGCCAGTAAAAACTATTCCGGTTATTTTTGTCAAAATTTATTTAATGTCTTAAATCAAAGTCTTTTTTCATGAACCTATAGTTTTCTATGGAGAATCCTCTAAGCTACCGTTTAATAAAAGAATTTTCTTCGCTCTCTTATTTTTTTATGACCAGATGGCGAAATTTTTCGATCCGCTTATTTTAGCAAAAGTAGTTAAAAAGTTAGAAAATGTAAACTAAAGCATGAGGCAATCTGCTAGGTAAATAAATAAACTCGACAAAATTTAAGTTTTTTTATTTGTTTTAAACAGTTTTAACGATTAGACAAAAACATATTTTTTACGAAATAAATAACTGTTAATAACTAAAAAAAAGATCAAAAATAAAAAGTTGTTCCACTACTCATTTGTTCGATGACAAGGTTAAACTAATACACTTTTTTTCTTAAGCTTGGATTTTATTTCTGAGCGTTTGAGCGAAATAGAAAATAGCTCCGAATAAAACTGTAACGAACAATTCGCTTTGTAGGCCAGGTCCTTTGTATGAACCTTGATGATAGAATGATACGGTTTCGATTTCTTTAACTTTACTCAAATCTCCGTTTGATCGTTGAGCTTTTCTATAAGAACCATAACTTTCTTCATCAAAAATTCTGACTGTTATTTGACCTGAACGAGCTTTTTCTACTGGTTCTGACCAACTGATTTCATATGATTCGCCAGTGCTATCAGTTGATGAAGTCAAAAAGTTTCCATTTACTTCACCATAAAATGGAACGTTTCTTGCGTTACCAGCACACTTGGCTTTGAATTGAACAACATAAGCTGTTTCAGTGTTTAATTTTGAAATTTCTGAGGTATGAGTCTTGACATCCGAAATTTTGCATTGTTGGCCTTAAATTTCAAAACAATTACCGAAAATTAATTGAAAAATTTTTAATATTGAAAAATACCTAAAGCAGAGGCAACTAATAATAAGATTCCAAAAATAACTGATCTCATTTTTCTTTATTTGTTCGTTTTGTTAAATTTAAAACTATCTATTTTTTTTAAATTTCAAAAAAATGAATAAAAAAAAGTTAGTTGTAAAATGAAAAAAAAACTCGAAAAAGTTATTGCCAACGTATGAGATTTTGGTCCTATTTAATTTAAAATTTAGTATAAGTTTTAAAAAATACACTAGTATGTAAATCATGTTTTTGTTATTTGAAATTTATGAGCTTTCGTCGACAATTTGAATCTGCACACAAAATTGTCTTATTTATTCGAGAAAACATTATTTTTGGAGATTGAATATTAGCTTTGTTTTTTTTGGAGAAGAACTTCATTGTACATTTGTACATGAAATTTGTTAGGATCTAAAAATTTAAAATTCCACGAAGTTAGCGAGATATCAAGTGGTATCAAGGACGAAAATCAATTAAAACCAATCAATTAATAATTTGATCCTAATTACTCAATTTTAAATTTTTTTTTTAATTAAGATTGTGATTGGCAAGTTAAAATTTTTTGTCAATTTTCTTTTTCCAATTTTTTGAAGCCTAAGAATTAACATCTAAAGTTTTAATAGCTCTTTTTTCTAACAAATAAACCCTCGGACATTGTGCAGCAAATTTTGCTGCATCTGGCAATATAAGAAATTTTACGAATAAAGCTCGTGTAAAGATGACCGCTTCCTATTGCGCAGTTAAAAAATGAACCATTTTAATCATATTTATTCAACAGTGTTACCATAAGCAGCTTAAAAAATTATAATGTTCTGTGCAGCAAAATTTGCTGCATCTGGCAATATAGATATTACCCCAAAACGAAATCTATTAAAAATTTCAAAAAAGTGTGCAAAAATGCACAAATTTAATTGCGCAGTTAGATAAATTTTTCAATGTAATTTTTTTTATTAAATGCGCAATTTAAATTCAGAAATTTGCAGATATCCAAAAACCATTATTTTTAGCATCTTTGAAATTAGTATTAGTTCTTTTTTATAAGAATAGAATGCAGCAAATTTTGCTGCATAATACCATTCAGTCTGGAATGAATTTTACCTTTATTCAATTGTATACTTTAGTCAAAAAATTGAAAAAGAAAACTGATCAAAAATTTTAACTTGCCATTGTGATTAGATAGGAGGATTTTACTAAAATTGCCGTAAATTTCCGTAAATTATTGAATTTTTACCAAAAATCACGTAAAATACCGTAAAATCACAAAAGTAAAAAATTCGGATTTTACCATATTTAACGTTTTTTCGGGTGAATTTAAGATAATTTTTGGAAATTTTGGTAACAATAAATTTCGAAAGATGCCTAGTATTAGGGCGATTTTGTATATGTCGATAATATCTTCATCTAGAACCAAAAAAGAGACGTAGATCAATTTTCAAAAACTGGATCTTTTGAGACCTCGTACATAGATTCCTAAAAAATATGACAGAAAAATGACTGGTATTTTTTATTTTTTCAGAACTACGTGATTTGGATTATCAACAACGTTTGTCAAGGCTAGATTTTAAGAACAAGAAGATTAAGGGATGACCTTATTCAAATGTACTAAGTGGTAAACAATTTTGAACCTATTGAATTTAATAAAGGAATTAATTACAGTCTAAACACAAGATCCGAAAGCCAGAGATATAAATTTCGGGTCTTGTTGACGGCCAATTGGCCTTTAATTTATGGCCAGGTAAAATTCGAAATTTTTTTAAAATTTTTATTCTTAATTGACGGCCAAAAGTTAAAAATAGACGGCCAATAAAAAAAATTTGACGGACAAAAATATTTATTTGTTAAATCATTAATCACTTATTAATCAATTAATCATTAAACTAATTACTTTGATTATTTATTAACTTGATTACGTTGGCGTAAATTATACTTTTTTGGACTATTGATAATTTGACTACTAGCCGCACTACTCTGAACTTCATTTTGACTTTTTGGTTTTCGTCCTCTTTTTTTAGGTTCAGTATTTTGTAATACTTGATTTACATTCTCATGTGGCACTACTGGTTCAGTACATTTCTTGATTAAATCACACTGAGCTTGAACTCGACCACATGTACGATCACCCATATAACTCATTTTTGAAACAATCATATCACAACCATCGCTCTCATGTCGAAGTCTAAAGAAACTTGCCAAAGTATGAACCAAATGTCTTTGAGCAGTGTCTAAATTAGGTAATTTAACAAATTCTCTGTTATTAGACTCAGATAAATCTTTTAAAACACCTTCTACCTCTGTCTCAAAGTCACAAAACTTTATGAAAAAAGAATGAAACAAAGTACTAACAACACAAAGCAAATAAATAAGCATTTAAATTCAAAAAAATAAACGGACAAAAATCTTTAATTGACGGCCAAACGTTTTAAATAGATGGCCAATAAAAAAAATTTACCTGGCCGTGAATTTTACCTGTACATAAATTAACGGCCAATTGGCCGTCAACGTGACAAGACCCTAAATTTCCAAAAATTATCTTAAATTCACCTGAAAAAACCTTAAATATGGTAAAATCCGAATTTTTTACTTTTGTGATTTTACGTGATTTTTGGTAAAAATTCAATAATTTACGGAAATTTTGGTAAAATCCTCCTATCGACCACTACTCGTAACTCCTATCAAACCACCACTGTAATTACAAATTAGTGTAACAAACTTTTAATCCATGTTATTTTCTTCTTCAATTAAGGTTCGCGCCGGTCAAAACTACAGCACTATCTTAATATGTGATTTTCGACCTCAAATTCATAATCTGCAAATATGAAATCTGCCTTTTGTGCCTAAATACTTATCAACTAACTTACATAATTACATAAATGTACAAATATGCTTAAAGCTCATAATCTCAGCTACAAAATTGTAATTGGTTTCCTGGAAAAAATAAGTGTATAATCGAGGCCGAAAAAAATAAAAAAAATAAAAAATCACTAAGATGATGAATTTTCTTATTTTTGATTATAAATTCGTAATCCTCACGTAGGAAAACCCTAGAAAACATAAAACTCCTTATAAAGAACATGTTTTTTAAAATATTCGATTTTGGGTGCTGAAAATGGTTTTGTGTTAAAATAGTTTTATAAAAATGGTTGAAAGAATTTTTTTTTCAATAATCATGTATGTTTTCTAGTCCATTGCACGACTCACGGGGTTTTACCTTTAGTTTTACTAAAAATGCTTCATCAGACCGTTTCACTTAACTGTCCAAATCAAAAAATATCTGAACTACACTATTTTATATTCATTTTTTGAATTTTAGGAAGTTAATCAAAGCGTTTAACTTTCGAACGAATCATGGACTCTCCATTAATAATTTTCAAAATAATTTAACTTAAAATTTTATTGGAATGCAGCAAAAAAATTGATATTTGCTTTGGTCCTGCATATTTATTCAGCAATTTTTAAAGCAATTATTATTGATTTCTCTGAGCCTTTTTCTTTAAGATGTGGTTAACTAAAAAATTGTTTTCTCTTTAGGGTTTCTCTCTGTTTTTTTTTCTAAAATTATAATGTAATATGGAGATCGGAAATCGGAAATCGAATTTGCCGGATTAGAGAGATTCGATTGTAAAATTAAAGGCTATTTTTGAATTGAAGTGATACTCTCTAAAAAATAATTAAACACCTTTCAAAGTTTCTGAACAAGATCCTTTTTGGTAAAGCCATAAAATAACCGAAATCAATTTAACTTCTCTGTATAGATTATAAAAAGTGTCTTTATGGTTTTAGTCAAAGAAACAAAAAAAATGTAAGCAAAATATGTTAAGGTGACATTTTACTAAAATGTGATTCAAAGCTTCATTGTTATTCTAAGAAAAATTAAAAGCCAATAATGACTAATTTTTTCCAGGATCGATGGCCGCATTCTTGTTTAACTAAGAACAACAATGTAAATCAAGAAAATTTTTTTTCAAAATGATAAAATCTTTTTTTAAGATACTGAGGAGGAGACTCAATTTATTCTTCGAGGAAGTATGATTAATCAAAATTGATTGGTAATATAAATTTATTTGCATTATAAAGAAGCAGTTGTCTTAACTTAAACATTTTTAAAAAATTAGAAAATAAAATATTATGCTTTTTCTCATTCAACAAGATTCAGTGTCATGACGAAAGTTTATCTTCATTTTTTTAATGATCTCAATTTACAAAAAAAATTTAAAAAAAAAATGAAAAAAAATCTATTTTTAAATCAAATTAATGGCAAAACTCAGTCGAGCAATTGGTCAGTCTTTTTATTGATTTTCACCGTTTTTATTCAATTTTCCTTAGCAGTAAGAATCCTTTAAATTTATAAATACAATGAAATGTAATGAATAGAGAAAATTTTAAGGTTCCGCTAATTCAAAACTTCCACTCTCTCTAAATATGCAAAAACCGACTCGATAAACGTGTTCTCCATGCTCCTTTCGCGATCGTTCATGATCTTTTTCCAATTTTTCCTAAATTTTATCAAAGTTTCGCAAATTTTCCCCAACTTACACGATTATTTTAAGCCTTTTGTTTAATTTTTGATATTTTCCAAGGCTACAGGACAATTAGTACGATTTTACTATTCTACGATTGTACGGTTGCTATTGGAGAAAGAAAGAGAGATAATTTCTTTTACATTCGATTCACAAAATTATGTAAACTGTGTACATTCTTTCAAAAACGCATGGATAAAATTTCAACAACGATATTATATTTGATATCGTTGAAATATGTGATTCAGTGGTCCAAAAACGAATAGTAAAATTTGTACGATTCGAAAATTTAAAATTTTGCTTTAATTTTGATGGTAAATGGTTTAAATAGTTAAGACGTTTATTTTTTAAAAAACTTTATACCTTATATTAAACTCTTATTATCAATAGCTATATGAATTTTTAAGTGTAAAAATTTAAGACGAACAAAGTGGTATATGACTTGTCTCATTTATATTCACAGATCCGAAAAGTACTGGAATCGTAAAATCGTACTAATCGTCCAGTAGCCATTTTTCAATAGAAAAATTTTCGGTTTTATAAAATTTCTTGTATCCGTGTTTTTATTATAACCGGAAACTACTAACCGTAAATTCTCGTTACATTTTACATGTACAACCCTGGTCATTCAAAGATTCCAAAAATGAACGTTCATGAACATTCATTTTTGGAAGCTTTGAATGACCAGGATTGTAGCTAAACCTGAATACTCTTGCTTTAGTGGACTTTTTGATTGGCTAATTTTTTTTTCAACCAATCAGAAATTCCGCCAAAACCCGAGTATTCAGGTTTAGTTACATGTAACATTTAACGAGAATTTACGGTATATTGTTAAAGAATTTAGCGAAAGTGAAAATGTTTTACTGCTTAACGCCTCGTTACTCGCTTATAAGAAAGCGTTGCTTCAGTATCTTAAATGAATATTTCAATAGGCGAGATTTTCTTAAAAAAAATAACTTATTCAAATTAACACGTAATTTTTTGAGGAAAATTTTAAATTCTTCCTTTAAAATTTTCAATAAAAGTTTTCTGTAAATTTATTCTTTTTTATTTAAACAAAAATCATTATTCATCATCGAATTTTTCAAATTCCTTTTTAAAATGTGTATTGGATAGATAAAAGATTATATCTCATTTGAATAACTTAAAACTTTTGAGTCACATAAGATGTCGCTTATTTAGAGTAAAGCATAAATATTTTCCTAATTTCAGTCACATTTTGTACGTTTTAGGCGGTTAATACCAGTTTCTAATTAATTTAATAATCTTTTTCAGTTTTATTCTAAGGGCAGTATGTTATTAAGGTTCATTCACACAAAAAGTTTAAAATATACATAAATGAAATTTTTACACTATTTAAGCAGATAGAAAGCAAATTAATTATTTTTTTAATGATATTTCAAGTAGAAGATGTTTAAAAAATTAGAATTAAATTTTTTTACCTTCAAGAAAAATGTGTTTCTGAAAAAAATTGTTGAGATAAAAAAATATTTGTTTTTTTTCTATTTCTTTTTTTAAATGCCATCTAAGGGTTTCCTATATAATCTATACATTAAATATTCGATTATACAGAATAGGAATTTTTTTTTGATTTCTGTAAAACCTAATTTTCTAGTTAATCGATTAAGGGATATTGACACTAAATATTGTAAAATAAAGCAAAAAATCACAGTTTTGAGGTACAAACAGATCCTAAAATAGAAATTATGAGACAAAAAGTTAATGAAAAGTAATTTAACATAGAAAACGCTACGATTAACTGATTCTCTTATTGAGTTGTTAAGGGTGTGGTGTGGGAGATTACTTGGGGCTCCTATAGAGCGGAGTAAAATATGTGCCACAAGTAGTGGATACTTGAAGAGACTGGGGACGGTGTGTAACACCCAGTACTAAGCATTGGCATGCCAATGCTACGATTAACTGATTCTCTTAGAAATTTTCGATCCCTTCTTCTAGAAGCACTAATTTTCTAGTCGAAAATAGACAAATAATAAGACATAAACTTCAAAATTCATTTTCCAATTTCAAAATTCTGGATAAGCGAATTACAGAACAGCTAGTGAGAAAAGACGTACCGTACCGCACCGTACTTGCGTACCCTACCATAAAAGGGTTCCAATCCAAAGAAAAATATTTTAAAATGCAATTTAGAATGGTTAAAATGATTGAAACATTTATTTGAAAAAACTTATTCTCTCAAAAATTTAATTCCAAAAAATGATACAAAATTTTCAGAATTTACCGTACGGCAGGCTAGGAGGGTGCGGTAGTTATAGTACGGTACGGTAAAGTATGCTTCCCAAAAACAGAACGGCGCGATACGGAAGGGTACGGTACGCTTTTTTTCACTTGCCTTGCTGCATGTATAATCGAATAATTACTGTATTTTCTAAAATTTAAAAAAAAAATTTTAGCCAATCAACTTTTAAGCTTTTTTCTTTGATCTTGGAAAATAAGCAACTAATAGTTCTGACGAATTTTTTTTTCAATGGTTGATTTTAATAGACAAACGAACTTTTGAGAACTTGGCAATTTCTAATTTTCTAAAATACCAAAAACTATTCAATAGCGATTATTAGGATAGTGAAATTTTCAGTTCTAAAAAAATTCTGATAGACGTCCTGTAGAACCAGATCGGAATTCTTCTGAGAACGGAATAGAAACCCCTGAAAAGTCTTTAAACGGATCGATATTTTTTTGCAAGATTCCATTGACACATTTTGGAAATAGTAAGAAATAATAAACTTGGTAGCTTAATTTTTTTAATACAACTAAAATAATATAATTACGCCATTTGAAGTTGTATATCAATTCGATCATTTCAAATTAAAACTTTAATAGAAATCAAAGTAATATAGAAGTGGCTTTGCAGAGATTCTTTTTTGGATGTTACAAAGCATGTCACATTTAGATTAAGCTTCTGCAATTATCAAAATGCACATTGCAGATCACACAGCATTAAAATGATATATTTTTAACTGCAGACTCTTAGCCGAAGTTATATTTAAATGTGACATGGTTTGTTACATCCAAAAACGTATCTCTGCAAAGCAATTTCTATATTACTTTGATTTCTACTAAAGTTTTAATTTGAAATGATCGAATTGATCTTTTTGAATTGATATGCAACTTCAAATTGTTGTAACTATTCGATTTTTGTGACATGTCAGCTTTCAGATTAATTATGCTTAGGTAGTTTTACTTCTGATACAATGCTCTTGTCTTAAATGATTTTTTCGCCAAAAACGCCATTTTCCTTTGGCGATTTGGGTATAAGGATATAAGGGTTCTTTAAGACTGAAAAGTGAAAAATCAGTTTTCTTCCCCAAATAACTTCACAGGGGGTCTAAATATGGTATAATTTAGTAGCCATTCATTTACTCTACCTTATATGAAAATAATTTTGTGCATACCTTACTTCGTGTAAAAGTTACACCTGGGTGTATGTTTTTCAAGGGTCCTAAACACCTCATTTAAAAATGAGATTGTATCTCTGACTTCAATATCTCTGATTGTTCTATACTAAAAGTTACATTTGACAGTACTCCTTTTATAAAAAAAATGGTTTCATATATATTCTCTTTATTTTATGTATTTTCAAAAATTTTTAAATGAGTGATACAATTTTTTCTATAGTTAAATAATAATCAAATTAATTTCAAGCATTTAATAGCCTTTTACAACAGAAAACATTCAGGGTTGAGTTTTAGTGATTCAATTTAACTAGTTTAGAAGAAAAAAATCAATGAAGGCCTTTTTTAATTTTCAAGTTTAGCAAAATTTCAATTTTTTCTAATTTGTTCGAATCGATTGTATACCAATTTTAAGAATTGATTCGTATTGAAAAGTTTTTTTATTAAACTAAATTCCACGCAAGATAAAAATACATACAAAGATAAAGTTTTTGCTTGACTTTATGTTTAAAAAAATTTGAATTTTACATAAATTACCAAATGCAATGCTTTATGGTTTAAAATCGATACATAAGAGTGTCGTTTTTGTCGAAGTAATTTTTTTGTGTTTTAACCAAGGGTGTAATCACATCATATTTTGTTGTTGTTGTAGTTGTTGTTTAAGTGAGCTGGAAAATTAAATAGGTTGGTCTGGCTACAAGGTTTCAACCATTTACTAAATCTAGTCTAGAATAAAAAAAAAATAAATTTGATATTTCGAAAACTTTTTTTTTTGTTCGCAATCTTATTGCAACTAATGACCTTTGAAATCGTTAATAGATTAGAAATAAAATTTCAACCAGCCTAGACATACTAATATTAATTTTTCTTTTTTTTTTCGGGCAACAAATTATTAAAAACATGTCTATAGTTTCATGATCATGAATGTAAGATTTAATAAAAAAGAGTAATTGACCGACATATAATTTCAACATCTTTTTTTTTTTTTTTATAAATATTTGTTTAGAACCTATACTTTTACTCTTTATTTTATTTTTTGTGGTGATTGCAAATATTATTTTGTATGAATTCATTCTTATCTCATTTTAAAAATCGATTGTTTTTCTTTAAGGGTTGGTTGTTGTTTAATGTTAAGTCCATTTGTAATTTAGATTTTTCAAGTCTAAATTTATTTATTTGAACAAAGAAAAGTTTTTAAAAAAAAAAAGTTTAAACTTCAAAATTACAATTTACATGGTAACTATTTTTTAAAGAATTGAAGTAGTTGTAGAAACGCATAACTCAAGCATTCGTGTTTGTATTTTTGTTGTTTTGATCGTTTTTAAAAAAAAAGGTTTTATTCGAGTTAGAAAACAGTTGAGCACTTAAACTATTCGACATGAATTTTTTTTTCAGAAAAAATCGATTTTAGAAGCGGTCATTTAAGATTAAAGAAAACAAAAAAAACTAGCCAGACTGAATATAATTTATTCATGTCTGCTTCAAAGGCATTAAACATATGATCGACAACCAAAAAAAGAAGAAAAAATTCGATTAGAAAACCTTTTAAATGCAAGGGTAATTTCAAGTTAATGCAAATTTTTTTTGTATTCAATGCAAACTGAAAATCAATAGAGTTTAAAGGGTCTCTTTAATTCTAAGAATGTAAATTATGATCAGACAGAAATTGTGATAGATTATGTTAATAATTATTGACCAACTCAAACTTTTTTCTATTGATTTTGAGATTTATTTTGAAATTTATTTTTTTCAAAACCTTTAGCAAAATAAAATCCAAGTCAAAAGTTTCGAGACATGATTAATATCAAATTCGAGCACAACAAAAAAAAAACAAAAAACTTGTATAATCTATTTACTTGGTCTAGAAATGTGTAGTGTAAAGACAACAAAAAAATTTATTTTTTTTTAGAAACCAATTTTTAAAAATAAATATCAAAACCCAATTGCTGGTATTACCCAAAATTGTGTACTAGAAACAAAAAAATCGAGAGATAAAAATTGTCCTCGATTTTTCTCGCTTTAAACTTTCTTATCATTTTTAGTTCAAAATTTTTTTTTTGAGGTTTCGACAAGAAATATAATTTTTTGTTTAAAATTAGTAAGTATGTTGAAATTTTGTTTTTCATTATTATTTAACCACATCTCACAATTGTTTAGAATCAAATTATTTTATTTTCAGGCAATGTAATTTAATAACAATGAAAGTTTTTTTTTTCTTTTTTCAATGGAGCTTGTATCCTTAAAAAACGAATGAAAAAAAATGTAACGGTCAGGGAATTTAAGCATATTGTTTAAGATAAACTCGATTTGATCCCTGAGGGTGAAAAGACTTAAATTTCTGATACTTAAATTTCAAAGTTGAATTTTTTTTAAAATTAAGATTTTATTTTTCTATAAATTGAGTTACTGTCTTAAAATTGATTTGAAATTTATTTTAAAATTTTTGACAAATAATAAAAAAAACAAATTTTTTTTTATAATCGAATTTTCAAAAAAAAAAATCCATCAACTTTTAAAAAAAAAACATGTTTGTCACTCTCACAATGAGTAAGTTTATGTAAAAACAATGATATTTTAACATTTCAAAAAATAAAAATTTGGTTATTCAAATTTTTTGTTGTTGAAATTTTAGGGCTTTAAAGGGTTTTTAAGTTTTTTAAAACCTTGTTTTCAAGAGCTTTAAAAATTAAAAATAACTTTAGGACTTCAAATTCTATTTTACATTTATTATGTTTTGTAAATGTGAAGCTTTCAATTATTGAGACTGCATTTGTAAACATTAGAACATCCCTCTAAAAGTTATGATCTCATCTGATGTCAACTCTCTTAATAAACGCGCAAAGGCCTACTGTATAGTCCGAGTGAATTAATTTTGCGAAACATCAATTAACATTTGTAGGATCTGAACTCTTCTTTCACAAATGCTGATTTCATATAGTAAGTTTAAACAATGAATTGGATCCATTGAAATGTCTCTTTTCAATCGATCCTAAACCCAAGACATTTGATGGAGATATTGAGTTTTTTTTTGCTTCCTTTGAGATTTATCCCAACGTATCATCTTCGTACAATTTAAATATTCTACAACCCTGGTCATTCTTAAAAAATGAACGTTCAAGGGACCATGAATGTTCAAAAGTCTTCAAGTATTTTCAAAAGTTTTCAGGTTTTTTCAAATTTTTCTAAAATTTTCATATTTTGAAATCTGAAAAAAAAAATGAAAATTTTAGAAAAAATTTGAAAAAATTTGAAGACTTTTGATCATTCAGGGTCCCTTTAACGTTCATGAATGTTCACGAATGTTCATGAACGTTCATTTTTGGAAGCTTTGAATGTCCAGGGTTGTATTGTATATTCTACAAGAATTCCAATTAAAAAATTTATTATAACCGGAAACTACTAACCGTAAATTCTCGTTACATTTTACATGTACAACCCTGGTCATTCAAAGCTTCCAAAAATGAACGTTCATGAACGTTCAAGGGACCATGAATGTTCAAAAGTCTTCAAATATTTTCAAAAGTTTTCAAGTTGAAAATATTGAATATGGAAATTTTTGAAAATATTTGAAGACTTTTGATCATTCAGGGTCCCTTTAACGTTCATGAATGTTCACGAATGTTCATGAACGTTCATTTTTGGAAGCTTTGAATGACCAGGGTTGTATATTCTACAAGAATTCCAATTAAAAAATAAAAAATTGATTGATAGAATAAATAAATTTTCGAACAAGGATATTTAATTTTTCTAATTTAAAAATGTTCTCAAATATTATTTTTCATTAACAAGGATGGTGGGTGAGCAAATAAAAATTAAAATTTAAAAGTGCATTCTTCTTCTTCTTCTTTTTTGTTGAAAAATTATTTAATCTTCAAAGACAAAATTTCAAGTTTAATTTTTTGAACAAAGTGAGCGCAGTTGTTTTAATTTTAAATACACATGTAGTTGATCTTTTCTTCTTTTTTTTATTGTTTAAATTATTTTAAAAATTTCAATATCGAGACTAATTTTGTACAAGCGAAATCTCATCTCATTTTTTTTTCAAAGTCTTTTTATCTCTTAACCATGTGTTTCTGTGTGCAAAAATTCCAAAAATCAACTTAAACACCTTCAAAATTCGAACTTCAAATCGAGGTTATTCTGCAGTTTTTTTGTTATTTTAAATTATCATAATTGAGCATCGAAAAAGAAAAACAGAAAACATTAATTCAATGACCAGTCGAGTGATTTGTAATTTCGATAAATATTCATGAAAAAGAAAACAACACAAAAATAAATAGCCTGAGTGCAATGTTAATAAAAAAAACGAAATGATAAGGCTAGACTAGAAAAATAAATTAATAATTATAATAAACGGCTAGACAAGTCGGTCACTTAACCTTTTTTTTTTTGAAAGATATTTTTTTTGCAATTTTCTCGGTCAGTCGGTCATTATTTCAATTTCAAATCGCCTCGACTTGGATTTTTTTCTATTTTTTTTCTATTTTCTTTTTGTTGTTGTTGTAGTTTTTTTTTTTTACATTAATTTTCTTTTTTTCATGCCATTGTTACTTTTCTCAAGTTGATTCCTTCAATAATTTATGATAATGCGTCTTTATTGAAACAAACGAACATTGATTTTATTTTTTTTTTTTACAAAAAAATTTTGACGCCGGTCTGTCTGCCTCATTTTCTTGAAATTTTATATTTATTTACAAATAGACCTTAAATAGTTTTTTTAGTTCAGATTAAAAGAAAAAAAAATCACCTTAACTTTTTTTTTATTTTCATTTGACTGGTCTCGAAAAATTTTTATTTATTTTTCTCAAGATTATTTAAAAAAAAAACACCGAATTTAATTTTAAAAACTTTTTTAAGATTTGAAATGTCTATGTAGAAATTTTTTATATTAAACGAACACAGTGATTTTTTTCATATAAACAGTAATTTTATAATGATATATTGAAATAATACAACAGCCAACAAAAAAAGAAAAAGATAATTATTTTAATAAAACAAAAAAAGAAGAAAATGTTGACCTTAAGTAATCAAGAACAAGAAAATTCGATAAGTAATATGCTCAAACAACAAGAAGCGAAACATAATATATCCCCGCCGACACCACCTCTATCGTCTAGTTCGGTGTCGTCGTTGTCCTCGTCGCCACATTCGCCACCTGTCAAGATGAGCAAAAGCGACAAATTTAAAGAAGAGAATTATGAAAATTTTAAAATTGAAAGCAACGATCTAGGATTTAACTTTAGGGATTATGATAAGAAATTTTTGAACTTTCCAAATGGATTTAATCCGAATTTTTTTGCGAAAAAATTTTTCCAACCGCCAAATGGTGCTTCATTAGCAGCACATCAATACAATTTTCACTTTTCTCAATTACAACATGAACAAAATTTAATATTCAATAATCAATATCAACAAATACAAAATCAATTTCAAATGCAAAATCATCTAAATCATCAATCGTACAACAACAATCAATCACAAGGACTTAAATATTCGAATTCGAGTACGAATTTAAATGGTTTACAAGCGAAACAATTTGATCAAAAACCACAAATTAATAATTTTAACAATAATGTAAATAATGGTAAAAATGAAACAAATTCACAACCAAATTACAATGAGATCATACCTTTAATGAGTAAAACTTAAAAATTTTTTTTTGTTCGCTTTGATTCGGAATTTTTTTTTCAATGTTGATGTAACATTGATTCACATTCCAATGACATGACCTTACATTAACCAAAAAAAACCCAAGGTCTTTATTGTAATGTTGTACATCAATTTTTCATCAAAAAATTTTGAGAAACAAAAATTTTAATTTTAGGAAAAATTTTTTTAAGACTCGGATATTCAATCAATTGGTGTTTTGGACGTAGATTCGCCAGATATACCTTTAGATGTAAGACTCGGTTTTAATGAAGCATGTCCAGTGTGTGGTGATAAAGTCAGTGGTTTTCATTACGGTTTGCTCACATGTGAATCATGCAAAGGTTTTTTTAAACGAACAGTTCAAAATAAAAAACTCTATTCGTGTGTCGATAAACAACAATGTCAAATTGATAAGCATCAACGTAAACGATGTGCTTATTGTCGATTTCAAAAGTGTCTACAAGTTGGTATGAAATTAGAAGCGGTTAGAGAGAATCGTGTTCGCGGTGGTCGTAATAAATTTGGTCCATTGTACCGAAGAAGTCGAGCTTTGAAACAGCAAATTCTTAAACAACAAAGTGAGCTTAATGAAAATGCTGTCGCTGCTCTGGCAGCTGCTCAAGCAAATTCAGACTCAAGCTCTATGATCATGCCTAATTTTCATCAAAATCCACTTGGTACTCTCAATCTAAATAGTAGTCAGACATCGAATTTAACAGTCCAAACTGATAACTCGAAACATCCGAATATAAAATCAGAACCAATGGAGGCTAACTTTAAACATCCCTTATCTAATTCGCAAAATATATTGCATTCATCGTATGAACAGAACAGTCTTAATCCAGCAATGGTTGCTGCATTAAACTCGGCTAATGGTCAAATGTTTCTTAAAAGCGCCACTGACTTATTAAACTATTCGAATATGTTAAACACAAGCATGCAACATTCAAGTCCTTCCACATCACCAATTTCGTCTACATCTTCACAATCGTCCGTTTGTCAATTTCCAAATATAGTCAATGATTCAAACACTAAAAATTTAATTTTAAACAAACTAAACAATTTGCATTTATTGCAAAATATGTCCAATCAAAACAACAATAACAACAACAACAACAACAATAATAGAATAAGTTTAGATAAAGAAAAAATGCAAGAAAAGTGTGTTGATTCATCAGCTTCAAGTCTTATTGAAATGTCACCATCGCCCACATCATCATCCGTCTCGTCTCTTGAAAATTCTGGTCAATATTCAACAAACATGCCTGATGCATTACAAAAATTAATATCGAGTGATGTTGCTTACAAGTGTACAGAAGCAAGCATAATGGATTCGATTCGTTCGGTTAAATTAGATCTCAATTCAAAAGAAATATGTCAAATTTCGTGTGGACTTTTAGAAAAATGGTGTTTTTTCATGGTTGATTGGGCTCGTCAATCATTGTATTTTAGAGATATCAAGATTGATGACCAAATAAAACTTTTGAAAAACTCATGGATAGATTTGTTATTATTGGACTTAATGTGGAAACAGTGTAAATCAGATAACTCAAATATGGATTCAATTGTGTTCGTAAATGATCAAATCATACGTGTTGACTCAATTAAACATCAACAATCAAATGAAATCGCTAAAAATTTTATGCGATGTGTTAGTCATTTCAAATCGGTCAATTTGAAATTTGCAGAGTATTTGGCGTTGAAATATCTTGTTCTTTTTGATCCAGGTAAGAATACAACTGTATTATTAACTTCTGTTAGATATAAATTGTATCGTCTTGTTAAATTAATTGACGGTAATTTCTGGAAATTTTTGGTAAAATGAAAATGGCAAATACCCTTTTCGGGAAGCTTTTTTAAGAACGACTCGTCAAAGGACCCGATATTGAATATTCAATTTCAATTTCGGCCCTATTAGGTCTATTTTTGGTTAAAAATAACAGAATTCACAGAAATTGTCGCTTATTTACGATAAAAACAGTTGATTGCAGTAAAATTCCGTAATTTTACGGTGTTTTGTGTATTTTCCAGTTAAATCTTAACCCAAATTCATCTCCACAAACGCATCATAAAACATAACTGTACTTAGTTTACTGAAAAAATATTTAACGCTGCGCTCATGAGCAAGCAGTGAGAAAACTACTCTTTTAGAACTGTTTTCAACTCTAATTAGATCTTGTTTATTAAACTTCTGCGATCACCAAGAGGATCGGAGACATCAAAAAGTGCTTCAATTTTTTTAAAGAAATCTAAAACTAAATAGACAATTTTCCGATTCAAGTTATTTTTAAAAATTTTAGGTGAACCTCGTTACCCTGTTTCGGAAATACGAAAAATGAAAAAGAGTTAATTGAGGCGAATAGATTTAATTTTATGCTGACCCTCTTACAGTTGTGGTCATTCACGTGTTCCTCTTTTGAATATCATTAACTAATGATTTGGATAAGCTAATATTGATGTATAGGTGTAAAATGAAAGCTAAAAAGACCTAGTTAAAGATTGTATAACAAGCTTTCATTAGATACGCATAAATCAATGTTAGCTTCTCGAAATCACTAGTCCTTGAAAGTTCACAAGAAGAACACGTGAATGACCACAACTGTAATTTTGATGTTTTCTAGCGAAATTGAAGACATCAAATTTTAAGATTTTTGGTTTGACTAAATTTTTATAATTTTTAAAGATGTAACTGGTATGAGTAATCCGGATCATATAGAAGAAGTCCAACAACATGTTAGTACAGCATTAGTTGAGTACACATCAATGAATGGAAATCCAGATAAATTCGCTCAATTATTACTTAAACTTCCAGATATTAAATTAATCGGTGTTGAAATAAAACACTTGTTAAGTGTTGTTGATTCAGAAACATTTAATGGTACACTTTTAGAAGGATGTCTATTAGGAGAAATGCTTTACGGTCCGTCAAATATTGTCACATAGAAACAAAAAAAATCAAAAAAAAAACTTTCTCACGCACCAAGAAGTTACAATAAAAATAAAAATTTAGTCGTTAACAATAAAAAGTACAAGAATACAAATTTTCACCTAATCTCGTACAGGCAGATGGAATTAGATATAATTTTTCAACCAAAATAAAACACGTTAGATTAGCGGAATTCGAATGAATTTTTTAAAATTTTGAAGCAACAAAAACGTTTTAGTTTTTTTTTTTTTGAGTTTTTCATTTATTTTTTTTTAGTTTTTATTTTCCGTTTTATTTTTGTCACAATGAATACCTTTATTTTTTTTTTTGTTGATTTATTTTCAAGAACATAACAGTGGTGTCAAATATTTTTTTTTTGTTGAAATTTTACAAAAAAAAAAAATAGTGAGCCAGGCAAAGCCTAGCCTTAACAGCAAAATTTTTTTTTCATTCATTTTTTTTTGTTCTCATTTAAAGTTCTTCTTTTTTTTTGTAAATGATTTGTTGTTATTTTTTTAAATTTTCTAAATTTTTTTTTTTTTGGAAAGGTTTATTTCTTTTCCGTGTTTCTTCTATTTTTGTGATTGCATTATTTATTTAAATTAAAAACATTCAAAAAAAAAAGCCAAATCCATAAATATTTTTTTTAAATGTTGTTTAACAAAAAAATTTTTTATTTTTTTTTTGTTGGTAAATTTTAATACAGTGTTTAACTTAAAATTGAATAAAGAAAATTTAAAAAATAGATTTTTTATTTCTTAACCGGAAATCCATATTCATCCAGCAGCTTTCCCCATAAAATTCGAAAAAACACCTTAAAATTCAATCTATCGACCATTTTTCTTTCTTAGAACTAAATTTGGCCTTTTTATTAAGTGTTAGAAATTGGCTAATGTAAGGAGCTCTGGTGCATCTTACCGACTTGACTAAAGCACGAACGGTATATTTTCAAAGTACATGAATGAAAATTGTAAACCTTTTATCCTGCTTTTAGACTGTACCCGACTGCCTAGAAAGTATCATTCCTTAAATGCAGACTTAAATTTCTACAATACGCTTTTGTCCGCTTTATATGAAAATTTACCGTTTTAGTCCAGTTTGTTGATTAGTCAATTGTGAACACTTCCTTTAAAAATAATGATAGAAAATAACTCAAATACCTTCAACCCTTTTACGACCAGGGTTTCGTTTAAAAGCTAGGATGGAAAAAATTGACTTGAATTAATTTTTTAATGAAATTTATATACCGTAAACTCTCGTTCACAGTTATATGTAATTATAGTTGAAATTTCGACTATATTAAGCCGTAGACGTTCGATTATAATTGCGCAATTGTGATCGAAAGATTACGATACATTTTAGATTGGTTTCTTTAATTAAATCATATTTTTTCCCCTTTAAAATTTTTTAAAAACGGTTCAGCAAAACCCTCAATCCCTCAATCGAAGAGTCAGTAATTTTCATCCTGACCTTTTATTCTTTTCCAGCATTATGTCGAGATGTTCATCCGAACCTTTATCGCAAAATTTTCAAGCTTAAAATTATGAAATTTGATTCAATAAGTGTGAAAACCATTTATGAAAACTTCAAGTTTCCCAAATCTTATGAGTTGGAAAAAAAAAGAATTTTTGTGTAAAGGTGGCCGACCTAGTCAAATGTTAGTAATTATTTTAAATTACCACATATCATTAAAATTTGCATACTATCCGACCCTAATTTTAAACTTTGAATATTTGCAGTCCTCGTCTAAACAAATCAATAAGCTTTAACCGTTTTTTTTCTGACTGTATGTTCTCTATCATTGATAACCGAAATCTGAGCACTTGAGTCCTCCCAGACGAAATTGAAGGACTTAAAAGTTTGAGATTATTGCGATATTTACAAGGTTTTATGGTATATGAATTCTATGATAGATTCTATGCAATATTTTATACAAGCCAAACCGAGATTAAGGCTAAAAAAATCTTGTCCCGTTCAAGTTTTACTCTAGTTGGTTAGCTAGTTGATTTCCAACACTATAGATTTCCAACACTAAAAAGGGTGTTTAGGGGGCACTTATTCGCAAAAACGGTAGAACCTGTTGTTCCACTAAGATGTGGTTTTATTAATTTCCAAAATCAAATTTTTTTCTAAATATTTATTTTTTAAACCAATGATTTAAATAAAAACATGTAACAACATACTATAGTAAAATATATACAATTCCCATCTCTATCTTAAAAATGTTTACAAACCAAACATAATTTAAAATAAAGTTTTTTGGGAAAAAAAGGACGCTATAAAATTTACTGTGAACATGGCTGGATTTTCATACAATAATATTTTTAGGAAAAAAAACAAAACAAAGTAAGACATTTGAATAAATATTCTAAGCTCGGACGAAAACTAAAAATGAAAAATTTCTTAAGATGTTTTGTCAAAAATGTAGAAAAACTTGATCTAAAAACTTTTAAGAGGGTTGTAAAGTTTTTCATTTTTTTGTTTAAACATTGAAACCAATTGAAGATATTCTTGATCGTGCTTTAAATCTTTTGGCTTGTATACAGGACTCGAATTGGCGTATGAACTTGGTCGAATACACTCTTCATTTGGTATACGCAAACTTATTGGTTCGGGTATTTGAGGTTGATTTATGACTTGTTGAGTTAACTGCTGTTGCTTTCTGTGATTAGAAGCTGCAGCTGCCGCTGCGGCTGCAAGCAGATATGGGATTTTTGTGACTGGCTTATTGACATTGGTTGACACGGACGGATTTTTTGTTTTGGATTGACGATTTTGAGTTTTTATATTATTGTTAGATGTTTTCGGCACTTGAGCATCTTTTGAAGAATCACAACTTTCTCCTTCTTTTATTTTTGGATTTTGTACAAAGATGGGCTTGCCGTCAACATAGATCACCATCTAAAGTTAAAAATGCTTTAGACTTAATGATTTGATGTGGAAAATCAAAAATTAAAAGAGAGGTGCTTGTATTAATAACAGGACAAATGAATCTAGGTCAATTTTAGATTGACCGGATCGTAGTATAAAATATCTCAGATAACTAAAACATTCAAGAATTCGAAATTTAAAAATTAAAAATACGATTTTTTAAAAAATTTTCAAAAATTCCTAAATACAGTCAAACTTCGTTAATCCGAAAACCTCTTTTATTCGAATTAGTTTTCTAAATAAAATCTGCAAAATCAGTGCATTGATTTGATCCATGTAATCCCATTTTTAGATAAGCCTTGTGAAATTTTTCAAAATTTATCTGTTCAGTTTAACGAGGGTGGACTGTAACTTGTACAATGGTGGACGTGTTAAAGTAATCCTTGTTTTTAAGGACGAACTTCCTACAGTTTCCCATCAAAAAAGCGTGACAAAAATTGGGGACTCATAGGTTAAAAAAGATTTTCAAAAGCTGCTTGAAAATTTGTCTAATGATTTTGGAACAGAAAGGTTATCTGGAACGGAATTCTACTTAGAACGGTGAACGGAAAGAAAATTTGAGTTAGAATATGAACCTTACAGACCGAAATTCCCGTCGACATGGTCAAATTTCTCCCTAAACCATAGTCCAAGACACCTTAAAATTAAGTCTTATTTTTCCATAATTAAAAGGCCCTAATTAACTTTCATAATGATTAATGTAAAAATATCCATTTACGTGTTGAATATCTGCATTCTTGTTATTGGGATCTTTAATATAAATTATTGTATTTGGAACAGTATTTGTTGAATCGCTTGATTTTGTAGGTGAACCATAAGATTTCGATATTTTATTTTGTTCTCTATGAATTTTGATTGCCTCTATCGAAAAAAAAGATTAAAAATATTTTATAAAATATTTTTAGATTAGCTAGATATTTACCTAGATCAAATTCAAACTTAAGTTTATTATCAACATTTTTTGTTATATTCACAAGTGTACCAATCTCATTTGAATGTACTTTGAGTAAATGTGTACGCAAATTTGAAGCTCGTGTAAATTCAAACGCACATATGTAACATCTAAACGGTTTTAGACCAAGATGTTCTTTTTCATGACGATTTTTAGTTGATAACTCAAAAAATGTCATTGTACATTGTGAACATTGGTAAGGTTTACTACCCTCATGTGTTTGCAATGTATGCTTATTTAAATCATTTTGGGTATAAAATTGAATTCCACATTCTGTACAAATGAAAATTTTTTTTCTTTGTTGTTTTGAATTTTGAATTTTTTCCTCTTCTCTTTCTTGTGGCACTTGATCGACTAGATCGTTTAACAAAAATCGGTCAAGTACAATCTCGCCATCACATTCAAAACTATCTTGATGGGTTTTAAATAACGACTCGTCATTAAACACTTTATCGCATTTGTTACATTTAAAACAAACAGTGAGGCTATTTTGATTTTGGTCAAGGGTTGAATTATGTTGTAAGGGACTGTTTGTTTGCGGAATAACCACAACCCCTGAATTAACATCTGATTCGGACGGTAAATCATCAATATCGTCCAAACTTAGAGTTTTATTTAGCGTTAAAGCCGAAGTTTTTTCTGGGTTTATGATCGATTTAATTTTGTGAATTGAGTCTTTAAGTGTAATGCTTGGATTGTTAAGATTAAATTTAACAAGTTTCTTGTCGTTTTTAGCTATGAGTTGTACATTTAAGCCTGTGTCATTAAAATAATGTTCGACATTTTGAATGTAACTTGTTTTTTCGAGATCGTCTAAACTCTCTAAGCTGTCTGAGCTTAGCTTACGTTTTCTCTAAAAATTAAAATTGCGCATTATTTTACCGAGGGAAATTTGATTGTAAAATTTTATTCTTACCTTTGAATCTACATAAAAGTTGTCATCAAGTCTAGCGATTTTAACTTGTGAATTATTAGAACTATTTGGACTGTAAATTGGAATGAATGAATGATTTTCAATCTCTTTACTACTTAAGCTTAAAATTTCTTTTTGTATTTCGTCCATTACTCTTAAATCTAAATATTTTTAAAAACACTGATTGTTAAACGTGATCTAATTTACCAAGATATTTAAAAGAACTTAGATCCAAATGAAACCATCTATTGCCAAGCAAACCCCCCAAAAAAAAACAGCTATAGACTATAACATTTTGTCAGAACCCGAAAACCCTTTTTTAAAGCGTACTGATACGGTACGGTATGTTTAGTACGGTACCCTTCGCTTCGGTGCGGATACGCTTCGGTATGGGGGTTTCTTGCTACGCTTCGGGAAGGCTATGGTACGCTTTGGGAAGACTACGCTTGCGACCAAAAGTTCGATAGAATTGCAATAGATTTTTTTTTAACCCTCTGTTAGATGATGTGTGATACATTTTTTAAGCAGTTAAGGGTTATGTGTTAGAATTACCCAAATATCATAAATTATATATTAAATTAAAGATCGTAAAAAGATCTATTTATTGTTCACCCCTTTGTGCAGAAATCCCTTTAAAGATTCAATTCACAACAATAAACTAACTTTCGTCCTAAAACTCATTCCTTTTCTCCGTTTTTCGAAAACATGAAAATTGAACAGGCGGGCGTTTAAGGGTTAAACCTTCCTAAATATTAATGAAATCTTATAGCATATGCAAGCGAGGCGCTGATCTTCTTATCTGAATCCTTTCATGGCCTGCTTATCAACACACGGTTAATTAGACATACGCAGAAAGAATTCTTCATCTCAAAGCCCGTTTACAGCTGCTTTTCGACCAAAGTCGTACTATTTTTGTTATTGTTGGCAGTCGACTAATGAACCAACTGGACTAAAACATGAACGGTAAATTTCCAGAAAAATGCATTTAGTTGCAACTGAAAAATCGTTTTTAAATTCAACTAAATACATTTTTCTCATTAAGGAACGACTCTATCAACTCAATCAAGGTACCATTTTGAAGCAGGCTAAGAGATCTACGATTTACATGTATGTACATAGTGTGAAAATTTACCGTTCATGTTTTAGTCCAGTTGGTTCATTAGTCGAATGCCAACACTAATTTTTGTAGAGATGAATGATTAAACATTGTTATCCCATACTACAGAAACAGTCATAAATTTTCAGTCCTTGCGGCAATTGATAAAGAGACCCACATTTGTGTAATCTATTCATTTCGTTTTCAAAAAAAGCATATTCTCATTAACAACAAAATTTCTCTTTTTCAGTTTTGGTAATGGCAAAGGTTTTGTAACAGTCCACCAAAAGATTTTAGGAAAAAGTTTTTGATAAAAAACTCTTAATAAAGATAAAAAAGTTCTAATTAAATGAAACCAAATTTACTATTTTTGTTTAAATTAAAACATAACCACTGCATTACCAGCGGAGTATTGATTTTGTGACAAAAAAAACTAAACCTGAAAGATAAAAAAATATCAATAGTAAGTTATTTTATTTTTAAAAACAAGTTTAATTTATAAATTTTACAAAAAAAATTATTGACTCTCTCTCTCAAGTTGTCAACAAAAAATTTTATTTTTTTTATTAACAAAAAAAACATAGATTTGAAACGAAAAAATTGAGGAACCAAATGCATTAGAAAAAAAAAACAAAAAAAAAATTTTATCTTTTAAATTATCGTTGAGCACCAATCATTAGACTTTTTCATTTAAAATTGATAAGCATTTTTTGACCGTATGATAAATTATGTTCTTGATCTTTAAAAAATAAAAACTAGTTCAAAACTATAAACGGATTTTTTTACCAATAAAAAAAAGTTCCTACTTGAAGTTTATCTTGATGATTAGCATGACGTTCGCTTAAACTTCTAAATTGTTCAGTTACAACTAAGCACTTATCAATTCCTTGTGGTGATACAAAATCCTCTGCTACTTTAATACAACTATTCAAATTACGTACCTGATGTGGTGCACCTGCGGGTATAAAAATAGCATCACCTAAAAATTGAACAATTGTATAAACATCAACATTGTAATCTTGTTTAAGTTTTTTCAACATTTTGTTATCAATATAATTTGTTTGATCGTGTATGGGATCATTTTCATTAATTACTGTTTTACCTTTATTGAGGTCATGTAGTGTTAAAAAAGTTCGAATGTTATCAGCATCGTTTGGTTTGAAAATATGCCATAAGGCTCCGGGTTTCTCTTTATTCACAAATCTTTCTAATTGTTCCTCACTACAATTCGAATCTTTCAAAATTTTGAGCATTTCATCAAAATTTGAGTCTTCTTTTTTCATTGGTTTTGCCTTTTTCGAGGGTTTTTGATCCTCAAAAGATGACAAATGAGAGTCACCAACGTAAATCATTAAATTTACCGCATCCGAAATATCTACATGTAAATTTGTCGTACCCTCTTTAGGGGTATCAGCTGAACTGTAAGCTATGTAAAGTTTGGGACCCAAGTCGGGTAGGCAAAAAAATTCCGGAAGACATGAGGCTAAATTAAAAATCCCATCACGATGCGTGAATTTACTAATTGGTAAATTATTCATTAAATCATTGTACCGGGTTGGTAAAAAGTTTTTAAAATCATCTGAAGGTGGCCAATCTTTTAGTTTTAAGATAATTGGCTTTCCGTTTTTGTCCCTTATTCGTTCGTTTATGTCATCAAAACCATTCCAAAATACTCGCAATGGAACTTTGGGTAACATTCGACCATTTCGACAATTTATTAAATTTATTTCTAAATCTCCGAATTCGTTTGAAAATGACTCGGGTTTCCATAAGTCATTGTCCAAAAATTTATGAATATTTTTAATTACAATCGGTTTTTTTGAACCCCATTCGCATTCGAATATTTCGGTTAATTCATCGTCATTTATTCGTTGGTCTTGATTGAACGAATCAATTGTCAAATGATTCAAATCAAATTTTTTTATGTTAAGCAAACTTAAATTTTTTGTCGAATCCGTACAAGTTTTGTACTCCCAAAAAATTTTATTAAGAACTTAAAAAAAAAAACACAAATAAATTCTTAAACAAATGAGATGATTTAATATAAAAAGTAAATACCAACTATGAGGTGGAATGAATTGAACGTAAGTTAATTCGGATGGTGTATGCTCTTTTTTGATTGTTTTATCTAATTTACAGTTATACTTGTAACAATAATACCAATTGTATTTATCCTGTTCTTGTGTCTTATCACCTCCTAATGACAAAAAATGTTA
This sequence comes from Brachionus rubens, assembly GCA_022207745.1. Classification (NCBI taxonomy): domain Eukaryota; kingdom Metazoa; phylum Rotifera; class Eurotatoria; order Ploima; family Brachionidae; genus Brachionus; species Brachionus rubens. The sequence continues at coordinate 1,493,156 of JAJVHD010000009.1, read as the reverse complement.
ATTCATAGTTGAAACGATGTTAAAAACAAAAGTTACCATTTAAAATCAAATTTCTTGTTCTTAATTCGTAGCAATCAATGCAAACTGAGTAACCGCATAATTCACAAGCCATGTGACTGTTGAATATAGTTGTACTACATTGATCACATAGCTCTCTTGTATGTATCAATAGACGTTTCCAAGTTCGATCTTAAATATTTAATTAAAATTCAGAAACACGATATTTTTTTTTAGTTTATTTTGAGGCAAATGAGAGGTCAACAAATTAAACTAGATTTTTTTTTTAAGAGCTGTAAGGCTTCAAGTATTAATAACGAAAATTCTACGGCTCAATAATATTAAAATCTAAATTTTAATTCATTTTTAATCAAATACTTAAAATTTTGCTTTATTAATGAATACTAATAAACGAAGTTTACTATGCAGCAATCGAAGCCTTTGTTATTTTTGTCGAATTACATTTCAAAAATTTTTATAACCTCCTGTTAACCTCAACTCGTTTATGTACAGATCAAAGAAGCTACTGTACTAAAGTTCAGGAAATTCAAAACTGAGCTATCTGAATTTGTCATTGTTGACATCAGAACCTTAATCTACGACCTCGGAAACCCCAAACAATCTATTTTCAATGAACTAAAATCTAATTGTTAAGAACTCATGATTGGAAAAAGATCTGGTTTGATCTAGACTTACCACTTGAAAGTTACAAAGCTCCCATTGATGCCGGTACCCAAATCGGTCGAAGAAAAAATTTTCGGCCCATCCAAATAAGGCCGTCAACCGAAGTTCTTGTCAAAATTTCTTTGTCGCTGATGGGAGTGGGGATTTTTAGCCAGTTGCAAACTTTATTAAACTTAGACCCGAGGCGCTTTTTTATGTGAATAGGATCTCGATCTTAAAAAGTTACATTTAGCCTCAATTTTTATTACGTTAAAAAGATCCTACGTTAAAAAAACGCAGTTTCATTAAACATTATAGAATTAAGTAAACAATTAAAGCCGACTACTCAAGACAAAAACCGGAATTTTTTTTTTACTATTCGGGGTAATTTTTATTACTTCTAGAGTTTATAAAATCCCTTTTAACCCACAACTATTCTCTAACTTTTTCGTTTTAGCTTCTAACACAATTTTTTTTTGTAACTCTGTCAAACTCTTATGGTAAAGAAATCATAACTTTATTGGCTATTCAGTCTCTAATGTTTTGATTGATTAAGTATTTATGATTTTCATTATGAGTGAGAATATGACAGTCATGTCAATGTTACGCTGAAAAATACAGAAAAAAATATAAAGCTGCGGTAGATGAACATGTCTCAAACCCAATTGATTAGGGGTATATAAAAGAAGTCTTCTTGGTCGGCATGCTCAATTTGTGAATATGGATGCATCAATAAATCGACAAGAAAAAGAACGCAATTAAGAGATCCCACCTAAACTGGATTGTCAATTTTTCATTTTTCTCAAATTAAATTTTTGTGGTTCTGGCCCTGTTTTCAACTAACAAAGAAAAGGTCCAAAAGAGGTCCATTAAGCATCAAGTCTAGCCGTAATTTAAAAATGGTTTCATTGTCACGTCCTTAACTTTGAATGGACTGAATAATTTTACTAAACTTGGGAGAAAATTTACTTTTTTTAAAATTGTCTCTGAAACTTATTTCTCTTTCAATTATTTTTAAAAAATGACTTCCGATCGTTTTTAAAATTTTTACATAATCATCAGTTGATTTTTGACCAGCATCGGTACGATACGTATCCCATACAAGTTTATCTTTTTCATCACTATCGTCAACATCCAAGAAGCCATATGACACAAACGAATCTTTATCGATCTCTTTTAATCTTATAAAAATAAAAATCGAGTTATCGAATAAAATTTAGTTTTTAGGTTCTTACTTTCTCCATCCTATAAATCTACATTCCTCGTTATCACTTTCATTCTCATCTTTAAATATACAATCTCGACATATGGTTAACTCATCTTGAAACCCTGTTATATCATTACAACTTTTATTTTGAATTTGTGAACACAAATTTGAGTCGAGTTTGACTCGTTTGGATGAATCGTTTATTTCATTCCAAATGCTATTGCATTCAGATTTTTTATTTTTACGATTCGATGATCGTTGATCTATATTTTTTGTTTTGTGTGCCAATTCATCCATTCTTTTTACATGAAACAAAAGAAAATTTATAAACAAATAATTCCAAATATTTAAAAAAAAAAGATGACTTTGTTGCATAACAACAAATATGTTTGATAAAAAAAAGAGACTCGTATCTGTGGATTTTTTATCATAAAAATTTATGACTATAGAACAAAAATTTGAAAATTATTGTTTTTTTTTCCGATGATTGTTGTAAACTACCTCTATGTACAGTTCTATTTAAGTTTAACTTGTTCTAAATTTGAAAAAAAAAATTCATTCATTTTACTTACCTCATTAAATTCCAAAAAATTAATCACTCGAATTATTAATCTCTTTTTTTTTGTTTTGAAAAAAAAAAAATTTTGATAATTTATTTTTTTATGCTTTCAATTTTCAAAAAAAAAAATTACTAATTAAAATTTTTCACTGTACTAGTAATGTTCGAATTTAAATACGAAATTGACTTTAAATTTGTCCTTTGAAATAAGAATGTACGACATTAGTTTAATAAATCTGTTACACTTTAATAATGCTTGAATCGAGACAAAATTGACCCGAAAAATATATTATAAAAATTTTAAAAGTGCGAATAACTTCAGTTTAGAAGTCAAATCATTATATCAAAATAATGCTGAGAATACGAAGAATATTTTTATGCTCTTTGAATTGAGAAATAAAGCTGGAAAATCGAATGTAGGGTCAAATGCGAGTACTCATTGAATATGCATAACTTTTTGATATTTACAGCGAATAATTTGGTTGTCCTGTGGTGGCTATTCACGTGTTCCTCTTGTAAACTTTCGTGAACTAATGATTGGAAAAGGGTTAGCCTATTTTTCGACTTGTATGACTATTTTTCGATGCGTATACTCATACAAGTTAGATTCGCCTATACAAAATTAACAAATTAAAATTTTTATTGAAATAGTCTCTTATCAGCATCAACAAGGACTCGAAAACTATATGACCTTGTGGGTCTCCCCTGTTAGCTTAACCAGCAACTTCGGTAACAGTAGATGATATCAGAGAAAAAGTTTTCTCTGCTTTAAAAGAAAGCTTGTTAAAGCTTCAAGTACTCTTTGCTTTAAAAAATAAAGACTTGAAAAAAAAACGAAGAAACTATTTTGAATGATGAGATATTGTCGTTTGAGAGGATCAGAGAGCCTAATAAAGAAAAAGATCCGCGTATACATATCCGATGTATACTCGTATACATGCACTGTATTTCTAGGAATAAAATGAGATTTTTGTAAATAAATATATACGAGTATACATAAATATGTAAAGGCGAATTCATAAAAAAAAAATTTGTATACGAATGTCTTAGTCATAAATTTTTAAGACAGCCCAATCTTGTTTTTATTTATTTTAAAAAATTTCAAAAACTGAAAATTAAATAAGTTTTTATTCAGTTATAGGTATTTATTCGTAATATAAGGGAAACAATTATAGGCCGCCACACTTAAGAGAGCCTCTAAATTCTGATTTAATCGAAAATTTAAGCTGGAACCGAGCGTTCTAAAATACAGAATAATTTTTTAACGGAATGAAAACTAAAGTACGGAATTAAAGACGCCTTATTCTACAGAATTTTTAATGCTAATTTAACTAAATTTTTACTCTAATATTCTCAAATATTTGCGTATTCTTATCACGTTTAGATGTTATTTATTCTAAAATTTTGTTTCTTTTCAATGAATAAGAATGTGACATCAAAGTTTTTAGCTTTTTTACAATGTACCTAAATGCCATGTCACTAAATCTAAGAACGACTGCATTAAAGGCCCGTGTCCGTGGTTATCAATAATATTCACAAGAGTTGAATTTTTTTTTTTTAGTTAAAATTAAGATCTTAGTAAGAAAAACGTTACGAGATAGATCTAAGAAAATTAAAGTCATTTTGAGTCATTTTTCAATAACAGCGACTCGACTTGAGTCTGTGTCACTGATTTTTTGTTGACTCGGAGTCAATTTTTGGAGAAAAAAATGACTCAAGTCTGACTTGAGTCCCATTTGACTCGAGTCAAGTTTTTGAGTCAGTTTCTACCTAACTACCTACCTAGTCAGTACTAACCTCATTCTTTTACTTTACTTTAACGAAATTAAGGAAAAGTATATGACCAAATATTTGATTACTGTGTCTGGCTGACTTTAAATAACGAGTTGCTACTCAATAGTCCAATGGGGTACTGCCAGTCGTAACCCTGGCACTAGGTTATAACTACAGGCTAATCACCAGTTTTGTAAAACAAACAAGATTTTCGACAATCACAGAAGAGATCGTGTGTACGAATGTTGATTGATCGGCTTTTGGAAAAACACCAGAATGATGAAAACGACGATGATGAATGGATTAAATTTACTCAAATTATCTAAAAGCGGTCGCCTTTTTTGTTTATTTTTCTTCAAAGTTAATCAATTAAAAGAAAACTGAAGTTTTAAAAAAAATTTATATAAGCGAGTTGAGTCAAAAAACTTTTCAGAGCGAGTTGAGTCGAAAAGTTTTACCTAAAAAAAACAATAGAATCGAACTGTATTAAGTTCGTCTTCAATTCTCTTGATATGGATCGATGCTAAAAAAGTTGTATTTACGTTCTGTTATGGGTTTAAATGGTTCGATATTTCATAAAATTTAATTAAAAAAAAGTTAACTCCTTTTACAAATGAAGTTATGAGAGTTTAAACTAAACTTATCAAGAAAAATTCAGGCCTATCTGACACGCTCTATAAATTCACTACTACAATTCATAGGATGACACTTGAACATATAGCTATGATAAATCTTAACAACTTTTTAAATTAAACTCTTGATTTAACAGTGTAAAATAAATGTGGTTTTGTAGGGTGAAAAATGAGATTTGTATATGCCTTGTTATTTTTTTACCCATTCTTCATTATAAACTTAAATATTTTAAATATTAATATTTGCAATGGTAAACGATTCGAAGTTTTTTGAAATATTCAGTTAAAAGATCGAATGATCTTTTTAAGGCTTTTTTATGATCAATTTTCAAATTCAAATCTTTATTTTTCATAATTTAGAAGTTTTTGAAATTGGGACAATTTGCGATTCGGCGAACGTAAAGAGCGTACATGAACATTCATGACAGTACAAGAATGAAATTTCACCATAAAATCCCTTTCTGCGAACGTTCACCCATGTATTTCGTGAATGACCGGCACTGTATGATAAAAACCTTTATAAAATCGATGTCAAATCTTACCAACAATAATTTTATTTAAAATTGGTCAAAATTGGTCAAATTTTTTTTATTTATTTTTTACAGGCGTTATTCAAGAAACTTGAATTTGGTGTTAATCTTACTATTTAAAATTCACAAGTGTGAAAAAAGTTAGTTTTCACACATTCAAAATAGAAGGAAAAAAATTTTCCCACGGTCAATAAAAATCAAAAGTTTTCTTAATCATACATAAATTTTTCGCACTTATTTTGTAACAATTAAAATCGAAAACAAATAAAATAATCTAAGCGTTTTTTTTTGTAATACAAACGTCAAATATAAAATGAACCGAAACACACAGTAATCAATTAACCTTACAGCTAAAAGGTATTCCTGTGAAGGTAATAATCCAAGACTATTGAGAGAGTGACTGAATCGTAAAGACCATCATTTAAGTAATTTACAATGACCATGACGTTCATTTGAAAAGTTAGAACGATGATTATTTACTTTTAGACTTCCTGGATACACACATTTATTAGAGGGGAGATCCAAAATAGTAAAAAGATCCTTGAAAATTAATCTAAAACCTTTTAAGCTAAGCGTTCCAAATTGAAACAGGAAGGGTCAAGTTCATATCAGGATCACGATTCAAAAAATAAATTTAGGCCTACTAGAAATCAATTGGTAACCAAAAATGACTCATTCTTTTGAAAAGTTTTAGATAGTTCGATAACAGAAGTTAAATACTTTAACATGACTGTTTACTAATTGCTTAGTCTCATGTATCAAAAATCAAAAGTGAAAGCAGCAGAAAGCGATTTTTTTCTTGAAAAATCTATTAAGAACAAAAGTAGAAATAATCCTCTCTAATTTTTTAACCTCGGTTCACTTCTAGGATCAAAATGAGTGAAGTTTCCCATGTAGAAGCTCGAAGGTTCAAATCTAAGTCGTGTAAAAAAAAATTCAATTCGAGTTCCCAAATTATCCTCAGAGTTATGAGCAAAACACAGCATTCCTCTGCTCCTGGTCGTCAAACATCAGTTTTATAAAGCTTAACTTTAACTTTACTTTGTACTTTTCTTCTCCAAATAGGAGGTTAATTCTAATTAAATAAAAATAGATCAAAACGAGTGGATCTAAAAAATGAACAAGTATCACATATGAATTACTGGAACCAGTCAGTATTTGAAGGAAAACTTTAGGGTCAGTATATTTAAAAAAACATCTTGGGCATCTTTTTGAGTAAGTTATAGAAATAGAGTATAGTAGTAAAGTTGATCAACCAGAGCGCAAAAGAATTTCAAAGGAAGTTATTTATGTAGTAGTTTTCTGCAAAATGATGAAATTGTGAAGCACGAATATTCTACCTGTACCAATCAAACTTAAAATAAGGATACCGAAAGGGTCAATGCAGCATATATAACGATCGTCTCTAATGAGTAATGATAATAGTCTTTTGGTCGTGGTAAGAAGAGGTAAAAGAAAAATAAGTATCAGGACTGGAATTTTATTAATTTTGGTAATCCTCGAATCCCCAAATTTATCAAAAAAATCGATAACTTTAGCAAAATTTACGAGCTTATAATTTAGTTTTCTTCGAAGATAAAGCAAATGGAATAAGATTCGACACTTAATTTACTATATGTTGATTTCTCAAAACATGCTCAAAATAAGCCATGAAAAAAATTTAATATTAATTTGATTTTATTAAATATATTTTTCCTCAGCATCAACTGGAAAAGTTAGTGATGTTCAATCCTCAGAATGTCCAAAAGCAAAAATAATACCCCCTCATTAAAGCAAATAGTGCTAAAAAATGTAATAAAAGATCATTCGAACTGATCCCAATTAAGCTTTTAAAAAAAGTAAGTTAGAGTTTCTGTATTCCTGATTGAGGCTAAAGCCCAGTTACAAAAAAATTATTTGTTCCTCTTCAATATTTTTTCGTGTAACTTTTTTGGATTAATAAAAAATTCTGAATTTACCCCAATTAGAGCTCGAATGAATTCTCAGTTCATAACCGAAGAACAAAATTCATTCAGCTTAACTTAGGTCATCTTAGGTTTAGATTCATGTTTAGATAAAGTTTCAATCGTTCTACGTGCTTGATAACATTCGTTAGTTATAAATAAAGGGAATTCGGCATGTTAAAATTTTTTACCTAATTTTAACTATTTTTCTAAACGTTATAAAAGCTATGCAAAGGGTGATTTTGATAAAATAAAAAGAAATGGAATTTTAACAAATAAGAGTCGTATCAAAAATTCTAAAGTTCACAAAATTCGAATCTTCGAAATACATTTTTTGCTTTTTACTTGAATTAAATATTTTATTCGTTTACCATTGAGTGGGTTTTCTAGTTTATAGTTAAATCCGTTCTTTAAGATTACGGTTGTTAAGGCATAAAAAAAATTTGAAATCGTATTTATCTGCTTGCTTAGTGCACAAAAATTTGAGTCAAACAAAAACATTGAATACAAATTTGACTAAATTTTGATATTTATTTGATTCTGGAAGTTCACGAGCCTTCGAAAATGGAAGTTAACGACTAATTTCTTCATGAAAATTCAGATTTCTCTTTTATGGATAGTATTTACCGTAAAGCCTTGCTAAAGAGATCAGTGCCTATGATGAGCGACCGCGTTAAGAGCACTGTAAACATCGGTAAAATGGTAAACAATCTAAATGCTGTTGATCCGCTTTTTTATCGAGACCATTTATCTTTTGAGAGATGCAGAAAGTCAAATTTTATGATTGGTATGGTACCGAAGTTCAAAAGTGTACCAACTTTGCGACCAAATTTAATCTTTTTAAATAAAAAAAATCAATCAAATATTTCTGTACACTTTTTGTTAGTTACTTTTGCTAGTAGCGCATACAAATCCGGTCTTTCACAATGCTCATTTCTGAAAGCTCATGAATTTTCATTTTCCAATGGTGATCAGAATTTTTATCGCGATTAAAGTAATCCACGGCCTGGAAAGCACAAGATTACCAAGTTTTAGTTGGTATGAAAAATTAAAAATTTTAAAATTTCTCCCTTACTCCAAAATCATGAACTTTCAGAATTGAGCATTATGAAATACCGGATTTGCATGTAACAATGTAAATCTTAAAAAGTTAAAATTTTAGTTTAATCCTTTCATTAATGATGTCAAATGGAAACTTTCGACAACATTTTTCAAATGAAAGAAATTTTTTAATTCAGTTTATTTTACATCTAACCGATGGTCATTAGCGCAGTTCTCTAACCTCGACCACTCATCATTTCAACGGATTCTATCAGCAAGGGTTTGCGTATCTTTTGACAAAGTCAAGAGTCGATATTTAATGGTTCAGCTCTAGGGTTGTGTCGACATTCAACACTTTTAGGCTCGATCAAATCTACAAGGATACATATGGTACGAACTTTTGAACCGTCAAGAAATATCTCTTTGAATGAAACGAAAAAATTCACTTTTTTGAGGAAAAAAGCATTTTGACAAAAATGTTGACAAAAATGGAGTTTTTTCGTTTTAATAAATAAACACCTTCTCAGAAAAAAAATTCATAAAAAAAAACTGTTCGCTTATTAAAATTCAATCTTCTAAAAATACAGAAAGAAAATGAAAAATTGATTAAAAAAGAGTTTCGAGTAACAGATTTTCAAATCAGAGGTTCCAAAATTGCTCAAAATTCGAGGTTTTCAGTATTTTTGCCAAATTAAAGTACCAAATAAAAAATAGCCGATTTCAAGATAAGTCTATATGAATAAAAAAATTTTAAGTAAAATTAAGTTACATCATTTCTGTCACACATATCTCAAACAATAGTAAGCAAGCACAAAAGAAATTATGCAAAATTCTACACTGTATGCTTTTTTTTCAATTAGAATAATCATAAATTTTTTTTTTAAATTAGTTAAATTCGAAATTAGAAAGTAATAGAAAACTAACAATAACAAAAATAACACTATAATTAAATTTTATAAACATTAGATTTGTATTAGTCAAATGTTAAGATTTTGAAAACAAAAACAACAACAGCTTCGTTTTCTTATATGTTTACAAGAAAAGCATTTCAAGATTAATAAAAAATGAATGATAAAACGAAAATACTCGATACATCGTCTGGTGATGACACAATAAGTCAAGTAGGCGTATAATTTTAAACATCCTTCATATTTATTAATTTTTTTTTTTAAAGTCGAAAATAAGAATGGATTCCGAAAGCTCCAAAGGATCTACGAGTTCATTAGAGTTCACTTTATCCAAAGAAAATGAAGAAAGGTTGTTTTTTTTTTATTACAAATATAAATTTAAAAACACATGTTTAAATATTTTTTTATTAATTTAGAAAATTTTGTCAATTCAAAAAGATTTTTGTTCGATCCATACATTTATTTTTGGTTCTTTTTGTAACTGGAAATTTATTTCTTCAAAATACAAGTATCTCGATTTTTTGTTTTTCACACCCAGGATTTGATTCTTAAAAAATGTCTTATCAAGTTCTTGACACGATTTTTTCAAGTTCAGGAATCGATCTTGGAAGATTCCAGTTAAAAATGAGAAATTTGAAAGAATCTTAAGTAAGAAGATGTCATGAAAAAATAAGAAGTAAGATTCTTTAAGCTTCCGGTGCATTCCAAATTGGTCAGTAAAAAAATTTAAATATATTAAAGAAGCTTAAAGAATCTTACTTCTTATTTTTCATGACATCTTCTTACTTAAGAATCTTTCAAAGTTCTCATTTTTAACTGGAATCTTTCAAGATCGATTCCTGAACTTGAAAAAATCGTGTCAAGAACTTGATAAGACATTTTTTAAGAATCAAATCCTGGGCAAGCCTAGAATTTAAAAAAAATTATGAAATTTTTTTTGTAAGAATTACGTGATGCCTTGGTTTTCAGAAATTACACTTATCTAATTTTTTTCACTGGTTTGACTTATACATCGTTGTTGTTTTTCTTTTTAACGTGCTTTACAAATCCAGGATATGTTGAAAAAAATACAAATGTAAAATTTATTCTTCACTAAGATATTTTTTAAACTTTTAATTATTTTTTATTAAAAGGAAAGTAATAAAATCATACAACATGATGGCTTACCTAGCATTAAATTAAGATTCTGTAATTATTGTCAAATTGAAGTAAGATAAAAAAAAATTTAAAAAAGCTTTCATATTAACCTAGGGAGTTCAAATAGATTAGATTATTTGTCTTCCTTTCTTTGATTTTCTTATTGACTGGCTTGATTTATCTAGACAAAAAGCTCGAAGCTAGTGACCAGCCTAAGGCAATGGTACAACAAAATCGAGATCTGAATGAGAGGTCTTTGGATTTTCCAAGCTTTAAAGGTCCTTTTAGTTTCTTTATCAGTGTCCTTTTTTAAAAGCTAATGGATTTTATTCGTTTCGAAATCATAATTTTATGTTGAAAATAAGTTTTAGTGTTTCGTAACAGCATTTAATTTTGATATTCTTTTTTAATTCCGAAAAAAATATATTGGATCTATAAATTAGTCCTAGAACGGGGCTACGGAACCGAGGGTAGTTTGGAATAGGAAATCCAAACCATAAAAGCGCCATAATACCGCCTGAAACATAATTTTAGTTAAAAAAGTATCAATGTTTCAGTTATCATTCCCGAATTTTTTAATACTGGTTGGGATACTTCTACTATAATCTGTAGGTTTAGCCTAAGGCCTGAGTGAAAACTTTCTAAAATTGCAGACTTTTTATTTCCTTCAATAACAAACTTTACTGTCCGCAAAACGATACATATGAATATTTTTGAGCCTTATAATATTGTAATTTTTTCTACCTCTAAATTTTACACTCAAAAATTATCCCAATCCGCCATTGATTTAGAAAACTTGACTACTCTTGCTTGAGGTTTTGGAAGCTTCTTGAACTGTTTCGAAGTGTCTGAGAAGTTATAATTTTTATCTCAATATTTGTGTTAAAATGTTTTGCATTTTTTTAAAATTCTTTATTTGAAAAAAGAGACAAAAACTTGAGTAAAAATTTTTTATACAATACTGGTCTTTCACATGTGAACGTTCATGAACTTTCATGAACGAGTAGATGTTGACTTTTGGGGGAAAAAAATTAATCATTTAAACAGAGTAGTTTGTTAATTTACATGAAAAATTAAAAAACAATCAAAATGTTTTATATTTAATCCATTTTTCCAAAATAAACGTTCATGAATGATCGTAAACGTTCGAACGTTCATTTAGGGAACATGTGAAAGACCAGTATTTTAGATTAAAATGCTTCTGTTGAAAAGTTTTGGAATGTGTTTACAAGTTTATTACTGTGGTAAAAAAATTATTTTCTGTAAGTGCTAGGTAGACCCCTAGGTAAAAAATAAAAAATCCGTTCCGATACGGTTTCCATTCCAGATAACCGTTCCGAATAGGGTAGAAGGGGTAATCTTTAAATGAAAATAATTTATTAAAATTACAAAAAAAAATATTCGAGCAACTTTTAGGGAAAATATTACGTAAATGCAACTTTTTTCGTTGAAACCAATGCCCTTACTTGGAAAGGTGCCCTTTTAAAAGTCCGTTCCGTTCAACGGCATTTCTTTTTAAAGTGTACATTTTTAAATTAAGGTATCATTTTACAAGCTCTACTTAATTCCATTTTTTTGGGCGATTTTATATCTTTCTTAGTGGCCTCCTAATCCGGAGGCTTATTTATTTTTTCAACGCTTAAAAATTTCAGCCCTAATTTTTCTACCTCACTGATTTAATAAATTGTTTTAATATTTTTTTAGCAACCGATCAGAAGTAGACATTGTGAAGACTGTAAAAAAGTAAACCTTTTTCAATACCATTTTGATATTTTTTGAAAATCTTTTTTTTTTAAAGTGTGTAAAAAAATTTGACCATCACTGGTAAAACCTGGTCTTTCTCAAATAATATTATGTTTTTAAGCTATTTATACTTTTATTCAAGTCCTTGGTTGGAAACTTGTATTGGCGAAAAGAATCACAAATATTTTTGGTTTTTTTTAGGAACTACAAATGCTTTAATTTGTTGGTGCATCGAAATTACATGGTAAGTTTTACAAAAATTAAAATTATTTTAAAAGCAAATTTAAATAATTATGAATAGGAGCTCGTTTGTAAGCTATTCCAAGTGGACAACATGGCTCTTACACAATCTATTATTTCTATTCGATGCTCAAGTACTAGTCATATCATTTTCAATGACCCTAGCCTTATTTTTAATTCACACTTATTTTATGATTACAAACACGACTACATGGGAAAAATTTTCAAGAAACAATATTACTTATTTGAAAATATTTAAAAACGAATCATACAATCCGTTTCATCAAAGCTATTTTAAAAATATATATTTATTTTTGTTCAGTCCAAGAGACAACAGATGGGAGAATGTGTACGCTACATTTTTTAAAAGTAAAGTCAAAACACCCGATCAAAATTCAAGTAATTTAAGCTCTGAAAATGAAGTACATATTAAAATCGATAGAATAAAACATTGATGATTTTTTTTTTCAAAAACTAAAGAGAGATGATCTTATTTTTTCCATGTCTAGTTATTATGAAATTTTTATTTTAAAAAAAAAATTTTCAAAGTACTTTTTACTGTAATTATTTCTCATTTAATTGTTGTTGTTGTTCACTTTCTTCATTTTGTAGTTACGTTGTTGTTATTATTATCATTTTAAATAAAATTTTTGAAAATTATTCTTTGATACTTAGAATTCCTGAAACCCATTTGTGCCTTAGAGTTAACAAAAAAAACATTTTTTTTAGCATAATTTTAAAAGTTACGTTTAAATTGCGTTTAACATATTTTGGATTGAAAGATAAAAATTATGCACAAGCCTTCTTTTTTTATTTTAGTAAAAAGTTACTCAATGTTAAATTTTGAAATAATAATTACATAATATCTACTTGGATCGACTTTTATATACCTAGATCACAATCCCAAATGAATAAATCCAGCTCCGATATTCTGACCCCAAAGCAGGTAATTTTATAATTAATTTTAGATCATGAAAAGACCAAAGCAAGTTTTCCAGGTTGCCGTTACGATTATTTCAACAGAAAAAAAACGAAACCAAATTCGGCTCCAGCAGAAATAAAATACTTAAAGCTATTCAAAAGTTTGATGTGTTGGGAAAAAAGTCTTGCGAATAAGCCAAATGGAAGATAACTCATAATTCAAGTGATTTGACTATAAAATGAGAGCAATTACGTTTTAATCATCATAAGGGCGTGAATTTTCAGGGATGTTGCTCTTTGAACTTTAAAATTTTAGACATATTATAAACAAATTCCTGCGACTAAATTCTTCTTGACCCTTCTGTGTTTTACATAAATTTACTTTGACCTCTTGAATTTAAGCTTTAGCTACTTAACTCTTAGTGAAATTTAAATATGTGACTTGTCTCCACATACCATCTTTTTTTGTTCCATTGATGTTTCAATTTCTTTGACAGATGTCGGCCTCTATTTTCTGTTGATTGTCAATTCTCGATATGATCTTACCAATCTTAAAATTAGCTGACCAGATCATTAATGAACCAAATTTAAGGCTAGAGTTAAGGTTCCGGAAATGCAAAACATCCACATTAATTTTTAAATTGAATTTCGATCTCAAATTCGTAATCTACATGTATGTAAACCTAGGAAAGCCAATTTTTTAGGGGGTTTCTGAAATAATTTTTTTCAGATCCCAGGGGTTCGAAGTGTCAAGACCTCTCAAAAACCATACTTTCCTTTTTAACCTGTAATTTCTTTTTTACTCCTTTACCCTATATTATTTATACATATTCTGAAAAGACGTAAAATTTTCTACAGTTTAAAAGTATTTTCAATGACCTAAGAGTTATTTGAAGGGTGCAAATTAAGGAAAAAAGGGAAAATTTCAACCCTTAGATAAATACAACTTCTAAAACTAGAAAAAATTCTGAACAATTTGTTGGTTTTACTTTTTGATTTTTGTTTTGCCTTTAGTACTATGAGGCGAAAAAAGTCAAAAAAATCAAAAATCACTAAGATGGGGATTTTGACAATTTTGACTAAAAATTCGTATCTCGTTAAAAGTTGTTTTTATGCGCTGAAAAAGGCATCAATAGTCATTTTTTGAAAAATATTAAAAAATATTCATGTATCTTTCTTAGGGTTTTCATACATAAGGACTACGAATATTTATATTGGGAGGATTTAATGATTTAATTTGGTTCTTTTTATGCGTCAAAAGACCCTTCCCTATTTTATTTTGTTCTTATAAGTTATATTTTTTTAAGAGTCAAGAAAATATCAAAGATTTAGAAGGTGGACATGTAAGCCAATACTCACAAAATAATGCTGTACATAAATGGAATGTTGATAAAGTGTTAGAATGGTTTAGTAGAAAGTTTCCATCACAATACGAGAATTATAAAGATGTGTTAACACAGAATCAGATTAATGGAGAAATTTTGCTTGAGTTTAACTCAGAGTGTTTAAGCTTTTTGAACATAACAGACCCTTCTTTTCGGTAAGAAAAAGATTTTTAGAATTTACAACATTTAAATTTAAATTTTATTTAAAGAGATCAAATGATGCTTGAAATCGCCATACTTAATATTCGAAACGAGTACGATTTCATAAGACGCTTTAAATCTCAATCATCGAATTGATTATTTTAAGAATGATTTTTTTTAAAATTTTTTTTAGTTAAATAAATTCAATTATTCTCGTTTTTTTTTGCTAAAAGCGCCTTTTGATTGTAACTAAAGAGAACTATCTCATTTTTTTGGGCTCAAATCTTCTAATTTTTGTCAAAGTTTTTTTTTTATCAAAGTCAAAAATTATAAAAAAAAAAGATGTTTATGTGTTCTGTTGATAAATCTGGTTCTGGGGACTCACAAAGAAATAAAAATTGTTTATCCGAATTTTCAAAATTGGAGATAAGCTCAAGTGAGGATTCAAGTCTTGATTCGAACAAAACGTTCAGCGATTCGAAAAGCTTTATTAACTCGAATCATTTGACAAACCAAAATTCAAATCCAAGTATTCCAGAAGATTCTATCGAAAACTCGAGAAAGAGAATCATTTATACCAAAGTATAAGTCAGAAAATTACAAACATCCTTAAGCAAATAGTTAAATTTTGAATAATTTTGAAGGAATTTTTAATGCATTTGAGACTCAGAGATACCTCAAATACGTATCCTTCAAGTTTGTTGCCTAAACTAGACACGTATTTAATATTAAATTTCATTATAAATAAATAATAAATAATAAATAAAGGCTATAGAAAAGGATGGATTATCATCCTTAACGGAGCGCAAGGATTAGTTGCACTATATTAGCCTGCTAAGTTTTTCTTATATTTTTAATATACGAGTCTAGTTTGTTTTTAAAATCATTTGTTGTTGTTTGTTCGACAACATCCCTTGGTAAATTGTTCCAAGCATTTGCTACACGATTAGTGAAAAAATTGAATCTTTGGTTGCAGTTTCGAACCAATTGTTTCTCAAATCCTTGATTGTGACTTCTTGTCCCATAATGTTCTGATGTTTGGTTCAACGGAAAATGCCAATCAACCTTGTCAAAATTTTTAACTATTTTAAATTGTTCAATTAAGTCACCTCTCATTCTTCTATCCTCTAGAGATGTAAGGCTTAGCTTTTCCAGTCGATCTTCGTAACTCAAATTACGTAGTTCACCAATAATTTTTGTTGCTCTTCTTTGAACACCTTCAATACTTGAAATATCTTTCTTTAAGTGCGGATTCCAGACCTGAACCGCGTACTCTAAATGAGGTCTTACTAAACTTGTATAGAGTTTTTTTATGGTATTTTTATCACGGTACTTGAATGAGCGTTTTATCAACCCTAGAACCTGGTTCGCTTTTTTAGTAGCTACTCCTATGTGTGCTGTATTACTCAAGTTGTTACTAAAAACAACTCCTAAATCGCGTTCTTGAGATGATTCGGTTAGCTTGTGACTGTTTTCCGCTGAGCCCAAAAGGTATTCACATTTTTGATTGTTTGGACCATAATGCATCACAACACACTTATCCTCATTAAATTCCATTAGCCATTCTTTTGACCACTTGTACAAATTATCGATATCTTTTTGCAAGAGTGAAATTTTTTCTTCGCTGTCGACCACACTTATCATCTTTGTGTCGTCTGCAAACATTTTGCAAATGTTTTGGACATTATCCGGTAAATCATTTATAAAAATTACAAAAAGTATCGGACCCAAACCGAACCTTGTGGAACACCACTAATAACATCCTTCCACGAAGAACTGACGCTACCAAGAACTACTCTTTGTCTTCTATGTGTTAAAAACGCTTCTATCCATTTTATTAACTGTTCGTTTAAACCATAGCGGTATAACTTGTAAATTAGCCTTTTATGAGGTACTTTGTCGAAAGCTTTGCAGAAGTCCATGTAAATTATATCGATTGCTTTTTTCAAATGAACACTTTCGCTTAGGAGATCCAATGTTTCTAACAAATTGGTTACACAATTCTTATTTGGAACAAACCCATGCTGGCATTTACTGATCAACTTGTTGCTTGCTAAATGATTCATAACTGCATCCTTTACAATGCTCTCCATTATTTTACACACGACCGACGTAAGAGAAATCGGTCGAAAATTTGAAGCTTCAAGTTTGCTACCCTTTTTATGCAGTGGTGTCACGTTGGCTTCGCGCCATTCTACAGGGACCTCACTTGAAATAAATGATTTAATAAAAATTAAGGACAACGGTTTGGAAATAATTGAGTGCGTTTCTTTCAGTACTCTCGGATGAACTTCATCATTACCCATTGCTTTACTCGGATCAATTTTCTCAATTTTCTTTGAGACGTTTTCGATCGAAAACGTAATACTCGGATCTAACAATTGTATATTATTTGTCCTATTTTCTAAATTGAACTGTTGATTATCTTTCTCCACTACAAAAACGCTGTGAAATTGTTGATTCAAAGTTTCACATATTTCGCTTAAGTCGGATGTCACTTCGTTTCTAACATTTCTAAGTACTTTGATCGGTTCACGTGGCTTATACTGACTGTTGACATAATGGTAGAATAACTTTGGATTCGTTTTACTCATAATTGCCATTTTTTGTTCGTACTCTCTAACTGTCGATTTAATATTTTGACTAACGATTTTTTTCTGACGATTGTACTCGCTCAATACTGTCTGACTTTTATTACTCGCTAAATATTTTTTCCATAAATTATTCTTTATTTTAATGTGGCTCAACAATTCCTTGTTAAGCCATGGAGGTTGTTTTTTATTTCTAAGTATCTTCGACGGAATACATTTTGAACAACATTCATTGTAAATTTTCAGAAAAACACGATAGCTGTCTTGTACGTTTAAATTATTCATCTTTGCACTCCAGTCTATTTCTTCTAGCATTGTTCTCAACTTGTTATAATCCCCACGAGAGTAATTTAATTTCCTGTTGTCAAAGGACGGCTCGGAGTCAATAACTAAATCATAATCCCACATTATGATCAGATGACCCTGTTCTTTGTTACCAAGTTGAGGACCAAAATTAACCTCTATTATTCGCTTGTCATCGTCAACAAGGACTAAATCAAGGACGTTAGTGAATGAATCCTTCGTTTTGAATGTTGGCTGATCAACTACTTGGGCTAGGAAACTGTCTTGGACGCAACTTACAAATTCAGCTGAGCTTTGATCATTTGTTTCTAACCACATCGAACCATTGCTCCATCGGATATTTGGATAATTAAAGTCTCCAGCTATTACAAGAGAGTCAAATTTTTTACTAGAAATTAAGTTACTGACCTTGTGAAGAAGTTTGTTAATTTGACCATTTTGTTCTAAAGGTGCGTTGGGTGGTCTATATATACAACCAATAAGGATCTTTTGTCCATTAATAACCAGACCACACCAAACATGTTCTATGTTTGTATTATAGCCTCGATAGCTGATCTTGTCTGAATGTAACTACCGTTGGATAACTATCGAGGAAATTCTGTAAATCTAAACCTGGTAAATAATCTTTTTTTTAAGGAATGAAGATGTTTATTGGGATCCGGAAAAGTATTTTGAATCGACCAAAGGACCTGAAGAAGCTAAGAGTAAAGCAAATTAAGAGATTTAAACAATTTTTCTAAATTTTTCAACAAATTTTTTTTTCTAGAAGATTACAATTTTAATAGAAAATCGGTTCAACCAAGACAAATTGATTTTAACCGAAGCAATTTTATCTTAAATTTTGGTGTTCATAGAAACAACTATTTTTTAAATACCGGTGAATTAGTAGATGTTGTTTTATGTTCTCCGTTAGATAATAATGATATTTATGTGAATCTTACTGTAATGAGAGGTGCACTACAGCAACTAAGTTCAATATTAAATGTGTTTTGTAATAATCAATTAGTTAGTTTGTTGAATCTAAACCTTGATAATTTGAAAAAAGAAAGCTTGTTCCTCGCGTTTCATGGAAATATATGGCAAAGGGTCAAATATGTATCTGATGTTGAAAATGACCCAAGTAACATAATTTTGTTTATTTTTTTCCTGTCGTTAAGTCTTCGGGATAATATTTTTTTGGACTAATTACTTTTTATACCTAAAGCACCGAGCGATCAGAATGACCGTTTTTGTTCTTTATGAAACATTAAGTTCTTCAAAAATGCAAAAACTTCCTGGTAATCTCAAGGTTAAACTCACAAATCAAATTTAAGAAAAACACTCAAGTGACCATTTTTCAATGGCTGAAACGTGTGGAAAGATGCTTAAGCAAATTAATGAGTGCTTTAAAACTTATCGAGGTGTTTAAGTCCTAATTGAAACATTTGATCATCATCTTCAGTGAATTACAAACACTCTAGGTCTACAAGTGTCCACAAATTTTCGTCTTCATTCTCTCCAATAGTAAGTAGGCTGTCTAATCCCATCAACTGATGATGGATTAGTTTGCCGATGCATTCAGCTCAGGTGTCCTTTTTTAAATTAGTCATGACTCGGTTTTGATTCGCATGTGACATAGTTGATGACAAGTTCTTTTTAACAAGTCCCCAATTTATCTAAATGTTTTTCTTTTCATAATGATTTTTTTAAACCTATCCAAATTTATTTCGTAAATTTCATTATGAGATTGTGGCTCATAAAATTCAAAACTTTCGTGCTACCTGAATTCGAAATTTTTTACCATTGTAACTGTAATCTACGACACTGGAAACCTCAAAAATAAATTTTTTTCATGGCGGTAGGAAAATCAAAATTTTACCCCTACCCCATGTCTTTTCAACCTAATTCCAAGTTGTTTAAAAAATGTTGGTTTATTTCTTTCAGGCAAAGGGAAAGTATTTTTCTTCTATGTAACTTGCTTTACTGAGGCCATACACTACGTAAAAAACTCTTATTTATTTAATTTTAAGATTCGCTTAACGTATTTTCAATTGATAATGGTAAAGAGTTTCAATCAAGTTTTTTTATGCCATGTCCACAAGAATTTTCGGAAATCCCCGGATTCAGTGTTAACATTTGTCTAGCCGGTTGCCCAAAAAAATTCGATTCAAATCTCTTAAACGAATTTACTAAAAATTCAGATAACTACAAAATGAAAATAATATACTACAATAAAACAAAGTCAAAATACCATGTCGAATTGTTTAATGATCAAAGAGTATCGCTTAATCATGTGATAAATCCAAAATTTTTAAAAGAACTTTTTTCTTTTGCTGATGATCTATGAATCAACATACCAACTTAGAGTTTTATTTTTTTTTGTTTATTTCAATAAAAGCTGATATTGTAAATCTTCTTAGTATCAAAGAGACATTTCGAATATTCTCAGCTATACTATTGCATAAAACGAAAAGAAATAAAGTTAATTAGCTAAACCGATGTTGTCGTCGATGACGTTTAGTTTAGCATCATTTATTTTTCTAATTAACACCTTTTTTCTCTTATTTCCTCTGAAACAGATAATATTTTTCTTCCTCTAGAAAAAATTGTCCAATCGTTTATTTTTAGTTCAACTAAATTATCCAATAATTTTATTTCGGAAAAAAAAATTTTTCTCGTAATTGATCTTGGATTAAATTGAAAACATATGTTTCACTTTCTTTTTTTTTTGAATGTGACAGTTCTTTGAATTATTTTGTCATTAACCGGTTCAACTATTTAAGACTTTTACTTTCCTGGTAAAAATTTCAAATTATCAAAAACTTCTAAAAAGTTAAACAAAATGAACAGATATCAAGATAACACAAGTCCTGAACCAAACGTTGGTTTAAACTTGAACGAATGTTACAAGACTCCTAATCTACAGTATAACTCTGTTTATAACATCAATCAATTGTATCCAACTCCTCCTTCGGAGACTGAAACAAGTCCTTTGAATGTTTGTAAAACCACCCCCGATGGTTTAGTTACCCCAACATTGAATTATTATGAGCACAATAGTTTTAACAATGAGTCCCATGATGGATCATTGTACCGAAACAAAAGCGCTTGTCAAGAAGAACAGGTCTATTCGAAACAAAACGAGGGTTCTTCTCAACAACAAGTGTCATCTAGATTTAAAAGAAGGTCAAGAACAACTTATACCAAAGCTCAATTGGATGCGTTAGAAGCTACTTTTGAAAAAACCCATTACCCTGAGATAAGAGTTGTCGATGATTTGTCATCAATGTTAAATTTAAGCACTGAAAGAATTAGCATTTGGTTTCAAAATCGTAGAGCTCGTTTCAAGAAAGCCAGAAAATTGGAAACTAAAGAAAATAAATTATCTATGGAAAATTCAGCTCAATTCAGTTCATATCCAGTTACGACCGGTTACCAAAACCCTTTAAATCAATACCCTCAAAGTGTTCCAAAGGCCGAAAATTTTCCATTAAATAGAAATTTGTTCAATAGTTTCCCGTTACAAGATAAACCAAATGTGCCACTCACTCCTTTTGCCAATAGTCCTCAATTAAACTACTACAATCAAATTCCAAGTTTATCAACTAGTTCATTACCGAGTAGCCATCCATTTTATTCAACTCAAATTTCACCAACAAAGTAAGTTTTTGTTTATATTTTAAACTAACTTTCCTTGAGACTAATTTTTTTTTGTTTTAGCATTGGTTATTATCAGCCGAACTATCAAATGATGCACCCATCGTATCAAAATTCAGGATTGTGATAGAGATTTTTTTTAATATTTAATTTTTTTTTTAGATTTTTTACTTTTTTTTTTAATTTTTTTTTTCAAACCGAATGTTAAATAAAATTTGAAATTCAAAAATATCTTCTTTCTTTCATCATTTTAAAAACATCAATTTTGAATAGAGAAACCGCAACTGTTTAAAAACAAAGTGTTTTTAAAAAATGTCGTCTTATGATACACAGTACCATTGCGGTACTCCTTTGCAAAATTATGATCAATATGAGACATCAAATGATAGTAATTTAAGTAGTCCTCGAACCCGTTCTTCCATATCATCTCAAAAGCAACGAGATGATTTTTCTACACCATCTCCTGATGGTAGTAATGAAGCTGATGAGTCTTTGAATTATTACAATTTAAATGAACAATCTAAATGTAAGAATTTAAATTTTTTATCTAACCCAGATTTATAGAATTAACTTTAAAGACTTGAAATTTGAAGATATCAATTTGAATAGTATCGTTTATAATGGAAATCCGGTTAATAATTATTTTAATCAGACTGAAAGCATCATAAATTACAATGGAGAGAATGTTTTACAAACATATCCAATGGGAAATTTTGACCCAAATTATGTTTCAAATATGTTTGGTCAATCGAATACAACTTCAGAAACTAAACCGGTAATTCACAAAACAAAGAGTCAAAATTCTGATAATGAAAAAAGTTCACTTTTAATGCAACCACCTGATTCTGAATCACTCGAATCTGCCACTGCGAATGCTCAAAAGCGAAGACCTCAAAGACGATCAAGAACAAAATTTGAAAAAGAACAAGTATGCACCTTTAAAATGATTAGGTTTTAAGTATTTTTAAAAAAAATTTTTTTTCTTTCAAAGCTTGACAAATTAGAGTCTGCTTTCATAAAGACTCATTATCCCGATGTTAATATGATAGATAGATTATCAAGAATTTGTAATTTGTCTACTGAACGAATAAGTGTATGGTTTCAAAATCGCCGAGCTCGCTTTAAACGATCGAAAAAAGGCGCCAAAGACGAACCTCAAATTCCGAATCATAATCCTCTATTTGACGAAACAGAAATATACAATAATACTGAAACAGACAATTTTTCGATCAAAAAACTTGAGACACTCGACGAAGAAAGATCAAGAATGTCAGCATATGACAGTGATGAAGATACTTACAAATCTGTAGAGACTCTACCTGTAGAGTCAAAGAAAGTTCAGAAAGGTATTTTTAACCCAATGACAATACCGCATAGTTCGAGTAATCAAAATTTAGTTCATCATCCTTATGTTCAAATTCCGAAAATGGAAAACTATTATAGTGATTCTCAAAACCTTAAAGTTCCGATTTTAACAAATAATGTGACCGACCAGAGAGATGACGAGAACTCTTCAAATCAATCAAATTCGTCATCAAGAAACTCATCGCCAAAACCAAAATCTGATTCATCATCATCTTCCCCTGATTCGAAACAAATTTCTCAAGATGCTTATCAATCTTATGCCAATTTAAATCCAATTTATAATCCTCAAGTCAACTTTCCACCTCATCTTCTCAACATGGTACCATACCAAACCGGATTTAATAACAATTTTTATATGCCTCAATTTCAGCCATATGCTCAAAATTTGCCAAGTATTTTTCAATCGTATATCGATTACAATAAGACAGAAGCGCCTAATGGTGGCTACTTTCAAGGTATCAATCCTCAAACTTTACAAAGTTATTATGGAAATATTTAAAATGAGAACGAGGATTTCGGAAAAGATGTTGGTTAAAAAAAACACAAAAAATTCTTGCGTTTAAATTATTTTTTTTGTAAATTTAAAACTTAATTTATGTTTATTATTCCAATTATTTCCCAAATAATGGTTGACCAATTTAATTTTAATTTATCAGTCATTATGATACTTTCTTTGATTTGGATATCTACTTGATGTTCCAAAATTTAAAAAAAAAAGTTTTGATTAAAATAAGATTTAAAGTCGATTTAACATAATTTGGTTTTTCGTTTTGTTTAATGAGTGTTTTTTTTTGTTTCTGAAAATTTAATTAAGTTACTGAAAATTAAAATTTTTATGATTGAATTCGAAAATTTTTTGTTCGATTTGATTTTTTTTTTGATTTTTTTTGGTATTTGATCGATAGATTTATATTTAATTTATGTTTGAGTAATCAATTATATTTTTGTAATAAAATATTTTTCTAAAATTTTGAATTTTTAAATTTATGTCCCATTTAGTTTAGTGTCTATACAACTGGATTGGATTCTTAATGTTAACAAAAACACGGACCACCACTTTTCCTTTGAATAAAAGGTCGACTAGCTTTCAAAAACTGATAAAGATGCCATTTTTAAAACATTTAAAAATCGTAAAAAAAGATTATAAACAATTGGATACTTTTTCTCCTTTTCAATTACATCAGTTTCGGCGACAGAAAGTAGGCTTAAATAAACTGTTTTAGATCAGAAAGTGTGAAAAAACGAATAAAAATTGAAGAAATTTTCTTCAGAATCGGTGTTCGGAAACTGGCGGACCTTTAGGTCTGCGGAAAAGTGGTGGTCCGTTGAAGGCTTTAAAAAAAAAATTATTTTTTGATCTTTGCATGATTGTAAAAATTATTTTTTAGAACTGAAAATCTAAATTGTCAAAAATGAAACTTGCGCTTTAAAAAGACTTTGAAAAAGTTGAAAGTCAAGTAAGACTGTAAATTTATACAGCGAAAGCTTAAAATTCAAAGGATTCATCGTATCTGTAAAGTCAGAAAGAAGGCTTTTTTTAACCTAATTTTTGCAGTAAAATTTTAGAAATTCTGACACACGAGGCCACGAAGGGGGTAAATTTTAACTGTCTTAAAAGCTTATCTGATAATTTTTTTAGAGTAAAATAAAAAAGGGTAGGCTTGAAAAATAAAAAAATTCACTGTTTTTTATTTTTGGATGATATTTAAAATTTTTTTCCTAAAACTGAAAAACAAACATGTTTTTTTTTCTAATGTAACTTCAGGCTGGATTATTAGGACATCGAATATACAAATTTAGAGATGTAAACTGCAAGTTTTTGAGGTCGAAAGATAATGTCAAATATTCAAATAAAAATGACAGGCCTGTTGAAATTATTCTTAATTTTAATGCATTTTTTCAGCATTAATTAGAATTTTCAACATTACAGTTCTGGCCGTTCACGAATGTTAATGAACGTTCATGAACGTTCGCCGAATAAAAAGAAAAAATATTTTCCATTCGTGTCCATTCGTGGCGATTCGTAGCCATTCGCGCTCTTTAAAAAAAAATATTTTCACGAACGTCGGCGAAACGCCACGAATGGACACGAATCGAAATTTAGAAAAATAAATAAATTTTTTTTAAATCTTTCCCCGAAAGGATTACTAATCAGAAAATTTAAATTGTGGTCACTTAAAGGTTCCTTTTGCTTAGAAATGGTAACCTGTTTCTTTTTTTGACCCATGAGCCTTGAGAATCCGACAGGCCTGAAATGTGATCTAGTTTCTTTAAATTTAAGGGATAATACACAAAAATCATAACAGCTTAGTTGTCTAGGATTTTAAAGTTAAATCCCAGAATTGGTAAAAAAAAAATAGTCGGGTACAAAATTAAAAAAAAATTTTTCACTGAAAACGAGTTAATGATTAGGTTTAAATAAAAAAAATTTACTAATCGAAATCGGGCTACGAAACGTGCTAAAATACGGAACAGGATAAAATACGGAATATATTTTTACGGAATGCATCTTAAATACGGAATATGGAATGGTTCTGAAATACGAAACTATTTTCCATAGAAATCTACGGGATTCCAATTCATTTTAAGACTTAATTTAATTTATCTAAAACACGGAGTAGATTTTAAAAATTATTTCTGAAATACGGAATCTCTACGGAACAGAGATTAATTTTTAACATACTTCAATCTTATATTGCGTTTTTTATAATTTTAAACCTAACCACAACTTGAATGCAAAAGTTTTATGATTATTCCGAATATTCCGTATTTCATCTTGCTACGTAAGCCATGTTCCGTTTTTTAGCACGTTCCGCTACGTGTTCCGTAATTCCGAAGTTGAGTTCCGTGTTTTAGGGACAGCCGAAAACAACCTCTTCTCAATTAAAATTTCATGTAATTAAATGTCGATTATAATTGCGCAATTGTGAACGAAGGGTTTACGGTAATTTGAAAGAATAGAGGATTAGAGCCACTTGCACTGGCACCGATCCTGACCAAGTCAAACAGAGAATAAAAATCCAAGTCACATTTTTTTTAAGTTAATTTGTTTTGTTTTTTATTTAAAAATCAATCAATTTTAAAAAATAATAAAGGTAGAAAAATAATGGATTATGTATGAGGATATTAAGCTTTTTTTGTGTATTTATTATGTTTCCATTTATATAATAAATATAATCATTTTTTATAAATTTTTAAAAAAATAACTTTATTTCTATTTAATATTACTAACTGTTAAACAAAAAAAAATAATAATAATCAGAGAGAGAAATTAATGAACGTACGGACAAAATTTTGACCATTTTGAAACAACAATCATCTGTTATGGTCAAAATTTTATCCTCATAAATAGAATATCTACATGATTTGGCTGAAAAAAGCAAAAAAAAAAACTAGTCAGTGGCTCATTAAGTGTTAATTAAATAATTTCTTTTAAATGATTTTTTTTTAAAATAAAGTATTCTTAACAACAAAATCGAAAAAAAAGAAAGTTACAATATAAATGATTCCGTTTTTTTGTTTGTTTAATTTTTAGGTCTAGAGCAAAAAAAAAAAAAATTAATAAATTATTTACATCATAAAATATTTTCAACTTTTTATTTGTTATTTTTTTTTGTTTATTGCACGTTTATTTCTTCACAGTATTCTTCATCATCATCATCATCATCTTCGTCATCGTCTTCTTCTTCTTCATCATCATCATCCTCAGCTTCAATTTCTTCGTATTCATTATGCTGTGTGATCACTAAATGATCTTCGTTGTCCTT
The DNA here is from genome assembly GCA_022207745.1 of Brachionus rubens. Classification (NCBI taxonomy): domain Eukaryota; kingdom Metazoa; phylum Rotifera; class Eurotatoria; order Ploima; family Brachionidae; genus Brachionus; species Brachionus rubens. The sequence continues at coordinate 1,466,674 of JAJVHD010000009.1, read as the reverse complement.
TTCTTGTATTACCTCAATTGGTTTGCCTAATTCTTTAGCTTGCATATTTCGATAATAACTTAACCATTCGTCAAGCATTTGACCAATTAACATTCCACGTTTGGCTTAACATAAATCATTTAAAATTTTACTCATTAAGAAAAATAATTTAACTAATTTAGGATTAAACTATCTCGGGGAGGTTTTTTTTTCTGGTTACCTTAAGAAACAAGTTCAATTTTTTAAGCCTCGAAGTCTTTTAAAAAAAGAATAAGTCATGTTTATGTAAGCTTTAAACAACCCTCAAGGGTCCAAAAATTTTAAAGATTTTCTTTTTATAATAAAAATACCTAAACACCTGCGAGAAAAAAAGAGCTTAAACAATTTTTGAATGCTCCTCGGAATCAGATTTGACTGCAAAAACTTAATCAAAATTACATTTTAAAATTATAAATTATACATACCGACTCTTTGTTGAGCTACAATCAAACCACAATTGCTACCAGGTAATACTAAGCAGTCCAAATTAAGGTACTGTCTAAGAATTGAACGTTCCCGACCAGCCTTAACAAAAACAAAATTGAAGATAATTGAATTTTGATAAAGCATCAAAATGAAAGATTACCTCGGCGCTAGTTAAGAAATGAACCGGTAAAAGTTTACCTTCACTATTAGTCAAAGGTAAATAAAATATTTGTTGATTTTGGTTATCATCATAATTAGATACAGCACCGAGCATATTTGAACTTGAATTATTCGGATTCGAACTATTATTGTTACTATTCGAACTAGTACTAGTATTTGAGGAATTTTCACTATTTACATTACCAGGATTATTATTATTATTATTGTTACTGTTTATAATATTATTTGGCATAAATATATCCGGTCTGTCCAATGGTACTAGGGCTGTAAAATGACCTTTTGTGTACCCAAGTGCAATCGGACTTTTAAGACAAAAATTCGGCTCCCAAATTAAAGGCAAATAAACACCTTCAAAATGAGTGTAACCAATATTTTCACCACGAAAACTTTTAACATACTTGACACTATAGACTATAATAGGTCGACGAAAAATGTGACATAAAGCAAATATATGAGCTTGTTCAAGCGATGCACCAGGTTGATTAGCTAATGTTATTATATTATTCCAATCTTGTTCCAATTGATAATCATCTAGTTTATAATTTAATGCATGTGCCATTGATATTTCATGTTCTTTCCATCTTGGCTTAAAAAACATTGCATACTGTTCCAATGATTCGGCCATTACTCTACGTAATATGTTATCAGTATCGAATACACCATAACATGCTTGTAGAACACTATCTAACAAGCAATCCCCTGAGTGTCTATTCCATAACGGATACAAACTACTATTTAAACGTTTACATATGTCCATATTCCAATTGATTATTCTTGATTCATACTCTAACTCATGTTGAACATCTCGATCTAAAAGTTCATCGAATAATATATGCTGTATTTTGGGTGTAAAGTCTTCGATTTCATTCGGTAGAGTAAACGTATGAGATTCATTAACGTAAAAACAAACACTGTATTGTGGCAGTGATGTAGCACCAACGGGTGGTGGCGATGGCGATGGACTATTGGCTTGAGCTGTATTCAATGAAATTAGAGAAGATGTAGGAGAATGATTGAATAGAGTGGCATTAGTGGCGCCCATAGTTATACTACTTTGATTTTGAGCCGATTGACCAAAATGGGTCTTTTTTTGTCTCAAATTAGCCGTAAAATAACGATCTAAAATATTCGACGCCAAACTTGGACATGATTGACATGGCGAAAATTTTGTCTTGTTAAACTGTTTTAGCAAAGAATTTAACACTTTAACTTTCGGATTATTTTGTTTCATATTGGTCAAATTAGCCGTTTTATTCAACAATTTTATAAGAAGTTCTTTTCGTTTAAATTGATAACATAAATGTAAAATAGTCAAGCCGACTGTAAATATCTGCGGTCGATTTAACATTTTACATTCTTCAGATGTTAAATACCGGGTCAAATCACCACCAGCGTTTAAGTATCGATTTAGATGAGACATGTCTGAATCGACTATACCTTGACACGCTGCTAAAAATAATCTATCCATTTGAATTTGATAATTTATTTGCTTTAGATTGACAACTTTAAGATTTTTTTTAGAATTTTGCGCTTGTGATTGGCTAGTCGATGATTGAGTGCTTTGTAGACCGTTACGTGGTACATGACACATTACACACCGTTGTGACTTTGGCCAATTTTGATACGTACACGCTGAACATGACCATTTTTTGAGATTATCCGAAACTTCTTGATTCGCTTGTTCGGGTACTGTACACGGCGAATTGCATAAACTTCTATTCATTGGCGAATTTTTCGGAGAATTCGACTTATTACGAGATTTAATATCACCGTTATCACTCGACTTTTGCGTGTAACATTGTACACATTTTACAGACTTAGGCCAATTTAAGTATGTACAAACTGAACACGACCATTTGTCGTTGTTATCACTGGTATCTTCTTTTTTCGGGATATTTTGATTACAATTGATTAGTTCTATTTTCGTTTTGTTCGACGAGGACGTTTTTGTACGATTTTGATTTGTTTTCTTATTTGATTTAGTCGAGCATGACAAATTTTGGAACGAATTTGACAAAGATAAAGTTGACGATTGTTGTAATTGATTTGATTTCGAATAAAGACATATAGTGCACTTTAAAGCTGATGGCCAATTTTCATAAGTACACTGTATACATTTCCATTTTTTTTTAGACTCGACCGATTGTTGTTCGTCATCAATCAGACTACTCGTACTCGATTGATGTTTTTTATAATGTTTGTTATCCATGACTTTTTTCTCTTTCGCTTACCCGTTCTATCTCTCTCTCTCTTGTATACCTTGATCCTAAGATGGAAAACTTAACGACTCTTATTCTGGATCTCTTATAAACTGGTCATTATTTCACAAAATTTAATTCCCTTTGAAATTTTTTCTAAATTTTGCGATCAAGAAAATAAATAAAAAAAAAAAGCAAAGAAATAAAAATAATATTATTGGAGTTGAATTATTATAATTTTGTAAATTTCAAATCCTAAAAAAATTAGTAGTATGTGCGATTTTCTCTAAGAGTAGAGTGTTTATTATAATAAATAATTTCGTAGCGAACAAAAAAAAACAAAAAATAGAGTTGCTAGTTATGTTTTTTCGTTTTTAGCTTTTTTTTTTTGAAATTTTATTTTGTTGTTTGGGATTCGTGTTTATCATAATTTATTTTTTTGAAATAATAGAAACGAATTAAGAGAAAAAAAAAGAAACAACGAGGAGTTTGTGTTGTTGAAAATGAGGAGAAAGGGGAGGGGGGTTTAGTTACTATTTAAGTATTCACATAAATTAGGGTGTTCGAAAAAGAAGTGGATGGGTTAGTCTAAAAATAATTTTTTTTTTCGTTTTGCCAAATCTAGGTCTCAGATAAAAAAAAAAATATAAATTTTAATTTTTGTTTTTTCATCTTAACATTCCTAAACAGATGTTAATTTTGAAATAGAAAAAAAAAAAATTTTTTTTTTTCAATAACGATAACAAAACGTAAAATTCAACCACGTCGTGTGCGTGTGTGTTTTAGAAAATATTACAAATTCATTCAAGTTTTTTTCTACAACTCATTACTTAAAGCCAAAAAATTTCTTGAATAATATTGAGAGTGTTACGTAATCGTTTAGATATTAAAAAAAAAACTAAATTTTTTACGTCTTTTTTTTTTATTTTTTAAAATTTAATTTCTATGCAATTTGTTATGAAACTGTTTTTAAATTGTTATATATGAAACTAAACAAAATTTCAATACTTTTTTTTTTATAAATTCTAGTCATAATTGGTAAATTTTTATGTTCTGTTTTAGTCAAATGATAACTAAAGCTATACATTTGTTACGTGTTATGTAACAAATCGAATCTAACTAGATAATCGAATCTAACAGCTTTAAATTAGATTCGATTATCTATTTGCTTTTATTATTAACATAACAAAAGTGAGTGAATATTTTTTACCCGATAAACATTCGCTCAATATTTACTTAGACTTCAAAAAAAAAACTTAAATAAATCATTTGAAATTTATGAATAAAAGTCATTCAAGTTGGTTTTTTTTATTATTAAAATTTGAACAAATAAAAACTAAAAAATGAACTTCATTAAAACATTGCAAGTACACCGGACTCGACCTTTAACTGCGGATTTTATTTTAATTTTTCAATTGCTCTCTATTTAGATACCACCCTCTAGTCAGAAAATAAGCATCTTGAATAAAATCGATCAAATTAAATTACAAAGCAGTTTGGTTTTTAGACCTAAAAGAGATACTCTTGAAAAAATGATTGTTAATTTTGATGAATATTGTAATTAGAGATCGCAAAATTTAATTTTGCTCTCTCAGGACTTAATTCCTAATTAAAATCCTAAAGGTTGATGATCCGATTTTGATCAAATTCAGTACAAGATCTTTTAGAAGTTTAAAAATTCTTAAATTTCCAGACAATCTCCGAAAATCTTATTTAAGAAAATTTGATGAAAAAATCTCTGAAAAAAACTCAAAGAATCTTAAACTTAAAATTATATTTTCTTAAAAGTAGCATCTTAAAAAGGAATTAAGTCCTGGGCTGTCTAGTATGTTTGTTGAGGATTGGGATTGATTAAAAGATGTTTAACTTGTTGTTGAATGTTTATTGATAAATATTGAAGATTAAAGATAACAAAAGATAATAAGAAAGTAAAGAGGTATTTATACCTACAGTCCTGGTCATTCCCAGGTTCCTTTCATGAACGTTCATGAACGTTCACATTTAAATTGTTCCCCAACGTTCACCAATGTTCCCAAGTTTTCCCAAAGTTTTCCCAAAGTTTCCGAAAGTTTCCAAAATTTTATAAAATTTCCTTTAAAAAATTTTAATTTTTTTAACTTTTTTCGAATGAAATAAGAAAAAAGGGAATTTAGTTTTTCGTAAAAAATTTAAAAAAGTAAAAATAAAAAAAAAAACTTTTTCAAAAAAATTACAAGTTTTTAATGTTGGCTTATTTTTTTTTCTTCGGTAAAGTTGTAAAGGTAGCTTTTACTCATCCATTGAACCCAAAAGCTTTCCAATATTTAAAGATTGGCGAATGCTTCTAAAGTGAAATAGCCTAATGAGTTGGTTAAGAAAACGAGTGTATACCTAGAAGAGGTCATATTTTAATTTTCTGATTAAATTCCCAATTGATATATTGTAAAATTTATTCAATTGTAAATTTTATTCTTCAAAAGTAATTTCTTTATTCTATAAGTTTTTTTTTATGCGTCAAACGATTTTTTCCGTTTGCATAAGGATGATATCGAAGTTGAAAAATTATATCATGTTTGAATTATAAAAAATTTTTAACGATGCTAAATATTTATGAAAAAATGTAATTTCTCGAAATTAATTCGACATTTCCAATTAATTCGACAATCAGAAATTTTAAAAAATTCCAGAACTAACTTCTTATTTGTTGTTAGGATTTTAATTTTAAAGATTTAGCTTGACCATCTTTTATATAGTTATGAAAAACTTAGACCTCAGAATTCAAAAATAAATACCAAACTGTTTTAGAATTGACAAAAACAGTTTGGTATAAAGTAGTTTGGTTTGTTTTGAAAAATTCCAAGTTATGTAAAATTTACCTTTTAAAAGTTAAATGATTTTCAAACTAAGTGTAAAAAGATGAAATACTTTAACAAATAAATCAATATTTGTTGAGGTTCTGTATACTTTTGTTACGAATCGTAATTTGTTACGCGTGATAAAATTATCTTTTTGGAAAGTCTAATTCATTATAAAAAATCTTGATCCTTTATCTTGTGTTTTAGAAAATCAAATGTTCCATGACATGAGAGGTCTGGAGGGTCTGAATTTTTTTTTCCCTCTCTTTTAGGGTTTTTCAAAAGTTTTGAATTAATTTTATAATAAGGTCGGAAAGTAAACATTATAGAGATATTCTTTTTTCAATTTGGAGCGATTTGGTTGGAAAATGGCTTAGTTCTCGAGGAAATAAGAAAAACACCCCCATACTAAATTCAAACAATCATACATCTTATTAGTGTTAGGTAACGGCCAAGCGGCCATCTTATAATCGAAAGCTTTATTCTACTTATTGGGTTAAAAATCAGTCATAATGTTTTATTGTGTTAAAAATTCCTGAGTCAATTGGTCAAACATGTTCTCTTAAAACATAAACCATTGCAAGTTTAGCATAAAACGCACTGGAACTCTTAACTACTTTAGCTATTTTTTTAATATATTCAATATTTAACACTTACTGTGCTGGTCGTTCACGAATTAAATGGAGGAACGTTCCTGAACGTTCATGAACGTTCATGAATGTTCAACAGCTCTTAGACCTTTCGGCGAACGTTCATGAATGTTCAGGAACGTTCTTCCATTTAATTCGTGAACGACCAGCACAGTATCTCAAATTAATTAATTTAAAACGATTCGTTACAAAATTACTTTTTTAAAATTCATTTTTTTTTCAATTTCACAACCCGTAATAAAATTCTCTTTTTTAGTTTCGTAACAAAAGTATCGTGACAAAAGTATACAATACCTTCCTTGAGAATTAGACGAAACACTTTTCGAAGCTTAATAGATGTTCCAGCATTTTTGTTTTATTATTTTATTAGTGAACCTTACCTTAATTTTTTTAAACTAGTACTATACTAAAGAAAAAAATTTTAAGGGCGAATAATCTTCTTAAACTAGTGAATAAATCGCGAACTAACCATTCAAACTTAATATTATATCGTGTTATTTATATTCCATGAATCGTTCAGTCGTAAATTAAAGTAAATTAATAATATTGGTTATTTACAGACATTAGAATTATTTTTTTTTGTTTTCTCAATATTTAATAACATTTTTAATCGGATAAAAAAAAACAAAAACATTTACGTTGCTTTCAAAAATCATTTCCTATGGATGACAAAATCATCTTTTTTTAATGTTAAATGATAAAGGTATTTGTTTTGTATTATTAAATCATCAAATTTTTGATGCTTAATTTCATTATTCGAGATAAAAAGCGAACAAAAAATAAAATTTGCCTAATCGATAAATACGCGAATGAGAATGCACGCTGAACGAACATACATAAATATTAGACTAAAGTGTTAGGAAAAAAAACTTTGACTTGTTCAGGGTGCTAGAATTAAAACAAAAATTAACTGAATCATTTGAAAGAACTAATATATTAAATTGAAAAAAATAATTCTATTATTCACTTAATTTTTTATAATTTGAGAATTAATTTCAGAATTTTTTAAACATAATCCAAAGATATTAAATTACTCGTTTTGATTAAAACTATTCTGCTTAATTACATCATGTTTTCTTTTTCATTGTTTCTTAGAATTTGAGAGTTTGATAGATTCCAAGAGATAAAATGAAATAAAACCGTTTAGTATTTTTGAATTAGTAATCTCGAGTAATTGAATAATTTTGAAAATGTAAAAAATATTTACAAACGAATAAGTACTCGAAAATTTCAAGAGTTTATTTAAATACTTGGGAGTATTATTAAAAAATTATATTCTCAAAGAAGTATACCTTCCTTTAAATGAATTTCTTTAAAGCTTTGAAAGAAATATAATTGGAAGTGATTCAATTAAGATGTAAAAAACTTAAACGTTAAAAATCAAGCATCGTTTTTTAGCATTAAGTAAAAACGTGACATCCTTTCATTGAATATTTTCATGTGACAATTAATGCGGCACTTGTACCGAAATTTCAAAATTTGCGTTGCTGCAGCGAAGAGAAGCGTACCCTTTGCAAACCGTACCGTACCTTAGGCGTACCTAAAGCGAAGCGATCCCACCTTACCAACCGTAAAAATTTATTTTTTAAAAAAATTTAAAATTTGAAACAACCAAAAATACGGTTCGATGTACGCTGGATACGACAATGGTATGTTTCTGTATGTTTCAGTAGATACTGTGGTTACGGTACGGCAAGGTTACGCTTCAGTGCGCTTAGGCTTAAAATGATTTAAATATACTTTCGAAAGATAAAAAGTTACTATTGAGTATTGGCTCCAAATTGATGGGAAAAGAAGTTTCCCAAAAGCAATATTTGGGTGATAATGGTAAAAAATAGGCATCTTTCATTGGATTCCCATATTTTTTATGCATCTGCTTCAACAAAAAATGATTCTCTACCAATCTAAAGATTAATTTTAGTAATTATTTTCCTTTTATTACACTAGAGGCCGAACAAAGTTTAAGCTTTCCGTAATTGGGACTTCGTCCCCTCTCACGGAACCCTTCGTCATAAAGACCAAATATTCCTAGCGCCGGCTCTGGTTAGGTAGTTTTATAATTATAAGTTTGGTTTAAATATCGATAAATTATGCTAATGATATTGCCATTTATGCTTATGGGTGGAAATTAGTTAAATTATTTAAGATGATAACTTTTAAAAAGAAATTTGAACTTTCATGAACTAATGATTTGGATTTAAAGGAATATAATTTTTAGATAGTATGGACGTTTTGCATTCAAGAACCTTATAAAAAAATAAGTTAAGACTTTATTGTCAATGAAAAAAGGATTTTTAGACATCTTAATATTTTTTTTCAACTAAAACGTATTTTCCTCCTTTTTCCTGTATTGTCCGGGACTTACACTTTCCGGGATTGTCTTGCGATTTCCGGATCAGAAAAAAAAGAAAACTTCTAATTTGAGATTTCACGCGGTTTCCAGCAATTTCATTTTTTGTCACGCTTTTTTAGCGTGAAACATACGGTTATAGGGTCTATAAAAGCAGTAAACGGCGGTAAATCGGTCCCAATCCGCAGGGATTTCTTAATCGTGTCCACCTCAGTATCATTTACATGTATTTTAAAATATTTAAATACAGTCATGGCCATTCACAGGTTCCCTTCCTGAACGTTCATGAACGTTCCTGAACCATCACATTCATAATCTTTCACGAGCTTTCATTTTCTTTCACAAACTTTCATAATCTTTCACGAGCTTTCATTTTCTTTCACAAACTTTCATAATCTTTCACGAGCTTTCATTCTCTTTCACAAACTTTCATAATCTTTCACGAGCTTTCATAATCTTTCACAAACTTTCATAATCTTTCACGTCCTTTCACAATCTTTCACAAATATTTACAAGTTATCGATTACCAGAGCTTAATTCCCCTAAATTTTGTTTCAAATAATTTGGAATCGACATAATTGGAGTAAGCTAAAGTTTTAAAATTGATCCAAATGATCCAAGAAATCAAAACGAAAATCATAATTTCGTGTTAGTTTTAATGGAAGTTAATTAATATTACAGTTGTGGTCATTCACGTGTTCCTCTTGTGAACTTTCATGAACTAATGATTTGGAAAAGCTAATATTCATTTAAAGGTATCAAATGAAAGCTAAAAAGCTCTAGTTAAAGCTTGTAAAACTAGCTTTTATTTGATATCCATAAATCAATGATGACTCTTCCAAATCAATAATTCATGAAAGTTCACAAGAGGAACACGTGAATGACCAAAACTGTATTTGCTCAAAAAGAAATTTCTGTTCTCCTATGCATTTTACAAATCTTCTATGCATTTTATCAAAAAAATTTTTTAATTTAGTAAATCAAAAGTTTAACTAATACCACTTGTAAATTTTGAGATTTTTTCATTTATCCCTGCGGTAAAATAACGTTATGCAGAAGATTCTATGGACATACCTAAAGCTTTTTATTTAAAATTTTAGGAAAAAGTGATTTTTTAAAGTAAGTTACGTTTGGTTCAATCGAGCGGCTGACGCCTTAACCTTTTAGGCCGATTGAACAATTTTATTATGCAAAAAAAATAAAAATTAATAATAAAAAAGAAGAATAGTTTTAAATTAATTAATTTAAATTTAACAATTAATAACAAAAATTTTTATAATTCAAATCAAATTTTTGAAATTTTCTAACAAACTCCAAAAAAATTAAATTCACATTGTTGCTTATTCTTATGATGAATAAACCAAATTTAAGAGATAAGTCTTCTTTTAGAAAGCAATTCATGAACTTAGGGAAAAAGTGTTGGAAAGTCTCTTCCATTTTATCATTGAATTTACCTTTCGGTGTTATGAAAAAGTCAAATTTATTCCGAAGATTATGAGGTTTAGAGAGCGAAATATTTCTAAATAAATAAGATTTTAGCTGTTTTGGACTTTCTTTATAATTCAATACTTTGTAAATAAACGTTGAAAGCCGTTTGATAATCCGGTGTTGGAAACAGTCTAGTTTGTAGTTGTTTAGTAAAATGTTTAACGAGTTATATTCATTAGAATTTAACACTTTGTGATTAACATTTAAAAGTTTGTACAAGCAATAATTGTAGTAATTAGCCAATTTTTGAATCGTCTTCTTTGGAAAATAAATTATTAAAGAGAGGCAATAATCAAAATGAGGGAGAATAAACGTTTTTATAAATTGAACTTTAACGACTTTAGATAAGTAGAATACCCAGTCTATTGAATCTTCAAGAAACATTAAGTTTTCTTTAATGAATTTTAGAAAAGATACTTTAATGAAAATGGCTCTATATCATTAATGTGTGATTAAAGATTTTTCCATTTAAAACATTAAAGAAGCTTTAGTGAAAATAAAGAAAGAAACATTAATGAGACGCTTATTTCATTTAAAAGTAGGAATATTTGAGAGTAGACAAAAAATCAAGAGCCCAAGCTTTTCGTCAAAACAATTTAATCTCAGGAATAATCAAATTTCAAAATTTAAGTAAAATTAAAGTTTTCATCAAGTTCAGATATTAAAATTGCTTGGTCAGCATTAAGGCAAGTCTGAGAATTTAAGAGAACTAAATGATAAGTTTATTATTTAACGTCCCTATGGAAGAATATACTCAGAGTGTTTCTTAAATTTGGTCTTTCCATGAAGTATAATTTTTTTTCTTGTAAAGCTGTCACCTACTCGTGCTTCAATTTCGTTTCGAATAAGCGAAGACACCTGATATTTGAAAGTTAAAAGGGCTAAAAGCTATGATCAAAATCATTATTAAACTTATGAAATAAACAAAGTTTAATTTATTTGATAACCAATTGACTTTAAATGGTTGAAATAATCAATGGCCGTGTTAAAGACTTTAATAAAGAGATATTACTTTGATGAAAATTAAAAAAAATAAAATGATAGGTCGTACTCACAAGACTGAAGATGTCATTCGCTAAACTGCGCGGCGAGTCTTGTTTTCTACATGCTTAGCGTGTTAAATAAATGTATAACCAATTTTATTTATAAGGCGATAGTAAACTCAGTGTCGTAAACCACCTCTATTTGTATCCAGAAAAATTGGTCTTTAACATTCAAATTATGTTTAGATTTCTTTAAATCAATGCCTCGAAAATACCTCATTCTAATGCCCTCAACCTAGTCTATAAACTAAAGGTATGAGATTTTGAAACAATACTTTACCTATCGAAATATTTAAAAAAAACTAGTGAATACAAATACAGACATTGCTTGGATATATCAAAATTCGAATATATCACTAAAAAGTATTGGAACAGAAGGTCATTTGTAAAGTGAAATGCATTCAAATATATCACTATTCGGTTATATCGCTTTTTTTTTCGCTGGAACAAAAGGGGTGATATATCCGCGCAATGACTGTAGAGGGGGTTTACGGTACTAAAAAAAGAAATTAGAAAGTTTATATTTACTACGTAACTTTTTTAACTTGAATTTTGACCAATTTTAAATTTTTCCTTTGTAAGAATTACAAATTTAAATTTAATATATTTTTTTAACTGACAAACATGGAGTATTTTAACTGTTAACAAAGTTCAAATTTATTTTTTGAAAAATAAGGGTGGAGTTATTTTTTTGTTTCACCAATAAAAATAAAAATTTAAAAAATCTAATACACTCTATTAGATACATTTCGTTTATCTTTTAATTTAATTGTTACTTTGTACGTTCGTTCAAAAGGAATTTTTTTTTGATATATCTACTAGATGCCTGTTGGGGTAGGTAATGGTAATGTAAATAGCGATTGGGTACTATGAGTTTAGATTTTGATTTTAACTTTAAAAATACACTGTAAAAAATGTACTTTCAAAATGTGAAAAATTTCTTGTAAATCTTTTCCGTGCATGCAGGGGGTATGAGTAAGAAAAATTTTCAACACAAGGTCCATTTAAAAAAAATCATGGTTTTTCCAATGCAAGAAAATTACAGAGGAGCCGAAACTTTTTGCGTTCCTCCTCGCCCCTCCCCCTTCTTACAGTCAAGATAATTCAACAAAATATTAAAATTTTAACGTTTTTTCTTATAACATAATCATTTTGTTGACTGATTTAAAAGTTGAATTGCCGCTTCGTTAGAAAAAGATCTGTGTTTAAACAATCGAATTTCTTTTTATTCAAAAAAAAATTCTCATGATGGTCTTGAGGCGTGTGTCTAATTTTTTGATTTCAGTTTTTTTCTCTTCATAGGCAAACAAAAAACGCGTTCTATCTTTTCTTTAAGAAAAATTTTCTATTTCATTCATGTGAATCTTATTTTCATTAGACTGAGTATGATTGTAAATACGAAATGAAAAATTTAAACAAAACTTTTTTCAAAAAAAAATAAATTGCAATAGAATTAAATATTGTAGACAAATTCTTCATTAAAGATCTTTAATGAATCTTTTTCTTTTTTTTACTTTAAACTTTAAATTCAAAAATATTCGGTTATTTCTTCACACTTAAATAAGTTTTCATTAAAAAAATATTTTTTTGTTTAAAAATTTGAATATTTTGGAAATCTTTGAATTTTCTTTTTACTCAAAAATGTGTCTTTAAGATTACATTAAGATTCATTAATGTCACTTTTTTTTTCAGGAGACTGGGTAATTGCTCGATCGAATAGAGTCTTTTGTTGATTGCAAGTTTTATTTCACCAACATGCTTTAAAAATGTTAACTTGTTATCTAGAATTAAACCTAAAATTCTAAAATGATCAACAACTTCGATGCGATTATTTTCAGCTTCAATAAAAGTCGGAATTCGGATATTTTTCTTGTTTGTTATTATCATAATTTTTGTCTTTGACCAATTTATCGCGAGTCGATTCATACTACACCATTTTAATAGTTCTGAGATAGATTTCTTAAAGTCCTCAATGAGCTCATAAAAGCTGTTTCCAAATTTTAGGAGAGTTGTATCATCAGCGAATAATTTCGTAATAAAGCTTTCACAATAAAACACAATATCGTCGATAAAAATTATAAATAAAAGTGGTCGAAGTACACTTCCTTGCGGCACACCAAGTTCTAGTGGTAGTAAACTTGAGGAATGGTCTTCAATTTTCACTACTTGTGATCTCTCCTCAAAATAATTTTTTAAAAGCCGAATCGCATTAATATCAAAACCATATCGTTTATCATTTTAAAGCTTACACAGTCTATACTGCACTTGATAATTCTTATACAGTCTAACCTCTCTATCACGACCTTCGTTAATTCGGCAAATTCAATTGCCGAATATTTTTTTTTATTCATTTTTTATCAATTGAATCTTTAATCCGGCTATTTCGATAAACCGGCAAAATTTTTTCCTCTCGATTTGGCCGGATTAGGAAGACTCAACTGTACTGTTCTTAATAAAAATTTAAATAAGATATTCCTGGGATAACTTGTAAACCTTATAGAAAGGGAAAATATATTGAAATTTTACTGGTTGACTAAAAATTTCTTATCTTCATTATATTCTTTAAATAGCTCAAAAAATTTCCTTATTTAGTCTGTATATTCCCAAGAATTAAAGACGAAATAAAATTAAAATTTAATTGTCAAATAATTTTTCTGCATTGAGGTTGCGAGTTTTTAGTCAGAGTTAACGTTTAAGATCTGAAAAAATTCTGTTTTTTTATCGTAGTTTGGATCAATTTTAAAACTTTAGCTTACTCCAATTATGTCGATTCCAAATTATTTGAAACAAAATTTAGGGGAATTAAGCTCTGGTAATCAATAACTTGTAAATATTTGTGAAAGATTGTGAAAGGACGTGAAAGATTATGAAAGTTTGTGAAAGATTATGAAAGCTCGTGAAAGATTATGAAAGTTTGTGAAAAGAAATGAAAGCTCGTGAAAGATTATGAATGTGAAGGTTCAGGAACGTTCATGAACGTTCAGGAAGGGAACCTGTGAATGGCCATGACTGTACGCAATTTTTTTGCAGAGTTTTGCAGGGCTTATTCTTAGAGTGGCTTTTTAATGTTTATCACCAAAAAGCATCTGTGCAGAGTTTTTTTTGTTTTTTAAACTAGCTCTCATTTGATACCGATTAATCAATAGTGGCTTTTCCAAATCATTAGATCTTGAAATTTCACAAGAGGAACACGTGAATGACCACAACTGTAGAATCGACAATTTTAGATAAAAATATGTATTCTTAAAATGATTTTGTTAGATTCGTAAATTTTGATTCATAAAGGCGAACGCATCATAAATCTTCACGCCTAAAGGAAAAAAAATTTTAAAAAACCAACTATACCACGTTGTTCAGCACAAAAAATTACCCTAGTAAAGTGGAAAAATCGAGACCTCATTTCTACTTCATACCCCTCGCCTTTAGTACCCAAAATAGACCTCTTTAAAACCGTCTAATAACAGCATTTTATAAATTTGTAGACATATCGTTTTTTTTTTGAGATATATGAATTCAGCACCCCAAAATACGTTAGTGAACATATTTACAGATGGATGAATAATTTTTTCGAACTGACCCAAGCAAAAGTATGGTTTTTTGGGGCTGAGTGGGTTTAAGACCTATGTTTACCCCAAACACCCTAATTGGGGTACATAATATTGGTACCAAAATGTAGGAAATTAAATTTAGAAAAAAGTTATCGGAGCAAAATTTTGATTTTATATGTTTAATTTTGAATAATTAAATGTTTTAAAGTTTATGAAAATCAAAATTTTAGTGCCACCTGAATTTGTTATTTTTTTAATCGGAACCGCAATCTTCGACCCCGAAAACCTCAAAAAATCATTTTTTTCTTGGGGGTCAAAAATCAAGAATTTTACCCCTACCCCTCCACTTTTTGTAGCCTAATGATAAGGTGCTTAATTTAAACATTTAAGAACTCATGATTGGAAAACGATATTTTTGATCTGGAGGTACCAGCTGAAAGCTCAAAAGCTCCCATTGACGCTGGTACCCAAATCGGCGGAAGAAAATGCTGTTATTAGACGGTTTTAAAGAGGTCTATTTTGGGTACTAAAGGCGAGGGGTATGAAGTAGAAATGAGGTCTCGATTTTTCCACTTTACTAGGGTAATTTTTTGTGCTGAACAACGTGGTATAGTTGGTTTTTTAAAATTTTTTTTCCTTTAGGCGTGAAGATTTATGATGCGTTCGCCTTTAGCTTTCTTATTGTAGTGCGGTTTTTTTGAAAATTTTTGTTCTATTAAATGAGGTCTAAACTAAGAAAGTTTGAGAGAGAAAATGTTTAACATCTAGTTTAAAATTTGGAATTTATTTTGATTCCGGTTACGTTGTTAAGGAACAATTAAAAATGATCTAAAGCATTTGTGAGATTTGTTTGATTTGTAAAAATTTTGTTTAAAGACAAACTATTTGTCATGTTAAAAGTGTTTTTATAATAAATTTTTTAAACTAGAAATTTCTATAATAAATATGTTAAAAAATTTAAAAAAAAAGTTGAAATTATTCTTGTTAGAATAGAATTTCAGTTTTTAAGGACTATTTGGCAAAAAAGAGATATCAAAATTTGCCTAAATGACATCACAAGATATTGAGTATGAAATGTCCAGGTAAGAAATTAATTTTAAAAATTTTGGAAAATTTCAATTGTATGAACGACTTTTTTAGATTTGAGGCGGAGCTGTCGAGACTCGAATCGTCTACGAAAGCACCTGCACAAGCGCCTAATAAACATAAAATAAGCATTCAAATGCCGACAAGCTTGCCTTCGACTGGTACATTTAACTTGGATCAAGCTGGATCGACTAGTCAAATGTATAGTCAAAATTATTTGCAGCCTCCTCCACCTCCATTGCCTAGAACTAATCTCCCACCACCTCCACCGACAGGATCTCACAAACAAACTTTTCCACACAAAAGGGATTCCTCAGGTGCTCTAAAATCGACTCCGACAACAGCTGCGGCTGCTGCTAGCGCTGTAGCAGCTGCAGTTTTGGAAAGCAAGGCTAAAAAGTCAAAATTTGAAAGTGATAAAAAGAAAAAGAAATTAACACGTTGTGCCGGAGGACAAACATGGGAGGATGAGACACTCCTTGAGTGGGATGCAGGTATTCTATTTAAAAAAAAATTTAAATTTATAAAATCTTAAAAAAATTATTTTAGATGATTTTCGATTGTTTTGTGGTGATCTTGGTAACGAAGTTACTGATGATGCTCTTGCGAGAGCCTTTCAAAAATATCCATCTTTTCAAAAAGCAAAAGTTGTTCGTGATAAACGAACAGGAAAGTCTAAAGGTTACGGCTTTGTTTCTTTTAAAAGCTCTGAAGATTTTATCAAAGCCATGAGAGAAATGAATGGTAATTTATTTTTATCCTTTCGGCTCAAAACGCAAGCTATCTTTATTATTTCTATTTAGGCAAATATGTTGGAAATAGACCGATTAAACTAAGAAAAAGTACCTGGAAGGATAGAAATATGGAAGTGGTCAAAAAGAAAGAAAATGAAAAGCAACGTATGGGCTTCAAATAGACATGCTTAATAAGGAAAAATTCGATTTTTTTTAAATCTTTGTTTTCTTTTTTTTTATTGTAAAAACTGTTAAATAAAATTTATTTATAAATTTTGAATTTAACTTCACTCAATCATTTTCAACTAAAAATCTAACACTTTTTGTTGCAGTTGCTATGCTCAACTCAGCATAAGACAACGACAAAAAGACGTCAGTTTTCAGCAATTATTTCCGCTACTGTGGGTTTTTAATACAAGGTCAGCTGCAAGCCGATTAGTTAAGAGTATGCATAGATATTAATTAATAAAAAGAAGACGAATATTTGCGAATTGTTTTTATATCCACTTATCGATTCTTGCTTTGAAATAATAAGCAGACTTAGCATTGACAACCGATTGTGGCAAGGAGTTACACATGTTCACGACTCTATTTTTTAAAAAATAAAATCGTTGCATACAATTTCTTATATGATCTTGTTTTCTAAGATTTTAAATTTATTACTTGTCAAATTAATTTCATTACGGAAGTAAACCACTTCGAACCCTTAACCCATGTCCTGAATCCTGACCAAGATCTGCACAGACCAAAATATTTCCAAAAATTTTTGGAAAAGATTTATTTTCTTGTCAGAATCCTTTAAAAATATCTTCGATCGGATTGAGTTCAAAATATTTTATGCTAGAAAATCTAAGAAAATATGAATCATTCGGATTCTTGTACAGAACATGCAGATTTTACCTATCAGGATCCTGTTCAGGAATCAAAACATGGGTAATATTGGGTCTCTTATACTTCAATATCATTGATACTCACTTTTCAATATCAGTCATTTTCAATATCAATTAACCATTTAACCAATTACTGATATTCAAATTCAATATCAGATCGAAAATTCTAATATCAATTTTTTGACAATTGATCTTTTTTTGTAAATTAATTTGTGTGTTTGCCTTTTAAACGCTTGTATATCCCTCCAATTTTTGTCACAAAAAAGTAAATGGATATAATGCTCCTCTTTACAAATCTTGCGCTGAGACTTCAATGGTTAAGTATGCGTAGAGAAAGAAACTTCATGCGAAAACTGGTACTTATAATAGTTTTTAATTATTCCGAATCAGTACCATCAGCTCCCTGACTATCAGTACACTCATTTTTATCTCTAAAATATATATAGACCAAAATAAGACCGAGCGTACCAGTTTGGCATATACAGTATATATATTAATATAATTGACTAATTATGAATACGCTAAACTGGTACGCTCGGTCTCATTTTTATCTATATATTTTAGGATTTTAGGGATAGTCAGGGAGCTGATGGAAAATTTTCATAGGAAAATAACCCGACACCTAAGAAAAAACAGACCGCCAAAGAGAAAATTATAATTGATTTTAATGTAGATAATTGACATGTTTATTTTCTAAATTAATTTCTTAATTAAACTAATTAATCCTAAATTTATCTGTAAAAACCAATATCAGTCAATTATTTTGAATATCAGTATTGATATTGAAATCTCAATATCATTGATATTCAGGTATAAGAGACCCGTAATATTTTTAACATTTGAATAAGATCTCCTCTTTTACGTCTATCTTCCAAACTCGACAGATTCAATAATTTAAGTCTAGTGTTGAAATCAATGTTTATGATGGCCGACAGAAGTAGTCTCATAGCTCTTCTCTGAATCGAGACATTGATAAAAAATTTAAATTAAGAAGTCCAAGCAAATAGGCCGAAAGAAGATTTACATAAGTTGAAGTTCTAGAATCAAATCTTTAAATGTACCATACTTGTCTTCCACATTGTCCATTTCTAAACTTTTAGAATTTAATCAACTTGAATCAACTAAATATTTGCAAGTAGTCTGCAAAAGACACGTTCTAATTCGAGTTTAAATTTTATGAAAAGTTATTAATCTATTATACCATTTAAATTTTTTATTTGCCTTTTTGGAACACTTATTTGGTATTTTACGCATTCGCTTGGCTTTTGGGTTTGATTTGCAAGTCGATTATGATAAGTCTTCAAATCGTATTTGACATTATACGATGACAAAACATTGTATATCCTAGAATATTTTGTCAACTTCGTAATCACCGTTCGAGGCTTGCTTAAAAAAGACTAAAAAATGCATCTTTTTTCGAATTTTATTCTCAAACAGAATTTTTTTGTGATTCAAAAATCATTAATCATGGTTATAATTTTATTAGCTTTCATATTTTATGTTGAAAATTTCATTAGTAAAAAATCATAGAAAGAAACGGTTGAAAAATATTAAACAAATAATGCGTTTTGCATTTAAAAATATTACAGTAAAACCTCTTTTTTCCGAATAATTTTTCTGAATAAAATCAACAAAATTAGTGCTTTTTTGTTGACTGTATTTAAAATTTTTGGCTTTTAGTTAAGTTCAAGTTATTCAAGTCTTCAATAGTTAGAATTTAAAAAAAATACAAATAACATTTCAATATCAATCAGTAATTTATTAAAAAAAATTTATGTTAAGAAGTCAAAAAAAAAATTGACCGAGGAATTCTTAACCAATTTAATTAAGACGTATCGTATTAATTCTTAAATTTTCAAAGATTTTGCGCTTAAAGAGCTTTAGATTTTAAAAAAATTGAATATCTTTAAGTTTTTGGAAAGCATAATTTATTTGACTTTACAAAAGTTTGTTCTGACAAGCGGCTCTTACAGTGGTGCTACGATCACAGGAATTTACAGAATTTTACGTAAAATCTGGTAATTTTACAATTTTTACCCTTTTTTCCGTAAAAATAGGTAATTTTACGTAAATTTACTAAGGTGAAAAATAGTAAATTTATCTAATTTTACGTAAAATGCTGTAAAAACCAAAACGGCCAAAAAAAAATTAAACCCTGGTTTGGTATTTCAAAAAGTTTGATGAAATTAAAAAAAAACGAAAATCATGTTTAATATAATAGTTAACAGGTTAGTGAACAAGAAAAGACATTTTTTTTTAACTTGACTTATGATTCAACTTGCTACAATAAATCTAATCGAAAAAATTCAGAATTTCAAATGGCCGTTTTGGTTTTTACAGCATTTTACGTAAAATTAGATTAATTTACTATTTTTCACCTTAGTAAATTTACGTAAAATTACCTATTTTTACGGAAAAAAGGGTAAAAAATTGTAAAATTACCAGATTTTACGTAAAATTCTGTAAATTCCTGTGATCGTAGCACCACTGTATATCGTAAACTCGCTTTTTATACTCCGGGATTTCTCAAAAAATGTATTTATTTAGGTTTTTAATTCATTTCTTTTCTTACAATACATTTTGGATTAATCTAAAGATTTGGAAGTTTAAATTATAAAAAAAAATGAATCACTTGCTTATTAATTAATAAAAAAAGTTATAAAACTTACAATAAAAATAATCAAATATTGTAGTCGTTTTTAATTTTTATTTTGTTTATTCTGTCGGTTTTAAGATAAAATAAAAAATGGCAATAATCATAAAACGTAATAAGTTACTTGAATACTTTTCAAATTATGAATTAGATTAATTTTGAAAAAATTTGTTTGTTTTTGTTCTAAAAAATATGATGATAATTTGCAAAAGTTCTGTTTTAAGGTCTATTAACTTACCGTAGTGCCTCATTATAGATACCTTGGGTCTTAAAATATGACTGAAAAAAATTGGGATCCCGAATCAAGTAATTTTTGATTTAATTAAATTTCAGACCTTTTTTTTTTAGTCACATTTTAAAACCATTGGTGTCTATAATGAGGCATTACGGTATGTGAACAAAATCTATCTACACAATTACATGACCAGTCCTGACCACATAATTCCTCGACATGTTTTTATTATTTAAAAATATATTTGGCCCCTAAATTCTCATGACGTAACCGTTCTTAGAATTAGGTCACCATGTCATTGGTGAAACAAATTTTCATCATTCGTTAACATTTAACGCTTAGTCATGAGTAAATAAATTTTGTTTCGTTAACACAAGTTTTCTGTTTTTTGTTTAGGAGTTTTAATTTTTTAGCGTTTCTGCAAAATTTAAATTTTTATGATTGTGCAGCAAAAATCAACATGTCGTAAGAATATCACTTGTAAGCTAGCCTTGATAGTGCAACTGTCTTTTATGTTTTACATCACTCAAGCAAAACACATTTTAAGATTTTTGTTTTTTTTTTTAAATAGACTCCTGCTTTCTCTAATTTCTAAATATATTTAATTCTCTTGTCAATATGTAATTAAACAAATATTTAATTAATTTTCTTAGTAAAAATAATCATCCTTAAGATTAGAAATCTGATACCTCAAAGAAGGTTCTATGTAAGTTATTTTATTTTCAAAAGTATGACGCATAAATTTGAAAATGAGAGCAAAAAAAATTTCACAAAATTTTGTTTATTCGTGTAAACTAGTTCAGTAAAAAATTGATCAGTTATTCTTTTAATATTTGTGTTGATTAAATGCCAAGCTTTGCGTCTTCGCGAAATTATTATTCTCCTTAATAACTAATTTCAAAATATGTTGAGTTTATTCAAAATTAATTGAGCTGTTTAAATTTCAGTAAATTCTTTGACGTTTTCTCGACTTTTATTTTTCAAGATATCTTGCGATCATTGTGTTAACTAAAGAGAATTTTTATCTAGTTTAATTTTATCAATTATTTTAAAAGGTTTTTTTTTTAATTAAAGGTCTTAAAATGGAGGTGCCAAATTCAATTTTTTAATCTAATAATTGTTTTAAATCACAAAAAATATAATCTTTAGGAAATTTTCTGTTCATAAGCATTATATAAATTATTAACAAATGAATTATTATTCGTACCTAAAAAAGACTCTTTTTTTAATCTAATTTTTCATCTAAAACCTCAGTCTGTCGAGGCTTAAGTTTTCTTCAGTCAAAGATTAATTATAATTCCCAAAGGAAATCTTTTTTTTTCTAATTTCTAATGTTGCATTTCGATTATTCATTTGATCTCCAAAAGTATTTTATAATAAATTTTCGTAAGGATTTTGTTCATCCCAACATTGTAGAATCCTCGAAAGTTACCTCGAGTCCCATGTGAAAAAAACAAGTAACATTTGATTAGAAAATTTGAAATTTTTATAATATAAATTTCATAAGCCTTTGATTTAAAAATTAATCTATCAGCTAATGTACATTTTTGCTCTAAGGGATTAAAAATTGAATTTATTTTAGATTAATCATCGAAACGAAAAATGGCTATGTGCTCGAAAAAAGTTTATAAAAATAAGCTTGTCAAAAGTGTAGATAGTACCAACCAAGTATTGGTATTTATTATGAACCAAAATTTTTAATTTATTGATTTTTTTAACTTTCACAACAACAACAACAACAGAAATACTTATTAAAAAGTGATTAATTTTTGTTACGTATTTTATTTTAAAACTTATCACAAAACTTAATAAAATAAAATTTATGATCGGTTTTAAAAAAAAAAGAGTGCAAACAAAAAGAACAATGACAAAGCCGCCTTCATTTTTTAAGCATAGTCTTTCGCCAATAAATAATTTGCATTTGCTTTTTTTTTTTAAAAAAAAGGAAAGATAGCAATTGTTTAGGATTCGTATTAAAAGAATTTTTTTTTAAATTTCCATTCAGTCTTAGAAAAAATCATAATTAGCATTGGCTAGAAGTTTTATTTATTTTTTTTCTACGAAAGATGCAACTAAGAAAATTGCAACTCAGAAAAGAAGAGGAATATATTAGCTAACTAAAAAATATAAACTAACCCCAAAAATATTTTATTTCTGTTTTTTTTTCTTTTGTTAGATTGTTGTTGTTTATTTGCATGATTTTATTCAAATTGTAAAAAATAAAGTAAAATAAATTGAATTAGTTTTGTAATATTTTTTTTTCTAAGAGTTTAAAATTCAAAATCTTGACTTATTCATTTGTTTTTAGTTGAGGAAGTTAATCATTCAAATTTGGTCTACAGTGTTTTTACTTAAAAATTTACTTTCGGCGTAAGAAAACGTTGGAAAATAAAAAAAACGCGAATTTTTTAAGAAGAGTGTAAGTAAGCGTTAGTAATATAAAAGAAAGCGTTAGGGTGAGTGTGAGAGAGTCTGGGACAGCGTTAGGGTGAGTGTGAGAGTGACTGGGACAGCGTTAGAGTGAGTGTGAGAGAGTCTGGGACAGCGTTAGGGTGAGTGTGAGAGTGACTGAGACAGCGTTAGAGTGAGTGTGAGAGAGTCTGGGACAGCGTTAGGGTGAGTGTGAGAGAGTCTGGGACAGCGTTGGGTTGAGTGTGAGAGAGTCTGGGACAGCGTTAGGGTGAGTGTGAGAGTGACTGAGACAGCGTTAGAGTGAGTGTGAGAGAGTCTGGGACAGCGTTAGGGTGAGTGTGAGAGAGTCTGGGACAGCGTTAGAGTGAGTGTGAGAGAGTCTGGGACAGCGTTAGAGTGAGTGTGAGAGAGTCTGGGACAGCGTTAGGGTGAGTGTGAGAGTGACTGAGACAGCGTTAGAGTGAGTGTGAGAGAGTCTGAGTCTGGGAGTCATCTTTAGAGTTATTGAAATAAACAAACTATTTTATATTTCAAATTTATCTCGGATCCTTGAGTCTAATAATCACTCCAACCTCCTTTTCTTTTTATAATTTTTGTAACACTCTTTAGTTGAAAAACATTTAAAATAACTGATGATTTTTGAAAACAAAATGATTACTTTTTATGCATTAAAACAAAATTGCAGCATTTTTGAACTGTTAGTTTTTTTTCAACGAATTTGTATATGTATTTTATCAAATCCTCTATAGATCACCAAATCTCACACTCACCCTAACGCTGTCCCAGACTCTCTCACACTCACTCTAACGCTGTCTCAGTCACTCTCACACTCACTCTAACGCTGTCTCAGTCACTCTCACACTCACCCTAACGCTGTCCCAGACTCTCTCACACTCACTCTAACGCTGTCCCAGTCACTCTCACACTCACCCTAACGCTGTCCCAGACTCTCTCACACTCAACCCAACGCTGTCCCAGACTCTCTCACACTCACCCTAACGCTGTCCCAGACTCTCTCACACTCACTCTAACGCTGTCTCAGTCACTCTCACACTCACCCTAACGCTGTCCCAGACTCTCTCACACTCACTCTAACGCTGTCCCAGTCACTCTCACACTCACCCTAACGCTGTCCCAGACTCTCTCCTTCACAACCCAACGCTTTTTATTTTTTTATTATCGCATGTTTAGCACTTTCCAATTTTCAGTTCGAACTTTCCAACGCTTTTTGTAAAAAAGTAAATATTAATATAAAAACACTGTACTTTTCATTTTATCTAATTTTTAAAAAATTTGTTTAGCACTTGAAATTCGTAATATTTACATAGAACAAAAGTTCTCAGTCAATAATCGTTTATAGTAAACTAATATCCTTTTCTCTTCAAATGAATTATAAATATTTGATCTGTCATTTACAAGAATAAGTAGACCATATTATTTTCTGAAATTAACAAAAAAAAAACAATCTTGTAAAAAAACAATTCAGTGCTTTTTTTTAGGATAATCCAAGAATGAGCTTTCACAAATAAAAACCTTGATACGGACGTTCGTCAATTTAATTCGTGAATGACTACCACTGTATTCATTTTTTATCCTTCCAGAAGGTTTTCCGTTTAAAAACTGTCAAAAGTCGTTTAGCTTTTAAACGGCTTATTACGGATGTTCTTGATCTAAGGTATAAACTTTCTGGCCGTTCTACTAATTAAATTTTAAATTAGAGTAATAAGGTCTAGTCATTGTTAGGGATGCTTCATTTACTTTACTTTTCGTCACATTACCGAATAAAGTTAAGCTTTTCCTTTAGTTTCATGGTAACAATTCACAATTGTCTGAAAACAAAGGTTGCTTTAAGGTTGCTTAACATACAAAGGAGAGAAGCTCGTTCTCTGAAAAATTTCAATATTCTTGATATCAAGAAAAGCATGTTAAGATTTCAGCCCTTTTTTGTTTCTAACATATGATGATTTAGTCCAAAAAATAACTAGATTGCCATTTTATTAACTGCTTAATCATGTTTATTTGGCTTATAAAAACATAAAATAAGTCCTTTACATTGAGGTAAAATAAATTTTAGATTGAATTTGAATCTTTTATTTCCTTGTATAAAACGCTGTGTTTCAGCAAAATAATCATTCTAGTGTCGATTTTGGGTAAGTAAAGGGTAACTTTACCATTTTCTAGTAAAGTAAAGTAAAGAGTGCGGACTTAGTTATTGTGTAGACTGTTTTCTTTTTGATTTTTAGGGCCTTTTTAGGCATTCAGTAACCATCCCATAGGTCCAAAAATAAAAATCCATTTCCAAAATTTAATTCAGATTTTTCTTACCCATACGCTGTTCAGTAAAAAAAATAAATTTTTTTTTGGAATTCTTACGACTAGATTTGAAAAAACTAAAAAATCAGGCCTTTTTTTAATTTGTCGCCCAAAAAAATGATCTATTGAACTTAAATTTTAAAATTTTATGTTCTTTCAGAATCAGTATCATGATTATTATTTATCGTGTTGTTCCACTCTGTTCCTAATAATAATAAAACTAAGAGCAACTCTTCAAAAAACTAAACCCCTCTCCCCTTTAGACAAATTTAATTTTTGTTCGACATCCCTAAAAAATTGGAAATAAAGGTTTTCTTTTATGGAAACCTTGTTTTTGGAAGTTAAGATTAGGTGAATTTTATAGATAAAATGGCTCTGTAACGTTTCATAGCATCATTTTTTCATAGCAAGTTTTCATAGCAAGGTGTTTCATAGCATGTCAATTATTTTCATAGCGTCTAAATTTCATCGCATGTTTCATAGCAAGGTAAAAGAAAAGATAAACAAGTTAATTTTTTATTCATTATACTGTAGTGGAACTTAATTTGTACCATGATATCATATGATATAAGCTGACCTCATCTAATGTCATCTGGTTTCAGTTTGTATCAGTATTCGTTGACAATTAATAATGTTTGTTATTCTTCTAATGATATCATCTGATACAATATGATTTTAACTGATCGGAGCTGATAGTAGTTGATACAAAAATGATACCAGCTGATATCAGCTGATATGAAATGATATCATGGCACAAATTAATTTGCGATGAAAATCAAAATGCTATGAAAAAACAAAGGATGCTATGAAAAATGTCTTGCTATGAAAAATAAAGTGCTATGAAATGTCCCATGCCCAGATAAAATATCTTTGTTTGACGAGTACAGTACTCGTCATTCACGAATTAAATGGGCGAACATTCGCAGAAAGGGTTTTGATGGTGAAATCTCATTCTTGGACCTCAATGAACGTTTATGTAC
This sequence comes from Brachionus rubens, assembly GCA_022207745.1. Lineage (NCBI taxonomy): Eukaryota > Metazoa > Rotifera > Eurotatoria > Ploima > Brachionidae > Brachionus > Brachionus rubens. The sequence goes on along the minus strand of JAJVHD010000009.1, from coordinate 1,440,639 downwards.
GTTCGCCGAATCGAAAATAAAATAAAATTTCAAAATTGAATATCTAATAATATGTTTTAACCATAAACCCTTTCGTCTAACGTTCGCACATTTATTTCGTGAATGCCCAATACTGTAAGCTCAGGCGATTAAACTTTACAAAATATATGTTCAATTTAAATGTTAAAATTTTTGCGATATGAAAAAACTTGATGAAAAGGGAGTTTGTTTGAATAGAGAATTAATTCATTTTTTATTGGTGTCTTTCATCTTGGTGTTTAATTATTAAAAGCTAACTTTATTCATGATTTTTAAATATTACTTTAGAAAATTTTTGGTTTACTTTTTCTGTTTCCATTTTTCTCATTCTCATTTTATTTTTTTTCCGTGTCTTAAGAGTTATGGAGTTGTTATTATGTAAAAAACGTTGAATTCTTGCGTGGATCAAATCTTTCAATTGAGGTGAAAGCATTGTGATTTAATTTAAACAAAAACGAAATCGATGTTTTTGAGTCTTGATCCCACTATCTTTTATTAGTTAACAAAAAAAAACAAACAAACACAAGTTTATTTTAAGAAATCGATTTATGAATGTCAATTCATTAAATATATCCTTTTTTATTCCATGCGGAAACAGAAAAAGCTCAATTGAGTGAAAATATTTAAAAAAATTTCACGCTTTCGAATGCAAATAAAAATTAATTATAATTTTAAAAAAATATTAAAATTTGTTTACTTGTAGCAGGGGGTATCAGTAAGAAAAATTTTCAACACAAGGTCTATTTAAAAAAAAAACAAGGTTATACCCCCCCTCCCCATGTAAGAAAATTACATAGGAGCCGAAATTTTGGACCCCCCCCCCTCCTTCAAAGCTATTTTCAACAACATGTAAAAATTTTAACGTATTTTGTCACAGATAACATAATTCTTTTGTTTACAAAGATTTAAAAGTTGAATTGCCGCTTCGTTAAAAAAAATATGGGATTAAACAATCGCTTTTTTTTTTTTTTCAAAAAAAAAATTTCTCATGAGGTCTTGAGGGGTATGTCTTTGATTTATCAAAGTTGAAAAAAAAATTTTGATTTCAATTTTTTTCTCGTCATATACCCCCCCCCCCCCCTAAATTTCTGACCATTTCATGTAATTTTTTTTATGTTAATTAGTAAAAAAAAATGTAATTTTTTTTCAATTTACTAAGAAAAACCCCCCTCCCCCCCCCTACCTTGTGTGTAAGATTTTTTTTTTTCGTACCCCCTGCTTGTAGCAATTTTTCTGAAAAATTTTTTTTTTGGCTTTTTTTTTTGAAGTTAATTATTGATTGGTAGATAGTAAAAATGTACTGAGGGGAAAAATATCCTGTCAAAAATATACTGAGCAAAAATATACTGTTTTTAAAAAAGGTATAATCTTATTGATTTAGTAAAAGTTTTTTAGCTTTAGACTTCTTTAATAATAAATAGCTCTCGTTTAAATTCTAAATTACATAATTTCGATTCGCAAGATTGTGGGATGAATGTAACGAAACATGTAAGCTACTAGTTAATTGTTGATAAACAGCAAAATCAATATAAATACATTAAAAAGCACAACATTTCTATTCGGAAATCGTTTATATAAGATATCGCTCTAAGTCTTTCGATTTAAAATAACATTCTGACAGTTAAATTAGTTACAAGCTGTTCTGTAAAGGGATTAATCACTAAGCAGTGTCTTACTTTAATATTTAAAAAGTACAGTCATTTCATAATTATGTCACACCAAAATTTTGAGGCCGAATTTAGGTTAATACAGCCATAAAGCACATTATAGAGAATGGTAAACTTTTTTAAGAGTAAGAAGCAGGGGATTATTTTTTCCTTTTTTTCCATACACGAGGTTGGTAGGAGGGAGTTTTGGGTAGTAAAAAACTTGTTTAGTGAAAACAATTTTAAATATTAGTGGGTGCAATAGCACAATTAGCTTGTATGCAACACCGGTCCTGAATCGTTTTAATCCTATAAGGGACATAATTAAAACAAGTACAATGCTGTCTTTAAAATATTAAAGACAATGGGCTATACTATGCTGAACATGCAAAAGTAAGCCAACAAGCCAACATGGGAACATATTATAACCCTTCCAATTGATAAAATTAAATTGAATTAAATAACGTAAAATCTCACGAACTGTATTTCTCTGAAATTTTCTCGAATTCTCTGGAATTTTCAAAATGAATTCGTTATTCGAAAAGTTCAATTTCCAAGAAGAACCGGATCCTTACTTAGATGCTGAATTAATAAAATTTTCGCTTTTAATGACATGTCATTAATAGCGAATTCACAGATTTTGAAAACTCAGTGTCCGTTAATATATGACAAATCACTAAACTCAAGCACTCAATTTTAGTGGCATGACATATTTATCGAGCCTGACGTTATTTAATTGAGAAATTAAAATTAATGAATAACAATTGGAAGGGTTATAATATGTTCCCTTGTTGGCTTGTCTCTTTACCTTTGCATGATCAGCATATTATAGCCGGATTGTCTTTAATATTTTAAAGGCAGCATTGTACTTGTCTCTCTCCCATTGAATCTTTTTTTAAAAAAAGATTAATTAATTTATTTAATCAATAATCAAATGGAATATGACAAAACTAAGTTTACAATGGAAAGTATTAGAAGAAATCTGTTCCATATAATTTCGGGGATAAAATTGAAATGGGACAAAAATACAACGTAACATAATGAAGAAATGACTGTAATAGTTTTAACACATCACTTTAATTAGACTTTAACTACTATTACTTTTAAGTATAAACTTAATCGATTTGTAATTTTTGCCCACAGATTAGAAAGTAATAAAAGTAATTATTTCATGCCAAGCAGGAACACAAAACTTACACTCATAGAGAGGGTAAATAATTAAAAGCATATTAATTATTATAAGAACTAAATCTTTAAACGATATTTTTTAAATTAAATCGTTGCTATACCTATCTCAGGATACTCTAATTTAGATGGACAATTAGCTAAGTATGTATTTTATAGAAAGTTTATTTATTTTATCTTTTTAGTTAAAAAATTTATTAATAGCTTCTTAACTAATTCGGCAAATTAAAAATTGAATAAAACGATTGTCTCATTTTTTTCAACCTTTTCATTCAGAAGATTCCGTAGACTTGTAAATTTTCTGTTAGTAGAAAGTTCAATGCACCTTTTAATAATTAATAAAACGATAATTTGCATTTATTTCAAAGCGACTGGAAGTCTAAAATCAAAACATATTTCTTCATGAAGTTTTACAGCTAATAAAAAATCAATAAAATTATTTTACTTTTAATTTAACAAGCCAAATAAATATCATTAAATTGAATATTTGAAACAATCCAAAGAGCTTTTGTAAGTTGATGAAGTATTTTTCTTAAATTTAAGTTTAAACAGTCTTAAGGCATTTTAATCTTGAACTTTAACATGTCTTAATTAAAAACTTACGAAATTTACGACGGTGCGTCTGAAACAAAGCTCATAAGCCTTTTAATCTTCTAATTCAAAAAATCCATAGCAAATGTTACTTCATTTTTCATTTTCGATTCAACGAGCAAATTAACCTCTTGTTTTTTTAAGTACATAAAAATTAGTGATGCTCGTTAAGCTTGGTTAGCCGATTAACCAAATCTGGTCAGCCAAAACCAGGTTAAACAAAAATTAGCTAACCTATTTTTGTTTTTTTTTATTTATAAAAGATTTGGTTTCAACAATCAACAAAAAATCAACTTGGATTAACCAATCAAAATTACTATTCACTAAATATTCGATTATACAGAATAGAAAATTTTTTTGAGTTCTGTTTAACCGAATTTTCTAGATAATCGAATAAGGGGTATGGACACTAAAAATTGTCTTAAAAAGACAAAAAATGTCCGTTTTAAGGTACAAAAAGATCGATAAAATATAAATTATGAGACAAAAAGTTAATAAAGAGTAATTAACACTGAAAACTCTATAATTAACTGACTTTCTTAAAAATTTTCGATCCTTTCTCCTGGAAGCCCTAAATTTCTTGTCGATGTCATGATCCATTTTTAAAATTCTGGATAATCGAATATTTTCTGTATAAAACATATTTTTTATTCTTAAAACATTCTAAAACATAATTTTTCCGTTAAAAGCAACTATGTTTTAGACGTTTTTGATTGGTTAAAACATAAAAAAATTTGAAAAGACCAGAGATGATTTAATTTTAATTGTCTTAAAATAATTAATGTCCGTTTTTGAAGGATAAAAGTCCCTTTTGACATGGAATTTTGTTTAACTTAAGATTATAATTTTTAAAAATGTACCTAAAGAGTATTTAAAGGAAACTGGTATCTAAGATTTCTTAATATCTAATAAAATTTTGCAAATTAAATTGATTCAACCAATTTTTTATCTATTACCTCTTCAGGTTATCAACATCCATAAGTTTGAAAATCAAGACTAGTTGCTAAGGGTTATAATTCATAATTTATTCTAAAGAATTTGAGCAACCGTAAATCTTTTATCCCAGAAAATTCTTATTTGCGGATCAAGATGATTCAAAATATGTCCCCTGTCATCTTGTAAGATTATAAATCAGACCGTACGGCTATCTTAATTCCATAATGAGCTAAATAAATATTTTTTAATGTTTTAACCAATCAAAAACGTCTAAAACATAGTTGCTTTTAACGGAAAAATTATGTTTTAGAATGTTTTAAGAATAAAAAATATGTTTTATATTTTCTAAAACATAATATGTTTTAAAAGTTTTATATGTTTTTGTTTTATAAAAAATTATATTAGTATTCACGAGTTAAATGAACGAAAATTCGTGAATGTTCGCAGATAGTTGATGGTGAAAGCTTCATGAATGTTCCTCGAATTCTAACGAAAAATGTAATTTCAATGACTTTAGCCGAAAGAATGTGAATGTTTGCCGAGAACTGAGAGGTTTTCTAACAGCATTTTGTGTTTCATCGACTTATAGTGTCGTTTGCATTTATGATTTGGTATTAAATTAGCTTGAGTTCTTTTAATTTTTTCAAAAAACTTGATTTCATCATCTTGACCATTTTCAGTTAAAGTAGTAGTAGTAGAAGTAGTAGCTGATAACATATTCCATGTAGAGACTATTCTATTTGACAAAAAATTATATCGACATGAGCTCTTTTTGTTCATTTCTCTAACAAGTCTCTTGTCGTTTGACCTTCTAAGGTTAAGTGACAGACTTTTGGCGTAATTACAGTCGACTCGCTTTTAATCGGAACGCTTTTATCCGTAAAATTCGGGATCCGTACATTTTTCCCCGGTCCCTACCCCTTCTCTAATACTTTCAATGCAAATTTTGTTGTCTTAATCCGTAATTAAGTTCGGATTATTATTCTATTCGGAACAGAAAAAAATGATCTCTATTAATATACATGCATGTTAAAGTCAATCCTTTATCCGTAATTTTTTCATTTTTATTCTACAATCCCTTGTTTTTTTTTTAAATTTAAATTCAATAATTGACTCAATCAAACCGACAATTGTATTTAGTGAAAAAATAAATTTTAAATAAATCTCCAATCCAAAAATTTTATTTTCCATTCCTAATTGTGATGATCAAACCCTCTTATTTTTACATTTTTAAGACTTTGAAGTTAACAAGAGCAGTCAATATCTTTTTTTAGTTAATTATGATGGGAAATTTTATGATTTCTAGCAATTAAACTTATAGAACAGATAAAAAATTTCTTTAAATCGGAAGGTTTCAAAAAATTTTCCTTTTCCGGTTTAAATTTTATCCGTATAATTTAATCCGGAATGGGTTTTTCCCGGTCCCGAATGTTACGGATTAAAGCGAGTCGACTGTAACTCTATTAACTAGGTTGATTTTCTCTACACCATTAACCAACTTATACGTTTGAATCAAGTCACCCCTCAATCTTCTATCTTCAAGATTTTGCAAGTTCAAGATTTCCAATCTTTCATCATATGACTTGTCTTTTATTGATTTACGAGTTTTGCTGCTCTTTTTAGTACCCTTTCAAGAATCAAAATGTCAGTTTTAAATGAAGGAGGCCACATACTTACGGCATATTCAAGATGAGGTCTAACTAGTGATGTATACAACGGTTTGATTATTTGGCTATCTAGATTCACAAAAGACTTGAAGCAATATGCAACTTGAAGGGATTCCGACACGTTGTCATTTACTACAAGGAAAAATCAATTAATTTTTGACAGTTTTAATTCTAATTCAGAGAACGACTCGGGACTTATGTTGGATCAAATTAAACCTAATAGGACAAAGAAGTGTGACTTCCGACGTAGACCAACGTTCTAAATTAATCTAATTATGTTTAATTATTTTGATATTAAAGCTAGACAAGAATTCGTCTTTTTTAAAATTTTGTTAGGATGATTATAAGACAATAAAAAGGAAGCCAGGGTTTCGAAAAAAATAAATTCTGATATTTTTGAATAATTTTTTAAAAATCGTCATTTCATGATGATTTGTATTATTTTTTCTTTTCTAATGATTCAGTTGCAAGTCAAATAACTCATGAAAAAAATAATCATGTTTCGAGCAATAAAATTTTAGCTTCTCTTTTTAAGTTTTTCTCGTTTTAAAAAATAAAAAGTTTTTTTTTTATTTTGTTCAAAATTTAGAAGCTTTCAACAAGTCAAAAGTTAGTCAACACAATTTTTAATTTTTTTAAAAAAATGAAATATGGGTAAAACAATCGAATCTAAAATTGATGTAAACAATAATGAAATACTTATTAATCCTTCGACTAATCAACCAGTTTTGTTTTACCATTCATTAAATGAATTGGATCAAGACGAAACAAAGTCTAAACCAAAATTCAATGTTACTAAATTGAACTCATCCGAGTTAATAGATCAAACAGATCGAAATCTTCCAGGTTTTAGATTTTTTTAATTTCTAAAAATTCGAAAGAATTTTTGTTGTTACAAAACCAATCTTAATTAAATGTTTTTAAGCTTCACCTGAATCATTTGACACTCCTGTGGATGCATTACCCGATCTAGACAATTATCGTAATTTACTCTCGTTAACAGGCGAGGCTAAATCACGACCAACTCTACTCGAACTTCAAAATTATAAACGTTTGAGTACAACTGAAACAGACTCGGTTAAAAAACGTCTCGATTTAATCGATAGCACTGAAATCAAAAATGTAGATTTACCGAATGTAAGTGTTAACTCGAATAAACAATTTGATGTTATTAAATTTGGTTGGATAAAAGGTGTTTTAATAAGATGTATATTGAATATATTTGGTGTTATGATTTTTTTACGAGTTTCGTGGATAGTAGGTCAAGCTGGTGTAGCTTTAATGACTATTATTATTCTATTGGCAACGCTAGTTACTGTTATAACGGCTCTATCGACAAGTGCTATTTGTACGAATGGAGAAATACGAGGCGGTGGAGCTTATTATTTAATTTCAAGATCACTTGGACCTGAATTTGGAGGTGCTATTGGAATTGTTTTTTCGTTTGCAAATGCTGTCGCAGCAGCCATGTACACAATTGGCTTTGCTGAGACAGTAGTAACTTTACTCAGGGATAACGGTATTGTTATTATTAATTCAAACCCTGTTAACGATGTAAGACTCATCGGTCTGGCTACAATTATTATTTTACTAATCGTTGCTTTAATTGGTATGAGTTGGGAGGCTAAAGTTCAAATATTTCTACTTGGAATTTTAGTTTTAGCTTTCTTTAATTATATGATTGGGTCCTTTTTACCTCCAAGTGATGTACAAAAATCTAAGGGTTTTGTTGGATATAGTTTTGGGTTACTCAAAGAAAATTTTTTGCCCGACTACCGAGATGGTGAAGATTTTCCTCATTTATTCGGGGTTTTTTTTCCAGCCGTAACTGGGATTCTAGCCGGGGCAAATATAAGTGGTAATTTGAAGAATCCTCAAAAAGCTATTCCTAAGGGTACTCTTCTCTCAATCCTCATAACTTCAATCATCTATTTGTTATTTTCATGGATGTGTGGTGCTTCTATTGCTCGTGAAACCACGGGAAATGTTAATCACCTTATAAACGATTCATATTTAAATTGTAAACAAGAGAACGTAACTTGTAAAGATGGTCTTTTACATAATTATCATATAATGCAAATGGTATCGTTATGGGGTCCAATTATAACTGCTGGTATATTTTCAGCATCTCTCTCATCTGCCTTGGCTAGTTTAGTAAGTGCTCCAAAAGTTTTCCAAGCTGTTTGTGAAGACAAAATATTTCCGAAAATTGAATATTTTGCGGTTGGACGAGGCAAGGACAATGAACCCCTAAGAGGTTATTTCCTAACTTTTGTAATCGCAATCGGATTCATTTTAATCGGAGACTTAAACGAAATAGCTCCAATAATTTCGAATTTTTTTCTCATGTCTTACGCTCTGGTAAACTATTCATGCTTCGATGCCTCATTGGCTAAAACCCCTGGATGGAGACCAGCATTCAAGTATTATAACAAATGGGTCAGTTTATTCGGAGCAATATTGTGTATATCTGTAATGTTTTTGATAAAATGGTGGGCTGCTTTGGTATCGTTTATAATAATCGCTGGACTTCATATTTATGTCAAACAATCCAAACCAAGTAATTTTTATGTTTTTTTGAGAATTTTTATAAAATCTTAAATTTTTGAAATCAACATTCAAGGAATCAACTGGGGCTCATCTACTCAAGCTCATATATTCAGACGTTCATTAGAATATTCTCTTAAATTAATGAGTATTGAAGAACATGTTAAAAATTTTCGTCCAAATTTTTTGGTTCTAACAGGACCGCCCACTGTTCGACCGGCTTTATGTGATCTTGTCGCTGCGATAACCAAGAATCGAAGTCTTATGATTTGTGCAAATGTTGATACTGATAATTTTGAAAGTAATAATCATGTTGATTACAGTTCTTGGATGCGCAAACGAAAATATAAAGCGTTTTACACCGAAATAAAAAGTTCATCGTTAAGAATGGGAGCTTTTTCATTAATGCAAACAGTTGGTATTGGTAAACTTAAACCAAATACTTTGTTAATAGGATTCAAAAATGACTGGCAAGTAGACAAACTAGAAAACGCACTCGACTATTATGAGATAATAAACGATGCTTTTATGTTACAATATGGCATTTGTATACTCAGACTTGATGGTGGCTTGGATTACTCTGACTTGTTGTGTGATGTTTTGAATGAAAAGGATTTGTCTAGTAGTGACTCGGAGTATTCAGAAGAAAGTGCTTTGCCAAAATCCGATTTGAAAGAGGACTTTTTGAAAAAACAAAATATAGAATTTTTAATTTCGAAACAGAACAAATCAAATTTAGATCGTATAAGACGTAAAAATTCATCAATTAGTTTTTTGAGCAGATTTAATGACAAGAGTCTTGATTTTGAAAAACTTGAATCAACAATCCCAGAGAGTTTGACACCTAATAAAAATTCATTTTTCAAAAGCACTGAAGTTATTAAGTTAAAAAACACCAAAATAAATCAAGGTGTCCTACAGGGTATTAATATATTTCATCGTAAGTATCAAACTGGTTTTGTAGATGTGTGGTGGTTGTATGACGATGGTGGTCTTTCTGTTCTTTTGCCCTATTTATTGCTTCAAAAAAAGTACTGGCAAAAATGTAAATTGAGAATTTTTATTCAGACTAAAAATACTAATGCCAATATCTCGGAAGAACAGAGAAGGTAAAATTAACCTCAGTATATTTTAGTGTTTACAATCGACTTATGCACCATCGTGACTAAAACATGAAGGTTAATTTTAGGTACACTAGGTGTCCTGAATAGAATCATTCACAAAGAAATAAATTCGGCTTTTTTAAATCTAAAAATGATTTTCAGTTATAAATCGGATGTATTTCTTTAAGACACCCATTGTACCACTTTGAAGCAGACTGGAAGATCTAAAATTTTTCTATATGCACTTGGTATCAAAATTTGCCGTTCATTCCTTAATCCAGTTGGTTCAGAGTTCGATTGTAAACAAAAGCCCATTTTTTAATAAAATTTATTCATTAATTTTTTTAAAGTATGGCAACACTTTTGTCCAAGTTTAGAATCGAATTTCACGATTTGATTGTTTTTTCGACATTCAACAAAAAGCCTCAAGCATCTAGGTAATGAATCAATTAATTTCTAAGAGATATTTGACTTATGTTTTTGACGTTGAAAGTGTTACAATTTATGAAAAAATGATCGAAAATTGGAGACTAAAACCCAACGAAACTCCCGAACAATTTCCATGGAAAATTTTTGAGTCAAATTACAAGCAAAATTTAGACAAGATAAACCAACAATTGATTCTAAGAGAATTATTGGTCGAATACTCACAAAGCTCAAGCTTTATTTTTATGTAAGATATTAATGTTTGAAGTTTGGGTGAATTTAAAAAAATTTATTTTTCTTTTAGAACAATTAGTGTACCTAGTCTTGTACATACATGTGCTGGTTTGTATTTATCATACCTAGATCTGATAAGTTATCAAATGCCACCGATGTTAATGATTCGTGGTAATCAAAATTCAGTATTGACATATTATTCATAGAATGAATATGATTGATAAAAATTTGAAGAACAGTTTTAGTTTTGTTTGATTTTTCTCTCTCATTACATTGTATTTTAAGAAAATATTTTTATGAAAATCTATTTTTTTAGACCAAAGTTATGAAAATTTAATAAAATCTAAAAAAAATCCCTTTTTGTTATCGTTCTTATTGACATAGGTTATATCACTTAGACATCTTCATTTCTGAATTCAGGAGTGAATTGAAAAATTTAATATTAATGGGTTTTGGTTTTGGTGTTACTGTTGTTTTCAGATATTGAGTCAAAACTAATTGCCCATTCTTTTTTTAGAGATTTTGCAGAATTGATTCATCGATTGAAAAAATTTTGAATCCCCTTGCTTAGTTTTTATTTTTGTTAAAACAAAGCCCAGTCGACATTCTAAGAGGCTGTTGCTAAAACACGGACAGCCTATTTTTTGAAAATGATTTTTTCTTGAAAGGAATCCCCAACCTGAATTTTTTATATACCATTAGATGTAAAATTATATAGGCTTTTATATGGAACACTTTTTGAAAAAGAAAAAGTAACGTTTCGGGAGTAATTGTCAAAATATCTCTCCGGGATGATTGTTTAAGAACAAGCTTATTTATGAAAAATTATCATGAAACAGCTTCTTAGTTTTAAAATTGAAGAAAAAAAACTTTTTTTGCAATCCCCTTTAAACGTTTTTTATGCTTAAATCTTTCAATTAGTAACAAGCTATTTTTAAAAAATAAGTGTTTTAGCAACAGCCTCATTTAGACGGACTTCAAAGCTTTTAGTAAGGTGTCGCTTAAAATTGAAATTGTATGGAATTATCGACCAAACTCTCAAGTGGACTGAAACGTTTCTTCTTTGGAGATATTAAAGAGTTGTCTTAGGAAATTGCATTTCAATTGTAATTAAGTTGCGTCCCAGAGAGTAGTTTCTCTTGAAAATAAAATTAACGACCAATTTTAGTGTCCAAGAAGGAAAAGCCCGGCTTTTTCAAGAAAATCTCAATATTTTGATGAAATAGAAAAAAATTCGAACTAAATATTACCAAGTGTAAGGCAATTAAAATGAAAACCGTTTTATCTTGCTAAGAAGTGCATGCACTAAAACCAGAGTACTCATTTTGTACCAAATTTTTAGATTGGCTGAAAAAAAATTGGTTAGGTAATAGCGTAGCATGGTAATACGGTAATGTTCCTCAGCAGTTTCTAAAGCTAACAGAGTGTTGGGACAAATTAAGAATTTGTTCACTTAGCTAACACCTGTAATTTTCAAATTATTATAAAATGACCTAGGGTAGTGCTTGGAACCCGATGTTAAAAGCTGATTCTTGAAAGCGTTAAAATAAGAGAAACTTAATTAGTGAGCTAAGTCAGAGAACTGGGTGGTTTTAACATTATTCAACGTAGACTACAATTAAATAATTTATTTTTACTAATTTTATTAGGGTAAACATTAATAATTTTTTTTTAATTTTATATCTAGATATCTTTGACAAAATTGCATTCTTCAAATTCCATGATTTTTTTTTGAAAAGCAGATTTATTCGATAATATATCTGATCGCTCATTTTTCTAAAAATTAACCATAAATTTTTTTTGTCAATTTTAGAAATTAAATTTTAAAGCTTACAGATAGTTTCCAACGAACTATGAACGCCTTATCTCCATTACTCAAAGTATTAGCATACTTTTTTTGTTGTTTTAACCTTTCTTTAACGGTTACGTTTTGCTCAATTGTCAACACTTGTTTTGCCCACTGAAAAAAATCAAGTTTATCAACAAAAAAAAACATTAATTTAAAATTTTTATTATGACATACTTGACGAAGCCATTCTCTTTTTAACTCAGTGGTCAAATTATATGTATGATTCATCATAGCGACTAATAAATTTATTAGTAATAATGAAACAATCACAAGGAATATCACAAAAAGGATCTTGTAAAAAAAACAAAATTAGATTTTAAAGTGTTTCATTTTGCAAAGCTAAAAAAAATAACCCTTCCGACAACTGCATAATTTGATATTATTAAATTGTCATACGCGTCTTCTAAATCATGAATTGACATGTTTAGTAAATCAAAAAGCGCTTTTAGAGGCGATGTAAAAATCATTTCCACTGGTGGACGACCATAATTGTATAAAATATAAAACGCTTAAAATGATAAAATTAAAATTGAAAAACTGAAAAATTCGATTTAAAATTTCTACCTTGAGAAAATCCGAGTACAAATACCAAGTAAATGATCAAAAATCTGAAAAAATTTGTCCGTATCACTCTATGAATGATGTAAACGAATGTTGTAATTACACGAAAGCCTCTTTAATTATTAACTAATAGTGAATTTAAAAATCTAATGGGTTATAATTAAAACCTAAATTACCTTCCTAAATATAAAATGTAAGCACTTTTGAATATTATAGACAAGACAATGAGATAATCTTCGCCAGCATGATTGCATGTAAATCTCATCGGTACCATTAATAAATAGCAAAAGAGTGATAATATGAAAATGACTTTTGATGGATTGAACAAAAGTGTTTGTATGTATAAGTTTAATTTTTGGATGTAAAGCTCAGAGCCTATCTTGATCAAGTATAAGACTGAATATGTTAAGACAGCTATTTCTAATACCATTCGAACCTATGTTTGGATAAAAAATAGTGAAAAATTTAAAAAAAAAAATTTTAAGTTTTAAATATTTACGTATCGATTTGGATCGGTAGGCTCCAAATACGCACATTTACATTCTTCCAATAAATTTGTATAATTATCTGTAATCTCAGTACAATTCATTACATTCGAAAGATAATCGAAAAAAAGTCGTTTCATTAAAATTGTTGCTATTGATAGACACAAGTAGAGCGAAAAAAGAAACATTTCAACATAAAACCTTTTTAAAAAAAATCAGCAAATTTTCAAGATGTAAAAATGAGTTATAAAGAAATAATCCGAAAGATGAAGGAAAATAATGGTACATCCATGATCTTAAAATCAATATTTTAGATGGACATTGAGTTGAACGGAGGTAGAGGCAGCGGTGGCGCCATCATTCAAATCTAAAAAAAGGGCTTTAACTTCCTTATTTACGCGGAAAATGAGGCGTTTCGTCCAAAATTTAACTTTTTACGATTTTTAAGAATTGATCATCCATTGGTAATCGAATAAAAATCGTTTTAAATGCTTTTTATATTCTTTGAAAAAAATTAAAAAAGAATTGAGACGTAACATAAAATTGAGCGAAAAATTGAGCTAATAACATTAAGCATGACCAACTTAAATTTATTAAAAGTACAAAAACAACACCTTTTATTGGAAAGATTCGTAATTTGCTTTCAAAGTGCATCTTTTATTTGTAAAATAATTCTACAGTAGTATTGGATACCTGAAAAAAGTGCACAGGGGTGTATTTTGAGGTCAATATTTAAACTGATAGTATAGAAATGTCAAGAGATTTCGTTTGTTACCCGTATCATGCGCATTGAAGATGAGTTTCCTTAAGAAAAATTTGAACTCACCCATATGAAACCCTCTGCACATCCCCAAGCCACTCTTTATCTTTACATATCACTATATAGAGACTCCAAAGAGCTACATAATGTTAGGCTCATAATTTCAATGTCATATTTACTTTTTGAGATATTTTATGAAAACAATAAGCAGCTTTCAAATTTGCACACACGTGTGCAAAATAAAGTATATATGAAAATATTTCCAACGGTCATATTATGATGTAATTCATGGGCTGCTAGAAGTAGACATTATAAAAGACCGGGGTTCTAGTTTTCATATGCCTGAGTCAACAATAATTTTTTGTTATTGCAGATACTGCAACTAAAACTTTCATTTGTCAATTTTTTTTCCAAAAGTATTGGGACGAAGAGAACCAGAAACGACTTGAAATTATTAAAACTTAAGAACCCTTCAAGACCTAGTTCACTTATAAACTTTATTTTCTTTCAAAGTAGAATGTAGGAATTTTTTTTTAAATTACTTGGTTTTGATATAAGAGTTCCATTTTTGATTAAGCAGATCAACAACAAAACCCTCTAGCAACTCCAAATGTTCTTCACTTTCCTAAAAAAAAAATCAAATTTTTGTTAATCCAGAAAAACATTAAAATATTAAAATAATAAAAAGAGTTACTCCATTTGTGACTAGATAAACAGCACTAGTCGTATCGGTCGATCCGTCCTCGGCAATTGTGTCTATAGTCGCAAGGGGATAAGATCCAACAGCTACATCAGCATATATGAACCAGACATGTCGTAGTCTTTCCAAAATAAATTGAAACATCTAAAATATGGATAAAAATTTTCACTGAATTAACAAAAAAATTAATCAACAGAAAAAAAAGTACTTCTTTTCGAGCTAACTTTGCAGCTAAAGTCAACGGTGTCAATCCTTGACGATTTTTAATGTGAAGACTTGCATTAAAATCTAACATTAATTTAAACATAGGCTATACATTTAAGAGAGGTTTAATAAAGGGCTGATGAAAAATAAAAGTCAAAAAATTGTTTACCAAATTGTTGTTGATGACCAACATATGTAGCACTGTGTTTCCATTAAAATCTTGTTTATTTGGATCAGCGCCAGTTGCCATTAAAAGTCGAACACATTCTTCTTGATTTAGAATAGCTGCAAAACTAAGCGGATACTCTCCAAAATAAGCGTAGCCGACGTAGTTTGTATTCACTGTAAATATTGGACTTTCCTGTGAAAGCGAGTGTTCTTGATTATTTTTTTGATCCTCTGGACAAAAAAATTTGCCACAACACTTTTGATGAACATCAGCTCCATTCAAAAGCAAAAATTTAACCAAACAAGGATCTTCACTGACAATGGCCATATGAAGTGCAGACTCACCAAAATAGTCTTCACTTAGATAAATATCATTAATTATATTCGGAAATATTTTAATCAATCGTTTTGCCAAATCAATGAACAACGGAGTTCCATTCAACATACAAAGATGCAACAGTGATTCTCCTACAGCACCGACTTTGTCAAGTCGAAAGCATATTTTTTTTGTCTTTGGACCTTTTTTCTCTTGAAAATGAGACTAATTAAACAAACAACGCTGCTGGGGTTTATTTGAACAATTTTACCTTGGTGTTTCATGAGATTTGCTCCCGGAATTTGTTTGGATATTTTTTCACCGGATCGTTTGACTACAATTTTTTCAATCGGAACCTTGAAAAATTTCAAGTTTTAGAATGAAAAAGTTTGTTCAGAGGCTTTTTTACCTCTTCACCTTGTCCATCATTGTACAAATATTTGATAACTTCGTTGCGTATAAAGTTATCGACTTCATCATAGTTTTTAGTGGAAATTGCAATTTTCATCAAACGAACAAGCTCTCCTCCGCCATTTACATTAACTAACTTGTACAAATCTGGACCGTTTTCACTATCAGCTTGAGCCTTGAGACTGTCATTTACGTCACTTGTTGTATTACCCATTTGTCGATTAGTTTTTTGTTTAATTTAAATGCGAAATAAATTGGTTTATTACAATATTCCTTTAATCGCACTAAGTAAGCTTTTTTTTCAAAAAAAAGTTACCATGAAAATTGTTAGCAACGAGGTTTCGAAATAATTACTTTTTTTTTAATTGACATGAAAGAATTATTTTTTTTGAATTCAAGTCAAAAGGATTTCCGCTTATTTATTTTCGAAAGAAAAAACAGGTTTTTTATTTTAAAACTTGGATAATAAATTGTTCAATCGATTGATTGAGCGATTCACAAAAGAGAACACAAGTTATTTTGGAAAATTTTATTTTTGAAATAAGAAATTGACGTCTTTATTTAGAAAATGTCAAAAATGGAATGACGGAGTGCGAAAAAAGGACTTGAAATAAAAATTTTAAAATTAAATTCTAAATATCTTTAATTGTTATATCATCATCAAAAACTTCTAGAATATGCTTTCTAAAAATTTTGTTGTTTGCCTTCATGTTTTCTCGTTCCTGTTCCTTTAAAAGAACAAAATTTAAATTAAAATTTAGCCTCTTTTTTTTTGATTTATTACAGTTTGCTTCCATCTAACAATAAATGCCTTTTCACCATTATTCAATGTATTCGCATACTTCTTTTGTTGCTTTAATCTTTCTTTTAAAGACACATTTTGTTCGATTGTCAGAACTTGTTTTGCCCACTTAAATTTTAAATTAGACTTCGACTTGGTTACAGGTACGCCTCATTCAATACGTTTAGACATCCGATTTTCATTGATTTATTAAGATAAAATTGTTGGAATTTCAATAGGAGTGTCGCCATTACTTACGTAAAAGAAAAAGCACTTTTTCCTTTATTTCCTATATTTTCATTTTTGTGCATTTTTATGCTTCAGGTAAGTTTATTTTGGTGTTTATTGAATGGAAAATCAGTTTCCGAAAAAATTAAGGAAATATGTCATAATGGAGAATGATCACTCATATATCCATCCAGACAATAAGTGATCAACAACTGATAAGAATCACAGACTTGAATTTTGATGTTTCTATATTTTTATAATTTAGATACAACTTCACAAACAAACAATCTTTAAATAGATAAACCTTAAGGAATATTGTGTTAAAGGGTAGCAGCGATAAAGCGAAAATTTCCACCACCACTGAACGAGTTAGCTTAAGATTGGACGTATCTTGGTCCAAAGAAGAATAAACAAGACTTTTGGCAGAGTACGATGCCATTACGAAGAGAATGCAGGAAATGGAAATAGCTCTGAATGAGAAAAGTTTTACCCTAGACCCTAACACTCCAATTTACCATGGTAAGGCGGATGAGAACTTAGACTGTTGGATGACAGTAATTGCCAACAGTATAAAGTCTGCCGGTGTTCCAGAAGCTAAGAAATTGGATGTTAAGAGAATCTCATTATCCTTTTTGCTAACGCTCTTAAACCTAAATGCGCACTTAAGGTTCAAATTAGAGAACCGAAAACATTAGAAGAGGCATATAGAATAGCCACAAAATTTGAACAGCATTTAGGTAAGATAAAGGATTCGAGAGAAGCAGTCCATAAAACAAACATAATTAAGAATTATAAGGGAAAAAATTACAAGGGTAAATGGAAAAAAGACTATAAGGATCAGAAAAAAAAAGAAAACCTTAAATTTGAGATGTCACGCGGTTTCCGGTGATATCATTTTTTGTCACGCTTTTTTAGCGTGCAACATACGGTTACAGGGTATATAAAAGCCGGAAATGGCGGGAAATCCTTCCCAATCCGCAGGGATTACTTTATCTTTAGGGTTTGTTTTTATATGCAAGTTCAGCGGCTATTATATGCAACTTGATATGCGACTTATTTGAGTAGATTATTCGATTTTAAACTAAAAAAATAAGTGAAAATATGCAAAAAGATGCGATTATACCGTAAATCCCCTCTATTTGTACCCAGAAAATTTGGTCTTTAACATTCGATTTATCTTTAAATTTCTTTTTATCAATGCTTCGGAAAAACCTCATTCTAACCCCCTCAATCTAGCCTATAAACCAAAAGTATGGGATTTTGAAACAATACTTTACCTATCGAAATATTTAAAAAAAACTACTGGATACAAATAGAGGGGGTTTACGGTAATTCAAGTTTTATTTAATAGGCTTGTGATTTCGAATTTTTAGATGGAGTTTAGATTTTTTTTTCGAACCTTTTTTTTAAAACCTTTTCTGACCCGGATGATGGAATTTTTTTTTTCAATTTTATTTCAAAATATGCGAGAAAGAAATGCAATTAAATGCAAAAATATGCATTTATATGTAGATGCATATCGTTAGTAGACGTAAAAATGCACGCGTTTTTAATAAAATATGCAATTTTATGTTGTTGCATATAAAAGCAAACCCTGTTTATCATGTCCACCGCAGTAAAGCCGACACCCCTAAATTTCAAAGATTTATTTTCCTACCCTATGGTGCGACAATTAAAAGTATCATTTTTGGAGAAATGATTACTGAACCTTGAAATGAAAAATATTTTCTACAGGCTGCCAACATTTTCATCAATAAAATTTTTATTAATCTAGTAAATCCGACGGAATTAGGAAAAAAACGCGGAATTTCCATCTTTTCTTTGTAAATGAAGAACTATCCATCGAGTTACTTCCGGACAAAAATGAATCAATTCCTGAAAAGATTCTGCATTATATCGTTTTTTTCGAATAGACACATATGGTAAAAACACGTAGTGGCGAAAAACACGCTTTAAACCCAAAGCCTTGAAATGAACGGAATTTACACTTTTTCTCTTAAAATTCGTAATCTGAGCTGTTCATTTCGAAAGAAACAAAGAATGACCATGTTTTTTATATTTGAATTTCCTGCATTTGATCGGATCCCGAAACGTATTAAATCACGCTCACCTTATTAGCACTTTCGAAAACTTTTTTGTTCCGAGAAAAACTCGGTTTTTGTAAATATCTTAATCTGAATAATGTGTAATTATTAGCGAGAGTTAAAAATATAAGCAAAAGAATACCATTTCCTGCCTGTTGCTTTTTGGAAACTGGTTTTCACAAAGCAACAGGTTGAAAAAATTTAACGTTTAATGAGAACATTCTTGCGAATTAATTGCTATTTTACCTGCCTTAGCCACTCTCTTTTCAAACCAGTTGTAATTTCATAGGTATGCGCCATCATGGCAATTAATAAATTGACAAGTATTATCGAATTCAAGGTTAAAAAAATCACGAACAAAATCTATTTAAAAGTTAAAATAAAATTTAAAAATTTTCATATTTTTAAATCAAAACTTACCATAGCTGGTATCGGGTATTTGGTATTAGGAATATCCTCAAAAATTTCATCTAAATTATGTAAACACATTGTTATCACATCAAAAAGAGATTTTAATGCTGAAGTAAAAACGTGGTTTTTTGAGTATTTTCCATAGCTAAACGCTACATAAAATGCTTAAAGAGAATTGCTTTAAATTATTTTAACAAAAAAAAAAGGTCAAAACAGTTACCTTGAGAGAATCCGATCATAAAGAAACTAAAAATAATGAAAAATCGAAAAAAATTGGTCCGTAAAACTTTGTGAATCACAAATATGAACGTTGAAATAGCTCTAAATCCTCTTTAGAAAATAAACTTTTTAATAGAAAAAGATTGATCAAGTTTGTTTGTTTTAGTAAGCTAACCTTCCCAAATAGAGTATGAAAACCGACTTGAAAATGATAGAAAATACAAGGAGCATGTCTTCTCCTTGAGGATTGCATGTAAATCTCATCGGTATTGTCAATAAGCTACATATTAAAGATAGAATAAAAAATATTTTGGATGGATTGAATAGTAATGTTTGTATGTAAGATGATAGTTTTTGAATATAAAGCTCAGAGCCCATGATTACTAAGTAACTTATTGAATAGAGTAACATAATGAGTTCCACTACAACTCTTGCATATCGACTTGGATCATTCGGATAAAGATATGCACATGCACATTCATCAATTAAATTTTTCGACACACGATCTTCAGGAACACAATCCAAATTTATATCTAAATAATCGAAATAAACACGTTCCATAATGACTAAAATTATTGATATTGCAAAGTATAAAATAAATAGCACAAATTCAAAATAAAATCTTAAAAAAATTAAATTTTTAATTTCGTGACGTAGAGATTGTTGTTTTTGTGTTTAAGGTTACTTGTGCTTGACATATGAATTCCACTTTTGATTAATCAAATCAACAACGAAACCTTCAAGTAAATTAAGATGATCATCAGTTTCCTAAATTATAAAATTTAATTGAAAAAATTCTAATCGAATTTTATTTTTTGTTATTTACTCCGTTTGTTATAAGATACAGTGCACTAGTTGTATCAGTTGTACCATCTTGAGCGATTGTATCAATTGTTGCAAGAGGATACGATCCATATGAAACATCAGCATAAGTAAACCAAACGTGTCTCAATTTTTCCAAAATAAATTGAAACATCTTCAAAAAAAAATCTTAAAATTTTAACATTGAAAAGTCTTGATTAAAAATTTACTTCTTTTCGAGCTAATTTTGCGGCCAAAGTCAATGGGGTCAATCCTTGCCTATTTTTAATGTGAAAACTTGCTTTAAAGTCAAGCATAAACTTAAACATTGGTAGATTATTGTTGATTACAAGCATGTGCAGAACAGTATTACCGTTGAAATCTTGTTTATTCGGATCGGCGCCTGATACCATTAACAACCTAATACATTCTTCTTGATTAAGTATAGCCGCAAAACTAAGCGGATATTCTCCAAAATATGCATAACCAACATAATTTGTGTTTATTGAAAAAATTGGAATTTCTTGAAGCACAGAATTTTCTTGATTATTTTTTTGATCTTCTGGACAAAAAAATTTTCCGCAACATCTCGCGTGAACATCAGCTCCGTTTAAAAGAAGAAATTTAACCATTGAAGGATCTTCACTAACAATAGCCATATGCAAAGCCGTCTCTCCTTAAAATATTTTCCTCCAATATTAAATTTTAAATCTCAAAAATTTTTAATATATTTACCATAATAATCTTCACTTAAATAAAAATCATTAACCATTTTTGGAAAATGTTTTAAAAGTCGCTTAGCCAACTCATGACAAAGAGTAGTACCGTTTAACATGCATAAGTGAAGTAGAGATTCTCCAACTGCACCACATTTATCAATTCGAAAACAAATTTCCTTCGAATTTATTTCTCTTTTGTTTTCTAAATTCATTGATTTTACGCGAAAAAGATCAAAAGGTTTACTTTGAACTTAAGCTTACCTATGAGTCTAGTTAAATTTGTAAGAGGTTTTGAAAATTTATCTCCACACCTTCGTGAGACTATCTTTTCAACTGGTATCTTTAATACAAAAAAAAATTAAGATCTCGGATTTAGAAGAAAATTAAATTTACCTCTTCACCCAAGCCGTCATTGTATAAATATTTAACAACTTCAGTTTGAATATAATCGTCAATTTTTGTATAATCTTTAGTTGAAATTGCTAATTTCATTAAACGAACAAGCTCACCACTACCGTTTACATTCAATAACTTGTATATATCTGGACCATTTTCGCTGTCAGCTTGAGCTTTTATGCTATCGTTAACGTCGCTAGTGGTGTTTCCCATAATAGTTTGAAAAATTAATTGGGCTGTAGAATTAATGCAGTTAAGATTTTTTATTCTAAGTCTGAAAACTATTTTCTTTGATTTGAAATTAATATGGATCTTAGCAATGCTTTTCATAAAGCATTTATCGATTTTAATATTTACCCAGCAAAAAAAATTTTTTTTTTTCTTCAAGTTAAAAAAACAAAGTGGAAAAAAGTGAGTATTTCTTTTTTCGTTCGTTTATTTTGGTTTTAAATATTTCAGTATCTATGAAACTTGGAAGCAAAAATTATTTTTTTCGATTTTTTTTAAAATAATATTAATTTTAGACTTGAAGATTTAAAGTAAAAGTTTTTTTTTTGTTCTAATCAAAAACTAAATCATAAATACAGAAATGACATAATTAAATATTTAAGACTAAAGGATCGATTTAAATTTATAATAAATTGCTCGAAATTGGTTGAATTTTTTCGACAATTCTTTCGAGAATCCAAATGTATTGTTGAATTGACATTAACAATGTTCTCTGAGTTAAGTGAAAACTCTTTAAATGGAGACCAATCATGAAAAATTAGAAAATTAAATTTAGTTGATTTAAATCATTCTCTAAATGCAATTAGCTCTTTAACGAGCTAGTGAACAAAATGGTTAAGCAAACTCCAATTTCATTAAAACTTTTCATTATAGTAAGGATCATTTAAAATTATTGCAGAGATGGATATTATTGATAAGAAATAATTTATTGATACAAGGAGCTCTTGTGCAAAAACTCTGCAGCTCAGCAATTTTAATTGCGTTGTTTAAAAAATAAAATATACTGGAAAGAATTTAAATTTAAAAACGCAATTAAAATTGCAGAGCTGCAGAGTTTTTGCACAAGAGCTCCTTGTATCAATAAATTATTTCTTATCAATAATATCCATCTCTGCAATAATTTTAAATGATCCTTAAGTTGCTATAATGAAATGTTTTTTGATCCATTTGGGATTTTTGGGATTTTGAAACAAAACTTCACATAGCCACTTGTTGGACTCATGCCTCGTGCCTCGAAAAAGACGAGCCAATAAAAGCTTTTAGTCTTTATGAACCGAGTCAGAAAAAGATTGATAATAACAAACAACCGGGATTTCCTTAGCGAAATTTTGAAGAATAGAAGTTTTTAAAAAAATGTTAGTCAACCGAGTTAAACTCTTCTTTCACCCAGGGTGTTGTCACGTTTCAAACCTGCTCGTAAAAGGACCAATGCTAAGCAACTTTCCAAATTTTTTTTTCCCTTTAAATAAAAAAATACATAAACGTGTCTCTCATATTGCATTACAAATCCGGTCTTTCACAATGCTCATTTCTGAAAGTTCATGAATTTGGAGTGGAGAGGTTAGGGTAAAATTTTTGATTTTTTAAACCGACAAAAACTTGATAATCTTGTATTTTCCAGGCCGCGGTTTACATTAATTGAGTCGACAGTTGACAAGATTTTGATCTTTATTGTAAAATGAAAATTCATGAGCTTTCATAAATGAGCATTATGAAAGACCGGATTTGTACAAGAAAAATCAAATTTTTATTGATTAACTTTGGAGTAGATCTGAATTGAATTTTGCTAAAAATTATCAAAAGCAAATTTTTGCTATTATTTTTGCTATTACTAATATTAAACGCTTATTATTGCCGATAATAGCTTCGGTTATCCAGCTTCCAGCTGAATTCTCATGTTTTATAACCTTATTTGTTAAATTTAAAAATTTGAGTACAGTGATGGTCGTTCAAGAATTAAATGGGCGAACAGTCATGAACATTCATTAAAGTTCGCCGAAAATCTAAGCATGGATGAATGTTCATTAATAGTTCGTTTGCCAATTTAACTGATTTTTCAGTAATGCTAACTCCATAAAAAAAATTTATCACAAATGACCCAACGGGTGGTTAAGGGTTAAATAACATTTAGGCATATTGGACAGAAATTTCAGAATATCCTATAGTTAAAACTCTAATGATTTTGAGCTGCTGACCGAACGAAAAATAAAAAAACTTTAAAGTCGTATTTTTTGGAAAAATTTCGGGTTAAATGGTTACTCGCAATCAAAAAACTTTTATCCACAACAATATAACTTTTCAGCATTAACAAAGATTTATTCAACACAAAATACTGAAACACAAAAAAAGGTTATGTCGAAACCACAACAAAAAATAGACATAGACAAATTTTTACCATAAATTTAAATTTTCTAAATTAAAACCAATACGAATATTATATTTCTTCTAATAATACTTTCCTGTTAGCTTTGGACTAGGGTTGCTAACCGTTAACTTTTTCGGTTAACGGTTATTAACGGTTAACCATATTTTTAAATTTTGGTTAACCGCAGTTAACTAGGTTAACCAAAATTAGTTTGCTTATTTTAGGACATAGTATTATTAAAATCACATAATTTCTTATAACCAACTAAATGTGACGTTATTTCACTAATTTGCTAATAATTTGAGTCGAACAACTGCGATTTATTTCTATCAAAATTTACAGTTGTGGTCATTCACGTGTCCCTCTTGTGAACTTTCATAAACTAATAATTTAAATGGTAGCTAAAAGGATCTAGTTAAAGCTTGTAAAACTAGCTTTCATTTAATATCCCTAAATCAGTGGTGGCTTTTCTAAATCATTAGTTCATGAAAGTTCACAAAAGGAACCCAACTGTATGACCACAACTGCAAAAGCACTTTGTGTTGTCAACCTGAGATAACGGTTAAATTGGACGTAAAAACCCGTTGGAATTCCACCTACGACATGTTCGATGTTGCGTTAAAAATTAGAAAATCATTAACTGATTTGATATATATACGAGAGTGCAATCTTAGGGATTTAAGTTTGAGTGCAAGGGAATGGGAGAGCATAAAACATTTCAAAGACATACTTGAACCTTTCAAAAAAGTAACGCTTGATTTATCAGCTCAAAATTTAACGGCAAGTCACATTTTCCCAATAATGGATCATTTTAATAAACATATAAGATCAATGGCAAGTAAGAGAGAGTATGATCTTTATAGTCCATTTTTTGAACAAATGCTTGCAAATTTGAAAACTAAGAAACAGGTTTTTACCCGAAAAAGTTAATTAACTTATGGTCTTATGGTCTTGGGGTAGATTTTTAGAGAACAGTATGTTGTAATAGACAAATTTAAACTCGTTTATAAATTTAAGTTTTTTGATTATAAATAAAGATATCTGTATATAATAGGTGAATCAATATTTAGTCGAATCCTTTTTTGCGCATGGAGAACATGTTTTTTTACGTTTGATAATAAATTTAATTGCGATTAAGCTTAATTTGTATAACATAAATTTAACCATTATCAGTTGGTACTTACTGAAGTGTCGTGATTAAGAGTATATTTAACTCTCTAATCATAAAGCTAAAACTGAAAGTATAACATTACTTTCCCTTTTAACTTGTTTGAAGTTTTCTTACAAACATTAAGTTGTTTGTTACTTTCAATCCTTTATTTATATTTAGTATTATTTTCTTAACGTCATTTTATGTATATAAAACTGTAACCAAATCTTATGATAATTATTCACTTGTTTGAATCAAAATAAAAATATAAAAATCAAATCTTTCTTTTAGTCATCACCCGGTCCTCTTCAAGATATTTCGTTTACCACCCGACAAACCTTCAAATAAACTCGCGAACAAAATACCCGACGATTTATTCGTAGAGCTAAACAATCACAAACCGTTTATT
The DNA here is from genome assembly GCA_022207745.1 of Brachionus rubens. Classification (NCBI taxonomy): domain Eukaryota; kingdom Metazoa; phylum Rotifera; class Eurotatoria; order Ploima; family Brachionidae; genus Brachionus; species Brachionus rubens. Next base: position 1,415,260 of record JAJVHD010000009.1, on the reverse strand, counting down.
CTCAGCGGAGATCTAAACTGTCATTCAACCAAATGGTTCTGTTCTAGTACTACAACGAAAGGTAAGCAACTATCTGACTTAATAGAAAAATTTCACTTTAATGTCTTAAACAACCCTTACCCAACAATCCTAAACCCAAACTCGTTGTCAAGTAACATTATCGATTTAATGTTTATCTCAAATGACCTATCTGACAAAGTAGACGTATTGAAAACTTACTCGGATAACTTAACAAAATCCGCTTAAGGGTATATTCAGTATAAAAACAGAGAAAATCAAATCAGGTCGAATCAAAATTGTTAAACGAGTTGATTGGTCATTATTTAAAGAAAATCTAGAAAAAGATCTTCAAGTAAAGCTTGTCAACAGCTTAAGTGTTAATGACTTGTCTAAATTATATAATGAGTACATGAAATCAATCGAAAATTCGACCAAAATCTCAACTTGTACTTCGACAAGAAAGCTCAATTTTAAAACTTTACCACAATATCTAGTTGAAATAATCAAAGCTAGAAAAAAAATTCTAATAAAAATTAGAAAAAACCAAACCGATTCAGACCTAAAGTCAAAGTACAACTCCTTCACAAAAACAATCAAACAAGAAATCAAATGTATTCAAGAAAATAAATGGTTAAAATTTTGTGAAAATATTGACAAGTGTAAAACGTATTCGGCTGAATATTGGAGAAAAATCAAACAAATCAGTACCCTCGAAAACAACTCGAAAAAACATAAACAAATTCCTGATTTAATCGTAAACAATCAAATTTACAAAACAAATATCGAAAAAGCGGAAATATTCGGAAAAATGCTGCCAAAAACTTTTAAAGACAATAACGATCCTCATTTTTACAAAGACAACAAAACCCTAGTAGAGCTTTTTATTCGAGATAAGGGTGCTAACCTATTTGTTACTCGAGATGAAGACGCCGATTTTGACAGAGACTTTTGCCTAACCGAACTTGAAAAAACACTCTCAACTTTGAACAAAAAATCAGCAACTGGACCAGACAAAATTAGTAATCGACAACTTTTTAACCTTTCGGAGTGTGGTAAACAATTCCTTCTGAAAATTGTCAATCTCTCTTGGAACAATCAAGAAGTATTAGAGGAATGGAAAGTTGCAAAAATTACAATGATCGAAAAAGACATAAACGACCGTAATAACCCAACCAAATACCGACCTATTAGTGTTACAAATTCTATTGTTAAACTTATCGAAAAACTTGTTGAATCAAGATTATCAAAATTTATCGAAAAATAAAAAATCATATCCGATTTTCAATCTGGTTTTAGACGTAAACGCCAAACGACAGATAATTTAATTTATTTTTGTCAAAAAGCCCTCGAAGCACTTGATGGTGACGAAAAATTATGTGGTATAATCTTTGACATACTTAAAGCGTTTGACAAAGTTTGGCATCAAGGTCTTCTGTACAAAATGAGTAAAAATGGGATACCAAGAAAGATTGGACTTTGGATCAAAAACTTTTTGACTAAAAGAAAATTTTATGTAAGTGTCGAAAAAACAATTTCAGATTTATTCGAAATCGAAACGGGTGTACCGCAAGGTGCAATTTTATCTCCTATTTTATTCTTGATATACATAAACGATATCATAGAATGTAACAGCTTCCCAAATCACAAAAAGTTTTAAGCAAATGCAGAGAACACTAAAGAATAAATATAATAAATATATTTATTCTCGTTCAAGAAAAAAACCTCAGAAGGCTAATTTTTCAAATGCAGAGATACCTATATGCTCTCGAAGACTGGTTCTTATTCTAAATGAAAGTAATCTCGTGAGACTCCAAGGTGTTCAATACAAAGCGTTACAAATAATTCATCAAGAAAAAATTATGTGCTCAAGTTCGTATCTCCATGATTTAAGTTCAATTGAAACGATTCCAGATAGACTAATCAAGTTAAGTGAAAATTATTTAGAAAAAAATATTTTGTCCTTTAACCCATTAATTTTAGACATGCTCGATAATCTTATTTTCAGTGCCAATGGTAGAACTCCAATTGAAATACTCAATGTTATTCGTTAAAAAGAAAAATATTTATTTTGTATGTTTTTTTTTTTAGACTAGTTCTGCTTAGTTTTCTTTTTTTTAGACTATTAAGATTTTATTTAACTATTTTTTTTTTTGAATTTGAACACTAAAAGGAAGGCAAAAGAGCCAAGCTCAAGCCTTTTTCAAATATTAATAAACTATTGAAACTATTGATTGAGCCAGTAGTAAAATCATTGGCCGATGTAGATGATTAACATTTAAGAGTGCCGCTATTGTTATACTTGACCAAATAATCAATTGTCAGTACAAACATCATATCTTTATGAGTAACCTTTCCAAAGAAAAGAAGTATCATATACATGGTCTATGCGATGAGAGAAAGCTATTTTATAAAACCACATGGTCAAGTTACAAAGTCAAAGATGATGAGAGTGTAAGAAATAAACCCAAATATCTAGTCTATTTAGCAATTAAAAACTTAGAGGCTTTTGATCATGTTTTGGTTAATGAAAAAGAAAAGCCGAAGGAGATTAATTATTTATTTACGTGTAAGAAAGTGCCCCATAGGCTTAAAAAAAAGTAAAGAAAAGAAAAAAAATAAAATAAAAAAATATTTACAATTAAATTTAGAAAATAAATACAAAATTAAAGTTTAATATTTTAATAAATTTGCTAGTAATTTAATATAAAATTGAAAGTTTTCCGCTTTTATGTTTTCCAGAATGATGCGTACCGAATCAAGTAAACCCATATTTTGACACTTCACAAGGTCTTAGATAAGCCTTGAAAGTCTTGATAGATCATCAATTTCATTTGTACCAATTGCTTCACATAATTCACTCACTTGCTTACAGAAACTATCATCATCACTTGATAACACATTTCGATCATACAGGGATTTTAATTTTTCAAGAACTTTGTTGGTCATGATGTTTTGTTTAATTTGTTTTAACATATAGACTTTATGTTTCAAATAAATTTGTTCGATACTATCAATTTTTAAACAGTTAAAGAGCGGTGTTGTTTTTGCAAATTTAATTATCGATCTTTTGATTAGGATATTTTGTCTTACATTACCGTAATCCCCCGCAAGGCTCCCCATGGTGGAATTCATGTTTAGACCCTCAGTTTCGGTTTTCAAAAAAGTTCAATTTTGAAAAAAAATATATTAGCAACTAGTTTTAACTTAACTGTGAACAGTAAAACATTTTTTTTCATATCAAATATTCCCATCTTATCGCTGATGAGGTGCATTGGGGAGGGGGGATTGTGCGGGGGATTACGGTAATTAATTTATTAATTAATTAATTAATTGTGAGTATCAGTCTAGAAAATTTCAATATCAACCAATCAATTAATTGATATTGAGATTCACTGATATTTTAAATAAATAAATGATATTCGACTTTCAATATCATTGATATTCAGGTTAACAAGACCCGTGACCTCGAATAATCGAATAAGATTTACAGATTTTTAACATTGAATTATGCAAAAAGTAATTTTCCGTTTGTTTTGGGTTCAAATTTTTTAATATAAGTTCGATTATCTTTGGGTATAATTTAAGTAAATTTAACAACTAATTGATAAAATCTCAGCATCAAGAGTATGTATGCTTAAACAAGTATGTTAGCACTCAAATTTTTGACAATGGCTTTATAATAATAATACAATTGTAAAAGAATGTGAAACTTTATAATTTTTTTATGACATTGATTTTTACTCAATCGATTAATTGTTGTATATTAATAGTCAAAGCAATTTTTTGTTCTAAAATCAAAATCAATTTTATCGATTTAACGCATAAAAAAAACAAATTGCAAATGCATACGTGTTTAAAATTTTCAAACTTAAGCATAATTTAAACACACATCATTTTTAAAAAAAAATTATGTACATGAACAAATTTCAAAAAAAAAATTTCAATAAAAAATTTCATAACTTTTAATTATTATCGTTCCCTGTTTATCAAATACTCAAAAATAAAATCTTTCTTTTTTTTGTTTATTAGAAAAACAAAAATGGAATGGTATTCTGGAGATATTGCAGCTGCTATCAATGAATCAAAAACAAAAAAATTAATTTTTCTAGTCTATGTTTATGGTATCTTTTTATTTTCATACTTTAAACACCTGACAGTCTTTGATTTTTTCGAATAAATTTTAGACCCTACAGTTGAGGATCAAATTTGGAATAATGAAACCGTTGTGAATATTTGTAAAGAAAATTGCATTTCTCTTAAACTCGAGTCGGAATCACAAACATGTTCTTTTTTCAAACAAATATGTAAGACTCGAACTTTCCAATTCGTTCGATGAACTAATCTTATTTTTTGTCTTCTTAGACCCAGTAACAGCTTGTCCGACTACTTATCTAATTGGTGTTAATGGTAAACCGATTGATACGATTGTTGGTAATCTACCTGAAGATGAGTTTGTGTCAAAATTAAACAAAGCTGTTGATGTATATATTTGAACGATCTTTGATTTAGAAAAAAATTTTTAATTTATCTTCAAAAGGCTCATAACTTGGATAAAGAGTCTCCAGCTCCTGTTCAGAAACCATCTGGTGAACCTACTACTTCTCAAGTGCCTGACAACGAAGATAAACAAATATCTGTTGATGAAAGAGTTGCATTGTAAGTCTCCTTGTGCACTAAATCAGGAATAGAATAATTTTTGAGTAAATTATAGAGCTAAAGAAAAATTGAGGAAAATTCAAGAGAAAAAAAAGGCTGAAGACGAAGAAAAAGAGAGAAACAGTGAAATGGAACGTCGTCGTATGGGCCAAGAAATATTAAAAGCTAAACGAGAAAAAGAAGACCAAGAACTAAGACAAATAGCTGAAGAAAAGCGTAAAGAAAAGCTTGAAGACGAGTTGGCTAAGAAACGTATTTTGGAAAGAATTCAACAAGATAGAGAAGAGAAACAAAAAAAATACGCCCAAGAAAAAGAAGAAGCTCAACGTACCAAGGAGGCTGAACGTCAAAAACTTGAACAACAACGATTATTGGAGAAACAAGCCGAGGCTGCTAGAAATAGTAACACTGCACGTTTACAATTTCGTTTTGTTGATGGCTCTTCAATCAATAATCAGTTTGATCCAATGCAGACTTTGGGAGAGGTTCGAGATTTTGTAACAAAGAAATTACGAGAAATGAATGAAAGCACATCGTTTTCGATCCATTCAACATTTCCAAAACGTGAATTCACTTCTTCTGAAATGTCAATGACTTTAAGAGATTTAAATTTAGCCCCGTCGGCATCTCTTTTGATAATCCCAGTAATTTAAAAAAAACAACTTTTGTTTTTTGTTTTCTTTTTAAAAATTTAAATTCAAGATTAAATCGAAAGCCGCAAAGACTCTCGGTAGTTTTGTTCCGACTTCTTCTTCAAGTTCTTCGTCGGGATCAACTTCAACAGTAGCAACATACGCCAACGATATTTTGTCATTCATATTTTTACCAATTACTATAATTTGGGGTGTTTTATCAAGTTTTTTTGGAGTTGGTCAGAATAGAGCTGGTGGTTCAAGTCAACGTTCAGTTCCTCAAACAAGAGGTCAACAAGATTCCAACTCAAAGTAAGTTTTGTTTAAATGAGTTGAGAATCAAATTCTAAATTTTTGGTTAAGTTTAAGACGTCGTAATGTAGAACCAGGCTCGAGTAATGTTAGAAATTTAAATGATTTGAGAGATGATGACGATAAAGCTACATGGAATGGAAATTCAACACAACAGATGTAAAACAGATAAATTTTTTTAATTTAATAATTTTTGTTGTTTATTTTTAAACTAGATTTATTTCGAATAAAATGAAATTCATAACTTATTCAATGTATACATTCTTTAGCATTACCCTCTTTAAAAGGCCACTTTACGTCTGATTAAAACTCGTAAAGAACCTTACCACACCTTAAAAAATATCAAACAAATTAACTATATCATTTCCCATGCTTAGTTTAAGCCGTATTTTGTTTCGCAAAATTTCATTCCATTCGGTGTTAGTTTGTGATTCTCAGTTCTCGATTCCCAGAATGAATTCATTTAAAGTCATTTGACATCAACATTTTTTTGCGATTCAATGCAATAAACTTTTGAAATAAAAAATTATGAAATCTCATTGCTGATGTATAATCTCATGACCTGATGAATGATGCATATATCATTTGATGACAATAGACGTCAGCTGACAGACTGTTACATAACCTTTGCAACCACTTTAACAGTTAAGATAATACAGATATTTTTACCGCCAATTTTTGCGAAACTGTATCGTTCCGTTCTAGAAACGTTCCAAAAAAAGAAAGGTTTAAAGGCCTGTTCTTAAGGATTCGGTTCTAAAATAGTTCCGTTTCAACGCCGTTCCAGTTCCAAAAAGAGTGCAAAAATCACTGAGATTTCAAAAAATTTTAAAAAGGTGAAAAATTGACCTCATATGGTTAATTCAAATAATTTTGTTTGAAAATGAAAAATAAGTTATGTAACATTAAATTAAGTCATAGATAATTTTTCAATTTTTATTGTTCAATAGATCAATATTTGAATGATGTTAAACTTTTTTTTGTTAAGAAACAATAAAAATTTGACAACAAAGTTGTTCAAATTTTTTTTAATTTATAAAAAAAAAACAAAAATTTTTTAATAAAATATTTGAAAAAAATAAAATTAAGGTCATCCAAATTATAATTTCTACATATCTTCCAACTATTTTTTTTTAGCTTTTCAGCAGGTTAGTTGTATATCCTCTTTCTTTGTTTTTTTCTTAGAAAAAAGTTACATTAAATCATTTAACCAGACTTATGAATCCATTTATTTTAACGTTAATGTCGGATACCCGAAAATTTCAGGTATTGGGTTCGTACTTCCAAGCTTCAAGGGTTTCAAGGGGTTTCTAAAGGTTCAAATCTCCTCAAATATTTTCATTATTTTTCTAAAATTTTGATATTTTCAAATTTGAAAAAAAATGAAAATAAATGAAGAAATATGAAGCTTCATGGACCCTTGAACCTTCAAAGCCTTGAATGTTTTTGAAGGTTCAGTAAGGTTCATGAACGTCCATTTTTGGAAGTTCTGAATGACCAGCGTTGTATACCCCAAGCCCGATTTTTGTCGGAAAAAAAACTAAAAATAATTTAAAATACCAAAATTTTATGGGTTATCAAACCCAGCCAGATCCCTGAATACCTTAAAATTAATGGGTAAATATGTCTGATTTAAACTAATTTACGACTTTGTTAAAATTTTAATATGCGTTGAGAACAAACAGCTTAATTCAGATTATAGGTCAATAATTTGTTACTTTAAATTTTCGCCTTTTTGTGGTAGTTTAGTTTACAGTGCTGGTCAATCACGAAATAAATGAGCTATTACTGAACGTTCGCCGAATTGTTTAGAAAATTAAAATTCATTCATTAAAATACGTGGATAATTACGAAATAAATTTAACCTTGTAATGTTAATATAGTCCGATTTAAGGCTTACTAGCGCAGAAAAAAACTCAAAGCCATATACTCTTGATGTAATAAGTTTTTTTTAATTTTCATCTATCCCAACAGAAAATTCAGTAAACTGGCATAATAAGAGTTATAATTATTAAATATTAGTTTAACACATGAGTTTAATTTTTGAAAATTTTAGAAGAAGTTTATAAACACATGGACGTAAAGTGAATTTTCAAAGGAATTTCGACACATAAAGGTCTTTACTGAATAGATCTTCTCATCACCTTTAACTTAATATATAATCCATGTTTTTTGATAATCCTAAAACATAACCGTTAACTGCTTAAAAAATGTAGTACATATGATCCAACGGGCGTTTTCTTTTCGATTCGGCGAAGGTTCATGAAAGCCTAAGAATGAGATTTCACCATCTAAACGTTCATGAACAGTCACATTTGTCGAAAGATCTAAGAATAAACCCAGCACTGTAGATTATTATAATCTTGAGTCAAATGTTAGGCCCTTATCACTTAAGGGCACGTTTACTTAGAAACCTTTAAAATTATTGAGTGTTTTGCTTGATTTATTGTTTACAAATTTATTAAATTTTCCTTTGGTTTCTTAAATTTAAACAAACTTACTAAATTTTTAATTGATGTTTTTTTTTTCAAATTAGAAACTTATTAAAAAAAGAGACGAAACACGAAATGATAGTGACTTTTGGTTTTTAAATTCTAAATTTCTTTGTATTTCTTTATTTCTTATGAATACATAACTTACTTTAATCAGTACAGAATCTTAAGGACTTGGATTTTGTTTAGATTTTTGTCATGAAACAATTAAAAATGTCAATGACATAACATTTTTATAGCAAGTCTACACGTCAGTCTAATCCTCATTTTTGATTGCACAACTTTCAAATTCAAAATAGAAACAAAAATCAGATATCTCTCTCTTTTTCTTTATTTGGAAAAGGGTGTGTTAAAGAAAAAAAAATCGATTCTCAGATAGGTTCCATTCTTAAAACAAAAACGTGGCTGAAATTGCTTTCCCCATAAACATTCAATATTTTTTTTATCAAATTTGAGTCAATTAAATCAAATTCATAATGAGAAAGAGAGAGATACCATCTTCTCCTCTATTCTTTCTCAGAATCTTCTCCTCTATTCTTTCTCAGAAATACCAATTGCCTATATAAATCTGAACAAAAAAAGTCGTAATTTAGAACAAAAAAATTACATAACTTTTATCAACTAATCTATTTTTATTGATCAACAATAATTAAGTAACAAGAATTGAAAATCGGTAAAAAAAAAGAATTAAGGATTTTATTTAAATTAGATAAAACTAATAATAAAAATAAAAGATGAGCTCCTTTTTTTTATCTTTTCAATTGTTGTTTGGTTTAATAAAGAAATTTATTGGTTGAATAATTTTTCTATTAAGAAATACTATCCAAATAAATAGCTCCAGCTTTTTTGTAATGCTCTTTCTTTTTTACGAAAACTAAAAAATGTTGTTTTACGAATTTGTTTATGTTTTTTCCATTATAAGTTTGAAGGTTTGTGTTGAAAAAAAAATCAAGACTTTCTCTCACAATTTATTTTTTTTATTTTATAGATTATATTGACATCTCAAGATGACATTGATACAGCAAGCGCAGACATTAGATATGCATCGCATGTATATGAGTACGGAATACTTAAACCAATTAATGTAATTAATTTTGGTTACTGTTTAGTCGGATTATAACGTCTAACCTGAACAAATCCTTGTAGATAAGCCCAAATTACAATTTAACAAAGATTTTTTTCCATTAATATTTTATTGGAGTGGTATTTTCTTTAAATTAACTCCAATAAATTCACCTTCTATTCCAAGTCAAGTTTTGGTTGGTTACAGTCCGACTACGGTAATGTAGAAATTAAGTTTTTAAAAATCGTTCTGTTAAGTTAATTCCAAGAGAGCCTTCAGAAGAAAAAAATCTAAAATCAAAGTTTGGCTTACTTTTGGCTAGAGAAGAAAAAGTTATCGAAGGCGACATTTTGGTAAAAGTCGACAAAACAAAAAAACGAAAAATGAGAAAAATAGTAAACGAGGTTAATCCTTCAACTAGACAACCGACTCGTTGGCCAGAAAAAATCGTTCCTTTTGAATTTGATCTAAATTTTCGTAATCACCATACATCTAAATATTAACCTGATTAATTTTTTAACAATTTTTTTCTAAAGCACATGATATGAGAGCCTTATTTTATCAAGCTACCGAGCACTGGCATAAATACACATGTGTTAGATTTGAACCGTTCGATTCCAGTAGACATTCAACACACAGAAGCAGACTTTATGTCGAATTTTCTAATATGTACAATTTTATTTTCAAATTTTATCTCTAAATTTTTTATCTTTAAGAAAAGATTATCTTTATTTTTTTAGATGTGGATCATTAATCGGCTATACATTTGATAGGTATAAAAAACTATCAAAATCTAGTGTTTATTTAGGAAGACTTTGTTCGGTAAGATAACGAAATTGTAATCTAATTTAGAATTTTTTTAATGATTTTTAATTTAGTTAGGGAATATTATTCATGAACTTGGTCACACAATTGGATTTCGTCATGAACATAGTCGCACTGGTATTTTAAATTAAACCTCATTCGGACAAAAATGTACATTTTAAAAAAAAAAAGATAGGGAAGAGCATATTAGAATTCATTACGAAAAAATCAAACCCGAATTGACTTCACAGTATTTAAAAATGACCGATTCTCAATCAGGTTATTATGATATTCCTTATGACTTGAATAGTATTATGCATTATGGATCAAATGGAGGAACTTTAACGGCTTTGGATCAAAATCGAAATTTTTTGATGGGTCAAAGAGATAGTTTAAGTTTTTTGGACATTTATATGGCTAATACAGCTTACAAGTGCTCAGGTTTTATTCAAATTTTGGCTTAATTTTTTCGAATTTCTTATCATATTCCTATTAAAGAACACTGTGATGATAAAAAACAATGTCAAAATGGAGGTTTTTTGGACCAAAATTGTAATTGCTTTTGTCCTGAAGGAATCACAGGAATTTACTGCGAAAATATTCAAAGAGACTCAAATTGTTTGTTTATAATATTTTTCTTTATCCTCAACATTTAGAAAATTTTTTTGGATTTGTTTAAGATAAAAGCGGATCGATGCCGGTTGACAAGCTAAGCGATTCGTATGATTGTAATTTTGATAAAAATAATTTTTGCAAATGGATTAATGACAGAGCTCGGTCTGCTCTTGATTGGAGTTTTAACAAGCCTGAATTGAAAGGAAAAACCGATACTCAACATTATTTTAGTAAAACAAAAGTTAAAATTGGTCCTCAAAATGGCGATAGATTTAACAATATAAGTAAGCATTTGAAGGCTTCATTTATCATTTTTTAAGTCATTAATTTACACTAGATAAGTAAGGTACTCATAAATCATTTTTTCGAGTTTTATATTTTTTTATCGCAAAACCTCACATGCAACAATTAAGGATTTCTTCAAAAAAGAACATAACCGTCGATTTCTGACTTAATGTTAAGCACAAAAACTCGATAGTTATCCCGGTATAATTCTATTTTTTTTATTAATTTTAGAGGGATAAATTGGACCGGTCAAACTTTTTTAATGCTTATTCTTTAAAAGACTTCTCTTGGTTTAACTAGAAATTTATAGAAAACATCGAATACGTTATTTCGGAAATTGTTTCAAGGCTAATTAAGGCATTTTTTTTTGAAAAATTGGAGGAATCTTGCAAATGCTGCACGGCTCCTGAAAAAAAGGCGTACAGTACCCCGTATCGGAGGGTACCGTACCGTACCACCGAGCCGTGCAGTGAATAGATATGTATGTTCTCTATGGTTTTTCTTTACTTGGTAAAAAAAGCGAAAATCCATCATCCTTAAGGTTTATGATTTTCAGCACCTTTTTTAATTTTTTATCTTACAGGTACTGTGCTGATCGTTCACGAATTAAATGGAGGAGCGTTCCTGAATGTTCATGAATGTTCAACAGTTCTTAGGCCTTGAACATTCATCAACGTTCGCCGAATGAAAATAAAAATAAATTTCGATTCTTGGCCATTCGTGTCGTTTCGTAACCATTCGCGTTCTTTTAAAAAAAAAGTTTTCACGAATGGTTACGAAATTTTATTTTTCTTTTCATTCATGAACGTTCAGGAAAAGTAAATAAATTAAAAATTTAAAACCAAAATTTTTTCAGAATATTTTAATCTACAAACTAAGCAGTAAAAAAGTACATGTTTGCGACAATCGAGGGACAAGATGTTAAAAAATGGGAACAAATTGGCATTTTTTAAAATTTTACGTTCTTTCAGAACTTGTTGTTATTAGATACTAACGATTTACTAAAGGATCCTCTTTCTTAGGCCACCCAGTTAGGAGCCTTTATGGCAAAAAATTAAAATTTTTCCGACCCCCTAAAAATTTGGGACATTCATATATGAGGAACACGCCTAAGTGGTCAGATTTTATAAATTCAGATAGCGTGGAAGTTTTGAATGACGTGAACCTTAACGCAAACAAAAATCCAAAAATCAAAGCAAGTTATGGAAACAAACTGTGAAAATAATCTAGCTAGTTTTTGATGAAATGCTATGCTTTTAAGGTGTAATATTTTCCGTTAAGTTCCTCAAAAGAAGATATTTAAATATTCTTTGGATTCTTTTTCTCTTCTTTTTGCTTTCATTTAGGACGTTTGAAATCTTATTATTGAAAGAGCTTCTGATCATCTGAGGGATGTACCATTTTAGTTGCTTTCCTGACGAACATATTATGATTTTAATATTTTTCCTTTCATAAATTTTTAGGTCTGAGAGGTTTTTAAAATATTCTTTCTTGATTTGGTATCGTATTACCTTGCTACGAAATGCAATCTTCCAAGTTTTTTGATTGGTTGAAAAAAAATTGATCAATCAAAAATTTGTTACAAACCGAGTACTCTAGTTTAAGTGCGGTAAGGTAATACGGTAGTACTTTTAAATTGTAAATATAGATAACGTAAAAGCTTGAGTTTTAGGACATATCACATATAGCGAACTAAGAAAAAAATTCCTATCTTTTTACACGGAAAAACCATGTAGTAGATAAAGGATATCCCTTATTAGAGACATGTTATTGGAAATTCGTTATGTTAAAAAAGCTAACAAATTTGAAGCAACATGAGAAAATAGAAGATTTACCTTTCCCGACCTTTTTTTGTTAGAAAACCATCTGTTTTCTATTCTGTAATTGATATCAGAAGGATTGAAGGATTTAAACCGGTCCAATTTACTCCCCCAACTACCTAAAATGGGTACAATAATTTATTCTTACTATGGTACAAATCTAAAAGTACTATTATAGAGTGATTCTGGTAAGGTCTCATAACTAAACTTTAACTTTTTATTAGACGGAAACTACATTTACATCAACAGTGTTAAAAAAACCATTCCAAATTCAAATGCAATTTTATCAACATCTCCAATACAAACTTCCGGTCGAACTCCAGTTTGTCTAAAGTAAACCTTATCATAGTTACATCTATATTCAAATTCTCATTAAATTTGACTTGAAGATTTTGGTATAATATGTACTTGGGTCCAGATAAATCAGGTTATTCGATTAAAATCGGTAGTTTATCCCTTTTTCAACGGTATTTTAATGGAACTATCAAAAAGCTATGGCAAAAAGATGGCAACCAAGGTGAAAATTGGAAATTCATACAAATAGACATAAGTTTGGAACCTCCAGTTTCTTCATTGTATTTTGAAGGAATTTTAGATGGTCTTAACTATGGTGATATCTGTATCGACGACATAATTCTCAAAAGAGAAAAGTGTAATGAAGGTAGTAATTATCTAGAAATGCTTTATATTAAAGATTACAAACTTTTTTTTTTTTTGAAGAATTAATTTTTGGTGATTGGTCTGAATGGTCATCGTGCTCAGCCAAATGTGGTAAAGGAACCCAGGTTAGAACTCGAAAATGTTCAGATTCAAACGGAAATACAAAAATTTCTAAATGCTCGAATCTTATCACTGACTCAAGGGATTGTTTAGGAAAATCTTGTGATAAGCAGCTTCCGGGTAAAAATAAGCCGTATTTTTCGGAATGGTCCAATTGGTCAAAATGTACGGGTGGCTGTAATTCTCACCGTTACAGGGTTCGAAAATGTTTAAATTCAAATTACGGAAGATGTGAAGGCAAATCATATGAAAAGTCTTTGTGTTCAAATTGTAAAAATACAAGAGATATTTTTGAAAAAGGCATTATAAGTTTGTACAAGAACCTTTCTGAAATAAATGAGACCAAACAAGGTATATTGAGCGATTGGTCTGAATGGTCATCTTGTTACGGTATGAAGAACGTTTGTGATAAGGGTATTCAAGTCAGAAGTCGAACATGTCTAAAAGCACCTTGCAAAGACGAACCAAAAGAGGTCCGCGAATGTAAAAAAAGTAGTGATATTGACTTTGAAAGATACTGCAGTATTTTAGAGCCCAAATTAGGTACTTTTTATCAAAAATTTTTTATTCATATAACTTTTTAATATTCTTTCAAAAAAAGAATTATCTTTGGATTGTTTTTATGGAAGCGATTCATCAAACCTTAATACTTCTTGCCTTAATATTAATTCAGAAAATAGCAGTGGAAGTGTCAATTTAATAAATTTGAGTGAAGACAGAGAGATCTTATCAATGATTTTAGATGATAAACAAATAGAGGAAGATCACTTTATTAAGCTATTAATTAAACCTGATCGAAATATTTCGTCAAACACGTTATGTCTACAGATGAATGTTGGAATTGAAGATAAGATCAAGCCTGATTTTAAAGTTTCGAGTTTAAGTGTTAATGGAACAAATGAGGAAGTTATGGAAATAGTTTACGAAGATATGCTGGGTATTAATTACATTTGATTTAAATTATTAGATTTTTAAAGATTTGAATTTTTCTAGATAACAGCTTAAGAGCTTATTCCATTGATATTAACAAAAACTTGAGCTTGGAAAATGTGTCTATTATGATTTTGATAGATGTTAAACGAGTTTCAAATGAAAGCGAAATGAAAAAGAAAGCGTTACTTTATTTCAAGAGTGTTTTTGCTTTTGAAGGAAAATGTAAAAATAAGCAAAATAAGTATGAAATTTGAAGATAATTTTTTTAAAATTTTAAAAATTTAAATCGTTATTTTATCTTTCTGTCTAAACACCGATTTTTTGGACATTCTTTCTAAAATTCTTTCTTAGTTTTAGTTTACCGATTGACTTAATTAAAAAAAGGTCGTAAAAGCGTTCAAACTCTCCAAATATAAAAAAAAACAATAGTGAAACCCTCGCTTTTTATTCTAGGGGGAAAAGCGATGTTTAATAATAATTTTTAGTTTCCGTTAAAGTGGTGGTTCGGTGAAATTTTCTTTATGACCGGTAGCCCGAACCAAAAGTTCTAGAGCTTAGTAAAAGAGAAAATCGATGTCCGAGAACTTGGTCTCCGGAAGCTGCTAGACTTTTTGTTGAACGGAAAAGTGATGATCCGTGTTTTAGCAACCACCATCTCTTTTGCTTTATTCGAACTAAATGAATCATTATTTTCAATTTTAAGAGAAGACCATTTTCCTTGAGCCTTGAGATCTCTGAGTAAAAAATGTGTTCGGTCTTAAAATTTTTTAATTTTTTTTTAACCTTGGGAGAAAAAAGTCTAAAAGGGAAAAGTTTTACTGAAATTCGTATTTCTCTTTTACAAAAAGCATTAAAAATATGCCTTTTTTCCATAAAAAAAATTAGTTATACACACGTCTAGTCAGTTGGTTTCAGCAGTTATTTGCTAAGCAAATTAATTGAAAAAAATTGTTGCTGAATCTCACAGTGATGATGAAGAAGATGAGCACTTAGATGACTCTATCCGAAAAAGTGTTTTGATTTCAAGTGTTAAATATAAGTCTTTAATTTACGAAAAGCAATCTTTTGAGCAGCCAATTGATTCGGATGCCATTGAAACTGTAAAAAAGAATTTGAGCAATAAACGTAATCCAGTTAAGTGTCAAAACTTTGATAATTTTTATTAAGAGGATTAAAAACTCACATGACGTGAGCTCATCCGTCTTCTTTGGTCAATTTTGTAAGTGCATCCAGGTCTTGATGAAGATTGACACTCTATCATTATTTCAATTAATTTAACATATCTGTGTACAGTAAGTGAAACGTCCGTCATGTCGTTAATGTAAAGTGCAAAAGGTGTCAAAATTAATGTGCTCAGAACTTAACGACCTCGAAAATTCAAAGTTAAAAGTTTTTTGCACAAATATCTCCATTTAGCCTTGTCACACAAAGACTCCAACAACCAATTAATATTATTATTATTTTTTTAGCTCGTCATCACACAATGAAAATGAAATAACAGCAGATATCAACTTTAAAGCTGACAAAAAATTAACTCAAATTTTAGATACACTGCTTCAAAATTCTTATATCTTGATTGATCAAGTCCAGAGATTTAGAGATATAAGTAAGTCCAAAACAAAGCTTTTTGTTTAAGCATAACAAGTCTTAATTTTATTTATATTCAAATAAGCTGGATGTGGTGGAATTTACGATTTAGGTCAAAGTCAAAAAGTTGTTCTTTCAAGTCCTTCTTATCCGTATCAATATCCGCCAAATTCAAAATGCAATTTTCTTATAAAGGTAATATTCTCAATCATTTACAACTTGTTTTTGCAGAGGGATCCGTCTGTCAATACTTAAAATTTCAATATTTAAGTCACCGGTCGGAACAAAAATAAGCCTAAAAGTGGTTGATTTAGACCTAGAAAAATCAAAAAGAAATGTTTGCATCGACAGTATTGAATTTCGATATTTTCATTTGGGTCAACGAGGACCAATGTTTTGTGGCACATTTACAAATCAAAATCAACTACAAATAAAAAGTTACGATAACTTTTTCATGATTTTATTTCGAAGTGATTGGTCTCAAACAGTTAATAAAAGAGGTTTTAGACTAGAAGCCGAGATGACTTATTTTTAGTTTATCTATTTTTTTGTAATGTTATTTGACAACTTTTATTATGTAAATATTATTTTTTCAACTTATCATTTTCTTAATTATTCCCTTTACTCTCATTTAAATTTTTTTTTCTTAAATAAATTATTTTAAGTCATGAAACGACGGAGGCTCTTTTTAGTTGCTAAGCATTTTCACAAAAAAAAATTTGTTGATTTAGTTATTTTTTGCTATGTTCTACAAGCTAATATAATATAATATCTTTAAGTTTTGTTTTTTTTCGAACCGTAATTGATGCTAGTTATTTTTTTTAGTTATTTTTTTTAGCATAAAATGGGCAAAAAAGATAAGGGTAAGGGTAAAGGTAAAGGCAAAAAAGGTAAATCGAAAAAAGAAAAGTCCGATGCCGATCCAACTATAGAACAAGTAGACGAAAATACAAAGCAATTTTTTTTGCTACAAATAAAAGATTTAGAAGATAAACTAAAACGATACCAGACCAAATGTGATGAATTAGAATTAATATCTAAGAAATACGAAGTTCAATATGAGACATCGAATAACGATAAAAAAGACATTGTGTCCAACTTGAAGAAAGAGCTTGACAAAAAATCGGATGAAATACTTGACTTGAATGATCGACTTGTCGGTTTGCAACAGGCCAAAGATGCCGAAAAAGAAGCTTTCGATAAACAATTGACCGATTTGAGGACTGAATTTCAAGAAAACAAGGATATTTTGACCAATCAGAACAACTCTTTGTGTAAATTAGAAATCTTTTTTTCAAAAATTAAAATATAAATTTTTTTATTCTCAAGTGGCCAAATTGACTGCTTTGGAAGAATTCAAATCTCAAAAGGAAGAACTTTTATCTAAACTTGACTCTCTCGAGAAGCAAATTGAATTTCTTGGGGATGATCATAAAAGCAAAATAAATGACATCGAAAAAAAAGTCATTATAGACAAAGATAGACTTAAAAAAGACATGATTGTTAAAGTAAGTCAAGTGGCTGCTGAGTTTAGACGCGTGTCTAATAAACAAATGGCCGATACGACTAAACGAACTATCAAAGAAAATGTTTCGATTAATAATCAACTGAAAAAAATGTCCGATCGAGTTATGGAGTTTATTGAAGAGAACGATGACAAAAAAATTAAGGTTTTTTTTATCAGTAACCTATCTCTCATTTTAAAGGAAGTCTAACTTTTTTATTCAGGAAAAAGTTTATAAACAACAAGTTGAATTATTGGAGGATAACGAAAAAGAACTAGCCAAGAAAAATGTTAACAATTTAAAACTAATTCGTTTGTTGACAGAGAAATGCCGAAGCCAGGAAGCTGTCATCAATGAACTTGAAGAAAAGTACAACGAGCTAAAGATGACCGAAGCCAATAATGTAGAGTTGATGGAAAAAGTCGAAATTTTAGAGTAAAAAAATTCTAGAAACTACTGCACAAAAAAGGCGTACCGTATCCAGTACCGGAAAAAAAATTAAAAAAAACTTAGGTCCTTCATTTTTAGTTAAAATTTTAAAATTTCAAAAAACGGTACGTTGGTACGGTACATTTGGATGGTATGGTTAGGCACAGTACGTAACAGTACGGTACAGGGTACGCCTTTTTTCAGGAGCCGTGCAGTAAAATTTAATTGAAAACTAAATTTTATTTTTTAGAAAAAAGATCACTGATTTTGTACAAGAAAATCAAACACTTGATACCAAACTTAAAAATATCGAGACTGAATTACAACAAACGAATAAACACAAAACAAAAATCGAAAAAGTTCTTAAACAAGCAACTGATTCGCTTGTAATTGCTCTATCGGTATGATCAGTTTCATTGGTCAATAATCGAAAATAATTTCTAATTTTATTTTTAAGAAAAACGCTGTTACCAAAGACAGTGAATGGAACGATGTTGAAAAGAGAGATAATATGCTTGAGAATATGCTAATTTTATTAAACAGTGCTGCTTCATTAGGCTTCGGTCCAAAACCACAGGCCTTTAGTTCAGAAATAACTCAAAGACCTAGAACAAGTGAATATCCTGGAAGTGGTAAAGGAATAAGAAAAAAGTATTAAACCAAAATCTTTAAAATGTAATTGTTTATTAAGTTTGTTTCTTTTAAAAGTCAAGTGCCTAGTAGTATGACGTCTGAAATTAGTTTTGCCCCTCATTACAAAATTGGTGATTTGGGAATAGTGCCGCGAGACTCGGATTATATATTTACAAATTATGAAAAAATGAAGTTTATTTATCCGAGAAAAGATTTGAATAACCTTCAAAAAGTAATAAAGAAATCGGTGTCAACCCAAACTATTGATTTTACAAAGGTAAATTTTGACTGAAATCTTCGAATTTGTTGCTTAATTTAAATTTTCGATAGGCTTCGATTTTTGGTATTGATTCAGAAGACCAAGTACATCCTATTTATGAAAATCGAATTAGAACAGGACCGACAAAAACACAAATTTTAATGCCTATTAATGGTCAACAAAGAGTTACCGATAAAGTCTTTTAAAATTAATTTTTGAATGTAAAAAAAAAAAAATTATCAATCTCTTTGTTGTTATTAAATTATTATTTTCGATGCCTTATTTTTTTTAAAGATCTTTATCAAAATTTTTTGATGTTTATTTTTGTATCTTTAAGCAAATAGAAAAATTAAAATAATTTTTTTGTTTAAATTTTAGATCTCTTTTTTTATTCTAAAAAGCTTGGACTAGGAAAAAAAGAAATATCCTAGAAAAAACAACACCCGCCTTTAAACTACACTCGGATACAATTTCTCCATTTTGAGAGCTAGCTGAAAAATTTCATTAACACCCTTTGGACCGCATTATTTTTATGTCACGCAAAACTTTTCCAATTTTATAAATTACGGAAAAAAATTGAATTAAGACCCTTTTTAAAGTCGCCAATTAGGTAAAAAAATGAAGTTTACGACTTGGAAGGTTAATTTGCGAGAAAGATCTTGGTATTAACTTGATTGAATTGATTCAATTTTACAAGATCGTTAATGGGTTAGAAGATGTCAACTTAATGAATGGTATCAGGTATAGTTCAGCAAAGAATAATTATAATTTAAGGGGTCACTGCAAATTGGATTCAAGCGAGCTTATCAAAAACTGCCCGATGCGATACAATTACATTACAAACAGAGTGGTCAATGATTGGAACAGCTTACCGATGAATGTGGTGAACACAACTTCATTTAATTCATTCAAAGCGAAGCTTGATGATTGATTTAGAACAAATGAACGGTCGAATGGTGCAAAAGAACTGCAACAGCCTCACGGCTTAACTCGACTCGGGTCGCAGTTATTTTTTACTACTACTACTACTAACTTTAAAAACGACTTAACTGGGATTTAAAAATTGTACTGCTAAGGCAAATAAAGTTCTAGGAATAATGAAGAAATCTTTGAAAAATCCTACTCAAGAGAATACTAGACTACTCTCCACGTCTTGAAAAATTAGGCCTTAGTGACCTTAAGACGAAAGTTATAACAAAAGGTTTTTAAAAGTTGGTGTTATACGAAAATTTCGTGGTATCTAATTTTTCAATTATTGACATCATTTATGTAATCTTTGACCCCGAAAAAAAACAGAAAATAATTTTTCGAATGGGGATAAAAAAGCAAAATTTTACACATACCCCAACGCTTTTGTTTTCTTATATTTTTGTGATGAAAAGTTACGCTTAGTGGGAAGCAGTTTTTTGTTTGTAATGGATTTTCATTTGTGTGGATGAGTTAAGCTTCGAAAAATTGAGTCAATAGACATTAGCATAATATCCTATTAAAATTTGACTTCCGTATTTAAATTTACGTTAAACTTAATTCAAATTAACATATTGTTCTTCAATCGAACGTCCATTTGAGTTTTATAATATATTTTTTTAAATAAATAGTGTTATCACAGTTAGTGCCACATACAAAGTATTAACCTGTGAATTGAAATTATTTAGAGGTAGGGCTTCGATTTATTACTCGATTTTGCATCAATGGCTTAAAACCTTTTGCTAGTTTCTTAGCTTTTTTGAAAAAAAAATTTATCCGAGCGGGATTCGAAATGAGACTTTTGTGACGCATTAATCAACCGACGATATCAATTGAGCTATAGTGATGCTGGTTAAGCTTGGTTAGCCGGTTAACCAAATCTAGTCAACCAAAACCAGGTTAAACAAAAATAGGTTAACCAAGATTTGGTTTGGTCGACCAAGTCGGTTGGTCGAGTTTTGGCTAACCAAATTTTGAAAAAAAATCCGTTTTTTAGGACATAATTTAGCTATAAATTACTTTAAAAATTGATTTTTTTCACCTTAAAATGAAAATAAAGGACATTTAATTTATGAATTTACAAAAATTAAACTAGTTATAACTAGCCAATTTTTTGGTTAGCCAAATATGGTTAACCAAAATTTGGTCGACCAAAATTCTGGTTAACCAGATTTGGTCGACCAGATTTTTTGGCTAACCAGACATGGTTAACCAAAATTGGCTAACCTGGCTAACCAAAGCTTGGTTAACCAACATCACTACTGAGCTATCACCCCCATCAAACACGTCGCCACGGTTATACGGGCTATTTGTTGCATTTTTTGCTAGAACCCGAGCTATAGCAATTGTCACTGTTGCAAGCTTCCTAAAAAGCTCAACTGGAAAGCAGTTGAAACTGCCGTAAAAGATAATGAAGACGATTGAGGTTACGAATATGTTAGCTTTTAAACTTAACGTAATTACTCGATTTTTTTGACATTTCACTATTGTAGGGTATTCGGAAATAATGACAGGGCCGAGTTTCAAAAGAGACATTTTTTTACACATTATTAGACTACTTAAGAGTCTCCTATTTGACTGTTCAATATTGACAGGCTACTTAAAATTATCTTTTTTTTCTATTCTGGTACCAACAATTGATGTTGTTTGACAATCGGAGGAAAAAACTAAATTAAATGAAAACCATTTCCTCACAGCCAAAACCGATAGCGACATGTCACTATCTTTTTTGTGAGATGTCAAAAAAATCGAGTAATTACGTCATTTGGATTTTTTTTGTCGCATCGGTAGTGGGGTCCGGTGTTAACACGTGGTCAAAAATCTATTTTAATCGTGTAAAAATCAAGTTTTTTTTAGCTCTATCAAAAATGAAATTTTCTCATAAATAGAAATCTTTTGAAAGACAGTTTTAACAGCATAAACAACTGACATCCTGCAAAAGTGTTAACATGGTTTAATTAGTTTAATGTCAAAATCGAGAAAAAAATATTTGAATAAAAATTTTATTTTAAACTTTTTTTTTAAAATTAACCACGATTAGCTTCTTAAAAATCGATTTGAGAAAAAATATGGTGCCAAAAAATTTACATGTAACAATATTGAAATTAGAACTATCGACCGAATGGAATAATTCTTGAAGTTGGATAGAACGGTGGCAATGAACTCATTGATGTTGATAAACTTCTTGATCTTGAAAAATCATCTTCCTCCTTTTTATCTAGCCATTCATAAAACGATTTTTTAGCAAGCTCTTTTTTCTTTCGTTTTTCTTTTTCTTCTAATTGTTTTTGTCTTTCTTCTTCTTTTTTGGCATTTAATTTTTCTTTTATTTCTTCTTCTTTCCTTTTAGCCCTTCAAATAAATAAATGTCTTAGGCAAGCGAATAAAAAAAAAAGAAGAGTCCTAATCCTTTAACTTACCAAGAATCGTAAGAAACAGGAGGTCGTGGTGGTTTTTTGTCTCTATTATCTTTTCGTTTCTCTTTTTGTAATTTTCTTTCTTTTTCCATATCTTCTTCTTTTTTTTCTCTTTCAAATTCTTTTTTCTTTTTTAGCCATTCTCTGAACGCAATTTCGGCCTCTTTCTTTTTCTCTATTTTTTCATCTTTAATCTCTTTTTCAGTCTTGACTGAAACACCTTTTTGTTTTTCTTTTAAAGATTCCTCTTTCTTTTCGTTCCACATTCGGAAAATTAACTTCGATTTCTGTAACTTTTCAATAAGTTCTTGGGCTTTTTTTTCCTCTTCATCTTTTTGTCTTAATTTAGCCTCTTTAAGTTTAAGTCTAGCGTCTTCCATTTTTTTAATATACCATTCCGAATAGATGTTTTCTCTTAAACTTGCGCTATCGTTCATTATATCTTGTTTCGAGCTGTTCAAATCGGAGGCATTTCGGGCACTTTGTATTTGTAAACGTGTTTGAGTTTTTGGTTTTACATTTGCATATTTACCACTCAATGGTCTGTCTAGTCTTGAAGATGACGATAAACTTCTAGTTCTTGAGTGGTCTCTCTCTGTTTTACTTTTGCTTCGACTTATACGTTCATTTTTTAAAATGTCTTCGAGAGTAGGCTTTGTTGAATATTTAAGTTCGTTTGAAATTTCTTTCAAGTTGTTTAATCTTAAACTATCTTCCATTGTGTTTTCAACTTTTTCGATGGCATCTTCTATTTTTCTGGTTGTATCAGTCATGTTTTTGGTTCGATTTTCCCTCCTGAGAGAAGAAATAAAATTTTAAAATCTTGGCTAAAATACAAATTAAAGCATTTAAGTCTTACATTATTCGTTTTTGCTCTCTTTCTTTTTGTAATTTTTCTGTTATTCGTTTATCTTCAATAGTTTCTTCTACTTGTGGATCCTTTTCGCTCTTTACTGAACCAACTGAAGTTTTTCTTTGTTGTACTTCTTGTTTTGATTCGCTTTAAAATATAAAATTATAGACGTTTTATGAAATCTCAATTATTCTCTCTATGTTTAAAATACTCGAAGCAGAGATCTTGATATGTTAGTAACGGTGCGTTATTCTCATTTTTTAGGTTAATTCCATTTAGATTCTAAATAGCTAAGGCTGTAAGTAAGGCCTACGGACGAAGTTGAATTTTTTAAAGACGCTATGTGCTTCTAAATAAGCAGGTAGAAAAAAAAATTTGTTGACTCCAATTTAAGAAATTCTGGTTAAACGCTGATAGTGATATCGGCCTAGATTTTTGCCGATTCAATTTCATGCACATCCGTTTCCAAAAAGTATAATATGTTTTATGGAAATTGAAGTGCGCAATTTATAGATCATTCCCATGTCCTAAATCCTGACCAGGCTCTGCACAGATCAAAATGTTTCCAAAAATTGTCGGAAAAGATTAGTTTTCTTGTCATAATACTTTAAAATTGCCTCGTAGCGAACCGTACTTGTGTACCCTAGCGTACCGTACCGTACAATAAAAGGGTTCCAATCCAAAGAAAAATATTCAAAATTACAGCACGGCAAGTTAAAGAAAGCGTACCGTCCAACGTACCGTAACGTACCTGAACTGTGGCAAACTCGGAAGTTGCATAAAATCAAGTAAACGGAATATCCTCTAATATTAAAATATTGGTCTTAATGAATCGAAGCGAATCAGTCAAAGTTTTTGTAAGGTATGGTACGTTGGACGGTACGCCTTTGTTTCACTATTCGTACAGTATAATTTAGAACGGTTAAAAATAATAGAATTATCTAGTTGAATCAATGTTTCAAAGCATTTTTCTCTTAAAAATTTAAATCTAAAAAATGATTCAAAATTTTCAGAATCTCCGGTACGCTGAACGGTGCGCCTTTTTTTGACTAGCCGTACTGTATGTAAAAGAGCATCAAAAACGCTTAAAAAAGAATTTTTGTATACTAGTAGACGAAAAAAGTCATAAAAATTTAAAAACGAAAAAGAAGTAAGAATTACCACTTTTTGACTTTAAATTCTGAATTCTCGTATAGAAAAACCCTAGAAAGCATATATATATTAAAAAAATAATCGCTTTAATTTAAAAAAAAAACTTGCTTTTTTGCACTCTTTTTAGCGCCCAAAACCGATTTCCAAAAAAAAAATTCGAGTTCGTGAAACACGGTAACAATATCAGAAATAAAAATTCAGATAGCAGGAACGTTTTGAATTTAATGAATCTTATGTGTCTCTTAACCAAATCAAGAAAATTAGTAAAAACACGTTTTTCATTGTAAATGGCCGAGATTAAAATAAGAAATCAAATCCTTAATTAATCTTACCTTGCCCTTTTTTTTAAAGCCCTTATAACATAGGAGAGATGGGAACTCATGCATATTCTAAAATTTAGTAAATTGAGTTTAAGTGCATGCACTTCGTATTACGGTACTAGCTTTTTTTAAATTTTAGGAAATCCGATTTTTAAAGTTAAAATATATTATCCGTTTTAAAGCTTTCAAGGCTGTTAATTGATACATCCTAAATATTTCCCCAAGTATTATATTAATTTAGTCAAAAAAGGTGAAGTTTAGTGGTTTTTGACACTGAAAAACACATAAATGTGGTCGGATTTGGTAAAGGCTACTTATTAAAATAGATTTTAAGGATTTTGGCGACAAAAAAGGGATATTTATAAAAAGCCCTAAAAAAAATGAATGCATGTTCCAGAAGGAATTGAAAACCTCTTTTTGCTTTTTTAAAAGCAAAGAGCGTCTAACCAGGACCCCCAGTCCAGCCTTGACGGGGTTAGACAGCCTATTGACAAAATCTAGGTCTGACTCTAATGATAAAAAGTATAAATTTGACTCTATTTCTTATTGAATAGATCACAATTCGAAACGAGTTTCAATTTCAAGTCGTGCAAAAAAAATAATTCAATTGGAGCTCACAAATTATTTTCAATTTTATGAAAAAAACACAGCATACCCCAAACTCCTGATCTTCAATTTATTACCTTTACTTAAGTATGTAATCTACTTCTGCTAATGGAGGTTACCTTCTGTTTTAAATTTAATTAAATGATTCGATTTTTTTGCTTATGACGAAGAGAGAATATTATTTTTATGCAATAAATATCAATTACCTGCTCTCGGATCTATTTTGCATTTTCGGATCTTCGAGAAAAAAAAGGAAATTTAATTTTTTTTTTCCAAAAACAATCAAAACCAAAATTGACTCACTCATCAAATAATTGAATGTATTTACATGTTTATCATAATCTTTTTTCAACGATTCGTCAACATCTAAACTATCAGCTACAGGCGATCGATTACGACTAGGTGTTTTAGGTGATTCTGATTTTCCTCTAACATATTTTGGTGATTCAGATTTAGAATGTTTTGGTGAATCATCATCATTATAATTGACATGTCTCGACTCACTTCGAGAGGGAGTTGTTTTACCACTTCGAGTAAATTCTTCTTCGTCTAAATCATTTTCAAGTGTATGAAGAGCTTTTCGTTGCATAAAATTTGTTTTAGCATTAAGGCCACTTTCCATTCGTTGATATCTATTTTCCATTTTAGTTGGAGTTGCAATCCGAGATTTTCGATTTTCATAATCATCGAATTCTTCATTTCGCTTCATCGCTAGAAACAAAAAACATCAAAAACTTTGAACAAATTTTTCAAACTCTTTTATCATACTTTTAGTTAAGGCATCGTTTTTCATCGGTCTTCTCATTGTTCTCATCATATCCATGCCTTCAAAATCATCCTTTTCGCTTAAAGTGCTGTGTGGACTTCTTGGTGTTATCGGTTTTCTACCATAACTTTCATCATCATCCCTGCTTTGACTTCGACTTTGATTAATTCGAGGATACTTTAAAGGCGAGTCCTCTAAATTCCTTGGACTCTTAGGCGAGAGGCTCTTTCCCTTGGTAAATCGGTTGTTTCTAGACATTTCGATTTCATTATCTGATTTTTCAGGTGAATACTTTCTTGAATCTGTCTTTTTAAACTGAGCGATTTTGTCATCTCTTGGCGATCGAGCTGATAAAAGAGATCGACCAGAATGAGACGATCGCCCTGATTTAGGAGATTTTAACGCTTAAAAAAAAAATTAATTTTATAAAAAGATAAAAAGAGTGGATTAAATAAAAAAATACATCTGCTTGAGTCGTCTTCTTCCTCAGAATCAGTGAAGCCAGTCTTATTTCGCTTTTTAATCATTTTGCTAAACTCTTTATTCAGTGCTTTATTGTTCATGTTGAACGAAAATAGCGTGACTTTGTAATTTTTTCAGATGGACAATTTTTATTAAAAAATTCCGTACTGAAACAAACAAACACTTAAATAAGCTTTAACTTGTCGTGTTGTTATAGAAATGGGTCTTTTTTATCTCGAAAAAAAATTATAAAAGATACTTTTAAATTTAAATTTTTTTTTTATTTAGTCTGGCTAGCGAGAGAAAAAAATTCTTTTTATTTTTTTGGATTAAGAAATAATGTGTTTCCATAGAAACCACTTTTATTGTTGCAGATCAAAAGCGGAGGCACAACACAAAATTTTATAATTTATTCAAGAAATTTTTATGTTCAGATAATTTTTAGAAAGGAAGTGTTCATTCAAAAAAATTTGTTCGTTTTTTTTTTTTTATTAAAATGTTCTTGTCAAGGGTGTAGCACACATTTTAAACAAGATCTCTTTATTTTAGCAGTAGACTTGAGCAATCAATTTTCATTATTTTCTCTCATTTTTTTTTCATTTCTCAATTTCGAACAAATTTTTTTGTTGCCTATCTTTTTTAAAATTTCTTAATTTTGAAATAATCATAAAAAATATTTTGTTAAATCTTTCATATTTTATTGCAATTTTGTTTTTGTTGTTGTTGCTCCCTCTATGTTGCTCAAAAAAGCAAAATAGATATTTATATATATTAGATGCAAACATTTGCGTGCAAGCTCTGAAGCAACAAAAAAAAATAATTTTATTTTTTTTTAATAATTGTAGAAAAATTAGAGAGAAAATTTAATGAAAAAATTCGTATTCCATTAATAAAAATTCCATACTTTTCTTGTTGTTCGTTTTTGGTGAATTTCTTACGAGAAAAATTCAATTTTGAAGACAATTGAATACGAAATTATTACATTTATGTAAACGATGAACATTTTTCGAAGAAACAAAAACAAAACAACAGAGACATCGAACACGTCAGTCTCGAGTAATCCGGCCACTAATTCAACGTCAAGTTTGTCTGTTAACATCAAAAATGTGACACCATTGAATTCAAATCCGTCACCAAAACCTTCTACAGAAACTACGACAAGAGTTTATCAAATTAATTCGACACACACTAATTCGGCAATGACTTCTAATTCTACAAATAATTTATCATTGCCATCTATTAATACTCCGAGTATTCTCAGAAATTCCAGTAGTGAAGTTGCTCGACCAGGACTTGGTTTAAACTCAAACTCTAATGGTTCATTCAATTTAGCTTTTGGATCGATGAGAGCAAATAAGGATATTAAAAATAAGTTAAGTGATTACAAAGCAATTTTGGATAGTGAAAATAATCAACTTAAATCTAATTTTGAAACACCATTAACGCCATTTAATTCGTCAGCTGGTTTAGCAAGACCTTCTGTTTTGACACCTATAAACAAAAGTTTTCATGATCAAACACCTTTAACTGGAAAGCCATCTCGGCTTAGAACTGATAATTTAAAACCATGTAAGTTTAAAATTCTAATTTTTACAAATCCAAAAAATTTCATAAATTTTGTTCAAGTTGATTTTGGAAATAGTCACTTTTCTGAACCAACCAAAAACTCCCGTCCAAAAATGTTAGATTTAAGTGGAAATGAAAAAGTTAGTTTTGACTTAAATGATAAATACTCGTCGCATTCAAATAGCGAAACACCTTTATCATTAAATATTCCATCATCAAGATCTACATCAGCATCATCAATATCTCACACATCATCGAACACTTCATTAGCAAACAACATGCACAGTAGATTGTAAGCTTTGATTTTTTTACATATTGGAAAAAATATTTTATTTTATTCTGATTTTTAAATTCAAGAGAAGCAGTGAATTTAGATAAGTTTAGAGAAATAAAATCTAATGCGGGTTATTTGTTAATTGGAGATGAACGCATTAAAACAACAATGGACGAATTTGCTTCTGTTTGTGAACTCGGTTATGGTACGTGTGGTCATGTTCATAGGATGAAACATAAACCTACTGGTCATGAAATCGCTGTAAAGGTATTATAAGATTTTTTATTACTTTTATATTTTTGGTTCCATTTATCGGTAAAGGTTTCTTAAAGAATTCTTTTCAAATTTTTCAAGTCTTTAAAAATTCAAGCAGCTGACGATATTCTAAACTGTTTGCAATTATTTCCCTAGAAGGCTTACAAGACAATTATAAAATAATTAAAAATACGAAATTTACTTAGAAAGTTACCAGGTAAATTTAAATATGAAAGAAATTATATATTCGAGGGTAATGAATTAGAATGGCTTCATCAAAAATACTCAAAGCATGATTTTTGCTCAATAATAAGTGAATTAGAAATTCGAAAATAGTATTAAGGAGCTAATGAGCCGTATTTCGTCAAATGCGTGCAAAGAAAGTTTTTTTTGTTGACATAAATCTCAAAAATGTTCTGATTCATTTAGCGTCGTTAATATCGTTAAATAAGTCTTTTGTGAAAAGATATTCAATAAAACCGGATCCTCTTGACAGAATCGAATCAACTTTGTTTGTCAAAATCATGTCCTCATTTGAGATACTTAAGTTATTAAAAAAATTTTTGATTCCCTTTAACTTTTGAATTTTTTGTCAAACCAGACCGGTGTTTGAAATATTTGGTCTTTGTGGTGGAGGGTCTAGGAAAGGGGATGGCCTAATTGTTCTCTTGTGACTTGACTCCAGTTAATGATAGACACCGAAATCATTCAACCATTCAATCTTCAGCCACGAAAAGGCTCGATGAGAATTTTTTTTCTTAGATATACAACCCTGATCATTCAAAGCTTCCAAAAATGAACGTTCAAGGTTTTGAGGCTTCAAGGGTCCATGAAGCTTCCATATTCCAAATATTTTCATATTTTCAAATTTGAAAAAAAATGAAAATTTTAGAAAAATAAATAAAATATTTGAATACTTTTGAACATTCAGGGTCCCTTGAACGTTCATGAACGTTCATTTTTGGAAGCTCTGAAGGACCAGGGTTGTACATTGCAGATTTTTCTCTTTTAAAGCGGTGATTCAAAATTCGAATCTTAGACAAAAAACTTAATTCTGAAAAGACCGAAGCAGAAGAGCAGAGCTTCTCTTAAAAGAAATGACATAATAAAACGGGCTCATTAGTTTTTTTTCCCGAATTAAAAATATATAATGGAATATTCGAATAAACCGGGTTATCCTGATCAATGGAGCTTTTTGCTGTTAATTCGGCAATCATAAATAATAGAGTTTTTCTAATAATAGAGTGGATATCCAAACTGATCTTTCTCTCAGAATTGTTTCTTCGTGGTCTACTTACCATAAATTTTAGTCGATAGAATCCACTGCTATTTCAAAGTATTTTAAGAGGTTCTTTGGGCGTGAAGTTTTTAGTAAGCCTTCCTCATCACAAAACATATGAAAATATAGATTTTCCTCAAAAAGTTATGTTTTGACCTGTTAAATGCCAACCGTGTTGCAGATAGATGCTCCATAAGGTGGTCACTCAGAATTTTGCTTCTATCCAGGACATAAAATAAAGCTAAATCTTCAGAAAGGAATATTTGGTCTTTCTGGCAGAGAGTGGAAGCGCGACTCACCGCGGTGACTTAACTGAAGAGGACCCTTCAGCTTTGACGTTTATTAAATTCATTTTCCAAAAAATCTTTTTCCTATGGATTATTATTTATTCTATTTCAATTTTCAGGAAATTTTCTGTAGTTTCAGAATCATATGCACATAAGACAAATGCTAAATTAACCAGACAAAATTTTGTTCTTTCACGAAGAGTCAAATGACTAGCTATATCATGTTTGTCGAAACTAAATTGTCTCGGACTCTAAGATACTTAAATATCTTTTTAATGAGAAATATTTGTTACTATTTAAATAATTATCTGAATTTTTTTAATTAAAGCAAATGTGTATATCAGGTATAGCAGAAGAGAACAAACGTATAATCATGGATTTAGATGTAGTAGCCAAAAGTCATAATTGTAAAAATATAGTAAAATGTCTTGGCTATTTCATATCAGAAAGTGATGTATGGATTTGTATGGAATTGATGTCAATGTGTTTTGATAAACTCCTCAAATTAAATCAAGGTCCAATACCTGAGAACATACTTGGCAAACTAACCGTCTCAATTTTGAAAGCTTTACACTATTTAAAAGAACAACACAGTATAATCCATCGAGACATAAAACCATCGAATATATTAATCGATGAAAATGGCGACATAAAATTATGCGATTTTGGCATAAGTGGTAATTTAATTAATTCGAAAGCTTTAAGTCGAAATAGCACTGGTTGTGCTGGATACATGGCACCAGAACGTATCGATTATGATCCACAAAATCCTGTTTACGATATTCGTGCTGATGTATGGAGCTTGGGTATTACACTTGTCGAGTTAGCCACTGGTTCATATCCGTATAAAGATTGTAAAAGTGATTTTGAAGTTATGACCACAATTTTATCAAGTGCTGCACCGAGACTCGAAGGCAACGAATTTAGCGAAATGTTTAAATCATTTATAAGCTTGTGTTTGAATAAAGATGTCAATCAAAGACCAAAGTATAATGTTTTACTAAAGCATGAATTCATAAAGTATTATTCAGATGCTGAAGTTGATGTTAAATCATGGTTAAAATCAGTGTTAGACAAAAAGAACAAACCAAAACAAGATTTAACAGTTGATGAAAAAGTAAATGAAACTTCTGAAAGCCAGTCTAACGAGACAAATCAAGAACAGAGTTAAACAATTGGTTTTAAAGAACAAAAAATAAATGAAAAGATTTATTTATTTTTTTAATGTCATCCGGTGATTTGTAAATTTGTAAATTTCGAAAATTCAAGAAATTATTCTCGTACCGTGAAATAAGGGATGACATCTTTACAGGAAAAAGTTAAGAGATAATTTTTTTTCTTGTATCTATCTTAAAAAAATCGATACCTGTGAATGTGCCTTGTTACTGAATTTTAAAAAATTATTTTTTTATATTTTTACTTTTTATTAATATTTCAATACGATTACTTTTATTATTTTTAAATGAATTTACATATTTATTATTGTTAAAATTGATTAATATATTTTTTATAAAAAATTTAAACTCTTAATTAATAAAAAAATATTTTTGAATAAATTTTATATTTAAAGCTACCGAAAACTTTCCTTGAAGATACTGCCTTAATTCGTTAATCCGATTAAAATAGTAGTGGTAAAAATATTTGCTACATTCTCGCGTTAAGCAATGACCATGTTCTATGCTAAGTTAAAATTTATGAAATCTGTAGATTCTTCTATTCAAATTATAAATTTATAGATTGAATATGCATTTTAAAGAAAAAAAATTATTTTGAAAACCTTAAGTCACGAGATTGAATAATGCAATCTTCAAATTGTATACCGTAAATCCTCTCTATCTGTACCCAGAAAATCTGCCCCTTAACATTCGATTTATGTTTAAATTTCTTTATATCAATAGCTCGAAAATACCTCATTCTAACCCCCTAAACCTAGTCTGTAAACTAAAAAGTATAAGATTTTGAAACAATACTTTACCTATCGAAATATTTAAAAACTACTGGATACAAATAGAGGTGATTTGCAGTTAGTGTAATTTGTAAATAAAATATTTAAAATTCAAAATTTTGAAATAAAAAATCGAAACGGTCCATAATGTTGAACCTCTTTCCGCTCAACTCGAGCAGCTCGAGCGTATGCAATCACATCAAGAGAGTTTTGGAAAATTTGTTAAGATTGTGATCGACAAAGAGGACAGCATAAGCAATGATTAAGTATATGCTTTTTGTGTAGGTTCAGGAACTTTCATGAACGTTCATGAAAGAAACATTTGAATGGTCATGACTTATAACTTAAACTTTTAGCGTAAACAAGTTTAAAATAAATTAAATCGAAAGGGAAAATACAGTACTACTAGCAGTAGTGAAAATAAATGATATACCCTTGCTTTTAGTCTGGTTCTATCAAGACCTCTTTTTTCGGTGGTTTTGGAAATTCTGTTTAGTTGACCATTCTTGAACATAAAATAGTCGTTATTGGAATTTTTTACGATGTTGACTACCTTGCAAAAGGACGAGAAATTTACGCTGTCGAATTAAAAAATAAAAAATTGATTCGTTATAAGGTGAAGACATATGTACCCAAAAATTTTAAGGTATTGGGTGGGTACGGGTTACCCGAAAAAATCAGGAATTGGGTTCGGGTATGGTGTGGGTTACCCAGAAATTTCGGGTTTCAGGGTTTCAGGATTTTTTCGGGTAACCCGTACCCACCGGTGGTGTATTAAATGATAGGAACAAAAACTCATAGAATAATAAAAATCATAGAATGCAATAATCATAGAATCATGTATTTCCTAGAAAATAACTCGTAGAAATATAATTTCATAGAAAATTTCTTTTGGGCGACTATCAACGAATTTAAAATCTATCCTTTGTCAATCTTCATGAACTTAAAACAATTTAAAAAGTATTTTTGATAACGCAACATTTTTAAACTCATTTTAATATCAAGGTTTAGGATCTACAATGCTTCTGTCACAAATATACTTTTATCTTAAATCCTAAATATTTGTTTAAAAATAAATCGCAAAAAAATTTAAACTAGACTGATAGTTTTAAAAGAAAACCATTTCTCGACAGGCAAATTTTAGTATGAAACAGGTAAATCTGAGAAGGCTATTCTTTTCTATCTCAATTTCATTCTACGATTTTTTTTCTACCAAAAAAATTTTTCTATGAAATCCATTCTATGATTTTTTTTCTATGAACTATTAATTCTATTAGTTTTTCTTTCTGTGATTTGATCGTCCCCCATACCCATCAAATACCTTAAAAACTATAGGTACATATGTCTGATAAGGTGTAAGTTGCACTTAAATTTTAAGAAGATGTAGTAAAAAAATTTACAGAGAAGAAGTAGAAAAATGTAACTTTTTTTTCATTATTAGAGCTGAGAATTATTGAAAAAAACAACTGCAAGAGATGACACAAAAGAAGTACAGTTTAAGTGGCAATTTTTCGAGTCAGGTTAACATTTCTCAAGGACTATTTTTAGTAAATATTTTTCAAAAACTTTAATTGGAATTTAACGAATTTTAACAAAAAAAGTTAAAAATGCCCGATATCTCGAAAAAATGAATTTTCAGCAGTTCTTTGAAGTTTACCAGCAAAATATGCTATGTTAATGAAAACGTTGAGATTAAAACCCTCTCAAAATCCATTTGATCAGAACTTGAGCAAACATTTTTACATCTCAGATATCTTTAATAAAGCAAATTAAAAAAAAATTTACAGCCGCCGGAACGATCTTTTTCCCTTACATAAATAACACTTTATATTGAATATTAGCATAAGAAATGGTTAATCGTTAATGTTTTGATTATTGACAGAGACCGATTGCGTTTGCCTTTAAGACAGTTACAGCTGATAACAAATATTGAGTCCCTTTGTTTATTTAAGGCAGTTGACAGGATGACTATTGGTATCATTCCCAGGTTCCATCGAACTTATAGATTTGGACTAGTAGTACGAGACAGAGTCGTTTGGATCGAACTCAAAGGTCTTGTCAACATAAAAATGAATGTGTTTATTTAACAATTAATTTTTAAAATCAAATTCTAAATTGGTGCTTATAATTCATATGTAATAATTTTCCTTTTTGAAAAATAGCTAAAGCTAATAATTATTCTTTTATGGAACCTTGCAGCAAATTACTGATATTTAAGAAAATCCAAGCCAAATTTCAAAGAAAAAAAATTATTTTATTTTACTTTAAATTATTAAAATTCAAGTTCAAGTATAATTAACGTTGCTAACGATCTTTAATTTTTAATTATTCCTTGGATTATTTTACATACATTCATATTTTTTTTCAATGGCAATTCATTTAAATTTCGATACATTTTTTATTATTTTTTTCCGAAATATTTTTTATAGTTTGAATTGAAATAATGTCTTTTTCAAAAGCAGGTTTATCCAAACCAGCTAATTCAAATGCAAGTAAAACTTATTTTATTCAACTCTTATAATCTTATTGAGA
Source organism: Brachionus rubens (assembly GCA_022207745.1). NCBI lineage: Eukaryota > Metazoa > Rotifera > Eurotatoria > Ploima > Brachionidae > Brachionus > Brachionus rubens. The sequence continues at coordinate 1,380,775 of JAJVHD010000009.1, read as the reverse complement.
TATTGTTAAACTTAATTTCATGTCTAGCTGGTGCCATTGCAGCGTCATCTTCAAAATCTTCAAAGCCGTCTGATAAATTAAACCCGAAAACCGTAGACCTTGTAAGTCAATCTTAAGAATTATGAGTTATTTTTGAAGTTAGAATAAATTTTTTTTACTTCAAAGTTTAACACTCGAGAAATTCAACGAACAGCTTTCGGTTCTATTTACTCCAATGGAGGTATTCCATGTAGACTCGTCCATGGAAGTGTTAAAAACAGACTTATGTGGAATCAACCACCCGAACAAGTTCCTTTTGATCCTATTTTAGTAACTTTAGCAGAAGTATTTTCAAATCTTTTTTGAATATTTTGTTTTCAATTCTTATATTTTCATTTTAGGGTCTTAGAGAATCACAATTTCCTTTTAATTTCGTTGCTCAAACAGGTTTTAAAGATCTTTTAGAAACTCATAACTCAAGTGAAAAGGCAATTGAAGTTCTTCATAAATTGATTATTCCAATCAAAAACGCAATGGTAATTATTGATTTTTTTACAACAATTTTTTGAAAAGCCGGTTTTAAAAATTTTGAATTAGGTTGTTGATAATGATGAAATATTCGAAGCTGGTTTAAATGCTTTGATGCAATTAAGTGATGCTGTTGGTCCTCATTTAAATCAACATCTAAAAGTATACTTGAGTATTGTAAGTTTAAAAGTCTTTTTGGTTAATTTTTTGATTGAAAAATGACTAATTCTTTATTCAAGTTATGTAAAAGATCGACACAAAGAAAGTACAGAGACCAGGTGACAGATGCATTAAATAAGTTTGAACAAAATGGAGGCAAAGAAGTAGTGCCAATAATAAAAACTAAAATACCAACTTATAACAGTGTTACATAATCCTAAAATCTAATTTATTATGGTTCTAAAAATATTTCTCTTCTTTTTAATCTAATAATTATCACTTATGTAAAATAAATAGTATTCTTTTTTTAATAAATTTTACTAAAAAATTCTATTTTTTACTACAGCGTTTTCTTATTTATTCTTAAAATGACAAGTAGTGACGCTTGGGATTTATTAGAAGATGATTCTTGAACATGGTCTCCTAGTGATATACGCCCTGAATAAATAAGCAATTTGAATAAGGTTTTTTCATGAAGATTCCAATATCCAATCTAAATTAATCCGGTATTATAAGCCAGGATGCCCAAGGAATAAAAGCAGTTTAACATGTTTATAGCATTTAAAATTTTGTTATAATGGCTATTTTTAGAGGTAAGGCGGGTATTATGTGAAAGTATAAATTTAAAAGGGATCATTTTTTTATTTGAATTATTTGTCAATAAAACACCTCGAGACACTTTGAATTTTTGTCAGAGACACCTTTGCTTTTCTGATAGAGAATCTAAAAATGTATCTATCTATAGTTTTTTTTTGGCCTTCGACTAGTCCTAGGAGCTAAATTTTAGCTAAAAAAGATTTTGGTGCATTCAACCAAGACACTCTTGATTTTTAGGTAAAAACAAGTGAATATACGGTCAGATTTTTAGATGTTTTCAGGGTCGAAAAACCCGGAAAACAACTTATTTTTTGTCTAGGGCTGATGCTTTGGGATTTTTAGGATATCGTCTTAAAGAGGTCATGAGAATTTCAGATCTAACAATATTCGTCAAAACCTAACAAATCAGACTTTATTTTTGTGTTCTCCATCTATAAAAACCCCTAATCCATCACTAATTTTCATCTATGAAAAAATCAAATTTATAAGATAGAGGTAGCTGACCCTTGAGAGAGGTGCTGCTAGAAAATCATTACTTAATTTAATTTTACATACGCCTAAGTGTTTTACTCGACTGGGAAAATATGCTTGATACGAAATGCCTTAAAATTTCCGTTCACGAGGTTTTGTCGGATGTTTTTTGTAGAGTCCCGAATTAATTGACCTAATATCACAAACGGAAATTTATGTTTTTTTTCCATTCGGCGAACGTTCACGATTGTTCGCAGAGTTAATTCGTCATATCATAAATCTTAATAGCTTTAAATTCTATTCCTCTTCTGTGATACAATAAATCCAAGTTATAAAGTATCTTAACATCTTTCTATCATAATTGTCTCTGGAGATAGGTGAGGGTTTGTCATCAAACAAATAGTTTTCATTAAAACAAGCGATTTTTCTAAAATTTGAGCATTTTTCCTTGGAAACTCACAGAAATTGATATTTGGGACATATTGAAGTATCAAGGGTTACTTTTCATTTGAAAAACCCTCACCTATTCGTATAATTTTGGTCAGGAAATTTTTAACTACAGTTCAAAGCTGAAATAAGTTAACAACATATTTTAGAATTTATTTATTTATTAAATCTAAGGCAGATACCGATCGCCGATCATATTTTAAAATATCTAAACATGTTTTCTGTTCTAAAAATGTTTATTGTGTTCAATTTTTTTTTACCTATCAATTTTGAATGCGTTGATTTTTTGATCATGTTTTTTATTGTGTTTATTCAATGAACTGTTTATGTTTGAATATTTTACTACTTTTTTTTATTATGAAGTACCGTAGTTCCTTGCTTATAAGCGACTAAAAATCGCATCTTCTAGGGTTAAAATCATGCCAAAGAGAATTGAATTTGAGTTTCTTTTAGGATTAATTATATACAATTCAGCCCGGTCTACTTCAGAATCACAAGGTTAAAACAAATCTGATTTCCATTAGTCTGCAAAAAGGATGTATTAGGAGGGCACTTGTAAGCAAGGAAATACGGTATGGTTGCTGGAAGAGTTAAAGAGCCTGCCTTAAAAATGAGTATACATTTTGAATCTATTTGACTCAGTTCAAATCATAAAATATTCATATTAATTCTTCAAAATTTTAAAATATCATTAAAAATCATGGATGATAAGGCGCTTTTTTCTCAAAAAATTAAACTTATCTATCATTCAAAATAAATTTTTAAAAAATGATCACGACTATGATGATGTAATCCTATAAATAAAATTATCATAAATATTTTTAGAAGTTGACGGCATACGTGTATAATTTGAAAAAAAAATCCAAAAAATTTTCTTTTTTTTATTATTTTTTTCGATTTGTTTTTGGTTATAAGAAAATGTTTAATAGACTTAAAAACCAACTAAACGAAAAATCAGGTTCAGATATAGTTCCGTCAGTAGACAACACGAAAAAATTAAATCGAAAAAGTCCATCAAAAACAATAGAATTAATCAAATCGAACCATTCCGATGGTAATCAATCGAGCGACGATAGTTCTAGTCTTAAAAGTCAAAAGAATAATTTCGATACAAATCAATCTAGTTTAACCCACAATAATCATGAAAAGATAGATGAAATTAATAATTTAAAAATAAGCGACCAAAAAACGGATCCAGAAAATGCAAACAGTGTTGATAAAGAAAAGGATACTTCAATTAAATCACAACTGCAAGATTTAAATCAATCATTGTTAAAAGAAATAGATAAACTTCATGTAAATGATTTTTTTTAAATTTATTATCAAAAATCTGAAATTTAAATAACCCTACTGGGAGACATTTCAATTTAATATTTTTCTAATTCTTGTAAACTTGATCATCGAAATAAGTTAACATCGATTTTTTTTAAGTCTATTACACTTTCTATATTCCAGGTGTACAATGTAACGTCAACCGGCAACCCTGATCTGACATTCTGTTAACTATAAAAATTGAATCATTTGTTAGTTATCATTTGCCGTCGCACTCCAAAAAGACACAATATTTTTATAATAGACAGATTATCGAATATCGTGCAGAACAGTATCAACACTTTGGAAATTCGTCAACTGACCATACTTTCTTTTAATGCATTATCTATTATAGGCAGCAAAAAAATTCATAAAAGGGACCCTTGCCCTCTAATTTAATGCATATAGAAGCTTTTGACCAAAATTTAACTTTTCTTCCCCTTGATCATGGATTGATTTTTTTCCGGAATTTTTACACGAGACCGGGTACTGTCGATAGTTTATGTGGGAAGAAAATTGAAGAAGAAAAATTTTCTTACCCGATTTTTAAAGTTAAAAATAGGTTTGTTTTTGTTAATTGATTGTGTGATTGTAGGGGAAATAAAAATTAAACCTCTTGGCTATTTACATTCTACCTTCAGCGTTTGTATGAATACTCTGTTTGTATGCTTTGGAACATGTTTAAATTATAAAAAACATTCCCGGAAATTACTTTGTCACATGAGGTTCGGGGTTCGATCCGATATGGAGAAAAAATTATCTGACTCTTTTGAGACCAACATTTTAAAAATCTTGGGAAACCAGTGAATACATTTTTAGGTGTAGAAGGGATCATGGGTGATAAATCAGCTCAAAATTCTTAGGGAGTGGGTAGTAAGAATTTTAGCTTTTAAGAACTTTCCCGAAAGTCGGTATTTTGGTCGGAATATTTTTGGCCTCTCGGCTCGTGTGAGAAATTTTTTTTTTTTTGCTCTCTGCTTTGATTATGGATTCAATTTTAAAGTTTTGAACGATTTTAAAATGTTACATTTAAGATAGAAATCAACCAAAAAAATCATGAAAACGAGGAACTACGGTCAGAATTTTCAAAGCTCAAGCGTCAAGTAATATTTATTTTTTTTAAATAAAAGCTGTCAATTCTTAAGGTTAAACTTAATTTTCAATTAAAAGATAATAGGCTTCATTTTTGATATGTTTTCTCGAAATTTTCGGGTTTTATTACCTTTTTTTGAATAAAATTTTGCATTTTTTGTCGTCTCTAATGAAAATGAAGCTCATAATGTGTAAAATCTAATCAAATTAAGTCTAATCTTAAGAACACACAGCTTTTACTTAAGCTCATCTAATGAAAATTTTCAACTAGCTCAGAGAAAGTGAAAATAATCAAGAAAGGTTAAAAATAGAATTAGACAATTACGAAAGTATAATCATCGATTATGAATCCGAATTAAAATCATTAAAAACTGGTATAATTTTGATACGAATATTTTCTAATTCTGGTCTCTAAACATTAAATTTTTAGAAAAGGAAGAATTGATTATCAAAAATGCGGAATTATCCGGAAAATATGAAATGTTGAAACTAGTCAACAATAAACAGCTTACTCCGTCTAACTCTACAAGTATCAGTATTGAAACAGATAATCAAAAAAGTAAAGCAAATGAAACTGAAAATCAACGTTATGAATATCAGGAAGAAAACAAAACTCTGCGAGATGAAATAAATGAAAAAAACAAGGTAAGGTTCAATAAAGAAAAGGTTTTTAGACTTGATATAAAAATTGAAAATATTTAGACGATTAAAAATCTTCAACAAAGGTTAAATGACATGAAAAAAACTCTTCAAAAAGAATTAAAATATCAAATGCTTCCAAACGAAAAAGTAATTCCATCAACTGAGTCAATACAAGAGTTATCTGTAAGTCAAACAAATTCACCCGTATCTCCGGTTACTTCCAACACGTCTATTCTGAATCATCAATCAAGCCCATTGTCCAGAAAAGTCTCAATTCAAAGTCCAAGTTCAAATTTGAAAAAAAATCTATCAGCAACAGACATGAGTGTTCTACACGAAGACGTTAACTTTAAATACTTGAAACATGTTGTTTTAAAATTTTTGACAAGTAGAGAATATGAAGCTGTTCATTTGGTCAAAGCTTTATCGGTTTTACTTAATTTGAGTAAAGACGAAGAGAAAATAGTCAAAGAAACTCTTGAATGGAAAATGTCTTGGTTCGGATCAAAGCCAAAGCTAATCTAATTTTTTTATCAAAAATTCGAAGCTCTGAATTATCTTATGAATGTTTACGGAACAAGGGTATTGATAAATAATCATAAAATGATCTGAAAATTTGTTAATGTAACCAAGAACTTATAATCAGACTTAAATTTCGTACACTTGATGAAAATTTGCATTTTTTTAATTTTCAGAGCTGCTTTATTTTTTTCAATTTTCGCATTTTTTATCATATTTTATTACCATTAAAATATAAATTTCGAAATAAATTATTAAGAATGATGTGTTGTTTATTTTTAAATTAAAAATCCTTTAACCCGGTACCATTAAAATTTCCTAATTTCATTAAATTTTAATGCACTTTCGTAATGTTTTCTATTTTTTTCAAAACTGGTTCTATTTCAATTACCATAATGTAATGTATAAATAATTTTTGTTGTGTTATCAAATAAATTTTTAACACGTAATGAATAAATTTAGCATATTTATTAAAAATATATTTCTTTATATTTGTGATAAAATTAATTTTTTTTTTTCAAAATAAATTTCATTTTAAAGAAATTTTAGAAAACTTAAAGATGAATTTCGGATCATCAACATTTAACAAATCTGAAAGTCCATTGTTCGCAAGTGGTTTGAATAATGGACCAAGTGTGCTCAATTCAAGTGTCAAAGTAAGATTGGCATTTTTGAAAAAAGTCTACGGAATCTTATCAATCCAATTAGCACTAACAACAGTTTTGAGTGCTATCATTATGTTAACACCAGGGATACAACTCTTTATTCTCAGAAAGTAATTTTAATGAAATATTTTGTACCTAATAACAAGTGTCACACACCCTTTTTTTTAAGTCAATGGATTTTGATAGTAAATGTTATTGGTAATTTAATTTCAGCATATGCTTTAATGGAGAAACGAAATGAATACCCTACTAACTTTTATATTTTGGGAGCATTTGTAAGTATTGCTAAAATTTATTTTTTTGTTCAAGCTTCAATAATTTGCTTTTGTTTTTAAGACTTGTCTAAACTCATTAAGTCTTGGAATGTTAGGTGATAATTCAAAATGACAATATTGAAAAAAAAATTTCGGGAATTTTAATTTTTTTTGTTTTTAGTTGCACAATACTCACTAGGTTTAGTTGCTCAAGCATTTTTGTTGACAACTTTGATTAGTGTTGGTTTAACTGCATACACATTTACATCAAAATCTGACTTCACATGGATGGGAAGTATGCTATACACAGGTATGACTGCCCTATTTTTCGGTGGTATAGTTCATGTAAGTTTGGTAAAAAAAATTTATTTATGAACTTTTAAAATTAAACATTTTTTCGAAGATGTTCTTTGGAAACTCCTTCACGGAGACTTCAATGTCAATTGTAGGAGCATTATTGTTCTCAGGCTACATAGTTTATGATACCAATTTGATAATGAAACACTTGAGTGCAGAAGAATATATAGTCGGTGTATTAAATTTGTATTTGGATATAATTAATTTGTTCATCAAAATCTTAAAGCTATTGAAAGCTTTTAGTGATGATGAAAAAAAAGACAAAAAGCGAAGAAATTAAAAGCAAAGACAATAAGTCAAAAGATTAAGTGAAAAATTTTTTTTTTTTAACTTTCGTAAAAATGAAAATACAATAGGCTACCAAAAAATATCACATAAAAAGATGTAAATGCTTTTGTTTTTGTTTTTTTTTTTGGTTGTTTATAATTCACAAAATTTTAATTAAAAACTATTAACTCTAAGAATTTTAATAAATATTTATTATTAAAAAAAAACAATCTTTTTTTTTCTATTCATTTTATGGGTATATGCGTAATTGTTTGTTTAACTTGAACCTCTAACAAAAAAAAATGGAGATGTTAAATTAAAAGCTTTTCTTCGTTCTGTTTGTAAGTAAAAAATACATATTAAAATATGTTACAATTTTTTGTAAATTATTTTTTTATAAAAATTGTCATTTTTTGTTTAAGTCTCTGAAAAACCCGTACACCGACCGACGCGTAACCGTTTTTTGGGAAGCTTTTCAATTTTAAGAATTTGAATAATTGGTGTCTTTAAAAGTTCTAAGATTTAAAATTTCATCAAAATTTGCAAAGAAAAAACTCCATTTTAGGCCCTTTACGGGGAATCAATAATCTAATTTTAAATTTTTATAGTGGCTTTTTTAAAAATCATTTACAGTCAGCTCTCGTTAATTCGGATGGCGAAATTTTAGGAACTAAATAGTGATTACAGTTTTTTTTGTTTGGAACTTCGGATTAACGAGGTTTGACTGTATGAATACTTTTGAAATATTTATTTTTAGTATCTCGACCATATTGGCGTAGATGGGAGAGGATCTTCAAAAGATTTCTTTTAAAAAAATATCGACAAAAATTATGGGGATTGTCAATTCAACGACAACGTGATCACAAACTTTACCTTACTTTTTTACCTAGCTAAATTTATGATCTCGTGATCGCAAAGTTTACTTGCTAAAAAATGAAGTTTATATTAAAAAACTCTCGGATACTCTCGGATAGGTTCTTCTTTCTAGCTAATGAGTGTACATAAGCATTATAAATACAATTGTGGACATTCACGTGTGCCTCCTGTGAACTCTAATGAACTATTGATTTCGAAAAGCTACCATTGATCTATGGGTATCAAATGAAAGCTAAACAGTTCTAGTTGAAGCTTGTAAGGCTATCTTTCATTATCAAGTTGGTTCATCAAAAGTTCATGAAAAGTCATTGGAGGAACACGTGAATGTCCACAATTTACAATTGTTTGTAATTGTAAAAAAAAATTAAATTAAAAAACATCCACACCCATACGAAATCCCCTGCAGATCTCAGCCAACCTTTTATTTTGATATATCACTAGATAGAGAATTTAAATAGCTACCCAACGACAGTCTCATAATTTCAATACATATCAAATACATATCATAATAATACAATACATATATGTATCTTTTTTACTGTTTGAGATATTTTATGAAAACAACAAGCAACTTTCAAATTAACACGCCTCTATGAAAAAATATAGTATAGGCGAACATATTTCCAAAAAACGGGTAACTTGAATTTCTGGTTTATTTTGCTTAGTTTTTATCAGTTTTTCGAGAAAAATCGAAAGGTTTTTTTTAAATTATTCATTCCTAAAGCGAAAGCTTTTAATTTATTTTTAAGTATTGACCTCAAAATAAAGGATTTACATCCCTATGGGCTTTTTTCAAGTATCCTTAAATATCGCTTTTAAGGCATGAAAACAAAAAAAATATCCAACTAAAGGCTTTTTGCGCTTCTTGCTGCAGACGCTTCTTACTGCTTCGGACTCATGTACTGTACGGTATGCTAAGATACGTATTTTTCCACTGATCATACTGTATTTATTAATAGGAAAACTGTAACCCCTAAAAGAGCACAAATCGAGAGTAAGCGACATAAGGAATAATACAGAGCGTTCGTGGAAACTTCGTGTAAAAAGTGTGACCTTTAAAAAAATCAATTCAAGCGTGTCGTTGTAAAACAAGCAGTCTAAATTTGATAAGTGGTCTCATTATATAAAAAACACTACAAAAATTCAAAAATTTTTGCACATTTTAAACTTGGAAGAAAGCGTTTGTGCGTTTAAATAAATATACTTCGTCTAAATCTTTTTTAATAAACGAATTCAAAATTTTCATTTTTATGATTTTGATTTTAAAATTATTTTAGCCAAGTTTAATGTTTAAATTGGATATATTGATTTAAATGGTTTTAATGGTAGAATTACATTTACGGAAATCTCTTTGAACCAAGAAACAACTGATATAATGCTCCATTTAAAATTTCAGAGCTTGATATTTTGATATTTAATCTATATATAGTTTATTTAAAAAGGGAATGAAACGTTATATTTTCATATTAAATATAATTATATCAGAATTTTTTAATATATAAGAAGTTTTTTAGGTCGAAACTTTAAAATAAGATTAAATGATAACATAAATTTTGAGGGTTAAATTTAATTTAAAAAATTATTGATGTTTTTTCTAGGTTAATTTAACATTTTGTTTGTCTACTAGTCATTTGTTTTTCGTGATAAAATCAATTTTAAAATACAACAATTAACGTTATCAAAGTTGATTTCTAAATAGCTTGGTTTATAGATAAGAATAAATCTAGATCAAAGTTTTAAGCTGAAAATTTAGAATAAGAATTTTTCATAAATTTATGAATCAGTTCATTCGAGTTCTCTCTACTGTTGTGTAAAATTATCTGAAAACATTTCTGTCTATTCATTGTGAAAATTTTGTTTTTGAAAATAAATTTGTGTTCTAAAAGGGAGCAAAAAGACTGTTTTTTATTTTATTTTGATATATATGTTTTCTTCGGGTTTTCTATGCGCGAATTCAGTATTTTAAGTCAAAAGGTGGTACAGCCGAACCTCTTTAATCCGGGAAAAATTTCTCTTCCCGATTTAGCCGGATTAACAAGGATCGACTGTAATTCCCTCTTCTTTTATTCTTTTTTTGTTGTTTATGACTTTTTTTGTCCTCTAGTATGCACATAGGTAAAAAGTAATTCCTGAGATTTGTAGAAAATCGCCTCTTATTGAAGCAAATACATAACAAATTTGGGTATTGCTGGACCCCTAGGATGAGTTGTGATTTGACTGAAAAATCTCAATCCTAACGAAATGGGTTCCAATGTAAATGGTGGCTTTTTAGCTTTCAGGATTAACAAAATCTATTTCCACTAATTAACTCTATTTTTAAAAGGTGGTGAAAAAGCAGTAGGGTAAGGGCAAAATTTTCGATTTTTTACCCGCATGAAAAAAATGATTTTTTATGGTCGTAGAACACGTGTATACTGTGGTCAATCACGCCCAATTGAAAGGAAAAATTTTGGTAAAAGTGGGATTTAACCAAATAAAGTCATTTTCTTAACAATTTTTTATTTTAAAAGTCCTTAAAAATCATTTCACTCAACTCAAATCAAAATTTTCCATAATTGATTTTTAATTTTAATTAACTTTTAAAAATTATTTTTAAAAAATATTTGTTGCATTTTATTTTAGTTTGAAAGGTTCATTAGCATTGGGTATTATTTTTTCATTTATAATAAATTTTAAAATAGGCGAATATGACATGTTTACTTGTCTATTAATAGTTGAATCCAATATGCAGGTTTTATGTTTCTGGTGAATTTAACCTAGATAATTGCCCAATATTGCCAAATTAAACAAAAAATATACAAAAAAATCATTTTTGACATCAGGTTTATTTTAGATTTTTGATTTAACCTTGTTAATATTACCAAATTTAGAATATTTATTTGGATATAAATTTTTTTTAATGAACAACAAAACCAAAAAATTTTCGTCCTTGAAAAAAACATTTTCATAATTGCACAATATCCTCCAAATCTTAGTCACGGATTCTTATTAGGAAGCGAGCACTTTGACGAATAATAAGTGCTTTTGAGTCTTCAAATGAAATTGTTTTGGTCATGTTAAGTTAATCACTTGAAAATGCTTACTGTGTGATTTCTATCTTTTCTTCAGCCGTTAAAAAAATTCTATCCAATTATTTTCTCTTTACGATAAGGCTCATTTGAGTCTTACCAATTTTGTATCTATTCGAGATTTCGAATAAATTTTTCCAACTGTGTGAGATAGCATTTAAATTAAGCGAATTAGTATCATGCTGTTTTTTAAAAGATATCAAAATGTTTTTATAAGCATTTTCTTTTTTGAGTGTCTTAGCTCTAAATTTTAAATTCTTTATCTTTGTATAAAGACGCATAGGGATAGATATCTCATTTTTTATAAAATTATTTCTTGTTTATAACAAAAAAAAAAGGATTGAATGTTTTGTAATTACGAGAACAACATCAAGAAATTGAAAAAAAATAGAGAAAGAGATACTTAAAAGGTTAAACTAACAAATTTTTTAAATATTTTTATCAAAATTCAAAGTGACCCTTTACAACGTTCATATAAATTCTTTTATTCTTAACAATTTGTATTGACAAACATTATGTGTACATAAGCAAGCAATAATTTTCCTTTGTTTTTTAATTTTATTAATTACCAAAAAATAAAAAAAGATAAATGATTTATAAAGCTTGATTACAGAGAAATGTTTATTTCTCATAGTTATGTAGAAAATTTAAGTGAAAGAAAATATTTCAAAAATTACATAATTTTACATAATTTTGAGTTGAAATGTTTGTTTGAAAAAAAAATCAAAAGGATAGATTAATTTTTTGTATGTATATGTGTGTATGTTCATTTAGTAAATTTTCACTTTTTAGGCTTCTATTTGGAAAAATCTTGTGATAACTATTAGACCATGAACTTGGAACAATAATCCTTTCTCATTTAATTTTTTTGTATTGAGACGTTTTTACTAGGACGTCTGGGTTATGCAATTTTAATCGTTTGAAAAATTAGGACAGCAAAACAAATCAAAAAAGGGAAAGGAAACATTTTTTTCTGCTCCAATTAGTTTTTGATTGCTAATTTAGAGGCTAAATGGTATTGAGGCTATCGTGAATTTTAGGCCTTCGTTAACAACCATACCTAGAAATATTCAACGATGGTTTTATCAAATAAATAAAAATAGTATTGGTTTGTTTTTTATTAGTCAAAGATATTCTGCCTTTAGCTATTTTTAATTTTAATTAACAATTTTTTTATTTGGATTTTATTTTTTTTCTAATTTAAAATCTGTCCGTCATAGTGTAGATTTGTAAGAATTTTTAATTGATTTTTTAAAATATATTCACACTGATTTTATGAATTTAAAAAATTTATGTAATATTTTTTAGGTTAATGGTCACACTTGAAAAACTTATAACCAGGTTTTTAAATCTTTGAACTAATTAACAAATTAATTACAATTAAAAAAGTTTTTGAAGTTGGCTTTATTAGCCTTTCGTTTAAGTACCAAGGATATTGTTGAATTTTGAAACCAAACACGGGCGAAAAGTTCTCAGAAAAGGGATCTAGGTCCCCTTTATTAAATTCCAGGGAAAGGGCGGTTACCATCTCTGGCTACGCCACTGCTTGTAGAGTCTGATATTAAGAAAATATTTAAAGAGGTTCAAGTTTGATCTTTTAAATAGTCAAAAGTAAATGACTATGGATATTGAATTTGTTTAGGTATACCTTTAAATTTACTCAAGAATCGTTACATAATTCTTTTAAAGTTTAGGTGTGGTACTACAGCAGTGTTAGTCAAGTTCGGTAGAAATGGAGAATAAAGATTAAACATATAGAATTAAGAGGATTACCAATCGACTAGCTAAACAAAAACATGAATGGTTATGAAAATTGTAGACATTCTAGTCGGCTTAAAACGGTACCTTGAATGTCTTGATAGGATCATTAAAAAAGACAGAATGCAATTTTTTAAATTAAACGAAATCTGATTTATTCCTCTAGGAATGATCCCATTAATACATTATGAGTATCATTTCAAGCAGGCTAGAAGATCTAAGATTTCAATATATGCACATGAATATGAAATTTACTTTTCATGTTTTAATAATGATTGGTTGAGTACGAGGACTGCATTCAAAATTTGATATTAGGGTGGGGTAGTATGAAATGTTTTACGGTTGCTAGTGGCAAATATTTGCAGTCGTCCTCGCTTCTCATTTTTCGAAAAAACCTTGAGTCATCCTCCTCTGTCTCGACTCTTCCCAAAATCCGACACATTTTATTATGAACTGTGTAGCGGTAACTGCTGATCCTAGCGGTATAGATGACTGCCCAAATAAAGGTTAACTCCATACCCCTTTAGGTTAAAAAAAAAATATTTGATTCGTCAAATCAAGTCAGTTTTGAAACCCACACTCCTCAGGTCTACAACTGTATAGTACCCCGAATTTTTAATGGACATAAAATCATTGTATTTTTTTTAAATTTTTAAAATGGATTATAATGATTCATTTGATTGATTTTTTAACTTACTTCAAAGCAAGTTCAAGTCGTTTATGTCACTCTGTAACTTCAAACGTAACTAAAAATGTTTCTTTTTTTTTGCTACAGTTTAAATTCCCGGTTGAGTAATTTTTTCAATAAAAACGAAATTAGTAGTTTTACAAATTTTATTCAAAAATTACAAATATTTTAACAGTTTTATCACTTTTCAGGTTTTAAGTTCAAAGAAATACCCGAATCAAAACAAAGTAAACGATAACGATTATAAAATTTATTTATTTTTGAGATTAGAAAGTTGCTGATCGCTACTAAATATTTAAGTCAAGATAAAGTTTAAAAATTTTCAGTAATCAAATTTTGGTTTTAACAAAATATATTTTATTAATCATCATTAACAATAAAAATTACTAATTCAAAATTAGACTGTCAAAAATAAAAAAAGAGAGAAAATTATTCATAAGTCAAAAGAAAACCCGCTATTTTACTCAAAATTTCAAGTCAATGAACTTGTAACAACATCGATCTGTTTTTTATGATAAATAATTTCAAATAATATTTTAAACACAATTTTCATTAAATTAACATTGTTAATACGCGTACTTACTTATATACTTAACACAATACACAACAACAACAACAACAACATCAAAAAACTCAATTTTATTTTTTTTTCTATTCTTTCAAATTTATGTTTTTTTTTTCATAAGCCAATGCAGCGGCGTATTGCATATGAGTTTAAATAATTATAATCAATTTTTTGTTCTTTCAACATTTTTAAAATCTCACCAAGAAATGATTATAATTTAAAACGACTGCAGTTAGATGGTTCTTTCAGCAACAACAACAAAAAGAAACAAGAGGAACATATTAAAGTTGAATGCTATTTGTGTCAAATGAGAATTCTATTCATTAGCTTCTATTTTATGCGCATATTCATTTATTTTTTCTTTCAAAAAAAAAATTTTTTTTTTCTAGATTTTTATGCACATAGTTGCAAGTTGCAATATTAATTTCAAAATCGCTTGCCGATATATCGTCATCTAATAATCATAATGTAAATCATAATTTTCCTCACTTATTCTAACTCTCGCTCAATTTCTTTTACTCTCTATTTCAATTCACACACACACTCTCTCTCCCTCTCTATGGTTTAGACTTTCTAACTTTTTCTTCTTGTTCAATGTCAAAACTAACAAGCGTAAAATCAATTGAATTTTATGTTAGCTTATACCGTTAAAAAGAGACTTAATACCATGCATTAACAAATTTTGTCTCAAGCTTTATTGCGTAAAAAAAACGAATCATTGTTGTCTATCTTTTATTTAAAAAAAAAAAATTTTACTCAATTTTTTCAATTTCAAATTAAAATTTCCTTACCATTTACAATTTTATTTTCTTAATTGTTGGGGAAAATGATTTAAAAATAATTATTATTAGTGGAAATTTCAATTCTCTCATAAGTTTTTTATGCTTTAATGAATTCAAATAATTTGCTTAATTTTAAAATAATTTTTATGTTTTTGTTGTTGTTGTTTTTATTCAATATGTTTTGTTTTTTTTTTGTTGTTGTTTGGAAAATTTTAAAAATATTTATCCGTAAATATAGATGACATTATCCATAAATTTGAACAGTTCTACATCATTCGAAAAAAAAATGCGACACACCGTTAGTACGTTACATCACGATTCGATGGTCATCGAGTATCCATTCGTAAATGGTACACTGAAACATTTCGAATATTCTAGCGAAAATATCAAACTTTTTTCGAATAAGTTTAAAATAGAAAATTGAGTGGTTTTTCAGCTTATCTTAAAATGAATGTAGACCGTATTCAAGGTCTTAAATTTTGGATGTCTCTTGGAGCGATCCTCATAAAAAACTCATTAAGTTTTCTAGGGTCCATAATTTTATCGGTAGTCCTTAAAATGCGGAATATTTTTTGCGGAATTCCGCGAATAATTTTAGCATTATATTCCGCAAAATGACCTACTAAAATACGGAATTCCGCTTTTTAATTATTTTTTCTTAAGTTTATCATCAAATTTGACCATATAATTTTTAGTTACCCATAAGGCTCGACTAATTTTTGTATTTCTATTGGCTTAGGTTCAACATCATCTGACAATTTTGGTAAAATCTCATCGCATTCATCTGAAGTATCATCTTGTAAAGTCAGTAACCTTTACGACAATATCCTTCTCAATTCTCATCATTTATTAAAGCCGAGCTTTACTACTTTCTTCACTCGTGCAGCTAGAGATTCGATGTCAGTAGCAATATGGCTATTGTAATATTCTGTAAATTCATGGTTTGATCCACTTTTTTAAATTTAATTTTCAATAATCTGCGGGATTCCGCAAAAATATTCCGCATTCCGCGTTTTAGGGATACCCATTTTATCTCTCTCAACAAAAAAAAGTGTCAAACATAAATTTTTAATTATTTTTAATGACAGATTTTTCAAAATTTTCTTAAAATATCCGTTGTCAAGGGGGTTTATCTATTCGTAAAACTAGTTTTGACATTAAAAATTTTTTCATTTTTTTTTTTTTTTCAAAATTTATTTCCCATTCTTTTTTACCTTTAAAAATGCAACGTTAAACATATGTGTTATCTTTGTTAAATAGCATGCTTTTAAAAATTGCTCTAATTTTAATTTATTTAACAAAATTTTAGACAAAAAGAAAATAAAGTAAAGATGTCACTTTATCATTAATTAAACGATCGAATTTTTTTTTAATCGGAAATAAAAAACTGAACAAAATACAGTAAATAAAAAAAAATGGTTGTTTTTTACTAAAATATTTTGACAAGAGGTTTATAATAAACACAAATCCTTATTATTTTTATCTTTTCTACATTAACAAACAAAATACTCAATGTTGACGAATCAAATTTATCATTCACATTTACAACAAGACCTCATTTATCATATCTTAAATCCAAATCAAATAAAAAGTATGTTATTGTTTTTAATCTACTTCCCGTTTACGAATAAATTTTTTTTTTCTTTTTGGTTCTAAAAATTTATTCTTGGACTCGTTCCAAAAATTATAAATCGATCAAACTGTCTTGAAATCTAATTCGTGTATATTTTATTATAATTTTGACATTTTGGTCTATTATTATTTTTTTTACCCTTCATATACAACTAAAAAAACCTCTATCAAATCCAAGATATTTTTCATTTTGAATTGATACTTAATTGGGTCGAATCTAATTGATCCTCATACCAATTTTAATTTTTTTTGACAAATCTAATCCTGTTTTAATTTTAAAGTGGAAGATCAAGATTATACAAAAATGCATCGTGAAATGCCTTTGATTCATCATACAAGCTATTGTTTTGATCAAGTAATTATTCAACATTTTTATTTTTTGAGTTTTAAATTTCGAGAGTTTTATTTTTTTGTTGGGTAGTGTCTTTTGTAAATAAATAAACAGAGGAGGACACACGTTGAATGTGTTTGTATGTTTAAGGCGAATTTTTTCGATTGTTTTTAAAAAAGAGAGATTCGTCACTAAAATTAATTTACTCGATGAATAATATAAAATCGAAGATTATTTTATTTCAAATTCCAAGACTTTTAAAACTACATGTTCCCATTCAAGTCCCTTTCTAGATACTTTTAGGACCTGTTTTTCCCCATAAGGGTTGCTAATGATTATCTGAAAGTCAAGTTAACCGATATATTAATGTAGATTTGATATGACTCATAATCAATCATTCGCTCAACATTCTCGGAGAGTCTCGAATCGTCCATTTATTCCTATTCAAAGACAACTACTTGAAATTTTTCTTGTTAAGAATTTGAATAAAAAAACAAAAATTCTTAAGGATGCTTGTATATTCTATTAAATCAATCAATCTATTGAATTTTTTTCCCTTGATTTTGTTGATATATTTCTCTAATTAAAATTCTATTTAACATTTTCAAGTGATTTTTATCGACATTATCAAATTTTTTGCATCGAATATTAATTTATAAGTCATCAAAAATAATAATATTACGTATCTAAAAGAAAAAGAACAATTTTTTTTCAAAAACATAATTCTTATTGTTTATTTTGAGAGGCGCAAAAACAGACTTGAATTTTTTTTTTGGGATTCTTTTTTTTCACCTTCCAGATGTTCGTTAATACCTTTAATACAATTTAGGGGTTGTCTCTTGAGCTTAAGCTCCCTCGTTTCATATGCTTTCATTGTATCAAAAGGTGTGTGTCCTAAATTTTTTGTTTCTATTTTAATTTCTTATAATTATGTTAAAAAAATATTTCATAATCATGTCCCAGGCTAAAATGTGATTACTTCGATCACATTGAAAATTAATTAAAATACTTTTCGAATGTTTCGAACCACTCGAAAAATTATTTCAATTTTGTTTTATTTTGAGCTGGGGGTCAAGGTATAATTCCTTAGTAACCGTAATTTTTCTCTCGAATAGAAACAATTCTAAAAAATCCAAAAAAAAAAAAAATAAAAAAAAATTCTTTTTTTTTTTCAAGAATAATAACAGTGACGAAAACACCCGAATCGTAGACGACATGCTTTTGTACAAAAGCTATTACACACCGAACAAATTGGACACATGTTTGGCAATTGATTGTTCATTAGCTCAAAATCAATTGACACCTGTATGTCTATCATCATCGTCGTCTACAACATCTACATCATCGTCATCGACATCTATAAACATTAATGAAAATGACTCGTCAACGTCAAAAACAAACACTAACGAACATTTTCATAAAAATTTGTTGAATTTAAAAAAAAATAATTTTATATTCAAAAATGTGAGCAAAAGTTTAGGTCTATTGTCAAGTGCTAATTCACCATGTACATCATCGTCAAGTGAATGTTTAAGTTCGGACGAAGGCTATGTCGGTAGTTATACCGAAAATTGTGAAATAAATAAAAAAAGACAAACTCAACTTAGTAGTCAACACCAAAATTTAGTATCATATTTATACAATAATGGGTTATTGTGTCCCAATTTTGATCAATCTCAAGACGAATATGTACAAATAGAAATTCCAGCGTTGTTTTCAAGTCAAAACAACGATGTCCAACAAGAAGATAACGATTTTGGTCTAAACCAAAAAGTATATCCAAAAATCATCGATGACATTGAGTGTAAACTTGTTTTGTTCGATGAATCAAACGCATCATTCATACCCGATTCAACTAGTGAAATCGAAAATTTATGCACTCAATTAATGATTGAAAAATTAGATGCTGAAAAATTAGACGAAACTGAAATGGCCTCAGCTAATTGGCGTAAAATAGTCGATAAACGTAAACAAAACGAGATTAAATTACGTGAATTTTTGAATGAGGATAAATGTGACATGTACGCTTACTTGAACGAAATAGACATGAACATTGATTATTCTCAATTGGATCAAATCTATTTGAATTCATCAAAATTTAGCGATGATGTTGATCAATACATGAAATTTGCCAATAATAAATTGGCTTTTAATTTACGCAATTATCACGAATATTTACTCAATGAAAAAATGCCTAAAAAAAGTCTATTTGCTAATTTACATGTCGATTCGATACCTGAATTTGTTCCTGTAGAAAATGAACATGCGTACACTTATGATGAAAATTATGAAATTGAGTCAAATGAATACGATTTAAATGAACAGTATGTTGGAACAGAAGATGGTGAGTACACAATGATCGAAGGTGAATTGGGTGAGGAAAACTTTAACAATGAAGAATCACCGAATTACTTTGATATGACTGTAACGGGTCATGAATTTGATGACACTGAATCGACACCAGCTTTGGAGTACGAAGAGTACGAAGATTACGATGATCAAATTTACATCGATAGTCTTACAGAAGAAGAAGCAATTACTTTGTTGAGAGATGAATCCGAAATGTATGCTTTACAAATGGCCCAAGCAGCCAAATACGGTTTGTTGGGTGAAAATTCTAAAAGTAGTAAAAAATCAAAAAATAAAAGTCGTTTCAATAGTGGTCACATTGACGATCTCTCTAAAACCGATATTTTTGAGAATGTCTTTAATTATGAAGAAAATTTCGACGATGAACATTTCGAGTATACCGACGAAATTTACATTGACGATGGCTACTCGGCTAGTTCAAACATATCTCAATCGTTAAGAAATTCATTGCTTAAATTACGCAAATCAAGACGTCAAATGACAAGACTGTTGAATTTGAATACGAAAAAAATATCTTCAAATGGTTCGACTACACCATCATCGACCACGTCGTCTTTGACCACATCAAATATGGGCCTATACAAACAACACATAGCTAATCAATCTAAAAAACCATGTATGTACATGTTGACCGAGGGTCGTTGTCTTAGATCCGACTGTCGATTTGTACACGATTTAAAAACAATTACATGTAAATATTGGTTGGAGGGCGAGTGTTTGAAAGGAGAAAATTGTGAATTTTTACACGAGATTGTTGAATTTGAGCATAGTGTTAAATCGAGTCATAAGGGCTCGTTTGGCTCGAGTTTAAAATCAAAAAAAGAAGCTAAAGCTAAAAAAGATTTTAAGCTAGACACCGAAGAATTTCCAGCTTTGGGTCTTTCGGGTGACAAACCAAAACAAGCATCACCTAAAAATAAACCACTACTAATGGCAAGTGTTGTTAAAAAAAGCTCTCACAAAAAAGAACTCGTTAAACCAATTAAAATCGACGAAAAAAAAGCGAATAAAAAGTCCGAACACAAAGCCAGAAGTGGTAATAAAAATATATCCACGCCGGTTATTTCAATAACCGTAAAACCACTTAAAACTAGTAAAAAAGCAGCGAATAGTTGTGGAAGTAGCATGACTAGTAGTGGAAGCTCAAGTACGACTAGTAGTCGAGCGAATAGTAAAATTCGTGGTAAAAAATAATTGGAAAAAAATCACAAAAAAAAAAATAAATAAGTTAAATATTGAGATAAAATTTAAAAATTAATAATCGGAATTTTTTTTCTAAATTTTTTTTTTGTAATCGAATGATAATGATGAATTTCAACTTTTTTTTTTTCTCTTTTGTTCGGTTGATCTAGGTCCTTTTTTGGTGTCTTTCTAATTCAAATTTTCCGGATTTTAAAAAATCCCGTTGTTTTCTCTATTTTTTACGTGTCCTGACCAACTCTTTATGTAATTTTTCTCTTTTTTTTTTTTTTTAAATTTTCATAGACAACTCAATTAAATTTAGTAATTTCTTTTTTTTTCGTTTCTTGTCGTGTACATGTGTGAATTTAAAATATTTGGTTTATGTTTGTAGGAGTTTTTGTGATCGAAAACAGTACGAGATAAACAAAAAAAAAACACATTTTTTTTTGTTTTATTTCGAATGAAAGCCAAAATTTTAAATTCAAAAAAATTTTTTTTGTAAAATTAGTCGCGTTTATGAATTTAACAAATCTTTTTTTTGTAATTTTCAAATCAAAATTTAATTCAGAGTCGTCTACTTTTTTTTTTCTAAAATTTTCATACTTTTTGTCTATTCGAATTCAAAATTTAAAAAATTTTAAAATTCATTTTTTTTCTTTCCTTTTTTTTTTGTCACTCCGAAATTATCATTATCATTCATTCTAATTTTTTTCTTCTTGTCCTTTTTTTTTTTGATTCGATTGATTCCTTCGGAACGGTGAACTTTTTTAACACAATGTTAAAAAAAAAAACAACTTATCTTAATAGTAAACAAGATCTAATTTCTTTCTCTCTTTTTTTTTGTTGTTGTCAATTCTTTTTGTGTTTAAAACAAGTTTAACGTTGTCCGAGTTTTTTTTTGTCTTTTTTTTTGAATTTTCAATCCATTTTAATTTTTGATTTTATCTCATATTTACTTTATATTATTGTAAGTAAAAAAATTCAAGCAAAAAAAAAAAACTAAAATAAATTCTTTAAAAAAATTAAATTTTATATTTTTTAATCTATATCAATCCCTACAGTTGCGACCAATATCATGTTCCTCGGCTCTTAATTAATACGAGAAATGTCACAAAACTTTTGAAACAAAACCCCAATCAGAATATTTGGTACAGTACCTTTGAACCTACTTTAAAAAAAAACACAACTATGTATGTTTCATTACTTCCATGCTAGTATTAGTATTAGTAGTAAAAATATTTGATACGCCCTCGCGTTAAGTCTGGTTCTATCTACACCTCAAGTAACGTTTTAGTCTTTCAAAAGTTAGTCTAAATTAGTCTTAAAAATGCTAATTGATTTTGATTCAATAACTTCATTCACTTATCTTGGATGCACAATTTTCGCTTAAGTTTGTATCGATCGCCTCTTGTCTCGTATACTCTATTGACTATTTCGTCACTATCCACTCGTTTATACCAGTTTACATAATCTTGCTTGTTTAGGAACTTGTAGATTTGGATGAGATGACCTCTTCTTCTTCTGGCTGTGAGGTTTGTCAGCTTAAGTCTTTTGAGATTCACGTATTCAAAGTTTCTAAAGCCATGTATGCTCCGAGTCGCTCTCTAATGCACCCTCTCAAAGATGTCTATATCTTTCTATACTGAAATGGGTAGAACAAGACTTGTATCTACATTGCTATTAGGGGTGTCGCCTTTACTTATTTTTCCCTTTACTTTACCAATAAAGTAAAGGAAAATGAACTTTTTCCTTTATTTCCTTTATTTTTTCTTTTATGCGTTTTTCTGCTTCAGAAGACTATATTTTAGTGTTTTTTGAAGGAAAAATCCGTTTTCCGAGAAATAAAGTGTAAACATTTACTTTATTGATAAAGGATAAAGGTTTGAAAAAAGCCTTTATTTTTGGTAAAACTTTAAAATACGCCTGTCAACATGATACTACGTTAGAATAAGAAAGTTTCATTGAACTTTATTTTTTCCTTTATTTTTGTGACTAAAGGTCCTTTATTAAAATAAAGTAATTTATACATGTCGTAAAATATGTTAACATGACCCATCTATTCAGAACATTCAAAGGTAAAGAGACAAGCGAACAAGGGAAACTTATTATAACCCATCAAATCGTAATCCATTAATTTTAATTAATATTACATTAAATATTGCATTCAATTAATTTTTGTAATTTTAATGGGTTATTATATGTTCCCTTGTTCGCTCGTCTATTTACCTTTGAATGCTCAGCATATTAAAGTGTCTATAATATTTTAAAGGCAACTTTTTACTTTTATTAAGATATGCTCTGAAAGCTTAAAAGCGATTGACTCTGGGGGCATTATCAAACCACATCTTCTCCTGGGAAAGCCGTTAAGATTTCTTTGTCGTTGATCGGATTGGAAGCGGAAGGTTTTGGACATGTGAACAAATTACTAAACTTGATACAGATCCAAGTTATGTTTTAAATTCTCCAGTTCAATCGGAACTCCGGTTCATAAGGCCATGATTATCGTCAAAAAGTTACAGTCTACGCTCGAATTTGTCACGCTACAGTTTTGTCTCATATCAGTTTTATCCCTTAAAATCTGTGGAACGAATTTCTTTCAATACAAATTAATATTAAGTTATATTCAAATTTATCCCGCTTTTTTGTCCCACTATTCGGATTTAGCTCATACTTTTTTTGAACGTAATTCCAAATTTAATGATAAAAAGTATTCGAATTTGTCCCACATCCTGTTCACTAACAAAAATGAAAAAAAAATAGAATATAATGATAACAGATTACGGTCGAAAGTATCAAACAATAAGCCTTTAGTCTGATGATAAAACAAATGAAGGATTAACATTGGATCTAATGGCTCAAAATGTTAAGAAGCTAAAAATACTAGAAAATAATAACGACTTTGTTCTAAAGACAGACTTCGAATTTGACGAGTAAAACCAGGAATGTTAATTTATTTGGTTTTTCGTTATTTTTCAAAATAACGATGCAAAAAAGTAATGGTTATGGTTCATAATAATTATTTGATTAATGAATATCGAATTGCTGCTTTTCAAATTCTTTTTTTGTTAATATTCATTTTTGTCACTATTCGAATTTATCCCATCTTTTTTGGGGAACCGATGGGGGGATAAAACCGAGCGTAGACTGTATATTCAAATGCTCGGATATTCAAAAATAAATGTCTAACAAAAACAATATTGTAAATAAACCAAAAATTTTGTTCAGAATATTTTATCAGTTATTTAGTGTGTTGACAATTTTAAGTTTTAAAACAAATTTTAAAATTCGTCTTGATGCAATCAAAGATTCCTAAGTTGTTATATATTTATTTCTGATGCAAGCATTATAAAGCATAAAAATAATTACATAAAACGTACATGCTTATTTAAATCAATTGATCTCCAATCGCGAAACAAAGCAATTGAACAGTACTGCTTTCAACTAACATTAAATTTAAATTTTTAAAATTAAGGCTTGCCACACGTAAGAGACCGGTATAATGCTGATTTTTTTTTCTTTTGGACCCTGTGAATGAAATTGTTACAGATATTGATATATTAAATATTGAAAAACAAAATATTTCTTCCTCCTACCCCCTGTATGAAAACTCTAAGTTGCTCAAATTTTAGAAGGTCGAAAAAATTCTATAGCCAATTTTTGAACCTTAAAAAATTTTACAAAATTTCCTTCATGTCTATAAACACTTAATAATTATAAGAACACTCCGTTTGTACAGTTATTTACTATTTTCACCAAAACCACTTTTTTGATCAAAAAATATTTTTCTCTTAAATTTAAATGTTTGCTCTCTTTCTTGGCTAACATTTTAGATTTGAATTTTTACTAAGGATTTTGGTAAATTGATAAGATATTTCAAATATTTAAAATATTTAGGGCATTCCAAAAGTTTTGAAAATCGGGTGTAAAAATGGCAAAAAGATCAATACAAACTAACAATATGTTAAAAATAGTCCTCTTTATATTTTATGCATAGTTCCATCCTTTCGATCCTCTTATGAAAGGTCTTTAGATACTATTCATTAGGTATGGCTTGGAGAATTTCCGTTATTTGGCATAGTTAGCTTTCGGAGCTACTGTGACTGTCTAAACGATCGAAAGGCCAAAAGTAAGGACCAAGGTCTGGCAAGTATGGTGGTTGCCCCATTAACGTAAAACCTTGTTCTTTTAGATAAGTTCTGGAGAGAGATTAAGAGAACATATAAAATGTGAATCCAAAAAAACACAACATAAACTAAATTTTGGTATTTTGACTTACCAGATCCACCCCACTTGTTCTAAAAAAATACAAACCATTGTTTTATTTTCAAATCTCCCTCTTTTTACTACTGCTCTTGGACTCTCTCCCTCTGAAACCCAGCTTTCATTAGATTTCTTCCGACCGATTTGTCTCCAGTAAAACCATGACTCATCACCTGTGACTAGGTCATTTTTCCGCGAACCCTGTCTCTACGGTTTCTTTCAGTCAATAAATGGGGTACAAACCGAGATGCTATTTTTCGAAGTTTAAGATGGTCGTGAATAATGCGCTCGATTCCACATCTTTTTAGAAAAGTCTGAGCTTCAATTTCATCATATGAACAATATGGGTTATCCTCTATAACATTTCGTACTAGGTCGATATTCGCAATTTTACACGCATCGGAATGCAAAACCGAATGATAGATTTATCAAAACTTTTGGTATGCCCTAAGTATTAGATATGTCACTTATTCAGTTACTGACATGTGATATCTTTACGGACGATAAATATTTTTACCCGTAAAATTGTTCATTTATTAGTTATTTAACTAGTTATGCAATGTTAGTCAATTGTTTCCACCTTATTATTTATTGTTTACCTCAGAATTATTGTAAAATTTTAAATTCATTTATTTAATTTTTTAGAATTTTCTACTAATGTAGATCTGTCATAACTAAGTATTTTAACCCTAGTTCCGCGAGCCAAGCTCGTTGTAGATTACACTATATTAATAATAATAATAATAATAATAATAAAAATAATAACTAGAAAAAAATCGTCTAAATTGCCGATTTGGTTTAATTTAGTGATGCCCATGGCTTGAGGATAACTCTTTTTGCCTTTTTTCAAATGTACCGGATAGTTTTAGGTCAAATATTGTCAACAAATATGTATCTACCACATGGTAGACAGTTATCCCTGAGACATCTATCGGGAGTTTACATTATATTTAATGATCCTGTGATCACAATTTTTACTGGAAATGTTTTAATAGTAAAATTTGTGAATAGATGGTCACATTTTTAACTAAACCCAATTAATAATATAATAATAATATTAATAAGCTATAACGTGGTAGACCACGCGAAGTAGACTTTTAAGGTCCACTGTAATAGCTTTGTACAACAAGTTTATTTTAATCTAATTTCTTTTTGAACTCGTTGACTGTTTTTGAATTGACCACTTCACTTGGCAGTCGATTCCATTGACCAGATGTACGATTGATAAAAAATTATGTCTTTGATGGTTATTTCGTACCAGTTGTCTTTCAATAACGAAGTCATGAAATCTTGGTCCATGACGAAGTTCATTAGACGAGTCTTTTTTGAAGATAATTGGGTTATACCAGTTGACCTTGTCAAATCACTTATCTATTGAATAAACATTAGAATAAGATCACCTCTAACTCTTCTTGACTCAAGTGTAGTTAAGTTCAGCTTGTCAAGTCTCTGCATATAACCAAACTTCCTCAACTACGGAACAAGTTTTGTTGCTCGCCTTTGAACTGATTCTATCGGTTTATGTCCTTTCTCAAGCTAGGCATCCAAACTTGCACGCCGTATTCTAGTAAGGGTCGAACAAAGGATTTATAAAGTTTACAAACCGACTCTATATTGTGATATTTGAATGTTCGTTTAATTAAACCTAGTCTCGAGTTTGCTTTTTTGATACATGCATTAATTTGGGCTGTCCACTTAAGATCATCGGAAATTAGGATCTCTAAATCTTTCTCCAGGACAGACTTTTCGACGTTTTATTGATTTAGAACGTATGAATGATGAGGATTCTCATTACCGACGTGTATTGTTTTGCATTTTTCTTCTAATCTTAATTATTTTAAAAATCCAACCCACTAGCTCTTTTTCTTTTTTCTGAGTCAAATCATCAAACAAGCAATCAAGTAAATAATATACAAAACAGCAATATGGTACGGTCAAGTATGATTACGGTCAGAGACGGATGGATAATCAAAGTATTAATACTGTGAATATTTGGGAGGGCAAGTGGTCCCTATCGCTTCAATGATACTACGCGATTGGTTCTGATTTTCACTAAAAGTTGTGTTAAAGTTGAGTAAATCCGATGGCTAGTTTTAATTATCAAGCTTTTTATATAAAAAAAAAAGAAGAGAATTTATTTGTGTCTAAACAAGTTGTCATAATATTTAGTCGATTATAAATAAATCAATCATTCAATAAAATACCATCTAATAATATTTATATTTCTTTCCTACAATGCCAAAGATTTCATATATTTGAAATAAACAATTAGTACATTTCAATTTTCTATATTATTAAAATAAACAAATATTTCCATTACATCATGTGAATTCGTGAATCAAACTCATAACATATCATTCTTATTCCTGTTTAGAAATAACAACAGACCCAAAAATGATAACAATCTTGACGATTAAAACAACGTTATTTTATTGAAAATTAAATTATAAATCGATTAAAATTGAATTTAAATTTTTTTTTTTCTGATAGGAAATGTATTCCAGAATTTATTTTTTTGTATTTTCAATACTCAAAGATAATAAATTTTTCAAACAAAAAAACTTTTCAGTAACTCAATCATTTCTAACTGATAAATTGTAGATTTTAAAGAATAGATAAAATATGATTTTGAAATGTCCCTCTAGTGAATAAGTATCATAAAAACAAAATAAATTTCGAATAGATAAAGTTATAAACGTAGATTAAGTAACTAAGTATGATTAAGTTCGAGTATATTTAATTAGAAAAGCAGATAGAACTTGTTAATGTTCATACACGAAACAGAATAAAAAATTCAAAAAAAAAAAAGATTTAATTTCAAAATTTATTTAAATATGTGTTTAAAGATAAAAATCTAAAGATACACTTGCTAAAGCAAATTTTTTTAAGGTAAAATATTTTGTTGATTGGCTAAAACAAATTTACACCCGGAAAATAAAATACAATAAAAAGAAGATAGCTGAATTGGCTGCTTTTTAAGTTAGTGTACAAATTTTAAACCATTTATTTCAGTATTAAATTTTGCAAATTATTTGTTTATTTTTGTTGTTGTTGTTACCTCTTTGATGTTATCAGTTTTTATAAGACAGAAAACGAATTGAAGTTTTGCTTCTTCTTCTTCTTCTTGAAAATTCAATTACAAATTTTATTTTTTATTTATTTTTTTATTTTTCTCACTCAAAATCGGGTCTGTTTACAATTCATACAAAAAGCTAACAAATCAAATGGTTTTCTGTCTTTTCAACACCTTTGAATTAATTTATCATTTCTCAGAACTATCATATTTATTTCATGCAGATTTCTTTTATTCAGGGGAAAGGCAAAACAGAACTTGAAGGAAAAAAAGAATAAAAGCGAACGAATATTGATAAATTCTGATAAAAAAATAAAATCTCTAAAGAAAAGGAGAGAAATAGTCTTAAACTAGATTAGATTATTCTGATGATTGAAGAATTCTAGTTTTTTTTTTGTTTTAAAATATTTATTAATTTTGTTAATTTGAATTGATTCCATTTGTTGTAGTTTCCAAACTCTTTAACTTGTGCATTTTCTTGTTTTTTGTTTTAATCTTTTATTTTTTATCCTTCGGTTTGTTATCTATTCTTTTCTCTAGGAACTCAAAAACTTGATCAAATTAGCATTTGAATCATTTTTTTTTTCGTTAAGTTATATTCACATTAAGGCAGAGCAATGTTTTAATTAAAACAAGTAAAGTCAAATTAGAGTTAAATTCTTTAAAACTCGTTTTTAATCACTTTTTAGAATTGAAATCAATATACAAAAAAAAAATGATTAATAACCGAATATTATTGAATATCTTGTTTTCTCCTTTTTTTCTTAAAATCTAGGTTTAAAAGATTTTAGTATAAAATAAATATCAGTTTCGAGCTTTAGAATTTAGGCGACTGTCAAAATATTTCGTTTTAATATTTTTGGACAATTCAAAGCTTTGAGAACAAAATTCGGAAGATAATACTTTGAAAGTCTAATTTTGACCTTTAAGTTTACAATACCGTAATGCTTAGTGACGCACCCATAAAAAAACAATTTTTAGATATACATCAGAATAATTTAATGATGTTGTTGTTAAAAAGATCATGGTAAAATCTATCTAAATTATCCTAAAGTAGTCTTAAACTCAAAACATTTTAATTTTAAAAAACATAAAAAAGAGGCGATTTTTCAGGCCTTAAAAGCAAGAGTTAACGGTACTTCTTGGAAAATTGAGCTGAAGGAGGATTTTATCGTTCCATAAGACCATCAAATGAAAAGGTTTTCTTTTAAATTAACTTGGAATAAATTACAAATCTTCAATGAAAAATTTTATGAATAAGACTTTTGGTGTAGAGAAACCTCTAAAAGACAAGATCCTTTGAAGAACACATCTCTTATTATTAGATAAATACATTTTTGTCAAGTTCCAGGTGTCAACACCCTTTTCTTAATTCTTTGCTACTAGATAAATTTTTAAAATCAGAAGAGTAAGCAATCCTCTAATACAGAAAAAAATCCAAAAAGTAATCTAAGGCTTCCGTGTAGGTGTGCAAAAATTTTCATTGTCTGTCGATTGACTTGTTGAGATATGAAAGTTAGGTAACTTTTTAGGATACGCTTCTACTATTATACAAGGCTATAAATATTTTTCATTCGAATTTTTTTAGACTCTAATTTTTTTCGACATCTATAACTGAATAAAATAAAGATTTGTTTAAGCTTGAAACCCAGGTGTATGCTGCTGGATTAAACCACCGAAAAATAATTACATTTAACCAACTTTTATTACGTCTATAATAATTTTAATATTTTACAAAATGCTTGAAATAAAATCAATCATTTAATTTTAACTCAAACACAAAAAAAGGCACATTAATAAATTTAGGAAGTTCACAAAGCAAGTTTTAAATTCGTAAGGAGCTAATTGAATGTTGTAAAGTAAAAGGATAAATTACATGCTATATCAATCATAACTTTTTTTTATTTTTTTATTTAATTCACAAATCGAATAGAATAAATTTGAGAATAAAATAAATTTTTTGATTGGTTCTCGAATTTTTTTTTAAATCTGATAAGTTAAACCAAATCGATAAATAAAAAAAAAAAAAATTTTTTCTTATTTTTTTTTCTATAAAAAATCAGCAGCAACAAAAAAAATTAGTTTTAAATTATCTCATTAATAATATTCGAGTTAGTTTGAAAATTTGAAAGACATGTGAAATAAAACAAACAACCTGAACTTGGAATAGACAATAATATTAAATCTACGTGAGTCTAGTCTTGGGGGAGAAGTTAGTATTAAACTTTCTCTACTCCTGTTTTTATCTTGGTTTTTTTTTTTATTTTTTGATTAGGTTACTTTTTCTAAAAATAAAAAGTAATAATTCAGCAAGAAATATCTCAAATTAATCGTTAAATTTCAGTTTTTTTTTTATTTCATCAGGTTTCAAGAGAATTTAAAGATGATGAATAAAAAAAAGTTATTTTTTTACTAGCTAATTAATTCTTTTTTTTAAAGATAAAAATTTGATAAATAGATATTCTTTAACAAATGAACAAAACCCTATTAGACTACACTAATTCATCTTTTTGCCAACCATTAAGTCCTAAATCGTTGCTTACAAATAATTTTAGTATTGCTTCTTTGATCACATGCAACTCGGATATGTTAGCTGATTACTCGAATTGTGTTAGTGTAAATCTTAAGCCTACTAGTCAGTTAGATGGTCAATCGAGTTATTCTCCTAATGGTGAAGTAAATTCAAATGAAGACAATAATTCAAAATTAAATACGGACGATTCCAAACATTTAGTATCAAATCAGGATACTTTTGGTAGTTATTCAATGAATCAAATGAATGAAAAATTTGTTCATCCAAAATTGTCATCGATTAAAGTTCAAATTGAGTCTAAATCATTATGGGATGAATTTGATCAGTTAGGAACTGAAATGATAGTCACCAAAGCTGGACGGTAAATTAAATCTCTAATATATTGTTTTTAAACTTGGTGTAACTTTACATTATTAAAGACGTATGTTTCCTACTTTTCAAGTAAAACTATCTGATATGGATCCCAACTCAGATTACATGTTAATGATGGACTTTATGCCATTAGATGATAAACGATACAGATATGCATTTTATAGGTATGACTTAAACATAGCAAAATTAATATAGCACAACTAAACTTTAACTTCATTTAGCTCAAGTTGGGTTATCGCAGGTAAAGCCGATCCACATCTGCCCGGTAGAATTCATGTTCATCCCGATTCTCCTCAAAAAGGAAGCCAATGGATGAAAAATGTAGTCACTTTTGACAAACTAAAATTGACTAATAATTTAATGGATGATAACGGACATGTAAGGACTTGAGACTGAAAAAAAAACAAAAAAAATTTAAGTGAATTTTTTTAATTTTCAAGATTATTTTGAATTCAATGCATCGTTATCAACCACGATTTCATATCGTTTACTTGGGTGATCATGGGTCTAACTCTCATTATTCGTCACTAACGGCTAATTCTAAAAGTAAAGCGTCCAAACAAGCTGCTATGGTAAATTTGGCTACTTCTGCGCTCGCGTCATCAACTTATCCTCAGGATAATGAGATAAATCAATCAAAATCAAACCGAAAAATGAATTTAAACAATCAACTAGCAACAAATTCGGAATATCAAAATTACAGGACCTTTATTTTTAGTGAAACAAAATTCATAGCTGTAACAGCGTATCAAAATCATCGGATAACTCAATTAAAAATTGCGTCAAATCCTTTTGCAAAAGGATTTCGTGATTGTGATCCAGAAGACTGGTAATTGATTTTTTTTTTATTATTTGTTCTGCTTATTTGAATTAAGAGATAAATAAACAAAAATTGTTTACATTTTTCAATTGAGCGTTTATTTATTTTATTTTTTTATATCAAAAATTACATTTTAATTATTTTTAAGTGTTGCCGAAGTTTTGAATCAATTAAATCAACCACCAAATCAACGAGCTTTATTAAGAAATCAACGTTCTTTAGTCGGTTCCGCAGCTTCAAATTCAAATAATAACAATCCAAATGCAGCTTTGAGTATTTTGAATGCAGTCGCTGCAGTAGCTGCTAATGGTCGTTCACATTCTTCATTTTTAGCCGAATCTCAAATTTCACCATCGTCTATACAAGATCATAATTTACATAATCAATTATCGAGTCCTATTAACAATGGCACCCTAAATGGATTCGGACAAAGTGATTATGCATTGTCATCAGCGTCATCTGAATCATCTACATCTTCATTGAATTATCATAATGATGCTGCGGCGTATAGTGCAGCAGCCGCAGCTGCAGCTGCTGCCGCTGTTTATAGCCAATTAGACAATCCTTTTTCGTCTGCTTATGCACCCATAAATTATCAAGCGTCTAATCAAAATTATGGCTTACATAATTCAAATTTGAAAATTTCATCCAAAACAAATTCTTCACATCGTCATAATCCGTATTCAAAAAGTTCGAGTAGTAACAGTTCAATTTTGAATGGATCAAATAGTTCTGATAGTGAGTCTCAAAATGCAAGTGTTAACGCTGCAGCTGCAATTTTATCGACTTTAGGTGGAGCCGCAGCGTATAATTCAGCAAACAATCCACAGTCCGTAGCTAATGGCTATTCAGCAGCTCTTTATTATCATCCGTACTATACACACCATTATTTAAATAATCATTCAAATACATCCAATTATACAGCAAGTTCAATTGTTGATTTAAATTCAAATATTCAAAAAAATTAAAGTATGAGGTTGTTTTTCGAGTTATATGAGTGACCTAGTCAAGAAAATGAAGATATTTTACGAATACAGTTTTAATTTTCTTTTTTATTTAGAATTTTAATTAGACTTTGAGTTTTTGGATTTTTTTTTAAAAAGTTTTTTTTGCATTTGTAGACGAATTCCAAAAATATTAAAATTTTAAAAATTTTAAGATGTAAATATCTTTTAATCTAAATTAAATTTTTAATAAATTTTAATTGAAACACTTGGTTTTTTATTTATCCTTATCAGAGACAGCAAAAAATTGTTGCAAAATTGCATCATTTTTTCCTGAAAATCGCAGAAAATTACAAAAAATTGTGCGGACAAAATGATACAATTTCGAAATTTTTATGCTTTTAATATAATTAGATCCCTAAAAATTTGAAAAAATTTTTTTGAAAGTAGGAAAAAAAGTACTTAAGAAACTGTAAAAAATTCAGCTTTTAATGTCAAAATTCATTAAAAAAAGTCGAACCCTCCAAAAAGCAATTAAAAAAGGCATTAATTGCGAAAAATTGCGATCGCAATTTTGTGTTGTCTCTGATCTTTATCAATACGGAAATCCTTTCGTTTTTAGGAAAAAGTATCCAATAAGTACTCTAAAAGGAAATTACGCAATGCATCAAATACGGTGACGGCTCATTATTTGGAGCTTAATAAATATAACTTTTAGGAAAAAAAGACCCAAATAAATTAACTGTTTGCAATACAAGCTCAATTATCGCTATTTCTAAATAAATTATTGGACCAACTAAAAAAAAATTTCGGTAGCGGTTTTTGAGACCTAGTTTCGTGAATTTTCATGCCTTGCGTAAACCCGGAATATTTTTGACCGTTTTGAGGGATTTCTTAGTTCTGCTAAATTTTTACCAGACTTTATCATTAATTTTACTTTTGCAATTTTTAGGGTCGGGATCCAATTTTTAGGGTCGAATTTGAAAATTCCCTGATATAGGAAGTCCTATCAAAATTTGTACAAGCTTGTAGCAAATTAAAACAGGAACAAAATGGAGAATATGCACATATTTTGAAGAGGTCGTTCAATGGTGTAACAAAGCTTGTTACACTTTATTACATATGCATAGAAGATTGAGATTAAGAGTGTGGAATTATGGGGAACTTCGGTGAAATTAAAAATGCTGAGAGTGCTGAAAATGAAAAAAGTAATTATTCGTTTAAATGATTTATCCTATATTAAAATGGAAGCGTATATCTATCGAAAACTTATTGGCAAATCATTATACTTTCGGAAGCATAAATTTGGAGCTTTATTGTTTTTCATAACTAAGTGCAATGAACTTCCTTTATTTAATAAATTTCTTTTTTTTCTATATTCAACTAAGTGGCTTATTTTCGTAATTAATTACACTACCTTGGTAAAATAAATAAATTAATCTTTTTTAAAAAAAAAGATTCAATGGGACAGAAACAAGTACAATGCTGCCTATAAAATATTAAAGACAATTAGGCTATAATATGTTGAATATTCAAAGGTAAAGAGACAATTTTTATTCAGTATCTAAGTAAGTATCAGGTTTTTCTTGGAAATTGAACTTTTCGAATAACCTATTATTTGTACATTTCAGAGAATTCGAGAAAATTTCAGAGAAATCCAGTTAGTGACATTTTATGTTATTTCATTCAATTTAATTTTATCAATTGGAAGGGTTATAATATGTTCCCTTGTTGGCTTGTCTCTTTAGCTTTGATGTTCAACATATTATAGCCTAATTGTCTTTAATATTTTAAAAGCAGCATTGTACTTGTATAATAAATATGTTGATAATTTGAGCTGTCTTTTAGAAAGCATTTAAAATATATCAACTCTACAAATCCATCAACTTTACTGAAGAGAATTAAAGACTCTCTACATATATTCATAGAAAGAGAAAGGTTAAAGTTGTTTTTTAATTAAAATTTTATTGTTTAAAACGTTGAATAAAAACTAAAACAATTATAATGCTCTTTTTTTGGACAGTACTGGGCATTTATAGGCTAAAAAATAATAATAATACCAAAAGAATCATGAATAAAAGGCTCCAAATAAAACAATTAAAAAATGGGTTAAAAAAAAAACAAAATAATTACATAAAACAATTTAATGTTGAATATATTTAATTTTTTTTTATTCTCTTCCTCTGTGTCCACCTCTTTGATGTTTGTTGTGGTGGCTGTGGGGGTGGTTGTGGTGTGGTCTTCTTGGTGGTTGGGGTCTTCTGCCTGGGAATGGTTCACTCATATCTAACCCCAAATCAACATCACCCAATGAAAATTTGTCTTCGAATTTAGGTCTACCATTGACTACTCTGTTGTGATCAAGTAATTCCATGATTCTTTCTTCTCTAAATATTGGATTATTGAATGGACCCATTAACGGTGGACCGAAAACTGGTGAGCCGAATGCACCACCTAATCCACCGGAATATACACCGGTTGGTGGACGAGCAAAATCAATTCCGAAAGGGCTTTAATTAAAAAATTTAAAAAAAAGTTTTTTCATTCAATTTAATTAAGTTTTAAGGTACTTGAAAAGTTGACGTTTGGAAATTCTGTGATCGGCTGGAGCACAAAAACCTTGAGCCGCTAATGCGATTACTAAAAGATACACCAACATTTTGTTTAGTTATAATAAAAAATCTAGAATGAAACAAAAAATAAAAAATAAAATTAATTATTAGATTTTCTAAAGCTTAAAATTTTAAAATCCAAGAGGTCTCAATAAGCATGTTTAGAAAAAAAAAACACAACTACTAGATGAAAAAAGAGAGACGAACAAAAAACTACGCTATTAGACACACAGTGTGCTTTGAAATTATTGTTTATTACTAGTGAAACAATTTGCTTATACAAGTGATGAAAAAATATTTCAATAAAAATGGTAAAACTTACTTTGAACAAGTCGGAATAATAAATATGTCTGAATAAAAAACTTAATTGCATCAAACTTCAAGCTTTTAATTAAGTATACATTTTTAATGAACAAAATAAAACCATGAAATACCTTCATTAAACCCAAAAATAAACTTCTGCTGGATCGTGCTCAAAAATTGAAATTTTAAAAAACCTTTCTTTGAAAAAATAAATAGAATATCTCCAAAATACGAATATGCTCCTTGGGGTCAATTTTAGGAGGGCTCAATTTTTTTTATTAAATTATAGATTGTTTTTTAAAAACAGTTTTGTAATGAAAAATATTGAAGATTTTTTTGTTAAAATTTTATTTAAATTAAGACTAAAACAGTAATATAAACACTAAAAAAAACAATAATAAAACATTTTTTAAAGTAACATAACATATTGAAAATAAAACAATGACAATTTATAAAACAGGCTGGAAATTGTATAAAATTTAAAAAATGGCCCTTAAATAATAAAATAAATCAGCTGTTCTTTTAATTTGGTGTTTAAACAATTGGTGGCATGACTGGAGCAGCTAAAGGATCACGGAATGGTCCAAAGTGTGGTCCACCGAATGGTTGAGAAAATGGGCCATCGAAAACAGTTCCATATGGACTTGAAAAAAAAGAAATTTAGTTTATTACATTTCAGTGAAAAAAAATATAAATCAAAATTACCCAATTAATCCACCACCTAAACCCGGTAAGATACCTGGGAAAATACCCATTCCACCTAAACCTAAACCGAGACCACCAAGACCACCAAGTCCAAGACCACCTAACCCGAGACCTCCAAAACCAAGGCCACCTAAACCAAGACCGCCTAAACCACCCAAACCACCTAAACCACCTAATCCGAGAATTGGAGCAAATCCAAAGCCTAGACCTGGACCTCCTAGACCTGGTGTCAATAAACCGGCAGCAGCTGGTGGTAAAGCAGCAGTTTGTGGGGCTGGGGATGGGCCTTGGGCTTGACCATGTCCATATCCTTGTTGACCATGTCCATATCCTTGTTGACTTTGTCCATATCCTTGTTGACCTTGTCCATATCCTTGTTGACCTTGTCCATAACTTTGTTGAACTTGCCCATAGCCTTGATGACCATGTTGAACTTGTCCATAACTTTGTTGTTGACCATAGCCTTGAGTGTTTCTTTTTTCACGCAACGAAGCAGCATTAACAGCTACTAGAATTGTCATCAAAACAAACAATGTTACTTTCATTTTTATTATCTATTAAATGCAAAAAGAAAAAAAATAGTAAAAGTTAAGTTAAGCCAAACAATTAGAAATAATAGCTTAATTATTTTATTGAAAAAAAAGCTTTAAGTTTTGATGCAAAACATTTTGTGTTTGATATTAAAAAAAGAATAGAAAATACAGTCTCTTAAATTGAAAGCTTTCTATTGGCTCTCGTAATTCACATAATTGAAAGCAAGTCTATCTAAGACGTATAATAAAAAAAATTATGCTCAAAAGCATGGATATGTAGCTTTTTTGTTTTATTCCAAAATTAAGCTTTATAATATTGTGTATGTTTGCATTACATTATAAACATTTTTAGTCCATTTTAATAGCGTAACAAGAAATTTATCTTATTTTGAAGAATAAGTTTTTGAGTCTCATTTAAAATGAAAATCAAAAAAAGTGTCATACAGCCATTGAATTACCGCATAAAACTGTTGTTTAAAAAGGTTTAAATTCTACAAAATGTACTTTCCTTTCTTGTACTCAAGTGACTTAGAATTGATTCTTTGAAAATGATAAAATAAACCGTTTACGAATTGAATTGAAACTGGTCTTAATTTGAATGCTTTAAAATTTATGATAAAAGAATCTTTATTAAAGAGCCAAGTACCAGCATTAAAAAATTTCTTAAAAAAATTGTATTCAAAAATAATCCTAGGAAATCTCAAGTGGGCAAATCAGGATTCATTATTTGAAATTATTTGAAAAAAAAAAACTCAAAAAAAAAGATTTAGTTTTTTAAGTAATTTTATTTTATTTTTTTAAATTTGTAAGTAATTATTAAGACTAAAAAAATTTGTTTTAAAAAATTATTCGATTTTTAATCTAATTGAAAATTAAAAAAAAAATTGGTATTGACATAATTAAAATTCGCGAATTACAAAAAGTTTATAAAAAATTTGTCGGATAAAAAAATTTTTAAAATTGTTTGCATTGGTCGATTTACATACTAGTGTATGAGCCGGTTCCATAATCGGCTGGGGTACCTAATTTAAATTGGGTTGGTCTTCCTGGTACAAATACTGCAGTAAATGGTTTGTTTTCGTGTCCTTTTGGGTAACTTGATTGATATGATGATTGAACTTCATAGCTAGCTTGTTGTGGTTGAGCTTGTTGTTGTGGTGCTGGTTCTTCATATCCTTGAGTAGCTGGTGCTTGGTAAACTGGAGCAGCTGGTGCTTGATAAACTGGAGCAGCTGGAGCTTGATAAACTGGAGCAGCTGGAGCTTGATAAACTGGAGCAGCTGGTGCTTGGTAAGCTGAAGCAGCTGGAGCTTGGTAAGCTGAAGCAGCTGGAGCTTGGTAAGCTGAAGCAGCTGGAGCTTGGTAAGCTGAAACGGCTGGAGCTTGGTAAGCTGAAACGGCTGGTTGTTGGTAAGCTGGAGCAGCTTGAGCGTGATAAACTGGAATATTTTGAGCTTGGATAACTGGAACAGTTTGACCTTGGATAACTGGAACAGTTTGAGCTTGATAAACTTGGACGGATGGTTGTTGATATGCTTGGTAAGATGGAGCTTGTTGTTGATAAGATGGAGCTTGTTGTTGATAAGATGAAGCAGATTGTTGATAAGATGGAGCAGATTGTTGGTAAGATGGAGCTTGTTGTTGATAAGATGAACCAGATTGTTGATAAGATGGACCTTGTTGTTGATAAGATGGAGCTTGTTGTTGGTAAGCTGGACCTGATTGACCTTGGAAAGCTTGGTCAGATGGACCTTGTTGTTGAACTGGTACTGGTACTGGTAATGGTAGTGGTGCTGGTAAAGGTAATACACCGCTTCGATGTAACGGTTGTGTGTAGGCATTAATCCATGGGTTTACAATTGGGCCACCTAAATCGTACATTTGCGAAGCTTCTCTAATATTGTTGTTTGAGCCACCTCCCAAATAAAATCCACGTCCATCGACAATAACTTCTCTTTTCATAATGGGTGCTGAGTTAGCAATTGTGGTGATTGCCAAAGCGATCAATAAAATCGAAAATTTAACCATTTCTGCAGTTTACTTTATAAAGGAATTCTAAAAAAAATTCAAATTAAATTAAAGATTTGCTGAAACTAAAGAAAAGCTTATGTATATTTAACTAAGTTCTAAATTGAAATAGACGATTTTGAAACTAAAAAATAAGCTTTTCTTTTTTCTTTTTTTTTTGAAACTTTTTTTTTCTTAAACGATAAGAACTGTAGCTTTCAACTAGCTTGCATCTTCGTTTATAAAAGATTTAAATCCTTGAATTTTGTTTCATTCAAATGCAGTTAGTCATTCATTGAACGTATTAGATTTTTTCATAGTGGTTTCTTAAGCACTGAAACGAATGTTACGACAATAAAAAAAGAGATGACGTTAGATTCTCAAAATTTTACTACAGCTTAATAGAGAGAAGAGAGAGAGAGAGTGATCTTTTTTTATTCAGAATAAGTTTAAACAATAAATTTATTTTAATTAATTTTTTTTTATTTTTTTTTAAATTTATAATTAATTTAAGATTCAGAGCTTGAGTCGTCTTTGTCTTCAGAGTCTCCATCTTCATCTTCATCAGCTTCTCCATCTTCTTCAGCTTCTCCATCTTCTCCATCCTCTTCATCATCATCCTCTTTACCTTCTTCTTCGTTCTCCGAGACATTATTTTCTTCTGTTTCTTCGGCTTCGTCTTCCTGTGATTCTTCTTGACTTTCATCACTTGTTTCAGCTTTTTTATCTGTCCTCTCATCGTTTACGGTTTGATTGGCTTCGATTACTTTAGGCCTCAATACTGCTAAACTAATCAGAATAGCTTCCTAAAAAAAATCAAGCTCAATTATCGAATCTTGGTTGTGAATGATTTAAATTTATTTACTTCTAGACGAACTGAACGGCTTCCATAGTTGTGTTCGAACTCAGGTGATTCACAAACAAACTTAAAAATTTGCTCCATTTTATTTGCCTTGAGTTTTTCATCAGCCTCAAGTGCTGCCTCTATTCCATTTAATCCTCCAAAAACGATCAAGACTCGTCTAATAAGATTAGAATGTTTTAAAATTGGTGATAAAAAATTAAACAAAAACAGGCTTACTTTGCTGGTGGTAAATTTTTAATATGGTCTAAACTTAATTTGTTTCCATTCAAATTAATTCCAATTTTAAGATCATAATTACCAGTGAAAGAGCTTTCTAAAGCAAAAATATTGGAAATCTTCCGAACCAAAATAAACACTTAAAAACTTAATTACCGTGAATAACTTTCCTAAAAGCACTTGCATATCGAACTTGATATCCCCAATATAAACCACTTTCAACTCTTGGTGTCTCTGGGCTAACAACTAGACCTTTTAGTTTGCCTGAACTTGATGTTTCTTTTTTAACAGTAACTCTTAAACCAGCTTGCAACTGTTTATCTATTTGAATTTTCTTTTAAAATTTTAAAAATTGATTAAAAGTTTACAATTTAATTTTTTTTGTTGAATAAAAAATTACATTTAACAATCCAATATCAACCCATGAACCTTTACCTTCTTTTGATGGTATATCAGTTACAACTCCTTCACGGTATTCCCATTCATCATTTATTTTAAAGTGATGTGGGGCTTCAAGAGGATGAAGAAGACCTACATGTTCTAGATTTTTATGAGGAGGAAATAAAGTTTTACGCAAATATTGCGGACACTCTAAGTATTCTAAAATTTTTATTAATTGTTCATTGTTATCGTTCTGTATCCTTCAAAATAAAAAATGAATGCCTGAAAAAAATAATTAAATTTAATTGGATTTACTTGTTTTCAATTGCATAATCGTTGTAAACAATAATCTCATCAATGCAAAACAGAGTTGCCGCTCTACCAATCTTTTAAGAATAATATAAAGATTTAAAAGATTTTAGCATGAAGATAAATCTACTTGGCCTGCGACATAAGTCTTCAATTCTTTAGACTGAACTTTTCCCATTAACGATCCCGGTATAGCAATGCTAATTGTAAAACTACGTCCATTTTTTTCTTGAGGATTTTGTTTCAAGTATTCTTCACGTTCTATTTGTTTTTGCTCCATTTCTCTTTGTTTTATAATCTTTTTTTCTTCTCTCTCTTGACGAATAGCCCTCTCTTAAAATTTATATTTCTTTAAAATTTTTTTCAAAAATAAAGAGGATAAAGATGTATACTCATCATTTTCCATTTACGCCATTCACCAGCCTTTGAATCAAAAAAGTTAAGATTCGATTTATATTAACAAAGACTTAAATACTTTTGCATGAGGTCCAGGTTTAGGCATGTTGTAAACGATGTTTTCTGGCGATATTTTATCATCAAGATCATCATCTTGTGAATCTGATTGAACCGGATGGTCTTTTTTGAATTTTTTATTCTGATTGGTTTTTGAGTTATCGTGACGCTTATTTTCCATTTTACCAAGCATTTTGTTAACAAAAAATTTCCAAAATTTAAAAATAATTTTTGCATGAAAAAAAATCGCATGTGCTTTAAAGTGCTCGATAAATTATGATAAATTTTTGAATATTCAACAAATGCATTTGGAAAGTTTGTTTCGAGATCCAGGGGTTTCAAAATTCTAATTTGTAAAAAAAAATTTTTTTCACTTAAAAAACGATTTTCAAGGGTAACAGAGTCTGGGGAAAAATGATCAAGTGTTTCAAGCATTCCAACTTACTACAGAAAGGAAAGTATTCCTCAAACATTTTCAAGTAAGCTCGTAAAAATCAATCGACCAAAGATATACTGTTAAATTTTTAAAGCAACAAATCCTATACTGAGAGTAATTCTGAAAAATCAAATGATAAGATAAAAGTAGAATGGAAGACTTACAATTGGAAGGATTTTGATCGACAGTTTTTGTAAGAAAACAAATTTTCTTTTGTGTGTTTTAATCTTTAATGGGAATTTTTTAGACCTGCCGAAAAATATAAAAACATCACTTATGAACAACAATTAAAAGTAAAACCTCGAGTATTTTGTCAAAAAAGACGTTTCTAAGACTTAAATTTAGATGAAAAAAGAAGACTTTGTGAAAGCGTTTAAAAATGTGCTTATAACATTGAACTATGACGAAAAGTTAGACGATGAATTGAGAGAAAAGCAGCAAATAAAAGGAGAAAATATTTGCAAATATATCGAGCCCACTCAACCACTGGTAATTTATGATTTTGTTAAAAATTTCAAAATTAGTAATTCCTTTTGAAACGTTTTTTCAGAGTTCAACACTTTTTAAAAATGTTTTGACAAGCGATACTTTGGTTATTGGAGATGACATAAATGGAAAAAAGAAAATTGGAAAATATACTCGATTACTAGAGGCTGTTGAACATGAAGACACTAATGATTTGGAATCGGAAAATGCTACTGAAGATCTTGAATTAGAATATGGTATCATCAAGTCTATTTAAAAGAATCTATTGTTTTTTTTTTCTAATTTGATTTTGAAAGCCTGGCAATCAAAATTAACAAAATTACACGAGAATGATTACCCTCAAGATTTTAAATTAATTTCAGATGTAAGATTTTTTTTCTAATACTTTAATTCGGAGTAAATAGCCAAATGAATCTGATTAGGACTTTTGGGTCAAAATATTTCCTTTGAAAAAGGATCTTGAAATATACTTTCAAAATAACCATAAAACGAAGCTCAGACTAAATATTACTTAAAATTTACTTCCGCTATTTTTAAAAAAATTTTCACTTGGTAATACTGTTGTGGTCATTCACGTGTTCCTCTTGCCAACTTTCATGAAATAATGATTTGAAAAAGCTAGAATTGATTTATGGGTACTAAATGAAAGCTAGTTTTACAACCTTTAACTAGAGCTTTTTAGCTTTCAAGTGATACTGATAAATCAATGAAGGCTTTTCAAAATCATCAGTTCATGAATGTTCACAAGAGGAACATGTGAATGGCCACAACAGTATATTAACAAGTTCTCCTTCCTTTTGAGCTAATGACCTTTAAAGCATTTTGAAGAATTCATAAAAGAAAATCCATTACCAATTCAAAAATTTGCATCGTATTACACAACTTTTTGGAACTGGAGCAAAATTGAATTGAGGAAGTCAAGAGACAATCAAAATATGTTAATTGTACCATTCAATCCCCAAACTTTAAGCGGGGTAAGCTTATTTTTCGAATAAATGCCAAAACTAAATTATACTAAACTTTATGCTTTTTAGGAAGCTATTTTAGAACAAAAAAACAATTTGAAGGATTACTTTTTAAATGGTCCTGGAAGGGAATGCAATTTGTCGTCTCTTTATTTTCATATACTGTAACTTTTTTTTTTTAGTTTCAAGAACTCTCAATTTAGATTTTTATATTTTAGAGATCGTAAACACGAATATAATTTGGTTAAAAAGAATTTCGAATTACTTTTCGGTTCGGACAAACTCGTCGAAACATGTGACGGTAAAGAGTTCAATTTTTTTGCAGACAACTTTTATCCTCAAGTTTATGAGTGTTACGAAAAATTGAATACAACTTTGGTATCAATGCTCGAAACAGCTAAAATAGAAAATGGTACGGACAATTTAATTGAATTAGATGGAGCTAATGGTGTTTTGGGAACTCTTATAAGTAAAAGTTACAATAAGTTTTCGACTATTCAAAATTGTTTTAACACTACAATAAATACACGAGCTAATTTGGAAAAACATGATCTCAAAGAAAATGATTATTTTTGGCTATCGAATAATCTATCGAAATCAATGAGACATTTAAAAATGATTTTGAGTCATTCAAGTGAGGATTCAAGATTCTGTTTTGTATTTCAAGATTTCAAGCAACCTGCACTTGACTATCAAAAGCAATACAGTAAGTTGACTGTTTTTTCAATTATCGATTATTTTCTACTAAATTCTAAAAGATCAATAAGTATCAAAGAATATTTAGAAATTTATTTGAAAGCGTACACGTCATTCTTGATATTCTGAAAATAATGAAAGTCATCCGATGATTGTATACATTTCTGAAATAAGTTGGTAGCTTGCCTAAGCAATGCGCAGTGTGCTCAGAAACTTTGCTTATGAGGCACATGGTTATTGGTCAAGTACCATATTTTAAGAAATTTTTGTTTTGCTCCTTCGCATGTGCAAGACATTTCGCTTGCTTAAACAAAGCGCTGGAGCGTCTCAAGCAAATCACTGAAACATGTCAACTCATTTCAGAAATGTACTGTGGGCCAATGAGTTGATTAACTTTCCACTTAAGTTGCATGTAAAAACAATTACTGGTTGATTGCCATCTCCTGGTTTTGGTATCAAGAGCGGAAAATAATTGAAAATAATTAATTCTTTTCTAAAAGTAGGTAGCTAAGATTTCTTAATCCTCTTCGTTGGAATATGTCTCTTACCGGTGCAACTTATCTAGCCCTCCTGATTTAGTAATACTTTAACATAGACCTTTATAAATCCAACATGAGATTTTCACTTTCGATTAGACTGGCCGAAAATGTTATAAAAATAAGTCTAAATTATTAATAATAGTAGTAGGAGTAGTAATAAAATAAACTTCAACTTAAACAATGTTCACAAACAGTTAACACCTTTCTTCGCCAGTCAGTTGTCAAGCTTCGACTTAAAACTATGGGTCATAAAAAATCTTTTCAACACAAAAGGAAACTGTTCACCACAAAAATGATCACTTCTTAGCACAAAAAATTTAAAACCAAAACAAAACTTTTCATCGCGAAATTTTTTTGAAAAAAAACTTTTCAAGGCAACTCATAAGGGAATTGAAGTTTAGACCCTCAGTTTCGGTTTTAAAAAAAGTCCAATTTTTAAAATAAAGATATTTTAACTAGTTTTAACTTAACTGTGAGCACTAAAACATTTTTTCCGTATCAAATATTCCCATCTTATCGCTAATAAGGTGCATTGGGGAGGTGGGATTGTGCGGGGGATTACGGTAATTAAAATTTTATTTCACAAAAATTTTGTGTTAATAAGTTTTATTTAAGTTCATCGATTTTTTGTGTCGATAAGATTTTTTTTTGTATAATCGATTTTGTCGAAATAATATACCCTAAAACTATTCAGGCCTCTTGCTTCTATCACCTCTTCCCGTAACTTATTCCAATCATTCACTATTCTGTTTACAAAAAAGTTGTATCTTGGAAGACGGTTTTTAAAATTTTCCTTGTGAATTGTTTTGTTATGTCTTCTTAAGTTGTAAGTGCAACTTGAACCAGCACCGAATCTAAAATTAGGGTCATTTACAAAATTTACTTTTTCCATTTCATTTACCAACTTATACATTTGGATCAGG
The DNA here is from genome assembly GCA_022207745.1 of Brachionus rubens. Taxonomy (NCBI): domain Eukaryota; kingdom Metazoa; phylum Rotifera; class Eurotatoria; order Ploima; family Brachionidae; genus Brachionus; species Brachionus rubens. Next base: position 1,335,804 of record JAJVHD010000009.1, on the reverse strand, counting down.
TCATCTCTTAATCTTCTAGAGTACAGGTCAAATAGACCTAACTTAATAAAACGTTGAAGGTATTCGATATTCCTGACCTCGGGGATAAGCTTGGTGGCTCTTCGTACTTTCTCCAGTTCCGTAATGTCTTTTTCAAGGAAAGGGCACCACGATCTTACAGCATATTCCAAATGAAGTCTAAATAAGGACGTGTACAGTAGTCGCATGTTGTCTTCATTATGAAATCTAACCCCAATACTCTGTTTGCCTTTGAAGTACAATTTTTAATTTGAACATCCCATTTGAAATCGCTCTTGATGTAAATACAAAGGTCTTTTTCACAAGTTGACTTTGTTAGTGGTTGTCTACATAAACTCTCTGATTGAATATCGTAATCAAACTTTGTATTTTAATAACCAAAATGAACCACTTTACAAAAATAAATTTTAGAAAAAAAGCTCTTGATACATCTTAGAGCTCATAAACAGATCAAAAGCATCTTATTGGTAACAAATGTAGCCACTTTATTCAAACTTGAACAATATTGTTACGAGTAATTATTTTATGAAAACATTTTATAAGCTTAATTTGTACCAAACTTTTGGTAAGCACTGTAGCGGTATTCAAGACTTGAAAAGTCTGGTGGTATGGAAGTTACGATAGAAAGTACGGCTGAGGCTTTCACTGAAAGTTCGGTAGAAATTTTGTATAAAAAAATTTTAATTTTAATATTCAAAAAAGATTGATGACTGCTGAACGAAAAAGAGATGGTATATTTGGTGAACCGTTTTGTGCAGTATCAGCCAAGTTGATTGACTTAAAGCCGAACGTATCAAGTTGTTACATTATAACAAGACTGGATAGGGATTAAATGACAATAAAAAATAAGACAGCATAAAAATTTAATTTGTTTGTGTTTATATTTTTTTAAATAAATTTTTCCATTTTTTTGGCAAAAAAATAAAAATAAATCTGTTATTAAAGTCTAAAACACACTCGTTAAAAAAAATAATTTAATGTGATTTAATCACATGGATAGTAATTTTTGATATCTCTTTTCATTTGTTGCCAAATTTTTTTTCTCATACAAACTGTTTTCAAAACATTTTTTACACTAACAAAAATAACACCAGACTTAAATTTAAAAATGAGACATCAATTAAAGATTTTTTTAGCTTGAATAAAAAGGTAATACTTACAATTGCAGTTCTGATTAAAGCTGAACTGATAAGATTTAAACGACTTAATAAAAGTCTATCAATTGATATGGCAACTGTTGGTAGTAATAAACCACCTACAACAAGTCGAATTTTTGATAAAAATTTTTCATCATCTTTTTCATCATCATCTTCCGAGTTCAGATCGTAACTATTCTCGTTTATTTTTCTACTCAATTCAGTAATAGAATAAGTTGCTTTAAAAAAAAATCAATGAAATGGTAATTGAAATTTAGTGAGATTGACATCCAACAGGATCATGTTGTAACGGGTGTTCAAAAATGGTTTTGCCATTTTAGAACTAAGAAAAACTACCGTATTCCCTCGTTCGATTATGCAGCACCACGACCCAAAATCCAAATTTTAGGAGGGTTTTTTAGCGATTAGAAAAATGCTAAAAAATGCTTAAGACATTCGTCGAACTCTAGTTTTTAAAGCAGAGTCTGCTTAGAATATTTTAACAAAGGCGAATTGGCAAAAAAGAGCTTCCTTAACTTTTGGATTTCGTTTTATGATGCAGCATAATCGAACGAGGGAATACGGTATGAACGGGGAATCGGAAATCAATGAAATTTTGTACACTTGTACCTCTTTTTTACAAAAAAGTAGTCAGCTTTACTGCATAAATTTTTTTTCGGGCGTAGGGTCCTTGAAAGTGACCCGATCCAAACACCTCGGGTGTCCTCGGTAATTTTGTTTTGAAAAAATTATTGCGACCCGCAATTAAGTATCATACAGCATTTTAAAGCTTGTTTTTGGCCTAATATTTAAGCCCAAAAAATTTTTCTTATATATTCTCGGATTAAAATTGTATATTTTGGGTCATAACGATAAAATCGGAATATATTAGCCACATCTTGTTCACAGGATTGTTGGCTCTTATCAGACAATTTTGGTGATGTATAGAGCTCATTCTATTAAAAAAGTTAATGAAATAATAAACAGAATAACCCTTTTTTCATACTTTGAATTTTCAGGGTCAAATATAAATTTTTTTTTTAAGAATTCCTTCTGAAAAGAACATAATACTGTTAGGATATAGTATAATAAAGATAATTTTTATTTTTCATGACTGACTTAACGATCTAATAATCCGGTCCCGATATTCTATCACTAGTCAAAGCATCTTTCAGTATCTTGTACACCTTTTAGAGATAAAGAAGACTTACAGAAGAGACTTCAGGGAATTCAGATATTTCATAACCGTAAAATGTTTAATTTCATTTAAAGTGATTTTTCTGGAAATTATTTTTGGTAATGAGGGCATAGTCCTATCAAAATTCTTCTCAATCATACTTAAGTTACATTTTGTTCACTTTAAAAAGTCTTAATAGACTGTTTCTGAGTATGCAAAGTTTTCAAGACTCTCTACATTTTTCGATAGTTTTTTTAACAGATATTCAAATTTGTATCTCTTTGTAAAGTTAAATAGGAAACGTCCAACTAGTCAATAAACTAAGAGTAAGTGAATTTTTTTGTAACAACTCAATTTGCTTCCATACTCCTTCATTGACATACAAATGAGTCTTTAATGCATAATTTAGAATTTTCAAGAAATTTTTATTGCAATATTAAACTATTCATCCGTGAAATAAACATAGGATTCTTTTAGTTTATTTTTTCACTGAGCTTAATGTTTCTTTGAATAGACAAAAAAAAATTCTCTAGAATTATGAAGTAATTTGAGTGGAAAAATCTTAAAAAAATACATACGCAATAGTCTATCGATAACACTTGAAACTGGAATGAATCTTGAAGCTACTAAAGCAATCGGTATAGTGGGCAAGAACCCAAACATAAATAAATTATTTGAATTATTAAGCAATTCGAAACCTTCTTTATATCCATAAATCTTAGATGGAAAAATCTAAATCAAATACAATTTAAAAAAATGCTTTTTGATAAACTCTTACTTGAAAAACAGTGATTACACCATAAGTAAGACAACACCAATAAGAAGAAACAGAACACAAACAAACCGTCATAAATGTACTCGAACAATACAAAGCTTGATCAGCAAAATCAAAAACTTTTAAACTTAAACCTTTTTTCCAAAATATTCGAAATTTTAATTTTCATAATTCTTAGGTTAAAATTTTAAAAAATACTTTTATACAATTAAATGGATAATCAAATTCATATTTAAAATTGCATTGTGAACAATAGATGTCAATGGTTATATTACCATTTTGTTTAATGTCTATATAATTGTTAAAACATTCGATGTGTGCCAATTTTTTTCTACACTTACAAACACTCAATATGAATTTGCTCATTATTGATATTAAACGTATTTTATTTATTTTGTTATCATTGTTCGCATTATATGATACGATATAATCTAAATTTTGATTGAAATAATAGCTTTGTATTGAATTGTATTCGATTTCGTTGAGTTCGAATATAGCGAGACATATCCAGCATTTTTTTGGTGAAAAATTGACACGATTATTTGTTTGACGGTTATGAGAATCATTCAGCTGTATTTCGTTGTGTCTTCTTATAGCTGAATGTTGTTGACTCTCAGACATTTGAGTTCTAAAAAAAAAAAAAACAGACAAAGACAAAAGGATTAACCCAAATTGTTTGAAAATTTTAGAAATTTTTTGTTTTTTTTTTTCGAACTAAAAAATTTGAAGTTTCCAAAATTTATAATTGCGTATAAGTTTTATGCATTTTTGTTTGTTATTTTTTTTTCTCTTCAATATTTTTATGACACGATTTTTGATTTAATTTCAAAAATGAAAAACATTTTGCTTGTCTTTGAAAAATAAGACCTTTTTTGCTGAAATAAAAAACACATGTTCGGATAAACAGAAACGAAAATAACAAAAAGTTGAATTTGCAAACCTTAAGAGTTAGTTTATAAGTAAGACGATTGCTGAATCAACAATTCTTCTTATTCTAGTTTAATGTCACATTTATTTCAACAATTTTAAAAAAATTTACTTGTCTCAAAAGAAAAAATCTTATCATTAGTTTTTTTCGAAGGAATAAATGAATGAAAAAGAGTCGGAGAAAACTCAAAATTTATAGTTTTAATCAACAGGTGTTTTTTTATTCGCTTTTAGTATGGTAAATAATGTATGTAAAAAACTCGAGTACAAAGACATTCTATTAATTTGAGTATAAGAATAGAAATGCTCGTCTAGTTAATTTTGTTTCAAAATGGGTGGATTCTCTTTAATGATTTTGAATACTTATTCACTTAAAAAAGAGACAGAGAGAGTCGATTGAAAAATATCAATGCACGTTTTTTTTTGCACTCAACTTTTTGTAATGTTTGAATTGGTAAAATTAACTCTGGTTTTGCAAAAAAAAAAATAAATTAAAATATTTTCCTAAAATAGAGAAAAAAAAAGAAGAGATCCCTAGATATTTTGCGTTATAGAAATATACCTAAAAATGGATTCTGAATTTTAGAATGTTAAGGATTTTTTTTCTGACGAAGAAACACCTACATGTATCAGATTTTATAGATAAATTTTTCATACAATTAAAAAATTTGTGTATGCGAAAAAAAAATGTTGATATTGAATCTAAAGACAGGAACATGTTTGAGATACGTTTACGTTGTCAAATTGTGTATCCATATTGATTTTACTTGGCTTAATATAACTTTAATCAGATGATCAACAAAAGCAACTCAACTAGTAATGCAAACCGCCGATAGATGTCCTTGGAATATATTTGAAAGCTTGCCTTTGAACCATGTGGTAAATACATATTTTACCTAAAATTATTCCGGTAAATTTCCGCAAAAAAATCGAGAGGTTTAAAACTTTTTGGAAAATACGTAAAACATTACGTAAGATTTACTTGGGAAAAATCTGAAAATTTTCGATATTTTATGTTTTGGACCATGGGATAAATCCGTGTTAGAAAAAAGCTCAAATTAAAAAACATTTTTTTACAATTTTAATTTTGAAATTAACTTTTTTCTAGGTGAAAATATTCAGGATGAGTTTTTCAATTTTCTGCATTAATGGAAACCCTCATAGCTGCTTTATAAACCCCCTCCACTTTTTTATATACGAATTAAAGACCAAATCTATGCATGGTCCTTTTTTAGCTGTGATACTCGATTATAGAGATGTAGATCGACAAAATAATGACGTTTCCCAAGGAAAAAAAAATTACGAATATGCTAATGTATCGAAGGTTAAACTGCCTTAGCATAAAAAAAGTATAAGAACTTCGAAACAGGGAATTTAAGAGTTCTTTTAGAAAATAAGTAAAAATAAGAAGTTCTTTGGAAATTGATTTGAGTGTAAAATGTCATTTTTGATTGTTTTTAACAAAGTTTAATTATTTTAAAAAATTTCTATTTTCAAGTTATACGCGAAAAAAACTTTCTATGGTGATCTAAGTATATTATAATATAATTTTGAAGCCCTACTCTACTACTCCTCCTTACTTCATGTAAAAGTTACACGTGGGTGTACGTTTTTCAGGATTCTTTTTTCTATCTAAAAAAAAGCAAAAATAATTTTTCGAATTTTCTCAAATTATCCCGGAATATGTTTAGAAATGTATCGGAAGAATTTTGGTTCAAAAAGTTTCCATACGTACCAATTTGACCCATGGTTCAAGAGCAAAATTTCCAAATTTTAAACGGTGTTTCTATCGTTGATTTACGGTATACATTATACTTAGAAAAAAGTGATGGTTCCGATGAGTTGATTTAATTTAAAAAAATATATTGATAACTCTATCTCAAAATTCAAAAGATCTTTATGTAAAACCAACGACTACCTCCTAAAAAAAAGAGGTCTTAAAAAAAGGCTAACAAGCTAAGAATTGAACGGAAGCCTTGATTTTAAAAACTAGCGTTGAAATTCTTGGATACTTTTTTGACTCTGAACCTATTCTTACATAATAGTAGGGTATCAAACGTAAAGAACAAAATTTTCATACATAAATTCACTTAATTTAAATTTAAAAAAAAATATTTTTTTGATGAAAAAATTCTATTTTTAATTTAACTTTCCTTAAAAAAAGTTAATTTATTATTTTAATTTTCTAGAACAGCGTTTTTGTTTTCAATTTTAGTCATCAAATTGATAAACTTAAAATTGACTTTTTTCAAAGCATTTTGTAAGTCTTTGGTTCTTTTATTTTCCAAATTAGATGACGAAACTTAAGATAAAAAATTAGATTAAATTAACAAAGCTATTTTTAAAATGCGAAATTCGATTTATTTGATTAAAAAAAGGGTTTGACTCTTTGTGTACTTATAATATTGCGATTTATTTACAAGAATGCAAAATTATGATAAGCATATGGTTTAAAAAAATAATTTACCAACAGTCTTATTCGAATTTCATCTATTTAAAAGCTCTCACAAAATATGAATCTGAAATAGTTGATTCATAGGCCTAACTAACGATCCTTAGTCAAAAGCTTTGAGAACAAGAAATTCAATCAAAGGGTGTGTTTCATCTAGATTCTTTTTTGATCAAGTAACTTCAGTTCAAAATATAATGCTTCTGAAGTCAAATCTTCTAAATCAGTTCTTTTGTAATATAAGAGATCAAATTGGGTCTTTCTTTGAGAAAAACAACTCGGCGATTCTGTAAACATAAACCTTCGATTTTGCCGCTTGTTCGAACGATGATTTGCAACTTACGGTGACTCTTCTTTACCAACAGCTAATTGATGATAATTTTAATTGTGATCGATCTAACTAAACTGTTTTCTATCATTAATACGTCTAATGGCTTTCGACCGAATTTATTGTAAATATCATTTATTTTATCTTGGAAACTATCTATGTTAAAGGAAAAAATGAAGATAGTAAAGATCGCAACTTTCGTTGCTTGAGAAACTGGATCTCTCTTTCAGATCTTTTCTATCTAAACTAAAGCTTTGGATCCTTTTGTTCAAGAATCATGTTATGGCCTGTTTAGTCGAGGGAACTATTGAGCGATACTGAGGAAAGTAAACAAGAACAGTTTTTAATAATTTTCACAACCCTTTCTTTTTGCTTACGAGATAAAAAGAAAAGAGGACGACTTTGAATAGAACCAAAAGCCTTGATTTTTGATAAATCCATTAATAACGTAATTGCTCGATTTTTATGAGCAATTACGTTAATAAAAGACCCAATTTGATCTCTTATATTACTAAAGAACTGATTTAGAAGATTTGACTTCAGAAGCATTATATTTTGAACTGAAGTTACTTGATCAAAAAAGAATCTAGATGAAACACACCCTTTGATTGAATTAGAATTACGTTACCATACAAAAATTGACTCAACCAACGTAAAAAATTTTATAAACAGTTAGGCTTAATATTAAAATAATAACGTAGATTTTGAGAAAAAAAAATTTTCATTCCGCATATTCCGCATCAAAATTCCGCTGAAAAAAATTGTGATACTAAAAAGTGGAATTCCGCATTTTAGTATGTCATTTTGCGGAATAAAATTCTAAAATTCTTTGCGGAATTCCGCGAAAAAATTCCGCGTTTCAGGGATAACCGGAAACTTTTTGAATGTGAAAATCTGCTTTTTGGCTGTCAAAAGATTTATCGCACAAATAAACTCAAGGTGTGGCAAGGATACGCTACAATACGATGAGGATAAGGTGGTATGCCAAGTTAAATCAGTACAGTATAGACTTGACTGGCACGCGTGACTGGAGAACACCATCGGTAAAAAAATTTTGTGAGCATCCCGAAAACTGTAGCGACCGTAATTCAAAGTTTTCATGAGACAGTTCATTGAACAAACAAGATAGAACTAACAGTAAATCATCATTTAATGGAAAATTTTATTTATAAAATCAAATTTTATTCAAATATCATCCATAATTTAAAAAAAATGTTTTTTTTTCAGCCATAAATGGTCGATTTAATATCAAAGGAAAAAAATCTTTCAGCAATCGATTTTAATTTATTTTGGTAAAATAAAAAATAAAGGATTCAACAAACTTATACGCCTCTTGATTTAAAATCAAAGGCTTATGTTTAAAATTTAAATTTCTTTTGTAATAGTTAAGGAAAAAAAAAATTTACAACAAAAAAATAAAGTGAAAATTTTCATACAATATTTTTTTTTAAATTAATACTAATAACAAAAAAAAAAGTTGGGCTCATTATTTATTCAAACATTATTCGAAGATGCGTATGAAGATGTACTTCCTAAGTTGTTATGATTAATATTATGTCTATATCCATGTGTGACACTAGGTGATTCATCTTCGGATGATAATGGCGATAATTGACGGTTAATTCTAGTGTTTACATTCATACTCGGATTAGAAGGTCGGGTTGATATGATTCGATTTCTTGACGCTGAATCATCGTAATTTTTAATTTGTCTGTGAGCTTGACGCAAAAATTGCTGTTGTTTGTAATAAATTTTTAAAATACCTTTCAAACCAATAAAAGCAATTCCACCGATAATTGATCTTTGAAAATTTGAATTCACCCTTTTGAACAAAACTTTGCCAAAAATAGTTGCAATTGTAGGTAAAATGAGACCACCGCAAATGGTTCTTGTGAACGAAACCGGATCTGAATTAGAAGCGTAAGCAACAGCTGGAGTTCGAGGTAAATACTGATTTTCATTATTCGGAAATATCAAATTAAATAAAGGTAATTTAGTCGAGTGTTTTCTCCAAAATTTTAAAACAGCATCTTCCCATCTGATCAGTCTACCAAGCATTAACATGACTGGTATAGTCGGAAGACCGATTAGCATTATCAATGGATCGGCTTTCTCCATTACGTTCAAACCTTCTTTATGACCGAGAACTTGCATTATAGTTACTGCTCCATAAGTAACAGCAGTCCAGTACACTGAGCCAACAAGGATACCACCGGCTAAAAATGGGCAAGATTTGCATATGATTCGGTCAATCATGTCCAACAGTTGAACGAATATACCACTTTTAGGGTAAACAATAATGTATGTGCTGTTACATTGAGGACAGGCAACCTCAACTGTGCTATTACCCTGTTGTTTTTCGTCAACCCATCTTTGTAAACAAGATTTATGAACCCATTTAGCGGTTCCTTTACATTTACAAGGCGATACCCATTGGGCTGTTCTATCATCATCTTCATTAGCGAAACACACCCAACAATGCTTACTTTTAAACATTTAATTATTAAAAAAATTAATAAAATTATTTTGACAAAAGTAATTACGGCTCAGGTTCGTAACTAGTATGAGCTGTGTGATCGAAATTAGTGATCGAGTCCATTCTAAAGTTTCTTAGGCTTTTCTAAAAATAAAAACATAAATCAAAATTAAAGTTAAATTTTCAAGGTTAATTCTTGAATTTATAAATGCAAAATTTAGACGAATAAAAGAAGAAAAAAAATCAAAATTATTCTACATTTTTAATTATTTCGTAAATTTTATTTGTTAATGTTTAACTCAAGTTGTTTAAAATTATGACTGTGCGTTTTTTATTATTAGAAAATTGTTCTGTATTTTTGTCAATTGCTGCAATCAAACATCATTTCATCATTACATTGTAATATTACCAAGTAAAACAAAAAAAAACAAACAAAACATAATGATAATTTTTATGAACAGAAAAATAGAGCTTTGCATAAAATTCAAAGGATTTCATTAAAATAAACTTAACATTTAGACGCTCTTGTTCCTCAACTAATCCTTGGAAGTTCTTCGAGTCGTATGATTAATGAAATGAAATCGCTCTGTATTTGATGATTAAATATGTTTTGGAGTAGAAAATGAATGAGAAATATCATCAAAATTAACAACATGTCATTTAATAAGAACGTAAGAGAATAAATTAATAATCAATAACGAATTACACATCACAATCTAAACAAGAAATATATTTTATGATGTGCAAAATTGAAAATAAAATAATTTTTAAAAATCTTTAATGTATTTTTCATAAACATTTTTTCTTCGAATTAAGAACACGTTAAAGATTTATTAGTAGCAGTAGCAGTGAGTTTAACTGCGCACAGAGTGCAGTGCTATGAGCACTTAGCCAAACATGCTTTTGTAGTTACCATACATCCATTCGTCCAACTTTGCTTTAAAAGAATCCAAATTCCTTGCTTGAACAACATTGTTTGGTAGCCTATTCCAAATATTTACGATTCTGTTTGTAAAGAAGTTCGCTCTTGCTCTACAATTCTTGTTGAGCTCTTTTGTCAATTTGTACACATTCCTCCTATTTGAGTAATTACTGATGCTGAATTTTATACCACTTGTAAATCTAATTTGTTCATAACCAGCTATTATCATATAATATTGGATCAGATCACCTCTGATTCTTCTTACTTCCAAGGTCGATAGATTCAATCTATTCAATCTTTCCACATAACTCATATTTTTTAACGCTTTGACCATTTTTGTAGCTCTCTCTTGTACTTTCTCAATTAAGTTAATGTCGGATAAGGATTCCATACACTTACCGCATAATCTAAGTGTGGTCTAACTAATGATTGATAAAGAAGCAAAAACGACTTACAATCTAAAAAGCTTAATGATCTTTTAATCATACCCAACATCTGATTTGCTTTGTTTACAACATTGTTAACATGATTCACCCATTTCAGATCATTTGAAAACATAACACCCAAATCTTTGTCACCACAGCTCGTTAGCAGCTTCTGTGCACTACCATCACCGCTTATCATTACGTAATTAGGCTCCTCGATACTGTTACCATATCGTGTAACTTTCTTGTCGTTTAATGGAATCTCCCATTTCGAGATAATTCTATTATTTTTTAAGAATGAAGATAAACACAATATAGTTTTTTTTTTGTTTTGTTTAAGTATGTTCTTGAACAAAAAAAAGGTAGTTTAACTTGCTTTAAGAAAAAAAACTACGTAATTAGATGGATTATTTTTTATGGGTGTATCCTTTTAAATCTAGATTTTTTTTAGAGAATTTCATCTTTAATTTTTTATATTTTGATATATATGAGAAGGAAAATCAAGATCAACTTGCACAAGGGAATAAAACATGACACGAAAAATATTCTCTAATTTTAATTAATTTTCACTTTAATAAAAAAAAAGACTAGAATTTGAATGAAAAAGGAAATTCACTTGTTATTATTAAATTCACAAGCATTTAGACAAAATGAAGTAATTTTAATTTGAATATTAAAAGGTAAGATTTATTTGGTATTTTGGGATATATTTTTTATTATTTTCGATTATTAACGGTTATTGCAACCACCTCTTTTTTTTTTTACTAAAACATGGACCAACACTTTTACGCCTAAATAAAGGTGCGCTAGCTTCCAGACATCAATTTTTTTGGTAATCATTTTTCTGCTCTTTCTTGCAGATCTAGGAGCTAAGATTTAGGACCTTCGGTTCGAGATACAAGCTCGTCAAAAAGTTATTTAATTTTATTGTCTTTAAATTTATACACAAATTTTTTTTTTCATAAAGGTTTATTACCGTAAACTCTTGCCCACTTCTCTAAGAACAAATGCAAAATTGAGGTTTGTTCTATATGGAACTAATACCATCGAAACCATGTTATAACAATTTTTTAAATTTTTTTAGAATAAACTAGGGTTGTTAAATGAAGTGAATTCGGGTAGTTTGAAATTTCGAAGTCAAAATTCGAGAGTTTGAAGTTAAGCCCAGTCTATTCCTTGACCAAAAATAAGTCTTTTAAAACATACTTCAAACTTTCGAATTTTGACTTCGAAATTTCAAACTACCCGAATTCACTTCATTTAACAACCCTAGAATAAACCTCAACTCCTGACTTAAGACTAAGAGTAAGCTCGGATGTTCGCTTAATTTTTAGTGTCTTTTCTGGAATAATTTCAAAAAATTGAAATTGAGGAAATATTTATTAATTAAATTTTATATTTTTATTATTATTCCATTTCGCAAGCATCCTTTCCATTAGTCTTAAGTCAGGAGTTGAGGTTTATTCTAAAAAAATTAAAAAAATTGTTATAACATGATTCGATGGTATTAGTTCCATATAGAACAAACCTCAATTCTTATAAGAACAAAGGCAAATTGAGGAAACTCTTGCCCACTTCTCTATAGAGAAGTCAACAGACTCTTCACAAACGAAGCTTCCCACAAGCATAAAAAATAAACATAAATAGAAATAGTAAGCTAACCTTTGGATGGCTTCTTTTGAAAAATAACAAATTAGTGTAAAACAGGCAAGTTAAAATTTTTTCTAAATTTTCTTTTTTCTATCTTTTGACTGTGTTGGAATCGTTATAAAAAGCGTGATTTTGAATATTCTAAGGAAAGAAGGATGCAGCCTCATGCAGCAAAATTTGCTGCATCTACTGGAGAGGTCTGCAAAAATTCTGCAAATGAAATTGCGCATTTAAAAATAAATCTTTTTCAATGGCTTGCAATTCTGCATAACTTTGAATTTTTTACAATACTCTGCAAAATTGCAGGCCATTGAAAAAGATTAAGACTGCATGAGGCTGCACCCTTTTTTCCTTAAAATATTCAAAATCACGCTTTTTATAACGATTCCAACAGAGTCAAGAAATAGAAAAAAGAAAATTGAGAAAAAATTTTATCTTGCCGTAAAAACACAATTAAATTAGGCAAAATAAAATTGAATTGAATTTTTACAGATGTACAAAAATAGAAAAGTCTTTTTATTGAAACAGTTTCTTTTTTTTACCAATAAATAAGTTTTCTAAACTAATTTCATGAAATTTAATCGTTTATCAATCGTAAAGCCTAATATGTTAAAATTATCAACAATTTTAATTTTAACCTCTTTAATATGAATTAAATCTGGTATTTCAAATTTTTTCTTTGTAAATACCACAAAGAAAGTCTTTTCCCAATTTGTATCAACTTTATTAAAAAAACACCAAGCACTTGTTAACAACGTGAATGACCATAACTGTATCATCAGCAGATAGCTCTATTTAAGATTTTAAGATACATAATTAAAGATTGTTAATTAAAAATAAAAAAAGGAGCGGGCCTAGTACCAAGCCTTGCGGAAATCTAAGTTTTAATCTAGCTTTTTCGGATAAGAGATTTTTCAAAAGAAGCTTTTGAGATCTCTCATCAAAGTAGTTTGTCATTAAAGCTAGAGAGTTGTTATCAAAACCCGAATGAAATAACTTTAGGAGCTAAAGTAAAGATTCTTTTTTAAGTTAATCTTTCAGATTCGTTTTTTTTTTTGATTGAATAGAAACTTCAATAATTAAGCCTCGAGTGGCTAATTGGTAAAAGTCAACTTCTTTCCAAAGAGATGTTTGAAATTCCAAAGAATCAAATTAAGAGTTTGCTTTTCAAATATCAATTAAAAAATTATAAAATAGAGCATTTAGACTTAGTGAATGAATTAGGTTTTTTGAATAAACTTATTAGGTAAGAAATTTTAAATCTAATAAATTTAAAAATAATTTCGTCGTTTTCAAATTTTTGAATTAATTTCTTGATCACTATTTTTAAAGACGTAAAATAATTTTTTAAATATCAAGTTTTTTTAAAGATAAACGTAACATTTAAAGCACATGTGATTTAAATACAATTATCAACTATTTTTCAATATTCTGAAAAAAAAAATGTTTTTGTTACTATCAAAAATAAAACAAAAAGTGAGTAAAAATTCACTAGATATTTTAGTATTGTTGTAGTATTTTTGGTTTCTTTGTATCTTGCTTTATCTAAAATAAAATCTTTAACTAATGTAACACTAGTTGAAGTGATGATAAAAAATCTCCCATGATATAACATGACTAGGTTTAATTCTTTATTTGTTTAAATTTAGTCGTAGTTACAAGTTTGTTCCGAATAAATTTATTCAAGAATTTATCTTTCAGCTAACTTTTTCACGACCAAATAGATTGCATTTTGAATATTTTGCATTTTCAAGCTTTACAAATTACAAATTTTATTTTTGTTGTTAAACTTCTAGATCAAATGAAGTAATCAAGTATTTTTTAAGTCCCAAAGTGTTGGGATTAAAGCATTCGACTGTATAAAGAGGAATTGGTAAATTATTAAATAATTTCTTATAGACTTTAAAAGGCTTTTAATTAAAATATCTAATTTTAATTCTCATAAACGATTTTTATTTTTAAAAAATTTCTGAAGTAGTAATAGTAGTAGTAGTTTATACTGCAACTTGGAAAATATCCAAGCTTAACTCAATTGAGCTGTAGCAGTCGCTTCACATTGTTTTAACATTCAAACATCAAGCTTTGCTTTGAAACTATTCATGTTCTTTGCGCTAACCACGTCCTCCGGAAGTTTGTTCCAATCATTCACAACTCTATTTTTAAAAAAATTATATCAAGGAAGACAAATTTTTACTTGTTCACGTGTTAAACTTTGTCTGTTTCTTCTTAGATCGTATCTTCTAGACGTATTCTTCTAGATTAACATGTTCTTATTTGTTTGTTACCTTGAACATTTGAATCAGGTCACAACGTTTTCTTCTCGTTCTCAGATCAGTTAATCCCAAGCTTGATAATCGCTGCAAATACTCCAAGTCATGCAATTCAGCGATCATCTTTTTTGCTCTGCGTTGTTCGCTATCTCATTTATATATTTTTCCAAATATGGACACCATGAACTAACTGCGTTCTCTAAATGAGGTCTCCAAGTGAACAATACAACTTTTCTGTGCAGATCTAACATCTAGTAGAACAATCCTAGACTTATATTTATACGGCAAATTTCTTCAAGGTGTTTTCAAACAAAACTTATTTTATTCGTGTTAATAGATGTCACTCTTGATTTTTTTTGTAACAGATCTCCTACTCAACTCTTAAGCCCCGATGGATCATACGTGATACATTTTTTAAACAATTAAATGTCGCGTGTTAACATTATCTAATAATCATGAATTATTAATTAAAGATCGTTAGAAGATCTAATCATTGCACTTCTGAGAACGAAAACTTTTTCTGTTCTCAGTTGTTCTCAGATGTTCTAAGATATTATTAGAAGATGATCATTTGAGAATGAATGTTCTTTCTAATTTTGAAAGTTTTTGCCATCGATTAAATAGTCAATCAAAGATCATTCTGTCCAAGAATTAAAACTAAGAAAAAATGTAATTTCTCGCGCCAAAATAGACTTTTCAATGCATGACTTTTGTAAATAGACTTCAACGTACAACCCTGGTCATTCAGAACATCCAAAAATGAACGTTCATGAACCTTCCTGAACCTTCATGAACCTTCGTGAATCTTCATGAACGTTAATGAAGGTTCAAGAGTCCATGAAGCTTCATATTTTTTCATTTTTTTTCAGATTTTTTCTAAGATTTTCATATTTTCAACTTTGAAAAAAAAAATGAAAAAAAATGAAGAAATATGAAGCTTCATGGACTCTTGAACCTTCAAAACCTTGAACGTTCAGGAAGGTTCATGAACGTTAATTTTTGGAAGTTCTGAATGACCAGGGTTGTAATTTTTTTTTAATGTTAAATTCTTGATTCCTTTTTAATTGATTACACTTTTGTCCACCGTAGAAAGGATATCAGAGAAACCAAAAAACAGATCCCCAGGACCCAAGAAAAATCTTTTACTTCTTCACTTTATTTAATCATTACTTAATCCGTCATAAGATAAAAAATTCAGTTAAAAATAATTTATGTTAGAAGCTCTAAAAAATTTATTCATAATTTTGGCGCGACAAATAACATTTTTTCTTAGTTTTAATTCTTGGACAGAATGATCTTTGATTGACTATTTAATCGATGGCAAAAACTTTCAAAATTAGAAAGAACATTCATCCTCAAATGTTCATCTTCTAAGAAATCTTAGAACATCTGAGAACAGAAAAAGTTTTCGTTCTCAGAAGTTTCTAAGAACCGAGAATATCTGAGAACTGAGATTTTTCCTCACATAGGTACTTAAATCAATATAGGAAAGGTATCTTTTAATTCGAATCGGTTTAAGTTTAGTCACCGGTGATTTAAGTATGATTAGAGTTCTGAGACAATTATCTTAAACGACATGGAATGTTAGTCCCTATGCCTTTTTCGGTACTTAATTGATAAAATTTGAGATTTTATTCCACAAGTAGTAACTAGGGGTGTCGCCTTTACCCTTTACTTTACCAATAAAGTAAAGGAAAATGCACTTTTTCCTTTATTTCCTTTATGTTTTCTTTTATGCGTTTTTCTGCTTCAGAAGACTATATTTTAGTGTTTTTTGAAGGAAAAATCCATTTTCCGAGAAATAAAGGGCAAACTTTACTTTATTGATAAAGGATAAAGGTTTGAAAAAAGCCTTTATTTTTGGCAAAACTTTAAAATACGCCTGTCAACATGATACTACGTTAAAATAACAAAGTTTCATTGAACTTTATTTTTTCTTTACTTTATTTTAAAAAAGGACCTTTAGTCATACAAATAAAGGAAAAAATAAAGTTCAATGAAACTTTGTTATTTTAACGTAGTATCATGTTGACAGGCGTATTTTAAAGTTTTGCCAAAAATAAAGGCTTTTTTCAAACCTTTATCCTTTATCAATAAAGTAAAGTTTTACCCTTTATTTCTCGGAAAATGGATTTTTCCTTCAAAAAACACTAAAATATAGTCTTCTGAAGCAGAAAAACGCATAAAAGAAAAAATAAAGGAAATAAAGGGTCTACCTTTACTTTATTCCTAAAGTAAAGTAAAGCCGACACCCCTAGTAGTAACATAAAGCTAAGAGCACAATTTTCAAAAGTAAAAAATATTTTAATTGAAATCAGGTTAAACTTTTTTGTTTCGTAAACAAAGTAAATGACAAAATGAATAACTAAAGAGAAACATTTTAAAAAGTCTAATTTTTCAAATTTTCAATAATGACTATTGTTTAACGATAATTTTTTATCAAATTTGCCTCATAAAAAAAACATGTTAAAATCATTTTTTACTTACATAATGTTGCTTTATCACTTTTTTTTTTGGTTGCTTATTAAAATAACTTGATGTGAAAGATACATTTTTTTAATTATAAATTAATACGTAAAAATCATTTTTTTTTTTTTTGAAAAGTCTTGGAAAAGTTTAATTTATTTAAGATTTGAAACGTTGAATTAACTAAGAAATTAAAAAACTATAGCAATTTCAACTTATGCTTTAAAAAATTAAGCTATATATATATTTTTTTTATTATTTTTTGAAAAAAAATTTTTATAATATATGCAAATATAGAATGTTTAACAAAAAATAAAGAGAATGCATCATGATGTTCAAGTCCTGAATTAAGTTTTTTTTCTTTTTTTTGGTTGTAATAGTTTATTAATTTTTTTTCAATATCCTCTGCTTCATTTTCTTTTGCTTGTAATCTTATACATCTCTTTGTTCAACTCCTCTCACCCAAAAGTCTAAAAATTTAACATTAATTTAAAATTGATGGAAAATTATACTGTAAAATTTAAGTTCGCAATTTCGATAATTACACATTTTTTTTTTTGTTTTTTTAAAGAATAATTTTGAAATTACTAAGGTAGCTCATATAAATATGATCCAAATACTTTAGATCCTTAGTTATTTTTCATTTGCGTCTGTGTGTATGTATAAGACGATAGATCTACTTTAATTTTATTTTGTTTTTCGTTAATTTTGAATTAATTATAAAAACTAAATGAAAACTAACGTACACACCCTTTCGGGTTCTTCAAATCAAAAATTTTTTTTATTTTCATTTGAAATATTACATTTTAGAAAATCCACCTTTGTTTAAATAAAAATTAAAAAAAAAACAACAACAACAACTTGTATGATGCAAACGATTGATCCAAGTCAAAATTTGAATCCGAATCAATTTAAAATAATACCAAAAGGTAAACTACCAAATTCTTCCTATTATGATATATGTAAAAAATCAGCTCAAGAATCAGATAATTTAAATAGTCAACGAGCCGAATTGATTGAAGAACAACAACAATCAATTGAGCAAACAACACCACAAACAAGTAACGTTGCCGTATGGTCTTGTGTATTTTCACCAGACTATTCTTATCTAGCATGGTCTTGTGGTAATGGTTTAGTCAAAGTAATGAGATGTTTAACCAGTGAATCGAATGAAAAAGGTATTCCTATTCGACGTAATGATCAATCACCAAATCAAAGTATAAGCTCAAGTCCAACGTCCAGTAATTTAAATGAATCAATCAAATTTTATAATAAAAAATCGGAAATATTTGAAATTCAATGCGCTGACCCTGTATGGTCAATAGCATTTGGTTCAAGTAAATCTTACCAAAAACATTTTAACAATTCTCAACGTCCTCACGTTTATAGAAGATTTAATTTTGAAGAAATAAATCTTTTACTAGCCATTGGTTTGTCAACAGGTCGTATAAGAATATATGATGGTACCACAGGACAATTTTTATTCGCTTTATACGATCACAGTGATTTAATACGAGATTTAAAATTTAGTAAAGACGGTAGTTTACAACTAGCTTCAGTGTCTAAAGACGAAACCGTAAAATTATGGAACATGTACGATGACGGTAACATGTATAAAACTTTAAAGGGTCACACGGGAATGGTTTATTCTTGTGATTGGTCTCCAACAGCTCCATTATTATGCTCGGTCGGCAGCAATAGACAAGCATTTATTTGGAACATGGAAAATTATACTCTTGCGTTCAAATTAAAGGAACACTTACATGATATAGTAACTTGTGAATTTTCACCAGACGGTGCTTTATTAGCAACTGGAAGTTATGATACTACTATTTGTTTGTGGGATCCTTACACTGGACAGTTGATTAAGAAATTTTTTCATTTATTACCACCTCCTAGTTTTATTTATGCCGGTGGATATAACGGTGCTTACGTTAGGTCATTAAGGTTTAGTGTAAATGGTGATCATTTGGTCTCAATTTCTGATGACAAGTAACTCTCCATTTTTAATTTTAAAAAATCGATTCTTTTATTCAAAGTTATTTTGTTTTAGAAAAATCAGAATATGGTCTTTGTGCAGCAAAAGCTCAGGTCCGATGTGTGAAGCTCCACAAAATAACGGCATTAGTCTAGCTTATTCTTCAAATACGCACACAATTATGATTGGGTAAGTTAAGAGTAAATGAGATTATAAGTTTACAGTGATTTAAATTATTCTTCTTTTTTTAAGAACCCGTAGCGGTCATTTGGATTATTTTGAAGTAAAAGCAACTATTCCTAAATTGATGAATTTGTGTCGTAAAGTTGTGAATCAATACATAACGCCAAAATTAGTTAATGAACTATGTTTACCAAGCGAGCTTAAAAAATATCTTAAATACGAAGATTTAAAGGATCACACATCACCAAAATCAAACACTAACAATTTTAGTAAATTAAATCAAACAAAAACAACAAATCAATTTCAGGCTACATTTGCATTTTGAAATAATCCAAGCAAGACGACTTGGAAAAAAAAACTAATTTGACCTTAAACAAAAAGAAAAAAACATTGTTAAATTCTTTATAATTTGTACACAATTTGTTTTGCTTTAGTTTTACTTTTATTTTTTTCTCATTCTCTCTTTTATCTTGGTTTTGCTGTTTGTTTGTTTTTTTTTCTTATTTGAACTCTCTTGAGAAACAAAAGTCCAAAAATGAAAAAAAAAATGTCATCGATTGTAAAGACTTTTTTTTTTTAAATTTTATTTTTTTTTATAATTTTGTTTCTTAAGTGTAAAAATGTAAATTTAAACGATCGTGATTTGATTTTTTTCTTGTTTATGTTGTGTTCTGTCGCGGTTGTTGTTATATAGGAGATTGATTAAATTCGAGAATTTGAAAAAGTTGAATACCCCCTCCAAAACAATAAAGAAGCAAAAAAACGAACGACGTCTTTCAGTCTAACAATTAAAACGTGTTTAAATGTTTATTTATTTATTTTATTTTTTAATAATATTTAAGTTGAATGATTATTTGAATTCTAAATTCTATAAAAAAAAAATTTAACCCAATACTTCAATTTTGTTTAAAAAAAAAAGAAGCGCTTACATTTTTTGTTTAAGTGTTAAAACGAAAAAATAATGTGGTAATTATTACTGTAATTAATTTTACCACCGAATGTAAACAATCTTATCTTTTATTTTTTGGTTTTATTTCATTTATTTTTTATATTATCTTTTTATTTTATGCAGTATTAACTAAAAGATAAATTTTGAATAAAATAAAGAAAAAAAAATGTTCTGTTTTTATTCCTTAGTTGTCCAAGCTGAATGCAAATTCAATCATATGAGCAGTGATCTTAATAACAATACAGCTCTTTCTGGTTATTGGTTGCAGCTGGTCATTGACTCATTTTGATTCAAATTGATTCCTTACATTTTATTTCGGGTCTACCTATTCAACACAATAAAAAATCTTTTCAGCACAAACGGAAACTGTTCACCACAAAAGTGATCACTTCTTAGCACAAAAATTTTAAAACCAAGGCAAAACTTTTCATCACAAAATTTTCTAGAATAAAATCTTTTCAGCACAAAATAATATAAAAAATACGAAAGCAAAACTTTTTATGCGAGGAACGATACATTAGACAATTTTAAAATTTCCATCTTCATTAGGCAAAGCTGCCTCAATCACTAATGCTTCATGGTATCGAAAATTATGTCAATTAAGTCTCTCTTAGCACTGTATTTAAAAAAGAACACTACCAGGGAATAAAGGATCTTGAATTCTCTCTATAGAGTCTTAGAAAAAATTTCGAGTCACATCTAATGGACATGACCGTCCTCTCTGTGGAAGGCATGGTCGGTCGAAAAGAACCCGGTTCAAAAACCCTTTGATCCGGTTTAAAAATTACATGCTAAGTGACCACCTTTTAATTGATTGAAACAAAGTTAAGTTTTGTTTGCATTTTTATTAAAATGCTCTTTTCGGAAAATATTAGAATATTTTTGTTTGTAAGCATAGAAGAAGGTTTAAGCGAGTTACTTGACCAGAGACAAACCAAAGAAAAACGAACCCACAAACAATCAAGTATAAAGCCAAGAAGTCGAGACTGTTGGATAAGTCCCCGATCCGAATAGCGAATCAAGTCATTTGCCAAAAGCAATTGGGGCTACTAGTTACTCATTGCCTAGCCCGTCTCCTTATCAACAAGATTATTAAA
Organism: Brachionus rubens; assembly: GCA_022207745.1. Lineage (NCBI taxonomy): Eukaryota > Metazoa > Rotifera > Eurotatoria > Ploima > Brachionidae > Brachionus > Brachionus rubens. The sequence continues at coordinate 1,314,578 of JAJVHD010000009.1, read as the reverse complement.
CGGGCTTTTTACATCAGAGGAGGGGGGATTGTGCGGGGAATAACGGTAATAAAAATTTAATTTGAAAATAATTTCAGCACAAAAATTTTGTGATAAAAGTTTTATTTAGGTTCATCGATTTTTTGTGGCGAGAAGATTTTTTTTTGTGATGAAAAGATTTTGCTTTGTGTTGTTTGTATAATCGATTGTGTCGAAATAATATATTTTATTTCAAATGGACAAATGACGTGAGTCTTATGATGTCTACAGTGGTTCTCTCGAAAATGTAATGGCCGTTCGGAACGGGTCCAGAACGGTCTTTAAAAACGGTCCCATTCGAGTTTTTAAGACTCTCAATAAGGCTTTGTCCAGTCTTAGAACGGTTACTAAACCCTGGATTGAAAGTGTAATGAATTCGAATAAGGCCGTTTTTAAAGATCGTTCTTTTAACATTTTCGCAAAAACCAGTGTAAAAGTTACATGTTCAGATTAACGTAAATTGAATGCAAGCCATTTAAAAAAAATCAAGCTTGTTTGATTCATAAATTCCAGCAGGTCATCAAGCAAGGCTTTTTTCATGTCATTTCATAAAATTTACTTGACTTTTTTTGCATGAATTTTCATGTCCCCATTTTTTTATTCTTTTGATAAGTAAAGTTTGAAAATTCAACGGATTTCGACCGTTTTTTATTTCAGGTTGAAGACACAACTACGAGGGGTTAACCTAGACAATAATGGTAATTATAGCAATTCAGTTTTGATATTTGGGATTTAAAAGACTATGGTAAGTTTATTTCAAATTGAACGAAAATTCGAATCGAGCTCATTTAAGTTTCAAGAGGAAAATCCGGGTTGTAAAAAAACTCAAATAAAACTCTAAAAAAGATACAGTCCCGGAAATTAACTTGTCACATGATATCATATGATGTCAGCTTCGATCAGTTTAAATCATATAATATCAGATGATATCAATAAGAGAATTACAAAGATAGTCGTAAATATCGTTTTCCTTCGTTTGATTTTGCAGTATTATAATTCGAAACCTAAATTTTTAGCAGACTCTAATGACTTTAAACAAAAGGAGTTCAATGAAATTACACTTAACAAAACTTGAAGCTCTCAAAAAATGTTTTTTTGTTGTAAACTTTAATTTTTGATTCCAATATAACTTATCTCCTGAATGGAAATTAAGAACATTTTTATTCTTCAAAAAAAAACTGGATAAAATTATCATGAAGTTTAATTTCAAGTATTTTTGTTAAGGGATTTTTTTGATATCAAAATTTTTTTTATGTATTTTGATGATGAATTCAATGATGAATAGTTGAAAATTAAATTTCTTTTGAGTGGGATAGAATTTCGAAATTAAGTGAAAAAACATCGAAGTTTTCCATAAAAATCAAAAAAAAATGAGTATTTATTTTGACATACAGGTATCTCAAACAACTTAAACTTTATTTAAAAAAAAATGAAGCCAATTGAAGTCGTTTGACGTCTTAAAGTATTCTAAAAAAGAAAAACGGTTCCCAAATTATTATTTTTAGAAAGCTTGCTACCCATCTGTAAAGTCGTGAACTTTTTTAATTTGTATATTTTTTTAACAAATTAAACTTAGACATAGATAAAACTAACTACAGTTGTGGTCATTCACGTGTTCCTCTTGTGAACTTCCATGAACTAACAATTTGGAAAAGCCATAATTGATTTATGGGTATCAACTGAAAGCTTAAAAGCTCTGTAAAAGTAGTTATTTGATATCCATAAATCAATGGTTGCTTTTCGAAATCATTAGTTCATGGAAGTTCACAAGAGGAACACGTGAATGACCACAACTGTATATATAAGTTATGGCGAACGCTCATGAAAGTTCATGAACATTCACCAGACTTTTTAGTTCGCAAGAGTTCAAAATAGTTCGCCAATGAAACACGTGAATGACCACAACTGTAATACAGAAATGGCTTTGCAGAGATACATTTTTTGATGTGACATAGCATGTAACATTCAAACATAACTTCTGCAAAAATTCTGCCAAAAATGGCGCAGTTAAAAATATATCATTTTAATGATGTATGACTGCAGTCTTCATTTTGATAATTGCAGAAGCTTGTTTCTAAATGTGACATTCTTTGTCATATTCAAATATGTACAGTTCTGGCCGTTCACTAAATGAATCTGCGAACGTTCATGAATGCTCTTTCGAATGAAAAAAAAAAAAAAATTTTCCATTCGTGGCCATTCGTAGCCATTCGCGTTCTTTAAAAAAAATATTTTCACGAACGTTCGCAGAGTTAATTCGTGAACGACCAGAACTGTATCTCTATTAAAGTTTTAATTTAAAATGATCGAATTGATCTCTTTGAATTGAAATACAACTTCAAATTGCAAACTGATGTTGGAAAAAACAACTTTTGCGAGTCATATGCGTTAATAGAGAACAAGATTAACTAGTTGATAAGTTAAATTAAAATTATTGTTTTAAATTTTTAGTTTTATTTAAAAAAACTATAAATTAGTTAAATTCATATTTTGATATCGGTTATTTATAATTTACATTATACAAATCCGGTCTTTCACAATGCTCATTTCTGTAAGCTAATGAATTTTCATTTTCAAATGAAGATCAAAATTTTGTCAACTGTCCACTCAATTAATGTAATCCACGGCCTGGAAAACACAAGATTACGACGTTTTTGTTGGTTTAAAAAATTAAAAATTTCAACCTTACTTCTACGATCCAAATTCTTGACTTTCAGAAATGAACATTATGAAAGACCGGATTTGTAAGTCTAAAAGGCACTTTCTCTTGAACTTCTTTGTTTATAAGTTGGACCTTGACTAACGTTTACATTTGATACACTTTTATTCATCAAAAACGGTCTTATTTTGTTGATTCTCAATTCAATTTTCTTTATCTCAGAGGCACTTTCATTTTTCAATCGATTTGTAAATTTGACCATTTTTATAATAAACGTCTCTTGCAATAATTCAAAACACATGGCCAATATAGAGATTCCAACAAATAGATAGACCGCGGCTATCAGCAAATTGCGACTTACTTTTTCTTTGTGTTCTCCTTTTTCGAGGTACTTGATCCCGGGAACTACATCTCCAAACCCTTTAACAAAAAAAAAATAGTCTCAAATTTGCAATTAAGATGTTATTCATCTGAATTTACCAATTGTGGCCATAGTGATAAAAGAGAAATACGACGAAGTGACTCCCGACCAGCCCTCCAAGTATTGGAATATGTATGAACCAGCCGTTACATAAAGTACAATTATTATCATAATAACTATGAGAGGAACTGTT